>OV651817.1:66349631-67612131 GCA_927349885.1 Psylliodes chrysocephalus
CCTATGTTATTTTGTGCTTATCAGTAATATGATCAATTGGATATAAAGAATAGTAATGAAATAGCAAGGACTTGTAAATCTGTAATATTGATGGAAATTACTAAAAGATTCGGACAAATTGAATTCTGTTTACCATTAGCATATGCAACGTTACTAGATCCACGTTTTAAAAATATACATTTTGTGAATTCACTGCCATCCGCTGGGGTAATCGAAAAATTAAAGAAAATTCTTGAATCAGAATCAATGTTAAGTGAGACTGAGGAAAAAGAATCGGACTAGGAGTTGGTAACAGAAGAACATGAGGATTATTCATCAAAGTTCTGGAGACATCATAATGAAATGGCTTAGAAAACAAATCAAAAACAGAGGGCAGTTCTAGTACATACCGTACAGAGGAAGAACTCACTTTATATTTACCTAATCCTCTCGCATCTTTAAAGTCCAATCCCTTTGAAATATGGAATGACATGAGACATGTGTTTCCAACTTTATGGACAATTTCATATGTATAGTAGCTACATCCGTACTTTCGGAACGTTTATTCTCCAAAGCTGGAGGTATTGTCTCTAGAGATCGAAATAGATTATTAGGTAAACGACTGAATAGGCTCTTATTCATGGGAAGTTGCTCTAAAAGTGAATGAAATGTAAATAGACTTCGTTTCTCAAAGATAAGATAAATTTATTTATTTACTTTAGTTTTTTTTTTTTTCGTAAATATAGATTTTATTTTGTTATTTTTTAAAATAATTGTCTCTTTTCAATAAGTTAATCTTTTGTTGGTATTTACAAGCATTAAAGTTTTTTATTTACGTTACAAATAAAAATATCGATTATTTTATGACCTACATTTTATTTCAAATTATATTAGAACTTTATTTTGTATAGGTATTTCAAAGTCAGAATCATTTGGACTGTTCCGATCATGGAGTAGTTCCGATACTCTGTGGTATCGATACTTTTCTTACGATACAATACCAGTATCGAATTTTGTCTTTATATTGTAATACCAAGTATCGATACTTTTCTTGGTATCGTACGTCCCTAGGAACATGGTCAAATTGGGCTAAACTGGTTTTACATTCGTCTGCATAGATGGCAGCATCTTATGGACAGTACATTTTTAAATCTTAACACAAGTTTCCTAAAATAATTAGACAAAAATAAAAAAGAATTGATTTTGCGTTTTAGCTTTTACTATAAAAAATGGTGGAATGACTAACTTTTAAATATTTGATAAGTATCACTTTTTAAAATATTATGTATTAAAAGTTAAACAAACTATAGACTTTTCACCATTCTTTACCGTACTTTGAACCCATTTTTAAAAACAATTTCTGAAAATATCGTTCAGAACTGTATTTTTTGTGATAAAAAATTCATTGACAACGCGTTAAACTTGGACTTAACGTTGTTATTTTGACAAGGTGATGTAAGTCAGAAGGTATAGTATTCACGTAGATGTGCAGTGGCAAACAAACAGAAATATCTTCCCTAATGATCCCAGGAAGGTAAATATGATAATACATTAGTTTTACTTACATTTTTTATCTGATTTATAACTATATCGATAAAATTATTTTATTTGCATATTTATAACGATATTTAATGATATAACCTTAACTATTTTATCATCAAATTTTGAGTTTGTTTTCCTTTTTAATAGTTACTTTTAATAGTTTTCACCAATTACAATCAGCTGTAATTACTCCAATTAATTTATTAACACTAACTATAGTTTCTTTTTGAAGCGATTATAAATATATAGGTGCATTTAAGGTCGCTAAAGTATATTTCCATTTCACCTTTAATTTGATGCAAATGGAAATTTAATGGACTAAACAGCCGAGGAGGCGGAGGATAGTAAATGCAGCCAGTGAAGCTAATTTATTGAGAAATTTATAATCCATTTAGAGCCTTAGGAGTTTAATCTGTATTACAAGCTTACCATGAAGTTTCTCGCAACTTTCTACTAGCTACGTAATCGAAAAGTGAACGTGAAAATGTATTAATGGTCTCGGTAAAATAAATAAATCAATAAACTGTGTCAATAACTAATATGAAAAGAAAGAGGAGGTTTACCATTAGCCAATTTCTTTTTCATTTAGTCTATTTTATTTTGGGAATTATTATAAATTATATAATAAATGTGTGTCAAATAAGAAAAGTAAATACAGTGTTTCAAAATTATCCCAGCTGTATTTCTAGTAATTAAGTTAGTGAGGGAATCAATCAATTTTAATTTTGTGCAATTAATATCATACATTATAAAATATACTACGGTCACTATTCAAAGTATGGGCATTTTGTATTCGAAATTTCAGCGCAAAATTGAAGTTATATAACTGACAGTTTTGTCTCTCTAAATTTTCTAGAGCGACATTTTAATAACTCTCGCCTAAATTTGATAAAGTAAAATATTCAGTGCGTTCACAAAGTGGGAAAACGCTGTGTTATCTTATGAGTAGATTATTTTTGGTAAAGCTAGATCAGGTCGATTTTTAATTTTAGTTTTCTTTGTATCTAATCGCGTTTTCTACGAAAGCGTAGTGCTGGCATACCACATTGCGATATATTTTTAGAAAAAAATTACAATTTTTCTGTAAATTTACACATTTTCGGTAAATTTACGCTATTTCTGTAAATTTACACTTTTTCTGTAAATTTACACTTTTTACATAAATTTACAGATTTTTGACATTTTACACTTTCTACGCAAACGTCATACGAAAACTTGCAATTGTGCCGACGAAAACAAACTTAAAAACAAACAGCATTTAATATTGCCTCTACAAATGATTAGATTTTCAGATTTAATTAGGACTGTGGGCCACGTGGCCTTCCCCACCTCGATATTTTCAGATCTATTGGGAATATCCTTAAATCGTTCTTTAGAGTATCTTGTCCAATTCGGTCTTTTGTATTAGACTCCATAGACTGGGAAGTAGTTCTCCGGTGTAGCTAGTTGCCCTTGGTTTTTCTTCTCCAAGTCTTGCTAGACCTTTGCAGTAGCACAATACGTATTCTGCTGTTTCCTCGTCTTTCTGACAGAATCGGCACAAGGTCTCTTTTGCCAGATCGATATTATACATATGTTTGTTAAGCCTACAATGCCCTGTTAATAGACCTACTAGTATAGTACTCTAGTATTTTTTCCATTAAGGCTTAGTAGATATTCGGTGAGTTCAGTCGATGGTCTGTCTCTGTCCTGGTGAGTTTTTATACCACTCCTGAGATTTTTTAAACATCGACTGCTTTGTGTATCTTCTGATAGTTGTTTTTGTTACACCACAGAAGGGTTCTGGGCCAACATGAACATTTGAGGCTCCTTCTCGGGCTAGTAAATCAGCCTCTTTATTACCCTTATGTCATCTGTGACCTGGTACCTAGGCTAAGGTTACTCTGTTTTGACTACCCAGCTCTGCTAGGGCTTCCAAACAGTCCCACACAAGCTTTAAGTGTACCTGCATGGAACTGATTGCTTTTAACGTCGCTTGACTCTCTGAGTATATGACAATGGTTTTTCTATTTACCTTCTGTCTTAATACCCCAGATTACAATTATACATTCTTAGCATATTCGTAGTATATACTTTTTAAGAATACGCATATGCTGAGAATATACTGTATTTGCATTTGGTACATTCTCAGAATATGCTAAGCATATGCTACGTGACGTTGTTTATACGTGCTATGCAGATACTGAGAATGTACTTCAAGTATGTGTACAGTATGCAACAGGTATCTACCTTAATTTGATAGTACGTTCTAAGTATATGCTAAGGATTTAAATATGGCATATACTAGACATATACTAGACACCTTAATACAGGATGTTTCATTAATATTGAACATTAAAGAATAAGTGTGTATAATGAGTTTTTATTTCAAAGAATTCATACTTATTTTTATTACAAATACTATCTTTGGCCTTAACCAATCAATATTTTATTGTATCAATGGCTTGAGTTTCATTTGCTTGATTCCATTGGATCTTCATTGAACCTAAAAAATAAAAAAAAATTAACAAACTTGGTACATATACAAATTAAGTGTATATAGCTAATGGAATATTTTAAATATTTTTGTGGAACATAAAACATTAAAAATTGTACATGGCATTCCACTAACAAAAACAAGAGTTACATAAATGATTATGATGTTTACTGAAAGTTTAAATATATTTTTGTTAATTACTTACCACAATTTTGTAGTTTTCGTCCTCTTTTAGCTAACTTTTCTAGTTCTTCCAGGTCAATATCTGGCCTTGCCGGATTTTTTTCATAGAAAGTGTGCAATTAATATTTGGGATATCCTGTATTCTAACGTCACTTATAGGTTCTAAACACTATAAATATAGTAAAATAATTTGTTTATTTTCATATAGAACATACGATGCAATTAATTTTTATTAATTTACTTACCTCTTACAAAACGAGATCAAAAAAATTTGTAGGAATTGTAGGTTATGTTATATTTCTTCTTTTCTTCTATTTTAGTTGAGAATGTTTTTTGGCCTAAACATTCAACATTAGTGCGTTTGGTAGCGAATTATTAGATCGGCAACTGGGAAAAATTCATATAGATATGTATATAAACTTGTTTTTACATGTATTTGGTGTTAATTTTTACCTGCAAGCATTTAGAACATTCTCAGAATATAAGGTACATGCTGGGTATATGACTTTTAGTATCTTTTAAGAATGTCCTGTTATAGCACGTGCTCAGTATATACTTTTTGGAATATACTTTTAAGGCACGTACTCAGTATATACTTTCAAAGTATATTCTAGGTATGTTCTAAGAATATTATAAAAGGATATACTAAAAAGAACTTAAACAGAACGTTCTTGGTATATTCATAGAACATTGATGTTATGTGGGTACCTCTTTTGCGCAGTAATGTATTGCTGCTATTTCTACCTGGAATACTGTCGCATGTTTACCCAAGCTTAGTGAGATTCTTGTCTTTGGCTTGGTACTATATACCTACTCCTGAACCTTCATGGGTTTTGGAGCCATCTGTATACAAGGTGAATTCTGCAAGAATAGGAGGTCCTCCCGTCTACGCTTCCATGTCTGGTATACTTGCTTTATATTGCTTTTAAAAGGTATACTTTGTGAGCATTTCATCTGAAGCTCATTATTAGGTCGTTCTCCAACTCTTTATATAGCTCGCTGTAGTCGCGTCCATGCAAACTGCTTATGGGTGATGAACCTTTGTGCATCCTGTATGTGACAGACCTGGCTTCGCCTTGAATGAATAATGGTGTTAGGTTTAGCATGACTTTTATAGCTGCTATTGGAGTCGTTCTCATAGCTCCCGTGGTACTTAGGCATGTTTGCCTTTGAATACCATTGAGATGTCGAATGGCTCCAGCTTGCCGAGTCTTTGGCCACCATACCACCGACCCGTAGGTTATCATCGACCTTATGACTCTGGTATATAACCATAGGCACATTTTCGGTTGTAGTCCCCAATTTTTTCCACATAACCTTCGACATAAGTTGAAGGATGTTGTGCTCTTTTGGGTGACTTTTTGCAAGTATTGATTCCATGTTAACCTGTGGTCAAAGATGACTCCCAAGTATTTGGCCTCTTGAGCAAATGGAATCTTTACTCCTTTCAGTACTAGAGATTTTAATCCTGTTGGCACTTTTCGTTTTGTAAAGCTGACTATTGTGGTTTTGTGAGGGTTTAATGTTAGTTCCTCCTCTCTGCACCACTCGTCAACAATGTTTAGAGCGGTTTGTGTGAGGTCCGATATTGTACCGGCAAACTTGCCTCTTACTACGATCGCCAGGTCATCGGCATGCCCTGCAGATATTAGCCTTTTTATGAGTTCGTCCACTAGGACTGACCAGAGGAGGGGTGATAGTACTTCTCCCTGGGAGCAGCTCCTGCCTGCTTTAGCTGTTACTGTAGCTTCGCCTAGAGATAATGTTATTACCCTTTCTTCTAGGCTGGCTTTATCCACTGACATAGGATATTGACGGTCGCTGAGAGGATATTCTCTCAGTATTTCGTCTCGTCTATTAATATTTGTAGCATTTTCAGCACGAGTGACGATAGACTGATTGGACGGTACGACTTTGGTGTCATATCATTAAACCTTCCTACTTTAGAAAGTTAAATGACTTTCACCTTTTGCCACGCCTTTGGTATATGTCGCCAAGCTACACATGCCTTAAATATGTGACACATATGTTGAATTAAAGTTTCCTGTCCCTTTTGTAGTAGAATAGGATATATTCCATCTACTCCTGGAGATTTGTATGGTTAAAATTTGTTTGTAGCCCATCTAATTTTGTTCGGCCTCCATTCCAAACGAGTTGAGATCTTCTTTGAGGGCTATATGCTACTATCGGACAGCAAAATTTCTGCGGCCGGAAAGTGCACTTCTGTGAGCCTTGTTAACGTTTCCTCGAAGGTTTTTGTATAGGTTTCATCATATTTCCTGAGAAATCCTACTTGGTTTGCAGTACCCTCTTTAGCTAGGACTTTGTGGATTCTAGAGCATGTGGGTGTTTCAGATAACTCCTCACAGAACTTCCTCCACGATTGCCTTTTAGTCTTTCTTATCTCCTTGTTGTACTTGCGTGAGTTTAGTCTACAAAGATAGCATAAATATTTGGTGAGTGTTTCACCAAATATTTATATGTAAATATAAAATTTTATATGTAAATAGACGTGTTGTCCATTTACATATCAATTTCTTGGAAGATTTGTTGTCGTATTACTTTCAACCTCCTGACCCTCAGCAATTTTAAATGGCAACCCCTACTTCTTTTACCATTTTTGTGAAAATTGAAGTACCTGACCCCACAAATACTCCACACAACATCAATGTTCTATGAATATACTAATAACGCACTGTTTATGTTCTATTTAGTATGTCCTTTCTAGAATGTTCTAAGAATATACCTAGTACATACTTTGAAAGTATATTCTAAAAAGTATATACTGAGCACGTGCTATAACAAAACATTCTTAGAAGATACTAAAAGTCATATACTCAGCATGTACCTCATTTTCTGAGAATGTTCTGAATGCTTACAGGTAAAAAATAACACTAAATACATGTAAAAACACGTTTATCTACATATCTATATGAATTTTTCCCAGATGACGATTTGATAATTGGCTAGCAAACGCACTAATTTTGAGTGTTAAGGCCAAGAAACATTTACAACCTTAATAGAAGAAAGGAAGAATAACATAACCTACAAATATCCAATGGCTGACAACACGTTTTCTTTTTTCACTGTGTTCAACCACATCGCCTCATTTAGTAACGAAATAAATTGTGGAAAACGGAATTTTTGTAAACTTAGATATTCTTTTAACTGCATGTTTGTCAAATATTTGGATTTTCTGACTTAAGATAAGCAAACATATTTAAAATGACCTGCTGAACTTGAATATGTAAGTCCTGATTTTTGAATTTTCAAGATTGTGTTTCACCTTGATTGTCATTAGTATGAATTGCATTATTAATACGTATTTCATCATTAATTGGCACTGCATTTAATTGTACTTCATCATTATTCTGAATTTCATTATTTATTTGAATATCATCATTAACCTGCAATTCATTAACATCTACATTTACCTCAAAAGGTCTTCAGAAAGCCATCTTGTACAACACAAATCAAAATTTAACAGAAACGCCGAAGATTAAAAACTAGTTTAACAAACGCTTTGAGAAACCACGAAAGAAAAATTTTTGGACCGTGCACGCTACTGAACAAAGGTAGAACAACTAAAGTACAGCCAGGCAAGCCAGCTATTTTAAAAAATCGAATATCGGGTGACCGCTCACTTGTGGATTATACATCAATTGTAAGTGGGCCCCATCATTGCTCTACCAAGACAATTCGCGCTTATTTGCAATGTAAGAGTATAGAATTCGTAGCATTCTCAGCGCTAAAAACGCGAATTATTACGCACCCCCGGTACAAACGCCTGGGTTAGATTGAGTCTAAAAATACTATAACTGGCTATTTATCTGTTACATGTTTCTTAACTTTAATTCTCATTTTAATCAAAGCTTACTATCGATCAGGTTCTAATCATCATTGTGGCTATTAGTAATTTGTTTAATTACATTCTTTGTTAAAATTATCTAAAGACATTGGAACTTTTAAAAGACGTTCTAAACAACAGTTGAATGCAGCTAACCCATGTTAATCTGGGTGATTATATAAATTATCTAAAACAACACCAGTATGCATAGGTTTTCCAAAGATATTAAATTCAAATTTCTGATCATTGGAATAATAAATAGTGACGTCAAGAAAGTCTATCTATAAACTTTGTGTATGAAGAAATTTAATATTTTATTTTCCTTCAGTCGTACACTTAAAATTAATTATTTTTAGTAACAACCAAAAAACATAAATTTCAATTTATCTCATATATAAACTATCGCTGGAATACAGGCCCGTATATTTGATCTTGCTAGGTCTGTCGTCTGTCTGCACAGAGATATTAGCATCACTTTTTGTTAATAAAGTAAGTAATGCATATACCTAATACTATTTCATGATAAGAAAAATCAAGGCTGTAGCCTGGAGGGATCATCATTGATCCCCCCCCTCCCGAAATAAAAAAAAGATATTTATTTTAGTCTTTTAATAAGTATTAATGAGACTGCAGTTATATACAGTGCGCCCGTTTCACTTTGTTGTTATACACAACATAATAGTTAATCACTACAAACAAAATTCTCTACCTACTGTTAGTTTTATTATATATGACTTTATGCTCGCTTAGTATTCGCACGACGATTCTTAAATAGCGGCGCAACGACATCTATTAGGGAGCCGCTAAACTACGTGCTACGCCAACTACACAAGCAACGCAACTTCGGGGACGTGCTCAAACTGCATTTCGAGAATATTCAATAAGCATAGAATAAGACGGGTTATTCTCGATGTTTCGTTGCGCCGCGTCTGCGGAATATATAAATAAACGAGCCGTCGAGCACGGAGAGGCAGTTCTGTCTTAGAAAGTGATCCAATGCAATGGAACTAAGGCGATATAAGCGAAGTAATAGTGCAGTGTGTGAAATAATAGTGCTATGAATTAGTATTGAAGTAAGTGGTGTTATAAATTTTGTAGTTTAAATTAAAATGAAAAGGATTTGAGGCCTAAGAGTAGACTACCTACTCGTATTCATTTTCTTTTAAATCTTTATCGAAGTAAATATTTGTGTACAAATGGAATTAATACTTGGCTGTTTTTTTAATTGTTACAGATCTGTTCAACATTTGAAATGGCAAAAAGGACGCAAGAAAATACATTATTTAAATATTTATTTATAAAATCTAAACCTTTTACAACATGTTTTAGATGTGGGCTATTATACGGGATCAAACACCAAAATTGATGATGATTTACGAATGAGAAGCAGATGTGGAGACTCAAATCTAATAAAGCACACAGAAAATATGACGTTGAACGCTACCTACCTAAGCCCGACCATACAAAATGAACTTATTGCAATTTGTGGTGAAATAATCCAGAAAAAAATTGTGCAAGGATTAAATTCTGCGAAATTTTTTTCAATCCTTGTTGACGAAACTACTGATGTTTTACGACAAGAACAGATGTCCATTTGTCTAAGATATGCCGAGCCAAAAGAAAATGGGTTTTTCTTGCGTGAATATTTTTTAACTTTTGTAACAGTTGAGAATACAAAAGAAAAATATTTAGCTAATGCAATTTTATCTGAATTAAAATCTTTAGAAGTAGATTGTGAATATTTAGGCGGACAAGGATATGATGGAGCTTCTTCGATGAAAGGAAGTTTTAAAGGTGTGCAGGCAGTAATTCGTGAGTTACATCCAGAAGCCTTATACTTTCATTGCAGCTCACATTTATTGAATTTAGCTCTGGGTCATTCTTGCCAGGTTCAGCCTATTCGAAATATTATTGGAATTATAAAATCGGTTGGAAATTTTATCAAGTCCTCAGCAAAACGAACCAAGTGTTTAAAAGATAATATCGAAAAAAACTTCCCTAAAACGCAATGGACAAACCTTACGGCAATGTGCGAGACCCGCTGGGTAGAAAATATGATGGGTTGTTAAGATTTAAAGAAATTTAGAAAGCTATTGTTGATACACTAGACGACTTAAGCACTGACATGAATTCTGAAACATCGTCAAAGGCTAATTGTTTTCTGAGATCAGTCATTTCAAGTGATTTTGTTATAAGCTTATGTTGTTTAGGAATAGTGTTCCCGTACACACTGACACTATGCAAAATACTTCAATCGCCCCTATGCGATTTGGCAGCAGCTTTACAACATGTCGATTTAATTATGAAGACTATTAAAGATGTTCGCCAAAATATTGATTAAAAATTTGTTGATCTTTTCATGAATGCACAAAATTTGCTCAGTACTGTAAACAAGGAAATAAAAATTCCGCGAATAACGTCACGCCAAGAGCATAGGGCAAACTACAACTCAAAAGATCCTAAAACTGATTTTAGAATTACTATAATGATTCCACTTTTGGATGATTTCATTGATCAGCTTCAGTCGAGATTCCAAAATCATAAGGCCACATTATCATCTCTCAACATTTTAATTCCGTCTGTGTGTTGCAAAGAACAAATTAATCAAAATTTTTAAGAAAACTACTTTGAGCTCTATAAAAAATATTTGAAATGGGACTTTGTAAAAGCTGAATTAGACATGTGGCGGATAAAATGGGTGGAAGAATCTGAACTAGATCGACCAACATGTGCTATTGAAGCTCTCGGAGAATCCAATCAGGCCTGATTTCCAAACATTCACAAACTTTTAAAGATCTTGGCGACACTGCCTGTTTCTACATGTACTCCTGAGAGGAATTTCTCTTCTATGAAACGCCTCAAAACGCCACAGGCCAGGAAAGACTAAACGGTTTAGCGTTAACGTCAATCCACGGCAGAATTGACATCGAAACCGAGGAGGTAATTGATTTGTTCGCTGCAAAGAAAGCTAGAATTTAATTTTGTAATAAGGTGTTAATATTTCTGTAATGGTTTTCTAATAAATATATATACAATACGTAACACTATGTTATTTTTTTTATTAAAACGATTTTGTTTTTCTACTGTTTAACCAAATCAACCCCCCCCCCCCCAATTATTTTCAGGCTACGGCCTTGAGCAAAATAGATATTACAAAAATCGTTTAACTGTATTAACTAAACTGGTCATCGGATTACAACAAAATTTTGCTCAGTTATATACTGAACTTTTATTAATGTAAAAATGTAATATTTTGTAAAGTTGTCGGAGAAACTTTTAAACTACAAGGTGTTGCACGAAACACTGCTTTCAAAGGTTTGCAAATAATCAAGGTTTCTCCAAGTTTTGTTATTTTTGGTATTTCCTGGAATTTTCACAAAAATTGGACCAAAAATAAAAGCTCAGAAGGGTTTAGACATTTTTAAGGTGTTGCACTTAAGTAATTTATTAAAACTATCTAGTCGTCATCATCATCATCATTACGAAACAAGACACACGAGTTGCTCTGTATACCAAACCATAAAACATCTAAATTTGAGTTATCATCAACATATTTTATTACAGAAAGGCTACTGTAGTATTGAAGAATATTTGCAGAATAACTAAAAAAATATCTCCTCTTCTAATATTTTTATTTCTAAATTATTATTATTAGAAAAATAAAGACTTAATTGTTTCTATGTAAATAATATTTAAAATTCCAATGCTTTGTTATAGTCCTTTAAACAGTATTAACTAATGAAAACAAATTTTCTTTCATTAATTATTTACTGCGTTAATTATGAAGATGAAGTAGATAGAAAGGAAAAGTGAAATGAAAGGTACTTGTCAAGTCGTTTGATATTTATATTAATTTATTTAATGACGATAGTCATTTTATTAAGAGAAGTATACTTTGACTTACAGGGTGATTATTAACTAGAGATAAATATCTTACAAATGCATACTTTGAAATCTTAGTCTATTTTCAAATATCTCAAAATTAAACTTATTGTTTTAATTAGTTACAGTTTCCACAAAACGTCTAATAGAAACCAGTTAAGAAACGCCCTGTAAAATAGTCGAAATAATAATGTTTATTTAACATAATTCAGTAATGTTTCATACAATTTAAATAACCCTTTAATGAAAAATAAACACAAGTAATCCATAGAGCTTAAATTATTCTCCGTGGCTTGATCATGTTTATTTAGCAAGCTGTTGCAAAATAATTAAATGCATACTAAAACTGAAAATAGCTATACCGTTTAATTGAATTAAATAGAAATAAAAATAAAACATAAAAACATTTATTATTATATTATATTAAATAATCTTTTATTTCGTTCATATTAATGGCAACAACATACATTTTGACTTAGTTTTAAATTTAAGAAAAGAATAAAACCTTAAAATCAATACCACATCAAATTTTATTGTAAAATAAATACAGGTAGTATTAATTTACGGGGGTCATCTTTAGGCTACTAAAAATAAAATAATAACAGTATGTATAAATAAATGGATGGATGGATTCATATTGTAGCGTTACAGTATTGTAAAGTTAAAATGTAGCATTGTAAAAGTAGATTGGTATTGCAAAAACTTAACTAGAAAAAAGAGATAAAATCTACAATAGGATATATAGTCCAGTCGGCAGGTACAAAATAAGGGAATTATCTGGACATAATTTCAAACTTTTGAGTTATAATAGAGAGTTGAAGTAATTTCAGTACGTTAAGGTAAACGTGAACGTCAACGCAGAAATATAATGTTTACGTTGAAGTCCAAAATCCGAGTTGAAGTTGTTAAACGCATCGTGACATTTACGTGCCATGACAGATAATAACAATTAATATCATGATTTCTTCTTTCCCAATTAAAAAGTGGTTATTTTGTTTGCGTTGCGTACATACGCCAGAGTCCGTAATCTTACGTATGTACGTAGACGTGAACGTGAAGGATATTTAAATACGCATGCGTATACGTTTACGTTCATAGCATCACTTCAACTCTCTATTAAGGGACTGATATGAGTTGTAGCATCTGAATTTTTACCTCTAGGAGCTTGTTTTAACTTGGGGGGAGGGAAGGGGCGAAACCTGGAAATATTGTTCGGAATTTTTCCACTTTTCGTCTATATTTTTAAACTATGCGTTTTTATCGGCCACATACAAAAAAGAGCATTAAATGTGCTTCAATTTTCATTAGAAAACAATATTTTTGGACCTCAAAGTGTAAATTAATCGAGAAAAACTTATATTTTTGCTTTATTACTGTATATCTATACTAAATACAATACTATGTATACCCTTGACTCTCTATGCCTACCGACCCGCTGATCTACCCCCCCGACCCGCTGATCTATCCCGGACAAACCACTTGCTCCTATTCTAATACCCTACGGCACAATTTCACAAGCCAAATTCGAGAAATGCTAAAATGGTGGTTCCAACCTTATCGAGACTGAGGCCTACAAGGGTTAACTCCTAACTAGAAATGATTTAACTTAGAACGAAAAACCAAAAGCCGATTGTAGTATTAAGACGTTGAATTTTTTGGTTTGTGAAGTATTTGCATTACTTAGGTTGAACCATGTGATGATTTTTAAAAGCCTTGTTCGAGCAATTTATCCAATAATAATTGGCCCCTTTACCTCATAAGCCTGTTCATATAAAATATTTGGCCTTCTTACTTCGCCTTTTTATCTAAAAATTTGAAATGGGCTGATCACATTCAGTCATTAACAACCAAAGTTAGAAGATTTATTTTTAAATTTTGGGGAAATTTATGACTAGCAGTTTACTAATTATTATTTACAACTTGCTGGTTGACTTTATTTTGCGATATGGTATAATCTGGACTTTATTATATTGCACTTCAACCCCTTAATGTAATCCAAAATTGTATAATTAAAATTATCTACAAAAAACCAGCAATATATCCTACCTCTCTTTTATACGAGTATAAAAAAGTGCTTTATATAAGAACATTATATTATCTGTCTTGCTGAACCTTTATTTATGGAAAGTCTGAATTAAGATACACTACAAATCATTTGCATAACACAAGAACCAGATTAAATGAGCAGTTGAGAACTCCAGCAGTTCAGCGAGATGCAAGTCAAAAGTTTGTAACTTATGTTGCTCCCAAAGTTTTTAATACTCTACCTACCTTAAGCTATTTCAGAAGAAATCAAAACTTTATATCACATTTGATATTGATGCATATAAAGATGTACTCTAGATAATTTTTTTTATTCTGTTTCTGTTAATGTATAAATGTGTATACAATTATGTATTTTATATTAGTATATTAGCATGTCGAATCACTGATAAAATATGTATAATTTATAATTTTACTGCTATTACTTTTTGCATATATAGGTACTTTACTTAATTTATAATTTTTCAAAACATTTGTAAACATCCATTGTAATTAAATTTAATTTATATAAATAAATAAAATAAATAAATTATATTTGAAAGTACTTTGGAACAGTATCGATATATTGTTTCCTAAAAGATGAAAAACTTACCTTGATTAACCCTTCTCCTGACCTTGGTTCCAAGTTTAAATTTCTCCATGAATGATACCAATTTTGCAGCGTTTTGTAAGTAGAAACATCAATCAAACAACCTCGCTTGTAAGGTAGTTAGGACACGTGGGAGGACGAGCGTGCTTTTATGGTGTAGGTGTTGCAAGAAACTTTTTAATTTTTTTAAATTTCGATAGGTTTACAAAATGCGGTTTGGATAAAAAATGTGTAAAATAAATCAAATTGTCAGTATGTTAAAATTATACCACACGCAGCATTATTCTAAAATAATGCACGGATGTATTCAAGCTAGTAAAGTTAGCTGTATTAACAGTTTAATTTTAAATTTAATAGAGTACAAAAAATTATTTAAAAAATGTATTCTTGTGTAATTTAGCGTAATGGTCAACCCATTATATTTTATATTAACTTGATTCATTTAATAAAATCTAATTCAAATTTGATTTGCAAACCTATTAAGAATCTAAATATTAGTATGTTACGTTATTATTTTGAATACATTCCAGGTAGAACGTGATAATGTTTCTAGTTTTGGCGGAGAGCATTCTGGAATCCACCAGAATTTTAAATGTGTATATAAATATTGTTGGAGGAACAACGGAGCAGTGAGTCGTATAAAAACAGTTGTGAAGATAAATAGTGAACAATTTAAAGACATTTGAAATATATATAAATTAGAATAGTATTCTTGAATGAGTAAAGTTTTGTGAAAATCTACCAAATTTGGTTTTACTCATTCAAGATAAAATAGATTTTCATCAAGTAAAGGCCGAAACAATAAATAATATAGAATAGTATTGTTTTAAAATAAATAAGTGTTCAAATAAATTATTAACAAATAAACTGATGTTTAAAATAAACAAACGTTACAATAATCGATTTCCTGTGTTAAATATTCCGTAAACTCTAAAGCAATATCAGGTACTAAATTAAGACAATTAAATTACTAAAAATGTTCCCAAAATAAACAACAGCAAAGGTAAGAATTCAGGAACAAACCCTAAGTCTAAGAAAATAATATGATTTCAACTATTTTATTTAATCCTGTAATAAAAATAATAGACCAATAACTTTCAATTAATTCCAGCCGAACAATTCTCAAGAGGCGGTTACAAAAGTGGAGTAAGGCTAACAATGTGGATCTCGTTCGCAAAAACTCGACGTAATTCGAAGAAGTATAATAAATA
Source organism: Psylliodes chrysocephalus (assembly GCA_927349885.1). Taxonomy (NCBI): domain Eukaryota; kingdom Metazoa; phylum Arthropoda; class Insecta; order Coleoptera; family Chrysomelidae; genus Psylliodes; species Psylliodes chrysocephalus. The sequence goes on from OV651817.1 coordinate 66,365,384, forward strand.
TTGCAAAGACGTGACAAAACAACAAGGGCTAACAATAAACGTCTAAAATGATGACTTAGAAGCTATTTAATACAAATCCTAATGAAAGATAACCTAGCAATTCGAACTTTCTAAATTAATAAATAAACAGAGTGATTCTAAAATTGATATTTTTTTTTGAGAATATTTTGCCTTAACACAGTTTTATTGAGGTGGTCTACTCCACAACCCTTTGATGAAACTTCCAGAAGCCAAATTGTTATCAAATTTAATTTATAATTAATATTCATTATTGACACGATAAAGAATTTCCAGCAACGCAAAAGATGTAAAATTAATACAATAATAATAATAATAATATATTTCTTAAAAAACCCATTTACAATTCAATCGGTGAGTCAAAGAACAGTACTAGTCCAAAAACTGACGTTTTAAGTCGATAATAACGTGTGTCTCCACCCATTAATATCAAAAACAGTACAATACACACAATAAGTTCGGCAATATAAATTACGTAGAAACTGGATGAGTGAAAGAACAGTACAAGTCCAGGACATGTTCTGTTTTTACACTCATTAACTTCACTTTGAAGTTGGTGTTTTGAATATTATTTTGTTGGTTGTGATAATCGCTCTCTGAGAGTTCGTTCTGTTAATTTTCTCTTCAAAATATTATTTTAATGACTAATACTCCTTTTAAATTATAAAGACTATTCTTCTATAATTTAATTTAAAGAGATAATATGACATTCCAATTTTACCAAAAATTGAAACTTTAAAGTACTAACTAACTGCGTCTATGATACGAATTAGGTCAACAATTTTGTATATCTAATACTTCCCCTTGTTGGATTAATTTGCAACTATTGATAAATAAAAAAATTAAATACGAAAATACTCATTCATCAAACTTCAGACCTAACATATAACAAACTTGCCTTGTTTTATTCCAAGTTAAAATTTTTGTAAAAATATTAGCCAAATTATTATTAGTGGATACATAATTAAATAACAATTCTCTAGTATTGACCAAATCTCTTAAAAAATGCAATCTAATGTCAATATGTTTAGTCCTACTAGACATTACGTTATTTTTTGTCAAACTGATTACCAAAAAAGACAATACAATTTTAAAAAATTATTTAAACATAGTTCATTAAAGAATCCTTTGATCCACATCCATTCCTTTGCAATTTCGATCATTGCCACATATTCTGCCTCTACGGTTAAAAGGAACACACTTCTCTGTTTGCTAAACAACTGCGGCACCTGCAAAAATTATTACCAATCCACTCCAAGATTTTCTGTCGCTTTTATTATTAGCCCAATCTGAATCGACAAATAGTTTCAATTTTGCTCCAGTTTTCTTGAATACTAGGTTCATGTTATTGTACCCTTTAGATATCTTAATAGATGCTTTACTTTTATTCAGTGAGACGGTTAGTTCACATCATTATTAAATTGGCTTAGAAATGATACAAAAAAGGATATGTCTGGTCTGGTCCCATTTGAAATATACAATAAACTATCTATCGCTGTTCGGTAGATTGTTTCATTAAAATGTCTCTGTTGGTTCTGAGCTGCTTCTTATCTCTAATGCCTTCCATTTCGAACTTTTTTGATATATATTTTTTGATCTGATTTAATTTCACGTGTCTAATCTCTCTACTTCTATTGAAAGAAAATTAGATAGTAAACCTAGCTCTTTTAGTTCCAATTCATTTGATAATTTGTGTTTTAATTTCTTCATCTTCGCCTACAAGTATAATATCATCAACGTAAATTCCAATTATCAAATTTCTTCTTTCATTATAATAAACACAACTATCACTTTTAGATCTTATCAATTCAAATTTTAAAAATATTGAGTTAAAACTTTAGATAAAAAGTTAATACATTTATACCAATCCCTTCCAGACTGACGTAAACCATATATGCTTTTATTCAACTTGCAAACAAATTTTCTATCGTTTACTTCAAATAATGCAGGCTGCTCCATATATACTTCTTCAATTCTACTATTCAGGTAAGCTGAATTGACATCGATATGTTCACAATGCCAATCGTTTTCTACAAATATAGCTAATAATATTTTTAAAGTGTTTTTATATATATAACAGGGCTGTAAGTTTCTCTAAAATCTATGCCAGGAATTTGATTATATCCTTGCACTACAAGCCTTGCTTTAAATTTTTTATTCTATTTTATTTTGTATACCCATCGACTACCAATTAGATTGGCTTCAGGTGGTCTTTCGGCAATTTTCCACACTTTATTTTTCTTCATATTATTCATTTCGTCCTCCATTGCTTGATACCATTTTTCAGCATTATTTCCGTTCATTGCTTCTTGTACTGTAGTAGGTTCATTTTCTTTATGTTTTACAATATTACAGAAAGTATATATTTTTGGTTTAATCTGTCTAGTAGATCTTCGCACGGTTGTTGTTACGTTTTCCACTTCCCCTGGAAACAACTCTTCAGTACTTTCGAGATCTTCACTAGTTTCTTCATTCTCAAATAAATCTTCGTTATGCACAACTTCTTCACTTGTCACATGGTTTTCATTTAGTTGTTCGTCTTTTTCTTTTTCTTTTTCTTTTTCTTTTTCTTTTTCTTTTTCTTTTTCTTTTTCTTTTTCTTTTTCTTTTTCTTTTTCTTTTTCTTTTTCTTTTTCTTTTTCTTTTTCTTTTTCTTTTTCTTTTTCTTTTTCTTTTTCTTTTTCTTTTTCTTTTTCTTTTTCTTTTTCTTTTTCTTTTTCTTTTTCTTTTTCTTTTTCTTTTTCTTTTTCTTTTTCTTTTTCTTTTTCTTTTTCTTTTTCTTTTTCTTTTTCTTTTTCTTTTTCTTTTTCTTTTTCTTTTTCTTTTTCTTTTTCTTTTTCTTTTTCTTTTTCTTTTTCTTTTTCTTTTTCTTTTTCTTTTTCTTTTTCTTTTTCTTTTTCTTTTTCTTTTTCTTTTTCTTTTTCTTTTCTTTTTCTTTTTCTTTTTCTTTTTCTTTTTCTTTTTCTTTTTCTTTTTCTTTTTCTTTTTCTTTTTCTTTTTCTTTTTCTTTTTCTTTTTCTTTTTCTTTTTCTTTTTCTTTTTCTTTTCTTTTTCTTTTTCTTTTTCTTTTTCTTTTTCTTTTTCTTTTTCTTTTTCTTTTTCTTTTTCTTTTTCTTTTTCTTTTTCTTTTTCTTTTTCTTTTTCTTTTTCTTTTTCTTTTTCTTTTTCTTTTTCTTTTCTTTTTCTTTTTCTTTTTCTTTTTCTTTTTCTTTTTCTTTTTCTTTTTCTTTTTTCTTTTTCTTTTTCTTTTTCTTTTTCTTTTTCTTTTTCTTTTTCCTTTTCTTTTTCTTTTCTTTTCTTTTCTTTTTCTTTTTCTTTTTCTTTTTCTTTTTCTTTTTCTTTTTCTTTTTCTTTTTCTTTTTTTTTTTCTTTTTCTTTTTTCTTTTTCCTTTTTCCTTTTTCTTTTTTCTTTTTCTTTTTCTTTTTCTTTTTCTTTTTCCTTTTTCTTTTTCTTTTTCTTTTTCTTTTTTCTTTTTCTTTTTCTTTTTCTTTTTCTTTTTCTTTTTCTTTTTCTTTTTCTTTTTCTTTTTCTTTTTCTTTTTCTTTTTCTTTTTCTTTTTCTTTTTCTTTTTCTTTTTCTTTTTCTTTTTCTTTTTCTTTTTCTTTTTCTTTTTCTTTTTCTTTTTCTTTTTCTTTTTCTTTTTTCTTTTTCTTTTTCCTTTTTCTTTTTCTTTTTCTTTTTCTTTTTCTTTTTCTTTTTCTTTTTCTTTTTCTTTTTCTTTTTCTTTTTCTTTTTCTTTTCTTTTTTTCTTTTTCTTTTTCTTTTTCTTTTTCTTTTTCTTTTTCTTTTTCTTTTTCTTTTTTCTTTTTCTTTTTCTTTTTCTTTTCTTTTTCTTTTTCTTTTTCTTTTCTCTTTTTCTTTTTCTTTTTCTTTTTCTTTTTCTTTTTCTTTTTCTTTTTCTTTTTCTTTTTCTTTTTCTTTTCTTTTTCTTTTTCTTTTCTTTTTCTTTTTCTTTTTCTTTTTCTTTTTCTTTTTCTTTTTCTTTTTCTTTTTCTTTTTCTTTTTCTTTTTCTTTTTCTTTTTCTTTTTCTTTTTCTTTTTCTTTTTCTTTTTCTTTTTCTTTTTCTTTTTCTTTTTCTTTTTCTTTTTCTTTTTCTTTTTCTTTTTCTTTTTCTTTTTCTTTTTCTTTTTCTTTTTCTTTTTCTTTTTCTTTTTCTTTTTCCAGAAAACCAGTAATGGTTAGGCGATTTTTACAATAAAATTGCACCCCCGTTTGTAAGCACCCAAATACCTACGGTTACTGAGATTACTGATTCTAATCATTTCCCTTTCTTTCGAACAGAAATGGATTTTGCTTTTAACAACCGCAACAATACTTCTCCTGGTTATGACCAAATTAAAAATACCCTATGCTCCGCAATTTTCCATTTTGAAGGCATTAACATAGAAGCATTAAAACAAATTATTGTTGTTCCCGTACCTAAATTATGGAAGAACCCTAACTTAGCTGAATCTTTTAGACCCATATCACTGCTTTCATATGTCGTTAAAACTTAAAACCCTCTTTCAGAAAATCAGTGTGGTTTCAGAAGGGGGTTTGGTACAATGGATGCCTTAAGTACTTTGGGGGTAGATATTCAAAACAATTTATCAAGAAACAATTATTTATCTGTCCTTTTCCTTGACATCGAAGGTGCATATGATGCTGTGTCTTTGCCACTCCCAAAACAATTTGCAATCAGTATTATAAATTTTAACACCAACAAATCAATTTACTTTCGAACAAATCAATCTGTCCTAGGCCCTAGACTTAATATTAAAGGGTTACCTTAGGGATCTGTTTTGAGCCCTGTTTTATTTAAAATGTACGCAACTGATTTACATAATATTCAAATAAATAATACATTATCATTTAATATTGTACAATATGCCGACGATTTCTGTATTTATACTGAATACAAAAAAATTTAAACCGCATTAGAAAACTTAAAAAAATATTTATTCAGTTTTAAAAAGATAATTAACCACAAATGGCTTTGAATTATCAGTTAACAAATCTACGATATGTATTTTTACAAGACACAATTCACCTAATATGAATAACATCATGTTTGGACACGACGCGATTTCATGACTCAAAACGAAGCAAGATACTTGGGTATGATACTGGACAGGAAGCTGACGTGGAAATCCCATATTTGATAGTACGCTGAATAAGTGCAATAAAGGGATAATTTTTTTAAAATCGGTTAGTAAGTCTTGGTGGGGTGCTGATATTGAAATTGCTCAATTAAAGATTAAAGAGCTTATATTCGCTCTATCTTGGATTACAGATGTACATTATATGGTTCTGCTAGTAATAATCTATTAAACAAAATCAATATTTTTTAAAATTCTAAGGACAGACTTAGGTGCCATGAAGTCTACTCCTATTCAACCCTTACATGTGGAAGCTCTGGAACCTCCTTTGGAAATAAGAAGAAATTATGTCAGTGAAAAAATGTTAATTGAAATCTATACCAATAATCCTAAATTATTTCATCAGATTATTATATTAAATAGTTATGAATTTACTAATAAATATTGGGTTAAAAAAAAATGCTTTACGAAACAATAGCAATATTGTAAGTGCTCTGTATAAAACAAGCCACCACCCTGGAATTAATGTTTTTTTTATCTTTTTTTCAGACATTTTCTTTGTTAAACCAAACTATATATGTATAAGTAGCAATATATTACTCTCTATTTTAAGTAATATTAAAGATGCCTTAATATTATATACCGTCGCGTCCAAATCAGCTAATGGCGTAGGCTTTGCTTTCTTTGAACCTAAAGAGCACATAGAAAAATCTTAATAATGTTCCATCTATACTGCGGAAGCTTTGGCTATCTATGAAGCACTTATTTACGCCTCTTCCTGCAACAGAGAAACGATAGTTACTATATCAGATTTCCTCTCTGTTTTAACATCTATTAAAAAAATGGGCTTCCTAATACATCGACTTGTCCTTTTGTAATAAAAATTAAGAAACGTATCTAAACATTATTAGAAAGAGGCCAGAACGTGAATTTTATTGGATTAAAGCTCACATTGGGCTAAAGCACAACGAACATGTAGATTTGTTGGCCAAAAAAGGCTCTGTAACAGGTATAACGTTATCTCTAGTTATTCTATCTACTTGTATAATGTGTTTGAGCTCAATTGATTGGGCGTGGGTTAGGTTATTAAATAACTCGAATAACTTTGAAAAAGAAGTTGGGCACCACTATATTTAAAGCTTACTATACTTAACTTAATGATATAAATATAGAAAATCACTCACCACTAACAAATTATATTCTTGCTTTAGATAAGGTAGTAGCAAATTCTAATTCACATAGTTTTACTAAATTCAAATTTAAGATGATTTATTCAATAGCACTTATCTTTTGTTAAAAGGAGGTAATATAAGGAATGTTTTATCGCATGGTATATTCTCAGGTAACTTCTTCAAAGGGATTCGGGATCCTTATTCGTAATTCTGCAACGGGAATGATCTCGTGAAATTTGGTATTCTAACTTAAACTCGAAACTGTCTAGATCATCTAGAGATGAATCAAACCACGGTCTTCAGATTGTACCAAAACCAAAACAAACTTCTAGGTATAAAAACCATAAAACATCTTGATAGGAATTCAAAATTAAAATCAGACGGATTTTACGATAGATAAAAACCAATTAGTACATCGGATGACCAAGATAATTTAAAAAATCAAATCAAGTTGACATTCAAGTCAAAAATAATTCTCATAAGGCGAATTAAGGAAGAAGAAAACGACAAATGACATTTAAGAGGTGAAAGGTGGTTGTGTCGAAATAACGGTTCCAACCGTTACACAGGTTCTAATACGTCATACAATTTATCTGTTTCTGATGTTACTACACTATTAAAAAGAAATCAGTTCAAAAAATGGCAACACTTGCTGCAGGAATACTGTTTTACAAATCCAACGAGGTATACGACTGTTCAGTTAAACATTCCTAAGATCCCTTGGTACAAGCATTATAAAGTACCGCGAAAGTACATATCGACAATCATTAGGATGAGATTTGGTCATGCCTGTTATCCTAGGACATTATACAAAATTAAAGTATCTGAAAGTGACCAATGCGAGACGTGTAATGAAAAATGAGATCTAGACCATATCTTCTTTAATTGTACTAAAAACAAAAAAATTCTCTGACACGCTATAGGTATAACCATCTGCTTAAATGCAAAATGTGCTCCCCTTGGAATATCCAAAGTTTATTGTCCTCCAATTCCACACACATTTATGACAGCTTGATTATTTTTTTAATGGAATCATGTATACGCTTGTGATTAGTACTTCTCTTAGACTCGTTACCTTTGTTTTCTTTCCTATTGTTTTTATTTTACCCCCTTACCGTTAACTAGTGTATGGCTGTTTTTTTAATGCCTTGATGGGTTCCTAGGCGAGAAGCGAGTGTCCCCGTTTAATCCTCTTGTTGTTATTTGAAATTAAATATTTAATATTTTATCTTTTTCATTCATTATTTGTTTGTTAATTTACCTCTTCCGTTTTGTGACTGGCTGTATGACAAAAAGTCTATGCCAAAAAAAATATTTTAAGTGGGATTGATCAGAGTGGCTGTATTTTTGTACTTAAGCATTTTTATACATTGGAGAGTCAAGCAATTATTAAATGATTTAAGCAAAAGTTTTCTTTGTCTAATTTCGTTCCTAGTCTTTGTTAGATATAGGTTAAAGACAAGAAACATAGTGTTACTGGAGCCCACAATTTTAACTATAACAGAGAGAATGATGGTACTAGACTGACCACGCCTCTCTTCACTCCGAGCGAAACTGGCTGCCAAAGGCTGTTTATCGCACAATCGTGACTTGTTGCGTTACTTCTGGAACTCTGTACTGTTATAATTATAATTGCCTTTTGTAATTTAATATAGTGGCAACAATTAAAAATGAACGATAACTGCGTTCTCCGGTAAATGCATGTATCACGATGATGATGATTTTGCTTATTAGTTCTTTATCAAAACTTTCAATTTACCATCAATATCATTCAATCATATACACGTTCCGTTCTAATTACCTGATTAAACCGTTCTAGAACGCCGATAAAACGCATTTTAAAGCTAATCCAGATGCCGTTTTAAAATAAATAAATACTGACACTTTGATTAGTTAAGAGCTCATTTGGGACTAAAGTTTCTGGATTAAAACGCATTAATTCGTTAATAATCGATAACTCCTTGAAACTCCGTCGTTTGAATGACATTTTTAATTATATTTTTGTTTCATGTAAAGAGCCTGGAAATACTTCATCGGCGAGTTTAATTTCCTGAGCATTGTCATTTTTATCGGCAAATCTCTCTGTAGCAATTTCGAAATTCTAACTCGGAGTGTACAAAGCGAGAGATCACAACTGGGAATTTAGACTACCTGTCGATGCAGGGATGTCTACATTGAAAATGAATTCAATGTATCATTCTGAGTAGAGTTATAGATTTAATTAAACGGATATCTAAAAATATGAAATATTATTCCATAATATACATCTAGTGATAACGCCAGTAGAGAGGAATATCTAAAATTCTCATTTAATTTAGTAAAATATATATAATTTTCTACGATAGCCAGTTAATTTTATTTCACGTAGATGCAGCAGTAGAATGTACATTTTTCTACAGGGTTCTATTGTACCCTGAAATATTGTTGTGAGCGATTTGTTATTAAATTTTGAGATGAAAGGCTCCTATAAACATGTGCGATAGGTTTTGTCGTTTATGAGATACAGGGTGTTGACTTTTTATTTCAATAGAAGCAATAAATTGTAATAAACAAACATAAAAGTAGCATTACATTTCATTGATATTAATCACTTCTATCAACTTGTAAAATTAGAACTGCAATTCAATCGTAATACAACAATCAAATAGCGTACCCTCAGATAAACAAAATAATAGATGCCTGACGGTCTGGATTTGTTTGAATCCAGTATGAACCGTTTTATCTATTACTTTCTCTTTCTCCATGGTCTTCGATGTGATTCGTCTATTTTAAATAGCAGCGCCAAAATTTTCTCACAACTGTCAATAAGCAGTTGGGAATTGTCAATTTTGATTTTAAAATTTCTGTTTTTATATTCCCAGAACGCCTTATTAAAGTTTTTCAGTTTCTAGTGTGTTTTTTAAACGATATTTATTAGTTTTAAGGGTAAAAATGACTAAGAAGTGTATTATTTGTTCTAAAAGATACATTTTGGGTGGTTCTACCTCCTTTCATTGGTAAGTAAATAAAACACATAGGCGGCACCAGACACCATTGTGTATTTTTTTTTTATTTAATTATTGGTATATTAATGTTTCAATACTAATGCAGATACTACGTTATGTACCTTATTAAAAAAGAATATATCACACCATCAATACACAATACCCAAAGCCACTCAAAAAAATCACAATTTTGAGTTAAGATACAAAATTCAAATGCAACTTCACCAGACATTGTATTCTATTCCAAATTTAAGGCGCATTAATTATTATTACTTTGCTTTTTCATGTAAACATACACAGTTAATTTTAACAGCAATTTTCTTGAAATGCTACTTTTCTATAGTTGTGTTAGTATTGCCACCTATTGCATTGATTTAAACTTGATGGTGCGGTATAAAATGGTAAACCATATTGTCATATTATTGAAACAGGTAATTCATTAATTATTTATTTTTTATGCATCTTTCCAACAAACCTTGAAATAAGAAAAATTTGGTTCAAAACCTACAAATAGAAACTGAGGAAGTTGATGAAATCAATAAAAACTCCAGAATATGTTCGGAACATTTTAAAACAGATGATTTTGTTATGAATGCCTCCGGGAAGATGATTTTAAAGTTAGGAGCAATTCCCATTTTATTCAATGCTCAACCTGGCCCATCTTCAGAAAACAAGTAAGTTTTATAATAATATTAAATAACACCTATCTATTACAAATTATTCTTACATTTTAAACTTAGTTATTAAATAAAATAATTGATAAAGTAAAGTAAATATGAATGCACACTGAAAATTTAAGAAAATGTACTATTTTAAAGTCGCTTGCATCTTCTGAGACACTGAAGATAACGAAAGCCAAAAATCCTTTAAAAAACTAATTTTTTCAAAAATAAATTTGGTTTTATTCGAATGTGACATAAAACGTCGTTTTTCAGACAGAAAACATAATCGAAAAGGTAAACTTTTAAATATACTACAATAAATGAACTACTAAAAATTACTTTTAGGGCCCAGGCCGCAAAAGTAAAGTGGCTCCGCTATTTAAACTGTCTGTTTTATTTTTGATGTACCTTTTAATACTGCTTATGATATTTTTTTGCTATTGTAAAATAGTAGTCCATAATCCATATACCTACACATCAAATTTGAATAGAAACTTTCTTAATTTTGAAGTATAATTAAATCGATTTAACATAAGCACACTAACATGACAGCAATTGTTATCAAGAATGTACCTACCTAGTTATTCTTATCGATCACAGCCATTTCAGTTATTAGAAAAATTGGAAATAATATCATTTTGTATTTAATTTTCTATATTTTTTAATATCTTCAAGCACATTCGAATAAAAAATATTGTATGAAACACTGACGAAAAGTGTATTTTCGGACTCCTAAGAGTTGCCAACTTCTCGTAGTCAACCAAAAAACTCAACTTTTCGTCCTAATAACATAAACTATTATTTTGCATATTAAAAAAGTCTAGTATGCATATTAATTTATAGATATTTTTAGGGAAAATTTGGGAGCTATTTTATCTCCTACTGAATCTAGTGAAAGGTATAGAGATTTATAAGTCGCCATCTCCTAAAAGGTAATTCACAATAATTATAAGCATTTGCACATGGATTGATGAAATTAATAATTATCTTTTTAGATTAAAAATGTTCTAATTTCTGTCTGAAGTTTTTTGTTAATATTTCTCGCTTAAATTTAATTCGGAGTAAATAGATCTTACTAGACGTACCAGCTTTGCATTAAAAGACCACGGAGCAGATCTTATCGAGAAGCCACAGATATAATAAAAGAACGGCTTCGAGTAAAAAAAGTTACTTTTCAAAAGCAGCAAATATAGTGACATGTTGTATGTATGGTTACCCTAACCTGCTGTAGTATTAATAAACTTTAATGTAATTATAATTAATTATACTTAGACTTATTGTATCCTGATAATTTTATTATATTGTCAAAATGCCAGGAGGAAGACTGCCATTTTAACATATAATATGCCCTAACCTAATAGATTGCGCCGAAAAATGGCCTTTATCCCTATTTTTATTATTTTTGTATTTCACAATCTACACACAAACTCAAATATCGCTACCTATCAAAGAGTTAAGTTAGAACACATAGAACGCTATTACATTACGTGTTATTTCCTTATAATTTCATTAAAAAATAGCGTAGTTTACTTTTTGTAAAATAAAATTTTATGTTCGAGTTGCATTTTTCTTTAAATCCGTCCGTTACAAAATAATCCTTCGGATTCCGATGAAAAAACTGCTTGATACGCCCATGTAGACCTCAGTACCACAGCTGTCAAAAGTTTGTAGATACTGGCTTCAAACAAAGCCTGTGTTAAACGGCGTCCGTTAGGTATCTATTTTTCATTTGTTTATCTGAGAGCGTACCACAAACATCAGCAAGAGAAAATAATTTATCTACATTCAATCAAGATAATAATAAAGAAATAAGAGAATTGAACGATATTGAGGACAAAGGAGCAAAAACAGAGAAAAAATAAGGAAAAGTAGCGAAACATAAGGAAGAACGAAAAGAGGATAAACAGAAAAGTCAATAAATACCGCAAAAAAATAAAGAAAAAAGTCTGTTATTACCAGAAGTACCAGTCAGAAAACTGGTAATTAAAATTTGTAAAAATTGCTATCAGAATTGAAAAAAAATCTATTTAATTTCATAGTGTATAAAAGTTGTCATTCTGTATAGTTCTTTTCACTCCTAGTAAACTTTTCTTCAGTTCTAAATTGTACCTACCATCTCAATAGTAAATAAAGTATCTTAATTTATAAAAAAAGTTCTAATTTTCACTAATAGTAGGCGATTTATTTAGTATGGATCCTTTTATTAGAGCCTATAATACACTTAATTTCCCACTAAAGTATTAGATAATATCAATGACTACAATCAAGTAACACAAAACCGGACCATTTTTAAAAATTTTCACAATAACATTAGGACTATTAGTAAAAACGTAGATAACTTGGAAGTTGTTTTAAATCAATAATTTAACGAATATTTTGATTGTCTAATATTAACTGAAACAAGAAATGATTTTGACATAAACTTGTTTCAAAGAACAGGGTATAATGTTATTTAATTTTGCTGATATAAATAAATGTGATGGTACGGTTGTGTATTTAAAAAAGTCGTATAATTATAATTATAAAATAGTAGAAATATATCATTGCAAAGCTTTGGAAATAATAGTAACTAAAAAAAATAAACTTATTAAAATAACATCACTTTGCAGGCCTCCCTCAATGAATGAAAGGGAATTCATAACTGAACTGTACCACTACTTAAGTGAATCTAAAAAGAATTGTGATATGCATGTAATTGCGGGTGATATAAATATTGATATATTTCGAGACGATGAAGTATTTAGATGTTTTAAGTGAGTTTAGTTTTACTTCAACCATAAATGTTCCTACTAGGATAAAAGGTTTATCGAAAACTTGCATAGATCACATGTTTGTAAATATAAAAAAATGGACAAGTCAAAGATTGTTGTTCTAGCTATGTTTTAGATACCCTTTTTTCTGATCATAGAGCTACAATTTTAAACATAAATATATTTAATAATAAGAAATATGTGAATAAAATTAAAATTATCAATAAATTAAATAAGAATAATCCCAAAGATGATTTAAATTCTTATAATTGGAATGCTTTATACGGTATGACAGATGTACAAGAAGTAACAATTTACTTTTTTAATACTCTTAACACCCTTATTTCTAAAAATACAACTGTACTTAAACAAAAAAGGTCATTAATTAAAAAGAAAGCGTGGATTACGGTAGGTCTCATGAAATCAATAATCACAAGGGATAAATTGTATAAAGCATATCAAAAATACATAGAAAACAAAGTGTTAAAAGACCAATTTATTAATTACAGAAATTCTTTAAACCGCCTTATTCAAGTTACTAAACTTAATTATAAGAAAGCACAGATAGAATCAAATAAAAATAACTCTCAAAAATTATGGAAAACAATAAAAAATATAACAAACTCTAATAATAATATAACTGATATAAAATAAGTAATAACAAAAAACGGTAATGTTGTTGAGAATAAATTACAAATAGCAGAAGCATTCAATGAATTATTCTCGGAAGTAGGACCTGACCTTGCTAGACTTATTATGAAACCACCAACACATCCTCCACCTCGGAAAGTAAATAATAATACCATATTCCTAAAACCCACAAATAAAGAAGAAATTATTGAAATTATAAAAAATTTAAAAAATAATAAAAGTCCTGTTATAGACAATATAATTGCCGAAACATTAAAAGAAATTCGAACAGAACTTTTTTCTCCATTTGCTTTATTATTAATCTAATTATAGAAAATGGAATTTGTCCGATAGAATTCAAGTCTGCAGTTATAAAACCTCTTCATAAAAAGGGACATAAACAAACTCTTACTAACTACAGACCTGTTTCTATAATAAACAATTTCTCAAAAATGTTTGAAAAAGCAATAAAGATAAGATTAGAATCATTTTTAAACAATAATATTATTTCTAAAAAATAATTTGGGTTTCGTACAGGTATTTCTACAGAACATGCAATATTAAACAAAATTATATAAGGCTGTTGACTGCAGCTGTCCGGCCATAGGAGTATTCCTCAATCTTGCAAAGGCTATCGATACTGTGGGATTCTTTGCATGTGGGAATACGAGTAGTTGCACAAAACTGTTCGAATCTTATCTAATAGGAAGAAAACAATGTGTTAAAATAGATAATAGTATGAGCTCGGAAAGTATTGTTCAATGTGGCGTTCCTCAAGAGACAGTTCATGGTCCCATTCTCTTTACAATATACATTAAAAATCTACTTACACTTACAACTTCTGGGGAGATAACAAGCTTTGCTGATGATACTTTCATCTTTTATACTGCAAATACCTGGAATAATCTGAAACCAAAAATTGAAAAAGTAATAATATAGATTGGTTTAATTACAAATTGCTTACAATAAACTTCGATAAAACTATGTTTCTATCTATAACAAGCTATAAAAATAATCTTCCTAATTACAAGCTGGAAATCAACAAGGTAACTTAATAAATATTAAACAAACAGATAAAGTAAGGTATTTAGGAATAACTTTTGACAACCATCTCCGTTGGGACTATCATATTAGTAGTGTTACAAAAACTCTTAGGTTATTACTAGGTAAATTCAAATTTTTCAAAAATTTTGGACTTATCTTAAAATACTATATTATGCATCAATAATCTGATAATATTCACTGGCATCGAAATCTAATTCAGGAATAACAAATTCCCTTACGTCTGTAGATATTTTTGTGCGGGCCTTCAATATTCTTCGTAAACCAAGTTGTCTTATAGCAGGACAATCATCAGAAAGCATTGCTAGAAGAAGGTTCTCCAGATGACAAAAATATGCAGCAGGATCGATGACTGCCTTCAATTCGTTGTTCAAGTAGCGTGATAACTCTATCATTCTGAAGACGTGTCTTCCTTCATCACAACACGATGGTTTTCTTTTAATGTCAAACCACACTGGTACAAAAACGTTTGCCACAAACTCAGAGATTGTTCTTAAATTTGTAGACGGACATTTACTTCCGATGTAAAGACGCAATATACGGTTTGCCTTTGTAAGCCATCGTGCGTGTGATAATTTACCTGGATTACGAGCTGCTATATCTAATGAACAGTTTCATCTAGAAATTGGGTGACACATTTCATATAAGTACTTTTAATAAGTGCTAAAATTCCTAATTATTAGAAATGGTAAACAAATTTGAATAAATAGTAGATTTATAATCTGACAAATATTTTATTATTTGACAATACTCGTACAATTAATAAAAACAAAAACATCATAACATATACAGGATGTATTTTATTTTCATTGTTCTTCAACACCCCCTTTCAATGAAATAAAAAAATAATCCAATCATCGTAGTCCTATATTATGTCTCTGTCTTTCGAATAAGGTTTTTCCAAGCGCTTTAGTAAACATGTCTGCTTCTTGATCTTGTGTAGGTACATACTGTATGTCAACTAGACCTTCGGAGACTTTGTCTCGAACGAAATGAAATTTAATGTCGACGTGCTTCAATCTTTTGTGATTTTCAGGATTCTTTGCTACTTTTATCGCTGACTGATTATCTTCGTATATTGTAATGGGATCATTGATTTTAACTCCTAGATCTTCTAAAATATTTCTAATCCAGCACGCCTCACTAACACATAAACCAAGGGACATGTACTCTGCTTCAGTTGATGAAAGTGCCACTGTTTGCTGTTTTCGTGAAGCCCAAGAAATTGTTGAACCATAAAGCTTGAATATATACCCTGAAGTTGATTTTCGGTCTTTCCTATCTCCAGCCCAGTCAGCATCTGCAAAGCCAATCAGGATAGGCTGCTCTTTTGTTAATTTTTTATAAACCAACTTCAAATTTATCGTACTTTTAACATATCTTAGGACTCTCTTAAGTGCTTTCCATAAGTCTGTGTTAGCTTTACTCTGAAATCTGCTCAAGTAACATACCGATGAACACAAATCTGGCCTGGTTCCCAAAGCTGCATACATTAATGACCCAATCAATTGTCTACATTCTTTTTCTAAGCATATATCGTTGGAACCTTGATCAGAGATTTGCGTATTTGGATCTATTGGAATTTGAACTGGTTTACAATCTATCATGCCGAAATTTTTTAGAATATTTTCCAAATAACTTATTTGACTAATTTCAATTATGTTTTCTTGTTGATCTATGTGTATTCCTAAATAGTTTGAAGCTCGTCCTAAATCTTTCATTTTAAAATTTTTTTTCAGGTTCGTTTTTAAATCTTCAACTGCTTTCTCATCGTTTCCCAGAATTATGATATCATCTACATATACTAATAAGTAAATAAAATCATTTTTAGAATATTTGAAATATAAGCAATAGTCCGATTTTGATCTGTTAAAATTCATTTTCTCTACGAAACTATTAAATTTTTCATTCCAATAACGTGGAGATTTTTTCAAGCCATATAAAGATTTATTTAGTTTTAACACGACATTATTTGGTAGATTCATTCCTTCAGGCCTTTTCAAATAAACATCTTCTTTAATATCTCCATATAAAAAGGCGCTTTTAACATCTAGCTGGTATATAGTGAGGTTTTTTTGTGCTGCTATGGCCAAAAGAATTCTCAAAGTAGTTATTTTAGCAACAGGTGCATATATTTCGGAGTAATCAAATTCTTCTTGTTGTTGAAAACCTCTAACTACTAACCTGGCCTTATATTCTATAACGTCACCTTTATCGTTTTTCTTCTTCTTAAACACCCATTTGGTTTCTATGGCCTTTTTATCCTTTGGTAATTCTACCTCTGACCATGTGTTGTTTTCTTCAAGTGCAGAAAATTCTTTTGTAATTGCTTCCTGCCAAAAATCTCTTTCTTTGCCATTTATTGCTTCATGATATCCTAGCATATCTTCACAACCGTAAACATTCAGAAAACAGGCTTCGTCAGCTTCATAACCCAATCTTTCAGGTTTTTTAATTTTATTTCTATCTCTTAATTGATAACTATCTATATTTTCAATAATTGTATCTCTATCATCATTTTCTTCTCGGTTTTGAAGTGGCGCGTCTTCAATATTTTCTCCTTCGGAGTTACTTTCTTCGTAATTTTGTATTTCATTAAAATTTTCAGGATTTATTTCGAAATTATCAGGTATATCATTATTGTACCCAGAATATGGGGAAAAATCAACATCTTTTGATAAAGGGAAGAATAGTACGTCGCGAGATACAACAATTTTCCTTTCTTCCTGTAATAAAATTCTAAAAGCTTTAATATTTTCTTCGTAGCCAACAAATATACCCTTTTTACTCTTTGAATCCCACTTTTTACGTTTTATTTTCGGAATATGAATGTATGCTTCATTACCAAATATTTGGAATTGACGGATATCAGGTTGTTTTCCAAACCACAACTCATATGGAGTTTGGTTTTTTACAGAACTCGTTCCCGTTCGGTTTAACACATAGACTGCTGTATTCACAGCCTCTGCCCAGCAATTTTTGTTTAAGTTACTTGCTCGTAGCATTGTTCTTGCCGCTTCTACAATGGTTCGCATTTCTCTTTCTATTTTCCCATTCTGTTCCGGGCAATACGGTGCAGACTTTTGATGGCGAATTCCAAAATGTTCTAGACATTTTTTTACTTCATTGTTATCTATTTCTGTTCCGTTATCACTTCTTATTGTATTTATTTTACAACCAGTATCATTTTCAGCACTTTTAATAAATGTTTTTAATTTATATGGGACCTCTGACTTATGTTTAATAAAGTACACAGTTCTATAATGTGAATAGTCATCCTTTATTAATAAGAAGTATCTGGAACCACCTAAACTTGTACATTCCATAGGCCCACATACGTCTAAGTGTATAAGCGAACAAAGTTGAGTGGTTTTAGATGAACTACTTCCAAAAGAAAATCTGTGCATTTTACCTTCAAGGCACATTTCACAGAAACTGTCATTCGAATCGACGTATTCTACACAATATTTTTTTAGTATGTTTCTAACGTGGTTAAAATTTTGATGAGCAAATCTTTCATGCCAAACATTTAAAGAATATGTTGAGCTGGATCCTTGCAAATTCGATTTTGACATAATTCTTTGGTTTGACACTGATTTTATTGAATTTCTTAAAGGCTGTTCCGCAATACAATCTAAATTTGACTCTGATAAACTGGCTAAAGAATGATTTGTATAATCGATTTTCATCTTCATAATAAAAACTTTGCCCTGTATTTCTGCTATTCCGAGAATCATGCCATTTCGTTCAAAATGACATTCTTTTGAATTTCCACTTAGCTTATAGCCTTTATCTAAAGCGCTTGAAACAGAGAAAAGATTTAATTGAAGTTTTGGTACCAGTAAAACATTATTTAAAACAGTCGGAATAGTTTTTGAGTTAATTTCCATTAATACATTTATACTTCCAATTCCCACGGCTTTCAATAAAGTTCCATCACCAATTTTAACTGATTTGTTTATAGAATTAATTTCTTCAAACCAATCTTCCTGCCAAGTCATGTGTTCACTAGCACCACTATCTAAGTACCAACATTCTTTATCAAGAGAATTATTATTGTATAATGCCACACTAATGAATGCATTTTTATAGCTGTTTCTTTCAGGACCTTTGTTTTCTTTTGAAATTCTTATTCTGCAATTCCTAATAAAATGACCCGGTTTTTTACAGTAATGACAAGTTATGTTATTGTAATTGGGTTCATTTAATTTATTCTTAAAACACTGACTTGTAAAGTGGCCAAATTTTCCGCAACCTTTACATGATTTGGCTGCTAATGCACAATTATCTTCATGTAACTCGTGCTCTTCTTGCTGCATTCTTTCCTCTTCAATTAAGAGTCTCGAGGTTAAATTATTTAACTGTTGATCTGTAACAGGAACCGATTCCCAAGCAGAAATAAAATGTTTATATGAAGGAGGTAAAGACATTAAGATCTTTGTCATAAGCATTTGATTCGAAATATTTTCTCCAGCTTGTTTTAACTGATTAACAATTGTCTCAAGCTTTGATATATGTGAAGATATACCTTCACCTTCATATTTACAATTGAAGAACTTGTGTTGTAAAACATGGATACTAACGTCTGATTTTTGTTCATAAACAGCTAACAACTTGTTCCACATTTCATTAGCTGATTCACACGTGAGTAAGTAGTTCATAGGACCTTCTTCAATCCTAGTAACTATGACTTCCTTAGCTTGGTTATTTTTCTTCTGCCATTCCTTGAATGCTTTATCATAATTATTTCCTTCAACTTCTTTATTTGGTACGAAATCCTTCTCTACGACATTAATTAATTCTTTTGAACTGAGAATAATCTTAATCTGGAACTTCCATACGTTCCAGTTATCTTTTCCTTTCAATTTGACGAAACTTCCTTGACTAGACTGATCCATTTTTTAATAAAATATATTAATAACTATATATATCGACTGGTAGCAATTATTCGACCTATTTATTCTTCTGGGCTCATAACCTATTAGAAATGGTAAACAAATTTGAATAAATAGTAGATTTATAATCTGACAAATATTTTATTATTTGACAATACTCGTACAATTAATAAAAACAAAAACATCATAACATATACAGGATGTATTTTATTTTCATTGTTCTTCAACACTAATAGCTGCAGCGTCTAATAATTCTGGAAAAGGGCTAACAATAGGAACAAAATTTACAACGGGCAATTTTTCTCAAGACTTCAACATTTTTTCTATAGCTCCAGAGTATGAACGAGGTATCTCCGTCAAGACAATGGAAAATATGATGAAGAGGCAGTTCATTCATATGTGGCTGACATATCATTCACTGCAGAGTTTTGTTTCTAAATGCCGCAAAATTCCATTCATCCTTCCTGTATTAACCACTGTACCATCGCAGCCTACTACTAGAAGCTTATTTATTGTACTGATATCAAATTCTTGTAGAAAATTAACTATAGATATGGCAATATGTTTCCCCGTACCTGTTGTTGGTCTAATATGGCCCATATATTTTGAACCTGGTTCTTCGAGTAATGATACATGTTCTTCGATTTTTATTTTGCGATGAAATTTGTTTCTAATTTCTTTCTGGCGCATCGTTTTATCCTTTATTTCAGTGAAGTATAATGATCTAATCTCCGTAGTGGATGTTTGGAATTCACTTTTTAAATCAAAACGGTGTTTTTGACGAGCTCTTTGGACCTTACTTCGGTCAATAACTGAAGACGATGTTTCTTTCGAAATAAGTCCCAAATCCTATAATACAGCAGTTGCAAACGCTGCTGCAGAACGGTCAGAAATGCCAAATTGGTCAGAAATATGAGCTAGGTTGGAAATAGACAATCTCATTTGCAGGCTTATACTGCAACCTGATGTTGATGGAAGCTCCGACTTAGCTTCTTGTTTTTCTGTCAACTTCTCAAGCTCTACTGACATCTCAGAGACTAATACTGTCTCGCTCAAAGTGTTCAATGTTGTCATTGTCTACTTCACACTTAAAAGGAAGCTGATTTGCATAGGCATTGATCCTACTTTTTCTTTCTTCTTTGGCTTTTAATTTATTTGTTTCAGTAACGTCTATTTTTCCAATAACAAATTTTCTCACAGTTCGTTGATCGTGAATAAGTTCTGGCTCTATATTTGGTATTTTGCGTTTTTTAACACAGCCACATGTATCAAAAGAAGCACATTTAGTGAAGCAATATCGAATACTTTCTTTGAATCGTCTTTATATTTCTCAACTTTTAACTTACTGATTGTCATTTCGTTTAGTTAATCAAAGTATGTGGTTTTAGGACATATAGGACAATTAGTAGCTCCCCTACTGCCCCTATTGTCCTTCACTGACAAACTCATTACAACTTAAAACAAAGATCTTACTTCCGCGACTATCAAAAGAAGACTAAGTTCAGCTTAGATCTACACAATTCGCCGTGCATAAACGATTATAAACTGATCTTAACTGGATTGAACAAGTTTGAAGAGTTTCGTGACATAATATTTGGGATTTTCTGGATTTATTTATTAATGTAAAAGTTTGATGCCAGGCACTTGTGAATAGATGCATTTGGTTTATGTTTTTGACTAGAATTGTATGTATTTTATTTTCAATTTGATGAAAGGTAGAGGCCTGAGGACATATTTATTTTCAACTTAAATTTTAGGAAATAGTTTACTATAAGTAAAAGCAACTTTCTTAACACCCATTTTACAGAAATAGGTAAAGCCTTAGCAGAAAATATACCGGAGTCTACTCATACGAAACCTACAGTTATAAACCGTCAACAACTATATCAATGGGAGTTAACTACCCTTCAAGAATTTAACAAAGTAATTTCAGAGTTAAAAATCGAGAAAATCCTGTGGTGCTGATGGTATCTCCGGGACTTGATCAAACATTTCAAAAACGAGATGTCGGTTATCTTAAGTAACCTAATAATTAACTTTCACTCATGCTTCAATTTTCAATGGACTAAAAGTAGCTTTACCATTATTTAAAGGAGGGCTAAGAACTTCCACTAATGACTACCGACTGATTTCTCTATTAGGTTCTATCTCCAAAGTCCTGGAAAAATGTATTAGTCGAAGGCTTGATTCCTATCTTGAAAAAAAGAATTTTTGGTACAAGGGACAGTATGGTTTTCGTAGTGGAAGTAGCACAACGTCGGCAGTCACAGGTATGATTACCAACATCAGATATCATGTGGATGAAGGCAATGCATGTATCATTATCTCACTTGATTTAAAGAAGGCGTTTGATACTATTAATCACTCAGTACTATTATCTATTTTGGAAGACTATGGAATTGTCTTTTTTCAAATAGTATTTCAATGGTCATACACAGTTTGTAAGTAATGGAAATACCTCAAGTAAAATGGCTGATCTACAATATGGTGTACCCCAGTGGTCAATTCTTGGACCAACATTATTCCTGATCTATATAAACTCCATAGCTCAGCTACCATTAACTGGTTATTTGCAACTTTATGCTGACGACGCTTGTCTCATCTATTTTGGAAAAGATACAGACGACATAAAGTATATTATAGAGCAAGATCTAATTCAAATTCTTGAGTAGTTAAAGTTTCATAAATTAACTCTGAGTACTGAAAAGTCAAGTTTTTATTGATATCAAAAAGCTTGAATAGAACCAGTTCAGTTAATAGAATTTTCTTAGTTGATATCTTCATGTTTAAATAGGGTTTAAGTAATAGTGTGATATTAAATTACTGTATTTTTTTTAATTATTATTAGTTATTTTGTAGTGGTATTGTTATTATTATAACTAAGCAGGTACCGAATTCTTCTTCTGTGATATGATATATAAAATTTGTACCTTGTAAGACCCACATAGTCTTAAGCTCTGGGTCTAAATATACCAAATTGTATTCTTTTTTTTATTAATAAACTTGATGGAACCTTAATTTACTTGATATCTTACTTTATATAACCATTTGATTTGTTAACGATCCGCTCTATGCCTACTAAGAAAAATTATGGACTTCTTCAGGTTTACTGACTAAATAACTATAAATATTTTCATATTTTACACATGTTTAGAGTTTAGAATTCAGAGTTTTATAACGAAATCTAGATTTTAATAAAAACCACTTAGTGCATAAGGAATTGAGTTTATATGATACAGCAAGAAATATATAGCAAAGTATGAAAAGAAATGAAAAATAAAAACATAGCATATCTTGAATGTAAGCCAGTAACACAACTTTATCTACATTTTTGTTTGCAGTATGATTATCGTTCAACCATATTCCTTCTTGTACGCCAGTAAGTACAGATTTTATTAGCAATAATGTCGAGAAAGCTCTCTTAGCTTTTCTTAATAATTCTGCTGAAATATATTTGCTTTTCCAAGAATTACTCACTTGGCGTAATTTTTATTAAACAACATGAAAACAACCTGCCATTTTAATGATATATACAGAATGAATTTCAAAAAAAGATACAGAATTAAATATTCTAAATCTCAAACTGGACTTGTATATGAAAAGTAAACTAAATAATAAGTCTGTTTTTATATTTTTTATTTCATTTATTTTCTGAATCGCGCTTCATTTTGTACCGATTATTGTAATTCAGTCGCGTGTGATTTCAGTAGCGTGTTTATCTAAAGTAGTTACTTTACATTGTTCAGCATGTTAAATTTAAATTGAAGTGCGTTTAGAAGTGTTGAAATTACTTTTAATGAGAAAGCTACAGTCATTTTGTAGATATTTATTGAATAAAATATATAATAAACTAATGTATGTCGATTCTTAATACCTTTAAGTTCACTTCAATACTTTCCCTTGTTAAATTAAGTTATATAAAAATATTCATTGTAGTCTCATTAGTTTTCTTATTTCCTCTAATCGGAGTTTCTGTAAGGGTTTCGTCATAATATTCGCGACTTGGTCCTGCGTAGCTATTTGCTGAATTTCCAATTTTCCTTCCATGACTTTTTCTCTGACAAAAAAGTGCTTGACAGTTATGTGTTTTGTTTTTTTATGGAATTCGGGATTCTGTGCCAATTTGGCAGCTGCTAAATTATTAATTTGCAAAATGGTAACTTCACTTAATTTGACAATGGTCAAAAATAGATTTGTCAAGCAGATGACTTCCTTTGTTGCCTCAGTTGCTGCGATAATTTCTGCTTCTGTAGTTGAAGTTGCTACTACAGACTGTCTTCTGCTATGCCTGCATATAAAACAACAATTCCAGAAGTAGATCACCCAGTGCTAGTACATCCTGAAAAATCTGAGTCACTGTAACAGTTTAAAATTCCTTTATTAAAATTTGTTTGGTAGACTATTCCTAAATCGAGGGTCCCTACAATGCACCTAAAAACTCTTTTGACCCTTAAAACATCTTTACTTGTAAGTTTTTCCAAAGATCTTAATATACTGTAGGCTATGTCTGGTCTTGTACCAAAAATTAGATATATTAGGGCACCTATAGCTTGCCTATGGGGATATTCACTTTTTTCGTCAACTTTCCCTGATTTTGAATTTTCTGTTATCTTGATCATAGGTGTAAAGACTGGTCTGCAAAATAAAAAATTAAAACGCTTAAGAATATTCCTTGTATAAGCCTTTTGAATAATTTTGATGCTTCCTTCTCTTTTCAATCTCTATTCCTGGAAGATAGTCTGCAGATTTTTTTTTAATTTTGAATTCTGTTCTCAATTCTTCCAAAAAATTGTCTAATTCTTAAATGTCACTTGATATCACTAGGCCATCATCAACATAAAGCGCTAATATAAGCTTTTCGTTATGTTTCACTCTTCTATACAAGCATGGATCAGCTTCACTTACTCTGAAATCTGTTTTGTAAGAAGCTATCAAAGCGTCTGTTCCAGCATCTTGGAGCTTGCTTTAATCCATATAAACTTCTCTTCAGTTTACAAACTTTGCTTGTATCATTTGTGAAACCTTCTGGCTGCTTCATGTAGATTACTTCATCCAGTTCTCCATATAAAAATTCAGTTGATACATCAAATTGAATAAGATTAATATTTTCGCTGGCTGCAATACTTATAATACTTATAAGTTTTAATGCTTGCCATACATCATGAGCTGTTTCTTTGTCCATTAATTTTTGGTATACCACGTCTGTCATCGCTGTCATCATCATTGTCTTAGCATAACTATTTGCCTCACGGTAAAGATCTGTCTTTTCTTTATAATGCTTGACCTCTGCCGTAGCACCTGCTTCTAAAGCCTTATTAGTATTCTTTAGTATGCCATCAATGACTTCCAGGGCTCCTTCGTGATAGTCCATTAGGTCCCTAATTTTTCTTTTCCATACTGGCCAATCTGCTTCCCCAGATAATGGTTTAACGTACTTAGCTAAATCCATTTTCTTTCCAATTTTTTTTGTGGTTTTATAACCTTTAAGTGATTGCAGATCAAGTGAGAGTAAGTCAAATAAAAGTTTAGACAATATTATGGAAAATTTAATTGAATCTCTTTCACGTATTAAGCATTAAAACATGAAGATTTTCGTCGCAGATGTCAGTTTTGTAAATTATTGTTACAGGATGAATGTTCTACACAATATTTAAGTTATTGGATATATTTGAAAATAAATAAATGTTACTTTTTTATTATACATTTATTCTGTCAAAAGTAATGCTGTGGGTTCTGTTGAAATTTCTATCAAAATAATTCATTAAATTGTTGATCTTCTGCTAGATCATATTACATTTTTCATTAATTTTATTATTTCTCTTCTTTCTGGAAAAAAAGCGATTATGCCAATTCACCCACTTCATTCTTTTATTTAACACCAATATTTAGCATTTTGAGTTTTTTACAAAAGTTGTTTACTTTATAACTACATACAGTTAAAAACATATCTTAGGATTCACCCTGTATATGAAAGCCATGATATCTATAAATAGTTAACAGCAGATATGCCAATGAATAAGTAAAAAAAGTAATCATATTTAGTTATATGATTGTTAAGTAAGAAATAAAATTATTATAAATATGGCATTTTAATATCATATTACGCAGAAATAAAAGATACTGACAATTCTAATCAAATTACCTGTTCTCTTAATCTCTAACTTATTTGAATTTAAATAATTCTTCGAAATCAGAAATTCTAGCATTACATTAAATAGGAGCTGTTTTCCAAAGAGAGTTACAGAATCAAATTAAAATAAATTGAAATTGAAAACCTTTACGTAATTATTACCCTCTGTAAGAGCTTTAATATTTAAATATACAGTGTGTTGCATTTAATATGAAGACACCCCTATATTTTGGCTATCTAAATAAATACAGATTTGAAATTTTGCACAGGCATACAGGGTGATGGTTCACATTTTTTAAGATACTCAACTGAAATTTAAATTTTAAACGCGGCCTACTACTATCAGAAAAAGTTATTTGAAAAAGTTGTTCCGAATATTATTCTAACCCTACATACCAAATTTCATTTTTACAAATTTGTTTGATTTTATTTCAAATCCTTATTACTATTTACTATGTATTATGTGGATTTGTTATTAAAATAAAAAGTCAGTGCTCTAAATTGTTCTGTACCTAATCTTATTGTCCCTATCATTGAATGTATTTTGACAGACAAATCGGAAAAGGGCTCTGTTTCTACGCTTTTCACCGACGTCTCCAACCTAAAAAAACTACTTTTGTTAATTAATCATGGCTTTACTTTTGATTGGGTATTCGGCAAAACTATAAAGAGCAACATAAAGAAGACTATTCATATGAATCGAGAATAAGAGATAGAAATATGAAGTAGGGTGTTGGCAATACCACTATTCTTCGCGACACCAACCGATCTCATCCGTTCACTCCAAGCATATTTAGTCTAGACCAGATTGAGTCCGTAGCGCGTAAAGGTAAAACAATAGATTCTGGTTTTCGTTTTAAAATAACTAGGTATTAATAAGCTAAATGTTATTTATAGGTACTGTGAAGAAGTCACTAGATTTTATTTTTAATTAATTATAAAAATGTTTATTTTAATTATTTTCCGCCTGGGAACGTATTTTTGTTTCCTATAAATTCCCGTTTTTAAACATTTACCGAAATTCAAATACGGATTTAAATATTTAATTTCACTTAAATTATCAAGGTATTTTCGCCAGGTGTCAAAAGGATATTTTGTATTTTTTCACAAGTAAATGTTAAAGCTCCTCCTCCTCACTGCTGCTGTACTGCCGTTGGACTCTCTTTCTCTGCCATCCCGTTCTGCAATTTAGTGCCGAACATAGTTAGCGAGAGTTTTTCCTGTATCCTGTACTGACGCCAATATCACCGTTATTTAAGGTAGATACCCAACATTATTATCTTATTTCTTATTTTAATAATATTTTAAATATTTTAGTTAGAACAAGTGATATTTTCCATTTTTCGACATTTACCTACAACAAAAATTCACTAAAACTTATTGTTTGTTTAGTAGTTGTAAGCTAAAGTTGTTAAATAGGAAAATTTTATTTGAAATTGCTTTAAATATCTAAATTATAAAGCCCGCCACTTTTTAATTCGCTTTACTTAGTAGTGAAATATGTCACCATTCATCCCTAGAATTCTAAGAATAATGCTGATACCTTAGAAACCCATTTGTGTGAAGTATTCGAGTGCAACACTTGTTCGCTTAGTTTATGACAATGTTTTATTGGATTATTGTTAGCTTTCATACGATTAACATCATAATAATATTTTTTTTAATTTAAATTAAAATAATTTTTTTTTTAAAATACTATCGGCATTGTGGGAAGTTATTTGGTGCCTTTGGACTAAAAAAGCAATGTATTAAATTGGTCTAATCTACTGGAACATTCGCATCTAGTAAAATGGAATACAACCGAGGAGTGTTAACTAAATGATATGCAGTAGAAATATCGATGAAGATACCAATAGTAAATTCATTAAAGGAAAAGCCTATTTGCAGTTGTGAGGTAAAATAAACAAGACAATCCGTACAGCCCCTGCCTCTTCTGAAGCCCAATTGTAAGGGATTAATAATTTAGTTTTTTTTCAAATGCCATTCAAGTCGGTTTTGGATTAAGGATTCTAATACTTTGCCTACACAGGAGGAAAGGAAAATTAACCTATAATTTGTTGCTACCATTTTATCCTTATTTGGCTTAATTATAGGTAGAATTAAGGATTGATTCCATTGTTGAGGAATCGAACGTGTTAAAAGACACTTATTAAATATACTCGGAAGAAACAAGGAGCCTGAACGAGATAAATTATTTTTTAGCATAGAGTATGAAATAAGGTCTAAGCCTGGAGAAGAGCCTCGTTTCAAATTTAACAAATTTGAGTACTCATTAAGAGTAAAGGCGGATTCTAAATGAGTTGATCTATTGATTTGGCACACATTTTCCAGGGAAGGAGGGGAAAGAATGTTTAAGATTTATTATGCAATCGATTGGGTAGGCATTAGATTCGAGAGGTTTTGTTTCAAACCAAAAATGTTATTGATTTTATTCGAAATGGATTTCAGGGAAGAATGACGATTGAGGGAGCTACAATATATTATAAAGCTATTTTTCCGTTTGGATTTGAGAACTTTTCTAAAGGTAGCAATATTTTTTTTAACTTAGATGTAATTATCTAAATTTAGACTTTCTATGAAATTTCTAATAGAGGTTACTCTGTTTGATACAAGTTCATTACATCAATCATCCCACCAAGGGATACGATATTTACCATTCCTGTTAGTCTTGAAGAAGGGAATAGTAGTATCAGCAACTTGATTTAGTATAGATGTGAAATCATAATAATTATCTCTGGGTAAGGAAGGAATAAGAGTAATCAATTAAAGTAAGAATTCCAATCTGCCTTGGTAAAGTTTCTTCTATTTTTAGGGGTGGGAGGGCCATTATTAGGGATTCAGATCTTAAATTTGGTAGGGAAACGGTCAGTAAAGGCCAAATTCGGAATCACTTCCCAAGTAGATTTATGAGCCAAATCTATTGAACAAAAGGTTAAATCAACAACAAATCTACCATCATTTGATGAAGAAATTCGTGTAGGAGAGCCATCATTTAAAAAAACTAATTGTAGAGAATCTAAAGAATTTATTATATTTTTACCATTTGAGCTATTTGAGGAGCTTCTCCTACACACATGGTTACAATTTAAGTCGCCCATATTAAAAAAAAAATGTTGTTAAATGTCTGAGTAATGTTAGACCAATTATTTTTGGAAATAAGGTTCTCTTGGGCAATTAATATTTACTAAGTTTAATTGGTAGTAGGGGAGATAGATGGCTTGAACTTGAGTTGCTAAATCAAGAGGGTAATCTAGTAGAAGAGGCTGAAAATCTAAATTGTTTTTAATTAAACAGGCTATACCTCCATACCCATCCAATCTATCATTCCTTAATGTTTGTTAACCTCTACACCTTAACCTATCATCTTCCTTCATCCAGGTTTCATAAAGTAGGGTTATGTCTGGATTGTGGTCCTTAATTAGGATCTTTAGATTATCTATATTTGAGTCAAAAGAGGGAATGTTCCGTTGAATAATGGTTAATGGATCGAAGAGCATAATAATAGATAATTAGTACTCTGTATCTTCAGAGTATTCCATTAGACCTGACTGAAAGAAAGAATTTGAAGGTCCCGCTGGACCTGTAGGAGAAGCATTGGGTTATGATACAGAATAAAAAGAGTTGGTAATATTACCTATGAAAGTCATGACTAACTCCTTGTGTTGGTACGATAAGCTATCTAAGGCTTGAATAACATCTATTTTAATATTATTTCCTTCCTTGGGCCAAGGGGGAGATAGTAGGGGTCGAGTTTGAATACTAGATAATCTTCCCGATGGACTAATTAAGCATTCTTGATGCCTTTTCTTGTCATTTTCATCATCATGTGGACTCCTACGTTTTAGCGTTCTTATTTTTTGACTGTAGTTGGGTAACTTAGTATTAGAAAAGGCTTCTGATCTTCTTTGGGAGACTGGGATACCATCTTGAATTGCATCCCTGTTGAGAAGAGCTGGAAAGTCATTAATATTACGGATAGGGTTTTCTCTATTTTTTGGAATTTGTTGGTTGGCTTCAAAGTACGACATGTTCGAAAATGACATTAGTTGCTTGATTTAATTTTGTCTATTATATTCAGGACAGTTTTAAACTCATGGGATTTACCACACTTTATGCATTTGGACTTTCCTCTACATTGATATTAATACGATGTCCATAAAGCAAACAATTATGAAATTGAATTACTGGGGTGATGTATGGTACAACTTGTTTCTTTTATCTAAGGGTACAACTCTGACTGGGAGACCATAGATTGAAATTTCCTTAGAAATCATTTTTCCTGAAAATTTAACACAAACCGTACCTGTTGGTACATAGAAGATTTCTTTACCGGATTTCACAACTACTCTATTTAGACATTTGACATGAAGAAGTTTACAATTCACTAAATGGGTTATTGTTGCCTCTTTAATTTCATCATCTGTAAAGGATCTATCCACATACCTTTGCAAGAAACATTGTGTGATGGAATAAAAACTTTTATTTTCCATTTCTTTATGCTCTATAAATTGGTTGGCATTGGTAAAAATCGCACCTATACGGTTTTCCCTTTTCTTACTATTTTGAGGATATCCTTCAGTTTCTGATTAAAAATGGTTTTTGCTGTATTTAGTATATGAAAATTTCCTAGATTATTTCTTTTTCCTTAGACATGCACTTCAAAGGGGCCCGAATCTGTAGTCAAATACAAGTTTTTAACCCTCAGCGGAGGATCTGGAGAATCCGTCGGATTCTTGTCCCCCAACTTCATATGGGTTGGAGGTTAAGTTAACATCTAGTTGTTTTCTGTTAGGCAAATCACAAAAATATGTTTATATAAAATTACTTACTAAGAATATAAGAAGGAGAAAGGTTGAAAATACAAAGGATGATGTTATTAATACCCAAATTATGAAAGATTATTATAAATTTTACTGACAGCGATGTCTAAATACCATCAGTCTCTAAACATCTTTTAAAATGTGACCTAAAATACTTTTTTTTAATTGTAAATTTTCGTTAGTGGGTCGTAGAAAAAATATTCTGTACAACTCTAGTAGATTATTCACATCGCACTCAGACGATTAAACACTCCACCTACGGCGTCGTGCTCAAATTTCATCTTCGTGCGATATGGCCATCATATCTACTCTTGTTGCACAAACTACTATTTTAATTTTTCTTCCGATATTAATATCGTGAAAACTGGTTTAAGAATTTAAATTTATCTTTAGATAATAAAATTCGCTATCTTTGTGAAGATCGTTTTTTGCCAGATTCTTTTAGTAAAATTGGTTCAAAACGTAAACGACTAATTACAAATTCTGTACCAATTTTATTAGATAGTACATCCAGTTCAACTATACCCAACTATGCTCAACCCGAGAGTCAGGTTTTAGAAAATGTTGAGGCTGACGCACATACACAGCAGCATAAGATTTGCTAATTCGCAACGAAAAACAAAAAATTAGTTGCAAACTTAAACTTAGTATTAGTCAAGTTTAAAATAACTTCCACTTTTATAAGAATGGGCAACATGTGTATAAGAGAAATTGTTCAATGAGATGTAAGTACATGTTTTTGTTTTTATACGAAACTCCTGACACCTGCATCGAAATTTGGTCCAGTTTTCCAAGAATGAGAAATAAATACTATTAATTTCACTAACAGTTATTGTTATTTGCACATATTATGTATGTAATAAACGTTTTAATACACCTTACTTTTATTAAATGATTAAACTGTACCTCTTTTAAATATTTTAATGTAAATATTTTTATTTATATTTTTTTGGAGTTTTATTACTTAAAAAACTTACATTTATGTTAAATACATTATTTTATTGTAAATATTAGTTTTTTTAAAGTAATGAATGGCAAAAAATGTAAATAAATAAAGGACATTTGAATGAGCCTTAGATAATATAATAGCAGATAGGCCACCACTCACATACTTTGATTTTCTTTTACTATACGGAGAATGGTCGCACTGCGCAGCTATCTGAGTGCCTTTTAAAAGGAGATAGAAAACTCCGCCATTTTGAACCCTTATTACGTGTTGCCTACATCTTGACGCAATATTTTTAATAGGTGCGTTTTAATCATCCGCTTCTGCTTCGGAATTGTCGGTTTTCTTGTTTTAATCTGACAGGTTAAAACGACTAAACTGACAATTCCGGAAGCAGAAGCGGATGATTAAAACGCACCTGATATTTTGCTTGCTGCTCTCAGTGTCAGTGAATATTATTTTTGAAGTCACAGTTTATTGCTAAAGAATCAGTTAGCTCACTCGGACCAGTTGAAAGTTCCAAAATAACATCCACTCCAGGGATACAAATTCAGGATACGCAGAAGACTGCTGTTTTATTATAGGCGGTTGTCATATATTGTATTATCCGAGTTGCACAGTGTATAAACTGAAACACTGAGATCCAAAGTGCCGACGCAGAGTGAGCGATCTGATTCTTTAGCTGTAAACTGTGTCACAGGGTTCAAAATGGCCGCGCCCTATGTTGGGCGTGTCGGACCTCTCTCTTGCCTCGTATAGTAATCAAAGTATGTGCCACCACTGCATAAAGTTATACAATATTAATGTCGCTATCATATAATCAGTATCTCTCTTTCTAATGAAGGCTTTCTCACTCGTTTTTGAATTCTCAGCAGTAGCGTACCGTAAAACAATTTCGCTGGGACATTTTAAATGCGAAAATGTTGACCAAGTAGAATATAAAATAATGAAGTGAAAACAAAATATGACTTTTTTGTTATGAATATAATATTAATAACAATTACTTTTAACACCACAACACGAACAAATTTAAATTAGACACTGGAATAATTAATTGTCTGAGAAAAGCTTTGTAAAACTGACAAATACAAACAAAGAGATAGAGATATTAATCTATTTCTCTCTAATTAGAATTCTCGACCATAATATCATGGCGACACAAACATTGTTTACTGTCCTCTCTTTACTACTTACTTACTCTGAGGAATGAGCCGCGGTTAGACTTTTAATTTTCTTCTTTTATGCCGCCTCTAACTGTCAAGTTAATCAGCCAGTTGTGTAGCTTGCGATGGTGGCGCCAAATAGTAAGACCGGAACTAACCACTTGTTACCAGTGCCGTGCATTTAAACGGTTTATCTTCTAACAATAATTTATCTATGATGTGAACTCAATAAAATTAAATTTACACCTTGGGTGTGCTGAGAGGAATGACTCTCCACTAATCAAATCATCACAAAGTGGGATATAGCGCGTGATCGCTTTTTATGAAGATGTCACTGTTCCTCTTGTTAATTCATAATATATAAATAAAAATTTTAACCGAATCGTATATAACAAAGAAGTTGAAAATAAAAGGTACTTATTCTTTTATATTTTATTGCGCTTAGACGTCGAGTCTTTTAGTCGATAGTTTGTCCTGATCTGAATAAGAATTGTAGTAATTTAACTTTTAACAAAAAACAATTCTTTGAATAAAATTTAATAACTGTCTTTTCCTTAAAACACGATTTCATGCCCGAACAATTGCCGTACGTATTTATCAAATCGAAAGAAATGTACTATGAAATTAATTTCGTTTTATTACGTCGAAACGGGAAACGTTTTTCCGAATCCCAGAGATAAAAATCACATTTTGTATATTGTGAATAAACGGCATAAAGGGCCTTTTAAAGCAGGTCCATTGTTTAACTTTTTACAGCAAAGAAAGATATACATTTTAGACAAAGCCACCGGCGGCGTATCGGTCGATGAGATAAAACAATTAGAATAAAAACGACAAGTGCGCGGATGTGAGCTGGAATAAATTGGTACACAATTTATAATAGTATTTTTTGAATTCATTTCTCTTACTTGCAGTGCAGTATCTACACTCCAGATAAGGGTAATAATTATTGAGGACCTTGCTGCCAGAAGCTCAAGTTTTATATACTTTTGGGAAAAAAGAAAAAACATTTTATAAAAATTAAATCTTGTTTCAACAAAAATAAAATATTCTGATCAAATGTATTGTAATGATTGTTCCACAACTGTATTATACACTTATAACTAATTTCGAATTTAAATTTTTTCAGTTTCATTAGAAAAATTTGGTATATTACAATTAGTATTAAGGAAATCTTCCAATAAAGGTATAGCAGATCCTACTGGTTGTTCTACAGGATAAATTAACTTTTCTTTAAATTGATCTCTCTCTATAATCCAAAACCGACCTAATGCTCAAAATAAATTTTCCAATGCATCTTGATATAAAATTCTGGGTTTTAGTGATTTAATTTTTTTTTTTTTCTTCGTTTAAATAACTTAAGAGATAGGTATATGTAAGAAATTGGAAATCTAACAATTTCAAAAGTCCTTTGTCAATACTACATGTGCAGAGATTTTTTACTCAGCATACATTTTACTTCTTTTTTAGTTAGTGAGAACTTTGTGCTGCCATTAAAGCTGTCGAGACATTCATCTACCTACTTGATGAACAAAAGTAGTTGTAACAATGGATATCTGTTCCAATTCACCTAAAATGATTATAACCATTTTGTCATATAATATTAAACATATTTTATTCAGTAGTTGTTGATTTTCTCAATAAGTTGGAAATTACTTACCTCTAGAAAGTAATGTGTACAAAAACGATGACACACTTGTACTTAAAATCTGAGCAGCTAGGTTGACATCCATGGCATATTTTATGTTTGGATCCATATGATGTCGCTTCATTTTATGCATGCTCCTAAAAATTAACGGACACTTAGATTCTATACCATAGTTCTTTCTGATATCACTAAGTTTTGCTTGCAACACAGCGTATTGGTGCGTAGGAACTTTAATTTCAATATCACGTTTTCTAAACAGAGATACTGTACATAAATGGGGTGGGTAATATATTGAAAATTTTCTGTCCTCCAATCATTATGTAGGAACCCACTACTGACGATCTCAGATGCTTCATTGCTCACATATTGGTATCACAATCATTATTTAAACAAACAATGGTAAGTTTTTCTATGGTCCGATTTCAATAATATTGTTTACGAGTTTAGTTTCAGAAACTGCTTCATGTGAAAAATAATATGCGAATATAAACACTACTCTCCCCCAAACTAATTAAACAGCAAAATCAGACTCAAAGAAATAAACGGGGGCACAAATTAAATTAATTTTGATAAAATACACACGTTCGTAACCACATTCATAACAATGTCAGTTGTCAGTTCTAGTCTATACGTCACACGTCGACAACGTCAAAAAACCAGCAACATCAGCAACCTCTAGCACTTGTTGGAGGTTTATTAAAGAGAGACTACCGAACAAATTGTCCTATTAAGTTACACATCTCTGTTAAAACTCTTCGGAAAAAAATAGATTCCACATTATTTTCTAACTGGGTATTATAAGCTGCCTTTGATTTTGCTAACTGGAAACAGATGGCGTTACCATTTTTACTACTTGTATACTTATTCTTTCTCTTCGTGACCTTTATTGTATACTGGTGAAGTTGGTGTCTTTGTTAATTCCATTAGAGACTGGAATACGGAATATATCTATTTCATGCTGAGACGAGTCCTAATAAGACTGAAATCTGTCCTAGTAAGCAAAATCAAAGGTATAGTTAAAATAAAATGTATGTCTCTGCTCTATTTCCTTTGAATATAATTCAATACTTAAAGCGGTATTAGCCAAAGGAGTAATTGTTTTCCGAATGGAAACGGTTGCTTTTGAAAATACCCCGTAACTTTTTTCTAAACAAAAAATAGAACTGCCAAATAAGTTAAGAGATATCGACCAAAACTTCTAAATAAGATTACGTGGAAAGTTCTAGAATTACTACTACAACACGTGCAGACAGTTAAAATTTTGTATTTTTACATTGTAGTCTTTGACACCCCGTATAACACTGAAGAGAGACTTTTTAATGAAGATCGTAGCATTAATACAAGAAATAATGAACATTCAAAATTTTCTTCAGTTTTGAAAATCGGCTAAGGCGTTTCCGAGATACAGTCTCCTACAAATGACGATAAAATTAGGTGTATCGACTAATTCCGTGAGTAGTTTATTTAGATGATTTTTATATACAGGGGCCTATTTCATAAAACTTATTAGTATAATAATATTGGCTAAAGGTTAGTATTATAAGTAAGAAATATTAGTTTTAGTTTCATAATATTTTTAGGTAATAAAATTAGTTATTAGTATACTTACTCTTAATATTAGTTTATTATATTTGTAAAATTTGAAGTATATTTCATAGTTAAAGTAAACAAATAATTTTAAATAATAAATAACTACTAATAGTATTACTTAATTTTCACTGATAATATATGTGACATATTTTATTTGAAAATTATGGATTCAGATTCAAGTGACGATGAAATTAGAATTGTAGTTAGACGACCGAGAATTTTCAGAGAGAGAATTTCATATGTACATTTAGAAGAAAGCTACGAATTCAATGAAAGTTTTAGGATACCTACTGGAAGTTTTAATATAATACTGCAACGGATAGAATATCTTTTATCTTCTGATACTCAAAGAAATCATGCGCTTACAGCCAAGCAGCAATTGATAAGTGCACTACATTGGCTTGAAAGTGGGACGCAGTACCATGGTGTTGCAGATATGCATGGTATTAGTAAAGCTACTGTATGCAGAGTTGTTCACAGAGTTGTAAGAGAAATTATTTAAATTTTAATAAACGAAACAGTTTGTTGGCCAGTGGATGTGGCTGAAGTAATTCATGGGTTTAGTGAAATGGCTGGAATGCCCCTTGTGTGCAAAGCAGTGGACGGGACATTAATTAACATTGATGCTCCAAGTCAATATGAGCCTGGTTTTGTGGATCGTCATGGTAATCATTCATTGAACGTGATGCTTGTATGTGGTCCAACAGTCAAGTTTTATTATGTAAATGCCAATTGGCTTGATAGCGTAAGCGATGCACGAGTTTGGAGGCGAAGTACACTTAGCATCAGAATGGAAGATGGTTCGAGACCTTTTCCAAATGCCGTACTGTTAGGTGATTCAATTTTTTTTTAAAAGCCTTGGCTTATGCCACCTGTACTTCGTAATGCAGAAGATCCTGCACAACAAAGATTTTTAAGAGCACATAAAAGTACAAGGCGAGTTATTGAATGTGCCATTGGTATTTTGAAAGAAAAATTTTCATGCCTCAACCATTTAAGATTAAAACCTAGATTTCCCTGCGAGGTAATAAAATGTTGCAATTTAACGAAAGTAGATGTTGAGAGGTATAATAATAGAGAATAAAATGATATTGATATGGTAGACGACGGCGAACAATTAGCTAGAGAAACAGGTGGCGGGGATACATTACATTACTTTTATAATCACTTTCGGAATATATAAAATAATATCTATAAATGTAAAGAAAAATTTTATTTTTCATCATAGTGGAAAATTTATTTTGTATATATTTTGTGTTCTGCAAAATAATAAATTGGTAGGCATTTGAAAAGTAGTTACTTATTAAACTTTCATCAGTTATAGTAATAAAATAAATAAAAGTCTGACATACGTTTTATTATAATACTTTTAAAGATATTAAAATATCATTATTTTTCTATAACATTAATAAACTGCCCTTCGTCACAATCAGTAGAATTTACAATCATAACCTGTCCCAGTTGTGTTTCGCAACCACTGATATAGTTAGAGGATTCAATGTTCATAGTATAGTATAAACAAAATGTTTAACATTAAATGAGCATTCTTTTTCTCAAACTTCCAGTTCCAACTTCCGAACCTCAAGCTGAAGTTTCTTTATTTTAAGAGATTGAATGTTCTTAGCATCATCTGGTTGCTACCTTCAAAAATAATATATGTAATCATCTGAATTAGAAACTAGGTTGACTTGTTTTGAAATAATTTTAGTCACTTTATAGTCTTACCTCTACATGAACTTTGTTGAAGCGAGCACTTTCTTTTTGTGATGCCATTATCATCGTTTTCATTGGGCATAGAATAACTAAAGTCCTCGGTAATGTCTTTAACTTCGGAAACAGTTTCCATTGAATCGGGTACGCCAATTCCTTGAACAACAGGAGATTCCTTTCCAATTATTTCTATCACTAGTTTATCAGTGTCATCTAATTATGATTCGGGATCTCCTTGTGCGCCAGTTTTATTTGATTGGTCCATTTTTGTCTGTAATCAAATAAAAATCTTTTATATGCTTTACAAGTGAGGATGGCTGAATAGTAAAATTGAAAACTATTAGCATTAATTACACAGGATGCAAAAAATAATTTTAAAATTGTCCACATAACTGATTTATAGTGTATTTTTTAGTGCTGATTTCAAAAACAAAATTTATTTTTTCGGCCATCTCAGAATATCTCACAAGAATGGTGTATTTTGGGTAAAAAACTAAATTTTACGCTAAAGTTTCTAAATTTTAATAAGATTAAAGATGGCATTGTTTATATATTATACACAACAGAATATTGAAAAAATGCATAACTATAAAGGCCAAAGTGCTTGTAAAATATAACAGCTTCTTTGAAAATATTTGCAAAACTGTATTTGATGGAATATTTTTAAATATTTTCCCATAATCAGCACTAAATTTTTTATAAAAATTACTGATTACATTTGAGATCATTTTTTTGTTGCAGACCTGTGTTATAAAAAAATTAAAAAATAATCAGAAGTTTTACAGTACTAAAAGGTATAATACACCTTAGGCTCTAATGTGATGGATTTTTATTACAATGTTTCCATTATTTAGACACACCAATGTTGAGTAAGCTTTGTTAAAGCATTATGTATTAAAAACTAATTCTTAAATGTGGCGATATCTCATAGAATACAATTGAAATACAATTAAAGTCGTATTATAAATAAAGATAACACCATTGTTCTGGACCTTAGGTTAGGCCAAGTTGCGTCGCATACATAACAAAACTCCTTGTCGCTTCCTATTATAGTACAGGATCCGTAAGTAATGTCGACCTTCACCCATCTGTTTAATGGATAAAAGTTTTTTTTTTATTAAACAAAATATGTTTTTAAATATACCGCAAATGGGTTGCCTAAGAAAATACGGTCAGGGACATTTTTTGCTTTCCTTTCTGTGTACAGATAAGGAAAGTATAGGAATCATGATAAAAGTTGCTTATGATGCCATTCTCTATTATTTTGTTCCTATACATAATTTCCCTATAATGGACCTAATTCGAGATATTTGAGGAAAACTGCAAATTTCTAATTTTGAAGACAACCCAAAAACGGATAAAGAGAAAAACACTAAATTTTAAACT
The DNA here is from genome assembly GCA_927349885.1 of Psylliodes chrysocephalus. Taxonomy (NCBI): domain Eukaryota; kingdom Metazoa; phylum Arthropoda; class Insecta; order Coleoptera; family Chrysomelidae; genus Psylliodes; species Psylliodes chrysocephalus. The sequence goes on from OV651817.1 coordinate 66,404,030, forward strand.
TAAGCTTTAATCTATCCTGCGGCAAGCTGATTAAAGTTTAAACATTATCGAAGCATCTAGGGAATATTTTACAGGGTGTCGTTTTTTTTATTTTAAGAAAATAAATACTCTGGACCATATTTTCTTAGGCAAACCTTTTGCGCTGTATTTATAAAAATATTTTATTTAATAAAAAGAAACTTTCATCCATTAAACAGATGGGTGAAGGTCGACCTTACTTCGGATCTTAGACTATTAGACCTAATAATCTCATGATCTCATAATCTCAATCTTTAATTCTAATATTTTTCTTAAAAAGTTTTGATTTTTCATTTTATTTTCTTCCCTTTTGCTTAATTTAGGCATCTTTTATTTCAATAAGAATGTCACTTCACAATTGAAAAATACCATACTACCTTTTGACATATCAACTAAACTTCAATAAGGACACTAGATCTAGTAGGTAGCTGCCATGTCATTAATAATATGTGTAAATTAAAATAATCTGTGAAACAGAAAACAGCCAACTTATATTATTATTTTATGAGTCTAATATTATTTACTAATAATATGTCATTTTTATGAAATAGGCCCCAGGTACTTATTATATTAATAAATTTGTTTGTTGTGGTTTCAAGATTTTGCGTCGGATGAAGTTGATCTTCTCACCGTATTTGCGTCATGTTTTTCATTATCTTTTAAAAAATACTACCGAAGTAAATGTTCTTATAAATTAGTACGTATAGAAGTAAGTGTCCATAAAAATTAGTACGTATATGTATATAAGTAAATGTCCAAATAAATTAGTATATTATTTGAGTGTAAATAAATTAATTATAGTCTTAGTGTAAATAAATTAATAAATAAACTGCTTAAAATATGTTACAAAACTTTATGAAAAAAGGTAGCTGAATTATTTATCCAACTGGGGCATTGGAAGCTACTATCTATTGAGTACAGTTTTAAAGTTAACAACAGAGTTTGGCGGAATAGATGAAAACTTCGATATTAAATCCCAAGGGATATTCGGTTGGATGTGAAAGACAAAAGAATGGTTGTTCCATATTATTTAGACCACATACAGACTAAGTCCCTCGAAGGGAATAGGAGTAACCTTCTTTATCATTATTTTAGGACTCCTTTAATACATAAAGTAAATTATTAAACAACTAGCTTTGAATAATAATTTTCCTTTGGACATTGTTAACACCATTTCAATTGTCTGTAAACTTTCGCATGGCCCTACGTATACAGGGAATTGGGATTAGAATGTTGACTCCGAAGATATCCCTTGCTTACATAACCCAACTCTATTCCCTAGCGCATCAAAAATAAGCATGTTTAAAGCATACGTTCGTTGTTAAGCATAACTACCTATCTCCTGTTTTAAGTTTCATTAAAGTCCTATTTTATATTCATAGCTACGGGCTCATACGTATTACAAATTTCTAATAAAAATAATCCTTCAGATATATTTACAGAATTTCTGATCACAAAGTGTTGTTACATTAGATTGGGTCCTCTACTAATATTAGGGTTTAATTAAAAATCTGATGTGTCCAACACATGACTTTCCTATCTAGTTATTATAGGCTTTTTCCGGTTATTTTGTACAACCTATTGCAGCACCTCTATAAATATTTAGAGGATAAACTAAATATATACATTTTCCACATACATCTACCTCGAAACATTCTAAAGATATTCATTGAAAACGAAAATACTGAAAAATTTAAATTTAGCACTTTTCCATTACGGTCCATTTTAGAAAAATTATGTATAAACAAAAATTATAGAGATCGATATCGCAAACAACTTTTAGTTCAACAATTTTCATAAAAATCATAATTTTGCACATTTTGTCAAATTTCTCGAATACGGACCATTTCAGGAAAATTTGACATAAAACTAAAATTATAGATAATAATATTAGAAGTAACTTTTAATTGTACAATTTTCTTCTCCAAACATAAATAACAGATATATTCCATAAAATATAAAAACGGCCTTCCATAAAGTACCCCCCCAGATGTTCCGACTTTGTCCAAAATCTAATCATTACATGTCAGGCCGAAATAAACCTTAAGTTTAAAATTTAATGTTTTTGTCTTTATCCGTTTTTGAGTTTTCTTCAAAATTCCAAATTTACACATTTTCTCAAATATCTCAAATACGGTCCATTTTAGAGAAATTATGTATAGAATAAAAATTATAGAGAATTATATTACAAACAACTTTTATTTGAACAATTTTTATAAAAAATTATTTTTTTACATTTTGTCAAATTTCTCGAATACGGACCATTTTAGGAAAATTTTGCAAAAAAAACAAAAATTATAGATAATTATATTAGAAGTAACTTTTATTTGAAGAATTTTCTTCTCCAAACGTAAATAACAGATATATTTTATAAAATATAAAAATGACCACCCATAAAGTACCCCCCAGATGTTCCGACTCTGCCCAAAATCTAATCAGGTCATTGGACGCTGAAAGAAAGCTTAAGTTTAAAATTTGGTGTTTTTCTGTGTATCGGTTCATGAGTTATGCGTTATACACACACAACACACACAACACACACACACACACACACACACACACACACACACACACGCACACGCACACGCACACGCACACACACACACACACACACGCGCACGCACGCACGCACGCACGCACGCACGCACGCACGCACGCACGCACGCACGCACGCACGCACGCACCCACACACACACACACACACACACACACACACACACACACACACACACACACACACACACACACACACACACACACACACACACACACACACACACACACACACACACACACACACACACACACACACACACACACACACACACACACACACACACACACACACACACACACACACACACACACACACACACACACACACACACACACACACACACACACACACACACACACACACACACACACACACACACACACACACACACACACACACACACACACACACACACACACACACACACACACACACACACACACACACACACACACACACACACACACACACACACACACACACACACACACACACACACACACACACACACACACACACACACACACACACACACACACACACACACACACACACACACACACACACACACACACACACACACACACACACACACACACACACACACACACACACACACACACACACACACACACACACACACACACACACACACACACACACACACACACACACACACACACACACACACACACACACACACACACACACACACACACACACACACACACACACACACACACACACACACACACACACACACACACACACACACACACACACACACACACACACACACACACACACACACACACACACACACACACACACACACACACACACACACACACACACACACACACACACACACACACACACACACACACACACACACACACACACACACACACACACACACACACACACACACACACACACACACACACACACACACACACACACACACACACACACACACACACACACACACACACACACACACACACACACACACACACACACACACACACACACACACACACACACACACACACACACACACACACACACACACACACACACACACAGAGAGAGAGAGAGACATCATGGATTCAAAACGTAAAAATCCGCCGAAAACTCGAGGTCGAAAAAAATCATGATTCCTATACTTTCCTTATATCTGTATACAGATAGGAAAGTAAAAATGTACACGTTCTGTACATGTAACTAAAAGTAACGAGGAATAGAAAAAAAGCATAATTAGAGCTGGCTGTGAAATTTAAATGTGTTTGGTTGTTACTTTAGCCACAGAATACGTGAAAAATAAAGAAAAGAAATTAACGATCGACACTTTGAAGTAGAAGTGATAAAAATGTCTGACTTTTAGATCCCCCAAACCGGTTTTGTAAATAATTTGTTTACAACTGAGTACCATAATTAAGATAGAACATAAACATTGCATGCATTAGATAAGGACAAATGTTCGCCCAATGAAATTACGTATGGATGATTATTGTATATATGTCGCATTTGAATATCTACATAGGATGCATCTGAGGTGTTGTGAATTTTTTATCACGTGATAGAGAATTAGATCTGAGTATATATGTAATAAACAAATGCTCTAGACTTTACTTGTCACGTGATTTAAAGGCAATGCCAAGTTAGAAGTTTATACTTTTTAAAATTGACTTTTGAGACTACAAATCAACCTAAAGTTGAAATCTAAACAAAAATTAAACAAACTAATCACTTTTATGTTTACGCTAGAACAAAGAATAAATTAACAAACTTGGCATCACAGAACACTTACTTTCTGGCATGGAACGAACATCTCATTCACATCTCATTTCAAATCGAGGTGTAAAAAATGTAATCTGGACAGGTACATCTCGGATAAACAAACGCAGATATAGATGTAGTAGATGTGTCCGATGTGGAACAAACAAACGCTCGAGATGTAAAAAATGCATCGGATGTGGATTTTCAAACGCGGCAATAACACTACCATGGAGGTAACACTACATTTTATTTGTAAAATTTGGATTTGTGTGTCAATCTCATCAGTCAATCAAATCGTTTGGAATTACTACTTTATTGAAACTACACTGCGAAAACTACAGTTATTTATTTACTTTGAACAGTGTTCCACCATCAATAAGGCATGGTTACAGTGATCAGGGTTTTGACTGTTGTTTATTTTCTGTGCTTTAGCCATTTGTTGAAAGGAATGGTAGGACCTTTTATTAAATACATAGTGAATATTCTTTATAGTTCATTTATTAAAAGAGCCGTAATTATAATGTTTCTCAGTCGAGTGCTATTATATGACTAAACTCTACTGGATGTTATTGGTTCAATCGATCTTAAAAATACACACACATATTGCTAAATGTACACTGAAAATAAAGAAGCCGTTATTGATTAAAATCAAAAAATATTGATGATGATAGATGTTGCTGCCTTAATCACCAAATTGTACCTGTAAAATTACATTGAATATCTATAGATAAATCCTCAGGTGTAACTTGTAAGTTATTTCAAGTAATATTATACAGATTTTGATATTTAAAAAAGTCCTATGTGCTAACCACGTAAAGTCTGTATACTCATACTTTGGTACAGAATAATTTTCTGTATGGAATAGTAGGAAGGGGTGCCCCAATGAAAATTCGTATACGAGTACAATTATTAGGAGTTATACGAAAAAAAATTCTAAAACTTATCTTTGGTAAAAATTTTAGATGTTCTTCAGATCAATTGTACCTACCTAAAAACAAAAATTATGAGCAAAAAACAATTGCACTTATCAAATTTCATACCACCAACCATTTAATAGTAAGACTCACCCACACGTATGAAAATTTGTTTTCCCGTAGGGTTCAACTTCCTTCTAGAAACTTCCCAGTTCCGCGTAAATTAAATACAACCCTGGATTTTGTAAAGGATCTACCAGTGAAACGGGAAGATTTCGTTAATAATTTTTTTGTCATAATTAAAACATCCAGAACTCCTAAACACAAAACTAAACTTTGCAACAAAGGTGAAGTACCTAGGTCTCACCTTTAACAGCAAGCTAACATGGAACTCGCATTTAGAAAACAGAGTTAAAAGAGCATACATTGCTTATGAACAATGCCGCCGAATAGAACCTAATGTAGGATCTGATGAGGCGAGATGTTGCTTTTGGCAGGAGGCGCTCGATACGCTCCCACTGCTCGATACGCTCCCACTGCTTCAAGTGAACATGGACTCCATCTCACCGAGATATATCTTCCATAAGCCATATATAAAGTTATAATGGAACAAATAGAAGAACCAGAAGTGGCAGATATTATTCATATCTACACCGATGGTTCTAAAACAAAACAAGGCTTAGGATGTGAAATATACTCCAGATTCTTAAACCTAAACATAAAGTGGACTGTGAACAATAGTGCCAGTGTAGTTCAAACAGAGCTAACGGGGATCCTTATAGCAGTAAAAGAAATAACCAGAAACACTATCACTGGAAGGAACTTGCTCATCTATACAGATACCAGACAAGCACTACTGACCCTGAACAGACTACGAATTTACTCACGAATCTTTGGCCGAAGTATCCATCAACACTATGGTCACTTTAAGATGGATCAAAGGTCACGCCACATCAAAAAGTTACCGTCTTGCTGATTCACTAGCCAAGAAAGCAGCCAACCAAATACTTTTTGGACCTGGCGCTTCTGTTGGCCTGACAAAATCGGTAGTGACAGACCTAATTAAAGAACATTCCCTTGTGAAATTCAAGAAAAGATGGGATGAAACAAGAAACTGCATAGTTTTCAGCAAACAAATACTTGACTATGACTAGACAGAATCTGCGCCTAGTCACAGACATTCTGACTGGTCATTGTCAAGTACGGAAGCATCTTCATATCATGGGGCTGTCAGAATCCGCAACCTGCAGAGGGTGCGCGAACAAGAAGATGAGACTTTTGATCATATCCTTTACGATTCCTCGACGCTCTCATTTATTAGAAGATTTGTGTTCGGCGAGTATCGGCTAACACCGGCCTATCATCTTAGGAGAATGCGTGGGGGTAACCCACCCGCCACACGTTACAGATACAGAATTTTATTGCCAAAGAATTATTTTTTAATAATTTCTAAAATAATAGTGAAAAGTAAAAGTACAGCTATTTGTTTTACAATATATAAATAATATATATTTTGAATATTATATCTGTCAAATGTATTTCGTTGACATTTATGTACTCTTGGAGTCGTGTTCAAAAGTTTTGCAGGTATTGCTGCAACGATATTTTCATGGGTTGAAGTGTTTTGGTACTACCACCTCTCTTTTAAGACGTCCTTTCAGTTTGTTTAAGTTTGTTTATCCAATTTTTGATGCGGCATTAATTGGCTGTAATAAAAATTTTTAAAAATGAAATAAATTGTCTTTTATTTCAAGTTTGAAATTAATGCAAAAATATATTAAAGTAAAACAAAATAAAAACATAAATGGGCAAAATATTTGACCAGATTCAAATCATAAAAGAATTATTTTTGTTTTTGTTTGATTTTCCTCATTACATTTTGGCCCAGCTATCAAAAATTTAAATTTCAAAAAGATTGTCGCTAGCCGCCATATTGAATTTAGTAACACTCCAACAGTACATCGCCTCAGAATTTTACCATTCAGTTTCCCATCCATTCACACTCCCTTAATCTATGGTCGGGTCACTCTGACTTTGATCCAACGTTGCCACATTTAGTAGATTTCAAATTTTAAAAGATTTCAAGTATTTTGGCTAGTTTTAGTAGATTATTTAGGAAGAATCGATTATTTTGAAATAATCGATTATATCGGAATAATCGATTATATATCATTAGACTACAGCAAGTTAGTTGTAATGCTTGTACACAAATTTGAACTGAACTTCCAAATTTGTAACATGATCTTGATATTTTATCTATTTTTTATAGTGTTTTAAGCTCTTATGATTTAGGGGAGTGGGTCAGGTTATTAAATAACTCGTAATACTTTGAAAAAGAATGTTGAGCGCCACTATATTTAAAACTTACTAAACTTGATTATCGATTAATGATAAAAATATAGAAAATCATTAACCATTAAGATATTATAATTAAATAAGGTTTCAGATAAGGTAGCGACAAATTCTAATTCACATAGACTTATTCAAATTTAAATGATTTATTCAAGACTTATCTGTTATATAAGAGGTAGTATTTAAGGAGAGACTTGTAGAGGCCTTCTTTAAGGGGATTCGTATGATATACTTCGGATATCACCAACTCTTAAGTATAAATCTTCATAGGTAAACTTAAATCTCATGAAATTCTTAAGATGACTCGAACTAAACCGCTTGATATACTTGAAATAAACTTCTGTAGCTGGAACTAAACTTCTAAGTTTCAATACTTCTAAACATCAAAAATGCAGCTTGAACTTTCTTCCAAACTTCTAAACAATCTATTTAGATATAACTTCTACAGAACCATCTAGATACAGCCAGGCTACAAGGAAAAAGGTAAAAATATCAAGAAAGGGACTATGAAGATTATATGGGAAACAGATAAGATGCTTTTTACTATTAAATAAACAATTTAAATTATTAAATGAATAGCTTCTCAGAGACCAAAATTAATATGAAAAGGAAAAATCTTATTTAACATATTTAAATATAGTAAAGCATAATATCTCTTTCCTAACAAAATAATATATAATATTATATAAAATGGATTATCATGTGTTATTTAATGTTGAGGTTATGTTTCAGATTTGACATTTTAATTAGAAATTCTTGTACAAAATATATATTTTCAACAAAGTAAACTGTAGGAAACTTACCTTTTTAAAATCAGACGGTCATTAAAAATATTAAAGACAATTAGTACATCGGATGTCCAAGATAAACGAAAATTAAAAATTCAAATCAACTTGCTTGTTGACAGAGTCGAATCGAAATGACAATCCAAGTTTTGACACAAGGCATAAACGACAAATGACGTTAGGGTAGAGATGTTTGCGTCAAAATAACGAAAACGGTTCCAACCGTTACAATGTTTGGGTCTAAATAACGAAAACGGTTTCAACCGTTACAAATTATTACAAAAATTAACACCCATTTTAAATTATTACAAGCCGACACTGATCTAACTCTATCTACGTATGACCGATAAATATAAAGAATTAGGCTAAATATTAAATAAGTTAACTGGAACAACCTGTAGATAAGCAATAATTAGTTATCGTTATCATTCAATGTTCCATCTGAATTTAGAACCGGAGATGGTGAATTTAGAGCCTTTGTCTGAATTAAATTTTGGCTTTTGTTTTGAATTAAATTCTGCCCCAAGCAATATGATCGCAATAATTTCGAACTGTCTCCGTTTTATTTACAAAAGGGTTTAATTATTTCAATAGATACCTAAATAATCCTTATTATGTTGTACAGGGTGGCCATTAATAGGGTTTTCTGATATCACTAGAAAGAGAGAGGAAATGGATCTGAAAGTTAAAAAAAACTATATTGACCATTTGGAAGAAGGTCTGCAAAGTATTAATTAAGCCCATATGGACTTAGATAATTGAGATATACCAAATTTAAATATATTAAAATGCTTCCAGTCAAACGCAAATTCACCTGCAAATGATAAAATAAATGAGCCTAAATATTTTAATTCCTGTTTACCAGTCTTTTTGAAACGTTAATAAAACTGACACCAGAGTAATTTTCCAACATAAGGCATCATACGTATTGTTTTCTCTTCACCAGAAAACTTCTTACAGTTTATATTTCTGTTTTCAATGTTTCAATATTTTGTGTTGAAAATAAATCGAAAGCAGATTCAACTAGTCTTCTATGAACCAGCGTAATTAAGTTTCAGGTAGGTAATATACAATATTTTATTACCGTGGCAAGTACTTAATGTAGGGTAGCGAAAAAGTCTGTCAACAAGGAATTTTGTTTGAAACATATAAATGTATATTTATGTTCTACAAAGATCATTTTTTAAACTAAAAACTTTATATCATAGCAGACATTAACAACTCTGTGACTCTCTCGTTCTAAGTAATGCAAATTATTGTGATTTTGTATATGGACCTTGTCTTTCAGTAACAGATTCAAATAGGTTACAAAAACTACAAAATGCCTGCCTTCGACTTATACATGGAAATAAAAAATTTGATAGAATTTCCCATACACTAGCAAATGCCAAATGGTTAAATATGTTAAATAGGAGAAAACTTCATTCATTAACCCTGTTTCACAAAATTTTAATTAAAAAAGTCCTCCATATCTTTGGAATAAAATTATTTATCGTTCTGATTCTCATAGTAGAAATACACGAAAAAAAGTTCTATTGAGATTCCAAAACACAACAATTTAAAAACTCGTTTTCATGCCAGATAGCAAAGGAGTATAATAATTTTCCTGTTTCCCTAATTAATTTATCCATAGCATCATTTAAAACAAAAATGTTTAAAATATTATATGATGACCAATGCGCAAATGTGTAAGTTTGTAATTTGATTTTGTTCGGTTTATATATATTTTTTTTATCTAGGTAGGTTACATAAATGACTAGGGTCCATCGGCACCGCTCGTCGTTATTACCTTTCCTTAAAAAAATTTAAATCGTTTGTTTCTTGATGACCAGTGATAGAAATGGCCCATAGTACTTTTTTTTGTTTGTTTTTGTTTTATTATATACATGTGTTACACCCTATTAGATTAGATTAGTACATTTGCAGTCCTTTGAGGAAGAACAGCTTGAGCTGATCTTAGGACCTTTATATTTATTTATTATTAAATTGATTGATTATCTTGATGATTTTTTTTAATTAGACACTTGGGTCGAGTGATTTATCAGAGGAAACCTAATTTTTTTCCTCTTTTTAAGAATACTAAAAAGGTAGTACATTACAAATATAATACAGTCCTATTAATCACCCTAATATACCTTGTCAGACTTTTTCGCTACCCTATACATGATTATTAACCGTAAACCTTTGGCAACGTTGTAACCATTTGTAATTGGCTCATGTATGTGAAAAAGGATATAAGTAGAAAATATTAATTCTGAGATAATTAAGTTTTAAATTTTTTAAGATTTTGAATATTTAATTTCAATATAATAATTGTGTAACCTAATACTTTTTTTTACTAAAGTACGGAATGATTTAATTGTCCTGTGGGTAATATCAATTTTTGTCAAAATATAAAAAAAATATTTGAACAGGTTTTTTTTTTTTAAAAAGTACATATACCTCTTTTCACAAAATTTTATTAAAACATTTTTCGTCAGATTTACAAAAATATATAGAAAAGTATAGAGAAAATAACAAAGAAAGTCTAATTACATATTTATATTTTTTAATCTTCTTCTGACAGATCTGATTCAACAGGTAAAACATCTCTCACATCATCTATTGAGATTAAATTTTTATAAAACTCGTGGAATGTTTCGCTTACATAGAGTAGCATTTCAACAAGATTCTTTTTTTTTTCTTTACTTATGGGGTTTGCACCTTTATAAGTTTCAGGAACTTTTATTTTTTTGGCCATCTTTTACCTTTTCGCAAAAAATTCAGTTTCTGAAATGCTTCTTCTTCGTTAAGGGATGTTTTATATAGTATAATGCCCGGTTCATTGGAATAACATAGCCATTTGATGTCATTCCATATTACTTTTTGACCATCTTCATTTATTTTTCTTTGTTGAAGAAAAGTTTTAAGTAGTGCAGAAAATTCAAAGAAATTATTTCGGGACATTTCAACAACTTCAAACGGTTTTTTTACACCGCATACACGAACAAGATTTACCCAGTCTCTTGGATGTTCAATCGGACACGGATATTTTTTTTCTTTTTTTCAATAATGGAATGATCATTATCACATTCCATGTGCGTATGTCCAGGTATAAGAAATTTGTGGTGAATTTTTTCAATGTGGGGAAACTCTTGTAAAGCAAGCATGAACATTACGGACAAATAGCAGTTTTTGTTTTGTCCGGCACATGTATCGGAATAAAATGTAATTTCCTTTATGGTGGCGGGAATAATACTCAGGTGCTTATATAAACACGAAGCTATTTGATTGGCTCCTCTAGCTGCTACTGCTTCGTGCCACATGTAACAAAAGGCTTGTTGGTTCCTACATTCATGAACTGTTAAGTTATAAGTCCAGAGTTGCCTTTTATAAAAAGCCACAGACGTTTTAATGTCTGGAGTAGGGAGGCATTGTTGTAGGTCAAAGCAGTAAACTTTGCTGCTTATTTAACTCAAATTCTAACTGTGTCTTTGCTTCATCAGTGCTTGCTGCTTTTATACGCATATTAAATTTATCACACTTTGCGCATGTATCTTTTTGTAATAACTTGATTTTTAAACCCATGGAATGGAAGACTTTTTCGTAAACAAATCTGGATACATGACGTATTCCCTGTAAAGTGAAGCCAAAGTGTAAAAGTGTGGAAGGTATCTTTTATATCCTGTCTTTTTTCTGGAGTAATGACTTTCGTAGGAAGGTACTGATTGAATATGTTTTTTTACTAATTCCAAATCAGAATCAGGAATTTTGTTTGTGGGAGAGATTCTGCCTTATTTTTTAAAACACTAGTTACAAATCGGTTCGATTCATCAAAAGTTTTTAAAAAGCATTGCTTACAAATCCTTAGCTGTTCTTCATTAAAAGGCAAATGAAATATATGTGTCACCAATCTATTTTTTTGTTTCATAATATTTTCTATTTTGCGTTTTGCACATTTTTTGGGTTCTGTTTTTATTAAACCAGCAATAAAAGCAACACGTTTATTAAAGCTTTTCATTTGCCAGTATTCAGAAAAAATAGTTTGCCTCTTTTCATGGCATATTTTGTCTTGACAATTTAATTTGCATTTGTTCAATGGTCTGCATACCCTAGCTCGTATTAATTTTCCATTTTTTGTTTTATATTCTGAACCTTGATTTCTGTTATTCTTTCGTTCTTCTCTTACTGCTCGTGTTTCATTTTTAAGGGTTTTTTTGGCTTTCTCTGTTTTTTGATATCCTTTAAGCCTTCCGTGGAAACAGTAATGTTATTTTTTGTTTTTTTTAATAGCATTACTGATATAATCTTTGTGGGAAAGCCTTTTTCTTTTCCTTGAGTTGGTTGAAGGGCCATCAGTAGAACTGGTATCTTCAGAATTAAAAGATTCATCATTTGGGTTATACGCTTCTTCTGCACTCACATCATCTAATAAAATATCGTTTTGTTAAGTTACCCGATATGATTCTTTAAGTTGTATAGAACACTTATTGTGCAATTTTAATGTCTGAAAATCATTTGGAAAGTATTCTTGCTGAGAGCAATTTAAATCTAAAAATAATATCATAAAGAAAACTAATTTTAATTATGTACTGCTAAATATTACTAACCACCACTGTAAGTTTCCTTAATAACGTGAGTTTCTGTTACAGAGAAAGGCAAAATATTTTCTTTGTTCGATTCTAGATAATCATTAACATGAGCTACTTTGAACGCCAACTCTGAAAAAAAAAATATATTTGCAATAAAAAAACCTATAAATTCTTCCTATAAACAAAAGTTTAAAAATGGGCTATGTTAGCTACCGTTGGAAGCTTCTAACTTTGTATTAGTATTTTGTTCAATGGTTTCTTGCTCATTTTCGGTTATACAACAACTTTCAGCAGTAACATGTATATGGGGATTTTTTTTTATCAGGAGATTTTATTTGACTTCCTAAAAATAGAGAAATTGTATAAAACCATATCAACTCAAATATTTGACCCATCTTTGTGGCGCGTCACACTTTAAAATGAATTAATATTGTTTAAAAATTGCATGTATGTGAAAAGGGATATAAGTAAAAAACTATTGGCATTGAGCAAATTTAAATTTTTACTACTAAAAAAGCGCCCTCCACAAAAACTAATTTACATTGTATAATAATTTATTGTTTTTACTCACCTGCTTTTGTATTTGTTATTGGAGTTGCTTGAACTACTTCCTGTGGCACTAATTTAAGAATACGTTTACTACGTTGGGACATCTTAACCTCAAATTCCTATTTATTTAATATTAACAAGAAATCGCTAAAAAATCTGTTGAATATAACACATAAAATATGCCGTTAAATTAGATACAAATGTATGGATACTTAAACAAAATATGTGCCGCGCTTAAAGCAAGTTTTTTTTTAATGAAGAAAACAGCCTTCCTCTTCGACAGCATAAAGGCAACTAAAATAGTCTTTGCAACTGAAGCACAAAGCATAATGTAAAGAAGGGGAAAGAGATATATGTGCACTTATACCTTAACATTTTATCAATAAATATGGCTTTAGTATATGTATATTGGTATAAGTTTACATATTCCACTTTTCTCGAAGATATTATTTTTAATTTGTAGAGTTAATTTTGTGAAAAGAGGTATAAGTCTATTTGTTTCTCTTTACACGTAAGTAATGTAAAATATGTTATTACATAAGTATACATATACCCATATACCTATACGTATTTTAAGATATTTATTAATAGTCTCGGATACAAATAGACTTATTCTATTATTCACATAAAAGCTACTCAAATGGTAGGTCTAAGTGCACTTATTACCTTTTTCGCAAAAACAAAAAGTTTGGAAATTACTTATATCATTTTATGCAATGACTTATTACTGTATTATAACGATTTTTTGGTTATATCCCTTTTCCCATACATTGCTGACCATTTTTTGGTGCACTTGGTACAAATAACTCATTTTGACTAGTTTTTGACTTATATCCCTTTTCACACACATGAGCCAATTATTCTACTGGCTGTTTATCTTCGCGAAAAAAAAGCAGTATTAGTATTTTAATACTAATTTGCTTCTAAATACTTTTTCTTACAATTGTATAGACTTCATTGATCAGACATTGTTGTTATTTGACTGGACTAGACCAGAAACGTTGATGGTCGTTCGATAGATCCAATTAAAACATCGCAACTTGTCGAAAAGCTCAGGTAGATAAATAAGATCTAAGTAGGCAATCTACAGGACCACTTGTCTATTATTTGAAATCGATTTTGCGCCTCCTTTTCACACTCAACAAGTCCAAGTTGGACGAGTGCGAAACCGAAATCGCATTCCTTTCTAATAGATAATAAACTTATACTGACGACAACTCGAGCATGTTTCGAGAATTCGGGTCGTCCACACCAAAAAACCCTTGTCAAGTCACTCGAAAGGGCCAAAAGAAAAATAACACAGAGATGGATTTTTCTTGTGTTCTTATCTCCGTCAACCTAAACAAAGGGTTTTGCTCCAATGGCGTCTTTCGAATACAAATTATTTTAGTTCATTGTGTTTGAAGTAAATCTAATGTAAAAAAAACATCATTACGAAATAAATAATATTAGGTGCCTACATTATACAGAGTTGCGTGAAAGTCCGGAATAAAATTATTATCTGTTCAACCAGTAACTTAAAGAAAAACGCTAAAACAAGTGAATTGATTTTACATTGGATATATTTGTTAATAATGAAGTGAAATTAATGGATCAAACGACTTATCTGAAGGAAGTTCGATTCTAATTATGCGACCATCCTTGTTAGTGGAAATAAAGATAACCATGTAGTATACCTATGTTATTATCTATCGCTGCCTGCCTAAATTACTTATTACCTGTTGTGGAGCCTAGGAGTTTGGGGTTAAAAATTATATAAAGTAATATGGTGGAGGTGGGACTTTATTTCCACTAACAAGAATGCTCGCATAATTAGGATCGAACTTCCTTCAGGTAAGTCGTTTGATCCAATAATTATGCTTCACATCCTTGTTAGTGGAAAGATAGATAACCATGTAGTTGTTTAGAGGATGTTCTATTCAAAATAAAACTAGATTTTTGCTCTCTAAGTAAATGTATACAAAAATATAATACTATAAATTTCCCACAAAATTAACAATAATAATTAATAACAATACTAATGAATTAATTATTAAATAACGTAACAAAAAATCCAAGGATTCCCCACTCGACCATTCACTGTTGGGTTCTAATTAACAGTGCTGTCCCTAAAGTGGCGCTGGGAAACAGTAACGAAGCCTACACAGAACACGATGCTAATCACCTTAGCAGTTGATGCCGATGACACCAAATAAAAAAAAATACTGAATATTAACAATTTAGTTTTATAATTTTTTAATACTTTTGTGAACGTTGGTTTTACGTCTTAATTGTGAAACTTATTAAACACTACTGATCTCTTTGTCCTACAGTTTTTCTAATGGTTTTGATATCGACGCAGATTATGAGGATGGTCGAGGTATATACGTATGTGTATTAAGTGCTTGAGCTACCCTCCTAATAGTTTGGATGGACTGGAGTGTTAGTGGTTAGAATAGAAGGTCCTGAAGACCTGTGAGTCTTTGTTTTTTTCCCCATAAAATAAAAATTATTTTTGCCGAGCATAAATTGAGGTAATTCGTGGGAGAATGAAAATACTAATAAAGGCTGAGCTCGTTGTGGAGTCGAAGTTTTAGCATTTCGTCAATGAAAATTTGTATATTGTCAGATTCCACCTTGACAGTTTCAACTTTAATTTTTGAGAAAGTCTATACCCGTTACCCGTTAAGCTGCAAGCATAACAAGTTTGGCCTTTAGCTGTTTTAAGTTTTTCAAGTGAAAGATACTACTGAAGTATTTTAAACTGTGTTTTGGTCTCAAGTTTGAATACATTTTGGCAAAACAGGATAACCCTTTTAAAAATTTCCTAATATACATTTTCTTTTATTATTCACAATTTCTATAATAAAAGTTAGGGCTGAAATTCCCTAATTTTTTTAGACTCTTTATAATGAGAGCTAGGGCAGAACTCTGGTTATAAGGAGTTCTAAATGAAGGTTTTCTGCAGTGAATAACTAGTTTTAATGTTGACATGTACCGTAAAAGGCATTTTTTTTTGTTACATGTGATGGTTGGTTTTCCCATTTTGATACAATCACTATGCCTTCTGCTCTTTTTGATATAAGTACTTATATAAGAAATGCATCAGCTATGTAACAATCGAGTTCTCGCACACTTTAGATATGAAACACTTTTTTTATGATGAGTCTTAGAGATTGTAAAGAATTAACCATTGTATTACAATGTTTAAAACATTCATCACTAGATTTAGATGTAATTAGGAAATAATTAAGGTTATTTTCAAAAGCCTTAGTTGATGCACTACCGGTTTTAAAGTGTTTGCAAAAACATATGGAGTAAATGGTCAAACCAAATGTAAGACACTCAAATTCGTAAGTTCCTTTTTTTCCAAGTATTTTCCTGATTGTTTATGTATTGAAAGGCATCCTTTATTTAAATTTTTGACACAAAATTGTCCTGTAACAAAATATTCTGGGCAGACCTGAGATCTTCCAGTTTGAAATGCAAAGATCTATATATTTGTTAAAGTTGAATCTAGATGAATCATTTCATTTGAATCTTAAACAAGTGTAAATTAAAAATTTAAAAAAACCGACTTCAAAAACGTGCAGATGCCATCACAACATCTTAACCAAATTTATATGGGATCACCCCTGAGGTACCCCCTTTCTAACAAAAAAAGAATCATATAAATCGGACAAGGTAGTAAAGCATTATCGCTAAACATACATAAAAAATGAAGAGTTTGAGGATTTTCTCATGGACCCAATTTTTAGATTTTGACCAAATTTATATGGGACCACCCCTGAAGTAGCCCCTTTCTAACAAAAAAAGAATTATTAAAATCGGACACCGTGTTAAAGAATTATCGCTGAACATACATAAAATAAAAAAAAAAAAAAAAAAAAAAAAAAAAAAAAAAATATCGCGACGAATTGATAACCTCCTCCTTTTTTGAAGTCGGTTAAAAATATGAGAACCAAACTAATTTTCTTTAGCAAGCAAACACCTGTTGTATTCTTTGGTACTTTTTGTTTTTTTTTTTTTTTAAATTGAAGTGTGTAGGTTAGTTTTTTCTCTAAGAGAAAACATCCTTTGGTGAAACCTCTTTTGTGTTTTAAAGATTAATTTAAAACCTTTAACATATCTTAGGATCTTCTTATCATTAGTTAAGTTAGCCTACATGTTTTACAAATTTATTCAGTCTACCAGCAATCTCTCTTACCTTTATTCCCTCTCTGTTTTTCTGAATCCTTGTTGGCTCGTCCTTTGGGTTTTGTATTTCTCCTGCTCTTTCTCTGGCATGGTTTTCTTCAGTCGCTACTGAACAGTAGGCGCCTGAAGTTTAAAGTCTGATTAAAATTATTGTTTGATTTTAGTTGGTGCCTTTAAATTAAATGTATGCCAGTTTTTTAAAATGGTTTGTCTGACTTCCATATCTCTACAAGATTATTTCCAAAATAAAAAACCATCGATATCTGCTTTTTCTCATATTTTTCACATTTGTGTTTAAAGGCGGATATATAAGGTGTCTACGATGCATATTATATTCTATGGTAGATATCTGTTACTTGTTACATTTGCATTTGTTTTGATGCGTCTATTTATGTTCCCTCCGAGCCTAGCTTAGAGAGGTTCAGCTAAACTTCCCATCACCTTTCAAATTGGTCTTGCAGCATATATAAATAGCTGTCGGTTTTATTTGATGACGTGACTAGTTACTAAACTCTTTGGTTTGGGGTTCAAGGTGGGGGACCCAAATAAAAGTATTCCATATTTTCATTTCGCAAAAAAACTTCGATATTTTGCCATTCTCCAAACCGTCTTGCAAATATTTTCCCAACTTTTTACCAATTCTTCGTTGATTGGTTTTTCAAGTAAGGTATTGCTATTAGGGCCCGCTTCCAGAATATCTTGATACTGAATTTGATCCTTGCTATTCGAACGTCTATGTTCTGTTGAATATGACGAGTTTAATGTATATACCTCTTAGATTCTGATCCTGAATGAACTTAAATCTATATTTAATCAATGACTATTTCATGTGCACATTTAAGGTGCAGGATTTACCTATACAGTAATATAATCAATGAGCTTTGCGTAGAATTTTTGGATCCTTGCATTTTATAAGCATAAGACCAGAGTTATCAGATAAAGCAGCCTCTTTTGTACATTTATTTGTCTATAATGCAGAAGTTAGATAGTACCTACAGTTTGCTTCCAAAGTTTTTCGAAGTTTACAATTTATGTAGCATTTTTCGCATTGCGGTTAGCCGGGCTAGCATCTTATAGGTATAATATCAGATTTAACACATAAAGCAGCCTCCTTTGTACATTTATTTGTTTATAACGCAGAATTTTTATATATTCATATATTTTCATAATATCTTTCGTGGCCAAAGTTTTGCGAAATTTACACATTAAGAATCATTTTTCGCGTTGCAATTAGCCGAGTTTGCAGTTTATAAGTGTAAGGTCAGAGTTAACACATAAAGTAGATTTCTCAGAACATTTATTTGACTTAAATCAGAACTTACACATAAAATAGTATATTCTCAACCAAAATTTTACATTTACACATTAAGTAGCATTTTTCGAGTTGCATTTAGCCGAGTTTGCAGTTTATAAGTATAAGATCAGAGTTAACACTTTAAGTAGGCTTCTCTGTACATTTATTTGGCTTAAATGCAGAATTTACGCATAAAATAGTATCTTCTCAGCCAAAGTTTTACAACATTTATACATTAAGTAGCATTTTTTGAGTTGCAGTTAGCCGAGTTTGCAGTTTATAAGTATAAGATCAGAGTTAATACATAAAGTAGCCTTCTCTGTACATTTATTTGGCTTAAATAATTTACACAAAATAGTATCTTATCGACTAAAGTTTTACAAAATTTACACATTTAGTAGCATTTTTCGCGTTGCAGTTAGCTGGGCTTGCATATTGTAAGTACTAGATCAGAGTTAACACATAAAGTAGCCTCCTCTGTACATAATATATTTGTTATTTGCAGAATTTACACATAAAGTAGTATCTTCCGCCACAAAAGTTTTGCGAAATTTGCGGATTTTATTAATGAATGCACCGTTAACACATAAAGTAGTATCATCTGTATATTTATTTATCGTCTATGCAGAAAATTACACATGAAGTAGTATCTTCTACAAGCTAATCAGTTAAATAAAAATAAAAACATTATTTTCCTACCTGTGCTCTGAATTTCTTCATTTCTTTTTCAATTTATCGTATTTCCTTAAATGATATAATACATTATCTAAGACAATCGCACTGTTTGAATGTATTACTGGCAACAGATTTTCTTCGAACCAAGACTCGACAAGATTTCCTTCGATATCCTGAACTCTCTTTATGTGTTTTGAGCTTAACAATAATGCATCATTTACCCAGCCCTCTTCTCCACCGCAGTGTAGTATGCAAATGCGTTTACCTCGAGAATGGGGAACTACCGTTTTACATTTTCAACTATCATTTGTCCAGGCTTTACGAAAAGTATCGTGGCTATCAAACCATGTTTCATCCAAGTAATGGATGTGCCTTCCTTCATTGCGATACTCCCAAATTTTCGATATATTATTATATTCATTTCTCCACTTTACTAAACGACTAGATTACATTATTATTTGTCTTTTATTTACTGTTTTATATCTAAAACTGTTTTTTCAAAAATCTTTCAAGTATTCTAACAGAACATACCTTAAGGATATGTTTCTTTTTTAATTCTGCTAGAATACCTTCAAGATTTAGCATGATGTTTAGTGTGTAAGTACATATTGTAGATTGTTTCACATATTGGCGCTAACTAATTGAATTGATTCTTACAGAATTACCTGAATTTCTTTTTCGTCTCCTTGTCGGATCTAGTTTTATGATTTTGTATACTGAGAAGTATTTGTTAAAAACATTGTTTCCTGGATAGCATCTTTCGGGGCATTCCTCAACTACAAAGCCGTTTAAAAACAGTTAAAAGAACATTTTTAGCGTCTTCTGATAAATGTTTCCTTTTTTAACTGTGGGACCTATATTTTGCGATATAGGTTCTGGTAGAACATCTACCCAATCTGCAAACTGACTTGTTAATGGTTGATCTTGTTGCCATAGTCGCCACATGTCGTACGATTCAAAAACCTTTTAACTTGAACCTTACAGAAAACAAATATACATCTGATTGAAATTAATAAGTATACAATTTCACAATTTAGAAAAAGCTCAAGGAAAGTGTGTCAGCTTACTGATATATTAAGTCTGGTAATTAACGTGGACTGGTTTTTTAAATTTTAATACAGTGAGCGTATTTTATAATATTGTCACCTTAAAAGAAATTGTGATAAGATTATGCCTATTTAGAAAAAAGTTTTTAAAGTTTTTTTTTAGTTGTATAAATAAATACGTACCTACTTTTTCTCAGAATTACAGATTACAGCTATAAAGATTGAGAATTTTCCTTTGAAAAATATAAATTATTACTAGTAGACCGGGAGCCGAGAGGGTTTTTGCATGTATCATAGGCCCCACGACGAGACTTTGGGGGCTGATAGACAACGTTATTCCCCACTTTGAATTCCCGGTATGGCACTCCTAAAGTATAGCTTTTAGGGCGGGTGAATTAATATAGGCCCCACTTTAATTCTTGTTTTATGTCTTCAAGGAGGTTGCCAAAGTCCGCGAAGTGAATATACCATACCAATATGGTGTCACTTAAGGTCCGCCATACTTACCGAAACGCGTAATTTTTTAACTGTAAACATGTATCATGGGCCCCTCGATGTTGTTTCGTGATCTTGGTTAACAATGAGTTGTAGAACAAAGATTTTAAAACGCGTAACGGTTACTCTTCTAGTACCGTTATTTTAATATTTTATAACTATATTTTTAAAATGATTGTCCCATCTCTATTAGGACCGTTAGTTTCATTCTGTCGCTACAAATATTTTATATAGTTATTTTTGGTTTTATAAGTTGTATGTTCGGATCGAAAGTGAATTTGACTTTCGACAGGTATTACTTGTAAAAGTCTTTTTACAACAATACCTCAGAACGAGGCAGTCGAGATTATTAAATCTGCTAATATTTAATTAATCTTAAACAGTATGTTGTATCTTTATTAGTGGTGACAACCATCAGTATTTTATGGTGAGTAAAAGATTAATATTTACAAGATTTCTGCAAAGATTAACGAAATGGATCGGAATTTATTTAGTTGTTAAAAATGTGAGGTTAGATGTTTTAGAACGTGTCATTAATTTCTGTAAAGATCTATTTTTTATTCATTCTGTGTTCAGAAACATCTTACCTCCTTATTCCTTATTTTTCCTTATTACGTAAACTTCGAAAAGGTCTCAATCTTTTAGATCAACCTTTGGATGGTTTAAAAATACGCTGAGAAGATAGTTGAAAATATGGTTTAAAAATACCCTGAGAAGATAGTTGAAAATATGGTTTAAAAATACGCTGAGAAGATAGCTGAAAATATGGTTTAAAAATACGCTGAGAAGATAGTTGAAAATATGGTTTAAAAATACGCTAAGAAGATAGTTGAAGTTATGGTTACAAATATGTTAATTTATGGTTAGAAGATGTATGAAGTTATAGTAACAAACATGTTAATTTATGGTTAGAAGAAAACGCATCGCTGTAGGAGACCGTTCTTATTTGATCGACCCTTAAAGAAAGATTGAAGACCTAACACCATTCCTACTCTGAGATAAGTTTCATTTTTTTATCATTGAAATTAAATAAAGAAGTAATTTAAATGAATCATGGCTTGTGTAGATTGTAATTGTTACTTGCCTGCATAAACATATATATTCTTGTTTTAACATCAGTCATATTAATTATATTTGCCAAACTATTATAATTCACCTTAAATGATATGTTTATGTAAGTCTTAGATAATATAATAGCAGATAGGCCTCCACTGCATAAAGTTATACAATATTAATCTCGCTATCATATAATCAGTATCTCTCTTTCTAATGAAGGCTTTCACTCGTTTTAGAATTCTCAGCAGTAGCGTACCGTAAAACAATTTCGCTGGGTTAATGTTTTAAAAGGTAGGTAGGTGCATTTTTAATGAAGTGAAAACAAAATATGACTTTTTTTGTTATGAATATAATATTAATAACAATTACTTTTAACACCACAACACGAACAAATTTAAATTAAACACTGGAATAATTGTCTGAGAAAAGCTTTGTAAAACTGACAAATACAAACAAAGAGATAGAGATATTAATATATTTCTCTCTAATTAGAATTCTCGACCGTATTATCATGGCGACACAAACATTGTTTACTGTCCTCTCTTTACTACTTACTTACTCTGAGATGTAAGTTTGGTGGCGCCCTCCTTCCCTTTCCTATAGTTAAGTTTTGTCAAGGTTAAGTGCTACTCACGGCCCTAATTAAAATTGAGCTAAAACACGGTAATGAAAACCAACATCGCATGTTACAAACGTCATACCTTTGGGGCGTCGTCAAGTGGCCGCCAAATTGGGACAAACATGTCATTTTTAGCAATGAACATGTATTATAGGCCCCACCCACATACTTTGATTACTATACGAGGCAAGAGAGAGGTCCGACACGCCCAACATAGGGCGCGGCCATTTTGAACCCTGTGACACAGTTTACAGCTAAAGAATCAGATCGCTCACTCTGCGTCGGCACTTTTGATCTCAATGTTTCAGTTTATACACTGTGCAACTCGGATAATACAATATATGACAACCGCCTATAATTAAACAGCAGTCTTCTGCGTATCCTGAATTTGTATCCCTGGAGTGGATGTTATTTTAGAACGTTCAACTGGTCCGAGTGAGCTAACTGATTCTTTAGCAATAAACTGTGACTTCAAAAATAATATTCACTGACACTGACAGCAGCAAGCAAAATATCAGGTGCGTTTTAATCATCCGCTTCTGCTTCCGGAATTGTCGGTTTAGTCGTTTTAACCTGTCAGATTAAAACAAGAAAACCGACAATTCCGAAGCAGAAGCGGATGATTAAAACGCATCTATTAAAAATATTGCGCCAAGATGTAGGCAACACGTAATAAGGGTTCAAAATGGCGGAGTTTTCTATCTCCTTTTAAAGGGCACTCAGAAAGCTGCGCAGTGCGACCATTCTCCGTATAGTAAAAGAAAAAATCAAAGTATGTGGCCCCACCACGTAAATTTGTCTCCTTTGTTAATTTTGATATCCTAAACAAAGTTCTAATAGCGCCATATCGATGCGATGTCGCCAATGTCAGATATAGGCTTTCAAAGTTGTCACATTTTTATAGGTTAAGTGTATTAAAGGCCCCTCTGCCATACCCTCATTTTTATGTGTATTTTGAAAGATAAAGCATGAATATATCACTGTCATACCGATGCACATACTTTGATTTTCTTTTACTATACGGAGAATGGTCGCACTGCGCAGCCTTCTGAGTGCCTTTTAAAAGGAGATAGAAAAATCCGCCATTTTGAACTCTTATTACGTGTTGCCTACATCTTGGCGCAATATTTTTAATAGGTGCGTTTTAATCATCCGCTTCTACTTCGGAATTGTCAGCTTTCTTGTTTTAATCTGACAGGTTAAAACGATTAAACCGACAATTCCGGAAGCAGAAGCGGATGATTAAAACGCACCTGATATTTTGCTTGCTGCTGTCAGTGTCAGTGAATATTATTTTTGAAGTCACAGTTTATTGCTAAAGAATCAGTTAGCTCACTCGGACCAGTTGAAAGTTCCAAAATAACATACACTCCAGGGATACAAATTCAGGATACGCAGAAGACTGCTGTTTTATTATAGGCGGTTGTCATATATTGTATTATCCGAGTTGCACAGTGTATAAACTGAAACATTGAGATCCAAAGTGCCGACGCAGAGTGAGCGATCTGATTCTTTAGCTGTAAACTGTGTCACAGGGTTCAAAATGGTCGCGCCCTATGTTAGGCGTGTCGGACCTCTCTCTTGCCTCGTATAGTAATCAAAAGTATGTGCACCGATGCGATGTCGCTAACGTCAGATATTGGCTTTCAAACTTATTACATTTTCATAGGTTAAGTTTATTAAAGGCCCCATTGCCATACTGAAATGTTTATGTATATTTTGAAGTATAAAGCAAGAATATATCACTGCCATACTCATGGCATGTCGTTAACGTGCGCAATTAGTCTTATATATAATTATTTGTTTAAAAAATTATTTGTATATGTAGTTAGTTTTAAAATGAAAATCATTCTTTTTTAATAAGTTATTTGTCACGTTTATTTTTTTTAACCTGAATATAATATTCTTAGGTTTAAATTATTTTGTAACAATTTAACCCTAGTAATAAATAACGTTAATAATATTTACGTGCGGTTTTAATAATTTCTGACTATAACATACCATTTGGTAATAATATTAATTATAAACTCAATTTTCTTAGCAGCTCAGTTTTGTGACATCGTCTCCTTTTTCCCCTTACCCTTCATATATGCAATATAAAATATATATGTACCTACAATATATACAAAAAATAAATGCAAAAAATATACCTAATTAAATTACATATTTCTCCATATTATTAGTTTTTTTTTTCAGAATATTCCTAAAATTTCAACGAAATTATACGCACGTATGAATACTAGAAATAAGTACGATTCTGAACAACACATTTCCATCCGAAGGCCGAGCTTAAGCGTTGCGCGACGAAATCGACGCAAAACGTTAGCCATTATTCTGCCGGCAGTTTGTGTGAGAAGTGTACCTGGAATTCTTGCCACTATGGATGAAGAAATTTTTAATGAAAAACGAATGTGTTTTATTTGCAAATTGCCAGATTATGTATCGTGGCCCTCTAGGCGCATTTTAATTTTATAATTATTTTATTTTGTATAATATTAATAATTCTCGTTGATCAGTAGTTTAACAATAAACTTTATTGGTTTCATCATCAGTGACCTCGATAACCTATAAGTACGCATTTTAAGAAAAATGAAAGCATTTTATAATATTTTGTCCGCCATAATAGATCCGAAATTTTTAATATTAAATTTATTTTCATTAATTTCACAAGTAATGACCTAAAAAATCTGTATATACACATTTTTAGAACAATCTACGAATTTGGACATAATTTTTGTCCGCCATACTGGGTCCGCCATTTTGATTTTGACAGTTTGACATCAAATTCGTTATCAGCAACCCCCAAAATCTGTAAATGCAAGTTTGAAAGCAATTCTGCCCAGCCATTCCAGAGCGTCGCTAAAAACAAACAAAAAATAGTTTTTTCGGTATGACACCCCTTTAGCGACACGCTATCCGTATGGCAGTGTAACCCCTGTTAAACTGATGCAACAGAGCATCTTAAAACCAAAACGCCATACCGGTACTTATTATACATGTTCATTGCTAAAAATGACATGTTTGCCCCAATTTGGCGGCCACTTGGCGACGCCCCAGAGGTATGGCGTTTTGAAATCTTTGTTCTACAGCTCATTGTTAACCAAGATCACGAAACAACAGCGTGGGGCCCATGACACATGTCCACAGTACAAAAATTACGCGTTTCGGTAAGTATGGCGGACCTTAAGTGACGCCATATTGGTATGGCATATTGATAGCGTTTTCGACTGGTCACACTCAGTTCACACTCGTGTAATGCGAGTTTTCGTTGCTCAGCACTGGTTCAATAATAGCGGATTCGATTCAAATGCTCTTGCTCGATGACAAAGCGCTTTCGGTTCTGAATTGATTTTGGGCAGCATTTTTATAATTCAAATTTATATCTAGCAGTGCACACAGCAAGCAAGAGCTAGAGTTCGACATTGGTGTAGCACGTCTCTATCGTTATTCGACTGGCACAGTTAGCACTTGACATTTCAGATTTCTAACAAATTTTTAACGATATATATTTATAGTTGCCAAACCAAAAATTATATCTCTATTCATTTCAAAGATTTTCCATTATCACTAATAATAAAGAGAAAAATGGTAATATATTTAAAAATATTAAATAATTCCTAACCTCCAAAATGACACTGGTACTGAAAAAAAGTACAGTTCCAAAAAATTCGAACTTTGAGTAAGAGCGACTGCCAGTCGAACAAAAATTTCACTATGCCTTGGTACCGAGCAATTTCAGTCGAATGCAATAATTGCCATTTAATTAATTAGGTTCTGTCAGTCGAACAAACACCACTTAAAAAAATCGAATTAAATGCGCATTAATGCAGCCAGTCGAATCCGCTATTGTAACGTCATGCAAACTTATTCCAACCGAACACGCAGTTGATCACCCAGTGCATTATATTGTATTTGACAGCTATTATCTGTGATAAGTAGAAGTAGTACCTTCCAAATTGCGAACAAGATCCAAGCCAAGCTTTCATTTTAGACATTTATTTAATATTGTTATAGAAACTTTTATTAACAGATTAACATAAATATACTCATGTTTAAATTCTTAAGATGTCAACGTATACTATGCATATACAAGAACATTTATGGTACTTAACTGGGAGTCATCCAGGTGCGACACCACCGATTTAATGTAATCTTTTATTTTTGGCAGTTTAGTTTTATTAAACTTGGCCTTAATTAAATCTTCTGAATCTGACGAAGAAGTTTCCAATATTTCTTTACAAATTCTAAAAAAATTACATATTTTAGAAAAAACTCTTCATTTGCCATCGCCATATTTTACGACTGAATTGAAACTGAAAACCTGGTCTCTAAACTCGGTTCACAAAAGTGCGCAATGGTTTATTTTTTGAGTTCAACTGATTCCAACCGAAAAGTCAAAAACTGACCCGGTTCGCACTGCTCTTACGAGTCGAAAACAAATTTTGCGCCGAGTGTTAAAAAGTGCGCACCAGTTTCACCAGTCGAAAACGCCATGAGTTCGCGGACTTTGGCAACCTCCTTGACGACATAAAACAAGAATTAAAGTGGAGCCTATGACCCAAGTTCATGAAATTAATTACACGTTAGAAAGTTCACCCCATCCCCCCAAAGCTACACTTTAGGAGTGCCATACCGGGAATTCAACGTGGGGAATAACATTGTCTATCAGACCCCAAAGTCTTGTTGTGGGGCCTATGATACATGCAAAAACCTTCTCGGCTCCCGGTCTAGAGGCAGGCATTTTTCATTTTAAACTGAAAATTAGATATTATCTATAATGCGGACATGAATAATAACTTTCCAGGGTAAAGAAGTACTCACTTATAGCGGATTCGACTCTCTTGCTCAATGACAAAGCTCTTTAGGGTTCTGAATTGATTTTGGGCAACATTTTTATAATTCAAATTTATATCCAGCAGTGCACACAGCAAGCACGAGCTAGATTTTGACATTGGTGTAGCGCATCTTTATCTTTATTCGACTGGCACAGTTAGCACTTGACATTTCAGGTTTCTAACAAATTTTTAACGATATTTATTTATAGTTGCCAAAACAAAAATTCTTTATGCTGTTGATAACCATTCTCTTATATCTTGACCGGAATAATACTCCTAAGCAATTGTTGAGCAGTGTACTTATTTTGGCTTAGTTTCTGTATACAGCTGAATCAAAACGCAATTAATTAATCGAAAATGGTATTGTCAGAGAAACAGCGTAAGTTACTGGTTGAACAGATAATAATTTTATTCCGGACTTTCTCGCTACTCTGTACATATATCTAAGTAGTGTTTCATTACTGTTTATAATAAGTTTATTGAGACAGTGAAATAGTATATTACATTACGAGTGTGGAAAGTGACATTTTTCACACGAGTGGGAAATATTGTCGCACGAGGCGTAAGCCGAGTGCGACTATCACACGAGTGTGGAAAATCACTTTTCACACAAGTGATGTACAATATTTTTCCTACGACCACAAAATAATTTCATCAAAAAATGTAAAACCAGATTATTATAATAATTAAAATGTATTTAAAAAAATAATCAACAATAATCGTATTTATTAAATTTTCATAATTTCTAAACAAATAAAAAAAAATAAAAAAAAAATAAAAAAAAAATCTGGCACAGCCAGGATTCGATCGCGGTCGTTGGACGGTCTCAAATTGCAAAGTTGATGCTCTAACCAACTGAGCTAACAGGCCTTACGGTAATTGATTGATCTAATCGCTTATGTGTTTAACCAGAATAAAAAGCAAATATATCTTAGTTATTTTAAAATTATTTTAAAAATAATTGTTAAAGATAAATATCTAGGATCTAATTTACAATAATTTAACAATCATATCGATTTTAGTATTAATATGGACATTACATAGATCAAAATAGAAAATATGTGTTTGACATTTTCTGACAGCTACTGCGGAAAGTAGCATATTCTCACTTGGGTGGAAAGTAAATTCTTATTCATACGCGTGTGATATAGGGCACTTTCCATAGGTCTATATAGTGTGATATGTGTCACTTTCCTAAGTGGTCGTAGGAAAAAGTACTTTCCATCTAAGTGTATAATACTTATAACATTATTTCCAATAGTTTTAATTACTATAATAATTGTGAAATACTACTAAACATTTTTATTAAACATAACTACAATTTGTTTGAATTTGTACTATTTACTTAGGTATAAAACATTAACGAATGTATCAAAATATCCTGTTCATTGTTTAAAATGTTCGCATTAATTTTCAAAGAAGGTACTATATTTTTATTATAAATTCATACAATGAATAATGAAAATTGATTATAACAATTTGTAGAACATTTCTTATGATCGCATATGGATATTTTTACGTAGTAAATTACTGTACAATACATTTTCTACAAATATTTTGAAATTTTTACTACAAATTGCAGAAATTTATAGTACAATTTTTTTTTTTTTTTTTCGTGTATCAGGTGCAAATTTTGTGCATTTATTCAAAAAAGATGTAAAGAAAATTCCCATGTCTTTCTTACCGAGAGAAATCTGATTATTTACCTGTTCCTTTTTGACAGCAATGATGTTAAATTAGGAAATATTTCAAATGCATATATGTATGGTTCACAAATCTTAAAATATTACGCCGTGGTCCAGTTGCATATAAAAATAAACACATTGTTGCGCATCTTGATTACCAGTGGGGAATAAATCAATAGAGCACTTTGCAAAATTTGTCCTAAATATACAATCCCTTGCAAACCTTACATGGATCATACGTGGGGCAACTGAAGTTTGTTTACGAAAAAAGAACTTTGACCATAATGAAAAAAAGTTTTTATTTCATAAATTGTAAAAATTAAATATAATACAGGATGTTTAAATGCATAATGACATGTTTTATCAAAGAATGCATCCTTAAATAAAAAATATAAATACGATTAATTATAAATTTTATATTAAACGGTGAGATAATAAAAAAAAAAGATTTTTATTAGAAGAGGGTGATGTTTCTGTATTTTTTTGTAAAAGAGATAACTCGAGATGAAGCAGCGACACTATTTTCGGGTTTTGGCGTATTAAAGTTGACCGGGTACGGATTTGTCAGCAAGCATATAAAATTTGGATCTCAGGGAAGTGTTATTAGAGTAAAATAATATGAAAAACTGTTTTAATTATTTTTATTTAATAGTATTTATAAAAAGTTGTGATTTAATAAATATATTATATATAGTGGAAATTTAATAAGATATCAATATTTAAATATTTTTGAAAAGCCGCTTGTCTGTGTGAATAACAAATAAATTTCAAATAAAAAATCACAGGAGAATGGGATAGATGCTATTCGAAGGGTGAAAAATGAGGAGAGAGTTCAAAAATCAGTCACTTGTCAGAAGTGTGGCTAAAAACATGGCTTTGGTAGATGTCCAGCCTTTGGTAAGCGGTGTGATGGATGCGGTCAGCTCAATCACTTCATTGTGCAGTATAGAAGGAAGAAGAAAGAAGCTAGAGATGGGAATTTTTAAAGGAGACAAGGTAAATTATTTTAATTTTGATCAGAGCACATAGACAGCACTAGAATATTCAGAATACAAGTTTTCAAACAGTGCAGATAATGTAAATAATGATTTTCTCTTTATAGGATCAATAGGAAATTATGAAGTGGCAAATATCAGCAGTGATGTAGGATCATGGGTTGCAGAAATATATATTAAAAACCTAGGTAAAATTAAAATGAAATTAGATACAGGTGCAATTCCTTGGAGAGTCCTAAAAAATTTAAATGCCAATTTTGAAGGTATGTGTAAAACAAATACAAAGTTAAGATCTTATACAGAGGATCACTTTAAAATGATTGGGGAATGTTATATGAAATGCAACTATAAAGGTAAAAAAGGTGCATTTTTATTTTATGTAGTAGATACAAGAAGTATATTAGGGTTACAAGCATGCACTGAGTTAGGTATGATCAAGAGAGTTGATGTTATTAGATAAATAAATTAAACTGAGAATTCTAAAAATATTCATAATACAATAATTAAATTTGAACACTTATTTAAAGGTATTGGATGTATAAAACAACCGTATTATATAGAATTGAAAACTGATGCGAAACCTACAACATTTCTACCTAGGAAAGTATCTTTTTCTTTAAAAGAAAAGTTTTAAAGAGAGTCTTGATCAATTAGAGATCGAAAAAATAATAGTTAAAGATATGAATTCAGCTGAACCCAGTTGTTTTAGTGAGAAAACCAAAAACTGGCTCTATTACAATATGTTCAAATCCTAAATATTTAAATTTAGCAATTAAAAAAAATTATTTTCAGATACCAGCAGTAGAAGAATGAACTGCTAAATTATCTGGTTCAACTATTTTTAGTACTCTTGACGCAACGCAGGGGTTTCTGCAAATTTGTTTAGATGAGGTTAGCTCAAAATTGTGTATATTTGCTACTCCATTTGGACATTACAGATTCTTGCGAATTCCCTATGGCTCAGCAAGTGCACCAGAAGTTTTTCAAGAACGAATGTCTTACATTTTTGGTAATGTAGAAGGGTGTTATATATATATGACATAAAAATTAAGAAGAGTAAATGTAAAATTTCTATTAAAGTGAATTATATGGGTCATACTATTTCAGAGATGGGATTAACTCCAAGTGAGGAGAAAATTGAGGCTATAAAAAATTTACCTCAACCTCAGAATGTTAAAGATTTACAAATATTTTTGGGACTTATTATTTATGTTGATAAATTTGTAAGTAACATGTCTGAAAAAACGGCTCCTTTGAGAGAAATATTAAAAAAAGATATTCATTTTGTAAGGGAGCAAAAACAAGATGATGCTTTTAAAATCTTAAAAACTTTAATTTGTAATTCACCATACTTAAAATTTTTTGATGTAAATAACAATAATATTTGAATAATGATAACTTCCTGACCGTAGCAGAATTTTACATAAATAAAAATTTTTCTTGCTTTAATCGGTCAAATGTTTTTATTTTCTATTGTTTAGCACACTACATATGTTTTGGAAAATAAAATTTTTCTATCTTCAGGTGCAGTCAATTTATAAAAATTATGGGAACGAATAGAAACACTTTAAAAATTTTTAAAATAGTAGAACGCCATCTTTCTATTTCACACGATGGTCATGATAATAGGTATAAGAATGTGAAATTATTCAAATTTTTTAATTGTACATTACAAATTATTATGGTGTTGTCAAGTAGATATATTTGAAAAGGAGATATGTAAGGGTTATATTATATTAGATTACATAAGGTAACTGTAATTTTATAAATTGTACATTACAAACTGTCCAAACCCCTTATATGTTGTATCTGAAAAGGGGAGATGTCAGGTAGTACACTTAGTACACCTGGTTCGTACAAACGAACACACATGCACTCATGTCGTACTTCATCATTGACAAGCAATAAACCAGTAGCATCCCAACTATCGTATCATTCAGACCTGTCCTCGATCCCTTTATAGTCTGAGCCGGGAATTAAATCGGCATAAACGAACAATACCAAACATTGGCAAAAGCTTCTCAAGAATATTTGTTTTCCTAAATTGAAAGAAAAAACATGCAAAAATGTTAATTTTTTGAAAGTATTTAATCCTCATTATTTTGTCCATTCATTAGTGCCATAAAAGGCAGGGTCACGTATCTGTTGTCATTTAGGCCGTTTCGATTTTGTTCAAGCAAGCAGCTTTAAGGCTTATTTAAAAAAAGGTTTAATTATTTTTAGAATCAGAATATTCATTCAGATTCAACATAAATATATCTAAATAAATATCGAGACATTATAATCTTTCTTTATACATACATAATGGTTCACTAAGGTAGGCCACAGGCCATATTTCGTAAACTACTGGGCGTAGAAATTTAGAGAAAAATTATGGTTAAAATGGCTGTGAAAAAGTCCTGGAAAATATTTAATTTCCAGATTTCGCTGCAAGGGGGCAAAATAAAATATTCAAAATAAATGTTTTTCCGAAAATTCCCAAATTAAGGTATGCCTTTCATACCATCATTAGAAAATTACAAAGGCAGCTTATTACTACAATAGACAAGAAACATTATTTACTCATATACTGTGCATAGTTTTTTGATTTTCTACAATGAGATCGGTACGCCACTGGTATTGCTATATTCTATAGTCTATTTTTATGTATGAGAGAGTATTAAAATAATAAAGCGTTCGTAATCCATAGGCGTATCACTTCTTTTAGTAGACAGTTAAAATATTTTTTGAAGTTATTCCTCGAGTATACACTTATATTTTCACCTAATTAACCTGCTTAAAACTTCTAAACAGCTGAAGGTAAAAAAGTGCAATTTTTTCTAAAATGTTTTATTTTTCCACAAGGTATGTTAAGAACATTGTGTCAAACGGGTTATATAGGTATAAGGGTTTAAACTTTGACTTTTAAACAACGTTACGTTCATAAATAATAATTTTAATATAAAAACTACTTGTTACCTACAAATCCAAATCAGAATCGAAATCAGAAGATGAACTGTCGCAACCAATATTTACAATGAGTGGCTCGATCATTTCATCAGTAATATTGTCCAACTTCCACATTTTCTCTTCTTCTTTAATCGTATGATTTACTGCTTTTTCCCAGTTTTCAGGCGTCACATGATTTACAGCCTCCAAAAACAACTGTTTGACATCACTCATTTTAAAAGAATTATTTTTTCTTGAAACTTCTCCCTTTATCTGTGCCCATATCAGTTCAATCGGGTTAACTTCGCAATGATATGGTGGTGATCTAACCACCGTCATCCCACGATTTTTTGCAATTTCATCAATTTCATATTTTTTGAATTTCTCTTTATGAAGGGAACACAAATGATACAGTCCTTTTCTCACAGAACCGGGATAGAACTTAATATTCTTTGAATTTAGCCAATTCTCTAAATCTTTTTTTAACCACTTGGTTGTGGGCATTTTTTCTATAAGTCTCGAGTGATAACTTGCATTATGCATTACTATTATACAGTTCTGAGAAAGAAGATCTATAATTTGTTCGAACCATTCTTTAAAGACATCAGCATTCATGTCCTCATGGTAGTCACCGGTACGAGTAGATTCAAAAGTCAATAAACCACCTTTAACAAAACAGTTTGAACTACCGATGTGTACTATTATTAGTCTGCGCCCCTTTCCTGATGGTGGATTTAAACCAGTAGATAAATTATTTAAAAAAGCCTGTCTTCGACTTGTAACAGTTTCATCTTGCCAACATTTATTTGGTTTATGTCCCTCGTTGATCCATGTTTCATCTAAATAAAATATATTTCTTCTTTGGTTTCTCATTTCTTTTATAGTCCTTAGGTAATTTCTTCTCCATACTACAATATCGCTTCTTTCTATTAAAATAGACTTTCTGGAATGCTTTTTCCATAGAAAACCTATTTCTTTTAAAAGTTTCCATAGTGCGCTTCGACTCATTTCAGGGTAATCCTTATCATCTCGAACCGTGGCAAGAACTTTGTCTACTGTCGGAAATTCTTTTCTAAAGAAGAACGCATGCACTTCCGTTGAAATCTTTCTTTTAAAAGATTTTCTAATTGAAATTTTGGTTTTCCTGGAGCTTTACGTGCTGTTTGAAACTCGCCACATTTCTCTTCTTTAACAACTCTGTAAATCGTAGATTTCCCAACACCAAGCGTACTATTAACTAATTCCACTGTGTCATCAACACTTTTACATAAATGTTTGTTTGTCTGTAAATGATTTAAAACAATTAAATATTAATGTTTTTTCATTAACTGTTAAAGGACCGATTTTTTGTCGTTTACGCGGCCCTTCCAAATTTTCCATGATCACACTAGAATTCACACTGCACCTTGCAAGTTGCAACAAAACGACATTTAGTAAACTATCAAGAATACACAATTTGGACCTCCTTACTAAATGGAAAACCTATAATCGCATTTTCGGTGAAATTTGTTGGGAAGGTATTTATCTACTTATAATTCGATTACTGTAAGAAATTCTTGGAATTAAAATAAAACAAAATTGGCAAATAGGTACTTATTGAAAATAATCTTAAGATACGGCTATGTAATCTTTAATACACAGGGCTTTTGGCCTGTCCAAACCTTTTCTATTGTTCTGTACAGCTTATGTTTATAAAGGACCAATAAAAGACCCAAAACTTGTAATAGCTCAGGTACATTTATTACAATTTTAGGAAATATTTAGATTATTCTGTAAAAATATTTAAAATGACCATACTAAGTTTTGCATTAGAAATGCTGTTTTATTACTCTCTCATACATAAAAATAGACTATAGAAAAATCGAGAGTTCGAATTCGCAATTTAGATTAATTTTCGCGCGTCTCTCATTTGTCATTCCTTTATTTACATTGTGTAAGTTTTAGGCGGGCTTTTGTATATGTGATTATTTTACAGTTTTTAGATGTGTTAAATCATTATAATGGATTCAACAAGTTTAAAACATTTCATATAAACAACTTGCCCTCAAATTAACAAAAATATTCATTTACGAAATGGATGAAGACCAGTGGCGGATGGGCCCACCGGGAGACCGGGAGATTTCCCAGTGCGCCGGTTCTACAAGCGCCGGTCCTAGCGCCGAAAGTCACTGGTCCTAGCGTCGGAAGTCGTCGATCCTAGCGTCGGTAGTCGTCGGTTCTAGCGTCGGAAGTCGTCGGTCCCAGCGTCGACAGGCGCCGTAGCGGTTTTTTCTTTTTATTTTTAACAATTTAAAGTTTTAAAAGAATTGAAAAAAGCCATAACTTATTAACTAATTTAGTAATCTACTTTTTAATCTAAGTCTGTAAATCATAAATATAGGTACATAACGAAAGCGCCCATCTCACAAATATGTAATGTTTCATTACACGTTGCATTATTCCGTTATGTGGATATTAGGTATTTTGGATATCCGCGTTCGCCTGACTTTGGCCTCTGCTTCTTTTTATTATTCCAGTAAAAACAAAACGGACGACGTGAGATATAAAATATATGTTCTTTATGTGCGTTTACCTAATACCTTCTGCTTAATAACATTTCGTTTTCAAAATATAAATCTATAGTTAATGAGTTTGTAACTTTGTACTTAATTCGATATTTTTCGCAATTCGGAACAAAATATCGAGTTTGTGTACAAATCGTATTTTGCATTTAAAGTTGGCAGATTGTATTTAAAATTCACTGTGCACATTTCCTCTCAATAAGCTCTTAACCCCCTCATCATATCTATAATCGCGAGAATTTGACTGCCATATCAACTTTTTTCTTCTTGCGGGAGATTTTATTCGCCATTGTTTTGTTCCTCCTCTTCTGTTTTTTTACTGACCCCACTCATTTTGGAAGCACGACTTACCGCTGTAGTCACACTCAATTTATCGTCATTGACTAAATAACAAATCATATTAAAAATCACAATTCTCACACTCGCAGATAAGAAATTACAACTGAATAACAGTAATATTAACGTTTATACAAGCATCTTCAACCTTAATTACATACTCGATTACATGTTTATCTGAATTTTTGCCAGCTCACAGTAGGATTTTACCTGTTACAGTTCTAATTAATTGTATTACAATTGCGTTTGATGTTGGTAAAACATGTGTTTTATAGGGTTAAATATATAGGAAGGGTTGTAATACGTGTGGCCTATATTTAAAGCGATAGTATCACAAACGTATTCTGATTTATTGTTTGTAATATCTGACACTTAATTGACGGCAATGAAAGCTTGTCCATTACAATAACATTGTTGTCAAGTATATTTGGTAATAAGCAGCTATTTAACTAGTATTAAAAGAGTTCTGAGTTTGTATCCAAACTTTAATATTTTTATATTTTCTTGCTGATAACAAGCATTTAGGATCCATCCTTCTTCTAATCCGGCGTGAATGTGAAATTGTGAAGTTGTGAAATTGTGAAATTGTGAAATTGTGAAATTGTGAAATTGTGAAATTGTGAAATTGTGAAATTGTGAAATTGTGAAATTGTGAAATTGTGAAATTGTGAAATTGTGAAATTGTGAAATTGTGAAATTGTGAAATTGTGAAATTGTGAAATTGTGAAATTGTGAAATTGTGAAATTGTGAAATTGTGAAATTGTGAAATTGTGAAATTGTGAAATTGTGAAATTGTGAAATTGTGGAATTGTGAAATTGTGAAATTGTGAAATTGTGAAATTGTGAAATTGTGAAATTGTGAAATTGTGAAATTGTGAAATTGTGAAATTGTGAAATTGTGAAATTGTGAAATTGTGAAATTGTGAAATTGTGAAATTGTGAAATTGTGAAATTGTGAAATTGTGAAATTGTGAAATTGTGAAATTGTGAAATTGTGAAATTGTGAAATTGTGAAATTGTGAAATTGTGAAATTGTGAAATTGTGAAATTGTGAAATTGTGAAATTGTGAAATTGTGAAATTGTGAAATTGTGAAATTGTGAAATTGTGAAATTGTGAAATTGTGAAATTGTAAAATTGTGAAATTGTGAAATTGTGAAATTGTGAAATTGTGAAATTGTGAAATTGTGAAATTGTGAAATTGTGAAATTGTGAAA
This sequence comes from Psylliodes chrysocephalus, assembly GCA_927349885.1. Lineage (NCBI taxonomy): Eukaryota > Metazoa > Arthropoda > Insecta > Coleoptera > Chrysomelidae > Psylliodes > Psylliodes chrysocephalus. The sequence goes on from OV651817.1 coordinate 66,441,476, forward strand.
TTGTGAAATTGTGAAATTGTGAAATTGTGAAATTGTGAAATTGTGAAATTGTGAAATTGTGAAATTGTGAAATTGTGAAATTGTGAAATTGTGAAATTGTGAAATTGTGAAATTGTGAAATTGTGAAATCGTGAAATCGTAAAATCGTGAAATCGTGAAAATGTGAAATTTTGAAATTTTGAAATTTTGAAATTTTGAAATTTTGAAATTTTGAAATTTTGAAATTTTGAAATTTTGAAATTTTGAAATTTTGAAATTTTGAAATTTTGAAATTTTGAAATTTTGAAATTTTGAAATTTTGAAATTTTGAAATTTTGAAATTTTGAAATTTTGAAATTGTGAAATATATTCAGCCCTAATTTACGAGCCGTGAATATTATGATAAGCAGCACTAGCCAAGCCTTATTTATTTATTCTTGCATTCAACGGCCAAGGCCTATTACAGAATGCGCACTTAACATTAATAAACATATATTTGTAAATAATACAATAAAAGCAAAACAAATTTCAAAGTAAAACTATAAATGAGATTGTATGAGTAATCTGAAAAAAACTACAGTAGAGAAAAAAGGTTACTCACACATATCGCATGCGAAACAACTAATATATAAAGATGAAATTAGATACAAAAACATAAAAAACTTAAATACACTAAATATTTTAATTAGGAATATATGGATATAAATCAGAAATAAAGTTTTTTAATCTTTGAGATGGTAGTACAAAATAGATCAATTTCTTTACTCGAGTCATTAACCGTGGACAGCATATGGTACAACGGAGACTGACATAATAAGTTTGTTCTGGGAGTGGGAAGAATGAATGTGCAGCTGTACCTGGAATTAATTCTTGGAACTAGGAAGTTAAGCTGAGCACATAAAGCCGGGCATTTAATTAAATGGTGTACCTTATAATATAAATGACTATTAGGTTTAAAAAATGTACAAAAACTCACCATATTGGTGGTTATATATAAATGAAAATAAATATGTTGTGTTGGGAATGGGGTGTTAATACACTGCGACCTAAAAGATCTATAGTGCCCCCTTCTGTCGCTAATGCACCAAAGAAATGTCTCAATGCCTATAACGACCCTTCCAATTCTATTTTCTCAAGGAAGTGTAGGTTTTAAAGTGGCTTCAAGTTAGGTAAATCTTCCTCCTAGATATAGTGCCCTTGGATTCTGGAGTGCTACACATTCATTTAGGATGTGAATGGAGGTTTCATCCTCCTCCTAACAGAATCTGCTCTCACTATCCTCTACTACTCTCAGTTTACTTAGGTGTCCTTTTAGTCGACAATGTCCGGTAAGAATCTCTGTTACAATACGTAGCCTGTTCTTGCTCAGGCAGATGCAGGCTTCCGATCTTTTCTGGTTATATTCACCCAGAAGTATCTTGGCCTGTCTCAGCCCCAAGAGATTGTTCCAATTTTCGGTTCTAAAACTGCCCAATTCTTTTTTAATCTCCCCTAATATTATGTTACTGCTGATACCGCAGAACAACTCAGGTCCTACAAACGGGTGTTTGAGCCCCTTTCCTTGCAAGACTATTTGCAATCTCGTTACCCCCTGTACACCGTTATGTCTCGGGACCCAAGTAAGTAACTCTGTTTTTCTCGCCTAGCTTATTCAATTGTTCTAGGCATCTCCAGACCATTTTTGAGCTGATTACGTAAGAGCTCAGCGCTTTGATGGCTGCTTGACTATCGGATATGATGATAATCTCTTGTTTATGATAGTTTCTCTCGATTTTAAACTGGATACACTTCTCGATGGCGTAAATTTCCGCCTGGAAGATGCTTGGGTATTTTCCCAAGCTTTCGAAATGCTTGGTTCTCGGCCCATACACTCCTATTCTAGTTTCTTCTATGGTTTTGGAACCGTCCATATACCACTAAATAGCTCGTCTTTCGGATGCAAGCGCGATGGATTCTTGGCTCCATTCTTTCTTGCAGCCCAGCTCTGTGATTTTGAAGTTTTTCACAAAACTGTACTTCTTTAGCATTTCATCGTGGGGCATATCCCAGGTATCTTTAGTCCTAAAGCAAGTAGACTTTCGTCTGATTACTCCGTTCCTAATCATTCTATATCGTGTCCTTTTTGCGACATTCTCTATCATCAAATGTAGAGGGGTGAGGTTTAAAATCACCTCTATTGCAGCCATAGGACAGGTTTTCATTGTATCAGTAATGCAAACACAGACTAGTCTTTGTACTTTTGAGATATTAGCTCTCGTAGTAGCTAAACTAGTTCTGTTACTCTAGGCTATAGCCCCGTAAGTGACGATTGGTCTCACTATTGCAGTATACATCCATCGCAGTATGTTTGGTTTACATCCCCATCGTTTACTTGCAATATTTCTGCATTTCTCGTGTTTGTTCCAGAGAAGTTTGTTGTCCAGGGTTAGGCCTAGATAGTTGACTTTATTTTTCCATTCTATGTCTATCCCGTCTAATTTAAGCCTTTTGAGATTAAGTTTTCTTTTCCTTGAAAAGGCTAGTGTTGTTTTTGTAGAGTTTATACTAAGTCCCACTTCACGGCACCATCTTTTGGTATGTTCTAGTCCTCGTTGGACTATATCACACAGGATATTTATAAACTTGCCTCTAGCAAATAGGGACATTGAGAGGTCAGTCAATCTGCATAGGTTAGGCTCCAAATTAGTGGGGATAGAACTCATCCTTGTGGACATCCTCTGGTTGTGTAGATGAAGATGGTGTCCTGTCCTATCTATGTCTCTGCAGTTCTCGCAGATAAGAGCAGAGTCATCCATCTGGATGTGATGTTATCTACTCCTCTGTATGCAAGTGCTCTTTTTACAGATTTGTTTGGCATGTTGTCAAAAGCTCATTTTATGTCTAGAAAGGCACACACCCGTTTCTTTGTTTGTCAGTGCATCCTGGATTACGTCAGTCAATTGTACCAGGGCAGTTTCCGTAGATCTTCCTGTTCGGTACAAGTATTGGCTGTGGTGGAGTTACTCCCTCTCCAGGACTTCCGTTCTGATATAATTATCGACAGTCTTCTCCATTGTTTTTAATACAAAGGATGTGAGACTGATTGGTCGGAAGGATTTAGGATATGTGGTATCCTTTTTCCCTACTTTTGAAATAAGGTGACTCTAATCCTTCAGAATGCTTCTGGTATATATCCCAGCTTCAGTCTGCTCCGGTATAGCCGTATTATGTGTGGTATTAATTCCTCCTATGCCTGCTGAAGCAAGGCAGAAAATATTCTATCCACACCTGGAGATTTAAACGGTTCAAACGTGTTTACGGCACTGTGCATTCTCGCTGCCGCAGGTGTAGAGTTAATATCCTCGCAGAATTTTCTAAAGCTGTTACGTTTAGCTTTCCTGATTTCTTTGTTGTAGGTAGTAAGTGTCTGGGTGTAGCTCTGCCAATCTCTGCTGTGCTTGGCCCTATTATAAAGCTTCCGCACTTCGAATTGTAAGTTTGGCAGATGACGGTTCCACCAAGGAGCATCTCTAATAGTTCTATTTCTATGAATGGAGCAGCTTAATTTATATGCCTCAAGTATTGCCCCATTTAGTTCTTTGAGATCTCTTTCCAGAGCAAGTGGGTGCCTGGGCTTCTTTTTTGTCTAGGTACGTGCTAAATTTTATTTTAGAATGATATTGTATTTGTCCCAGTCTGTTTTTCTAGGAATCCTCCTGAGGATCATCTCAGGAATGTCGCTCTCTAACGTAAACACCAGAGATAAGGGAGATAAAGATAGGAAACGCCCATAAGAAGCCAATGCTTAACAACGACCAGCTTTATCGCAGTTAACATCTGACCCACTATGTGGCGCTTTCATCGATATCAAACAACGCATCGGGAAATTTAAAGACCTGATAATAAAGATTGCATAAATATCGACTGCACTCTCATGTTCTTGTAAATAAACTTAAACAATGTAATTACGCTAAATTATTTATTAAAAAGAATATTACACTTACAGTCTATTATCGATTAATTATTGTAAATCTATATTCATGACAAATATTTTTTAATTTTTGATTGTTATTTGTAACACTGCATTTTTGTTTTTATTTTGGTATCTTGTTTAAAAATGTTGAGTGCAAATTCAATAATGGGAATTCAGATATTTTTCTTCCTATATCAAATCTTCTTTCTAACGTTTTGAAGCCATTTTCTTGTTCTAAAACAATAAATAATATATAAACACCTACTTTGTGACAAAAGTTGATTACTATTTGTGTTACTTACATGAATAGATCTTACCTAATTTGGTTAATTAAAGAACGCCACATTGGGGTTGTTAAATTTGTTCATGTGGCATGTGTTACTAATGCAATACGTTCTCCGACTTATTGTAATATTACAAAATATAATTATTGTCCTTAAATTTCACACAAAAACAGCCACAACTATTTCGCTAAGATCATCTAGAGGATAACACAATCATGAACTCAAAATTTAAAATTTAAATTCAGGATTCTTCGATAAACATAAAACTGACATTTATATTTACAAACTGTCCACTGCTGTCCACGTCTACTATCTGTCTCAGTGTTGCCAACCGTACAATTTAAATCGTATTTATACGATTTTTTAACTCTCTGTACGATGTACGATTGCATCAGTGAGATCGTACGTAGAAATAAGATCTTTACTTTTTTAGTAGGTTTATTTAAATATCTGCAACAACTTCAGAATATAAAACAATAAAAATCAAAAACTACTTGCAAAGATTCATAGGCCGTTTGTAATTTCTGAAGGCAGTCATTTTCGTTCTGACTTATCGTGATTTTGACCATGGTGATTTTGTACACCGACTATCATGGCATGATGTTATGTTATGTTGGTATTAACACCCCATTCTCAACATAACATCATGGCATAAGAAAAGCTTGCATGCAAAATTTCAATCACTTTCAGGTGACAGTCATAGATTACTTATGTGTTAATTTAAAGTTTCATAATGTATTTTCTTTAGTTGTTTTTTTTTTCGTTGTAAACATTTTTATAAATAGATAAATAAATTATCATGTCAAAGCTTTTTTTTTCATTCCAATTAAGTTATATTATGCTATGCGTGTATCTATTGTACAATTTTTTTTGTCGAAATACCATTTTTCTTCTCTACTTATACGATCTCTCAAAAAAAATATTTGGCAACACTGGTCTCTCTACAAACGACGTAGACCTGTAGTTAACATCTGAGACGCTAGATGACGCCATCGTTGCTGCGGTCGTTGCGTTTCCAATCTTTATGTCCCTTATCTCTGGTAAACACAATTATCTTGTGATCAGATAGAGATAGTTCACTCGATACTTCCCAGTTTGTAGCTAGATCTTTAATGCTCGGTGTGCTTAATGTGATGTCTAATACCTCACTTCTTGCCCTTGTTACAGATGTTGGAGTATTCCCAATATTTTGCACAATAAGGTTCTTATTAAAAATATATTATTAAAGTTGCTCACCTCTGTGATTGGTGTCACTGCTTCCTCATATGGTGCTGTGCGCATTGGCAGATGTCTTCTCTGGCAGTACTCCACTAGCCTCGATACTTCCGGGGGTAGTACAGGCCCATCTCCGGCGAAGTGACTAGAAGCTATTACTATATCTTGCCGCCTCATCCCTTATTCCAGGTATGTTTGAATTGGAACGACATCACGCGTCATGAATTCTGAAAAACAAGAATAATTAATATTACTTCTTACCATTATGCATGTTCTGGGTACTTCATCACTAGTGTGATAAATTACCCTTCCATCCTTACATGCAAGTCCTCTTACCTGGTTCCCGTAGACCTACGGTTCCTGGATCAGTACGATCCCTAATTGATCTTCACTGAAAATAAGTAAGTTTATTATCGAATTTTACGAGAAAATAGTCTAACAATACCACCGAACAGTGGGGCGCACCTGGTTCTCTTCCCCAGAGTCGTCACATGGACTTGTATGGCCATCATAAGACCTATGCTAGTACACGGTAAAGTTAGCTGGGTACCGAAAACCTAATAATTAACAGCTATCAACAAACTAGAACAAATTCAAAGAACAACGTATCTCAACATAACAAGAGCCATAAAACCACACCAACCAGAGCCATGGCAGACACCCCCCTTGATAAAGATTCTTTAAGTTTAAAATTGAACGGGGGATTTAAAAATAATTTAAATTTTTCTCTTCAAAAATATTGAGGCTTATCCCTGTACGCCCGCCACTGTTAAAGCTTACAATTATTTTTGTATTAAAAAATATATACTGAATAATAAATATCACTGAAATATCTCAAGCGATTACGAAAATATTAATAAATTTCTTTTTTCTTCCAAAACTTTAGCACCCTGTATTTTCGTAACGCAACATTTTTTTAGCCATATTTCATAAAGCAAAATATCATTAATTTTTAATGTAAATTCACGCCCTTAAATATTCGTATAACAAAACTTGACAACATTTAAAAATATTTTGTGTATGAATAAATCGCTGGAATTTTAGAAAATACCTTTGGAAAATCTTTTAACAAAATGTATTTTATAATATAACACGTATTTACTATACATAGTATAGTCGATGAATACCTTCCTAAAGATGCGATTTTTAAAGAATTTACAATCATATATTATATAAAATCCTCAATCCTCTATATCAAAGATGAATAGAGAGTTGGATATATCCGTATGCGTTCATTCTAGCCTTCCTCTTTATAAGTAAGCAGATCAAGTGTTGGGAGGTTTAGAACTACAGAGCTAGGATATATAGAGGTAGCATAAAACGTAAATATTTACAACAGGACTAACAATAATGATCCGAAAACAATGTTGCCAAATTTAAGTTGTATATATTTAGACTGTATAGCATTCATATCAAAACTTCTTTCTTACAATAACTGAATTTTATTTTTATTTTAAACAAATTACTATTTTATGATAAGCGTTTTCTAATAGCTATTTATGAAACCAGTTGCGAAATGCCTGATTTATGTAACGAGTTAATATTTGCGGGACGAACAGAGCGAAATTATGTCTTGGTTTCGAATAAATTCCATAAACAATGTTGGTGTACTTCTCAGTGCTCCTGTAATACAAAAGCATGCCAGCTTCTGTACTCTTGAGAGGTTTCCAATACCTATAGATACAGTTGGATATACTTTTACAAGATACATATACAGATCGCGTCCAATTTGATCTGTTTTCTATTAAATCCATCATGTTTTATACGATCGCTAATTCCACATTTTTCTATTGACGTAAACATCAAAAAAAGGCCAATATGACAAACCCGCTGATGTATATTGAACGTAGGACAAAAAGCTTTCGCCCATTTATTTCTAATTAACACTAGCACTCGATCAGAGATCAATCGAACTGAGATATATCCCACTTCCCCACGTCACTGAATGAAAGCAATCACTTCGTTCGCTTTGGTCGCTATTCGAGTTTTATCAAGAAAAAAGCAACCAAAAGAGAAATACGTTAATTATAAAAAGCTTTTGTGTACTTCCCGTCTTGCAGATCTGTAAACGAGCGCGCATTTTGGTTAAATAAAGTACCGTTGAATAAGAAAAACCTCCCAACGGATGACTCCAGTTACCGAAGAAAGAAAGGTCGAGTTTCATAAATTAGTGATTTTGATTAAAATCGTTTGCATTTTGCATGCTTAAGGGTGAAACGAATAATTTTAACTTTCTTTTTTAAATAAACAGCACTTGTTATGAAAGCAATTTAAATTTGAAAATATATTAAGATGAAATTTATAACTCACAAAAGAAAACATAAAAAAACTTAAAAAGTTTTAAATAATCAATTAAGAAGTCAGGAATCATTGAAAAAACAAGTTTATATTAAAGATTTTCAAATAACACTCCGTATATTCGTAATTATAACAAGTAGTGAAAACTAAATATGGCGAAAGAGTTTTACTCATATACAGGGTGTTTCCTAACTACGGGACGAAACTTCTGAGCACAGATTAGGGGATTGCGAATAGACGGGAAACTCAATGGTGATGTGCTGCCATCTAACGAAATTGAAGTGGTACTTAATTCAATATGGCCGCTATTGTGACGAGAGGGAAGCTTATTTTCGAAAATTACTACTTAATATGGTATTTTTTCGACCAAATATTGTACAATACACATTTCTTATACAGAATGTTTGGGGTGTTTTATAGTGAGAACTATAAAATAAAATTATATTTTTTAAGGATTACTTCAAAACCTTGTACTTATAAATTGCTTTGTGGGAAAAGTAATATCACTAAAATATGTGTACCTCTAAGCTTCAAAATTTACAAGGCGGCTTATTTGTTGAAAGATATACTATTTTAATAAAAGTACAAAAATCACGAACACCCTAACATTTCCTTGCTCAAATGTAACCATTTTCTCGGTATATAATATTTTTTACACCATTTTAAGAGTTATGAATTTTAAATCAGATATTATGACCAGTTTTCGAGATACAGTGCGTTAAAGCGGAGAATTGCTGATTTTAGTTTATTTTTTCTTTAAACTGAAAATCTAGATTGTCTTTATATAGAATATATTAGAAAGGTATAGGTATATAGAAAGGTATAAAGTACTGTTACAGATAAATTATTTTATTGAGTTAATATCTTTTTATACAGGGTGAGCCATCCAACCAACCAACCACAAAAAAAAAGTTTTGAAATTATTAAAAAGACGACCTTTCATTTCTTTACTGACTTTTGAGTAAGTTAATAACATTACATCAGGTATATAACCATAAGATTTTAAAATATACAGGGTAATCTAATGTTTCTTTTAGAACACGCTGTATAAAAAATGTGTACTGTATAATATTTTGTTACCAAAACACTATATTGTTTAGTATTTTTTAAAAATATGCTTCCCTTACATCACAGTAAAATTAGTGAGATCATCGCGGTGTCTCCATCTATGAATGGATATACGACAAAAGGACGCGGGACAAAAGGACGTGGGGAAAAAAGGACGCTGGAAAAAAGGATGCTTAATTTTATTGAATTACTATAAATAGTTAATTTTAATTGACATTAACAAAATTAAGTTTAATGACAATGCAAACTTGGTTTTGAAAAACAATTGTAGTTTTCCTATTTATTAAATTGAGGAGTTTTGTAATACGCCTGTAAGTTTTTTATTTAAATGCCATTATTTGAATATGTTTGTAGTTGGACATTTGGGTTGTTGAAAAAAAGTTTGCAACTAAAAATTGTGAGCAATGCATGTCAAATATTCTAAATTTGGCCTGTGACAAAATACGATAAACACACTTTATCCAGGCTTAGGACTAGCAGCTTAAAGCTGGCGTGTTTCCAAGTTTTTTTTATTTTTTATGTGATTTTTTTTGTAATTTTTTGTTTAAATTTTTTTTGTATTTTTTATAATTTTTTGTTTAACATTTTTTTGTATGTTTTTGTAATTTTTTGTTTAAATTTTTTTTTTGTATTTTTTTTGTAATTTTTTGTAATTTTTTGTAATTTTTTTTGTAATTTTTTTTTGTAATTTTTTTTGTAATTTTTTGTTTAAATTTTTTTTTGTATTTTTATAATTTTTTGTTTAACATTTTTTTGTAATTTTTTTGTAATTTTTTTTTTGTAATTTTTTTGTAATTTTTTTGTAATTTTTTTTTTTTGTAATTTTTTTGTAATTTTTTTTTTTTGTAATTTTTTTTTTTTGTAATTTTTTTGTAATTTTTTTTTGTAATTTTTTTGTAATTTTTTTGTAATTTTTTTTTGTAATTTTTTTTTTTTTTTTTTTTTGTAATTTTTTTTGTAATTTTTTTTGTAATTTTTTTGTAATTTTTTGTATTTTTTTGTATTTTTTTTGTTTTTTCATATTTTAATTATTACCTGTGTAATTGTAATCCCTTTCTAAAATTTGCTTTCTAATACTAGGTATTAGAAACCCTCATTGTAGTAAAAGCCCTTTAATTGATTTTATTTTCACTTTAAATTTATAATGTCCCAATTTCTGTTTGCCGTTAATTACAAATTACCATATTTTGCCATAAACAATGCTGTCAGGTATAAATGATTACTAACGAGTGCTTTCTTTCTTTTACTATAGTTTATAGATTTTTAAATTTTTTTAAAAAGTAATCCTTTCTACTCCTGCCACATTAAATAATTCAGGAATACCTAAAACATGGGGTCTAAAGTAAATATTTATAAGACAATTTTTTTTGGAGAAGGAATTTATAAATATGCTTATAACATTTTCAACAGTATAGATTTTTCTTTGAGTGCAGGTCTTCAAAATTGTAGGGATTTCTTTTGCTCTGCGTCCTTTTGTCCCGCGTCCTTTTGTCCCGCGTCCTTTTTTCCCGCGTCCTTTTGTCCCGCGTCCTTTTTTTCCCACTTCCTTTTTTCCCGCGTCCTTTTTTTCGCGTCCTTTTTTCCGCGTCCTTTTTTTCGCGTCCTTTTTTCCGCGTCCTTTTTTCCGCGTCCTTTTTTCCGCGTCCTTTTGTCGTGACACCCTATGAATGAGGGACGGGCTGTTAGGTCTGCCCACAGATATAAAGGAGGGGAGATGGGAACTGTCATTTCAGAAAACGTTTACACAATGAGAACCTGCCTAGGTAGCGAAGTGTGTGCGCAGTTGAGTGATTCCAGGATTGTACTCAGTTTTTTTACTAATTCAATAAAAATATACATATAATTTAATGCAAATTACTAATACTTTTTTAATAAGGGGAATAAATAATTAAACCACATTGTGTATTAGTTAAGATAATAGCTAGTGAGCCGAGGGACGGCTAATTGTTGGCGTTAAGGGGCAACTTATACCTAAATATATATTATTCTCTTTAGATCATCTTACGATGACATGAGACAGGTTACAAAATTAGTTTTATAATAATAACTAAATTTCATAAGGTTAGTTGAATACAACATAGGCATTAAAAAAACATTCATCATATCATAGATAAATGAAATACAATGCTCACATATACTCGTAGGTACGAAAAAATATATTGAAAATTTAAAAATAATTCATAAATTCATCTAACGAGTAGTCTTCAATTGAAAGACCCTTCAGGTACTATTTAAATTTTTGTATTAATTTTTTTCTTTATAAGTGCTTATGAAACAAGTGATATACATACAGGGTGATACCGAAAACTTCCCAAACTAAATATCTTTCTTCTATTAAATATTGTAAAAAATCGCAAAAACCCGTCGATTTTATTTTCAAGGAGGACACTTACAATGAATACTTTTAACACTTGTGGCTCAACCTCCTAGGAGGGGTAGTTGTTACCCTTAAAATCTTAAATGGGAAAGAGGTCAAGAGGCACATAATTTTAAAGGGCGTTTAATTCCAATGGTACCCTAATTTATTAGTTATTTATTAAACAAAAATTATTCTATTGAGTTGAATAACAGGAGGAATATCAAGTCTACACGTTTAACTTTTTATTTTTTTGGTTAGGTGACTTTTACAAAATAAATAACTTTTAATTTGCACAAGAAATTTTAAAAATAGAACACATAGGATCTACTTGTTAACTATTTTAAAAACTGTTCAAAATGTTGTCCATTATACTGTAAACAGTAAAAAGTCTGTTTCCCAACTCCTCTCTATTATTTCGGAAAACTTTTACCGGAAATTGACCGACATGCTTTTGTAATTCGCCTTTTAAGATCATCAATATCAGCAGATTGTGTTTCATAAGCAACGGATTTAAGGCGTCCCCAAAGAAAAGTCTAAGGGAGTTAAATCAGGTGATCTTGGGGGGCATTTAATTGCTCCCCTTCTGCTAATACAAGAGCCTGGAAATCTCTGTCAGACAAGAAGAAAAATGAGGTGTAGCAGCGTCCTGCTAGAAATGTAACAAGCATATCCTCCTGTATAACCAAATTGCCTTCTGCATCAGTTTGTTTCTAGCTCGTAAGTTTATAAGGTGATCAATAATCTCTTCAAGCATATTAAGGGACAATCGCCTGGCAAGTTTCCTTCAATAAATAAAGAACCAATAATTGCGTATGCTCTTCTTGAATAATATGCGGGTGTTCGTTACCAACATTTGTATTTATTAACATTGTCATTAAGAAAAAAATGAAGATTCATCGCTGAAACAGATATTCAGCAGAAGAGTTGATATTTACTTGATCAGACATGGTTTCACAAAACTCTATTCTTTTATCAAAATAATCTTCGTAGAGCTCTTGATGAAGTATCTGCATTTCATAGGGATGAAATTTATGCATATTCAGTGCTCTTCTTACAGTCTCTCGTGATATTCTCGTCTGTTCTGCTACTGTTCGTATGGAGCTAGTTGGCACTGCAACAAATGTTCCCAAAACCTCAATTTGAGGTTTTGCATTTAGTACTCGTCGGTTATTTTTTTTCCTATTTTTCACCGAATCAGTTTGCGAAAACTTTGCTACCAAATAGAGAATATACCTGTGACTAACATTACGATTAAGATGTCTTTTATTAAAATGCTGCCTTTCGTGCGCATTTTCTAACCTCTTCATAAACGAAAATTATTTCGAATCTTTCCTGTAGAGAGTAAACCATTTTTGCTACGGAATTAAAACCATTTTCTTCTTATGGTTTCATTTTTGATATATGGAATTGGCTTTCTATACTGGTCCTACTTGAGAAATTTAATTCTATTTTTTTACTCAGTTCAAGTTGAAATATTTCACAGTTTGTTTATCAATGTGGGATTAAATTCTCTAGTGATAATATTTCCACTCATTGTTAGGTCTGGTCATATATTAGTTCTTCAAGCTCTATCTTTATAACATTTTCAGCAATATTTCAGGAAATAAAAAAGTTCAGGAGATATTTTGATTACATCGTTTGACCAATATTGAGGTCTTCCCGTGAAGTAACCCCTACATTTCTGATCTTTGATAGCCCGGTACAGTCACACTGCGAGATATATATCCACCAGGCCTGCTGGCTACGTTGATATTATTGGTTTTCTGCTCCCACTAATGCTACTTCTGTAGTTTTTGCTTGGACTTAGTAATAAATTGAAGCATTTTTATGGACTTTGTCAAGAATATGCGGCTCACCATTGTCGTTTCCTTGGCCCTTTGTCCGTTAACCAATTTGGCCCGCCTACGTCAAACTATACATTTATCTGTAGCTGACGACCTTTTTTTTTAGAAACTTGGTATATAAAATTATAAGGTGACGACCTTTTTTTTAGAAGCTCAATAGAAGGATCTGGACTTGGTGACTTTTTTTTATTTTATAGAATGTGGACAGGCCACCTCGACCTGAATCTCATGATTCTGTTGGTCCTCATACACTTACGGTGTTTGAAACTGGCCCTTTCAAAATCTGAGTTGGGCAGGCCTGGTCTAAGCTCTCCATTAGTGCAAACAGAATGATAAATTCTGCAGGAAGTATTAATATGCATTTATTCCAGAAAAAGAGAAGCAAAAAACGAATATATCACAAATTGTGAATTAGAATATCAAACCAGTTAAAACAATCATTTGTGAAAATAACGTATTCAAATGGTTTTATTATAATAAATATTTACATATCATCTACAATATTAATATTCTTTCCGGAAATTTGTAACAATTGTACTTCATGATGGAAATTTTTGATTACATGTATTCACTAATTAACAATCATTGATTATTTGAGCATAAAACAGATTTCCGCAACAGTTATCAGTAATTCTGAATTCAAAATAATGAAATCAAAACACATTGACATATCCAATTAGGATTATAGGGTTATATATAGTTTATCACTAGAATTATCATAAATACTGCAATATGCCATAAAAGTGAATAAAAAAGTATCGTTTGTACTAATATCCCTCCCTACAGATTTTTACAATGAAACTGCTAACAATAAGAATCTAGATCATTTTGATTTAATTTTAAATATAAAATTACCTTAGGTAAAAGACAAATATACTTTAGAAATCTAGATTAAAATGCTATTATTATTACAGAATTTTAATGAACTAAGCAACTAAAAAATATCAATGTTAAATGAGTTCTATGGCATTATTTATTTTACAATTAGCACTTGAATCTTAATAGTTTCTGAGATATAGAGTTTTAATGACTTTTCACCAAAATTATAGTTGGCCATTTTTTTTTTGAACGGCTGCAACAATCAAATTTTGTAGAAAAATTACATTTTCTTTGGTCAATCAAAGCCATTTATTAATTAAAAAAAAATTCACGGTGTATATCGTTTTCTACTATAGTCTATAAAAGAAAGTAGTGCAGTAATATAATTTGCAGAACGTAGTACAGGTTGAAGATGTAGACATTTTATTTATACCTCATACTTCAATGCTTATTTGTAGTTAAAATGAAAATTTTAATACATCTGATCGTCCTATAGTCTGAATAAAAGAGGAGTACAATAGAAGTGGGGATATAACGTCATATTCCATAAGCGTATTTTATAAAATAAGTTTCTATAATATAAATAAGGTTTACAAGCACTTCGTAGATTAAATTTTGAATGAAAAAAGTTATTTGGAGTGAGGGTAGCCATATGTGAGTAGTAGGGATTAAGAGTAAAGGTTAAAGAAAAGGTCCTTTATTTCTCACAAGTCAATTTATTGGCGACCGGTTTCGAAGTTGTCACTTCATCATCAGGCACACCTAAATGGAATGTCAAGGAGTCAGTTGTAATAAAAACAATTATAAAAGCATGAACGGACTTTAACATATACAAAATAACAGAAAAAACACAAAAGAAAGTTAAACAATAACCTTGACTCACCTTGACTAATTCCATAAAGGAAGCGCTACAAAAAGTTTAACAGAATGAGTTAAAAAAGTCATGTGTAATAAGTATTTTTTTAAAAAAAATTTTTAATGTAGGTTAGGTTAAACCACCAGATGTCTTTTTGAATAAAATAATTAATTAAAACACATTTAAGACAATTATTAACTAAACAACACAAAATAGTTTTACAAGCACAAACAGTTTAAAAATTTTTAAGGAAATAATGTTAATTACTGAAAGTAAAAAGTAAAAAAGTAAAAATTATCAGACTGTCAAGACATCTATCTAGATTTTTAACGAATCAATGCAGTAAACTGTAAATTTTAAATTAGCGGATAAATAGTGTACTAACGGAGGTGTTATTTACTGAAAGTGAGTATAGGTGGCGATGACAAAATTTATTGAAAGTAAAATATATTAAACTGAGAATGAGAAAGCAAAAAAATTTTTTTTTTTTTTATACTAACAAGAAAATTAGAACACTAAACAAGAAAATATGAAAATTCATATGTAAAAAGGGAAATTTGAAGCAGATAATCAAAAGAAAATTACTGTTACAGGAAACGGAAAATAGGTTGACAGTACGAATGTCAAAGAAAAGTCAAATTTTGGCGTATGACAACCACGTGGGAGAATTTGAATAAGCTAAAAAATTTTAATAAGATGCGAATGGGCAAAAATTAATGGAAAGAAAATCTAAATTGGGAGAGTTAATTGTGGTAAGTAACTGACTGAAGATCAAATGAGTGGGGGTAAGTCTGAAAATAATTTAAATAAGCGCAGAGAACGTTGGGGTACTCATAAATTGAATTTGTGCATTCAGAGAGCAGGAGGAGCCAGATTTAATATTTTTTAAAATTTCCAGGTTCTCAAAGTTATTCAGAAGGAATTTATTAGAAGTCATATGCAAAATGTCGAAGCCAATGCTAGAATCAAAATCGTGACCAGTGTCTAACAAATGAGCAGCAAAGTGAGAAAAACCAGTAGTGTTAGTGTTAAGACAGCGTGTGTGCTCTTTCAGGCGTATTTTAAAATTACGAAAGGTCCTTCCCACATATGAGCATGGACAGTTCAAACAAGTTAGTTTGTAAACACCAGACTGATCCATAGGATCAATCTTATCCTTATTCCTAACAAACAGGCTACTGATCGAGTTGGACGTTCTAAAGCTAATTCTGAAGGAATCTTTGAACAAGTTGGCTATACGATATGAGAATTTTCCAATAAAAGTAAGTGAAACATACTTACGATTATCTGCTTCAATATTGGGAAGGGGGTCAATTATGTAACTATTGTTCTGATTACGTTTATTCTGTTTTCTATGAAGCATTTTATCTATTAAGTTCTGATCATAATTGTGACTATTAGCAATTTGTTTGATAACATTGAATTCTTTATTAAAGTCATCTACTGATAGTGGTACTTTCAGAAGACGTTCCAAGTAACAATTAAAAGCTGCTAACTTATGTGTAACTGGGTGATTGGATAAATTATCAATAACAACCCCTGTGTGAGTAGGTTTTCTAAATATGTTAAATTCCAACTTAAGATCTGTACAATGGGATATAGTTAAATCAAGGAAGTTGATAGATTTGTTGTTTTCTATCTCTAATGTAAATTTGATGTTACTATGTATGGTGTTTATATAATTTAGGAAGTTATTTAACTTATCCAGATCACCAGTCCATAGTATCAGTATGTCATCAACATATCTATGATAGAATTTAATAGCTGAGCAAAAAGGATTGTTGTTTAATATATTGTTATTCTCAAAATTATGCATAAAGATGTCTGCAAGTATAGGAGATAAAGGCGAACCCATAGCTAATCCTGTTGTCTGTGTAAAAATTTCATTATTAAAGAGGAAGAAGTTTTGTTCAAGACTAATTGTTAATAAGTTCATAAGTTCCAACAGTTCTACATCTGGTAAGGTAGATAAAGACAAGTAAGATTTGATGTATTCTAAAACCTCTGGGATAGGTACATTAGTAAAAAGATTTGATACATCTAACGAAACTAAGTAATCTGTGTCAGTCACATGAACATCTTTGATTTTTTCTATCAATTGTACACTGTTCTTTACTGTATGAACAAAATAATCCTTGTAGTGTTCTTTAAGAATATCATTAAGCCATTTTGAGGTGTAATATGTTGGGGAATTGACGAAGGACACCACAGGCCTTATTGGCATTTCATCATGAACATCCGACTTATGTATTTTTAAGAGACCGTATAATCGAGGAATAAGTTTATGATCAGGTTTGAATTTATTGAAAAGAGTAGGAGTTATCAAACACTTACTATTCTTAAGAACGTTGTTAAATTTAGTGTTAAATTTATTTAGTGGGTTATTGATAGTTGTAAAATCGTTAGTATTTAAGAAGTTGTAAACTTTAGAAAAATAATCAAATCTGTTCATTACAATGAGACAATTACCTTTGTCAGCTTTGGTTAATATTAAATCGTTGTTTTTGATTTTTATAGAGATGCTTTTAATTAATTTATCATTGTAAGAACCTGAGGTCAAAGTATTGTTAGGCAAATTAATATTTTCTTTTTCTTTTTTAAGCAAATTGATTACATCATTTCTAAGCAAGTCTTTATTAGCTAAATCAAAGTTTTGTAAAATTGATTCCGTTTCAACCGCTAATAGTTCTAAATTGTTTTTATAAGAATTATTGTTTTTAATTAAAGGATTGAACTTAATACCTTTTTTAAGTAACTCAACTTCTTCAACAGTAAAAACACAATCAGAATAATTTATGAGAGGTGTATGGAAATTAACAAAATGATCATGTATGGACTGTGATTGATTAGGTTTAATAGTCTTAAGAGCTTGTAATTTCTTGTTTAGTGTTCTCATCTTATTAGTGTGTTGGAAATTAATTAAAGTATCTAAGTCGTGTAAAAAGTTATTCAACACTATAAAGGGCCATACCTCTTTCAGTAAATCGTACATAGATTTTAACCTAATATCCAAATAGTACAATTTCCTGTATTGTAATCTGATTTCATCCTTCAGCATTAGTGACTTCAATCTGGAAAGGCATCTTCTACTACCAGGGGTGATCTGCTCCCTATTAATCTTGATAGTTAAAAATCTAGGTGTCAAATTTTCTTGTAGGCAACGGTTATTGAAGTAAATATTACAGTTGACTTTCATTCTCTTCATGGCAAACGATTTGTAGCTACTGGCTAAAGTTGCTGGACTGGCAGTATGATTTGGAGTGAGGGTAGCCATATGTGAGTAGTAGGGATTAAGAGTAAAGGTTAAAGAAAAGGTCCTTTATTTCTCACAAGTCAATTTATTGGCGACCGGTTTCGAAGTTGTCACTTCATCATCAGGCACACCTAAATGGAATGTCAAGGAGTCAGTTGTATTTTGTATATGTTAAAGTCCGTTCATGCTTTTATAATTGTTTTTATTACAACTGACTCCTTGACATTCCATTTAGGTGTGCCTGATGATGAAGTGACAACTTCGAAACCGGTCGCCAATAAATTGACTTGTGAGAAATAAAGGACCTTTTCTTTAACCTTTACTCTTAATGAAAAAAGTTATATTATTTACAAAAAATTAAAATTGTTGCACTTTAACATTGGACGAATTAAATTTAACCAATAAATTTCGTAACAAGGAGGATTTAAATGTTAGATTAAATTTTGTTATAATCTCTTGTCATCAAAAGAAACACTTCATTACCTAAAATTAAAAAGTAATAAAAATAGAGTTCAAGAACTATCTTCACGGTAACTACTGGTATTATTATCATTGTCTTTTTTGAGCTTTATTATTATAGGGTCTAATAAGTTTTCCATTGCTAGATCAGCTTTCCAAAATGAATTTGCCACCCTTTAACATGATCAATGAATTTTCTCCAAAACAAATTTCAGGTAATTTAAATGTTGTATTATTTCGAGAAACATAACCTTTTAATTGTGACCAAATCAGTTCAATGAGCTTTAACTCTGTATGGTAAAGAGACAATCTGAGAATTTCAATTCCTTTTTAACCGACTTCAAAAAAGGAGGAGGTTCTCAATTCATCGTAATATTTTTTTTATGTATGTTTAGCGATAATTCTTTAACACGGTGTCCGATTTCAATGATTCCTTTTTTTTGTTAGAAAGGGGGTACTTCAGGGGTGGTCCCATGTTAATTTGGTTGAAAATCAACATCCGATGCATTTTTTACATCTCGAGCGTTTGTTTATCCACATCGGACACATCTACTATATCTGCGTTTGTTTATCCGAGATATACCTGTTCAGAATACATTTTTTACATCTCGATTTAAAATGAGATGTAAATGAGATGTTCGTTCCATGACAGAAAATAGGTGTTCTGTGAAGCCAAGTTTATCGATTTGTCCTTTGTTTATGATAGCGTGAATATATTTAGGTTGATTTCTAGTCTCAAAAGTCAAATTTAAAAAGTATAAACTTCTAACTAGTCATTGTCATTTTATTACGTGACCGATAAAGTCTAGATCGTTTATTACATCTACATTCAAATCTAATCCTCTATCACGTGATAAAAAATTTACATCTCGGATGCATTCGATGTGGATATTCAAACGCAGCATATGTTAGCTGTCGGACGCGGAAAACGCGTAGCTACGCATCCGATATCGGACATGGAGCCACTGCCTTAAATTAATTTATACTATGAAGACTAGAGATAAGGAGACGAATCGGCATACTCAAAATACGGTTCCAAAAAACACATGCTAATTTGCTGAAATTTGAAAAGTACAATTTTGTGGCAATTTTTTTAAGGACTATTTCTAAAAATTTATCTATGAAAGCCAGGCCAGATATCCAATTCTTAATACATATGATATCAGGATTATCTTTGCGAGAAAACACTTGGTTTCACAGAAATGTGTAATAAAATTGAAAGTCTTTTAATATAATATAAATCGAAAATTTTTAAAGTATGTAATTACTTTTTTGACCTGAAATTATACTTTGTAGTGCCTAATTACATAAATATATACCTAATGAAATTATATGACTGATAAAATTCACGGAAGTTTTTTAATGAAAATGTTTAGTTTTATAACTATTAGTGTGTCTCTAAGAACCATTTTTTATGAAAAATGTTTCAGTCTAGGTACTTGGAAACTTGATGTTAAAAGAGATGAATATCTTTACTAAAAACAAGGTATTGCCAAAATGATCTCATCTTATTTGGGTTAATGGATATATTATTTTGATAACATATATTTTTGTTAATTTATCAAATAGTCAAATAAAAACTAAATCAAAAAATAATTATTTGTTAAAGTACCTAAATCAGGCATTTGTTAAATTACATAAATATGATTATCTTCAAGAACAGCAGCAATAAAGCTCCCAATAAAAATATTGTTCACTGTTTTGATCATTTTTGCGATATTGTCTGTTTGCATCCAGGATAACTCAAAAATTGATAAAGAGAATAACATCAAATTCTAAACTTAAGGTTTTTTTCATTCTGAAATGATCTGATTAGATTTTGTACATAGTGGAGCTTCTGAAGGGTACTTTATGGGGATTGTTTTCCGCTTTTAGGTTAATTTCTGTTCAAATTGCAAAAGAAATAAATTCTTGATATAACGGTTGTAATTAGAGGCAATTTCAGGGTGAAACAATAGGATCTATGTGCTGTTTTTAGTGGATATGTGCACTAAACAAAGCGAGCTATGAGCCCCACACCAGATACCAACCATAAGGGGGAGGTGTTCATGAGGATAATTTCCACCACAATAAGAGGAAAAAATAAACGTTTTTTCAAAAATCTGCACATGTAATAAGGTGGTAATAATAGAAGTTTTAAAGTCCACAGAATCCTTACCTATAGTATAGTAAATGTTGGATTTGCAATTAGTATATAAATGTAGAAGTTCGTTGGCTGGGATTATTTTGAATTATTTTGTCCTATATTTCAACTTTTCAAATACTTATTTAAAAGCTCAAACTTAATATTTTTTTAATTACTTAAATTTTTTGGTGCTCCTTAATTTAATTTACCTTATTTTTACGTAAGAAAGCGGTTATTTAATTTAAATATAGAGATTCTATTACTTTTTAACCATGAATAAATCAAATATTGAACAAATCTTATAATTATAAAATAATAAACGTCTGTTACGTTTATATCAAATAAGTAATTAATACATATCTCTATCTGTAACGTGGGGAGGGTAGGTTTCCCCCCATGGTACTTAGGCCTCACTAGACCCATTGTGCATCCTCCTAAGATGATAGGCACCTCCTAGCTCGTGAGCCAGCCTACAGATTTAATGTAGTTGACAACGTCGCCAAGAGGTGTTTCTCTTATATCGGCCGGTATTAGCCGATGCTCACCGAACACAAATCTTCTAATAAATGAGAGCGTCGAGCAATCGTAAAGAATATACTCAATGGTCTCATCTTCTTGTTCGCACTCTCTGCAGAGTGCGGATTCTGACAGGCCTATGATATGAAAATGCTTCCGTACTTGGTAATGACCAGTCAAAATGCCTATGGCTAGGCGCAGATTCTGTCTAGTCATAGTCAAAAATTTGTTTGCTGCAGTGTTGTCAGAATAACTTAAGAGCTCCCTGGTAACTCTGCAGTTTCTTGTTTCATCATATCTTCCCTTGAATTGCATAGGGGAATGTTCTTTAATTAGGTATGTCACTACCGATTTTGTTAGGCTAATAGAAGCAGGGCCGCGCCGACTATGTGGCGAGTGTGGGCAAAAGCCACAGGCGGCCAAGTCAAAGGGCGGCAAAACACCTAGGCAGATCGTCTCTCTAACGCTCGTTACACATGAGGCGCAGAAGTCTATAGCTATAGATTGAAATGAAAGCTTACACACAGGGCGGCGCGGCATTCCTGCCACCATGTGTGAAAACTTCCATTTGAATCTATAGACTACTGCTAAAACGACGGCGACGGCAGTTTCGCCGACGCGAAATAAGCGCCCAATGTGTAACGAGCGTTACGCCGCAAAGCCACTGCTCAAAATGATAATTGATTTACGACACCGACGTTTTTCTTTGTCGGTACTTGACGCTTTGTCGGTACTTGATGCTATTTAGTTGCAGCGGCTAGATAAAAGAGTTTGAGTGATCAAAAACAACACAGTAGGGAGACTTATTTATTTTTAATTTTTTCGCTCTATAAAGGATAAAAAAATCATTTGTCGGAAACCGCTCGAAAACGAAAATGAGTATAAATTTGTGTAGAGTTTGTAGAAAGGGTCATTTCAATTTTCCATTTAGTTAGTGAGTGTATAAAGGTTAATAATTGTGATTTAATTTTTTAATTGTCAAAATGGTAAGTAACTATCAAACTATTTATACTACAACAACTGTGACAACACTAAATTGAATTTGATTTGAATATGAAATTTTTTATTTAAGGACAGAAAAAGAAAACGACTATCAGGTCACCACTATCGCCAACAAAGAAAGAAGCAAATGGAAGCGAAGGAAAAATTAACTGATTCTTTAAAAAAATATTTGAAGCCATCAGAAACACAAGTAACAAGTGTTTTTTCTGAGGTTGAGAATACCGGCAATGATGCTCGCCCTAGTTGTTCCTCAAATACCTTATTTGTTCCTGATAGTGATAGAAATGTTACCCAGAAACATAATATTGAAGATGTTGATGTTGCCTCCGCATCGACCGCATCAGATGTAGATGTACCAAATTCCAATTACATCGTAATATCTGATGATCCTGGAGAATGGCCTGAAATAATTACATCCGCAGATGCAAGATTTTTAACCGAAAAAGGACCCCGTCAAGTAACGGACTGGATTTATCCGGTAGATTCACACGGCCGAAAATTTACTCCTAGCAATTTTTATCGGAACCTCGCCAATGGAGAGAAAGTTAAAAGAGAGTGGCTTATGTACTCTACATCAAAAGATGCGGTTTACTGTTTCTGCTGTAAACTTTTTGGTAAGTCTTTAACTAACTTGTCGAATAGGGAAGGATGTTCTGATTGGAAACATTTGTCAATAGTACTAAGCAGACATGAAAAGAGTAACCTTCATAAAAGCAATATCGGAACTTGGTCAAATTTGTCAACTATACTATCTAAGGGAGTTGCTATTAATCAGAGTCAATTACGTTTATTGGATGTAGAAAAAAAATACTGGTATCGTATCATTGAAAGAATAATTTCAGCAATACAGTTTTTATGTCGTCAATGTCTAGCTTTACGTGGTTCATCTAGCAAATTGTATGAAAATAATAATGGAAATTTCTTAAAATTAATAGAAACGTTTTCAAAATTTGATTCTGTAATGGAGGAGCATGTTCGTCGCACACATAAAAATCAAAGCAGTGATATCATATCGAGAAATTATTTAGGTGATAAAATTCAAAATGAATTGATCGATTTAATCGGTTTAAAAGTTAAAAATACTATTTTAGATCTGGTAAGAAAATATAAATATTATTCTATAATTCTCGACTGTACACCAGATGTGAGTCATACGGAACAATTAAGTGTCATTTTGAGGTTTGTTTTATTAAATGAGTTAACGAAAAAAATCGAAATACGTGAACATTTCATTGAGTTTTGTCCTATTACTGATTCTACTGGTGCCGGTTTATGTAACTATGTTACAGATTTGTTACTAAAATTGAATTTAAGTATACACGATTTGCGCGGTCAAGGATACGACAATGGCGCAAATATGCGCGGAATACATAGTGGCTTACAAACTCGAATCTTAAATATAAACCCCCGAGCATATTTTGTTCCTTGTTCAGCGCACTCATTAAATTTAGTTGTTAATGATGCTGCTAAAATTTCTTTTGAAGTATCGGGTTTCTTTGATATTGTTCAAGAAATTTATGTATTTTTTTCTGCGTCGACAAAAAGATGGTCAGTTTTAAAAACGTGCATTTCAGATTTAACGTTAAAACCTCTATCTGATACACGCTGGTCCAGTAGAATAGACGCTATCAAACCTTTGAGATATCAGATTGGGCAAGTTTATGTTGCTCTTTTAAAAGTAATGGAAGCGTCCGCGTCTTCAAAAGATTTTAGCGCATCGCACCTAGCTCGATCGTTGGCAACAAAAATTCAGAATTACAATTTTTTATGCTCTGTTATAATTTGGTATAATACATTATTTAAAATTAATTCTCTTAGACCCGTATGCACCGACGTGTACTAATCGCGATTATCCCTTGATCTCGATTATATGTAAAACTTGTTATGCACCGCTTGATTTTTAGTACTTAATCGCGTTTAAATGTAATCCTAGATATTTGACCGTTTAATCCGAGTTGTCTCATTTATAACCCCACTTTTATAATTTTAATTGATTCACGATTTACGCGTAAAAAAGTTAAAGAATAAAGTTATGGACATAGAAGATGAAATTATGTTAGATGATGATGCTGATATTCTGGATATAATCGAATTCGGTTTACCTAGAAGATTTTATCAACGAACCGATTTTTTTACCGAAATGGACGAAATGTCGTTTTTTAGAAGATTTCGTCTAAAAAAAGACACAGTATTATGGCTCTTGGAACAAATTGAAGATCAGCTGGAGTTCGATAATAATTTGTAAGCATACAATTAAATTGGAGCAACACTGCTTTCACAAGGTAAACACCAAAACCATTTTCTTTTTTAGGAATAATAGCGTTTCTCCCATAAATCAATTGTTAACGGCTTTGAGGTTCTATGCAAGCAATTCTCATCAAAATTGCATTGGCGATTTTATAAATATACACCAAACAACAGCATCACGTATAATAACAAAAGTTACCCGAATAATTGCTGGTTTATCCAACAGATTCATTAAAATGGCTGCAATAGGGGCTGAACGAACTCGAATAGAACATGAATTCCATCGAATAGCTAGGTTTCCACGCGTTGTTGGATGCCTTGATGGAACTCATATAAAAATTCTATCTCCAGGTAAGTTTTAATATAAATACGCTCATAAAGTGTATTGTTTTAAATTTATTATACAGATATGCTCATTGTTAAGTACTTCATAATATACAAATTTTTAGGTGGAAATGATGCAGAGGTATTTCGAAATAGAAAATCCTATTTCTCTATAAATACCCAGTTGGTTGCTAGTCCCAATTTAAAAATAATGGATATTACAGCAAGATGGCCAGGCTCGGCTCATGATTCTACCGTTTTAAATAATAGCAGCATTAGAGCTCGCTTTGAACAAGGAGAATTTCAGAATACAACTCTCTTAGGTAATTTATATTTAAAAACAACTATTTAACATTCTAGTATCTATCCAATTTTAGTATTTTACACAATTCACTGAACTTGTATTAGATATGAGTAGTATCCTAGTTTGACATTTCACTATCCTTCGTTTCAGGTGATAGTGGTTATCAGGTTAAACCCTATTTACTAACACCTCTTGCAAATCCAAATACAAGAGCAGAAAATTTATATAACGAATCACATATAAGGACAAGAAATGTTGTTGAAAGAACAATAGGAGTATGGAAGCGAAGATTTCCTGTATTGGCATATGGAACTAGATGTAAATTAAATACAACTCTAACCATGATAGTGGCTACTGCTGTATTACAAAATATAGCAGTTGATATGAACGAAGATGAGCCACCTCTTCCCGATGAAATAAATTTGGAAGAGCTCAATTATTTAATAATGCAAGGAGATATTCCAGATGCACCTATAATACCACATATAGCAATTAATAGGGCAGGTGGAAGTGTTCGCCAAAATCTAATTAATAATTATTACCCTAATTTGTAAAAATAAACAATTGATTTTTATTATTGGACTTTCTTATTGATCTCTTTAAATAATATATACTAAAAACCAGAAAATTGTTTTGCTATTTTACAATGAAACTCAGATTTAAATAAAATAAAACTTTATTTTATAATTTAAATAATAATAAAAATATTACTCTCCTATAATTCACCCTTTTACGAGTGAATTTTAACTGACTGAGCTTTACAGGGAAGGGATAGCTATTATTATTACTATAACGCAAATTTTTGTTTTTCTCATTGGTAATTTGACTTTTTAATGAGTCAATTTTAAAATTTCTTTCAATTTTCATGAGGTTAGCATTAAAATAAATTAATGTACAAATAATCATACAATAGCTTAAAATACCTATAAAATAAAATATACAAAAAATTATAACTACATGAAAGTGTTTAAACACTTCATTTAGAACTTAAAATTAATAAAGAAAATAAAAAATGGTGAAAAAAAAGAGAAAAAACACTAATTTTTCTTTTTTTCATTCATAATTTGACTTTTTAATAAGTCAATTTTAAGACTCCTCTCAATTTTTAAAAAGTCTTGCTCACTGTCAATAGCTTGTATTTGTTTATTTGCCAATACCAGCCTCCTGTCCAATAATAAATTATATTTGGCAGACAAGTCCGAAGATGTTAACGTTGTAACCGTCTTTGTGGGCCGTCTTCTACTTGAAAGTGTGGCCGACACCGTGGCTTGTGTTTTTGATCCCGACGGTGTACATGCTTCCTATAAAAAGTAAATGTTGCATATTTTCAATTTTTTTTATACATTATTTAAAAGAGCAGCATATCGTCTATGTAAGTGTTTTATTGTCTCATATGTATCAATATGCAACTATTTAAAAAATTGAAATGGAACAAATAAAAATCCAAAAGTGATAGTTTTTTCTAAATCGTCTAAAATTATGTAAAATACATAGACTAGGTTTTACACTTTCACCAATGATATTTATCTTACTGCTTATTGTAACAATGTTATGCTTACATTTTGGGTAGAGCTTAGTTCACCCTCCGTTGTTTTTTTGGTACCTAGCATCTGCAAGAGCTCTGTATGAGTGCTTATGTCAGGTTCTTCATTGGTATCAAACTTAAAAAAAAATTGCAGATTTTTTAGTGATTCAACTATCAGTTTCATCAAAGGTATTTTTGCTTCATATACATATAAATAAAATGATGTACTTACTTCACTGATTGTGGGCCATCTACTTGATGGTGTGCATGTGGTATATTGCGAAACTTTTGATGTTGTAGCTTCCTGTAAAAAGCAATGTATTAATTGACCCATTTTTTTATGTAAAGGTAACACTACAGGATTGTAAAATTCAACTGCAGAACTAATTTAATCTACAATGGGCGTTTTTTTTTTAATTTGAGCTATAATTTTTGTCAAGGTAAATTAGAAGGATATTATTATACATACATTTTGGGTACAGCATAATTCTGGGGTAACTGGTAATTTCAAATCTGAACACTTATATTTCTTCCAATTTTCTTTTATTTCCACAGCTTTGCGCTTACCTCGCCAATTCTCTTCTTGTCTGTTTGGATTGGTATTATACTGCAAAAAAAAGCTTCAGTGAAACAAATCTGTTTTATTAAAACATATTTTAATTCATAATCTAATCTAAATTAGGTCCTTACTTCATTTAATTCAGAATTATCCTCTGCAAAACTGTGATTTGTGTTTATGGCGTCTGAATCAAAATCCTGTGATAGACCAAAAATAGTTTTTTCATTCATTACCGACAATAAAATTTCTTCAACGGAATCAAGTTTTACTGGCGATACTGTACCACCGCCAGTCATAAACCTCTGTTTTTTTTCTTCTGCCATTTTTCTTCTTAGGTCCTTTTTTTTATTTTCATATAGTAATTTTAATGACTCCCAACTTCTAAAAGTTGTATTTGGAGAAGTCGAATTGAATTCTTCTTGAATTCTTCCCCACAACTGTTTTTTTTCCGTGACGGAAACGCGATCTGTCCTTTTGTCCTCCAACTTTTTTCCATATCCATTAAAAATAATATTAAACAGATGTGTTTTTTCATCTGGGGTGAAATTTGGCTCTCTTTTCTTTCCGTCGCCCATTTTTGAATGAAAAATTAAAATTTGCCAAAAAACAAATAAACCAAAAACTAATAAACCAAAGACTAAAATCAAAAACCACGCTAACTCGCTAACTTATTAGAGAGAAAAAAGTTAGGTTAGAAAACACAAAAACACGTTTTCTCTTCCAAATTATTGTTAACTTATCTGCTACTGACATCCAGCTATTCTACGTTTTTTAAATTTATTTGACACATAAAGTAGAAAAGAAAAAATTTTCAACGTTGCCAGATTTACAATCCGATTAGCTAATCGTGATTAATACCAAAATGGTGCATACCAAACATAATCGATTTGCTTAATCCAGATTACGGAATCTACGATTACATCAAGAACGGTGCATACGGCCCTTAGTAAATTAATGCAGAATAAAAGTATAAATCTTAAAGTTTGTTTAGACTGCCTAAACAAAATTAAAACATATTTAACAGACTTAAGAAGCGATAAAGGATTTAATGAAATTCTTGTCGACGCCAGAGAACTGGCCGAAGAATTAGAAATCGAGCCTAATTTTGCGTCGATACAAACTGTTCGGCTAAGAAAAAAGAAAAAACAGTTTGATTATGAAAGTAACGACGAACCAATAATCGACCCTAAAATTAATTACAAAGTGAACGTATTTTTTTCTATACTAGATACAACCTTATCATCTCTTGATGAAAGGTTTAAGGAATTGAAGCGATTCAATAATATTTTTGGGTTTATTTATAAAATGTTCCGCTTGACTCAAGAAGAATTAAGGATATCTTGTGAAAATTTATCGTTTCATTTGAAAGACGAATCACGTAAAGAATCAGATATTGACGCAAATGACTTAT
The DNA here is from genome assembly GCA_927349885.1 of Psylliodes chrysocephalus. Classification (NCBI taxonomy): domain Eukaryota; kingdom Metazoa; phylum Arthropoda; class Insecta; order Coleoptera; family Chrysomelidae; genus Psylliodes; species Psylliodes chrysocephalus. Next base: position 66,469,875 of record OV651817.1, read on the forward strand.
TTGATGAAATTAATTGTTTAAAATGTCACATGCCAGAGTCCACAGGGGAAAACGATTTAGACCCCCAAGTAATTCTTCAATATATTTTAGAAAATCAGTTAATTTCGACTTTTCCAAATATTGCAGTGACTATTCGAATTTTTTTAACGCTACCAGTATCCGTAGCATCAGGGGAAAGGTCCTTTTTAAAACTTAAATTGATAAAAACATATTTAAGGTCCAGTATGGCACAAGAAAGACTTAGCTATTTAGCAATTATGTCCATAGAAAGTGAAATTATGGATTCTATTTCCCTCGACGAGTTAATTAAAGATTTCGCCGAAAAAAGGCAAGAAAAGAATGTTTTCAATAATTTATTTTATTATGTTTTCCTTGTTAACAGAATTATTATAGAAATTTTTTATTTGTTTTGGTACTTTCTGGGATTTTTATTTTTTTTTTAATTTTTTCTATTTCTGCTTTGATAATAGATTTCTGAGTTACATATTAGACATGTTTTAAATTGTCATATATACAAGTCTTATATCAAAATTAAATATAATTATTAGCATTTACTTAATTTCAATTTTATTTATTACCTATGTATCCATTTTTAGTTATAAAGGGTAACAAGTGATGATTTTTGAACGTTAAATTTTAAAAGGGGCGGCAAATTATGGTTTGCACACGGGCGGCCGAATAGCTTGGCTCGGCCCTGAATAGAAGGGCCAGGTCCAAAAAGTATTTGGTTGGCTGCTTTCTTGGTTAGTGAATCAGCAAGACAGATACCTGTCGATGAGGCGTGACCTTTGATCCATCTTAGGATGACCACATTGTTGATATATACTTCAGCCAAAGCTTCGTGAAATTCTAGTACTAACCCTGAGTAAATTCGTGGTCTATTCAGGGTGAGTAGTGCTTGTCTGCTATTTGTATAGATGAGCATGTTCCTTCCAGTGATATTGTTTCTGGTAATTTCTTTTGCTGCTATGAGAATACCCGTTAGCTCTGTTTGAACTACACTGACACTATTACTCACAGTCCATTTTATATTCAGGTTTAAGAATCTTGACTATATTCCACATCCTGAGCCTTGTTTTGTTTTAGAACCATCGGTGTAGATATGAATCGTACCTGCCACTTCCGACTCTTCTATTTGTTTTGTTATAACTTTATATGGCTTATGGAAGACATATCTTGGTGAGATAGAGTCCATGTCCGCTTGAAGCAGTGGGAGCGAATCGAATGCCTCCTGCCAAAAGCGACGTCTCGCCTCACCAGATCCTACATCAGGTTTTATTTCAACCGTGTGGAGGCGTGTCATTGTCGTCAGAGCCACCTCCTTGATGTATATATCAAGGAGAGTGAGACTAAAAATGACTTCCATGGCTTTGGTCGGTGTTGTTTTCATGGCTCCTGTTATGTTGAGACATGCTATTCTTTGAATTTGTTCTAGTTTACGGATATCTGTTAATTTTTGGATTTTCGGTACCCATACAACTGTACCGTATGTTAGCATAGGTCTTATGATAGCGATGTAAGTCCATGCGACGACTCTGGGGAAGAAACCCCAGGTGTACCTCATGGTTCGGCGGCATTGTTCATAAGCTATGTATGCTCTTTTGACTCTGTTTTCTATAAATAAATAATAGATAAGAAATGATATTTTGGTGTCGAAATCTCACTATTGCTATTATTTACCGTAATTACCTCAATGTAAATAAATCACATTATGCCAAGCTATTTCGCTCAGTGTAGAAAATAAGCAGGTTTACTTAGCGTAATAAGTTGTGTATTGGTAATATTTATTCTGTGAAAAAGGTCCAGACCATATCAAAGGCACCGACAGTTAGTGTCGCTTCTCCTTGATCAATAGTCTTACCGTCCAATTTCGCTGTTATCTTGTTTTGCTAAAACTTTTGAGAGAATTATTAAACGTCGTTTAGAATGGTATTTTGAACATAACTTTCTGTTTCCTAGTTCCCAGTACGGAATCCGTAAGTCTAAAGGTATTTTAGACTCTGTTAGTTAATGACATTCAGTATTCATTCTCAAAAAATGAATACACAGCATGTATTTTTTTAGATCTTAAAGGGATGACCCAGTTGGTTTGAACATCTTACAAACAAAACTCTCCTATTACGGTTTTGATACAAACGCCTCTGCCAATATTATTGAGTTATTTAGAAACAGGAAAGTATATATCAGAAATCACTATAACCTTCTGCATGGCCCTAGAATTGTCAACCAGGGTATTCCTCAAGAATCCGTTCTGAGCCTTTCCTTTCGATATTTACACGGCAAACTTGCATAAGATCTTCGATCAACCGATTAAGTGTATTCAGTACGAGGATGATGTATGTATTTATACAACCTGTAAGTCTTATCACGATTGTGTTGTAGATCTTAAATATGTCATGTATTACCTTACAAGCTGGTTATTTAATCATGGTTTCTTTGGCAGCAAATAAATCAGCTGTGATGGTTTATACCCGTCACAGGCTGATAACAGGAGAAGTCAATAAGTTTAATTCAATATCTCTTCAAATACTTAGAAATTGTCTTAGACAATAAGCTTACATGGAAAAAACATATTGATTATACTTTATCCAAATGTGAAAGAGGCATTAATATTCTTAAATGTGTCACAAAATTTAAATGGGGTGCAGACACAACAACGTCGTTAATGTTTTATAGATCTTACATATGATCAATCATTGACTATGGGTGCATATTATATGGATCAGCTGCGAACTCAAGCCTTAAGTTATTAGATTGTGTGCAAGTTAAAGCAGTCAAAATATGTCTCGGTGCTTTTAAATCTTCCCCTACTCCAGCGGTTCTTGCTGAAGCACAAGAGCCTCCTCTTCACTTACGAAGACATTTTTTAGCATGAAAAAAGTTTGATTCTGAATTCTTCCTTTATCCTAAATATTGAAAATCTAACCAACAAATATTGGGAATTTAAAAATAGTCCACCTTTGGCTGAAGCCTGTGTATCTTTAAACCAGTTTTTAAATAAAGTTGAGTCTTACGATATACTTCCTATATACCAGTTTAATTTTTTCTTCTTATTGTTCAAGCCACCAATCCTATTCCCTGAGTTTACTTCTTCCCCTAAAATTAATAATATAATCATAAAATCGGTATTGGGAACGCTAGATACAGTTAATACTATTTTTTGCGATGGGTCTAAAGGAAAATAAGGTACAGGATACGCGTTTTATGTGGAAAATGAAAACTTTATTGCTCAATTTCATTTATCAAATTATTCATCTGTTTATAGAGCGGAGGCTTTTGCAATTTTACAAGCACTCAATTGGATAAAAAGCTATGGAGAAAGCAAATCGGTTATTCTTTCAGAGTCGAAATGTTTTACTTTCAATTTCTAACTATTCCTGTAATATTAACAAAAATCCTATTATAAGAGAAATTATTCAGTCTCTCCTTACTCTTCATAATTCTAAAATCGTTTTCATCTGGGTTAAAAGTCATAAAGGGATAGTTGGAAACGAAAAAGTCGATTTAGCTGCTAAAGAATCCATTCTTCTTCCAACTATTAGTAATATTCATTCTCCGCAGGATATTATTCATGCAATGAAACGAAATGTTAGATCAAGCTAGGAGAAACTTTGGGAGCACTTTCTTATTCAAATAACCCATATTATACATTTGTTCACCCTGTTTTTCCAAAATATATTCCCCACGTTACAAATTTTAAAATGACTAGGTATTATTGTACGGCTTTAACAAGGATGAAACTAAATCATAGGGTTTTCCGTCTCACCTTTCCAGAATTTGTATTAATATATCACCTTTCTGTCAATGCGACAATTCTTCTCAAAAAAAAAAAAAAAAAAAAAAAAAAAAAAAAAAAAACGGTTTTGATGGATACTAGATGACATCGATAAATATTAGAAAACGCCTAACGCCTTAACTAATTACTGACAGTAAACTGACAATGTCAAAATCATTCGAAATTTAACACATACATCAAAATTCCAAGTACATCTCAAATAAATTTTAACTTAAACACCAAATAGTCATCATCATGGGTGATAAAGACAACCTTACAGCCATCCTGACCAAAGTCAATGAAATAAAATTAGAACAAAAGCCAATACCGGTACCAGGATGCCACCAAGTCCTGCTTCAGATGGAAGTCGTCGGTATTTGTGGATCCGATATCCATTATTGGCTCGAAGGCCGATGTGGACCTTTCATATTGAAAGACCCAATGGTAATGGGTCACGAGGCGTCCGGGGTAGTATTACAATGTGGATCTGAAGTCAAAAGTCTAAAACCCGGTGATCGGGTCACTATAGAACCTGGTTACGGTTGTAGGCGATGCGAATATTGCAAAACCGGGAAATACAATCTTTGTCCTGATATGAAGTTTTGTGCCACTCCTCCCGTTGATGGAAATTTAGCTAGGTATTATGTAACAGAGGCCGATTTTTGCTTCAAGTTGCCGTGTAATATGAGTTTGGAGGAGGGTACTTTGATGGAGCCGCTTGCTGTGGGTGTACATGCGTGCAAGTTATCCAAAGTAACTTTAGGTAATTATTTATTTATTTACCTTATCCTAAATCGGTTTGTGCAACACTCGAGTCTCTATATTTTAAACTTAATTTATTATTAGTTCCATACTACAATCATTTAAAACGATATTCTCTTAAAAACTTGCACTTATTAAGTTTTATACTTAGCATGCTGTACAAAGATAAATCTACATATTGCAGTGTTATTTTTATTAAAATGGCAAAAGAAGATATGTACCTAACCATTGTTTAAATATACATAAATTTTTCAAGTCATAATATGTCTACAATAAAACATTCTAATTCAAAGTATAATATAAATAATACATAAAGTTTGTTTTTCTTCTAATAAACATGCTTGTATTTCTGGTATAAAACTGATTTTGTTAACGGGAGGAATAAAATGTGTCCCTGTTTATGTTTCCTCTGGGGAGAAAAAAAAACAAAAAAAAAAACAAAAAAAAAACAGAAAAAAACAAAAAAAAACAAAAAAAAGGAAAAAAAAAAGGGAATTTAAAAAATAGGATTTAAAAAAAATTGGAAAAAAATATAATTTACTTATATTACAAATTTTAGTTAGTAGGAATTACACAAAAATAAAACATTGTAAAATCAAAATAAGGACTAAAAACGATAAAGATAGGCGAATGGATGTAAAATCCGCAGTCATAGAACCCCAAACAAGCAAGTTAACGGGAGGAAATTTTTTTATAAAAGTGGTAATTTTTATGGTAAATGAAGGAAAAAGCTTACTTCAAGGTTATCAACACTGCTTGCGGTTAGATCGGTCACGCCCAAAGAAGTAGAGAGGGTAGAACGATAAGGTACCGTCTGCGCATCCATCACGAGTGTAGAAATTATGCGTGATTCAGCCTTCCACTATTACACACCAGGGTTGCCAATCTGTGAGTAATTCCTCACATTTGTGAGTAATTTACTAGTCTGTGAGTAATTTTGTGAGTAAAGGGCAATTGTGAGTAATCGGGAAGTCAGCATGGGTATATTCATGGCGTTAGGCAAAATCCTGATCGGATAATTTATTAAAACCGTGTTCTTTTTAAAAATTTTAATATAAGCCTAATTTTACCCCACTAGCACTTTTAGCAGTCATTACAATTTTGTAGTTTTAAAATTGCAGCGTCCTCTATTGCTTGGTCAATGTAATAGAGTAAAAGTGATTTTGATATTTTACAACACTAGGTGTCGTGTCGATAGTGATAGTCCCATTGGGACTGTCCCAATCGTTGATTAATATCTTTTTTTGTTCATTTTAAAAGTATATTTTTTATTAATAGATTTTTTTTTAAGTATTAGAATTAATTATTTATTATGATTTGGCCCGTTAATAAAGAAGATACTCTAATTCTCCAAACCTTTTTATCTGTGTTTTTTGTTCAGCTGATTACAGAGAAGTTTTATATACAGGGTGATTCATAACTATTGGGACATAGGCTAAGGGCAGGTTATTTGTACCATTGTACCAAAATATGGCGATAGGGCCAAATATACCTTAATAAAATATTGCTGTGGAATAAGATACAGAGCGTTAAATAATAATAGTAATAATTATTTGACACTTTAAAGCAACTTTTCATAAATGAAATATTTTGGGAGTTGTTCAATTGCGTTTTTCTGGAAAACGGGTGAAATGTTCTAATCAAAAATACTAAAAAGTTTCGTAAAAAAAGCTACCACTTAATTTCATCATCAGGAATATTTCACGTGGCGCCTCCTGTAACAAAATGTGAAATAATCAATAAAATAATATTCCTTGTCAAAAAATATGCCTTTGTGCCAATTTTGATAACAATTCATAAATATACAGTGACATCAGAAAAAAACGAAAAAACAGAATTCAAATTTAACTCCCTGTATCTTATTCCACAGCAATATTTTATTAAGGTATATTTGGTACTATCGCCAAATTTTTGTCCAAATAACCTGTGCCTATGTCCCAATAGTTATGAATCAACCTGTACATTACTTGGTTATTAAAATAGTGAATGCACAGAAAAAAGGTGCATCAGTTTTGACTCTTGTATGTTCTGAAAATTGCTCTTTTGATGTATGGCAACATTGCACAGTAGTAAAATAAATTCAATCAAAAGTGCACGAATACAAAATATAGCATTTATATAAAAAAAACTAGTAATATTGATATTTTTAAGTTGTGAGTAATTGTGAGTAATCCGGAAAAGTTTTTGAGAGTAAATCGGTAAAGACCGGTTGGCAACCCTGTTACACACGTAAATGACAAGGAGAGGTTGCCCTAAAGCACTGTAAACAAATTCCAGGATCGACTTTATTCAGCGATTATGTTCATGTTCAGCTCTGTTTTTTGTTTGTGTTTTGGCTGTTGTAAGCTTTTTTGGCGTCAATTCTTTGTTATCTTGCTTATATTTATGATTTTTTATGCTTTTATTCCGATTTAGTATTAAATTATACTTGTTAATTATTTTTCGATGCACTATTTTATAATTGTTGCACAAAATGTTGGTAAACCGTCCCTGAATTTTGTTTACAAAATGTGCAAAACGAAATTGTGCATAGTGTCCAGACTTTTTCATTGACAGTTATCATTCTACCCCTCTCCACTTCATTGGTCACGCCTGAGATGTTGAGTAACGTTAGAAGACATTTTTATTTCAGATTAGGATGTTGTCAAGAGCGAGCATTTTTAACATCTTCTACATTGAGATGTATTTTTTTGTTACATTATCCAGAAATAAACAGTATCACTTATTAGTTTTTGAGTGTGTTGTAATAAATTTCTGTAATCAAATAATTTTATTTTATTAATGTTAATTTTTGCAATGAATCGTAAAACAGTTACGTATAGGACATAGTACATAAAATATGTCTAGAATTTTCTGAAAAATCAATAAATTGAAAAATATACAGGGTGTTGCATTTCAAATAAGAAAGTTGGTATTGGCCACTATTACATGACACACCCTGTATAAAAAGTTTTTGTTAAAGAAAGTGCGCAACTAAAAATACCAATCGACGTGTCCGAGTGTTTATTTATTACCGAATTTATTCCATTTAACTGTTCCACACTTTGTAATAGTTTACCATGGTAAATATATTTTTAAATTTATTTAAAACAGCAAACAGAAATTACATCCATTAAGTTATGTTGCTTACTTGAAAACTTTTTAGATAGTTTCTTATCTGTCCTGATGAGGTTCATCCAATAAGACACCTCTTTCACCTCATTTAAGGTCTATTGGCTACTTTCCTTTTGAATTTTCAGTTGGCTAAGGGGGTTATTATGGTAATTCTAATTTATTATGATGTTTGGCGCTGTATTAAATAAATTCTTAACCTTTAACCGCTACCCTGAAAAATGTTCACACTCTCACTACCATTGGTATGAGATACCGCTATACATAATATGTGGTATTACCTATATACATTTTCTTTTTTTTTTTTTTTCGAAAATTGAAATGACCTTATTTGTTTTGTTCTTTCTTTATTATTAATCGCAAAAATAAAACCAAAAGGCTAAAATAAACATCTTAAGAGGGTTCTATACCCGTCCGCCATATTGGAAATGTTAATGTTCAAATTGCGGGCTTAATACTCACCAAAAAAAATATCTTTTTTGTATCCGTGCTTCTTATGCATCGTAGATTGGCGCATGATAACTTTTTTTTATAAACAAAAAAAATAAAATGAAAAAAATATAAAACAAGTCATATACGTATAAATGTTATCATCCGCCATTCTTTATTTGCCACTGAACAACTTGTGTATTTACCATTTTTGAAAAAAGTAAGTAGTTTTTTCTAAAATTGAACATTGCATAAAAATTTCAGAAGGCACCGGGAGGTGCTGCCCCCAACGGTCCTCTTTTACGTTTGGATACCATGATAATCAATATTTTCTATACCAGATGGCGCACCAGTCGCGAAAAGTATGTTCAGTTGCCTAAACCAATAAATATTACAGAGTTACTTTCCGATCGATGTATAAAATTGCAAACAACACGATACACAGAATAACGGTGTGTTCCTGCGCATGCAGCTGACTGACGGTGACGTCACGTGGGACAGAATTGTTAGTATTAAATCGGAAATAGTGTTTGAAATTCGATATATCGCCGGTTTTAGATTTTATGCAGTTACTTAAGCTTTATTGGTTATTTTATAATATATTCGTTTACAAATATGAAGGTTTAAGGTAAATAATACTAATAAAAATATTAATTTTTTTCATAAATTCTACGTATTTTGTGACAAAATCCATAACCTGGATAAGATAAATTAAAAATATGGACTAAAAATATAAGTTTGACTGAAATTTGTACTTTCTGGGAGTGGTAGTTCCTTTTAAATTTATTTTCTTAGTATGCAGAAACAAATTATTTTTTTATAAAAAGCAAGTATACAAAAAATAATTTTTTATTTGGTAAATTTAAACATTTTTTTGCCAAGTTTACTTTGAAAATATTCAAAACCAATTTTTCTATTCATGTATCTTATTCTTAAATATGTTCCTGTCCTGCTCTTGCATAGTATTTCTTGAAAAGGGACCGTTGTATTGGGACAGGAAACTACTGCTTTATCTGCTAAAATTTTAAAATACCTATTTTCTTTGCTTAATAAAGCCCCATGCACCTGGTGGAATTCAGTTTTCTTCTCTTGCGTTTATGTTTACTACTTTCCTCAAAGTAGATAGGGCAACTTCATGCTAAAATAATATTTTAGCAACTTTTCACTGTCTCTAAACCTATTACACTTGTGCATTTTACTAACCATTATTGTTTAAATTAAGTTTGTCCTTTTTATGATAAGAATTTATCCATATTTTGTGGCATTCGAAAATATCTTACATTACACTATTTTTGAATTTCGCATTATGGATTTTGCAAGTCTCCACCGCGCAGCCCGGCCATTTAAATATTAATTCAGTTCTTCCCTATTATATATAAGAAAATATAGTCACTACTAACACAAAAACAAATAAATTATTAAATTATTTTACACTATTCAATCAAAAAGTGTCAAAATAACTTGAAAGTTCGTCCCGAATTACGTCACTGCGCGGTTTGGACGAAATTTGAATCGAAAGTCAGTATACCGTTAGTGGCTAGTATGTGTATCGTGGGCAAACAATAAATATTGTGTATATTTGGCGAATTTTGAATTCAGTTCGAGCTTTTAGGTTCGGTGTTGCCGTCTCTACAGATAGTTTGTGAATCCACAGACAAAGCTCATAGTAGCGTTGGAAATAGTCCGTTTTTAAAATACATTTCTACAAAAAATTTATTCCTAATGAAAGTTGTTTCTATTACGAAATAAAACAAAATTCACAGAAAAATAAATAGGGTGGGCATAAAATTGCTATAAAATAGGTAGTGTTACAGAATAAATACAAAATCCGAGCGCAAAATTATGAAACGAGCTTGTCGATTTTGGTCTGAAATTATAACATAACACTTTCTAAAAAAATTATCCTAAGTTCAGCTCCGAAAATCTTACAGTCGGAAAAAATTAATAGGTACCGATTTTGCTTAAATAGTGGAGAAAAAGACATTCCTACAGCAAAAATCAAGGGCGCTAATGGCGTTTTATAAAAGGCTTTGAGCTCATTATGAAACCCAAGTTTAAAACCCCATTTATAGACAAATAATTTTCTATTCTGTAATGTGCAAATAAAAGGAAAGAGTGCCACCCTTGGCAACGTTGTAATTTTATGTGTTGTCATCAAAATAAGTGATCTGTCTGTAGTTGTCAATGTCACTGCGAATGCGAATCAAATAACAAATACATGTTTATTAGTAAATTAGGCATTCCAAACAAATGAAGCGCGGTTCTAAGGTTTGGAATCTCTAAAGGGTTGTGACATACGATATAGTCTATTTACAATCTTAGATAATATAATAGCAGATAGGCCACCACTGCATAAAGTTATACAATATTAATCTCGCTATCATATAATCAGTATCTCTCTTTCTAATGAAGGCTTTCTCACTCGTTTTAGAATTCTCAGCAGTAGCGTACCATAAAACAATTTCGCTGGGTCATTTTAAATGCGAAAATGTTGACCAAATAGAATATAAAATAAAATGTTTTATAAGGTAGGTAGCTGCATTTTTAATGAAGTGAAAACAAAATATGACTTTTTTGTTATGAATATAATATTAATAACAATTACTTTTAACACCACAACACGAACAAATTTAAATTAAACACTGGAATAATTGTCTGAGAAAAGCTTTGTAAAACTGACAAATACAAACAAAGAGATAGAGATATTAATCTATTTCTCTCTAATTAGAATTCTCGACCATATTATCATGGCGACACAAACATTGTTTACTGTCCTCTCTTTACTACTTACTTACTCTGAGTTTACAATACGTGAAATCAAAATTAATGAATTAAATTTAAATATTTTATGTCAAGCACAATGAAAATATTATTTTTATAGAAACCGTTTATGCATTTTCTATAAATTGGCAGGCTTGGCGATTACTATTTCAAATAGAAATAGCGTCCAAGATTAAAGGCTATATCGCAATCCCCTTAGATTTATGAGCCCTTCCAACTGACAACTATTGTATGACAGGTCTTTGGAATATCTAATTGTGTGAGAATAATCACTGTGACTTTAATCAATCGACAAAGAAGTGGTTTTTATTATGGGTCGAGTACAAATAAAAAAACAGCAAAAGATTGGTTGGATTACGTCACGTTTTGTGTTGTACAAGTCTTAAACTTGTACGATTATATATATTGAGCGTTTAGAGGCCGCATAATTAGGTTATCATTGGACGAAGACTGTTCAATACAGTATCTCTTAAATTTCCAAAATAAAAACTAAAACAAATAATATATTTACCTACATATATTTATACGCTTTTCTATTTATGAATGTGTGAAGGCTATAGAATAAAGTGTTCATAAAAAGTAATTATAATTAAAATAAGCTCAAAAAACTAGAAACCGTGTTAAACTTATTAAATAAAAACCGATTATATATAGAAATGTAATTTTGTTAGTCATCAACGGCCGAAAATGGTACGTCTAGATGTTCTTATACGAGAATTGGTAGACTATGCAACCACAAATGCACAGAAATGTATTTCAGGCTGCCTAACAATTTCTTTAAAGGAGGGGGTTATGGCGAAGACGTAAGGGACGAGGATTTTGAGGTTATGTATGAAATTGACGGAGCTGATGGGTATAGAACCCTCTTAAACAAACAAAATAAATGAATGAATTCTATATAGGCAAATTTGTGTATTCTATATAGGCAAATATGTATACTTTCTTATTTTTCTAGATTTTTTACACAATTGTTACAAATTTTTTTATGATCTAAACAAATTGGTTTTTCACATTCTCGACAAACAAAAAATGTCTTTCGCTACAATTTGTAGGGGCATAAGAAACATGTCTTTTTAGTTTGCAGTCGCTCATCGTTTGGATCTTTTTCTTCGGGATCTTCTACTATTTGCAGTAGACACTCCATACGACTCCTTAGCTCTCTTGGTAATCTAAGGTTTTCATTATATCGGTGTTGCATAAATTGTGTGATTATACATTTTACCAGTATTTTGAGGAAGTTGGAGTGATCTATTGGTTCGTAATTCTTATAGCTTTGATAAAAAATATAGGCGTTGATTGAGCACATATTCATCATTTGTAGGAAAACAGCCATGGGCAATCTGCGAGTCCTCCTACATGAAGAATAATTTTCGCATTTCTTATCTAAGCTATCTACACCTCCCTTGGTTATATTGTGTTTTTCTTGGGAACATGGGAAAGCAGAGTAATGTTTTCTTTGAAATTTACTACCGACTTCTTTCTTTTTGTCTGGCACAAAAAAGCGGCAGGAATCATCGGCTTGTTCTTTTTCAATGTACTTAAAAATGTTAGGCCTCTGTTTTGTAATTCTGTCACAAGTTGTAAACTGCTAAACCAATTATCTGCTGTAACGTTTCTGTTGGTCTTTTTTATGGGTTTTACTAACCTTACCACAGACTGAGTGGGAACCTGCAATTTTTAATCCATAACTATTTGAACCTTTTCCACAATGTAATCATTATACAAATAATTATTTCTGGCATCTGTGAGGCACATAATGTTTATGCCACATTTTGCAGGCTTTTTGGCATGTTCAATGTACATTACGAATCCGCATCGGCTTCTAAAACCCACTAGGCTCTCATCCACGCAAACAAATGCCCCCAAGGAAAAGTTTTTTTGAGAATTATCTATAAACTTAAAGTTGAAGGTGGTAGCCATGTGTGAGTTATATGTTCAAAAAAGAGGTAAATAAAACAAGGGTGGTCCTTAAGATCTCACAAGAGTAATTTAATACGACCGGTTTCGAGGAGATCAGATCCTCATCATCAGGTATGGTCTAAAATAGATAGGTAAAAACAAATGAGCTCATAACTAATAAAGTGGATTTAAAAAATTATGAAAGTTGTCAAATATCAAGAACTCACCCGTATTACTCATCTATTTAAGACTAAGCTTAGAGATTATCACAGGGTCGGTGTAAAAAACAAGTATGCCAGTATTTTTTAAGAAATGCATAAACTTCCTAAATAGACCAGAAGTAGCAGCAGCTCTATCTTCCTTTATTCTCTCTGCTCTATCCGTGTCATTTTCAAATCTCAGAGCGACTAATAAAGTTTCAAACCTTCTTCTTGACATTGTACAACTAAATATATCTCTTTCAGTGCCATCAGTAGCAAAAAACCCTCTAAACTTTCTCTTCCTGCCTTAAAAACTTCTATGTAAGTAAGCAACCCCAAAAAAGCTCTCATCTCTGCAACATCTACATCTTTCAATAGTGAATGGTCTTGGTTCGTGTACTTTGTCTGAATTTGAGAAAGTTTACGATTTGTCCAATGCAGCATATCTGCGCTAAATAGTAATTCCCATACTTGCAGAGGGCTTGCATTTTCTTCCAATGCTTTTGCTGGACCTCGTAACCAGGGTAAACTTTTCACTAAGTTGCGTTTATCTCCTCACGCCCGTAAAAAAAATCTTGTCTTCTTAGATTTTCTTCAAGTTCATTGTTTCCTTCCTCATGTTCTTCTATGACTTCATTTCCGGATTGCTCCGATTCTGTATCATGCTCACTTTCAGAGACGTAACTTTCATCCTCATCGCTTATGAAATTATTGTCTTCCTTTAGTTGATTCAAACACCATTTCTCAAATTTTGGATCATCTGGATGCATCGACGATGCCGCCCTCTATGACATCTTTATAAAAGAAAAACCCTAAAAAAAAAACGAGAAATAAAAAAACAACAAAAAATCCAGTACACTTACGCTACTCCCCGGTATGTGATACCGCTATGTCAAAAATTGCTCATAACTTATACGTGTTATTCCACTGACCGTCAGCGCGCTACTAATGTACGTATCAACGTTAACTTGAAAGGTACTGAGAGTCTCAACGTCAGCAAAAATGGCCGGTATTCTCTATTCAAATGAAGAAAAGTTTGACATGTTAGCGCTGTACTTGGAGTCACGCAAAAACACTGACATTAACCTCAGCAACAGGGCCGTCGTTAGAGCCGGTGCGAGCGTGCTATTTTACTTAACAAAATAAAAATATTTTTTTATTGTATGATATGGCCAGTAGAGTTAGTAAATATAATGCACGACTTAAAGACGCAATCCTAATCATACTCAAAAAGACGTCAATCTTTTCTAATTATTTTAATCAAGTCAATCACCATCAATTAGTTGACTAGGTACGTTCGATGTTATAAGGTTATAATACTCGTGGAATAATAAAAAGTTAATAGTGTTGTGTTTTATATTTTATTTATGTTCTGATATTATTACAGGCTTTTATTTATTTTCACTTGCATGTGTTGTATTTGTTGCAAGGGTAGGTGTTTGTTTTTGCTGCATGCGTTTGTATGTATGCAAGTAAGACGGGTGACAATTAAATTTGATTATGGCCTTATGTCGGTCTAGGGCCATACTTAGGAGGGAAGAAGGAAAATTAAAATGTGTGTCCGATTCAGTCATTTTTGCATGCTTAATAATAGAGTACGGAATATGTATAATATAAATTAGATCAGACGAAAACAAAGTTCGGTATACCTTATTGAACCTATGGGTCGGCTCGCTCCAAGTAATTTAAATTCCTGGGAATAAAAAAAATTTCCAGGATATCGAGATAAGTATAACAATAGCTGGGTTTTTATTTTTAGGGGATCTGCAGGCCTGGGGATCTGGTTCTGTGGTAGTAGTTGGTAGTCTGGTAGTAGATTGGTATTTGGTGTTGGTAAATAAATAAAATGTATACTAACCCGCGTAAAACCAAACGTCTATCAGGAGCTGAATATAGGAAGAAACAAGCAAAGAGAAAAGAGGAAATAAAAACTCTGGTTGAAAGTTTTGAAAAATGTTTAAAGTCTGTTAAAAATTTAAAGGACACCATTGATTGTACAACCACTACAGAAAGTGATGCTTCTACAAATATAGAAGACGTTTCTCGCGGTAATTTTAGTACAAATATGCTTTAGTAGGGTCTTATTTGCTATAATTTTTAGAAGTTTAGTCAACACAAGATCAAGAGATTAAATTTATACCATTAGACTATCCTAAATTGATTTGAGTATTAGTGACGTGGACGATGATGATAAAACATATGATTTTGGTAAAGGTAAATTTAATTTGAATCCTCTCGGTATATAGCTGTATATCTACACTTACTGTTCTTTAGAAATCCACATGGATGGTCCTATAAATACGATTCTGCTTTATGGAAATGTCCAATATACGCTAAAGATAAAAATGAACTTGTGAAAAAGGACCCGTTTCAACTAAAAGAAGAAAACTATACGTTTCCCGTTGATGATAATGGTAGGATATTTACATCGCGTAATTATTTTAGGAAATTAGCAAGTAGGGAAGTTGTTTGTAGAGAAGGGCTCATTTATTCACCCCTAAATTCGGTTTTTTGTTTTCCTTGTAAATTATTTTTTCATAAATCACAAATAGCATTTCTCTCACTGAGACATATGGATTTTCTGACTGGAGGCACCTTTCCAGAATATTGAGTTTCCATGAAGTTAGTAATTAACATATCACAATTTCCAATAGTCATTAAAAGTCATTAAAGACTGAGCAAACAATCGATGCTGTGCATCAAAAAATATTTCATTCGGTTAAAGAGCATTGGAAAAATGTATTGAAAGGAATAATATCAACAATACATCATCTAGCAGGACAAAATATGGCTTTCTGCGGATCATCTAAAAAATTATATACCCATACCAACGGTAATTTTTTAAAAACTATTGAATTGCTTGCATTGTACGACCCTGTTATAAAAGAACATATTAATAAAATTGAAACATCATCTGACAGTGGACATCATTTATATCCAGTTACGAAACAGTTAAGAACAAAATTCGATTTTATATTACATTACAACTTTTAAAATGTTTCAGTCGCGATTTTCTTTCTCAATTTGTATCTACTTGTAGGTTGTTCAAAGGTTTAAGTGTTAATTAAATTAACAACAAGTTTTCTGACTTACTTTTTTTAACACACAGTTGGGAATTGTCCCATATTATCTGATTTATGTTCTGACAAATAAATCATGGGCTCCTTAGAAAAAAAATGAGGCCTAACTTTTCGAAGAAAAATTAAAGTTGAAACGGATTGCGGCATAACAAAAGATTATTCAGACATGTCATTTACGATATCTATTCGCCTCAAAAAAGTGTCAAATTATTCGTTTCGGATTTACAGGCGAAAAACGAATTCCGTCATTTTCGGTTTTTCGCCGATATTTCCATAACCTTTGTTGTCGAGATCCCTGTATCCCTGTATAAAGAAGCGAATCTGGGACACACAGTAATTGAATAACCAAGACCATTTTTCGTCACCTTTTTGGCAAACTTCATATTGACGTTTTGCAAATATCATTGATACGTTACTCAGGTAATTAATTGAATTTTTTTAAATCCAATCGGGATTTAGTATAAACAGTACACCATGCAGTATTTAAAAATATAGTTTGTTTTGATTTGTGCGTCTGGAAACAGGAGGCTTGTCATTTTTTGATGTATTACAGTGGTAAATAATCACATAAATTACCAAAAATAAATAAAAATGGTATAATGAAGTAAAAAATACATTTACCTGGTTTATACAATTTGAGTAATTTTCATTTAAAAAAATGCTTATAAAAAATTCATAGTAAGCTCCTTTAAATTTCCTTTTTATCTTATAGTTTAAGTCGTCAACGTCAATTATTATAAGCAGTAAAATAATGTCAGGAATATGTAATGAAATGCTGAAATTTGTCACGGCACCAAAATTCGTAAAGATTTTCGGAGATTACGAAACAGGAGAAAATGTTTACAGTGGCGGACAACTTTAATGTTTTACATAAATAATACGCATAATACGGCTCATTAATGGAATTTCTTCGTTTTTTCTTAATTTCGTAAGAACTTTAAGTGTTGGGGCTTTGTTTTCGAAAAAAAAAAGAATGTACAGTTCTTTTAATGATTTGTTTTTGATTATAGTCCAATTTCAACAACTTTCGGCCACGGGTATGCGTTTTAGGGGCTTCTAAGGAGCCTTTTTTGTCTTTTCGCGTACAATAGGTTCAATTGTTGAAACAGATACTCCAGTTAAAAAAGAACTGCGGTTTACAGCTTCATTTGTAGGAAGTGTCTGTTATAGCCCATCATACACTTTCCATATAATGTTCTTTTCATCCTTTGATAGGGGCTTTTGCCGACGTAATTGGGTTTCACTTGGACCCGCCTCTGAATCCATTACTATTGTTACAATATAATTCTACTATTAAATTGTTTTTATTAAATTTATAAAGACACCAATATTTTACTATTTAATAAACTTTTAAAGTACCTACCTAATATACTACACAATAAATATAACTCCTCGAATATGCACTACCACTACCAAATTGTAAGGCACAAACATGAATACCTACTCGTATATCAGAAAAGAGCACTTATACAAAAAAGTGTTTATAAAATATAAAATAATTATCGTAAATAGTTAAAGCGATACAAATCTAACTTCGTCGAAAGTTAGTTTTCAACTGTCTTTGTGCCTGTGCTGGCAATATTCAATCTGTAACCCGTCTGTCGTTTATTTACTTACAACACATTTTAAAACCATTAAACACAGATAACGAAGTCATTAGGGAATAAATATATTCATTTCTTAAAAACTATCAAAAACGTATATTTAACGCATTATCTTTGTTTAAATAAAAATGTTGACAAACAAATTTAATAAGGTTTACTAACAAATGCCAAATAAATAATTAATAATTATTTGGTATTTGATACGCTGCCTATGCTAACTCTGTCTGAATTTTCATTCATAGACAACAGTGTTGATCATGCATATGACTCAACTTCTCCAATATTTTGTCCGAGTATATATACCGATATAATATACAGTGAGCATCATAAGTCTTACCCACCCCCCCCCTATCTAACTCCTTACTGGAGTTTTGTTAGCAAAATCGCCGAGACACGTCGATTTTTGATTTCTACAATGTACATTTTTGTATGAATAGTTTACCCTTAATTTCATCCCTTACTGGAGGAGAGCAACCCTTTCGAAAAATTTAAATGGCATGGGGTGGTGAGTGATAGCTCATTTTAAAGGTAGTTTTATTCTCTATTCAACCGTGCAAAAAATTTTGAAATTTACATTTGGAACCAAACCATCGAATTGTTGATTTGTATGTCAAAAACTACTTCTCATATTGTAACGTCAAATTAACCTGACACAAAAGTTCGGTTGACCCAGATGTCAACCTTGTGGCTCCGGTTTACTCTAGTGGTGATGGGAGTGGGTGATTACTTTCTAATCTGGAAAAAATACTAATTTTTTGATTTTGGATTGGACCCCAGGTAGATCTTTAATACTGAGCCTTTTTAAATCCAGAAATGTCCTACTTTTAAATCTACCCAATAAATAGGAAATAGAAAGACAACCTTAACTAAGATCTTATTTATTTACCATTCGGAAAACATTTTTGTCCTTCCGCCTTATCTTGAGTTAATGACCCTCACAATCTCTGTAGAAATATTGTATTTTGTATCAACAAATGTATACACTGTTTTACTTAATTATATATAGGCCTGTAATACCCCAAAATACTTGAACACAGTAAATGTAATGCATTAGCAGTTACAGAAACTAAACATGGATGGTTCAATAAACCCCAATAAAATTAACAGTTAATACCTCACGGTCATTAGCGTTGTATCTAAGGCGAAAGACGTTTCAGGCACAACCAAAAGAAAAGTTAACCGCAACTAGTTATAAAATCCTTTTGTTTCTCTATAAACAGATTTAAATACCCAGAGACTTATAATCTAAAATATTACCATTAATATACATTAATTTTAATAAACATTCTCTTAAGGTAAAATACCCAATCCACTTAATGTATTATATGAACTTTACTAAAATTTAATAAACGTCATGAGCCCTTAATAGCACATGAGCTAGCATATCAATAACAATTTAACGTCTTATAAAATCAGAAAATATACATATATCTACATATCAGACGTAGGCTAAAAGTTACCCCGAAAACATACCCCAAAGTAATAAAAATAAATTCTTTATTCACTTATCTCCCAGTGCGTGATGTCGATAGGCAGAAAGTGTTGCCTGTAACACTGTAGTTGTACGATGCCCAATCTCTGTAGTTCCAGCAATTTCCCAGTCGAAACGCTGGTTCCAAACACCAGATACCAATACTGGGCCCAAAAAATGAGTCCAAACACTGGTCCCAGAAACCAGGCCCAAACACTGGATACCAAATCCCTAAAATATACAATCCCTCTTATCCCATAGGGTGTAACTTCAATCAAGACCTAGAAGAATCTGCTAAAACCTTCTTAAAATCAGTATACCCTTCAATATACGGTCTGCACTACGATCGGCCTTCAATATGAGACTGCTAATACATCTACCAATGGGCTGAACTTCAAATCCAATTCTTCTCGACCACGAGTTAAGAAAGCCGGTACTACAATCACCAAAATAACGGTCTCACATCCATGTTAACACGATTCAATTTTACCATTAATGCTTCATATAATAATTAGATACTTTTCTAACACTCCCCGACATGAGATGATTCCAGAAAATCACAAAAACTAAAAAAGAATCTCTTCACGAAATTTTCAGTTCAAGCCACCATTACTTCTTCTCAGAAAAAGAACACGTGTTTTCCTCCACCACGAAGACGAAACCTTGATCGCGCAGAATCGCCGTAAATAAAACCTACTTCAGCCAATAGTCACTCTCGAACAAATACGATTCACAATTGTCACTCCTGTATCGCCAATAAACTTTCACGATTTCTAAAATAAAACTAACTGTATTATGTTGGTATCCCTGTAGTACCCAATAGAAATCCTAGACAATGGAACGTCAAAATATACTCAAGGAACAGTGAGCGACTTTATCCCTCTCTATAGTACTTATCTTTGATCTGACAACTGTCTAACAATCGCACAAAAATGAATATAACCCCATTTATTATTAGCATAAATTATCGTTTAGTGTTTGTGAAAGGTATTTAGAATATCCACGACAATTAAATCATGATCTCAGATATCGAAAAATACCGTTTGTGAAGTTTATTTACCAAAAGAATTGTTGTCGATTGCCTGTACAAATTACCACAACAAGGATTGATACTAAAGGTAAATTTTAGCATAAATATTATAATTTCCACAAAGAAGGTATCATAAAACGAGTTCACCTTTGCCTATTGGTGGTGAAGATATTTTAATTCTTGTAAAAATATTATATTGTATAAAATCCCTATAATTTAAAATTCTGAGAACTGGACAATGTAAATGTGTGTTGTGTGAATGTGTACAGTGATTACAGGGTGAAATCTGAATGCATAAAAACTTTGACTAGTCGAATAAGTTTTACTTTAAGCAAATATAGGTAAAGAAATACTTTATTAACGCTCGATTAAAACCGTTGCATTATATATCGAAAAAATAAAAATATTAAAGTTTTCACGAGAACTTTGAATCCAAAACAAGAAAATATTTAAAGATAAAATCTGGTAGCTCAAAAATCACACAATAAACAATTTCTTATATATTTCTACCGTCCATTAATAACGAATTTCAGTGTACAGGTTCAAAAATCTTAACGCGTACCATCTAAGCCAAATCTAATAAAGATGAGCGTAAATGGAAGTCCTATTAGACCTTGTTCAATTCATTGTAAAAAAGATGGTCCGCGTTTGGATTTCCGTACCTATAGATGGTTAGTATATAACCAAAGAGTACAAAATATAACTATAAAAGAGAAGTCACTTGCGGCATTTACAAAGGAAATCGCGCTTTAAATGCGGACCGACAAGTCGGCGTTTTTTCAAAGAGTACAGAGCTAATTGGGCTATACCGGGGTTAAGCGGTAAGACGCGGCGGCGATGATAGTGGAATGTATCGGCCAATACACAGCGGAATCTAACGTAGCGGAGCAAACGAGCCTTACGCGTTGAACTACACCGGTATACTGCCGATCGAGAAAGGACTGTGGAGGACTGATCGCGTTAGAAGGCGGTAATTTGGCGAGTGACTCCTTTTTTATAGTTATATTTTGTACTCTTTGATATAACTAAATAAAAAAGCTCTAATTTTCAGGATCTGTATGTTTTGTGCAAGGCTCAGGACCCATCGGACTGTCTGTCTTGGCCGCTGCAAAGGCTTACGGAGCTGGAGCGGTTTTAGTTACGGATTACATGGATTACAGATTGGAGCTGGCTCAAAAAATGGGTGCTTTTAAAACCATCAATACAAGCGGTATGAAAGAATTGGAAATTGCGGAGAAAGTTAAGACTACTCTTGGATGTGAACCACACGCGACCTTTGAATGCGCCGGAGACGTTACATGTGCTCGATTGGGATTGCACTGTACACGAGCAGGAGGAACAGTAGTGCTATTAGGTAAACGGTATATCTTAATAATTTCTATTGGAGCCAGGTCGCTGGCTGACTGAGAAAGGTATTCATAACAATCATCGCCGCGCAGCCGTTACTAGAACGGCCACAGTCTGGATGGGTGACCTGACTCATAGAGTTCTGGATCCATCTAGACAGTGAAATGTATGAGTTTCATGAATGGAAAGGAGTAGATCATCTAAATGGTAATACAATAAGGTTCGTGCGGCTGCAGTGCCGCCATACGAACTCCAAAGGGGAGACAGACTGATGCCCAAGTCTGATTGAATGGAGCCCGCCAAAACGCTTTTAAAAGTAACAAAAATGAACATTTACACTGTAACTACGTATAAAAATTCGCCAAAAAAAACATGTAAATTCCGACTTTCATACTTTAGTGTAAACAGTTCTACTTACTGATGACTTTTTTAAGGAATTTCAGTTCCATGTTCAACTTCAGCTTCTATATTTTTCCCTAATACCAATAAGTTTTTTGGAAGGCATAGTTTTATATAATTATTTATATATAGAACTAATTTATTTAATATACGGTTTAAACCATTCACAGTAGTAGTTTGTGCAACAAGAGTTGATATGGAAAATCCACTCAAGTTGTTTATATTTATTTAATGAAATTGATAGAAGTCTGTGGATTGAGTGGATTTTCTATACATACCAAATCAAACTTGTTACCATATCTATGAACAGAGAGGTCCAAAAAATTCAAACAACTTTCTTTTTCTGATTCAAGAATTAATTTTATATTAGGATGAATGGTGTTTATTCAATTTAAAATATTTTTATGTTGTGGGATTATGTAACTAGTTTCCAGATGATTCGTGAAGATATCAGCGATTAGGGTTGATAGGCCAGATCCCATATCTAGGTCATTAGGTTGTTCATAAGTAGTGTTAAAAGTGAAAAAATTTTGTGATTAGCAAAGGTTTAAAAAGTTTAAAAATGATAGCACTAACATTATTTTACACTTCTTAAATCTTTGCTTATTAAAGATGATGAAAACCTGTTGTTTTCAGGTATGGGTGGAATGGAGATGAATATGCCATTTGGAGCCGCTCTGGTCAAAGAAATAACCATGATAGGTTCATTCAGATATAACAACGATTACCCAGAGGCCATTGAGATGGTCAGATCTGGAAGGGTGTGCGTCAAAGACCTCGTTACTCATCGCTTTAAGATAGAGGAGACTCAAAAGGCCTACGAGACACACAGAGACAAAGTTGGGAATCCCATTAAGATAATGATTTATTGTAACAAAAATTGGGATGGTAAACCTAAGTGAGAAAAGCCATTAAAAACTTAAATTTTCCAGCACTGACTTCTTCACTTAATGTAAAAGTTATTAAGAGTAAATAAAGTTCGAATGATGAAAACATTTAAGCGAGTTTTTCTCTTTTTGTGAATTAATAATATTTAAACAAGTTTATATTTTTATTTATATTTACCCGATATAGATATTACAATGCTTCTCCATTTTGGGTATAAAATTAAGGGCATCAAAAAAAAATTAAGTACCAATAATTAAAAAGACATTACATTTGAGAGTTTAACGAAATATTTGCAAAGTTTTTAGGTTTAAAAAGTACTCACAATTTTTAGAATTTTTGGATTTATATTAAATTAAAAGGACTTTCAATTTTATTACACATTTCTGTGGAAACATGTGTTTTCTCGAAAAGATAAGCTGGATTTCATTTAAGGTTTGTGTATTAAGAGTTGAATACCTGGTCTGGCTATCAACCAGACCACAAAAATAGGTCCATTGGACGTCCATTCGATATACAATTTTGGATGTCTGGAAGTTCAAAAATGAGTTTTTTCTGGACTGCCGACATCCAGTATACGTCCAGTGAAGTATATAAATGCCACACTTTTGACCATTCAGAGGACGTCCAATTCTGGATTATATTTGGACGTCGTATACAGGACATTCAAAAAACGTCCAGGATATATTTTCATTGAGATCACAATCGCAACTTACCACACACTATTTTATAATATTAATAATGTATTTATTATTTTCGCAACCCGCTATACACCATTTATTTATTTATTTATTTTAATTAAAGATCGCTTGACCTGAGCAGGCATCGAACTCACGACACGTCCATTATTGTTCTACGCTTTCAACCGCTAGATGATCTCGACCAAGGAGCCACTTGAAAACTTTTTACTAGATATGGTTATAATAGAATAAGATTTCAAACTTCCGCAAATAGAATTAACTGCAATAGATTTAATTTGTCAATTTTAAATTACTAATTATATTTCAAAAAGAAAGTGTATATAGACGTCCTCTGGGTAACGATATTCAGCTGTCAAACTAATGATCATAAACGGCCCAGGCAGCACATATTAGTATAACTAACGTATTTTATACGTAATACTCGTTTAATTTTGGTATTGGTTGATTCCGTATATGTTTACAGTTTACGATTATAGTACATACCGTGTTTTAAACGATATATTATATGTTTTTTATATACATCCTATGGTATATAATTGTAAGAAAATGCAGAATTAGAAAACATGTCTAAGTACTTTTTAATACAACATAAATTTTATTTTTAAATACTTACCTATTACTACCTATATTTTTTATAAACCCCAAAATTTGACAATAATTATTTTTTATTATAGCTATGTTCTTTAATTAAGTAGACTGCTAGCCGTTAAGAAATAAGCAAAACCTAATGTGAGTTTTTCAATAAGAAAGTCATTTTAAGCTTCTTTTATTTGCACTGCTAGTCATTAAGAAATAATCGAAGCTTAAGACAGTTTTCCAATAAAAATTAAGCTTCACTTATTTGTTAACGACTGGCAGTGCAAATGGAATGGCAATTAATTCTGCTGTGCAAATCTGGGTGTAATTTCGAAGAGAATTAATATTTTAATTCAGGACTAAAAACCCCAAATCCTGCATTACCTAAGTCATCAACTGATCCATCAGTAAAAAACTTTATATGAGAAGGATATTTATTTGAAATTTTTTGAAGTTAAATAGATCCTAGTTCATCGTTTTTTATACTCAGCAGGTTTTCAAATTTTATCGGGGTCAGCTGATATTTTAATTCAAAATTATAGCATGGGAGTAATTCACTAGTATATAGATCAAAATTCAGTGACTTTAAATAATTATATACGAGAACGATGAAGGGTTTCTCCCTATTTCTCCAATAAGTATTTCTCGGATTACTACATATTAGATTATCTAAAACCGTTATTGCCTCTATAATTGGGTTGTGTTCAATTGCTATGTTTTTTATTACGAATGTCCATGTTAGCCATTCTCTTCTATACCTTAAAGGAATTTCTCCGCTTTCCGCTAACAATGCCTGAACTGGAGTTGATTTCATGCAACCTGTAATAATCCGTAATCCTTGATATTATAGTTGGTCAAGCTTCTTACTTATAGTTTTGGTAGTGGGACTCAGGACTTGACAGCCATATTCAAGGTGACTTAAAATGATGGCCTTGTAAAATATTCAGTGTTTTCGGATCACCTCCCCACCAAGTAACACAAAGAGCTCGCATAACATTTAGGTTTTAACTCACTTTTGTCTCTAAATAATTGATATGAGCAGTCCATTTTAAATTCTTATGGATAAACATACCTAAGTATTTAGTAGTATCAAACCAATGAATAGTTTAATAGTTAATTAAAATACTGGGAGTAATAAATTTAGTTTGACCTTTAGTAAATAAAATAGCTTTAGATTTATTTGAAGACAATTTAAAATTATGGTTAACAAGCCAATCTTGGAAGACAATAAAAACTCATTTAAGCTTAGATTAGATAGATTAGGAGTTGGACGTTATTTGTCGTTGTCCAGCGCGATCTTCTCAGATCTATTGTGGGACTCCGTTTGTTTTAGAGTATGTCGTCTAGCCTGGTCTTTTTTATTAGACTTAGTAGCTTTGACAGTGGCAATTGGCTTTTCTTCGCCCAATGTTAAAAACCTCATTCCAGCCTGGCCTTCGCATTGGCACAGGACGTGGGATGATGTTTCCTCTTCTTCTTCACAGAACCTGCACAAAGTTGCTCCTTCTGCTGCATTTATAACACTCATGTGCGTTTTGAGGCGACAGTGTCCAGTGAGAAGGCCTACTGTTATCCTAACGATTTGACGCTTTTGATCCAGTAGGTCTTTCGTGAACTTGGTCGATGGTTCCTTGATGAACTGTTTGGCCTGTCTCGGTCTTGGATAGTTGTTCCACCATTCCTGAGACTCTTTTCGCATCCATTGTTTAATAGATGCCTTGCACAATGCCTTAGCAACTCCACAGAAGGGTTCGGGGCCTCTCATGGCATCTGAGCCTTCTCGGGTTAATTCGTCGGCCTCTCCGTTGCCCTGATATCTCTCATGGCCTGGAACCCAGGCTAAGGTCACCTTATTTTGACTACTTAGCTCTGTCAGGTCTTCTAGACAGTCTTTCACCAGTCTTGATTTGATTTTTGGTGAGATAATTGCCTTTAGAGCTGCTTGGCTATCAGAGTATATGGCAATAGTTTTGCCTGATACTTGCTGATTTAATATTTCTCTTGCACAGTGTTGTATGGCTATTAGCTCAGCCTGGAACACTGTTGCATATTTTCCTAAACGAAGCGAAATCGTTGATTTCTACTTGGGTCCATAGATTCCAGCATCGGCTCCTTCCTTGGTTTTTGAACCGTCTGTGTACCAGACGAGTTCAGCCTGTACGGGAGGTCCCTGTTTCCAGGATTCTCGGGCTGGTATTTGAATTTGAAAATTTCTTTCCAATTTGTCTGTGATTATGGCTGTATCTGTAGGCATAGCTAGAATATTATCCCTTTTTACTTGCTGATATAGCCTTGTGTGGTCGGCGCTATGTAGTTGGCTTATTGTGTTCTGTCCCTGCATTAGCCTGTAAATAGCTGACCTGGTTTCTCCTTGTATAAAGATGTGCAGTGGCGTGAGATTTAATAATACCTCCATTGCTGCGGTCGGCGTAGTGCGCATGGCCCCAGTAGCACTAAGACAGGCAAGCCGCTGCATGCTAGTGAGTTGGCCTATTGCACTTGCCTGCTCAGTTTTGGTTACCTACGCCACTGCGCCATAGGTTATCATGGGTCTTATTACCCTTGTGTATAACCATATGGTCATTTTGGAGTTTAGACCCCAGTTTTTCCCACATATTCTTCTACAGCTTACGAGAGCTATTGTAGCTTTATGTGTGAGTTTTTTGAGATGTTGATTCCACGTCAGCCTTTGGTCAAATATGTCTCCGAGGTATTTGGCTTCTGCAGTACCTTCTAAAACTATCCTTTCTTTTAGATTTTAAAAACCTTCTTGCAACTCCAATATTATTTTTAGCCAAACAATTTTCAAGAGATGGAGTTTGTTTAAAATACCTTATTGCATTAATTCTGTTTTTTGTTACAGTTGAACAGGAGTCATCCCATCAAGGGATATGAAACTGTTTTTTGTCTGAATATTTATATAACGGAATAGTTAAGTCTGCAGTACTATTAAGTACATTGACAAAGAAATCATAGTTATTATTTGAAGAAGAAGATAAGAGGATTTCTATTCTATTATGGTAGCTATTCCAATCGGCTTTCGAAAGATTTCTTTTCATAAATTTTGGAGAAAAGGTATATGGAAAACTTCATATTTTACAAAGTATTGCGAAATGGTCACTAGACCCAGGATCAGCAATGGTCAGCCAGATTTTTTGAAACTAAGGTTAAGTCAACAACTGACTTACTTTGACTTGGAGGGGACAAACGAGTGGGTGAACCATCATTTAAGAAAACCATGTCTAAAAGTTCTAATGTTTGAAATATATGCCTCCTATTTACACTGTTAAAAGAACTACCCCGAGCTTCATGATTACAATTCATATCTCCCATTATAATTAAAGGCTTGTTGAATTATTCTATAAACTTAATCCAATTTTGTTTATCTATAAGGTTAGCTTGAGGGCTATATCACCTGATAACCTCTACATCTAATAATATGAGATTCTTTTAACCAAGTTTCATTTAATAAAATAATATCTGGGCTAAAATCTTTAACTAAAATTTTTAAATTATCTACATTAGTATTATATGATCTAATATTCCACTGTATAATAGTTATTGAAGTAAATCTTAAATTCATGTAAGAATTTATTTTTCAGAGGAGTTAGCAATCCGACTCGATGTCAGATACTTCCATCTCTTTTTCTTCGTAATCATGTATTGATTGAGGAGAGTTATTTAATTGTGAATTGATTGTTTGTGAAGAATTGGAAACTAGAGAATGTGATACGTTGTTGTTTGGTATGGGATATAAAACATTAATAAGGTTACCTATAAATGCCATGACAAGCTCTTTGTGTTCATTAGAGAGGATAGATATAGCTTTTGATTATTTGATATATTATTTTCTTCTTCCATACGGATACTTTTAAATATCGAAGATAATGATTGTATTCTAGCTATAGGACTGTTTAGACAATTATTATGTGCCTTTTGATCAAAACCAATTGAGGGTATCATTCTCTTCATACCTGGGGCTTTCAAAGATTGTCTATAAGAAGCCACTTTCGTAGAACTGTTAATGGTAGTTGTTCTTCTTTGAGAAACGGGAATATTATTTAAATCGCTATTATTCAGAACTGGGAATTGACTGGGATCTGGGTTAAAAGAATCTGTCTGGTTTCTTGGAATTTGTTGATTACCTTCATAATAAGAAATATTTGAAAAAGACATTAACTGCTTAATTTCTTTTTGTCGATTAAATTCTACACATTTTTTGTCTGTTGAAGAGTGGTCTGAATTTTTACAATGAATACAAAATAGATTGTATGTATTATTTACATCGTGGGATTTACCACATTTATTACATTTTTCATTACTTCTGCACTGCTTTTGAGAATGACCATACAGCAAACATTTTTGACATTGCAGAACGGGGCTTACATAAGGTATAACTTTCATTGGCAAACCATAAATCAATATTTCTCTAGGGAGATTTTTCCCGAAAAAGGTAAATATAACTGTACCTGTGGGTATATAAACTGGATCTTCGCCTTGTTCATCTATTTTCCGATTCATTCGTTTCACGTAAAGGACTTTGCAAAAGGCTATGTTGGTATCAGAGAACTCTGATCTCATTATCAGTTAAAGATTTACAGACATCTCTAACAATTCCTTTTCACGTTACATGATAAAGAGGAACAAAAACTTCATAATCTGAGGATTCCCATTTTTTATCATCAATAAAAATATTTTTAGTTTTATAATCAGCAAAAAACACGCCCAATCTGTTTTTTCCTTTCGGTTAACCTTTACAGTTTGTTTAATATTAAGATTAAATATTGATTTAGCAATACTCAAAATGTGAAGATTACTTACATTTTTTTTCCCTTGTACATAAACTTCATAGGGGCCTGAATCTGAGACAGAGTAAAATCTTTTTTCTTTTGTTTTAATAATTTCACCAGCATTTTTATCTGGTGGTTCAGGAGGCTTATGATCTTCCATTTTGGGCGGGAGAAACCCTAAACTTCTTTGGTTCAACTGCAATTCAGGTGGATGTGTAACACTGCGGTTTCTAACAGGACGGAAGGGGATAAAAATCCCTTACCAATTTTCCAATTTAAAACTGATACGGTCAGGAGAACGGTGTTCACCAGGTGATTAACAAACAAAATTCCTTTTAAAATCGAACAAATATATTCGGATTTATCAGGAAAACACTTAGAAAATACTTAATTGACAATCGATATCCATTTGTAGTATATCGTTTAGTAATCTGTTGAACATTGGTTATGAGTTATGAACAATATTTTTATATTTAACAAATTATTTGAAAAAATTCTTGTATTGTAATTCTCGTATACGTGTGTTAATAGATATCATAAATATTTTTACAATATACCTACTATTTATTTATATTTTTGATTTTTAAATATAAGCTCTTTATCTTTTTTATTGCCTATTATTTCAACCTTCATTTTTCCGTTATACACTTTCTGATGTTTGAATTAAAAAAAACTGATGTGTCCAACACAAATAATTTTAATAATAATTTACTATTACTAGATACGTACTTAAATAATGCAAATTTATAAAATATGTGCATAATTTAAAGAATTTTAAATGTATGTATCAAATTTATTATTTATATTAATTGAAAACCCCGTAAAAATGATGCGACACTGGTAATAGTGTCTACACATTTCCCATCTTAACCCAAACAAACGCTGTTGAATGCGGACTCTATGAAATATATATGCTCGAAGATAAATAATCTATTGGCATGTCCAACAAAACGGATAAAACTATTTTACGTAAAATAAAATGAAAAATATATGTACTTAAAGCCAGTGTCACATAACTATTTTCATATTATTTATTCGTACATAATCGGACGTATTAGACAGACCTAAGGCAGGTAATGCCAACTTGTTAACAGTGCAAAGTTTCTACTCTCTTCATATTATTATCAACTTGAGAGATTATTATAAGCAATCTCAACTCGTGGGTTGGTATCAAGAGACTAATATCAAAAGTTAACCCTGTTTTCAATTTTCAAAGTAATTGGAAGTTGTGTACTATTCTGTTATTCCGATACAAAACTAAACATTCTCATAAAGTTGCATTACGATCTCGGCCAATACGAGAGCTATCCACGGACCGAGAAAGTGTAGCTATTCAATGTTCCAATCTGACGAACAAACCTGAGAGAAGCTTAAATTGCGGAAAATGGCGGAAAGTATCATGACGTAATAGATAATTAGAGGTTGTTTAAACATGGTCGTATCCGCAGGGAAAGTTGTGGCCTTGTCATAGGTTATAAAACCCAAATAAAAGTTGACCTTTTTTATTATTGACAAACAAATAGGGAAAAGAAAAAGTTATTTTCCAAGCAACAATGTTGCTCAATAAACTGAACCTATTAGGAGTAACTTTATTCTACAGGTTTTGTATTATTTCGTTGAATCTATATTATTTATAGAATATTTTAGCTTACAGAAGTGAAAAGTTTTTTAAAAAATATATAACAATATTTTTTTTTTTGTTTAATTTGGTGTCATCGGCGTCGACTACTACGGCCATTAGCCTCGTGTTCAGTGTAGGCTTTCTTTGTTACTGTTTCCCAGCGCCACTTTAGGAACAGCACTGTTAATTAGAACCCAACAGTGAATGGTCGAGTGGGGAATCCTACCAAGGCATCAGAATTAATTTTAAATAATTAAATTAAATGAAAAAATCCCGGCCAACGGTGGGATTCGAACCTGAGACCTTCCGATCTCAAAGTCATGACTCTAACCACTGAGCCAACCCACCCCCCTATAACAATATTTAAAAAAATAATTTTAAATATTTCACCTTTACATTGAGTATTTCTACAGTGTGTCTGGAAATTGCGCGTGCATAGCGTTGCCACAGATTTATGGGCTCAATATAAGCTGTTATATTTTAATACCTTTTATAGTTTGTATTGAAAGGAATTTGCTTCCGTTTGGCAGCTAGAGGTCAACAAAATTAAATAAAAATATGTTTTTTTTAATCTACAGAATTCAGCTATTTTAAAACATCAAGTTCGGTACTAATACTAGGTGTTTTATAGCCAAGTAAAAACAACAGAAACAAATTTTTCTATTGCAACTATAAGGATCTCATTAGAGGTAGAGGTAGAGTCACCGACACTTTCTCTAATTATTTGTTATGAAGACTAGAGAGAAGGAGGCGAATCAGCAATGGTCAAATTTCAAATTTCCGTCCATATTTTTATAAAGTACGCGAAATTGACTGTAGTTGGCATGTCGAATGACAGCGATGTCAATTTTCTATGTAAGTCAATGTAAAATGAAGTGATTGTTTAAAAAAATTGGTGAAAAGAATCAAAATAATGTGAAAAAAAGTACCTGAGTACAAGTAACATGAGTGACAAAAAAAACATCAAAGCAAGATTTACGTCGTTCCAGATTGTAAAACTGGATAAAAATCAAATGTAAAACTGTTTTGCAGCTTGCCTGCAAGAGTATATTCTTTTGGTAATATCTTTTAGTTTTAGCTTCTGTAATTTCACATTTCTTTGTTTTTATTTTATAGTTTCGTATCATATTTGCAGCTAAAAAAATATAATATTAGATTGTTTAGCCTCAAAGATTTTTATTACATTACAAGAATAAAATGTTTGTTCATGGGCATGGGACTGACGAAAAATATCATAATATTAAGGTAAAATGATATGCACAGCTTTAGAAATAATTTAAAACCACTCACCTCTACTTTACTTTAAAGAAATTTCTTCTATATTATTTAAAATAAACAAACGTTTCTTCTACATTTATTGTCTTCATTTAAAATCTCAAAATACCAAGATGTAGGCTACCAGTTTAACATATATATGTTGGACGTGTCGGAAGTCTCTCTTGCACCGTATAGTAATCAAAGTATGTGCCTCTCGTAAAATTAGACAGATAGTGTATTTCTGTCATGAATTTAACATATTTATGATAGGTTTTTTTTAAATAGTGTTTTAATATTAAAATTATTATTTAGTAGTGTTAATAATAAAATTGCTATTTAGTTGTCTGAGTATTAGTTAAGTTGTACAAAAAAAAAAATTAAAAAAAGAATCAAGCTTAAAATATAATCAATTTACGATAACACAAGTTAAACAGCTGGGTCTTGTAGGTTGATTTATTCTATAGAATATTATTAGTAAACGGAAAAATGGAGGCATTACGGCCTAAGGCCCAAATAATGCAGAAGGGGACTTAAGGAGCAGAACTGAACTGGTTGAAAATGGCTCGAACGACATCACTATTATTAAAAAAATAATACTAAATTATTCGAGACCATATAAATAACTCCATGTTGCAACTTCTATATCGATGATTTTAATCAAATAACTTATATCTTTACATCCTAATAACATAAATTGTTCAAATCGCTAAAAAAGTTTTGCCTCCCTGTAAATGTATGAGTAGCCATTACATATTACTAGATCTTCCATAAATGCCTTAATAATGTTTATCCAATATTTTCTTTAAAATAGGTACGTATATTAAAAAACTAAAATTAATAACTTTTATTGAATGTGGCTTTGGGTGAGAAATAAAATGTATTCCCCATAACACGCCCCTGTACGGTATTGTACCGGTCTCTGACCAACCAATCCCGGATGGAAAGTGGTAAGTGGCAAGAGGAAGTGGAAAATTGAGAACGGGCAAACCGAAAGCAGGTGTTTGCCGTTTGCTGTGTTCACTGTGCTGTGTATAGACAGACACATTATCACTTTACTTGATTGCAATTATACCGCCCATGTTCGACGAGTAGGTACCTACACTGGATTTGGGAAACAAGAGAGTAATAAAATCTAATTTGGTATATATACCAGGTTTACCCAAAGATAACAGAGATATAAGCAGTCATTGATGAAATATAATATTCACGATGCCAACATTAATTCGAATTCGACAATCAATACATTCTATTTCTAGACGCGGGGCGAGGCGACGAAAGTTGAGTAGTAAGAAAAGGGATAAAGAAAAG
Source organism: Psylliodes chrysocephalus (assembly GCA_927349885.1). Lineage (NCBI taxonomy): Eukaryota > Metazoa > Arthropoda > Insecta > Coleoptera > Chrysomelidae > Psylliodes > Psylliodes chrysocephalus. The sequence continues at coordinate 66,502,901 of OV651817.1, forward strand.
AATTTTACGCAGATACAACTTATTTTTATCAATGAATAAATGTGTATAAGACGCTGTGCGCTTATAATAAACAACGTAAATTTCCATGCCGGTGTAAGCACTGTTGCAGTTCCAACCTAACATCACTAGGTTTTAAAATTTATTGAAAATTATTAGTCTAATCTAGTGAAATTACTGAGGCCCTTCCTATGGGGCCTCAGTATTGCATTCGTGCAGACGAAAAAATTTTCTTACACCCATTTTTAAAACTTTTTTTCATGTTTCCGATCATTCTGAGTCCGGAAATTGCAAAATAAAAATTTTGTCTGGTCGTCTGTGTGTATGTATGCCGGCACGATAACTCTAGAACGAAAGTTCTAATTGACTTGCGGTTTTAATTTTTTTGAATAATTACTTCTAACTTAGAACCCTATTGATTTTAAGAATTTTCGATCCATCCAACTACTCTAATATCAATTTTCTTAAAATCCGCCTATGCATTTTTTATGTGACAATTTTAGGAAATCCAATTATTTCTAACGTCAACATTCCTAACATTCTTAACATTCCATAAATTGCAAACATTCTCTAACGACCTGTCAAACAACAGCTGTTGATAGTAAAAATAAAATTACTAAGGCGGGTTGCAACCTTCATACTTGCAACCATAGCCATTTTGGAGGCTATTTTTATTCGAAATTAGTAGCCAAGCCTGCCAATTTATGAAAAATATGTAAGCAGTTTCTTAAAAATGGCTTTTTTATGGTGGTGCTAACTTAAGCGTACTATCTCACTCCTAGCCACAAAAACACCATCAAATTTACTGGCTCCCTGTCGCAACCCCATAGAATAATTAACCGGCCATTTTATTTGGCAAAAATCAGAATAATGCTTGGCTGTGCTTGTCAAGTATCAAGATGTCAACTGTGATGTGTGAATGGCTTTTAAATGTCAAATTATTTAAAAATATATGCTTCTTTTGATATTTATTGCGAATAATTTGTAGTGTGTCTCAATTCAGGCTTTCCATAAATAAAGGTACAGCAAGATAGATAATATAATGTTCTTATAAAAAGCGCTTTTTTATTATATGAAAGAGAGGTAGGATATAATGCTGTTTTTTTGTAGATAATTTTAATTATACGATTTTGGATTACATATTCAACCAGCGAATTGTAAATAATAATTAGTAAACTCCTAGTCATAAATTTCCTTAATTCATAAAATTTAAAAATGAATCTTCTTATCTTGGGATTTTAATGACGTAATGTGATCAACCCATTTCAAATTTTGATCAATTATGATACCGGGGTATTTTCTTGTATTTTTCATTTTAATTATAAAGTTGTCATTTATTTGTATGTGGAAAAAAGGCCTTTGTAAATTACATTGCTCTCTATGGATCTACTTTGACACAAAAATAGTTTTGTGGCTATAAGTTGCTATAACCTATCGTCGCAAAACTATTAATAATTTAAATATAGTAAGTAGTATTAATATAATATCAAGTAATTTTTTTAAATAAAGTACATGATCTCAAAACCGAAATAATTTATAATAAATGCGGGTAAAACGAGGGGTAAAATAACAATAAATTAAGGGAAATACTTAAAAAGGTCAGGTTTAAAGAGTATATCCGTTCAGTTTATTTATCAAGTATTGTTTGAGGTTACTTTTGAATACATTTATTGTTTTTTTTTAATTTCTGTAGGCAGTCTATTAAATTTTATAAACCTTTAATAAAAAGTGTAGTTTGGGAACTTTTAGTGATGGCTTGCCGTTCATGAAAGTCAGATTGGCTTCTTGTATTATAGTTGTGATATTGCGAATAATATTGAATTTTTTTCTAATAGATCTGATGCGATGGTACTATGTCATTTTTATTTTATAAATAAATATCAGTCATGTACTGAACATAATTCTTAACTGAAAGTAAATTTATTTCTTTTAACATACTTATTTTTCTGTCCTTTATTAATAGAATATAAATAGGCGAAGTAAGGAGCCCATATATTTTACATGAGCAGGCTTAAGAGGTAAAGGGGCCAATTATTATTGGATAAATTGCTCGAACAAGTTTTTAAACCATAATCAAAAGGTGATATAAAATTGTTTTTAAAAATCAAGGCTTATGAAAATCATCACATGGTTTAACCTAAGTAATTCTAATGCTTCACAAACCAAAAAATTCAACGTCCTAATACTACTATCGGCTTTCGGTCCAAGTTAAATCATTTTTTGTTCTTTATATAGGAGGTACTAATATGACAACGATGATATACTCTGAAATTGGGATCTCAGAAACCAGTTCCTGGGGTGTTTCAACCACTGAGCTGCAGGTTAGGTTAGGTGGAAAATGAGTGGGATTATCTCATTACCTTCCACTGCAACCTAAAAAGATCTATTGTGGATCATGTCTGACATATATTTTAAGCCACACCTTTTGAAGAAGGCTATAGTTGAATTGGGCGAGACTTGTTTAAAGTAGGTGCGCTCTAGATCTGGTACCAAGTTTCTTCCAAAGTGGACCAGTTACATTTAATTTGCTGAAAATCTGTTTGTGAAGATCTACCAAGTTTGTTTTTCTCATTTTAACAATATGGATTTCCTACAAGTAAAGGCCAAAACAATCAAAAATCCATGGGAGAGTTGAATGAGTTAGATATTGAATATCTCTCCAGTTTATGAGCGTTACACCCTCTGTCTATTTTGAGATAATTTCACTGGAAGCACTCTTTGCAATTTCCAGGAATCTCACTGGTCGTATGAACTCAGATTTGGTTTCTCTTTCAGCGAGCGTGTCGACTTTTGCTTTGCCTTTCACACCGCTGTCCCGGAACCCAGATCAAAGTCACTTTGTATTAAACACCGATACACTGTAGGATATTTATACAATTTTAAACCAGCTTTAGGCTCAGTCCTTTGAGGACTGTCTGCCTATCCGGAAATATCTTTATAGTCTTGTTAGCTGGGAGAAAATTATTCAATTTTTTCTCTCTTTGTTCCTATTCTATAGCAATGATTTCTGCTTGGAAGATCGTGGCCAGAGACTCCAGATTGATATGTCAACTCTTGGCAGGATCATCCTTTCTCGAACCTTCTCGAACTGTCGTCTAGAATGTTCTTGACGAGTAATGACATTTCTGGACTATTCTATCTTCTTTTACTTGTACTTTTACTTTTGACGACCACAGCACACTGTAGGGCAATGAGTAGCGTTCCACTTATTTTTCTATTAGTACGTTTCCTATAACAGCCGCAGGCTACTGCAGGGTGCTGCGTAACATTGCTCCCTCCTCTCTAGTTATTCGCCCTGAATAACTTAACTACTGGAACCTAGTTGGAACTAATGCGGAGGATCTGGACCATGGTATGGAGCTATCTTTCCAATGTAAACTACGTTGAATTTACTTCCCGCTGACAGTTGAATGCGGCAGATCAGGTCATTGATTTTCCTTAAGGACGGAGTAGGGGCCTTCCTAGTTTCCTTGCGATTTCTGACGAAGTCCTCGCTGCTTGGTATTGCACAGCCATACCTTGTCATCTCTCTCAATATGTGTATATGTGGCACGCCCGTCGATTCTAGCTTCTGCTTTATCGGTGTGGGCTTTCAGCCGTTCCCGAGCGAATCCATAGACCTTTGTCCTGCCATTGCATACATCACATTTTTTACACCAATCTGCTACATCCCGTTGGCAATTGACCCAATAAAATATTTCCCGAACTTGTGCCAGTGTCCTTTTAGTATCAACGTTTCCTTCTGAACGGCTGAACCAATACATTTCTCATCTGTGCAATAGGCCATCGTGAAGATACTGGAATCCCACTGGGTCCATTAGCCTTTTATAGTTCTACTGTATTTGGCTATCTCTTGCCAAGTATATGTGACTTTATTTTTGAGCCATTCTCGGACAACCTTTAAGTCGTTGTCTTTCTTCTGTCCCTGTCTCAGACTTTCAAGGGTGATTTCTTCTTCGTCGCCCTCTGGCTTGATAGTGGTTGCCCGAAGAGTAACTTTATCAACCGGGTCTTCTAGCTCTTTGAGCCGTTTACCATACCAGCATTGTTCCTCTAAAGGGGGTTGCCCGAAGAGAATGTCTGCGTTGCTATGGAGACCTCTTCGATGCTCTACTTTCTAGTTATTGTTAGAAAGCCGGCTTGGTGTGGGTGATTGGTTTCTTCAGGCCTCATAGCTGCTGTAATTAATTCTTGTTGGTCTTGGAAAGATTGATCTATATGATTTTACGGTCTCATTCGCTGATTCTCGATTTATAGAATGAGCCATGCTTCTACAGGTTCTTTGAAGATGCCCGATTCTTCCACAATTGAAGCATCTCCTGCTTTCATTTTGGCTGTTTCGTTGCATATTTCGTAGGATATTTAAGAATTGCGATCGGGTAGGTTGGGGAATAGAATAAGTATTGGCCTCCTCACTTTCCTGTGATTTAATTTCTCTTACTCTTGCGCGAGAAGATCTGGAAAGAAGTTTTACCGCTTCATATTCCTGGGCTGCAATCAGTTTCTCTCTCAGTGTCTTGTGATGTTGTAGACGAAGCGCTTGCTGCATTTCCACATCTTGAGTCCATCAATGAATGCCTGTAATCCGATTTGATCTTGTGCGCCTGTGGATAGGCCAGATGAATTATGTCGGCCTCAAATTCCTGTAGACTCTCATTATGTTTCTGACTACGAACCTTTAGCTGGCTTTGAAATACCCGTTTCAAATGCTGCTGGCCATATCTTGTCTCCAAAGCTTGGACAAGAGATGAATAACTGGGTTCTTCTTGGGGAAGTAACTGTAAAATGGTTGCTGCCTGACCTCGCAGTGACACTATCAATGAGGCTGCCATCTCTTTCTCGGTCCAGCCATTGGCTCTAGATGCAGCTTCAAATTGGAGTCGATACGTTTCCCATGTTGTCTGACTGTCAAACGTGGGTAGTTTAATAGTCCCACCAGTATGATTTTGTGAAACTGGGTTTCAGATATGGCTTGATTCGGTTATAGATAAGGACGAGGTAGTGTTTTCAGTTTCTCTATTTCTTATCGAAGCTTGGCTACGAATTCTTCTTTCCAACTCAACTAGTTCAGTTTTAATTTGCCTTTCGAACTCTACTCTAGCCTTTTCCTGTTGTTTTAAATTCTCTCGTTGTTGTTCTAAATTAGTTTTTAAATACTCTTGCTGCTGTTCTAAATTTGTTTATAAATGCTTTTGTTATTGCTCTAACAGATCTACTCTAATTTTAAGCTGACCAACCTCTTGCTTGAAGGTTTCCTGGATTTGCAGCAAAGCATTTATAATTTCTATCTCAGCTTTTCTATGCCTCTCTTCCTTCTCTTTTTCTTTATCCATCCTGCGTCTCTCCTTCTCCTCTTCTCGCCTTTCCTTTTCTTCCTACTCTTCCTTCCGACGCCTTTCCTTCTCCTCTTCTCGCCTGTCCTTTTCCTCTTCCATCTTCAAAAACTATGCTGGTGGGCCTGAAGTATCCATGCCTTCGTACTCAGTGGATCTAGTATTTACCATGAACTTCTACTTTGTATCCTACCGCTGTCACCAATGTTACGCAGGTCTTTGGTATCGTAATTTATTTCAACTCAACTTTAACAACAATTATACAACTGATAACATTAACATGTAACGTCTATCATAAAACTGCCAAACTGACGTCAGGATCATTCTTATTTATGGTGCGTTGGATTTGATCATCGGAGATCTCCAAGCGCTGCAAACGTGTTTGAATTGACACTTCGAGAGATCCCTAAAATGTTTGTTTTGCTTTGGAGCGAGAACATAGAGCGAGCTCGATGTTCTCAGAGAAGAAGGATCGAGAAAAGGGGGAAATTTGTCTTTGTCTCTACCTAGCTCTTTTTAATTAACTTACAAACAAAGAATCTCAAAATTAAAGACCAGACAAGATGTCAACAAATTACTTAGCCACTTTTGTCTTATAGCTAAAATTATTCGTCATAAAAAACACAAAATGTGTGTTTGGAAAATACATTTTCTCTGTTCAGATCTAATCACCAGTAATCACAGTCATAGGAGCATAAGAGCGAAGCGGCTATTTGAGGTATATGCTGCATTTTAGGGCCATTACCCCTTATTTTTAAAAGTTTTTTCATTTTCTTTACTTTTTGCTCACTATTTTGACACACAAACCAGAAACAAGAATCACAAAAAAGCGAGGTTATGTTTTTTACTCTGTTTTATTTGATTTGATTCAATCACGATTTAATGCTCTATTGTGACGTCATCACTTCTCGGTCTCCTCGACGCTCGCTCGATCAAATTTCAAATCAAACGCCCCTATAGCTTGCTTGATCTTTCTCGAACCTTCCCGAACTGTCATCTAGAATATTTTTGACGGGTAATGACATTTCTAGACTATTCTATCTTCCATATATTCCACTTCTTATTCTATTCGTACGTTTCCTATAACAGCCGCAGGCTACTGCAGGGTGCTGCGTAACACTATCATAGAGAGTATATAGGAAACCAGTCTGGTCTGAATTTCCTGCAAAATATGTAGAGATAAGTTAGATCAAGCATGGCCTCTCTATGGCTCCCATCGGTGTGATTCACGCACGTAAGCTGCCAGCTTTGCTCTAACCGTCCGTTGAAGTCTCTTGTCCCACAGACGACGAAACCATAAGTAACCATGGATTTTACCACGGTTTGGTAAATCCAGTAGATCAGTTGAGGAATAATCTCCATGCATTGCCGCATATTATTGTGAGGATTTAGAGAGATAATTAGGCTTTGTTGACGGATTTTTCCAATTGGGGGTCCCAGATGAGTTTCTTATCAAGAATAATCCTTAGATATTTTACTTTCTTCATTACTCTGTCATATTCACTGGATAGGATATAGACTATATTTGAGATCGTGAAATCGTGTACCAACAAAGGCACCGAAAGTTCCATGATTTGGTCGCGGGCAAATTTGAAATACAAAAAAGAGCTAAAGCATATATGTACTAGTTTATACGAAAATGTTTAATTTATAAGTAATATGAAATATTTCTACGTTCAGAAGACTAATAAATATCTCTCGTAATTTAATAAACCTAATCTATAATTTGTATTTTTATAAATGAAAAAGATAAAAAGAGGCATTTATTGGTATTCCCTAATGAAAGTATAAATCATCATACTATTATATTACCACCTGGTAGCGGAAAGGATGGTCAAGTCTATAGAACAGTGTAGAGGAAGATTTAAAAAAATTACCAGGGACATTTTACGATAACTCATGGGGACTACAATAAAAATTGGATGCGGACATATTTTTCACTTAGGTTAGATTATAGATGAGAGGGATGATCTCATCGCCATTTACTGCGACCCAGATGGATATATTGTGGCTCTTGACTAACTTGTATTTCAAAGTACAAGTCAGGCTCCAGTCGGGTAAATCGGAACATCTGGAACCTGGTTCTTTCCAAAGCGGAGCAGGTACATAGAATGTGTTCTGAAGATTCATCTTTCACGTTGCAGAATCGACAGTAAGATGTTTGCTGCAGACCTATCCTTATAATGTGGTTACCCAGACCGCTGTGTCCTGTCACTAGTCCCATGAAAATGTGTAAGGTTGGTTATAAACGTCTTCGAATAAGTTAGCCCTTTGGTACCTATCCAGTTCGTGAGTAATGTACCCTCTGTCCATTTTGAGGTAATTTTACCACTGTTTGCTAAATCCAGTAGATCAGTTGAGGACTGATCCCCCATGCTTTGTCGCATATCCCTCTGAGGGATATTATGGCTTTGTTGATGGTTTTATCCAATTGAAGGTTCCAGGAGAGTTTCTTATCTAGGATGATCCTCAGATATTTCACCTCCTTCGCGATAAGAAAGGTTTCCCCAGTCAAAGTAGGTTGCCGAAGCTTGTTGAGCTTTCTTCTTTTGGTGAAGAAGACGATAAGAGTTTTACGGAGGTTAACAGACATTTGCTTCCTTTCGCACCAGCTGTTGATCGTGATTAGAGCTTGTTAAAGGATGTTGGAGGACATCTCTTCGAACTTTCCACTAATTATGATAACCAGATCATCCGCATAGCATTGTAAATCTACCTTCTGCCGGGAGGGATCGTCTAGCAGATTATTCATCAGAATGGTCCACAGGGTGAAAGATCACCGCCTTGTAGACATCCTCTGACAGGCCTGAAAGTGACCGTCTCTCCCTGCAGTGATGAAATGATGTTGCGGTCCACCAGCATGTGTTTAATCCAATTTTAAGTCAGTTTGTCGATCCTTTTTCTTTCAATAGAATCGAACAGAGACTAAGGAAGGGCGTTATTAAACGAGCCTTCTATGTCTAAGAAGCCACCCAGCGTAATCTCGTGTATTTTAGGGAATGGCCGATTTTGCCTACTAGATTGTGCATATTGGTAGGAGTTTAACAGGCTTGCTCGAAGGCGACCTTCTCTAAAATATACCTACCTAGAATATTTTCTATTGTTTTTAAAAGATAAGAGTTTGGTAGGGTATTTTTCACTTGATAAATGCTTAAATTAATTGAATATTTCTGACAGTTCGTAGTCATTTTTTGTTCTCATTGGGTACATCATTTTTAAGCGACCTCTGGTGGATTTTAAGCACAATTTAGCCATATTTTAAATAAAGTTGAAATATCGTGGAATAGACTGTACAAATTTAAAATTATTGACAGCTGATAGCGAAAAAGTCAGACTGGTATCAACGAAACCACCAAATAGGTCAAATATATCTGATATATCGTGGCAACAATAGAAACTAATTTCCCCCAAATCTTATATTCCTTACATTCAAGAATAAAGGCTTTGATTTACCAATGAACAAAAGCGAAAATGTGATTTATCACTTCTCTCTAAAGATCAATCACATCATCTCGGGAAACGTCACCGGGGTTTGCAGGGACCGCCATTCTCGTCAGGTAGCCAAGATAATTATTTACATTTCTGTTTTATAAAGGAAGTGAACAAAGATAATATGTCATCTTAGAATTTACACACATTTTGTCTCGTTTTGGAGGTTAGTGGTTTGTTTATTTTTCTGAAAATAGTTTTAAATTTTTGAAAATACAATTCAAAAAATTAATATTTTTTTATTATTATATGCGTAAGTAGATAAAAGTTAACAGTAGTAATACAATCAATTATATTTCATGAATTGCTTTTAATTAAATGTACCTATAGCAGAATATTTTATAACCACACAGAACTTTTTTGTCCATTGGTTGATTTGTAAAATTTTCATTTCATTTTATGCAAAATTTTATTTTAAAACTTTGTACTTATTTATTTTTCTAATACACTTTATATTTTAAGAAAAACGAAAAAAAATATATCAATTCATTATGATAACGTTAATAAATTTAACAAATAGCAAATTACTTTTTAATAAAATCGATTTAAATAAATAAAAACTAACATAATAATATAACTACATAACAAAAATTAGGTAAACTTTAATCTTCTCTAACTTCTTAGGGGTACACATTGGTATAGAGGTAAATTGCGATAAATCTATTTTGGGGTGCCTAACACGCACCTGTTCTGTATCGTAACTTATGCGGAATACCCTGTATATCCTTTATTTATCATATATTGTTACATTTTCCAGTACTATTATATTTCTAAATAAGTCCAAATCATACAATCCAATAGGAAGTTATGTAACGGTCATAAATCATAGGTTTTTTATTATAAATATTGTAATAGATCATCCTGTAAGAGGATGTCTTGTAGCGGTCTCCAAGGAAATGGATTAGGTTGAGAATGGTAATAAATAAATGAATTATTAAACTTAATCTAAGCAGAACCTTATTTCAAGAATTATTTAGAAATCCTCTAAATAATTGTTTTTGAAAAAAAGGAGTTAGATCAGCTAATGTCAAAATGGATGATGTTTGCCACTTTAACTAAAACAGATCCTATAAAAATTTCTCAATACGACGGGCAAGGTGAGAATCCTTCTTCTTGGCTCAGTTCGTATGAATATATCTGTTTAAATAAATGAATTACGGACAATGAGAAAATTTTTAATCTAAGAAATCAGTTAACAGGCATTGCATTAAGGTGGTACGAAGATAGAACCAAGATAGTATACTAAATCAATATACATTGGAAAATTGGAAACTAATCAATACATTTGATGAAAATATTGTTTTAAAATGGGAGAAATCTGTGAATTATAAATATTATAATAGTAATATCCTGAAATACTTTTACGAAAACCAAAAATTAATAAAATGGGCAGATATTAACATTTCTGAACTTTCATTAGTGGCAATGATAGTTCTGGGTCTTCCCATTGGTGTTCAGAAACAGTTAAGAATCAAAAGCATTAATTCCAAATAAGAACTTCTCCAGCTAAATGTGAAACTAAAAATGTAATGTTGAATGCAATATTGAACCAGAAGACCAAATAAATATTATTAAAATTTATTATAGTTATTCTCTGACAAATTGAGAAAATTTTGTGTATTTACTTTTAAATGGTCAAATAGTAAAAGTACTCTTTGATACTGGATCGGATATTAATCTAATTGATGAAGAATTAGTAAATAAAAATAAATTTCCCGTTCATGAAGCGTCTATTTGCATAAAGAGCTTAGCTGGAATAACCAAATGTTTTTTCAGAGCTGAAGTAACTATTGAAATCAATAAACAACCAGTAACTTTTATGGCCGCAGTAGTAACAGATTTAAATTTTGGTATACTTTTTGGACGCCACTTACTAAATAAATTGAAAATATTTCAATTAAATTGGAACTTAGAAAAATAAAATGAATTTACAGAAAACAATATATTCAAAAATTTTCCAAATTTACTAAAATATAATGATTTCAAACCGTCAACTTTGAAATAGATTTTAATTTAAAAGAAAATGCAAAAATTCTTGAGCTGAAATCCTATCGATATTCAGAAAACAAAAGAATATGGATAAAGAATAAGGATAATGAGTTACTTAAAAACAAAATAATTACGAACTCAATATCTCCTTTTGCTTCACCGTGTGTTTTAAACACAAAATCTGATGGGAACTTTCGGTTATGTATCGATTACCGAAAAATGAATGAGGAAACTGAATTAGATCCATTTCTTTTTCCAATCGGTGATGAAATCATTCAAGAATTTGGTTTATGTAAATTTTTCTCAAAATTTGATCTGAAGGATGAGTTTTGGAATATAAGTATATCGAAAATGACACAGAAATATACGGCGTTTGTGAAAGAAGATGGGCATTACGATTTTACATGGCTTCCTTTTGGATGGAAAAACTAGTGCACATTTTCAAAGAATAATGTAGGAAACTTTAGGTGAACTACTTGATAAGAATGTAGTAGTTTTTATCGATGACAATATGCGTGGAGGATATTCTTATAACGAGTATGCTAAGCTTTCGCCAGAAGTCAAGTAACAACTCAATAAACATAACTTTCAAATAAATCTAACAAAATTTAAATTTTATATTGTCAAACTTGTATTTTTTGGTAGGGAAATTGATGAAAAAACCGTATGATCTAAAATCCCTACAGTGCTTCACTGGATTAACAAACCATTTTAGACATTTTATAAAAGACTATGCAAATATCGTACGACCACTTGACAGATTAAAATGTAAAAATACGAAATTTATTTGGACTAATGAATGTGAAAAATCTTTTAAAACATTGATATAATTAATAACATCAGAACCTAATTTAAAAATTCCAGATCCTAGGATAAAATTTGAGCTTAATACTGCCAGTTCTTATTTTGGTTGTGGAGCTATTTATACCAAAGAGATGAGGAACAGGTGAAGAATAAACAACTTAGAGTGATTTCATACTATTTCTATACCTTTAATAGACGTGAACAAAATTATTCTGTCACAGAAAAAAAAACCTTGCGGTTGTAAAAGCAGTTAAACATTATAGAACTCTGCTGTAATCAAGAAAATTCGTTGTACATACTAATCATCGAGCATTGAAATATATTTTATCAACAGGTGCTTTAAGAGATAGGTTAGCTAGATGGAAAATATTTTTAAGCAGTGTTGATATGTTAGTCAATCACAAACCTTGCAAGGAACCAAAAGATAGTGATGCAATCTCAAGATTGTGCGTGGATTTTCCTGAAGAGGTGATAAAACAATTTTGGTGTAATTTGAATGTACAGGATTTGGAAAAACAGGAGGATGGAAGGTTCCTAGTAAAAAATGCAGATGTAGAGTAATTTTACAATCTTACCATGATGATCCTGATTCTGGAGGTCATGATGGTTATAAAACATATTATAAGATAAGTAAGCAGTTCGTTTGGAAAGGATTAAATAAAGACCTTAAACTTGTGAAATGCCAAATCGTAAAATTTTAATATTATCCCAAACCAAATTATACACACTTGGCTTTATGTTCTAAATAACCCATATGAAAAGGTTCACATTGATTTTGCGGAGAACTACAAAATCATTAATTGTTCTTATAGATGAAGCCACTAGACATGTAAGTGCCAAATCAATAAAGGAAAGTAGTGAGGCTCTGAAAAACTATTTTAGTAAGCCAGATAAAAACAGTTGTCACAGACTGTGCATCTGCGTTGACATCTGGATCATTTAAAGAATGAGCTACCTCGAAGAAGATAGAACTTATCCACACTTATTCTTACCATCCGGCAGGAAATGGATTAGCTGAATGAACTGTTAGAGAAATAAAAACGTACATGCAATGTTATAAGGATTTTAGGAGTGGTTAGAAAAGATGCCTTGAAAACGCCGTGCGACAATATAATTATTCTCATAATAAGTTCCTGAGATATTCACCTAATTAGAAATTGTTTGAAAAGAGTGCACTTTTAAAAGCTGACAAAAAATTTAATATAAACAAAAACAAAACATTCAGAAGCAAGCAAATAAAAATGGAAAAATGCTTCCCCCAAACGTGAAAGTGAACGATTTTATCCTGGTAAGAAGTCAGAAAATAGGAAAAAATTTTGTTGTAAAGAGACCATTTAGAGTAATAGGTACAAAATAAATGGTAGGAGTTTTAACTTATATCCACTACGAAAATGGTCAAAAGGAAGAAGTTGCCCAGGTATCAAACCTAAGACTATATCATCACAACAGTAATGATTTTCTGAGGAGGGGGTATTGTAATAGATCATCCTGTTGACTGGTGATGAGAATTGTCATAAATAAATTATTAAACTTGATCTTAGCAAAACCTTATTTCAAGAATTATTTAGAAACCCTCCAAATAATTCTCTACAAATATCATTTGTTTTTATCAAAGGTTTGTACAAGTCGTCTATGTTTTCTTTATTCCTAAATATAAAATGATTGTTTATCTTGAGACTATTAGTCAGTTTCCATTTATCTTTAATGTATTGATACTGTTTATTTACTTATTATTATTCACTCCTCTCCATTCCAAAATCAGTTATGAAATATAACGAGCATTTGTGAAGCCTCGGCGTACCTATCAGAATTTTTAATCAGTTGCCAAACCGCTCAACTATGCTATAAACGAATTATTTTGTTTATTTTTTAATTTCATTTTTATTTTTTTTGCTCCATTAAGAGAGGTAGCCGGCTATATTTCAGAAACTAATAATAGTACAGCTTTGAGGAAAAAATATTTTTAATAAAAATGGTCAAGAGAAATTGCTGGAAATATAAAAATGTAATTTTTCCAAAAAAATACCAAGTAAAGTATATTGATAAATATTACTGTTTTAATCTTTAAAGTTTTCTGAACAAAAAAGCTTAAGATGTAATTTTTGTCAGTTGTGAAATAGTGTGGTGGGGGAAGGTTAATCTTTAATTTGGAAAAATGCTCATAACTCCGGTTTGGCTTTACCGAATTTAGTGAACTTGATTTCGTTTAGAAGAGCTTTTTCAGCCTTATTTTTAGCTTTATAAACTGTGGCTGCTTACGTTTTATGAACGCCACTAGAGGGAGTTAAGTTAAAAAATTTCACGAAATTTTTTGAAAAATTTAAATTCAACCATATATACCTTTTTACTTTGGCGAAAACCGCATTTGGATATCTCTTTTCAAACCGCAGATTTTAGCAAAAATATAAATAAAACGTAGAAACAAAAATTACATCTTAAGCTTTTTTGTTCAGAAAACTTTAAAGATTAAAAGAGTAATATTTAGGTATCAATATACTTTACTTGGTATTTTTTTTGGAAAAATTACACTTTTATATTTCCAGCAATTTCTCTTGGCCGTTTTTATTAAAAATATTTTTCCCCAAAGCTGTACTATTATTAGTTTCTGAAATATAGCCGGTTACCTCTCTTAATGGAACAGCCGGTACATCGATTACAGTAGTTAAAGACCTATCAGTTGTTACAAATGGTTAATTGGTTGGTACACTGTTAAAAAACGATAGGATCTTTAGCTAGTTGGTTCTTACAGGTTATTGTACCTAATTTTTTTCTATTTTTGCAATAAATTATTTCTTGACATTTGATGCACCCAGTATATACGTAAATACTTAGATATCCCTGTAATTAGGTTGTAAAACCCGTGAGGGTATTAAAAAATTAATACTGCAAACACAGTACAAGTAAAAATTCCATTACCATTTCCTTTAAACCTATTCAAATTAGGATTCCAGTTGGGGTTTTGAAAATACTCAAACCTCTCATTAATCAGTATACCTTCAAATACCTCGTTCAGAAATAAATTATATTTTGACTGTATTATTCTATTTATTTAGCTAAAAGCATTTAGTTATACACCGACGACGCAGGTATTTGCATTGAAATTATAAATTAATCCCGGTTTTATTTTGGTCGGAAAGGACCTTTATCGATTTTATAATTCCAAAACAAAGACCGTTCCGGCTTGCAGCTTTACATCTCGCCTGGTTTCTTCCCATATCAAAACAGTCCATAATTATTGTGTTCACTGACAAAATAAAATACCAGTATATTTCGCCAAAATTAAAGGCTCCCTTTTCATTCAAGATGGGTAAATTGATCATCGAAATAAATTTGGAGGAAACGGATTTTTGATTTATATTATCGAAATGCGAAATTATACCAGACATGAGCGTAGCCGGGATTTCATTAAAGGGACAACAGGCTATAATAATAACAAGTTTATTCCTACAGGTCCTCTGGTCATTAAAACGACCTCAGATACCTGAACGTTGAAAATACTATGTTCCTACAATGCCACGAACAATCCTATGAACTGTCAGAAAAACTATCAGAGGTTTATTCGCGATTCAAATTAATTTTTGTGCGCCTGTCATTTGTCACCTATAAGTAGGATGTTTGTTTATTTAGTTGTGTTTGTTTTGGGCGAATTTTCTATTTGTGAATATTTAATTGTTATTAGATAATATTCTCATTGTAATAGGGTTTTTGAGTTTCATTTAGTGTTAATTTAAGTTTAGTGTTCGTGCTTTCGTCATAAATATAATATTTTATCATGTGTACCTATAACTTAATTTGTTGGAAATATTCACCTATTGGTTGCTACAAGAACATCTAGAAATATGTATTTACTAAACACAGGATATGTTTTATTATGTGGTTTAAAGGACATTTCAGGTACCTACCAAACGTTTATTATTGACGAACTTATTTAAAAATCTTACTATCCTTATTCTTATATTATGAAGTGAATTATGTAGTACTTTGTATACATGTAAATGGTAATAAAACCGTCACAAATCAGATTACAGTTTAATTCTTAACAAAGTTTTGCAAAATTTCAATATTGTGAATTTGTAGATATCCATTTATCCTAAGAAACAAAATTTTACGACTTGCGCTTGGAAAATAATAAATACTTCAGTTTTGATTTTGACATTAACATCATATAAATTGCAATTTGCTGGGGGAAATAAAGAAATTTAAAGGTAAGAAACTCGAATTGTAATTGCTACCTACAAATTAAAATGTAAACAATGAACACGAACGCCAATGTTGCCAAATGATGAACTGATTTTAAAACAAAATTAATAAATGAACCGAAATTTGAAAAAAATCAATATAATAAATTGGTTTTATAAAAAAAATCCTTAAATAAATATAAAGTATGATTACGTATTACTAGACACAAATTTTGATTCTTAAATAAAAGATCTTATCCACTTCTCCAAGAGCTAAAATCTGACGACGTAGCGAAATTATGCTACTTCTGGCAACACTAAACGATATGCTACTTATAGGGACCTTCTACAAATTTCCTCCAGAGGGCGTATCACTTAGTTTGAATCGCGAATTCACTTCTTGTAGAATTTATCAACACATGCGCTTTTTATTATTTTCTCGTTCGTGCTATTTGTTTTTTATAGTTACTGTCTTAAGTTGGGTTAACTAATAACGATGCAACACTGTGCAAGAGAAATAATAAGTCAGCATGTATCAGGCAAAACTTTTTTCATCTACAAGCAGCTCTTTCAATTATCTCACAAGAAACCAAATCATCAACTAGTGAAAGATTGCCTATTAGTCCTGACACAGATAAGTAGTCAAACCAAAGTGATCTTAGCCCGAGTACCAACCCACGAAAAATATCATGACAATGAGAAGGCCGACGAACTAGCCCGTGAAGGCTCAAATGAGGCCATGACAGACCCCGAACCCTTCTGTGGAGTTGCTAAGGAATTGTGAAAGGCATTAAACAATGGATGGAAAAAAATCTCAGCAATGGTGGAATAACTATCTAAAATTAAGACAGGCCAAAAAGCTCATTAAGGAACCATCGGCTAAGTTCACGAAAGACCAAACAGATAGTTTTTGTTTAAGTATTATATTGCTCCAGATTATTAAATGGCTAACAGGTCATATGTAGTTTAAAACACTAAAAAAGTCGATTGTGAGTACGTACGTCATACACACTTCGACTTGTAAAAACGAATCTTAAGCCCACACTCAAGGGGTTAGTTAGTAACCGTTGAAGAACTCTACCATCCACCTCCTGGTTCCATTGGTTCTTGTTATTGCATCAGCTCAACTCAACATCAAGTTACTGGATTGCCTGTTACTTAAGATAAATTAAACACACAAACAAGGACACTGACACAATAGATTACCCTACCAAGGTTTCTTAACTATCAGTAAAAAATATTTTCCTAATAAGAAGTAGTTTTCTTTTCAACTCTCTGGTACCAAAGGAACGCGTTTGTTCCTAATATTACTAGGGAAGGTGCGGGTAATGCCGGCCAGCGGCCATACATCACTTTTCTTACCTAGAACTGATCTGGCAACAGCCCGTTGATTTATTAAAATAGCTAGAGTGTTTTCCACGGAGGTAAAATAGGGAAGGAGACGCAATCACGTGGTAAAAAGTGTTACCACGTCCTCCATATTGATACTAGACTTCCTTCACTCGTGAGAGTTTCTTTTAAATGTTATTGTTTAATCTTATTATAATTAATTATATCCGTTTATATAAACTATTCGTCTCAAAAACATTAGAAGAACAATGTCGTCGTGTACTAAACGCAATTGCACAAGTAACAATGATGTGGAAAACAAGAAAATTTCAAGAATGACATTTCTTAGGTAAGTATAAAAACAGTGCAGAATGGTATTAAAATAAAATGTTCATGTAGTTTTCAGAATAATTAAATTAAATGGTTTCTTACCAATGACAGTAAGTATATATTAGAAACTACATTCTACATTAGTATACAACATTTAAATATCTACATAATAAACACAATTGTATTCATTTATTGCAAAATTTTCCACGGGATCCAGAAGAACGCAAGAAATGGATACATTTTGTGAATAGAATTTCTTGGTTATCTACGAAATACAGTATATTCTGTTCAAAGCACTTTCTTAAATAACACTTTGATTTAAGTTTCAAATGTTATGTTCATCTAAAAGAAGATTCTATTCATTATTAACATTATTAATATTGAAAACTTTTGTCCTGTAACAACATAACTCTTTAAACTGTATAATTGCCTCTAAAATAAACAGATGAATAACGAAATACCCTATTCTCAAATACAGTTGAAAATGCAAACTCTCTGTCTATGAAAAAATGAGAAGAAATTAGGCAAATTAATTCCGTTTTACGTGTACTGTCCGCCATTAATCCCCATATTTCGTTTAAACGTGACGTCACACCAAAAATATCGATAATAAAAAATTTACAAACAGAAGCGCCCAGCTACCTATAGATAACAGTTTTGCAGTCAATGCTAATGCCGAATTAATTTGATATAAACCGACTAAATCGAATTTGGTGGCTATTTTGATGTTTACCATGTTTTATCCATTGGCAAATAGTTCATGTTTTGAATAGGGTGAATAAATTGAATAGAAAATTTGTATGGTGGTTTTCCCAAAAGTTACTCACGAGTTACAATAATTAATTTTATTTAATTAGTACCGTCAAATGGGGTGAAATGGATCAAAAATATCGGGTTTTTCAAGATTCTGCCTTTATTATTTGATTTTTGGTATTTTTTTTGTTAAAGTGTGATCCATTTCACCCCGTTATATGGGGTGAAATGGATCACCTATTTATTTAACTTATAAATCCATTTTAACCTCGCCAAGTTTGAATTGGATCAGAAATTTCAGTTTTAAAAAAATAAAAACAAACTTTACAAAAAAACTACATAATTTTTTATATTGCTTTTAGTCAAAAACTACATCAAATCGCAACTTTTATTTAAAACACTGTAAGAAAAACAAAATAAACATTCTTAAAATAATAAAATTTGCTAATGGTGATAATTACAACCATCCAAACAAAAAAAAAACATTCTTTGGCAATAAAAAAATACAAAAACAGCAAAAATATGAAATAAACTAAATTCAATTATTGTAGAACGAGAGTAGAAATATTTTTGAAACTGTAGTTTCCTCTTCTCCTGGACTTTACAGTTAGTTTTTTTATAATTTGATTTTTTTGAACTGTGGAAATATCCGGAATATCCGGATATATAAAGAAATTTTCTTTGTTGCCGATACTGGGTTTTTTTCTTAATGAGCTGACTGTGCACTGTTCACCATCTTTTTCCATGTCGATTATCAAACAGACATAATTTAGAACTCTTTTGCTTGTTGGGAACTCTGTTATAACAAAATCTCCAGGTTCCCAGTCATCTTTGTTATTTTCTGAAACTGTTTCCTCCGTATCTGCCCCTGACACTTGTTCCTCCTCTTCCGAACTTTCTTTTTCATTTTCTGAGAGATGTTCTCCCTCATCACTAGAAAGTTGTTCCCAATGGTCTGGATGGGGTTCATTATTTTCATCCAATTTTTCATTTTCTTCATGTTCTATTAATGTCGGTAAAAGATCTGCTACAGATACACTTTTTCCAGAAGGCACATTCATCTTCTTACCTCGTTTTGGAGCCGTTTCACCCCCCCTTCTCATTTCCCTTAAATGTTCAACAATTGTATTTGTCCAAGCCATATTCACATCTTGACGTTCTTCTTCTTCTTGTGGTGTGCGAAGATGTGCTATTTTTTTCAAAACTGCTTCGGGATTAAATGGTGAAATGCCGCAGGACTTGAAGCCCGCTTCTGTATTTGTTTTTGACTTAGCACCAACCTTATCCAAGGTCTCGTTTAACAGCTTCGGAAACAAGGTCTTTGGTAAGACGCCCCTATTTTTTAGTTTCCACTTTTCTAACACATTTCGCCATGCTGCCTTTAAAGGCCGGAAGTAAGCTACATCTAATGGCTGAAGCAAATGGGTGGAATTTGGTGGAAGCAATACAAATTTTATGTCATTTTTTTCGCAATGTTCAATTACTCTTATTGTCAGATGACTACATAAATTATCACCAATCATTACTTTAGTTCCATCAAGTGATCTGAAATAAGGCAAAGCTGTGTTTAAAAACCAATCTTCAAATGTGGTTGCATCAAACCAACCATTTATTGTTCTATTGTATCTGGAACCTGGAAATCCCCCTTCTACCCATCCTGGATATAAATGCCTCGCTTTATAAACTGTATATGGAGGTAAGAGGGTTCCATCGCCTGCTACAGCAAACATTACGCTTGTACTGCTTTTTGATGAATCTATAATTCTATGCGAATGTTTCGAACCCCTCCTAACCACCACTTTTACCGCACCAGGGTCGTCTGTGAAATTGGTCTCATCGTAATTTACAACATTACACGCCGGGACATCATTGATAGATACTTTGAGATGATTAAAATAATCTTCTACAATTTCATACGTCACTGCTGCTCTCACACGTTTTGTGTTCTCGGCTAGTTTTATAGTTAAATTGGGGTGCCTTGTCATGAACAATTTAAACCAATCAATTCCTGGTAAATTGTCTTTAAAACGTTTCTCACGTTTACCACATCTATTCAGGAACTGTTGAACCATAAATCTGATATCAAAACTTTTTAGGGGGAATCCCCATTCAGCACATACCAGAAGCACATCCACCAATTTATTTTCTTCTTCTGAGGTTAGTGCTGGTTGCCCACCTAACGACGAGGAGTGCTTTCCGTTTACTCTGTGATTAAGGGTAGTATAGGGAACAGCATACGTTTCCGAAGCTCTCCTTATGCTCATACGACCCGCTTTAACTGCTTGTAAAGCTCTTTCTAGAAACACGGGATCATAATTTCTTCTTCGTCGCAACCCTAATACTTTCTTGTAATATCTTGGCATTTTTTACTATAAAAAAAAAACATCGTCAGTGGGTCCGAACATGTGCATGAGCGTGATCATTGATAAAACAGTTACTAAAATTATATTAATATAATTAAAATAGATGATTCAAATCACCCCCATATATTGAGATTAAAAAAAAAAAATCACAACTGCCAACTAAATGAATAAAATGAAAATATAGTATCACCCATGCCTTCAAGAAACATAAATAAACATAATAAAAAATCTCAAAATACTTCAACTATTATCAAATTTTAAAGATAATAGTTTGTTTTCAAATATTGTTAAATTATTCATTTTCACTACTTACCTACAACAATTTTTATTGACACTGCAAACCAACTACTAACGTCTCTGTTCGCATCTAGAGAAGTACTGACCTCGCGCCGTCAAGATCTGTTCATTTTGCTACCGTTCGGTTCGCGTTTAACGAATTTCAGCCGAAGATTTAAAAAAAGGCGCGAATGATCAATTTCACCCACCGTGATCCATTTCACCCCGTTTGACGGTAATACACAACTACATCCAGAAAATCTATATAATGCACAACCCGAAATACTGGTACGTTTCACTTATCCACGTTCACTTACAATAAATAACTTTATTACATAACGAGTGTGAAAAATCACTTTTATATAAGTAAGTAAAATATTTTTAATACGACTATAAAATTATTTAATTAAAAAAATGTAAAACCAATAAATATGCCTATCAGTGTTGCCAACCTGAAAATTCTAAAATCGGTAGATTCTTTCGTCAAAAATCGGTAGAAATCGGTAGATTTGAAAAAAGAGGCAAATTTGAAAAACGAGGCAAATATAAAAAAAATTATTTAAAATAGAAAACAGACACAATTTGAATTTTACAAAAAATACAATGGGAAAAATAATTTTTTTGATGAATGTACAAAACGAGAATAACATAAACAAATAAAAAAATACAACATTCTAAATATATTCTTAATATCCAATTTAATATTCCTTGTATAAATTGTTAATTGTTTTATTTAAAAACAGTAATTGTTTTTCAACGGGAAAAGTGTAACAATTGTTCTTACTTATATATTTTTTAGCATATAGCAATCCTCTATACTTTCGATATTTAATTTGTTTCTTTTTTTTTTTTTAGTTTTTATTAGGTTGATAGCTAAAAATATTCTTTCTACATTAGCCGAGAAATGTGGAAGAGATAATATTTTGAAAGCGAAGGAACTCAAAATAGGGAACATTGCAGTTCCGTCACCCATAAATCGGTATTTCGGTAGAATGATTCCAAAATCGGTAGATCTACCGGAAAATCGATAGGGTTGGCAAGACTGCTGGCTATGAAGTTTTAATCAAGATTGTAACATGAATAGTTAGTTTGTTTATCTACTTTGATATATGTATTTGAGCTCAATTTATAGGGCATGGGTTAGGTTTTTAAATAACTCTAATAACTTTGAAAAAGAAGTTGGACACCACTATATTTAAAGCTTATACACTTAACTCTAGATTAGTGATGAAAATATAGAAAATCACTAACCACTAACAAATTATACTTAAGAGGGAAAGCTCATTCATGCGACTCGTCGCGCGCGACTGATCGCGAGGCATCGCGCGCAGCCATACTTTAGATGTTTTTAAATGACTCAAAGCCTATTAACGTGGTTCTGTCGCGTGGTCGCACGCAGTTGTAAATTAGAAATGACAAGCTCGCGATTTTCCTGCCGCACGCGGCCAGCGTTATCATGGATACATATGGAACATCACTTAGAGGGAAAGCCCACTCATGCGACACGTCGCGCGCGACTGATCGCGAGGCATCGCGCGCAGCAATACTTTAGGTGTTTTTAAATGACTCGAAGCCCATTAACGCGGTTCTGTCGCGTGGTCGCACGCGGCTTAAAATTAGAAATGACAAACCCGCGATTTTCCTGCCGCACGCGGCCAGCGTTGTCATGGATTCATATGGAGCATCACTTATGCAAACGTCAAGTCGCGTGCGAAACGCTAGTTGAGAGTTGGAGTTTCCTGTTAACTTTTCGACAGTTCCAGTGAAAAAATGTCCGACAGTTGTATCGATATAGATGAATTTATATCCGATATTCAAGACCGACCTTTAATATCGAACAGTTAATTGAAATAAAATAGCGAAAAAAATATTTGTTCGGGAATCTGCGCTAGCAGTTCGTCAAATGACACTACTCTAATTCTGAAATATTTGAAGAACTTATCTTCGTGTTGACGTAAATCCTTATGTAATAAATTAAATGCGCCTTTTATATAAGGGTCTATAAATAATGAATGAACCCAAAACCTACGCCGTTTCAATTTTTTCCGCCGACGAACAGAATAAAACAACACCGTTACTACTTCTTCCACCTCTATTTTCATATTGAACGTCTGTGTCGCTGCTTGTCTTCTTTTAAAAATCACACCTAAAAAATCGCACCTAAAAAATCGCATGCGGCAGGTCGCGCGCGACATGTCGCGTGAGTGGGCTTTCCCTCTTGTACAAACGTCAAGTCGCGTGCGAAACGTCAGTTGAGAGTTGAAGTTTTCTGTTAACTTTTCGACAGTTCCAGTGAAAAAATGTCCGACAGTTGTATTCATATAGATGACTTTATATCCGATATTCAAGACCGACCTCAAATATTAAACAGTTTGAAATAAAATAGCGACAAAAATATTTGCTCGGGAATCTGCGCTAGCAGTTTGTCAAATGACACTCATTCTGCAATATTTAAAGAATTTATCTTCTTGTTGACGTAAATCCTTATATAATAAATTAAATGCGCCTTTTACTTAAGGGTCTATAAATAATGGATGAACCCAGTACCCCGTCATCTCAATTTTTTCCGCCGACGAACATAATAAAACTACACCGTTGCTACTTTTTCCACCTCTATTTTGATACTGAACGTGTGTGTCGATGCTTGTCGCGCGCGACATGTCGCGTGAGTGGGCTTTCCCTCTAAAATAAATGCTTTAGACAAGGTACGTATCAAATTCTAATTCACATAAGTTTCACATAATTCAAATTTAAAACAATGATTCTTATTTCTATTCGAACCTGAACCGTCTAGAGATTGCCATGGGCTTATAAAATCAGATGGTCATTAACATAAATAAATATGAATTAGTATTTCGGATGACCGAAATAAATTAAAATATAAATATAAGTGACCTATTCGTCGCTGTCAGTGAAATCAAAATGTCACTTCCTCTGACACAAAGCGTAGACGACAAATGACATTTGAGTAAGAGGTGATTGTGTCCGAAATAATGAAATAACTGTTCCAACCGTTACAAGATGTGGCTGGTTCTAGGTTTGTTTAGGGATGCACGATCCGATCAGATATTCCAGAGTATCGATACTTTTACGTTCGATACTCGATATTTTGGCTTTGCTTTTCGATACATTTCAAGTATCGATACATTTGTACTATATCGATACCTTGATACCCTTTTACTATCCTTTGGTGGATAATTAAACGGTAATCTCGAGGGTTCCGTAAGAATTTGTCTGATAACTTAATAAAAATAATTTAATAAAACTGCAGCATGTATTTGAAGTAATATATTGATTTTAGGGGATTAACAATTGACGTTATAATAGTGTAGTTAAGGTCTAAAGGTGTTAGGGTGGCTCGTTATTAAATGGCTATGCCACAAAGTGTTAAAAATTCAATAAGATGTGGTCCTACCGCCCCAATTGTATATATACAAACTGTTCACATTTAAAGTGACCTACAACTAAATATTTGGATGTTTCTTCGCGATCAATCGCCTTCGAAACTACTAAATGAAACTAAACTATAGTAAATAGGTGTTATACGTGATTAGTAGACAATTGATTTGTTTAATTAATTCAAAACTAAATATCAATATGGTTCTTCGTCATCAAAAATAGATAACTTATATTTGATTACCTAAAATTAAACGTTCGAGTGGGTTTTCGAAACCAACCCTTAAATAACCTTTATCTAAAGTTCAAATGATTTAAAACTATGTGTTTGAAAGGTTTTTCGCGATCAATCACTTTCAAAGTCCCAAAGGTTATGGAAAGAACTTACTTGTTTCTCCCGTAATGCCCTCTTCCATGGCCGGAGCTGTCTCAGGATGGAAACTATCGCGGTAAGTACACCCCTTTGATATATTTACTCGGTTACTAGTGGTTCCTTTTTCCCTATTGCATATAGCCTCAGGCGTCTCGGCGTTCAGCAGGATTCCGCGCCGATGAGCTGGTAGAAACCTGACTGGTTCAACCCTTGTACTGATAGCAATGATAAGAAAAGAAGGGCGGTTATGGAAACCCTAGACTATGATGATTTTCTTGGCGTTATATTCAGGCTCAAAGAAAGGACGCCTAAAATAATGGCAGGTGAGTAAAATTCATACCTAAAGCGTACTGTTGGCATTAAGCGGGGCACTTATCACTGATGTAATGGGGCCTCAAGTTGTAAACTGATATAGGGCCAAAAGAACATCCACAAATTGCGATAAATAGGTCTATTAATATTTACTTTTCACAATGATCTTATTCTTGTAAAAATTCTGAAAACCGATACATGCAACTCACGATCAAGATCTAAGGACAGTTTTTTTCTTCAATCCCAACCAAAAAAAAAAAAACGGAAACCGTTAGGCAAAATGGAGGAGATTCCCACCAAGGAAGTTCTTCTTCTTGTCTAATTATATTCTGGACTGACAGTCAAGGTCTCAACCTTCAGGGTCGCCGAAACCTTAAGCCATTTAGGAACTCCTCCTAGCCGAGAAGAATATTTGACAGCCGTCATATTTTGTTTGTTAACCTAACTTAACTATGTTGTTGTGATCGACTAATAATATGTTTAATTTATTTTAGGTCATTAAAACGAAGAGATCTAGAAACGGAGGAGATTAAGAAACAAAGGAGATTTAGAACCGAAGGAGATTTAGGAGCACTTTTCCCTGTGGAGACAATAGTCCTTTGTACGATATTACCTTACTTATAAATAAATGTTTTATCAAGTGGGAAGAGTTTATTTACCTTAGAAAATGCAAGAAAACCACCAAAAGGGCGGAACATTTGGTGATTGTAACAACCTTTGCGAGCTGGTGGCTCCGCAAACAAAGCTATTACTAAGTATTTTATTAACCCCTAATTGGGAATTACAGTACCGCTGGTAGCCTATAAACCTCGGATCGCTATTGTATCGATATTTCAAGTATCAATACATCAACATTCGATATTTTACTGTATCGATACTTTACGTTGCGATCCGGATCGAAACCTAATATCCATACTTTCAAGTGTATCGTGCATCCCTAGGTTTGTTTTTTATATCGTTTATTGGTTTTGTATAATTTTTGAAATGTTTTTCGGGTGGCGTTTTGTCGAAATTTAAAACATCATAATTCCATTTACATACACTTTCATAGGATGATGAAGGTAAAATAATATTAGGTATATTCACCTTTTTAATACAACAAATAATAAGATTATGAACAAGAATTATTCTAAATTATTAAAGACAATACCACTTAACCTATTTAAATTTTTTTCTGAACCATTATTAAAATAGTACAAAATAAAAAGTGTTTAACTGTAGCGGTTATATTATGATAAATAAAATGCAACATTTTTGGAAATTTTCATATTTAAAAAAAAAGTAGAATGTTTAGCTACCTGAGCCATGAAGGCTGCCAAGTAAATTATTTAATCAAATATGTATATTAACCAGAAGAAAAAATAAAATATTATGTAGTTACTTTTATATATTTTTGTAATTGCTTAAAATAATTATCTAGGATCTGGGATATTTGACAACTGCTGGAAAAATCAGATTCTTATCCACACGCGTGTAATATAGAGCACATTCCTAAGTAATCGTAAAAAAACATTTGTAATGGACGTTCAAAAATTTTTAAATAATTTGAGATTTAAGAGTGACACCAATATAGTTCTACAGTTGACACGCATAGTCATTTATATAGTTGATTTTACTGTGTTGAAGTGAATACAATAATCTCCTGAAGAAATGTATTGGATTTTAAAAACATTGATATTTAAAGTAGTTAAGTTGAACCAAAAATTCTGAAAATCAATAGGGTTCTAAATTAGAAGAAATTATTTAACAAAATCAAAACCGTAAGTCGATTGGAGTTTTCATTCTAGAGTTATCGTGTCGGCATACATACGCACAGACGACTAGACGATTTTTTTAGTTTCAGTTTTGTATTGCATTGAAATACTTCGAAAAATCGGTAACATGGAGAAAAGTGTTAAGAAGTAAGGTAAATCAATTTTTTTACTTGACACAAATACCATACAGCGGTCTCATACGTAGGGGGAACTCAGTAATTATCAGAAAAGAAAAATAAAAAACAGCGGCGTCTTGCAAATTGATGGTAGCAAAAACCTGTCCACCATCAATAAGAACGAAATAATACATATTACAAAAATACAAGATATACTAATTTGTACCAATTAAAATAACAAAAATATAAAATGTAAATTTTGAACTCATCCAACTGTGACGAAGTCGCTAAATTTTCCCATCGTTATAAAATGTTTAGTTCAAGTTAATTTCCGCCTTTTAACAGTCTCAAGAACCTTCATAATTTGTTAAAAAATTTTATTTTTAAACATTTGCGAGAACCCCCGTCGTTTAAAATATATCATTATTTACCGAAATTTGAATTAAACTTTAAACGCTCAAATTCATTTAAATTATCTGGTCATTTTCGCCGATGTCAAAAGGATGTTTTTTCAGCCCTTTTTCTAGTTTTCAAAAAAAAATTAATATTACCCTTATACCATTAATACCATTAATTATTAGACTTTTCTATTAAGATTTATTTCGTTGTTCCCTTGGTCGACCGTCGTTTGTTAAATATTAGTAAAGAAATCATTTTTATAGCCCGAGAAAATTAGTCTCTCTTACTTCTGAATCGTGTACCGTAAGAGAGGCCAGGCCAGTGATCTCACAGGCTGATTTCAACGAAAGGATTTTTAAGTAGCCCAAGGAAATTAATTTCGCAACTTTGTACGGAATACCAATTTGAAATTTCTGAAGTTACGCAAGCGGAGCAAGGCCAGTGATCTAACGACCTAATTTCTCAATATCCAAGGTATCCCGAGTTAATAGACCCTTTACTACTCTGTAAATCAGTGAATCTTTAGTTTACTAGGAGTTAAGATTGCTCTCTGATCCGTCACTGTATCAAATCGACTTTATTAAACCACATTCCTTTGAAAATAATCCTTTATATGGAAATATAATCTTTTTTATTTATCCCGAGAAATATTGCTTGTTGATAGGAATACCGATTGAAATAAATAGCTCATTTAAGAATGATAACGATTGTATTCAGCCTGCTAATATTTTAAATATTTTCTCTACGTTAGGTATATTGTGAATTAACTTCTATTAGGAGTACTGCGAGTTTAACCGTATCATGGATTTATTTTATTTATTGTCGCAAAGTTTTATTTCAACGTATTAGTATACAGGGTGTGCTTGGAAAATTGTTTAAGATTGCTGGTTCAATACTTTTACTTTTTCACCAATCTTTAAGTTTGTAAATATTTGTAAATATTTGTAAATATTTGTAAATATTAGTAAATATTTGTAAATATTTGTAAATATTTGTAAATATTTGTAAATATTTGTAAATATTTGTAAATATTTGTAAATATTTGTAAATATTTGTAAATATTTGTAAATATTTGTAAATATTTGTAAATATTTGTAAATATTTGTAAATATTTGTAAATATTTGTAAATATTTGTAAATATTTGTAAATATTTGTAAATATTTGTAAATATTTGTAAATATTTGTAAATATTTGTAAATATTTGTAAATATTTGTAAATATTTGTAAATATTTGTAAATATTTGTAAATATTTGTAAATATTTGTAAATATTTGTAAATATTTGTAAATATTTGTAAATATTTGTAAAAATACTGTGAGTATCTCTGTTTTGGTGATTTATTTATTTTTATTTACTTCTACGAAGTTTTAATTCTTCAGGTTAATTATACTTTTAGTAATTAACCTGGATGTTTTACCGCTGCATAAATTTGTTTCTTTTATTTTTATTTACTCTTACGAAGTTTTAATTTGGTAAATATATTTTCTTTATTATACTGTTGTTGTTTTTGTATGTTAATTATACTACTAATTAACTTAGAGTCGCTTATTATGATAATCGGTCTTCATTGATCTATATTTATTTTCTTATTTTTACTTTTGTGCACTGATTGTAAAGACTAAACATTATTTGGGTTTCGTATTGCTCCACCGTGGCTACAGTTTTAAATATATTATTTTGTATAAACTTCCTGTGTATCTTTTTATTAATTCTTATCTGAGGTTAAAGGTACAAGGTGATTACTCCCTTTAGGAGGGTGTTAAGGTTCTTTCAGGTACTCTCCCATTTGTAAGTGATCGCCTGGAATTGAATTGACTCCTCTGGAACTAAGTGTACTCGAGAGTTGCAGAGCAAACTGCCTTATCAAAACTGACTCAACGGAAGCCCTTATTCTAATTAACAGCCTGGCTCCACCCACAACTTCCACTTCACCACAGATGAAACTAGAAGACGTGTGACACAACCATTCAATGCCAACGCATAATGCGTTTAAAATTCTTTTTCTTGGTTCCAATGTATAAAATGTTATTAAATTTATTGTTATTGTTTAAAGTAATAGTAGTTTCTACATTATCCAGAAAAAGATCGGCTACCAGGGATCATAGTTGATTCCCATAGTTAGGCCATCAGAGTATTTATAAAGGATACATTAAATAGGAAGTCTTGAAGAGGGCAAAAATTTAAAACAAAGACAATATGGTCATTAGTATTGAGGGAAATATTTCTCTTGATGAGGCATTTTTTAATTACAGGAATAGTTTGTAATCTAGAAACATTGGTAAAAAGATTAATAACATCAAATGAAACTAATGAAAGCTTATTATGGTATAAGTTTCCATTTACTATCTAGTGTCTAATATTTATTTAATTTCAAGCAGTTTTTTGTTTAAAAATGTAAATTTTAATAAATATATTTAACAGACTGTAAAGAGAGAAGAAAAATTATGTGTGTCAGATAACTTTTCTATCCCTCCAACCAGGCATATATTTTTAGTTAGTTTTATCCAATTAACGCAATCCGTACAAACATCTCATTACTTCCGGTGCACATTGTATGTTTGCGATTTTATTGTGTCACACAACGCGTTTCCTCTAAAAAGGTAAGCCCTACCCCTTCCGCATTTCAAAGAACTGTTACATTTTCCATTTTTCCCCCTACATAAGGCACGGACAGTGTAGTTGGAGGCAACAGGCAGCAGGTTAAAAATAGAAAGTAGGCCAGGAAGAGCGAGGGCTAGTCGCCAGCAGTCACGTTGCTTGTTTGCCAGCCCATCGCACCGTGACCCAAAAAGCCCGAAGGTATGGACAAAGTTAATCAACTACTTATTTGAATTTAATAATAATTTTAAAATACCCCGTAGCGCTGTCGAAATAGCAACCTCTTCTTTTCTGCTTATCCAAAATCCAAACTTAGTAAACTCATTTTTTACAGCCGACAGAATATTGAATCGTATACGAGGGATGTTCTCTTTCTGTTGAGTCTAGTAAAGTAAAACAGTTTATTTACAAACAAAAAACATTTATTTATAATTCGTCTCAGTTTCCGATGGCTTACGATAGATAGGACTCTCTACAAGAACCTGAGGAACGACGGATCTTTCTGCTGGAGAGGTATCTCTTAACAAGAGTACTGTGGATCTTACTTCCAAGTACTTCCAAAAGTTATAGAAAAAAAATAGTTTTAGTAACTTATCTATATATGGTATTTATAAATTTTTGATAGTTCCTCAGTAGTTAAATTTATTAAATAATTTATTAGGTCCTCATGAGTTGAAATTATTAAATAAATAATTACAATATTTTAGATAGCTGAATAAGAATGGTCAAATACTGGGAGGAATAAATATACATAATCGTGCACGACATAGACCTAGTGACTGATAGTTGAAACAAAAATAAAATTTATTGAAACTAAATTTTGCATAAAAATTCTTATAAAAATTTCACACAGTTAATACCTAAAATTTTAAATCATTTAAAGTCTTTTAATTCCCAAAAAAGAATTTTTAACTTATTAGAACAAAAATTATTAAGTATTTATTAAATGAATAATAATTTTCTGATTTGCAAAGTAGTCTTTATGAATTAACTCAAGAGAAGAAAGAATATTAAAAGCTTGTTTACCATTCATAAAAAAAAACTAGCTTTTTTGAAATTGTCGTTCTGTCTACTGTAACTTTTTCTGAGCCTGTCTACAGTGACATTAAACATTACAAACCTGAGGCAAACAAACTGCAGTGTACCATTCTGAATTAACAATACGTCTATCCTTCTGTGCTGCAGTGGAAGCACGCCCAATAATTCCAAAAAAAGTGACGACCATCTTTTTATTTCGGCTTTTTTACAAACACCTTTTGTTGGAGTCGACTCATTCTCAAAGACCCAAACTGACGATTGTAGCTTGTTTTGGGATCATAGCAGTATACCCATTTTTCTTCACTTGCGATGATGTTGTACATCAAATTAGACGACCCACGGTCAAAGCGATTTAGTGTAGATCTGGACCATCTCACACGGTCTTCTTTATGAATTGAAGTGAATTTGTGTGGAATCCACAATCCACGGACAACAAAGCTTACGCACTTTCAAATGTTTGTGTAAAATAGTGTTAATTACTTTCACACCAATCGTATTCTGTTATGACCGTTTTTGGTTCAGGAGCTCGAAAACTGTCATTTAAGGAGAGTCGAGCACGTTGAAATTCATTTAACCATCGCTTTACGGTAGCGAAGGTACAGGAATTGTCACCAAGCACTCGATTGATTTCCTCAAAACATCCTTTGCGGTTTGGCCCACACTTAAAATTGTAAACAAAGCCCGATAAAGCTCCTTGTTCATTTCCATCACTTACTGGCAAACGGATTTCTATAAACTTATGTAACTTACAAATAATCGGGTATATTTGGTAACTGTCACTATCTAAGCTTGTAAACAAATACAGTATGTCCCCCTAAGTTGGAATCATATGGAAAACTTTTTATTATTAATTTTAGGGAAAAAAAAGTTATTCTTCATAAACAGTTCTGCATTATCTAAAACCTAGAATACAGTCATCAAATATCAAATTTTTTCAGTGGTATACGAGGTTTGTCAAAAAACAAGAGTTTTACTCAAGAGTAAAGTACCTTTATTCTTTATACGACTGATAAAATTTGATATTTGATGGTTGTATTTTAGGTTCTAGACCATTCTCGACTTTTTATAACAACTTTTTTTCCTAAAATTAATAATAAAAAAGATTTTCATATGCCGCCAATTTACGAAGACAGTTGGTATCATAGAAAAGAGGAACAGCCCTCATATATTCGGTCATGATCCAAATCAACGGCGGATCCAAGGGGGCTGTTAAGGTAATTGCCTCCCACCATTGAACCTAATAACGTTAGTTGTTGAGGAGTTGATACCATTGCCACGCAATAAAAAAATTAAACTTTTCCCTTAGAAAGGTTCTGGATCCACCCTTCGTACTCATTAAGGAAAAAACAAGCGACTGAGATAATGGGTGATTGGGGTATACTTCTGACTCTTATTTCTCCTTTGTTAGCTGGGTCATAGCAATTAAAAGTTGTATTTTAATACCCCCAGAGCATAGTAAGCTACAGAGGAAGCAAATTACCAAGGATGATGTAATTTAATTTTTAATTTATTTTTAATATAATTAGAAAAATTCATTAATAAAGGACATACATGCAAAAGTTGGCCCACCATCCCATCACTTCTAACGATTATAAATTCCCTAAAATCTCTATTGTAGTGTTGTACCATGAGGTTAAAAAGTAGTCGACAATGAAGAAGTATCCTTTTCCGAAGAAAGATCTATAAATATACATTTATGGATAGCATAATTATTGCTAAGCATTGTGGGGTTAGTGCACCATATTAGCGGATCTATATATGGTCCTAATTGATTGACGTAGCCGGAGAACTTTTATAGATAGAGAACAATACCTACCTTGATCAATTTTTCTACTAAAGTGCGTTTGTCCCAGTGAAAGGACATAGTTTTATGGAAATTGTGAATTCAATATATCCTAGATCGTAAATCGAAATCCGAAAAGTCAGAATTATCTGAAATAATTTGAAAATTCAGAAACAAATCTCAAAAATCCCCCTTAGAATGATCAAGACCATCTCCAAACCCCAATGGTGAAAATAAATACTTGCAGTTTTGAAAAAAGCCTGTCGTCGCCGAGATTCGAACCCAGACATCTTTGCTCTGTACACAAATGCCCTTACAACTGGACAATGACGACATTGAATGTCGAAATTCTTATTTTTTATCTGTAAGCAAATTAACGTACCAGTATATATTTTTTATTTCTGATACTCACTCTGTCCTCATATTGATACAAATGATAATAACTAGGTCATCCATTTTTGTCCACTAAGATTGACAATTTGCATTCGATGCGCCGCTGAAGGTCTCGCACTGAACCTGAACCCTACCTGTAGAGCCTGATAAGCGAGCTCGTCTACCGGGCCATTCGGAAGCTTGCACTGTCTCATCTCTAACATTTTCTATGGCGCGCTTTGGTTCAATAATAATATTAGTAGGTTCCCAGAATTATTGCTCATTTTATAATATTATATATGTATGTATATAGAAAATAAAATTAAGTTCTAATACTAGGAAGGTTTAGTATATAATGTGTGGATTTAATGTAAAAATAACATGTTTTCAGTTTGATACCAACATCAGTATTCTTAACCGAGATACTACTATTTTCAGGAATGTCTAGTCTTGTAAAAAAATATGCAAATGATTTTTGTTAATCAGAGAATTTCTTTTAAACCAACAAAAAATGTTTAACCGAAATAGTCTACTCAATAAAGGAGGTGCAGACTTAAGCGATTCCTTCAGAACCTTGTTCAGGTTACTTAGGGAGTGAAAATACTAAAAATCCTGACGTCTAAGAGGTGAGCCGGAGGGGGAAGGGCATAAATAATATCCACCTTTTGGATTTTTTGCCACGGTGGGAAAAATTTTCAGATACCAAATGAAAACTTATAAATTTCTCTACAACTTTTTTTTTACACTTTTTTCGAAATCCCAAGCGGTTTTGAGTTGTACACTCTGGAAAAGAAGAAATTTTCGAAAAATAGATTTATACGTTACATTTTTCATCAAATGTTCCTTCATATTATCATCTAAACTATTCGTCTAA
Source organism: Psylliodes chrysocephalus (assembly GCA_927349885.1). NCBI lineage: Eukaryota > Metazoa > Arthropoda > Insecta > Coleoptera > Chrysomelidae > Psylliodes > Psylliodes chrysocephalus. The sequence goes on from OV651817.1 coordinate 66,536,758, forward strand.
AAATCCGATGTGTCCAACACATAACTTTCCTATCTAGTTATTATAGGCTTTTTCCGGTTATTTTGTAGAACCTATTGCAGCACCTCTATAAATGTTTAGAAGATAAACTAAATATATACATTTTCCACATACATCTAACTCGAAACGTTTTTTTTTTTAATATATATTCCATAAAATATAAAAACGGCCTTCCATAAAGTACCCCCCAGATGTTTCAGTTTTGTCCAAAATCTAATCATTTCACCTTAGGCCGAAATGAAACTTAAGTTTAAAATTTAATGTTTTTTCTGTTATCCGTTTTTAAGTTTTCTTCAAAATTCGAAATTTACACATTTTTTCAAATATCTTGAATACGGTCCATATTAGAGAAATTACGTATGCGATAAAAATTATAGAGAAATATATTACAAACAACTTTTATTTGAACAACTTTTGTAAAAAAATATTTTTTTACATTTTGTCAAATTTCTCGAATACGGACCATTTTAAGAAAATTTTGTAAAAATTATAGATAATAATATTTTAAGTAACTTTTATTTCTTCTCCAAACGTAAATAATACTAATATTCCATAAAATATAAAAATGACCTCCTATAAAGTACTTCCCCCCCCCCAAATGTTCCGACTCTGCCCAAAATCTAATCTGTTTTTATTTGTATCGGTTCATGAGTTATTCTGGACTCACACCCACGCACCCACGCACACGCACACACACACACACACAATCAAGCGATTTCACTAAATACTTATTTAGCCTCGTTCTTTATGATCCTACTGTTTGAATTAACAGAATAGACTTCGTTATTCTTGCATAAATATAGAATATTAGGACGTCGAGCAATTCTTTATGAATTTTCTGTTTTTCTGAATTTATACAAGGAAGATCATGCATTATCCCTTCCAAATATTTACTAAAAAAATCGTGAGATTTTTTCAGTAATTCTATACAAAATTAATATCTTTTAAAATACCGAACGTTATTTTCTAGGAGGAAATCGAGCGATTTCATTGAGACGAAATATTTTTTCTCTTAAGCTATTCTTGCATAAATATAGATCATTAGGAAGTCGAGCGAATGTTGATGATTTTTCTGTTTAATGGATTTATACAGGGATAAACGTGAGTTATCCTTTCTAAATACTTACTAAAATAAAATCATTTGATTTTTTTTAGTGTTTTGATACAAAAATAATATAATTAATGGGGACTTTCCTCTTAAAGTTCTGGGCGGTACTTAAAAGCAATCTTACGATTTTAGTAGGACGACTTTTATTCAGGTCATGTATGTCTTTTCAATTTAATAGAAACTTCTTAAAAATGTTTTTTATCAGCTTGGTTGAATTTATGGTTGTTAAATAAATTTTATACATATTTGATAAAAAGTTGTATATGTAACATATCTTTGACCAAATTATTTAACTTATTTCTGTTAGAATAATTGTGATCTGATTTTAGGAAAGTGCGGTTTTTGTATAAAAATAATAAGACAGCACATGTATATAACTGTCTAATATCCATCACTTTACTTTCAATAAACAAATAATCTGAAGGGTAAGTCCAATTTTTATTTAAAACTATTTTTAAATTTTTTTTTGTAAAACATCAATTTTTTCAGATGGATTTGAAGAATTCCGCCCCATCCAATTATACCATAAACAAGAGAATAATAAATTATTTTCAAATGACGAACATCTAGACATGTTTCTAGATATTTAAATTTTGAAAGAAGGCATGTTGTTTTATTCCTAAATATTTAATCTCATTCACGGACCTAATAGTTGCATTCTGATGGTTTTGAATCCGTATTTCATTAAAAGGTGGTTAAGAGGATTTATAACTACAAAAAGGAATTAAATGGGTTTTCTCAAAATTAACAGTTAATTTCTTATGATTAAACCAGTCAATAATTTTACCTAAATCTGTTTCTGTTTTTCTTTTTAGATCCTCCCAATTTTCATCTGTATAAATAATGGCGGTGTCATCAGCAAAACTAATTATGTTACCTACAGTTTCAATAATAAAGAGGCCATTTATATAAACACTAAACAATAGAGGACCCAGAACGGTGCCTTGTGGTACTCCATAATTAAGTGTTTTATATTCACTAAAGACATCATTCACTTTAACTATTTTTTTTTCTGTTATTTAGGTAACTAGCCATCAAATCAAGTGATGTCCTTCGTATTCCTGCATCTCCCAAGGCATCTATCAACTGTTTATGACAAACAGTATCGAATGCCTTTGCGAGATCCAGAAATATACAGGCTTTTGGTTTTCTATCATCAAGAGTTTGTAGATGGTCTTTGTCAATTCGGCAATTGCATCATTCGTAGATAAGCCTTCTTAAAAACCATATTGGCATTTAGATATTAATTTATGTTTATTGAAAAAAGTTGTTAAACGTATTTTTAAAGCTTGCTCAAAAATTTTAGTAAGTGTAGTTATTAAAGAGATTGGTCTATAATTGGAAACATTATTCCTATCACCTTTTTTGTAAATTGGTAATATAATTCCCACTTTAAAATGATTTGGACATTCACAAGTATTAAAAATGTGATTTATTAGGTTAACTAATTGAGGGATAATTTAAATTTTTGTATTTTTTACTATTTTGGTTGTTAGACCATCTATTCCTGGTGCCTTTTTAGTTTTTAAAGATTCTATAATTCTATTTATTTCTACACCAGTAACCTGAGAAAGATAAAATGATTGTAAAATGGCTTTATTTTTCGGTGAATAATTTTAGTAGCATACGTCATCAGTGAAATGTTGGACAAATCGATTTGCAATGCTTTTGCTGTCCCTAATAGATGATCCATTTTGAGCAAGCACTTCCTCTACGTTTTTAATATTTTCTTCTTGTTTCGACCTGTTTACGATGTTCCTAAGATTTTTAGAATAGTTACTATTTTTTTTTTTTATTTCATTCTTAAAATAATCTTTTTTGCATATTTTATTATTTTCTTTAACTGGTCTATGGAGCTAAATAATTCATTTTTTTTTTTTTTTTTCAGGTTGTTTGGGTCTTTTAAGTACTCTTTGTATAGAGTATTTTTTATATTTACGGACTTTACTAAACCTTTTGTAATCCATTTTTTCTTTTTTGTTCAAATTTCTTTATTTTTAACAACGTAGTATTTTTATTTATAAATAATTCTAGGGATTCTGTCAAAATATCGCATTTTTTATTTACATTTTTCGAGTTATATAATTCTTCCCAATAAGTCGTTTCTAAGTTGGTTACAGCTACAGTACAAATTTTAATAGGTTCGGATTTACATTTTAAAAAAATATGGTCTAGACAATTTTTAGAGTTTCCCTGTGACCTGGTGTGCTTATTAATCATAGATTCAAAATTTATACAGTATGTTAAGATATTCAAAAACTACATCAATTATCTTCAATATTTAAGTTAATATCGCCTAAAAATATATGAAATCTTATATCCAATCTACTTTTTTGTTGAAGATACTCTCTTAAAGACAATACAAAATTCTCATCATTAGTGGAAGAAGATTGATACATGCAAGATTTGTTTTTTCAGAAGTAGTAATACATATTTCTAAAACTGAAAACTGGCCTATCATTACGATTTTATGTTTGTTTATATTTATTTTTAATGAATACCGCAACCCTATCATTTTTATTTAATTCACCGTAATTGTATATTAGCTGGTATCTCTCATTACTAAAACAATGAATATCGTCTTGTATGAAGGTCTCCGTTAAGAACTTTAATATAACAATGTAGAAGTAGAATCTTAAAAAAAGAAAATTTCAGGTATTTTAAACTACGTTTTAAAGGAGATTATTATCTTGGACCAAACAGCTAGGAAGATGCTAAATTCCGAATATGCACTCACTTTAAATACTACTTGCAGAATCTGAGAAATCGGTTTCGTCGTGCCTGTAATCTTTATGTACTCTGTCCAGGATTTGGATTTATTACTCATGTTCATCTACTTTCCCGGGTTTACCGTTGCTCTGAGACTCAAGAAATAGTACAAAAGATACATTTTGTATAAAATCTAGCCAATTAGTTTTTACTTCCTTTTCTTTAAAAAGACTTAAATAATATTGTTTTTGAAACAGATGATTATCTAACATTTATTTTCCAGTACTCAAACTTTCAGAGTACATGAGCGTAATCTGAAAATTTAAATAAATACCCAAGTAACACAAAAAGTTAATTAAAACTTTACAAAATACGTAAACGACACATTAAATAACATGAATTTTTGAGTGATATACAACTTTGTTGACTTTGTTGATTTAACTAAAGTTGTAACAACGTTAATTTATATAATGGATGCATATTCACTCATTAATATTGCTTTAATAACGTTGTAGGTAAATTCTAGTTACTATTAGGTTTATCTGGAAAATTATATGGTTAACAAAACTAAAACAAACTGCTTAAGTGGTTCTTTTGTTTTAAATTATATAATACACGACTAATATAGAAGTTGTACCGTAGTTAAATATGTATATTATTTTATTCCTAGAATTTAGAATTACCATTCTGAGATTAGGAGCTAAGAATAACTGTCTTGTAAATTTTATAAGGGAATATTTTATCATGCATCCGAAGCATTAAAAGATTTCAGTTCACAACATAAACGTTAGATTAAAGGACAACATATAAATCCCGAAACATAACACAACGCTGTACCGATCCAGTTTCTCTTACAATATCGCTAAAATCTACAATCTCATTCCAACCGAATTTAAAGCTTCTCCTGTTTCAAAATATAAAAGAAAAGTTAAAGGGTCCTTACTGAACTGAAGTATTCTTTTTAAATTTTAATAAATTGATCATTCTGATCACTAATTACAACATTCTCTAAGCTGATTTTGTTTTTAATGATCATTAAATTTTATTTTATTTTCCGTTTTGATTTAAATTACTAAAGTTCATAAATCACTGGCTATGAATTGTTGTTCATGAATTAGAATTCATTGATTATTATTCATGAATTATTATTATTTAAAAACTATTATTAATAAATTATTCTACATAATTTATCAATTATTGTTCATGAAATAATATTCATGAATTATTGCCCATGAATTATCGTTCATGAATTATTGCCCATAAATTATCGTTCATAAATTATTATTTGTGAATTATTTTTTAATATTTATTTTTCAAGAATTATTTTTCATGAATATTGTTAATGAATTATCACTCATAAAATATTTTTCATGAATTAGGTACTATTTATGAGTTATTATTCATGAATTTATTATTCATAATTATTGTTCATGAATTATTGTTCATGAATTATTGTTTATGTATGATTGATAATAATTATTGTTTATAAATTAAGATTTTATCAACAACAATTGATGAAAAATAAATGAATTGTTGTTGATTGATTATTGTAATCAACAGTTAATAAGAACATTTATTGTTTTTTAACAAAACCTCTCTTATCATTTAGTTTTTAAAGTGAATTCTTCTTTGATAACAAACTGAAAAAAGTATCCATAAGTTCTTAGATTAATTTATAACAATTTGTTAACAGATCAGCTCATTTTGTCAAAACAAACCAAGAAAAATACTAATTTACATTATCATATCAAACAAGAATAAAAATATTCAAGAATAATTATTAATAAATTATTGTACATTCATTATTTATGAATTCTGCATCTGTATCTGTAATGTATGGAGGGTGGGTTACCCCACGGCACTTAGGCTTCATTAGGCCCATTGTGCATCCTCCTGAGAAGATAGGCACCTCCTATCTCGTGAGCCAGCCTACAGATTTAATGTAGTTGACAACGTCGCCAAGAGGTGCTTTTCTTATATCGGCGGGTGTTAGCCGATACTCGCCAAACACAAATCTAATAAATGAGAGCGTCGAGCAATCGTAAAGGATATGCTCGATGGTCTCATCTTCTTGTTTGCACCCTCTGCAGAGTGCGAATTCTGACAGCCCCTTGATATGGAGATGTTTTCGTACTTGGCAATGACCAGTCAGAATGCCAGTGACTAGGCGCAGATTCTGTCTAGTCATAGTCAAGTATTTGTTTGCTGCAGTGTTGTCAGGATAACTTAAGAGCTCCCTGGCAACTCTACAGTTTCTTGTTTCATCCCATCTTTCCTTGAATTTCACAAGGGAATGTTCTTTGATTAGGTCTGTCACTACCGATTTTGTCAGGCCAATAGAAGGGCCAGGTCCAAAAAGTATTTGGTTGGCTGCTTTCTTGGCTAGTGAATCAGCAAGACGGTTACCTTTAATCCATCTTAAGGTGACCACGTTGTTGATGGATACTTCGGCTAAAGCTTCGTGACATTCTAGTACTAACCCTGAATAAATTCGTGGTCTGTTCAGGGTGAGTAGTGCTTGTCTGCTATCTGTATAAATGAGCATGTTCCTTCCAGTGATATTGTTTCTGGTTATTTCTTTTGCTGCTATGAGAATCCCCGTTAGCTCTGTTTGAACTGTACTATTATAACTTTATATGGCTTATGAAAGATATATTTTGGTGAGATGGAGTCCATGTTTACTTGAAGCAGAGGGAGCGTATCCAGCGCCTCCTGCTAAAAGTGACGTCTCGCCTCACCAGATCCCACATCAGGTTCTATTCCGACCGTGCGGAGGCCTGTCATTGTCATCAGAGCAACCTCCTTGATGTAAATATAAAGGGGAGTGAGACTAAGAATGACTTCCATGGCTTTAGTCGGTGTTGTTTTCATGGCTCCTGTTATGTTGAGACATGCTTTTCTTTGAATTTGTTCTAGTTTACGGATAGCTGTTAATTTTTGGGTTTTCGGTACCCATACAACTGCACCGTATGTTAGCATAGGTCTTATGACTCTGGCGGGGAAACCCCAGGTGCGCCCCACGCTTCGGCGGCATTATTTATAAGCAATGTATGCTCTTTTAACTCTGTTTTCTAAATGCAAGTTCCATGTTAACTTGTTGTCAAAGGTGAGACCTAGGTACTTCACCTCTGTTGCAAAGTTTAGTTTTGTGTTTAGGAATTCTGGAGGTTTTAATTCCGTTTTCAACCTTTTCCTTGTGAAAAGGACCATTTCTATCTACTTAGGATTGATAGACAGTGAATGGTCCTTGCACCACTGTTCTATAATTTTTAACCTTTTCCTTGTGAAAAGGACCATTTCTATCTACTTAGGATTGATAGACAGTGAATGGTCCTTGCACCACTGTTCTATAATTTTTAGAGCTACTTGCATTCTTTCGCAGAGTATAATCTCAAAATTCCCTGTTTTCAGAATGGCAGGTCATCTGCATATGCTATTGTGTAGTGACTGTCATTATTGAGGCGACTGATGAGGGTGTCGAGGACCATATTCCACAGTAAAGGTGATAGCACCCCGCCCTGTTGGCATCTCCTCATAATCAAGCCTCTTATATTCACATCTTCTACACTTATGTGTACTGCTCGCTTTGAGAGCATGTTATGTATCCATCCACTAACCATTTGTGGAACATTCCTATTGGTTAGTGAGTGTATTATCTTTGGGAAGGTGGTTTTATTAAAAGCACCTTCTATGTCTATGAAAACATCCAAGGCGGACTCCTTATTGTCCAGGGATATTTCTATCCGGCCAGCAACTAGATGAAGGGCTGAATCAGTAGATCTGCCTGGGGTGTATGCATGTTGGTTTGGGTGTAGGGGCGTTGTTGTAATCACCGTATCCCTTATGTACCTTTCGCATAGCCTTTCCAATGTCTTCATGGAAAACGATGTCAGACTAATTGGTCGGTATGTTTTTTATTTATGAGTTATTATTCATGAATTTATTATTAATGAATTATTATACATGGATTATTATTCATAATTAATATTCGTAAATTACTGTTCATGAATGATTGATAATGAACATTTAAGGTTTTATCAACAACAATTCATGAAAAATAAATTAATTATAATCAACAGTTAATAAGAACATTTATTGTTTTTTAGCAAAACCTCTTTTATCATTTAGTTTTTAAAGTGAAATCTTCTTTAATAACAAACTGAAAAAAATATCCATACTCTTCAAGTGTAAATAAAGTTCTTAGATTAATTTATAATAATTTGTTAACAGATCAGCTCATTTTGTCAAAACAAACCAAGAAAAATACTAATTTACATTATCATGGCAAAGAGGAATAATAATATTTTGTTTTTATTAATAAACCGAGAAAATTAGTGAATTATAAGTAATTCATGAATTATTATTCATGAACAATTATTGATAAATTATTGTAGATTCATTATTATTTACAAAATATAGTTCATGAATTATTAATCACGAATTATTGTACTTGAATTATTGTACATGAATTATTGTCCATAAACTATTGTTCATGAATTATTGTTCATTAATTATTGTTCCTGAATTATTGTTCATGGATTATTATTCTTGAATTATTGTTTATAAATTAATGTTCAAGAATTTATATTTGAGAATTATTGTTCATGAATTATTGTATATGAATTATCGTTCATGAAATATTATTTATGATTTTTTTTTAATATTTATTGTTCCGTAATTATTTTTTGATTTTTCTTTCATGAATACCATTCATGAATTATTACTCATGCACTATTTTTTATATTATTATGAATTATCATTATAAATTATTCATGGATTATTATTCATGAAATATTTTTCGTGAAATATTATTTATAATAATTGCTCATGAATTATAGTGCATAAATTATTATTCATGAATTATTGTGCATGAATTATTGTTCATGAATTATTGTTTATGAATCATTGTTTATGTATAATTGATAATAATTATTGTTTATGAATTATTTTTAATGAATTATTGTTCATCAATTGTTGTTACTGAATTATTGTAATAAGAACATTTTGATGTGAATTATTCTTTATAGAAAAGCTGAAAAAAATATTCGTACTCTTCAAGTATAAATAAAGTTCCTACATAATAACTTGTTAACAGATCAGATCATTTTGTCAAAGCAAACTAAGAAAAATACTAATTTACATTATCATAGCATATAAGAATAATTTTATAAATTAAACGAAAAAATTAGAGAATTATAAGAAAATTAAAGAAATTTCTTGTTATTTTAGATTTATTACGCAATTGGATTTGTTTGGAATATAGCTGAATAGTATGGATATGGAAAATATTAATGCAGGAATATTTTGAAATGTTACGCCGACTTTTACCTCGGGGTATTAAGGAAAAGCTACTGCGGAGTACTTTTCTTTCAATCAGGCAGATTATTATATTTTTCAAATATCTTTTAGCAATAAGTATGAAACATTTGGACGAGATTCATATAAATACGTATTTATATTTACAAATTTTTCGAAGGTAAGTTCAACAAGAACCATAAAAAGGATTACTAATAATTGTAAGATATCTTTAACATTGAATGTTTTGTTTTGTATATTTTTAATAATTAAGACGTTTTTTGTTTCAGGATCACTATCATGTCCCTATTAAGAAGGTTTAAAGTTCTACTTTCTAAGGAATTATTAGCAAATTGATAATTTAATATACATATAAATAAATTATCAGCAAATTAGCAAATTATTATACAGCACAGAAGTAAAATGCTTAACGTATGCTGATGATTTAAAAATGTTTGCTGAAATACGGAACTTTGTTGATTGCACAGCTTTACAAAGTTGTTTAGCTGAATTATTGCTATGGTGTACTAAAAATTATTTGCATTTGAATCCTGGTAAATGTAGTGTTATGACATATACTAGGAAAAAATCATATTTCACCTTTGATTATCAGATCAATGGCACTGTGTTAAGTAGGCTGGATGCCGGAGTTTATAAAGGATCTGGGAGTCCATTTTGACAGGGAATTAACTTTCGCAAGGCATATTGAGCAGACAGTTATGTGTGCTTCACGGAGTCTTGGTTTTGTAATTCGAAATTCCAAACAATTTAAAAATATACATGGAATGAAGTTATTATACATTAGTTTTATTAGATCTAGACTTGAGTATCAGTCAGTTGTATGGAATCCATCACTTAACATTTAGAGTAGCGCTATTGAAAATGTGCAAAGAAAATTTATGAAGTCCGCATCATATCTTCTAGACAATATCTATCCTGCTAGAGGATTTCCTCATGATCAACTGTTGTCGCGCTTTGGTTTAATGAAACTGCACATACGCCGTAAAATGCAGCTAGTTTCATTCCTATGGGATATTTTACATGAAGGGGTAAACTGCATTGAGTTTCAGGATTATATCAACATTAAAGTACCCCGCCCTGGCCTTAGAATATACTTAATCTTTTACTTGCCAGTTGCAAATACAAATGTTTTGAACGGTTCTCCAATTTTTCAAATGATCAATAATTATCATCGCCTTCAAGACAGTTTGGATATTTTTAGTTGTAAGAAAATAGATATTTTTAGAGCTATTACCATAGAAACTGAGGAGGTGTTTATCCTGCTTGGTAAATTGATAATATATCTTTTGTGTGTATTTATTTTATTTTAATTTAATTTTTCAATTTTTTTAAATTTGTTTTATGCCTCTTTAAAAATCTTAACTGAATATTTTACCTTCTGTTTTCCTTAAAAATAGACTTCGTTGTACTTCTTATTTGTTTCATGTTCACTCATATCTGATGTTCTTAACTCGTTTGTGATGTATATCATTAGTATATTGTATTTGTTTTTAATTTATGTTCATCCCACTCTGTAATTGGTTTTTAACTGTTGAGTGGTGTACTAAATAAATAAAAATAAATAAATAAATTCTTGCTCGCCGTAAATAATTATCATATCGGTGTACTCGTTGAAACTTAACATAGTAGGCATTTTGAAATAATTTGTTAGGACTTGACGAACTAAATTATTGCAAACTTTATCAAGTAAAAATTGCTAATTTTATCGAGTATTTATGTTGCACTTCTGTTTGACGAAAGACAGATTGATATAGTATTGTTTATAATGCGCTCGAAAACTTATCATGAATTTGACAGCAAGCAACTTGATCAAAATGAAAAAAAAACGAATCTCGCTTATTTATGGAACGATTTCAAAATTTTAAAAATAGTTGGACAGAGAAAAGTAGCGACTATAAAAATGAGTAGAAACAAAATTAAGGTGTCGTTAATAATTTTTGAGGGGGATGTTCCAGGGGGGTAGTTTTTGAGGGTGGGTCATCAAATTTTTATTTGTTTCAAAATACACCGCCAATTAAAATGGATGACTTTTGTCCGGTTCGATTATCTTGCATGGTTTAGAAGTTTTAGCATGGGTAAAACAATTTGGGACACCCTGTATAAAATATAAGTAAATCACTAACTCGAATAAAAAAAGATTCAAATTATAGTTTATAAGGCCTATTTTTTTTTTTTTTTCAAAAGGGCGGCTTCTCTCTCCAGAACCTTACAGGGCTTCGTTCAATGTTATGGAGTTTCTATAGGCGACAATACAGTGTGATGTCTTTGAGATATTTTCATGGGAATTATCAACTCAGATATAGGTTTAAGTACAAAAGGTAAAAGGAAAACTGGAAACGAAAGGCATAAAAATAATATAACTTGGTAAAGCATCGTCTAAAGAAATATAAGATACAATAGAATAGTTCAATCAGTAGAGTCACCTCGGTTGGCAGGGGGGGCCTAAACGTGGCTTCAATTGAAGCGAATTTGATAATTAAATTCTCCAAATAGATTATTTCTTTTTAGATCCACAAAATTTGATATTAGTTACTTTATTCCTAATATCGAAATTAATTATAACAATTGGAGATTTCGGTAAATATCCGCGAAAATGCGAGGTTTGGAAAACGTGGTTGTTTCTCAAAGCAAATTCTCCAAAAAGAAAAAACTGATAGTTTTTTCCTTATGTGCTTTTAACCGAATTATTCTGCGAGAATCTAGAGAATGCTTTTGCACTATTGGCTACACTGAACTGTGCATGACGTCATGGTATTTTCCAATAATTTATGTTTTATGGTTCTAAGAGAGGAAAATTTGACAGACGATGATAAAAGTAAAACATGATTTAAGGTTATATTTACTTATTTACTAAAATATTTCTAATATTAGTTTTAATTCGTTTATTTTTAGGTAAACGAGATATCACAGTAAAGTTAATTGAAGGTGAAATATAGCTACAGTTGAAGAATCTTAAAATAAATATATTTAAAAATATATTGAATTAGTTATTCCCTTGCTCATTTCTTTGTGAAAACTCTAATTATTCTATTCTAGAATACTAAAATTGTTAATAAAAATAATTATATATAAGGTATGAGACTTTTAGTACGTAACAATGTATAATTGTAAACCAAATCGAAGAGGCGATCAGTCCAGCTTGAGCTTGAAGTCACTCCAAATTGTAAACTTCTTTGGGAAAATAAGAGAAAGGGTCGCCCCAGCGACAAAATGGGACATAATAGGTCTTTTAGGTCGCACATGCCAAAACATAATACTAATATAACGTTTCATATTAAATTAGGGCACACTTTAGTGTAGCCTTGTTTTGTTTCAATTCTGTAAATAAATAAAAGGACTGGAAATCCTTTGAAATTTTATTAATATGCTAATAACGATTGAAAAAATATTCATGCACTTTCTTTAAACATTTTCGAATGAAATATATGCGCTTGATTGAACCTGTTATTCAATACTCAGAGTCATTCAATTTATTCAAAATTCTTCTTGGAGTCCTTTTCAATGCGTTATGCTCGAAAATAATCCAGGAAACACTTCTCTTTCATAAATTTTAAATAAGTCGTGTAGATTTATCGGAAATTTGATCCAGGTCAGTAAAATTTATACGACCTATTTGTCATGAAAGCTGAAATTATTTGTTCAATTAGCGTGAAAAATTCTACTTCTTACATTGTCAATAGTGACATCCGTTTTGGAAATGATTCAGATTTATCGCCATTCAATATAAAAAACCGCTAATCCACTACTGCCGTCACATCTTTGTCTTGCACAGTTTTCTAAGATTTAGCAGATCACCTTTCATTTTTTAAACTAATTTATACTTATAATTGCTCTTATTGGAAATGCAAAGTTTTCCAATAATAAAGGTTCTCAGGAAATTGTCAAAATGAAATTACTGAGGCCCTTCCTATGGTGCCTCAGTATTGCATTCGTGCAGACGAAAAATTTTCTTACCCCCATTTTTTAAAACTTTTTTTCATGTTTCCGATCCATGAGTCCGAAAATGCAAAAAAAATCATCTGGTCGTCTGTATGTATGCCGGCACGATAACTCTAGAACTAAAGTTCTGATTGACTTGCGGTTTTGATTATCTTGAATAATTACTTCTAACTTAGAACCCTATTGATTTTCAGAATTTTCGGTTTATCTACTTTATAATCAATTTTCTTAAAATCCGCATATGCATTTCTTATGTTACAATTTTAGGAATTTCAATTATTTCTAAGTCAACATTCCTAACATTCTTAAAATTCCATAAATTACAAACATACTCTAACAACCTGTCAAACAACAGCTGTTGATAGTAAAGGTGAAATTTCTAAGGTGGGTTGCGACCTTCATACTTGCAATCATAGCCATTTTGGAGGCTATTTTTATTCGAAATTAGTAGCCAAGCCTGCCAATTTATGAAAAATATATAAGCAATTTCTTAAAAATTAAAAATATTTCTTAAAAAACACCTTCATCAAATTTATTGGCTCTCTGTCGCAACCCCATAGAATAATTAACCGGCCATTTTATTTGGCAAAAATCAGAATAATGCTTGGCTGTGCCTGTCAAGTATCAAGATGTCAACTGTGAATGGCTCTTAAATGTCAAATTATTTAAAAATGTATACTTCTTTTGATATTTATTGCAAATAATTTGTAGTATATCTCAATTCAGGCTTTCCATAAAGGTACAGCAAGATAGATAATATATTGTTCTTATACAAAGGTAGGATATAATGCTGGATTTTTTTATAGAAAATTTTTATTGTACGATTTTGAATTACATATTCAACCAGCGAATTGTAAATAATAATTAGTAAACTTCTAGTCATAAATTTCCTTAATAAATAAAATTTAAAATGAATCTTCTTGCCTTGGTACCGAGGTATTTTGTTGTTTTTTATTTAAATTATAAAGTTGTCATTTATTTGTATGTTGAAAGAAGGCCTTTGTAAATTACATTGCTCTCTATGGATCTACTTTAACACAAAAATAGTTTTGTGGCTATAAGTTGCTATAACCTATCGTCGCAAAACTATTAATAATTTAAACATAGTAAGTAGTATTATTATAACATCAAGTAATTTTTTAAAATAAAGTACATGATCTCAAAATAGAAATAATTTATAATAAATGCGGGTAAAACGGGGAGTAAAATAACAATAAATTAAGGGAAATACTTAAAAATGGCAGGTTTAATATTATATTATGCAACGATCATGTAATGATGGTTATTAATACACGAGCATTAACCGGGATACGAAACGAGCCAAAGCCGAGTTTCGTATGGTTTATGCGAGTGTTTTATTAACCATTACATGAGAGTTGCATACGCTATTTTTTCTACACCCGATAAATAATCAAGACCTATAAATATTATATTTATATTGGTATTTCTATAAAAAATTCTACAAAATTGTAAATAATGATATAACTTCGAGTATTGGTATTTCCCTAGATTTTTGCGGCAAAATATTTTGTACTCTATTTTCTGCTTTCTCCGATATGTGTGGAGGAGTCTTCTATATCGCTGATATCAGACATTTTAATATTATAATTATCGAAGTTTAGCTATCTACGAAAATTTAATACGTTTTGACAACTAAAACAATTACATAGGAACCTAGGACAAACGTCAAACAGCATGCTTGGTTGAAAAATTGTAGGTTTCTATTGATTAAAAATCTGTATCGTAATGAAAAATCTGTATCATAATGGGTATCATTATGAAACGGATTATGGGCATATAAGTGCATTATTATAATACGGGTGTAGAAAAAGAGTATTATCACAAAAAAGTATATCCGTTCTGTTTATTTATTAAGAATATTGTTTGAGGTTACTTTTAAATACATTTATTGTTTTTTTTTTAATTTCTGTAGGCAGTCTATTAAATTTTTTAAACCTTTAATAAAAATTGTATTTTGGGAACTTTTAGTGATGGCTTGTCATACATGAAAGTCAGATTGGCTTCTTGTATTTTAGTTGTGATATTTCGATGATACTATGTCATTTTTATTTTATAAATAAATATCAGTCATGTACTGAACATAATTCTGAACTGAAAGCCAATTTATTTCTTTTAACATAGTTGCAATACTCATCCTTCTGTCCTTTATTAATATTATATATACAGGCGAAGTAAGGAGCCCAAATATTTTACATGAGCAGCCTTAAGAGGTAAAGGGGACAATTATTATTGGATAACTTGCTCAAACAAGTTTGTAAACCCTAATCAAAAGGCGATATAGAATGGTTTTAAAAATCAAGGCTTATGGAAATCATGACATGGTTTAACCTAATTAATGCCAATACTTCGCAAACCAAAAAATTCAACGTCCTAATACTACTATCGGCTTTCGGTCTTTCGTTCCAAGTTAAATCATTTCTCGTTTTTGTTACGCTACGAGTTTAGCCTTGTTGTCCTCAGTCTCGATAAGGTGGGAACCACCATTTTAGCGTCTCTCGAATTTGCATTGCCTTCTAGAAACATCGAAGCTTTTTAATTAAGATCCAACTCAATTTTGTTTACGATATATTCACGATTTTTTTTAGGTTAAAATTTTTCATTCAAAGTAATCTTAGAACATGTATTCTAAGGAAGTTACTAATAAATATGTGGTGAAAACTGACGGCAACACTGTCGGCCACTAGAGCACATACAGGTCTGGTGTAAGCCATATAAATGGAAAATAATAATTAAAATGTTTTGATTGAGTTTAATTAAATATCAAAATAAAATATTTTAATTTTTATATAAACGACATTTTTAAATGTATACGACTTCAATCAAAAATAATATAGGCTAATAATCAAGTGTATACGAGGGTACTGAACAAGAGATAATTTTATACTTTACTCGAGTTTTTTGTATTAAACCATTAAACCTTTTTGGGCAATAATGATTTCTTTTATATAAAGCGATCCCTTTTGAAACACTCCAAGCTACGCATCTGTTTTATATCTCCATAATGTAAACAGCACCAGCAGGGTTATTCTACTAAATTTATAGCCCCGCTACAAGTTGGATTTTGGCTTGAACTTTATATGTTCCTAACTTCAAAGTGGAGTCCTAGCTTTTTCGTATTCTATTAAGCTTCTAGCACCCCTTATAGTCTGCATATGAGGACTATACTGTAGTCTATTCTTATAAGCACCAAATAAGGTGCCTATTAAAGTTAAAAGTATGCTAGAAGTGTACACATAACCTGATTTTTTGTTTTATTGGAGTTTGATGTGAGAGTTGTGAATATTTATTGGACAATAATTATAAAACGGCAAAAGTTAAGTGGAACAAACTTAAACAGAAAAATCTTCAGAAAACAACAGGTAATTTAAAATTTAACAATTGTTGTCGTTTGTGTGGCCAAATAATTTTTTTATCATGTATTTTCTATTTTTATCAAAGTATTTTTTTGCGCCGTAATAGGTATAAACACTATAAACAAAATTTGTGATATTTTATTTTCTATTAATTTATAAAATTAAAAAAATATGTTTGGCTACCATAAGAAAATTTTAATTTCTATACTTTTCTGTCACTATTATTTGGCTACACAAACTACATTACCAAAATTAATAATTATTCAGGTTAATTATGGCTTTCCTTGGAATGGGGTTAATTTTGTTACGTCGACAAGAAGAAAGAAGGCTAAATAGGGAATTTTCTTTAGAAAAAAGAAGGTTGAGGGATGCTTCAAATCCCTTTGAACTCAATGAAAGTGTTTTTAAAAAGTTATTTAGAGCAGACAAGGAAACAACTAGATATCTAATTAATAGGCTACGGGAACAACTTTTACCTGCCCGAATAGATGGAATCTCGCCTGAAATAAAGGTAAATATACAACGTACATATTTAAGGTCTAGTTTATCAACAGCTTAAGGGGTCTATTCTGTAACAATTCCTTTATATTTAATGGCCTTTAAAAATATTTTCTTCTTTACTTCTGTCATTATTTAAATGGATCTTTAAAATACATTAGAGGACTATCTTAAAGAAATCTGTTTAAATAATGACAGAAGTAAATTAACGAATACGAAAATGTTTTTAAAGGCCGTTAAATATAAAGGAATTGTTACAGAATAGACCCCAGAGGATGTTATCTCATCTGTTGCCTCTCACCTATTGATAAATATTTTTAAAAATAAATCGTTTTGTGGCAAAAGTAAGTTTATTTGATAGGTACTCATCACCTTAAGATTTCTGGGATATGGAAATTATCAGAGAGTTCTTGGGCAAGGATTATTTTTGCCAGTAAGTCAGCCTACTGTTAGCCGATGCCTAAAACGAGTTATAAAAGCAATATATGATGAATTTCTGAATGAAGTAATTCACTTTCCTTCGACAGTGCAGGAAAGAGAAAGCACATCAAGGCAGTATGTAAATTATAAAACTATATTACAGTAATATTGATAAAAATTAAAGTCATAAATACAAAGTACTCACTATTAAATTGAATTTAAAATGTAGGTGTATTGTTGATTTTAGTATTAAAAAATAAATAATTTTTTTTTCAGATTTCAGGGTGTAGCTGGATTTCATGGGATTTTGGGGTGTATCGACTGTACACATGTAGCAATAGTTACTCCGAAAACTCAAGAACATGCATACAAAAATCATAAGGGATTTTACTCTCTAAATGTTCAAATGGTATGTATATATTTTACAATTAATATTGTTCATAAACATTTTTTTATGCATATCTAAACCTTCATCATTTCCAGAGTTTATTTCTCTGTTATACATATAATTATATTTACAGTTACCATATCAACATTGTAAACCAACTATAAGCACTATTGACTATATTATACATATCTGACAAGAAAAACCTAGGGGCCTACTGTGCCTCTAACGAACTGAATTCAACTTAGCTTTCTCATTGCTTGATAAAAAGCAATATAGAAGCAATGCCATTCAGGTCAAGTGTTTGCTAGCTTTCATGTTTTCAGTGTGGAAAGGCAGCATTGTTTCTACATTGATCTTTATCAGGCTAGTGAGAAAGCTAGGTTTCAGTTCATTACAAGCAAAGCAGGCCCCTAGGTTGATCTTGCCAGCGTTGTATATATTTTTTATTATAATTAACAAATGTAAATATTGATTTATTAGGTTTGTGATGAACAGTTAAGAATAACAAATGTTAATGCCAACTTTCCAGGATCAGTGCATGATCAATTTATTTTCAATGCTAGTACCATAAAGAGACAGATGATTTATCTTCTCGAAAACAGGATAGGACAATTTTTTCTTATTGGTGAGTACTATTTTCAAAATTGTCCTTATAATTGCCAGGTTTCTTATTTTTTAATAATAGTTTTAATCAAAAGAATTTTTATATTTCAGGTGATTCTGGATATAACTTAAAACAGTATTTATTGACTCCTATTTTGGATGCTGCTCCAAATTCACCTGAAGAACGTTACACTAAGAAGCATTGCCAAGTTCGTAATAGGGTTGAACGCTTATTTGGAGTGATGAAGGCAAAATGGCGTTGTTTAAGGCAGGATCGCGTATTGCATTACCAACCACGAGTAGCAGCACTAATTGTTTATAGTTGTGCTATACTCCATAACTTATTATTAAATAGGTAATTTTTATTTTTATGTATTGTTTAAATTTTATAACCAATGATTTTTAGAGTTTATGTGCCAGAGATAGAAGAACTGGAAATTAATAATATTGAAGATAACATTGGTTTAAATAATCATGTAGCAGGCATTCGAATAAGAAACCAAATAGTTGCCAATTTTTTTCAGGAATAAAATTTATTTCAATGGTTAACTTTATTTTTTATTAAAAAAATCAAAATATTTGTTTTATTTTATTTAAATATAAAATGGAAACATAAATAAAACTAAAACATTACAAACATAACACAAAAACAACACTAAAACATTAGGAACAAAAATAAAATAAATATATACATACTCTATCTACAAAAATAAATAAAAATCAATGAATATTGATATAAAATAAAAAAAAATATATCACAAATAAAAAATCATAAATAAAAAATCACAAACAAAAAATCACAAATAAAAAATCCCAAAATGTGATACCAAAAGGGAGAAAAATTTACATGACAAAAAAAATATTCATTTAGAAAAATATTGCTTAGCAATGTCGCCTAAATAATTGAGACTGTTTGCAATGTTATTTGTGGCTTTTGCCACATTTTCCAATGCCACTGCAACAGCATTCAATCCTTCATTATTACTTTTAATCATCTCATTAAATAAAACTTTCTCCTCTGATTGTTTCATTTTAACAAAGTTATTTTGTTTGGGAGCTTCATTTTCTTTGTTGTTTTCTTCAACAAGAAGTACTGGATTAAATTCCTTTTCCTGATCGGTATCCACATTGTCTATAAGTATAGACTCCTCTTCTTCGTCTACTATGAGTTCTATGTTTTCGACATTACTTGAACCTTCCCCAAAACCTAGACCCAAGCTGCTGTCATTGCCAATTATTGCTAGGAGTTTTTGTTCTCTCTCGGATAGGTAATGTTCAGAAGTAACATTATTTCCAGTTTTTTTTAAATTTATTTTAATGTCGCTACTTTTTTTCCTGGTCAGTAGCTTCTGATTTTTCCAAACCTATAAAATCCGACAGTAAATTAAAAAAAAAAAATAGGCATTATTTAGACTTAAAACTAACCTTTTTCCACTGTTCAACGCTTTTTTGGGGACCCATTTCATTCAAGTTATCTGATAATTTTATCCACATTTCCCCTTGCATTTTTTTTCCTTGTATGCCAACAAACTTTCCTGTCGCAAATTTTGTATGATCAGACATGTAGTCTACTAAATGGTTTAATTGAGTTTCTGTACATCTCTGTCTTTTCTGATCCATTTTTAATCATAAAAATCTAATAATAAAAAAGCAAAACACTGGTAGTAAAGTAAACACGGTCTAATGAAGTAATGAATGGGAATTATTCATTCTTCTTTTTTGAAAAGCATTTAGACTGAACATCTATGTGCTATGAGCAAAAGTTCTTAGAACACAACGTTGCCAAACCTCACAGACTAATTTTCTAGTACTGTAGTTGTAGCCCTATTAAATTTATAGTCGGACTATTTCTAAGACTAGTAGAATATGGCTGGACTATAATTTAGAGTCTACATGTTTAGTATGCTAAACTTATAGTCTCTTTTATAGTTCCTTAGTAGAATAACCCTGCAGTGGTCATAATTTTTTACACAGTTTATTCCACGAAACTCTCTTGTACACTTATGCTTATTAAATTGCTATTTTTCGTTAGAAAAAGAAAACTAGAAGTAGATGGAAAGACTCGGGTGAGCACCGCTTTTTCCAATGTGAACGTGTGGAAAATGTACGATAAATCTTTTGGTTTGCAGCTTGAAAGCAAATGTACGTTCCGGGAATACTAAATTTTTAGATTCGTCTTACAATCTCATATTTCTAGAATATAGGGTTTTGTTTTATGTGAAAATATCATCGAGAAGGATATGCAGAGGTTTTTCACAATCAATGTCAGCCTGATTTTATTTGTTTTGTCTTTATTTGGATTTGTTGTTGTACACTTTCTTTTATTTATTTTCATGTTTTTATTTTTATATTTTTATTATTGCTTGTAAGAGTGATGTATAATCATTATTTTTTGTTTTTTTTAATTTAATTGGAATAGCATGAGTATTTATAGACATAAAATAATAATTTGTGCAACAAGAGTGGAAAATTCACTCGAGCTGTACATCATATTTTTTGACATATAAATCTGGAGCACGTAACAAGGTTAGTCTCCGATTCGTTTGTCTTGCTTTTAAACAGAATGAGCGTCTCAAGGTTAAAATTTATGAAATCAAGAAACAAAAATCTGATGTGTCCAACACATGACTTTCCTATCTAGTTATGATAGGCCATTTCCGGTTATTTTGTACAACCTATTGCAGCACCTCTATAAATGTTTAGAGGATAAACTAAATATATACATTTTCCACATACATCTAACTCGAAACATTTTTCTATAGATATTCACTAAAAACGAAAATACTGAAAAATTTAAATTTAGCACTTTTCCTTCAATTTTTCCAATACGGTCCATTTTAGAAAAATTATATGAAAAACAAAAATTATAGAGATCGATATCACAATTAACTTTTATTTAAACAATTTTCCTAAAATTTGAATTTTATTACATTTTGTCAAATTTCTCGAATACGGACCATTTTAAAAAAATTATAAAGATCGATATCACAATTAACTTTTAGTTAAACAATTTTCCTAAAAATTTGAATTTTATTACATTTTGTCAAATTTCTCGAATACGGACCATTTTAAAAAAAAATGTATAGAACCAAAATTATAGATAAAGTAATTTTTATCTAAACAATTTTCTTCTCCAAACATCAATAACAGATATATTCCATAAAATATAAAAACGGCTTCCCATAAATGTTCCGACTTTGTCCAAAATCTTATCATTTCACGTCAGGCCGAAATAAACTTTTTTTCTTTATTCGTTTTTGAGTTTTCTTCAAAATTCTAAATTTACACATTTTCTCAAATATATCGAATAAGGTCCATTTTAGAGAAATTATGTATAGAATAAAAATTATATTGCAAACAACTTTTATTTAAACAATTTTTATAAAAAAATATTTTTTTTACCTTTTGTCAAATTTCTCGAATACGGACCATTTAAGGAAAATTTTGTATAGATAATTATATTAGAAGTAACTTTTATTTGAAGAATTTTCTTCTCCAAACGTAAATAACAGATATATTCTATAAAATATAAAAATGACCACCTATAAAGTACCCCCCCAGATGTTCCGACTCTGCCCAAAATCTAATCAGTTCATTAGACGCTGGAATAAAGCTTAAGTTTAAAATTTGGTGTTTTTCTGTGTATCGGGTCATGAGTTATGTGACACACACACACACACACACACACACACACACACACACACACACACACACACACACACACACACACACACACACACACACACACACACACACACACACACACACACACACACACACACACACACACACACACACACACACACACACACACACACACACACACACACACACACACACACACACACACACACACACACACACACACACACACACACACACACACACACACACACACACACACACACACACACACACACACACACACACACACACACACACACACACACACACACACACACACACACACACACACACACACACACACACACACACACACACACACACACACACACACACACACACACACACACACACACACACACACACACACACACACACACACACACACACACACACACACACACACACACACACACACACACACACACACACACACACACACACACACACACACACACACACACACACACACACACACACACACACACACACACACACACACACACACACACACACACACACACACACACACACACACACACACACACACACACACACACACACACACACACACACACACACACACACACACACACACACACACACACACACACACACACACACACACACACACACACACACACACACACACACACACACACACACACACACACACACACACACACACACACACACACACACACACACACACACACACACACACACACACACACACACACACACACACACACACACACACACACACACACACACACACACACACACACACACACACACACACACACACACACACACACACACACACACACACACACACACACACACACACACACACACACACACACACACACACACACACACACACACACACACACACACACACACACACACACACACACACACACACACACACACACACACACACACACACACACACACACACACACACACACACACACACACACACACACACACACACACACACACACACACACACACACACACACACCATCATCATCATCGCGAAAATAGTCAAAACGGATTCAGGGGACCTCAAAACGTAAAAATCCGTCGAAACCTCGAGGTCGAAAAAAATCATGATTCCTATACTTTCCTTATATGTGTATACAGATAGGAAAGTAAAAAGTGACCGTAGAGCTGTGGACAGCCTTCCACGCGAATAGTCTGGGTTCGAATCTGGGCTCGGAACAAATTATTTTTTATTTTATTTTGTAAATTAGTAAAATTCATAAATTATTTTAAAATTAATTATGTTGTCCTAATAACCTAAAATATATTTTTTTAAATTTGTAGATATTCGTTAGTGGGTCGTATAAAAAATGTACTGTACAACTCGACTGGATTATCCATATCCACTCTTGTTGCACCAACAACTATTTTATATGACTTATATTTATGTTTATCATTAAAATTTTTAATTTCCAAAACACTAAAAATTTGTCTTTTTATTATTTGCCAATTAAGTTATTTGAGTAAAGCCTTCATTTGAATACTTAAAGTTAGCCCGTGGCTCTAATTAAAAGTTTTGAGTTAAATAACTCTTAGTAAATAAACTCGGACGTGACCTTAACAACATTGAAGAAAAAGCGGAAAATTTCAGACGAGGAAAAAACGAAACTTTAAATTAAAAATTAACTTCGTTAGGTTTCTTGTTATTGAGAATAAGCCCTTAGTTATTATTTAATATTAAGTCTACAACTGAATTATTTGCAATCAGAAAAATTAGTCGAAAACTTCCTTCAGTTCGAAAAAACCCATAAAAGATGGTGTATTATATTTTATTGATGTCTTTAAATAACAGTTTCCATCTAATTAGTAAGTTTGAAAACATACTTCTCTTTCTTAAACTTTAAAAAGAACAATAATATGAATTAAAATAAACAGTTAAGTACTAAAAATGAAAAAATACTATATTCAATCCAATTTATACGAACGCCACTACGGGTCTTTATCGAATAATGAATACAAACTGAAGTGTGAGAACATAATTTGTGTACAGATTTGTTCAGTTTTGCTAGCTAAAATTTTTCTTCGTTTATTCTTAAACGATTTCAATATGATTCATGATCTTCCAAAGCGTGCTCTTTCAATATATTTTCACTACCTCCCCATTTATTTCTGGATAATATCCACGACATACGACGTTTCCTTTGTTTATTAATTAAATTTCAATTTTTTAGACAGCATTTTCTGTCTACGAAATCACTGATAGATTGCTCTTGACCAGCTGATGTATATGACACATTCAGCAAAACAACATGAAACGTGTAAGTCCTTCATCTGACTACAAAAAGTGGCACGTCGTGTTTTTTTTTCTAGCTCTTTGCACTTCGTGTCTTTTTCTTGCTCTTTGTAGTTGGGGTGAACAACATGTACTATGTTTCGGTGGTGGAAGCGCTCATGTGACCTGTGAAATTCCAAGATAAAGTTGCTTATCAATATTTTTTTTCAATTTTTGTCTTCAATGAAATATACGCATCAACAACAATAAAAAAATCCCTTTGCAAGCATTTTCTGTCACCTGGTTTTACTACTTCCGATGTAGGGATTTCGGCCATATCATATTTTACATTTTTCAATGAAATTAGGTATATTATTTAATCGCGTTTTTTCTAAATCTAAGATGATATTTTTTATTAGGTCATCAGGATCGTGTAGGATTGAACTAGTGGGAAGTTCAGTGTTTCTATCCGATATGTTTGAGCCAGACGGCATACCTTTGATTATCATTATCATTTTCTAACTAAACCACATACTTCGATTTTTTCTTACTATACGGAAAATGGTCGCACTGCGCAGCTTTCTGAGTGCCTTTTAAAAGGAGATAGAAAACTCCGCCATTTTAAACACTTATTACGTGTTGCCTACATATTGGCGCAATAGTTTTAGTAGTTATGTTATAATATTTACCAAAAGTCAGTCCTCAAAGATATTATTTTCGAACCTACACTTTACAAAACCATTAACAAATAATGAATATTTTGAAAACCTGGCTTTACTTTGTGATTTTATGTTAAATCTTTCCATTTGTAAGTAACAGTAACTACTTTATTCATGTTCCTATTGTTGTATTCTGAAGCTTTTTATTTTTCAGGTCTCCTACGAATCTCAAGCACTTAACATGAACCAATTCTTAATAGAAAGCAAATACCAAGAAAATTTAAGCATTTACTTCAATAGATGGGAGCGGTATTAAAATCAAACGAAATAATATAAACATGTAAGTAATATTATTTACTTTTCGGAACATTTATATTACAATAAAATTGTTATTATTTATTTCAGGTTTACTACCTGTGGCTCATCTATATTTTATAAAGTATTATTTTTTTATTTAATACAGGACTAAATGAAAAAGGTGTGTTTATTAACAAATATAACAAATAGTGCCTAAACAAGAAACTTTATTGTTTGTTTCAAGTGAATTTAAATCGTAAAGTTTTATTTTGGTTATAAAATTATGTATGATCTTTTTATTTCAGAATCAAACATTAAGTACCGAAACAACTTTTTAAATTGAGCCAAAGTATGATCTTCAAGAAATATTTGAACAAGAACAACCATTATTATATTATGTTTTGGTACATAGTTTTGTAATGTCCAAATAAGTTGTAAACTGAGAAAATTATGAAATAATGAAATAATCTAGCTATTCTTCATCTTCTTAGGATCAATGTTGAATATTCATAAAATAAAGACACCAAAATATTTTAATGTTTTTTAATGAAACCCTTCTCAATCCTAACTACATTTTTCAAAAAACTAATCTTAACTCTCAATAATCAGGCAGTTTTGGAAGTTATAATTGATTTATTTGAAAATGAACACAATTTAAATCTAATTTCATATTTCTAGGTACACAATCATAATCTGTATATATTACTAAAAATCATCTGTCTTTTTTCTATTGTTTAATTGTATAAATGTTTAAATTTTTAGTTTTAATGTACAAGGTTTTATCAGACTAAGGGCCAGTCTTTTCACCTTTGAGTAAAGTTGAAAGTAACTACTTGCTGATTAAACTATAGGGCCATTGTTTGTTAATCTGTCAAGTAAACCTACATGTAACTTTACTCAGAGGTGGAAAGATTGACCCTAACTCCAGTTAATCAGTAGTCTATATTGAATTGTTAAAACATATTTTTATTAGGTATAATTATGATGTGTATTGTAAATAAAAAAAAAACTATTTGTGACTGATATACACATATTTTCAAGTAAAAAAAAAAACAACATAAAAATATGACTACTTAATTTGGTAATTACTGAAATAAACATCAAACTCAAAATATTTAATTTTCAAAATAAAGTAGCTATCTAATAATAATGATATTTATTTGTCAATTATATATAAACATTTAAATAGTATAACTACAGGGACTGCATCATCTCACTGTTTTATGTATCACGAAGATAAAAAACCTTTTTAGGGAAACATAAAAAACAATATTAATTCATACAAAAAAATAAGAAGATACATAAATGTACAAAATTAAAAAGTATTTGAAAATAAATATATAATAAATCAATAAGCGATGACAAATTAACACAAACACACAAGAGGACTTTACTGAAAGTTTTAACATAACTAATTACTGTTAAAATAATTTAGCTTTTTAAAGAGAGTTTATATATGAGGTAATTGATTAATTTGAACTCTACCTTCCTATTTGTTATAAGACAAAAATTAATAGAATTCGCAGAAATAGGAGTAAGTTGAAATTTCAATACCTTATTTACTATTTTAAAAATAAAGGTCATTGTCTACACATAAAAACTGTCCCATATTCAACGTAGTCAACATAAGCTGAATGCTATATCTGCTACATCCTAAAATAGCTCCCGTTGCCTTATTCTGAGAAAGCTGTAACCTCTCAAAAGTAGAGTTAGAACATCCTGTGTGTATTATATATTTGGCATTACTTGTATCCTAAAGATATCACTTGAGCATATTTTAAAACCTGTGTCATGTTAGCTCCTAGCCAGCCAGCTCCAAAACCAGCCGGAGCTCAAAGCGCCGGCGGTCGAAAAATATTCTTTTACGACAACAATTATTCGTTCTAAATTTTAGTTTAAAGATTACTACACCTTCAGAATAATGTTAATTATTTTCAATAACCCTTATAGAATTATATTAAGGAATTAAAGGGATGAAATTTCAATATTTTTGGTGCTGAAAATTTTTTTTCTATAATTTTATCAAGCCAATCGATAGATAATACAAATACAAACAACTTTTCTTGATACCATTTTGAATTCTATACATGAAATAAAGATTTTAGAGAGGGGTTGATATTTCATTATTTTTGGAGCTGGAAAAAATTTTGTTTTTTCTTTAATTTTATTACGCCAATCAATAGATAATACAAATACAAACAACTTTTCTTTATTCCATTTTGAATGCTATATATGAAATAAGGATTTTAGAGAGGGGTTGATATTTCATTATTTTTGGAGCTGGAAAAAATTTTGTTTTTTCTTTAATTTTATTACGCCAATAAATAGATAATACAAATACAAACAACTTTTCTTAATTCCATTTTGAATGCTATATATAAAATAAGGATTTTAGAGAGGGGTTGATATTTTATTATTTTTGGAGCTGGAAAAGTTTTTGTTTTTTCTTTAATTTTATTACGCCAAAAAATAGATAATACAAATACAAACAACTTTTCTTAATTCCATTTTGAATGCTATATATAAAATAGGGATTTTAGAGAGGGGTTGATATTTTATTATTTTTGGAGCTGGAAAAGTTTTTGTTTTTTCTTTAATTTTATTACGCCAAAAAATAGATAATACAAATACAAACAACTTTTCTTAATTCCATTTTGAATGCTATATATAAAATAGGGATTTTAGAGAGGGGTTGATATTTTATTATTTTTGGAGCTGGAAAAGTTTTTGTTTTTTCTTTAATTTTATTACGCCAAAAAATAGATAATACAAATACAAACAACTTTTCTTGATTCTATTTTGAATGCTATATATAAAATAAAGATTTTAGAGAGGGGTTGATATTTTATTATTTTTGGAGCTGGAAAAGTTTTTGTTTTTTCTTTAATTTTATTACGCCAAAAAATAGATAATACAAATACAAACAACTTTTCTTTATTCCATTTTGAATGCTATATATGAAATAAGGATTTTAGAGAGGGGTTGATATTTCATTATTTTTGGAGCTGGAAAAGTTTTTGTTTTTTCTTTAATTTTATTACGCCAAAAAATAGATAATACAAATACAAACAACTTTTCTTAATTCTATTTTGAATGCTATATATAAAATAAGGATTTTAGAGAGGGGTTGATATTTTATTATTTTTGGAGCTGGAAAAGTTTTTGTTTTTTCTTTAATTTTATTACGCCAAAAAATAGATAATACAAATACAAACAACTTTTCTTTATTCCATTTTGAATGCTATATATGAAATAAGGATTTTAGAGAGGGGTTGATATTTCATTATTTTTGGAGCTGGAAAAAATTTTGTTTTTTCTTTAATTTTATTACGCCAATAAATAGATAATACAAATACAAACAACTTTTCCTAATTCCATTTTGAATGCTATATATAAAATAAGGATTTTAGAGAGGGGTTGATATTTTATTATTTTTGGAGCTGGAAAAGTTTTTGTTTTTTCTTTAATTTTATTACGCCAAAAAATAGATAATACAAATACAAACAACTTTTCTTAATTCCATTTTGAATGCTATATATAAAATAGGGATTTTAGAGAGGGGTTGATATTTTATTATTTTTGGAGCTGGAAAAGTTTTTGTTTTTTCTTTAATTTTATTACGCCAAAAAATAGATAATACAAATACAAACAACTTTTCTTAATTCCATTTTGAATGCTATATATGAAATAAGGATTTTAGAGAGGGGTTGATATTTCATTATTTTTGGAGCTGGAAAAGTTTTTGTTTTTTCTTTAATTTTATTACGCCAAAAAATAGATAATACAAATACAAACAACTTTTCTTAATTCTATTTTGAATGCTATATATAAAATAAGGATTTTAGAGAGGGGTTGATATTTTATTATTTTTGGAGCTGGAAAAGTTTTTGTTTTTTCTTTAATTTTATTACGCCAAAAAATAGATAATACAAATACAAACAACTTTTCTTTATTCCATTTTGAATGCTATATATGAAATAAGGATTTTAGAGAGGGGTTGATATTTCATTATTTTTGGAGCTGGAAAAAATTTTGTTTTTTCTTTAATTTTATTACGCCAATAAATAGATAATACAAATACAAACAACTTTTCTTAATTCCATTTTGAATGCTATATATAAAATAAGGATTTTAGAGAGGGGTTGATATTTTATTATTTTTGGAGCTGGAAAAGTTTTTGTTTTTTCTTTAATTTTATTACGCCAAAAAATAGATAATACAAATACAAACAACTTTTCTTAATTCCATTTTGAATGCTATATATAAAATAGGGATTTTAGAGAGGGGTTGATATTTTATTATTTTTGGAGCTGGAAAAGTTTTTGTTTTTTCTTTAATTTTATTACGCCAAAAAATAGATAATACAAATACAAACAACTTTTCTTAATTCCATTTTGAATGCTATATATAAAATAGGGATTTTAGAGAGGGGTTGATATTTTATTATTTTTGGAGCTGGAAAAGTTTTTGTTTTTTCTTTAATTTTATTACGCCAAAAAATAGATAATACAAATACAAACAACTTTTCTTAATTCCATTTTGAATGCTATATATAAAATAGGGATTTTAGAGAGGGGTTGATATTTTATTATTTTTGGAGCTGGAAAAGTTTTTGTTTTTTCTTTAATTTTATTACGCCAAAAAATAGATAATACAAATACAAACAACTTTTCTTTATTCCATTTTGAATGCTATATATGAAATAAGGATTTTAGAGAGGGGTTGATATTTCATTATTTTTGGAGCTGGAAAAAATTTTGTTTTTTCTTTAATTTTATTACGCCAATAAATAGATAATACAAATACAAACAACTTTTCTTAATTCCATTTTGAATGCTATATATAAAATAAGGATTTTAGAGAGGGGTTGATATTTTATTATTTTTGGAGCTGGAAAAGTTTTTGTTTTTTCTTTAATTTTATTACGCCAAAAAATAGATAATACAAATACAAACAACTTTTCTTAATTCCATTTTGAATGCTATATATAAAATAGGGATTTTAGAGAGGGGTTGATATTTTATTATTTTTGGAGCTGGAAAAGTTTTTGTTTTTTCTTTAATTTTATTACGCCAAAAAATAGATAATACAAATACAAACAACTTTTCTTAATTCCATTTTGAATGCTATATATAAAATAGGGATTTTAGAGAGGGGTTGATATTTTATTATTTTTGGAGCTGGAAAAGTTTTTGTTTTTTCTTTAATTTTATTACGCCAAAAAATAGATAATACAAATACAAACAACTTTTCTTAATTCTATTTTGAATGCTATATATAAAATAAGGATTTTAGAGAGGGGTTGATATTTTATTATTTTTGGAGCTGGAAAAGTTTTTGTTTTTTCTTTAATTTTATTACGCCAAAAAATAGATAATACAAATACAAACAAATTTTTTTTATTCCATTTTGAATGCTATATATGAAATAAGGATTTTAGAGAGGGGTTGATATTTCATTATTTTTGGAGCTGGAAAAAATTTTGTTTTTTCTTTAATTTTATTACGCCAATAAATAGATAATACAAATACAAACAACTTTTCTTAATTCCATTTTGAATGCTATATATAAAATAAGGATTTTAGAGAGGGGTTGATATTTTATTATTTTTGGAGCTGGAAAAGTTTTTGTTTTTTCTTTAATTTTATTACGCCAAAAAATAGATAATACAAATACAAACAACTTTTCCTAATTCCATTTTGAATGCTATATATAAAATAGGGATTTTAGAGAGGGGTTGATATTTTATTATTTTTGGAGCTGGAAAAGTTTTTGTTTTTTCTTTAATTTTATTACGCCAAAAAATAGATAATACAAATACAAACAACTTTTCTTAATTCCATTTTGAATGCTATATATAAAATAGGGATTTTAGAGAGGGGTTGATATTTCATTATTTTTGGAGCTGGAAAAAATTTTGTTTTTTCTTTAATTTTATTACGCCAATCAATAGATAATACAAATACAAACAACTTTTCTTTATTCCATTTTGAATGCTATATATGAAATAAGGATTTTAGAGAGGGGTTGATATTTCATTATTTTTGGAGCTGGAAAAAATTTTGTTTTTTCTTTAATTTTATTACGCCAATAAATAGATAATACAAATACAAACAACTTTTCTTAATTCCATTTTGAATGCTATATATAAAATAAGGATTTTAGAGAGGGGTTGATATTTTATTATTTTTGGAGCTGGAAAAGTTTTTGTTTTTTCTTTAATTTTATTACGCCAAAAAATAGATAATACAAATACAAACAACTTTTCTTAATTCCATTTTGAATGCTATATATAAAATAGGGATTTTAGAGAGGGGTTGATATTTTATTATTTTTGGAGCTGGAAAAGTTTTTGTTTTTTCTTTAATTTTATTACGCCAAAAAATAGATAATACAAATACAAACAACTTTTCTTAATTCCATTTTGAATGCTATATATAAAATAGGGATTTTAGAGAGGGGTTGATATTTTATTATTTTTGGAGCTGGAAAAGTTTTTGTTTTTTCTTTAATTTTATTACGCCAAAAAATAGATAATACAAATACAAACAACTTTTCTTGATTCTATTTTGAATGCTATATATAAAATAAGGATTTTAGAGAGGGGTTGATATTTTATTATTTTTGGAGCTGGAAAAGTTTTTGTTTTTTCTTTAATTTTATTACGCCAAAAAATAGATAATACAAATACAAACAACTTTTCTTAATTCCATTTTGAATGCTATATATGAAATAAGGATTTTAGAGAGGGGTTGATATTTCATTATTTTTGGAGCTGGAAAAAATTTTGTTTTTTCTTTAATTTTATTACGCCAATCAATATATAATAAAATACAAACAACTTTTCTTAATTCCATTTTGAATGCTATATATGAAATAAGGATTTTAGAGAGGGGTTGATATTTCATTATTTTTGGAGCTGAAAAATATTTTGTTTTTTCTTTAATTTTATTACGCCAATCGATAGATAATACAAATACAAATAACTTTTCTTAATTCCATTTTGAATGCTATACATGAAATAAGGATTTTAGAGAGGGGTTGATATTTCATTATTTTTGGAGCTGGAAAAAATTTTGTTTTTTCTTTAATTTTATTACGTCAATCGATAGATAATACAAATACAAACAACTTTTCTTAATTCCATTTTGAATGCTATATATGAAATAAGGATTTTAGAGAGGGGTTGATATTTCATTATTTTTGGAGCTGGAAAATATTTTGTTTTTTCTTTAATTTTATTACGCCAAAAAATAGATAATACAAATACAAACAACTTTTCTAAATTCCATTTTGAATGCTATCTATAAAATAAGGATTTTAGAGAGGGGTTGATATTTTATTATTTTTGGAGCTGGAAAAGTTTTTGTTTTTTCTTTAATTTTATTACGCCAATTGATAGATAATACAAGTACAAATAACTTTTCTTAATTCCATTTTGAATGCTATACATGAAATAAGGATTTTAGAGAGGGGTTGATATTTCATTATTTTTGGAGCTGGAAAATATTTTGTTTTTTCTTTAATTTTATTAAGCCAATCGATAGATAATACAAATACAAACAACTTTTCTTTATTCTATTTTGAATGCTATATATGAAATAAGAGTTTTAGAGAGGGGTTGATATTTCATTATTTTTGGAGCTGGAAAAGTTTTTGTTTTTTCTTTAATTTTATTACGCCAAAAAATAGATAATACAAATACAAACAACTTTTCTTAATTCCATTTTGAATGCTATATATAAAATAAGGATTTTAGAGAGGGGTTGATATTTTATTATTTTTGGAGCTGGAAAAGTTTTTGTTTTTTCTTTAATTTTATTACGCCAAAAAATAGATAATACAAATACAAACAACTTTTCTTAATTCCATTTTGAATGCTATATATGAAATAAGGATTTTAGAGAGGGGTTGATATTTCATTATTTTTGGAGCTGGAAAAAATTTTGTTTTTTCTTTAATTTTATTACGCCAATCAATAGATAATAAAATACAAACAACTTTTCTTAATTCCATTTTGAATGCTATATATGAAATAAGGATTTTAGAGAGGGGTTGATATTTCATTATTTTTGGAGCTGAAAAATATTTTGTTTTTTCTTTAATTTTATTACGCCAATCGATAGATAATACAAATACAAATAACTTTTCTTAATTCCATTTTGAATGCTATACATGAAATAAGGATTTTAGAGAGGGGTTGATATTTCATTATTTTTGGAGCTGAAAAAATTTTGTTTTTTCTTTAATTTTATTACGTCAATCGATAGATAATACAAATACAAACAACTTTTCTTAATTACATTTTGAATGCTATATATAAAATAAGGATTTTAGAGAGGGGTTGATATTTTATTATTTTTGGAGCTGGAAAGGTTTTTGTTTTTTCTTTAATTTTATTACGCCAAAAAATAGATAATACAAATACAAACAACTTTTCTAAATTCCATTTTGAATGCTATTTGTAAAATAAGGATTTTAGAGAGGGGTTGATATTTTATTATTTTTGGAGCTGGAAAAGTTTTTGTTTTTTCTTTAATTTTATTACGCCAATTGATAGATAATACAAGTACAAATAACTTTTCTTAATTCCATTTTGAATGCTATACATGAAATAAGGATTTTAGAGAGGGGTTGATATTTCATTATTTTTGGAGCTGGAAAAAATTTTGTTTTTTCTTTAATTTTATTACGCCAATCGATAGATAATACAAATACAAACAACTTTTCTTAATTCCATTTTGAATGCTATACATGAAATAAGGATTTTAGAGAGGGGTTGATATTTCATTATTTTTGGAGCTGGAAAATATTTTGTTTTTTCTTTAATTTTATTAAGCCAATCGATAGATAATACAAATACAAACAACTTTTATTTATTCTATTTTGAATGCTATATATGAAATAAGAGTTTTAGAGAGGGGTTGATATTTCATTATTTTTGGAGCTGGAAAAGTTTTTGTTTTTTCTTTAATTTTATTACGCCAAAAAATAGATAATACAAATACAAACAACTTTTCTTAATTCCATTTTGAATGCTATATATAAAATAAGGATTTTAGAGAGGGGTTGATATTTTATTATTTTTGGAGCTGGAAAAGTTTTTGTTTTTTCTTTAATTTTATTACGCCAAAAAATAGATAATACAAATACAAACAACTTTTCTTAATTCCATTTTGAATGCTATATATGAAATAAGGATTTTAGAGAGGGGTTGATATTTCATTATTTTTGGAGCTGGAAAAAATTTTGTTTTTTCTTTAATTTTATTACGCCAATCAATAGATAATAAAATACAAACAACTTTTCTTAATTCCATTTTGAATGCTATATATGAAATAAGGATTTTAGAGAGGGGTTGATATTTCATTATTTTTGGAGCTGAAAAATATTTTGTTTTTTCTTTAATTTTATTACGCCAATCGATAGATAATACAAATACAAATAACTTTTCTTAATTCCATTTTGAATGCTATACATGAAATAAAGATTTTAGAGAGGGGTTGATATTTCATTATTTTTGGAGCTGGAAAAAATTTTGTTTTTTCTTTAATTTTATTACGTCAATCGATAGATAATACAAATACAAACAACTTTTCTTAATTCCATTTTGAATGCTATATATGAAATAAGGATTTTAGAGAGGGGTTGATATTTCATTATTTTTGGAGCTGGAAAATATTTTGTTTTTTCTTTAATTTTATTACGCCAATTGATAGATAATACAAGTACAAATAACTTTTCTTAATTCCATTTTGAATGCTATACATGAAATAAGGATTTTAGAGAGGGGTTGATATTTCATTATTTTTGGAGCTGGAAAAAATTTTGTTTTTTCTTTAATTTTATTACGCCAATCGATAGATAATACAAATACAAACAACTTTTCTTAATTCCATTTTGAATGCTATACATGAAATAAGGATTTTAGAGAGGGGTTGATATTTCATTATTTTTGGAGCTGGAAAATATTTTGTTTTTTCTTTAATTTTATTAAGCCAATCGATAGATAATACAAATACAAACAACTTTTCTTTATTCTATTTTGAATGCTATATATGAAATAAGAGTTTTAGAGAGGGGTTGATATTTCATTATTTTTGGAGCTGGAAAAGTTTTTGTTTTTTCTTTAATTTTATTACGCCAAAAAATAGATAATACAAATACAAACAACTTTTCTTAATTCCATTTTGAATGCTATATATAAAATAAGGATTTTAGAGAGGGGTTGATATTTTATTATTTTTGGAGCTGGAAAAGTTTTTGTTTTTTCTTTAATTTTATTACGCCAAAAAATAGATAATACAAATACAAACAACTTTTCTTAATTCCATTTTGAATGCTATATATGAAATAAGGATTTTAGAGAGGGGTTGATATTTCATTATTTTTGGAGCTGGAAAAAATTTTGTTTTTTCTTTAATTTTATTACGCCAATCAATAGATAATAAAATACAAACAACTTTTCTTAATTCCATTTTGAATGCTATATATGAAATAAGGATTTTAGAGAGGGGTTGATATTTCATTATTTTTGGAGCTGAAAAATATTTTGTTTTTTCTTTAATTTTATTACGCCAATCGATAGATAATACAAATACAAATAACTTTTCTTAATTCCATTTTAAATGCTATACATGAAATAAAGATTTTAGAGAGGGGTTGATATTTCATTATTTTTGGAGCTGGAAAAAATTTTGTTTTTTCTTTAATTTTATTACGTCAATCGATAGATAATACAAATACAAACAACTTTTCTTAATTCCATTTTGAATGCTATATATGAAATAAGGATTTTAGAGAGGGGTTGATATTTCATTATTTTTGGAGCTGGAAAATATTTTGTTTTTTCTTTAATTTTATTAAGCCAATCGATAGATAATACAAATACAAACAACTTTTCTTAATTACATAGCATTCAAAATGGAAAATTTTTCCAGCTCCAAAAATAATGAAATATCAACCCCTCTCTAAAATCCTTATTTCATGTATAGAATTCAAAATGGAATTAAGAAAAGTTATTTGTATTTGTATTATCTATTTTTTGGCGTAATAAAATTAAAGAAAAAACAAAAACTTTTCCAGCTCCAAAAATAATAAAATATCAACCCCTCTCTAAAATCCTTATTTTATATATAGCATTCAAAATGGAATTAAGAAAAGTTGTTTGTATTTGTATTATCTATTTATTGGCGTAATAAAATTAAAGAAAAAACAAAATTTTTTCCAGCTCCAAAAATAATGAAATATCAACCCCTCTCTAAAATCTTTATTTCATGTATAGAATTTAAAATGGTATCAAGAAAAGTTGTTTGTATTTGTATTATCTATCGATTGGCTTGATAAAATTATAGAAAAAAAAATTTTCACCACCAAAAATATTGAAATTTCATCCCTTTAATTCCTTAATATAATTCTATAAGGGTTACTGAAAATAATTAACATTATTCTGAAGGTGTAGTAATCTTTAAACTAAAATTTAGAACGAATAATTGTTGTCGTAAAAGAATATTTTTCGACCGCTGGCGCTTTGAGCTCCGGCTGGTTTTGGAGCTGGCTGGCTAGGAGCTAACATGACACAGGTTATTTTAAACCATAGTGAATTGTAGTTTGTAGATATTCAACCAAAATTTCTTGGGTTAGTTTATAAAAACCTGTTTACTACCATATTTTGATTTTTTTACATTCGATTTCTTTTCCTGAATTTTCACCATTTCTTTGCTTCAACTTTTAGAGGGTATAAATAAAAGTATCGTTCTTTTTATATTTTAAATTTTTGTAGCTTGCCTGCAAGAGTATATTCCTCTGGTAATATCTTTTAGAGCTTCTTTAATCTCACATTTCTTTGTTTTTATTTTATAGTTTCGTACCATATTTTCAGCTGAAAAAATGCAAAATATAATATTAAATTGTTTATTAGCCTCAAAGATTTTTAATACATTACAAAAATAAAATAAATGTTCGTTCATGGGACTGACGAAAACTATCATCATATTAAGGTAAAATCATATACACAGCTTTAAAAATAATTTAAAACCACTCTCTTCTATTTCAAGATGCACTCGTAATTATAACTACTTCAAAGAAGTTTCTTGTATATTATTTAAAATAAATAAACGTTTCTTCTACATTTGTTGCCTTCATTTAAAATCTCAAAATATCAAGATGTAGGCTACCAGTTTAACATTTAGGAAAAATATGTGTTGCCTAACCTGGTAGGAAATGCATCAAAATGGCCGCGCCCTATGTTGGGCGTGTCCAATATATGTCATTGGGCGTGTCAGACGTCTCTCTTGCACCGTACTAATTTTCGGTCGCCAACTTAAAAAATAGTAAAAGAAAATCAAAGTATGTGCTTCTAAGTACTCAAATGAACGTACCTTAACAGTAATTTTATGACAATGTATCTATTCCAAACTTCAAATGTTTGACATAATAACTCCTGGCTCTCTGTTATTTTAAGTGTCTTATCGAAATATTATGTTGACACGATTTCGCAATTCTTCAAAAACCCTTTTTCGTTTATTAGTAAAGAAGTCTACTCTGAAACGATATGATTCAGACTGTACTTGCGGTACACCAAAATGGACAGGCACTTACAATGATTTACCGCAACCTGAATGCGATTGGAATAGAAAAAATGCAGAAAATCAAAAGAGGCACAATAAAAATTTCATTTTGGGAGTCGGGTTTTTGTTGGCTACTATTGCATTTGGATTTCCCACAGGTAAATAACGTAAACGTCTGTATTTTTAAATTAATTTAATTGGTATTGTTACATTTTGTTTGATTAACGTCTAATCTATTAAATTTAACGTTTTCCTACGCCAATAAACACAGAGCGAGTTCATAATCACATAATGTACAGACTTTTGATATTATTATAAATTCGGACTATATTATCCAGACTTTAGACTTACCTACTCTCAGTTCTATTTAATGGTCCCCACACTTCGTGTATTTTGAATGGTTACATTTATGCTAATAAAATTTGAAGGGTGAAACTAAACGGTTGTATGGATGCATACATGCCGAAGATACCGCGATGAGCGATGATCGATGACCGGTAAGCATCAAGAGATATAGTAGGTCGATGATTGATTATTGGTGCACATATCAAAGATGTGTCAAACAATGTTGCCAGATAATTTTACTGTTTTGTATTTCACAATATATCTCAAACGTTCTCTTAGCTTATTTTAAAAAGTGTCATTAAAGCAAAAAATACAACTGATATACTGATCAGAGCAACTAACCAACTGTGGAACTTTCTTGCTGGTTAGTGAGTGTATTATCTTAAAGAAGGTGGTTATATCAAAAGCACCTTCTATGTTTATGAAAACACCCAAGGCTTATTGTTCAAGGATCTCTTTATCCGGCCAGGAACTAGGTGATGGGCTGAATCGGTAGATCTGCCTGAGGTGTATGCATGTTGTAATCACCACATTCCTTATGTAGCTTTCGCATAGCCTTTCCAATGTCTCCATGGAAAACGATTTCAGACTAATTCGGTAAGTTTTTGGGATAGTGTAATACATCCTTCCAGGTTTTACCTCTCTCCATTTTTTTAGAATATACCTCGAAGCCAACGTGGATCTGAATATACCCACCAGGTGCAGTGTGAGTTCTTCCAGACTCCACTGAAGTAGGGCTGGATAGATACCATCAGGTCCTACCGATTTAAATGAAGAGAAGCTGGATATTGCCCATATAATTTTTTTCATCGTCTACAATGAAGCCTTACTGCCTGCGGAAAATCTTTGATTACTTCGCAGTAGGATCTCCATGCATCTTTCTGTTTTTGTGTAACGATTTTTTTGTATTATCTGAGGTAAGATTTATAAATATTCCTATCCTTTTTAAGTTTTGTGGTTCTGGTCTTATTAAAACATTTCTTAGCCATCTTCCTGAGATAATCCAATTTGTGACACCACTATGAGGTAGTCGTCCGATCGTGTGGCACCAGCCTCAGGGGGGCAAGATTTCATACAGACATTTTTTATTGTAATTAGTGTTTAGTTTTCATGTTATTTCTTGGTCGTACAGTATATGTTTTCAGAATTCACGGATAGTGACAGAATTTCTTGAACCGATATTTCCAGACCATGTTTCGATTAAGTTACCTCCAAGATCATCAGCTTTATCACCAAATGATTTGTTTTTGTGGGGGTTTCTAAAGAGACCGTGTATCAACACGCTTTTGAGAGAAAGAACAACAAATTTAGATAGAAGAGGCAAACAATTATGCAAAACATTACACCAGATCAACTCAGAGATTGTTTGGCACAGCATGAAGGTTTATTTGAACCATTAAATTCGTTAGATATGTTATTTTTGTATTTTGTTTTTTTTTTATTCTATGAAATTATTTCAGTAGGAGCTGCGGCACTTGAGCCTAAGAAAATTTTAACTGTCAAATTTGTTCTTTGATGTCTAACCGCAAAGGACTATTTGTTTGTTGATTTTTTTTAGAATTTGATGTTATTTTTTTGCAAGAATGTTTTTTTAAGACCGTTATGGTAAAAGAAAACCACGATTCCTATTAATTTCATAAGAGAAATAGCTTACCTTCTACCGTTAGTTTTCAAGAAATTTTTGAACACCCTTGTCTCAATACGTATCTATTATGATGTTGGTTATTTCTTTTTTCCCATCTTGCTGAGCTTCACAAAACGAAATCTATTAAGAAACAAGTCACAAGAATTATGTACAATGTACCTAACCTACACAGCGGACAGGTCCGCTCTATGACGCCGTACTACTACTACCGCTACCGGCAATGTCAAACAAGAAACAATTTGAAGTCGACAGCCAATTGCACTCAAAATTTCAAGATACCCATCGATGAAAACTCATTCTGTATCGCTGTTAATATCGTTGTAAATATCGCTGTAAGCATCGATGGTGGGAGGGTGTGCTAATCTTATAAATAAGTACATTTTGTAGTACCTCGATTGACATCCACTTAACCATCTCCTATTATTGGTTATTGATTATTGCTCATCGAGGCATCGTCGGCAAGTACGCACCCTAAGCTTCTTTACTAGTGGTAGCGTCATTCCGGCTGACTTAAGACTTTCTTATCTTTTCCAAAATATATTTCTAAAACTATTTGACTTGTAGACTATTTGAGGATCGTTTGATTTGAAATTCGATCGAACGAGAGTCGAGGAGACCTAGAAGTTATGATGTCACAAAAGAGCATTGAATTAAATCAAATAAAACTTTTTGAGATTCTTGTTTCTGGTTTGTGTATCAAAAGTTAAAAGTGAAGAAAATTGAAAAACTTTAAATAATAAGGAACAATGGCCCAGAAATGTAGCTTGTTACCACAAATGTCAGCTTCACTTTAAAACGCCATGAATATGATTACTGGTCAATAATTTTAGCTATAAGACAAAAGCGGTTAAGTAATTTGTTGATTTCTTGTCTGGTCTCGAATTTTGAGATTCAAGTTTGTTTATATGTTAATTAAAAAGAGATACAAAGCCAAATTTCTCCCTCTTCTCGGTCTTTTTGCTCTGAGAACATCGAGCTCGTTCTATATTCTCACTTCAAAGCGAAACAAACACTTTTGGGATCGCTCGGAGTGTCAATTTAAACACGTTTACAGCGTTCGGAGATCTCCGATGATCAAATCAAACGCACCATTGAATACACGATAACCCGTAAAATAAACTTTCTTAGTTAAGTATCACTTAGGCATAAGTTGTAATTAAATAAAAAACCGAATTTCCGGATGACCTGAGATAAAAACAATTTTACATTGTTGATTTATTTGAATATTAAATTTCGAATCCTACCTCGGTGATCGAAAATTTCTAATTTTTAAACAAACTACTGATCAGCACCATCTAGGAAAACATACATGTTAGCCGGGAAATTGAAGTAAATAATAAGTCGCATACGGATTGTTTCTAAGTGTTAAAATGCACAGATTACTAACCGATTGTAATAATAGTCCGTCAGATAGTGACAGGTTTAGGTGCCTCATTTTCGCATACAAGCCTCGAAGAGGGTTGAAAAGTACATCGATTTTAAGTAGAATAAAAGGAAATTTACAAGTGGCTGCTGGGGATAACACATGGAAAATTCGATTTTCCTTAACAAAAATGAAAGGATATTTGTTGCCCATTTTTCCAGGCAAGCCGTTTTCACTACATGATTAATTAATAGAACTAGGCTTCAGCAAACCAAAGGCTTTAATGTTGCAAGTGGCTAAAGGGTTGAAATAAGGGCGTAATCTTCTAAGGAAAAATCGAGATTTTGTCCGATTTTTCCACACAAGCCCATCGAATGTATGAAAACGTATGTCGTCACTAGTCCGAAAAACATATTTTCTTGAATGCCCCGAAGGTATAAGTACATTTTGAGGTCGGAAAATTTTTCTGATAAAGAAAATCGAATTTTCCTTGTGTTATCCCCAAAGCCACTCGTAAATTTTCTTTTATTCTACTCAACATCGATGTAGGATCTTCGAGACTTGTATTCGAAAATGGGGCACTAAAATTGGTCACTGTCTGACGGTCTATAAGTAAACTTGGTTATCATTCAAAATGTTAAGAAATGTCATTATGTAGAAGTGGCTAAAGTACCAACCGAAAGCATTTAAATTTAACAGCCAACTCCAATTATGATTCTTCTCGATAGCTCGTTATAACTGTTCAAAATATACGAGGACCTTTGAGTAGCACTGTGTAACTGTATTAAACATTTACAATCTAGTAGTATTTATTTTCTTATATTTCAGGACTATTTGCGTCTTACCACTCTTT
This sequence comes from Psylliodes chrysocephalus, assembly GCA_927349885.1. Lineage (NCBI taxonomy): Eukaryota > Metazoa > Arthropoda > Insecta > Coleoptera > Chrysomelidae > Psylliodes > Psylliodes chrysocephalus. Next base: position 66,578,809 of record OV651817.1, read on the forward strand.
TCCAGACAGGCCGGCAGAATCAAATGATTATTGTGGAACAAAGTAAAACATTTTTTTTTATTGTTTTGTTGATAAAGACGTTGTTACCATAATTTATACAATTAAATAAATAATTTAGACATCTCCTCAATAAGTTTTTTCTTAACACTACATCAATAAGAACCTACCATTGCAAGTTAGACTGTGATGTTATACAAATGTTTATACTCCATAAAATAATCCTTTATGTATTAAAAATTACCCCGATCAATATTGGTAATATTTGTTTGAATTTATTTATTATGAAAGGGGATACCTAAATATCGAATCCAGTTATAAATTTATCTAATATGAATGGAGTATATAAATTTAAAACATTTTTGTGAATTTAATTTTTTTTATCTACTCATTTGCCAGAGATATTAAATTTTTTAAAATTTATAGCGTAGCCGGGAATAGGAACTAGCGACACAACGTTGCCGGTTAGACGGTATACGAGACGTTTGTTTATGTGCACCGTCTTACTTTTAGACTTTTAAAATATCGTTAAACAAATATCTGTTTTCTACGTTCATGCAAAAAACAAAACTTTATTGAACTATATTTAGTGAAAAAACTGGGTCTTTATTGCACTAGTGCAATAAAAATTTTATTTGTGTATTGTGTCAATAATTATTAAATTTTGTATGTTTTTATAAATATCTATCCTTTCTCCATGTTATGAGTACGAAAAAGTAGGTTCTTTCGTTCGCTGTTGGTGCAGAGTACACCAGTGTCAATTACCCAACTTTATTTATCTGGTTTACTTCCTCCTTATTCCTTATAAACATTTCAACTGTAATTCACTCCTGTTAAATAGGTGGTGGAGAAAATAACCACCAGTGGACACCACATCGCCGACAGGAAGGTGTAGTGGATTTTACACCGGGCTAAACGAAAGGTTTAGTGTCCGTTGGTGTAGTTCATTCCTACACCAGTGGAACGAACAAAAGAACCTATTGGTTTCTCCCAAGATGTGATAATGATTTACATTCATTATTAAAAATATTTATTAGAGTTGCTAGAAATATGAAAAGAAGAAAATTATGATTAGGTATTACACAGCAACGCTTCAAGCAACAGCTAACTTATTGTGAGGTTTGTATCTATACTCTTTATTAAAATGAAAATGTTTTATTGTAATGTATTGGACTTTAGTTACCTACCATTGTAGTAACGATGTTTTTTTTTTTAGATACCAGATGATTTTGAAAACAGTTAATTTTTTAAATGATGGATCAACCTTTACATATTAAGGAGTGGGTAGTACCACATAAATGTCTCCAAAGTTCTTGTTACTTACCACAAGAGCCAGCTCGGTGATTCTACTAAAAAAAGGAAAAAAAGAAAACATAAAAAATGTCTTCTAAAAAGTTGACTGGAAAATAACCTACTGGAGGTGTTTTTCATCTCTATTTAATAAAAATATACCGCATCTTCAAGATGCAGCAGCAATTTCTGACATTGTCCCTTTCAGAAAATTAAAAATGAGCCTACTGTAAGTTTGAAGGTGTATAACCTAAAAACCCTTCTGCAAGAATATCCAGAACCTCCTAAAAGTTTTAAAGATAGTGAAGTTTTGCCTGAATCAGAAAAAACATATTTAATATCTGATTCAGAGGAACTTAATAATAATGAGCATAATCTTTAAAAACAATGAAAAAAATAAGTCTTGTTCGTACACCTGTAGGTCGCGGACGTGTGCAAAAAGTGGTTTGTGGTAGCTCAGATAAGTAAAACTGATTTATTTACCTTCTACATTTTAAATATATTTTTGAGAAATCGAATTTAATAAAATTGAAATGTAGCTTAAAATAATGGGTGAAAATACGAGCGGCGATCCGCCCCCCATTGATTTAAATAGGGAATATCCGGAAAATTCAAAAAAGGAATTTAACTAAGACCTTAATAACAGATATCTTGTTAGTGATCCAGACCCATTTTACGTACATATCGAGCACAGGGAAAAAAATATAGGAAGAGTATTTCCTATTAAAATCGGTAATTTTTTGAGAACTAATGATGATTTTCGTTATAATATTATAGATATGAAACCAATTGGTATAAATAGAGTTAAAATCGTTTGCAAAGATTATAAAATTGCTAATTTGTTGATAGAACATGATTTAATAACACAAAATAACTTAGTTGCTTACATACCGATCTTTTTCAGACAAAAAGAAAGGCGTGATCAAAATGGTAGACACTTTTTTTAGCGAGGATAATATTGAAGAGGCGATAGAATCAATAGTTACAGCCGTGTCGGTTAAACGCATGAAAAGAAAAGTAATTAAGAAACTAAAGAAGCAATTTTTGTAAATTTTAGTAAAAACATTCTTGGGAAACAAAATCTCTAATTCTGTAAAAATTAAAATGGTCAATTTTATAATTGAACCTTACATCTATCTTGTAGTACAATGTTATAACTGTCTAAGGTACGGACATAAAAACAAACAATGCAAGGGAAAAAGGAAATGTCTAAACTGTAGTAAGGAATCTTGCACAAACGCAACGTGTGATGTAAATAAAAAAAAAATGTTTATACTGTAATAGTACGGAACATACATCGATTTCTATGCAATGTCCAATGTACAATAAACAAAAAAATATAAAAAAAGTTATGGCATCAGATAATTTATCTTTTAATGAAGCGGATGCTATAATAAATAACCCCTCTTATTCCAAAGTGGTAACAAATAACAAATTCGCATTACTAGCCAATGATGAAAATTTCCCTATTCTGACTCAAAATAGCTACTATAATACCCAAAGAAGTTATGTACCAAAATAAGTAAAAACTCCTATTCACAATCAAGTAGATCTAAAAAGCCAAAATCTGCGTCCCCATTACAAAGCCCTGAAGTTGCATCAGCTTCTAGACCCTTATACCCAAAAAGACCAATTATCCCTAATCCTTATAGAGAGAACCCCGAAAAATCTAAAGATATTATTATAGAAAATTTAGTTCAACACATACATTCAATTTTAGTAAAAGAATCTCTTATTAGAGACCTTTTCTCTAACCTATATAGGGATACTTTGTTTTTAATATTAGAACCGGAAAAAAATTATAAAGAAATTGACTATAGTGATAATGAATCAATTTATGAACAAACTCAAAATAGTACAAAATAGGTCAATTAGTAAACAATACCCCTCATTAATTTAATATTTACATACCAACGAAACAGATATTATTTTATTATCCGAAACTTGGTTAAAAAAAATAGTAATTTTAGTATCAAAGGTTTTAATACAATTCTTAAGAACAGAGATGATTTATTCGGTGAAGTAGCTATTCTAGTATCAAATAATATTACTTTTAAGGAAATAACAGTATGTAGGTCTTTAAATAAAAACATGGAAGTTTGCGCTAGAAGATTAGAAAAATCTAATTTAACAATTGTCAGCTTGTATAATCCATCCAAAAATAACAATATCACATCTAATGATTAGGAAAATCATTTTTCATAATTTCAAGCACCATTTTTGATATGTGGAGATTTCAATACGCACCACACACTCTGGGGGAGCAATCAAAATGAAAGAAGTGGTAATGTTCTTATAGATACTTTGGATAATCTTAACTTGGTAATATTGAATGATGGATCTCCCACAAGAATAACCGCCCCCAACTCTCCTCCCTCAGCCGTAGATTTATCTAACATTTCACCAGATTTAATTGGGTTGGTAGAATGGAATATCCATTCCGACACCTTAGGATCAGATCATTTCCCTATCCTCATTAATATTACCAGCTCATGTGAATCTAAAAAAATTACACCAACTACAATCTGGAATGAAAATAAAGCTAACTGGGACAATTTTGAAATATATCTATCCAATTTTTTTTAAAAACAATGGGGAAGACTCTTATTCTTTTAAGTTTTTTACTAAAATACTGGCACAAACTGCTGATTATTCTATGCCAAGAAAAAAATACGGAACGATACAAAAACCCTTCCGGTATGGTGGGATCCCGAATGTAACAACATTATTAAGTTAAGAAAACTTGCCCTCAGTAAATACAAACAAAACTCTAAATTTCGTAGAATATAAAAAAACGGAAGCACAGGCCAAACTTATTTTTAAAAACAAAAACATTTTTTTTTATTTGGTGTCATCGGCATCAACTACTACGGTTATTAGCTCGTGTTCTGTGTAATTTGAGCTGGAAAAAATTCATAAATAACCTTAATAAAAATACCCCAATAACTACTAGATGGAACCAAATCAAAAAAATATCAAATAAAAACTATTCTACAAAAAAAAAACATAATTTCAGATAATTTAATAGAAAAATTATTCGAAATTGTCAGCCCTCCTTTCACAGTATATGACGTTCAAATGAACTTATCAGACAGAAAGATTTATGAAGAGCGATTGGAAAACCTCGATCGTCGTCTGCGGGATAAATAGTTTTAGTTACGAAATGATCCGTAGACTAACTCAGAATGCTAAAAAATCTTTTAGGAATATATAACGCCTGGTGGATTAATAGAAAAATCATTGAGGAATTTAAAGAAATTATTCTAATATTTTTGAAAAATTGTTACTGTTCGACAACCCTAATGACCTGAAATAAATATGTTTTTACCATAAGGTGTATTGCCCCATATAAACTGTACCTACTATTAAACAAATTATAAATAAAGTGTTACATACCTTTCTGTCTTAAGATGCCTAACTTTGGCACTTAAAAACTGAGTATTGTTAAAAAATGCAGTAATCATATTTTCGTTTACAATAGGAAAAACACTTGAATCAGCTTTTATAAATCAAGCTGACTAACTCAAATTATTAATAAAATTAAACCAATTAGCAAAGACAAAAGAAATAAAACAAAACAACGAATGTTAGGTTAGGTGGTCTAGGTGGTGTCAATTTTCAAGTGTCACTAAGATATGCGTTCACTTCAAAATTCTATGTCGGTTTATTCGTTGACTTGGTTCTCTCTAATAAACAAAACTTCGACACAAGCTGATTGGTCTATTCCCGATGTGCACATTTTAAATTTTAAATTATTAATTTACTTTAAAAACTTTTGGCTTTTTTAACAAACTGATTATGTAGAATAACTTGTATAGTGACTATTACAATATAAATTTTAAAACAGCATGTCTCACATCTGAACATGGCCCATTGAATATTTTTAACCTACCGAATTATTCTCCGTTATAAATATATATAAATTAATTTAAACTAAAATAAATTATTTATTGTCCAAATACCTACCAAAAATAACCTAAAGGTCCCGAAAAAGGAGAGCCCTCGCCTTCGGCGAAAGTTCCCACTCGAGTCCTTTTATTTCTGTCTCGTCTCTCTATTTAAACCCAAAGTTTACGTGATAGTTTTATTTTTTAAAATGTCACGCTCTACCTTGCTTTCTCTAATTCAATGTAAATCATTAACTAGAGTAGTAACATGATTATTTGTTTTATTTCCATACGTGTGTTTTCTTTTGAATTTTTAATTTAAAACATTATAAATACTTTTTTAGAATTTTTAGTAAATTCTTTATATTTTCCAATAATATTGCCAAATATTACACACCCAAAAAACTAAAAACCCATACATGATTGTTATTTTAATTTTAAATATTTCAGCGCTACCAGCCTCTTTAAATAACTGCACAGAATTTGTCACAATATTGTAAATAGCATTGTAGTAAATGAATTTAATATTTTCTTTAAGAAAATCAGCCGTGCATTCTTGAATTAAATACTGCCCCTCGCCATTTACTTTCACACCGTACAGAAGTAACATTCGATAATTTTTGCTTTTTGATCTGTGTTGAATATAATTTTTTTTATTTTAATTTTCTAAATAAAAATTTTAACAAATTTTACAAGCCTTCAGTTTCAATTTCAAGGTTAAAATGTCATTCTAGGGAATTGGCTGGAGTACCAATCGAAAACATTTCACAGCCATCTTCAAACTTGATGGCTCGGTACTTCTGGATATCATTTAATTATTCAACAACAAAAAATTAAATATTTTTCTCGTTATAAATACATTTCTTGTCTATTGGACATATTAAAAGCGTGTCGAATTTCCCAACAGCCAGCGAATGGCTATAATATGTTTCTATTTTTTTAATGTCCGAAACGTCCTGTATCTAAACGGCATATTTCATAATAATACCACCACTCCAATAAAAAGCAACAGTTAGAAGTTAGACTGTGAGGCGACATGAGTATTCGATTATGACGCCCTTTAAATCTCGCTTCGTAACGTCACATTCTAATTACCTACAAACACAATCGCCGATACAAATAGACGACATGCTTGTAAAACAGTGTACCAGAAAATTCGGCTGCGCGAACGTTACCTGTATATTGATTTACGGAAAAGGTACATTTTGATCCTGGCACACGATTTCCAGTCTGTCTCAGTTTCGTAAACTATGTTGTTGTCTCTATACAATTAGCGGAGTTCTATATTTAGAATGCAGCCGCTCTTCGTGGGCTTAAGAGGATCGATGAGTTGTCGAAAATTACTATTGTTGTCATCTTAAAGGAACGTCTTGATTAAGAAACTAGATAGGTAAAATATCACATATAAGAGAAACAAAATAGTAGTTTGTGCAACAAGAGTAAATTTGGACAATCCACTCCAGTTGTATAGTATATTTTTTCTACGACCCGCTTGATATTTAGGTTAATTAATTAATTTAAAAATAATTTATGATTTTTACTAATTTATTTTAAATAAAAAAAGATTTAATTTAGTTTAAAGATTTGATGATCCGCTCATTTCCATCTATACCGATACCCATACTCACAGAAAGTGTACTCCGGAGTTCGATTATTGAAGTTTGTAGAACTCTTCTTTAATATATGCAATAATTGGGTTGGTTGGGTATAATTTTTTTAGAAGTAAAAAGGACTGTATATTTAGATATTTTATTGATTTTTATTAAGCGTATTTTAACGTCTCTAGGATAACGAAAAATTCTCCTGTCAAAATTGTTGTAGAGTAATTTAAATTTAAAAATATTATTGGAAGTAACGCCCATGGATGATTTAAAGGCATCAGTAAAGATGTCTGTATAGTGTGGCAATTAGCAATTGTTAGGTAATTTATTTCCTTGCCAAGCCTATTGCCAAGCGATGTTGCTTTAAGGGAACATAATAACATTACAACGTAAATGCAACGTTCGTGAGAAGTTGTTGAGGGATATTAAAACCTCGCAAAACTTATGTTTGTCACTTATCCACTACCTGTTATATTAACACAGCGTAATAAAGTAATTTGCTTAAAAAAATATATACGAGAAGTACTGTGAACATCACAATCTGAATTCGGATCGTTTATGTTTAGGTCAATTGTCACTTTTTCTTGTCATTTTTCATGTTTTTGGTGGTTGTTTTTTAAAATGGAGAATTTATTTTATAAATTATTATTATTATTATTATTATTATTATTATTATTATTATTATTATTATTATTATTATTATTATTATTATTATTATTATTATTATTATTATTATTATTATTATTATTATTATTATTATTATTATTATTATTATTATTATTATTATTATTATTATTATTATTATTATTATTATTATTATTATTATTATTATTATTATTATTATTATTATTATTATTATTATTATTATTATTATTATTATTATGTAGACAATCTTTGTTCAAAGCTCTCAACTCAATTATTTATTATGCGACAGTTGCGTTCTATCATTAAAAATAACAAAATACTGAGAACAGTTTATTTCGCCCTCCTCTATAGCCACATATCATATGGTGTCACGCTATGGGGAAGCTCGGCCAATACACATAGGGTTTTTTCCATGCAAAAGTCTGCTATCCGCATTATTGATGGCGCTGAATGTCGAGCCCACTGTAAGGAGTTATTTAAAAAATATCAAATACACCCTCTTCCTTGCATATTTATTTTTGAATCAGTTTTACTTATACATAGAAATCTGCAAGAATACGTATCTCATTCAGAAATTCATTCCTATAATACAAGAGGAGCAGAAAATCTTGTTACTCCTTACAGTCGGATCCAGCTCACACAAAAAAACAAACTGGACCTTAGGTTATACAATAAATTAGATAATATATTCTTAGACAAAAATATAAAGGGCATGTCATATAGGAATTTCTATAAATTAGCCAAAACCTTTTTTACCGAACATTGTTTTTATTCTATATGTGAATATTTAGAATTTAGATAAATTTTGATTAATATGGACTCCAAATGTACTTTTCTTGGTATGTCAAAAAGGGTCAATAAACGTATTGTATTGTATTATATTGTATTATTATTATTATTATTATTATTATTATTATTATTATTATTATTATTATTATTATTATTATTATTATTATTATTATTATTATTATTATTATTATTATTATTATTATTATTATTATTATTATTATTATTATTATTATTATTATTATTATTATTATTATTATTATTATTATTATTATTATTATTATTATTATTATTATTATTATTATTATTATTATTATTATTATTATTATTATTATTATTATTATTATTATTATTATTATTATTATTATTATTATTATTATTATTATTATTATTATTATTATTATTATTATTATTATTATTATTATTATTATTATTATTATTATTATTATTATTATTATTATTATTATTATTATTATTATTATTATTATTATTATTATTATTATTATTATTATTATTATTATTATTATTATTATTATTATTATTATTATTATTATTATTATTATTATTATTATTATTATTATTATTATTATTATTATTATTATTATTATTATTATTATTATTATTATTATTATTATTATTATTATTATTATTATTATTATTATTATTATTATTATTATTATTATTATTATTATTATTATTATTATTATTATTATTATTATTATTATTATTATTATTATTATTATTATTATTATTATTATTATTATTATTATTATTATTATTATTATTATTATTATTATTATTATTATTATTATTATTATTATTATTATTATTATTATTATTATTATTATTATTATTATTATTATTATTATTATTATTATTATTATTATTATTATTATTATTATTATTATTATTATTATTATTATTATTATTATTATTATTATTATTATTATTATTATTATTATTATTATTATTATTATTATTATTATTATTATTATTATTATTATTATTATTATTATTATTATTATTATTATTATTATTATTATTATTATTATTATTATTATTATTATTATTATTATTATTATTATTATTATTATTATTATTATTATTATTATTATTATTATTATTATTATTATTATTATTATTATTATTATTATTATTATTATTATTATTATTATTATTATTATTATTATTATTATTATTATTATTATTATTATTATTATTATTATTATTATTATTATTATTATTATTATTATTATTATTATTATTATTATTATTATTATTATTATTATTATTATTATTATTATTATTATTATTATTATTATTATTATTATTATTATTATTATTATTATTATTATTATTATTATTATTATTATTATTATTATTATTATTATTATTATTATTATTATTATTATTATTATTATTATTATTATTATTATTATTATTATTATTATTATTATTATTATTATTATTATTATTATTATTATTATTATTATTATTATTATTATTATTATTATTATTATTATTATTATTATTATTATTATTATTATTATTATTATTATTATTATTATTATTATTATTATTATTATTATTATTATTATTATTATTATTATTATTATTATTATTATTATTATTATTATTATTATTATTATTATTATTATTATTATTATTATTATTATTATTATTATTATTATTATTATTATTATTATTATTATTATTATTATTATTATTATTATTATTATTATTATTATTATTATTATTATTATTATTATTATTATTATTATTATTATTATTATTATTATTATTATTATTATTATTATTATTATTATTATTATTATTATTATTATTATTATTATTATTATTATTATTATTATTATTATTATTATTATTATTATTATTATTATTATTATTATTATTATTATTATTATTATTATTATTATTATTATTATTATTATTATTATTATTATTATTATTATTATTATTATTATTATTATTATTATTATTATTATTATTATTATTATTATTATTAATTATTATTATTATTATTATTATTATTATTATTATTATTATTATTTATACATTTGGGTAGATTTGGTAAGGGTCCTCTATAAAATAGAAAACTATTTCTAAGCCATTGTCTTTGTTTCAGATTACAATGCCTGGTGTAAATTTATTATTTAATTCATTAGTTACCCAATACAGAAAGGTTTAACTACAATAAAAACAAAGAATGTCAGATAAATTGTTGTAAACGAGGAGATACATTTAACCGAATGTCCAGTTACATTTTACACCAAATATGTCATCATGCAATTCATTTGTCAGATCCTTACATGTGTCCACTGATGACGGATCCTGCTCATGCTCAGGATGCTCAATTGAGTCATGCAAGAAACTACTTTCTGAAAACAAAAGTTTTTTTGGATATAGGGGTTTAATTTGATTACTATGTCGTTTCCAAGTAAGTTTTGACTCTAATGTAATTACCAAATATACATGTTTACCCAATATCCGTTTAATTTTTGCTTTACACCAGCCAGGTTTAGAATCTCAGTGATCTTTAGCTAAAACTATATCATTAACATATAATCCCTTCTATAATATTTTTTGTTATTTTCTGTGATTCTTTTAATTTTTAATCAACCTTCAACGATTTACTAGTTTTCTTTCTTATTAATTATTTCAGGTCTCATTAAATCAAAACGTGTTCTTAAGGACCGACCAAAAAATATTTTAGCTGAAGATACCCCTGAAGAGCATGAACAGTGTTTCTATAGATTAGTAGAAAGATTGATAAGGAAATATTAATATTTTTTTTATCAACTTCTTTAAATAAGAAGTTTTTTTACGGTTTTGACACTGTTCTCTGCCTCTCCATTCGATTTTACAAAATGTTTAAATTCGTCGGAAGTTATTTGGGGGCCATTGTCACTACATAAAATTTTTGCAAGACCATACCTTGCAAACAATTCTCTTAACTTAAAAATTGTCATAGCTGATGTAGTTGAATTCATAATAATAATTATTATTATTATTTATTATTATATTATTTATTTAGAATATGCGTCTAAAATGATAAGGAAATTATTTTTTGAAACTTCAAAAAAATCTAAATGTACTCTAGACCACACTCCATCTGGTACAGCCCAGCCTTGAAAGGCTACTTTAGCGGGATTACTTTGAAGATTATTGCAACTATCACAAGTTTTAATGATGTCCTCAATTTGCTTGTTCAATGAAGGCCACCAAAGATAAGACCTAGCTAGCGATTTTATTTTAACTATTCCTAAATGTGTTCTATGCAATTCTATCAATATATTTTTTTTTTGGAGACTTTGAGGTATTATAACTCTATATCCCCAAAGAAGCACTTCATCTTCCACGTGAATCTCGTTTTTAAGTCGAAAGTAAGGTTTAACTTCCTGAATAATATTGTCTGACCATTTTGTCACAGAATACTGTAATACAAGCGATAAGATAGGGTCATTTTTTGTTTCTACTCGTATTTTATCTACATCAATAAGCAGTTCCGATGCCTTAGATATATAATTTAAATTTATATTTTCTGTTTAGTCATCCAACTCTGTGTTGCCATCAGCTTCCTGAGGCAGTCGATTTAAAAAATCTGCAATGTTTTGGTATTAACATATTTAATTGTAAACTCAAAACCTGATAAAAAAATTAGCATATCTTTGCAGACGATTTGCTGCCATTGTTGGAATTCCCTTTTTAGGACTAAAAATAGTTACTACAGTCTGTTCGCTATACTTACGCGGGTTTCGGATTAAAATTTTTATGGGTATTTCCAGGTAAGTACCCGAAAGTTTGACCTGTTCTTTGGGGAAATATCAACTAGTTAAATGAAATGAAAAATAATGTACAACTTTTTAATTAAATAATAATGGAGAATCTTTTGTATAATTGAGAGCAGAATTAAACTTCTTTATTAATGGAGTCTAATGTGGCTATTATAAACCTAATAATAATTGTATATTACACTTCACACAGAAAATATGGTCTATGTATAATAAGAGGGTTATTTAGCTCAAATAAAATATTTTCTAACATAAAAATTTGTTCCATGTAGAGAATTTCAAATGAAAAATAAAATAACTGAACTTGCAATTAAAATCAGTCATTATCATCCAAAATATCATAATCGTCATCATCATCACTGTCATCACAATTAATTGTTGCAATTGAAAGTGCTTTTCGCCAAGTTTTCCGAACTGCGTCGTCACTATAACCATTAGGCCCAATATGGTTGTCATTATATTGTTTTGCTATTACCTATATATATTCGATGGGATTAAATTGGCAATGATACGGTGGCAGACGTAAAACTTGATGACCGTAACTTTCAATAATCTGATCCACAACAAAGGTTTTTGGTTTTGCGTGTATATTTTCCAATCGTAATAATTTTGATTTTAATATGTATTGAGGAAATGGTATATGTTCCTCTGTCAATCATTCTTTAATTTTATCAACAGTCCAAGAATTCGTTGGACTTTTGTTTAATACTTCAGAACGGTAAAACCTGGGAGAAGTTTTTAATGCAATCATTTTACAAACATTTCTGTGTTCATTTTATCGTGATAGTCACTGGATTTTGATTTAGATGAAAATATTAAATCAGTACCTTCTATAAAACCCGATTTCCCTCCTGCATGTAAAATTATGTGTCGCTTCCCTTCTCCATCGATATGTTTGATGGATTTTACGTTATCATCTAGAAAACATCCAAGTTCCGTCTAAATATATAAAATTCGCCCCTTCTTCTTTAAATTTAGAATATTTTCTTAGAAATTTAATTTTCTTGTGCACGACAGAACTTCTTTCACAAAGGGCCTTTCTGTTATCCTCCTTTTGAAATTTGAAACCCAAGTTATGTATCACTTGCCATAGACTTGTTCTGCCAATGTCGTCAAATTTTATATGTATTAATTCCGAGAGAATGGTATTTAAGGTCACATGTTCCTTGTTGGCCCTCATTCGATAAATGGTATCACGAATTTCAAATTTCTTTCCATCTGGAATATCTTTCGTTTTCAATGATGGGCGAGTTTTGCGGTGATCTTCTTTCGGCAGTTCACTATTGTGATTTTGTAATACTCCTCTTAATTTGGTTTCACTAATTCCTAGAGCATCGCATACGCGTTGTTGTACAGACATTACCGATTTTAAAGGACCGCCATTTTCTTTTTCATCCGTAAAATACTTATGTACACTACAAATTAGACTATCTACATCTAACACACGTCTAGGCATTTTTAAAATTTCCACTAAATTTACAATATACATACAATGTCAACACTTGCAAAGAATCAATTCAACTGCAATATTTGTAACAAATTTAGTACCTACCCTAATGTTATTTTAATTTAAATCTGACCATTAGGGCAACTTTACCTAATTTCTTAAGAAGAGGCTTATTGGAACTGGTTGTCAATGACTAATTTGCATAATTTTGTTAATCCGAAACCCGCGAAAGTATAGCGAACAGACTGTAGTGCCTTGTTATCGGTATTTAAATTAAATTTCCTACCGTAAAGGTATTGATAAAAATTATTTCACTCCCCAAACAATCGCAGTCGCTTCTTTGTCTAAATTTGAATAATTTTTTTCCGCATTTGGCAGAGTTCTTGAGGTATAATAAATTGGGCGCTCGATGCCATTTTCAAACACGTGCGAAATTACAGCACCAATTCCATAATCGGAACTATCCACTGTTAAGATTAGTTCCACTTCGGGATTGTAATGTACTAGCAGATCTGAAGAGCATAATGCATCTTTAATAGCCAAAAAAGCTTTTCTATATGTATCATCCCACTTCCAAACAATATTTTTCTTTAAAAATATAATGGATTTAATATATCAGGGATATTTTTTTTAAACGGTTATAATAATTAACTGTACCTAAAAAAGCCTTGAGCTGTGTAACGTTTTTTGGCTCAGGCATTTCTTGTATTGCCTTAATTTTCATAAATAATGGTTTTTTAAACACAAATGAATGAATTAAGGTTTTATTGTATAAATAAATACCATTATTGATTGTTTCTACATAATTAGGATTACAAATTCCGTTACGTTGTTACACTCCATTCAGTATCACTTAAAAGCCCATTATTTATAGCAAACTTCCGCAACCCTTCTATTATTTACCGGAAAGGGATTATACACTTTGAGAACTTTGTTACAAAGGTCGAAAACACATGAAAATCTAGAAATTGACTAAGGGTAATTTCCCACACAAGTGTTTTGTATCCTTTGTTTACATCCCATTCTTCTTCAATCCGGAGTGGTTTGTGTTTGTGCTCTTTTGTTGTTCCTGTACTTAACAGGCGGTTTGAGATTCTTTCGTTTCTTATAAGTAATGTCGATAAAGAAAATATACGAAGACTATTCAATATTTTAATATTTTTAAAGAAGTATTTACTTAGCTTCATAATTTTAATAAACGATTATTTCCTTCGTTAGTTCTAAATAATAAAAAGTTTCACCTAAGGAATTTATTACATCCCCAGACAACCGGATATAAAGAAAAAGCCTTAAAAAATAATAAAACCAAAACAAATTTTATTATTCAATATTTTTTTATTAATTATACTTAATTATAATTACATTTTATAATTGTTTTATAATTATTTTATAATTATTTTATAATTATTTTATAATTATTTTATAATTATTTTATAATTATTTTATAATTATTTTATAATTATTTTATAATTATTTTATAATTATTTTATAATTATTTTATAATTATTTTATAATTATTTTATAATTATTTTATAATTATTTTATAATTATTTTATAATTATTTTATAATTATTTTATAATTATTTTATAATTATTTTATAATTATTTTATAATTATTTTATAATTATTTTATAATTATTTTATAATTATTTTATAATTATTTTATAATTATTTTATAATTATTTTATAATTATTTTATAATTATTTTATAATTATTTTATAATTATTTTATAATTATTTTATAATTATTTTATAATTATTTTATAATTATTTTATAATTATTTTATAATTATTTTATAATTATTTTATAATTATTTTATAATTATTTTATAATTATTTTATAATTATTTTATAATTATTTTATAATTATTTTATAATTATTTTATAATTATTTTATAATTATTTTATAATTATTTTATAATTATTTTATAATTATTTTATAATTATTTTATAATTATTTTATAATTATTTTATAATTATTTTATAATTATTTTATAATTATTTTATAATTATTTTATAATTATTTTATAATTATTTTATAATTATTTTATAATTATTTTATAATTATTTTATAATTATTTTATAATTATTTTATAATTATTTTATAATTATTTTATAATTATTTGATAATTATTTTATAATTATTTGATAATTATTTGATAATTATTTTATAATTATTTTATAATTATTTGATAAATATTTTATAATTATTTTATAATTATTTTATAATTATTTTATAATTATTTTATAATTATTTTATAATTATTTTATAATTATTTTATAATTATTTTATAATTATTTTATAATTATTTTATAATTATTTTATAATTATTTTATAATTATTTTATAATTATTTTATAATTATTTTATAATTATTTTATAATTATTTTATAATTATTTTATAATTATTTTATAATTATTTTATAATTATTTTATAATTATTTTATAATTATTTTATAATTATTTTATAATTATTTTATAATTATTTTATAATTATTTTATAATTATTTTATAATTATTCTATAATTATTTTATAATTATTTTATAATTATTTTATAATTATTTTATAATTATTTTATAATTATTTTATAATTATTTTATAATTATTTTATAATTATTTTATAATTATTTTATAATTATTTTATAATTATTTTATAATTATTTTATAATTATTTTATAATTATTTTATAATTATTTTATAATTATTTTATAATTATTTTATAAATATTTTATGATTATTTTATAATTATTTCATAATTGAGGGCCTTAGAATTGGAATGATAAACTGGATACACTTCTCGATGGCGTGAATTTCCGCCTAGAAGTTGCTTGGGTATTTTCCCAAGCTTTCGTAGTGCTTGGTTCTCGGCCCATACACTTCTATTCCAGTTCCTTTTATGGTCCAATAATGTTAGTTAAATGAATCATTTAAAACATGAGTTAAGTTTAATATTTAAAATAAAAGATTTCGGTCAAATTTGGGAATGAGGGTGACTATGGATAAATCTAAAAATGTTATAACTTTGGATCAGAAGTATTACATAGATCAGTTATTGAAAAAATTTAATATGTTAGATTGTAAAGGGGTAGCGACTCCAATGGAAACTAATTTAAAACTCACTAAAGCAGATCAGATTAAAATTGATGTACCCTATCAACAGTTAATTGGCAGTTTAATGTATTTAGCAGTTTTAACTAGACCTCATATTGCTCAAGTAAGTTATTTAAGCCAATTCAATAACTGTTACTCTGAAGAACATTGGAATTGTTTAAAAAGATTGCTTAGGTATTTAGGTTAGGTTGAAAATGAGTGGGATGATCTCATCGCCCTCCACTGCAACCCAGATGGGTCTATTGTGGTATTTAAAAGCAACTAATAATTATGATTTGAAATTCGTTAAAGAAAATGCAGAGCTAGAGGGTTTTGTACATGTTGATTGGGGCGGTAATGTGGTAGACCGTAAATCATATAGAGGATATTGCTTTAAACTATCTAATTCTGCAATTTCTTGGGAGAGCAAAAACAAAATACTGTGGCATTAAGTAGCACAGAGGCTGAATATATATTAATTTATATGGAAATAAACCCAATTCGATGGCTGAAGGTAACCGAAATTTGCCACAGCGTTCTTATGTAATTTCTCGAGAGTTACACTTCAGTGTATTCAGTGTTCGTGTTCTCTGGTTTAACATTAGATTTCTTTAGAAGGAAAATAATTGTAAACTGTAAAGTAGCCCAACGAGTTTGTAACGAAAAACCCTTTTTATTTTGTTTTTTCACGAAAGTATTACTTTTTTTATTTTCTGCTTAACATTGCTTCCCGAATGGTCTAAAAATATAATATACAATTATTCTGGTGCTAAAACTTTTTTATTAATGGCAGCTATTTCTCGGAAAAATTGCGTCTTGTAAATCCGGTAAACATTAGGCATCAATTTTATATACAAAAAAAAACTTTTTAACGAATTACTTTCCAGAGGTGGAAATGGAACATTTTTTATAAAATCTCATTTCTAATTTTCACTTCGAATCTTTTAAATCCCTTAATGAATTTTCTCGCATTTCCATCACTTTCATCCGTTGCCATGACATTTAGAGAGTATCAGATGTCTGGATTATTTTGACTGGGCTCGCTTCTACAATAGGTTCGTTAGATAATGCCGGTTTTTCTCGATAAAGACCTAGTAGATAACTAACTATAATTTTTTTGCCATAAAAAAAATAATATTCAAAAGTAAAATGATGAAGATAGAATCGCAGTCACAATTTAAAAATTCCATGCTTTAGAACATATCGTATTGCTCACAAATGAAATTGAAATGTGTGAATTTCGAGTATTTTAGTTTTATTCTTGTTTAAACAATTTTTTAAGCATGCAGTTTTCTTATATTAATTTAAAAAATTACTGACCCTATATACATACTTGTTTTCAGGAAGGTTGGTATTGTATTTTAATAGTCACAAATATCCAGGGGCGTGCGGTCCATGGAAGCGGGGGAAGCACCGCTTCCCTACACTTTGAAATTTAAAAATAAATATATTTAAGTTTACAATGCACAGAAATTAATATTAAATTAGGTACCATATTTCCTCTAAAATATTACGTAAACTTCGTAAATGTACTAACAATTCATTGATGTGTAAACGCACGCAACACCCATGAGAAAATTAATTGTGTAAACGTACAAACGGTCTGTCAGCGGAAGCGCCTCTTGAAATAACCTGTTCATCTTGCAAGTGATTTCGCTTAGTGTTATTGACCCTGCTTTGCAGCGACAGTTTCAGTCTGTTTGTACACGTAAAATACGGTCGAGCGGCAGCGATTATTACGTCGCCTTACGCTTATTGCAATTCGCACCGCGAATCGACGTGTGAGGAAAATGTTAGATTTTAGGTAGATTTCGTTTTGTTTTTCGTAGTTGTTTTTCTTTTTGTAAAATGAAAGAACGATGTACTGTGCCTGTGAACAATAATAATATGGTAAATTGTGTCTGTATTGTGTGCTCTTTGTTAAAAAAAGGATTTTCAAGAAGAAATTTTGAAGAGAAAAATGACATTATTAATTCTAATAGACTAAAGGATCCTATCAATTTAGAGACGAAAGTAGAAAAATCAGCAAACAAATGTACCAGGCATTTTCACGTAGGGTTCTATGAAAAGTATGAATAGTTAACCGGCTGCAAAACTTTGAAGAAATTGTTTTGCTGGTCTTGCCTACTTTTTAATATAGTCGAAAAAACACATTGGAATTCAGTCGGTATTACAGACTTGAATAATTTTCACAAAAGTGTAAAACGCACATACTTTGATTTTCTTTTACTATACGGAGAATGGTCGCACTGCGCAGCTTTCTGAGTGCCTTTTAAAAGGAAATAGAAAACTCCGCCATTTTGATCCCTTATTACATGTTGCCTACATCTTGGCGCAATATTTTTAATAGGTGCGTTTTAATCATCCGCTTCTGCTTCGGAATTGTCGGTTTTCTTGTTTTAATCTGACAGGTTAAAATGACTAAACCGACAATTCCGGAAGCAGAAGCGGATGATTGAAACGCACCTGATATTTTGCTTGCTGCTGTCAGTGTCAGTAAATATTATTTTTGTATTATTTTTGGAGTCACAGTTTATTGCTAAAGAATCAGTTAGCTCACTCGGGCCAGTTGAAAATTCCAAAATAACATCCACTCCAGGGATACAAATTCAGGATACGCAGAAGACTGCTGTTTTATTATAGGCGGTTGTCATATATTGTATTATCCGAGTTGCGCAGAGTATAAACTGGAACATTGAGATCAAAAGTGCCGACGCAGAGTGAGCGATCTGATTCTTCAGCTATAAACTGTGGCATAGGAATCAAAATGGCCGCGCCCTATGTTGGGCGTGTGGGACCTCTCTCTTGCACCGTATAGTAATCAAAGTATGTGGTAAAACGACATGTAAATAGCAAATCACATATAAGTGCTACAATTAAAGAAAAAACATTCGGACCTATCGCATTGAACATAATTTGGACAATAATTTAAAAATAAGCAACAAAATTCACAATAAAAGGGAAAAAATAGGGACGTCTTACAACGATTAATAGATGTAACTTGTTTCCTAGGAGAGCATGAACTAAGTTTTAGGGGTCACAATGAAGCAAGTGGATCCGCCAATCGAGGAAATTACATGGACCTTCTAAGTTTTTTAGCAAAATACGATAATACCCTAAAAAATCATTTTATTGATTCGACGACTTTCCGAGGTACCTCAAACAGAATCCAAAATGATTTAATTAAATGCACTGCCGACGTTGTGATGGATCACATTAAAAGTGAAATTAAAAAAGCACCTTTCGTATCAATTGCGCTTGATGAAACCACAGATGTAGCAAACTTAAGTCAATTATCCATTGTTGTGCGATATGTATTGGATGGCATTCCTCAAGAGCGATTCTTAGGATTTTGGACGTCACTAGCGAACGAACTGCAGATGCATTGTTTAAAATTGTTTGTGACATTATTTCAAGTTTAGAATGTGGTTCTAACCTTGTTGCTCAGAGCTACGATGGTGCTGCCGTAATGGCTGGCCATTTAGGAGGTCTTCAAGCTAAAGTGAAAGAAAAGTTTAAAAATGCAATTTCGTTCACTGTATAGCACATAGACTTAATTTGTTTTTATCGAGAAGTATGGATAATATTAAAGATTGCAAAGTTTTCTTTTCGACGCTTGGTGAGGCTTCCTTCTTTTCAAAGTCATTGAAAAGAACTCGCGCTTTGGACGTTCACGTTCAAAGAAGGTTTCCAAAAGTTGCTCCGACGCGATGGAACTACAATGGACGTTTAGTGCAAACAGTGTTTCAATACCGTGATTCTTTGATAAACTATTTTCAAGACGTTTGGGATAATAAAGAAACTTCGGATGTTGAAACTGTTACTGCTGCTAAAGGGTATTTGCATTAGCTCAAACAAAACTTTGATTTCAATTTTTTGCTTAACATTTTTGCAGAGATTTTTCCTTTTACTGACATTTATTCGACATTTTACAGACAAAGTCAAATGACATTGGCTTTTACATTAAACAAATTGATGATTTTAAAAATAAAATGAATAAAAAACGAGATCAGTTTGAACACTTTTGGAATAAGACTCAAAACATTGGCTTATAACCTGAAAGAAAGAGAATTAGAATTGATAATGTCGTAGAATTGATAATGTCGGCGACAGAGAGACCTCCTATCGTCGATTATACGCCGAAATTTTTGATAATATTCTACAACAAATGAACTCTCGATTTCAAAACTTTAACGAATTAAAATTTGTTGTATTGTGCAATTTTAATATGAGTAACTACGATTCATCAAAATTTCCATCGGAAGCTTTTAATTCACTAAAATTAATTTATGGAATTTTTTCGATATTCCAGCATTAAAGTCCCAGTTAAGTGTTGTTTATGAAACAACTGAAATTAGTGATAAAAAGACGCCCATCAATGTGTTAAATTTTCTTATAACAACTGGTTTAAATAAGTCCCTTTGTGAAGTCGTAAAGTTGTGTGAATTAGTACTAACCATCCCAGCCACAAGTGCGTCAGTTGAGCGAAGTTTTTCAGCTTTAAAGCGCAATAAAAGTTTTATACGAAATTCAACAAGTAAAGACAGACTCTCCAATTTAGCCCTAATATCCATTGAAAAACAGCTTGTTAAACAGTTATCAGAAAATCCAAAATTTTACGACGATGTTATAGAGAAATTTGCAGCCATTGAGGATAGGCGAATAGATCTTAAATATAAATAAATGTCAACTGTGCGAAAAATGGTGGAGAAAATAAAAAAAAACTTCAGTTAAATGTTTTTTTTACGTTTAAATAAACCAAGGAAGCTTTTCAATGGTAAGTTTTTTTATAGCTTCTAGTACTAAACTAGGTAATAAAGTAATAGTAATACTTCAAAAATCTCAATCTCGAATATCCTTAGTACTGAGGAAAAAGCAAGATTTTGACAAAATGGTGAATGGGCCGCGAAAAATTTTCGTCTGCGGCGCTGTGCTTACTGTCATGCTGTATTTTTATACAAAAATGTTACCGCACGCCACTGCAAATATCTTAACTTTCAATATTTATGAATATAAGCAAAATAACATTGTTTACTTCTTTAAAGTATTTTTGAAAATTAAGAGAATTATGAGAATTCTGTATCTCAAAAACTAGTCATATAAGAACTGTATGTCCACGGTCACTGATCATTACAAAATTTCACCTTTTCCACTAGACAAGAAGTGTAAATAATAAACAGCAAACAACACTCGTGTGATTGTCGAACTGGTGAAGAATAATTGCACCAATTACATAACCACGTATAATCATCCAAGACCAGCAGTTTGGTAACTAAAAACAAATCTACATTTTACTAATTATCATATATTACCCGAAAAAAATCGCTGATATTGTTTATATATTTTTTTACGTTAAAAAAGGGAAAATATAGTTCAAAATTAGATCCTTCCGCCATCTAGTTATGAAAATCTGAACTGTAAACTACCGAAAAATCTGTAAAAGAGAAATCTGACCACTTTGCTACCTTCCACCTTGACCTGATACTGTAGAAGCCACAGCCAAACGCTCGTTAACAGTGTTGTCAGGTTTACTCACCGATTATTAAATTTGCCGATATTTACCATTGTGTGTAGGTAATTAGATACTTTTAATTTTTTATTATTCTGTATAAACGAATAACCTATAAAATTACATTAGTACAAGAAATTTTGTGAAAAAAATCTTACAAAAAAACTATGGATTTGTAAAGAACAGTTATTTGTTTAACTAGGCAAAGAAGTAGCAGATTTAGGTACTGACGCTGCTAGCATTACATTATTAAATGAAACTAACCAAGGCAGTAAATCTGTTTCTCTGCCGTGGTGCCATGTGAAAAATTTTTTTCTTCCTACTGTTTATACAGTGTGTTTAAAAAAATTGAACTAAAATAAAAACCTCTTTTAAGTACCTATAACAGATATAACTCACGCATTTTTAACATTTATTCTAATCGTTGTTTTTATAACAATATACCTTCAATTCTTATACAAATATACTTTGTAGTTAATTTATTAGAGTAACATTTTTGGTCGGATGCTCATGCAGATCGACCTCAAAAGAGAAAAGAAAAATAAATAAGTTGTAAATGTCTAGGCAGTAAAAGTGTTACTTCTATGATCGAAAAATGTCACTAAAAGTGACATTTATTGCTAATCGGAGAAAAAAATATTTTTTTTTAATGATAGTTCTTTAGTTTTTATACATTTCTTTATTCTGTGTAACTACTACTTCTCTAAACAGAAAAACTTTTGTTTGGGAAAATCTTCAAGAATTAAAATGATCTCTTTGTAGGATCTACTGTTGGGCACCGGATTCATTTAATTAATTTTTCACGACAGAATCTGTAATGTATCTGTAACGTGTGGAGGGTGGGTTACCCCCGAGGCACTTTCGCCTCACTAGCCCAATTGTACAGTCTCCTGATGATAGGCACCTCCTAGCTCGTGAGCCAGCCTACAGATTTGATGTAGTTGACAACGTTGCCAAAAGATGCTTCTCTTGTATCAGCCGGTGTTAGCCATTACTCGCCGTACACAAATCTCCTAATAAATGAGAGCGTCGAGCAATCGTAGAGGATATGCTCGATGGTCTCATCTTCTTGTTCGCACCCTCTGCAGAGTAGGGATTCTGACAACCCCATGATATGGAGATTCTTCCGTACTTGGCAATGACCAGCCAGAATGCCTATGACTAGGCGCAGATTCTGGCTAGTCATAGTCAAGTATTTGTTTGCTGTAGTGTTGTCAGGCTGAATAGAGAAAAATAAAATAATACGTCGTTGTGGACCGTAATATCCCATGCTTGCCATCGAAAAGGCGTGGTGAAACCAATTACTCTCTTTATGCCTCTAATGTTAAAGTATAATTTATTAAGCATCTCCTCTTTATTTTGCTTGATGCATCGGTTAACGTACTGAATGTCATATACCTATTTGTCCATCAATTAAGTAGGGGAAGAGGGGGCACGGTGTTACACGGGGAACAGTGTTACGTTCAATACCACTCCCTTCCTATTTGCCAATACAACATCGGTATTGTCGCGAATGTTAGTTCTGCTTGATTCTTCGGTGTATACGTACTTATAGTGAGTTGCTGCGTCATTCATCTGAACAAGTGAGTATATTGCATTTTTTATGCCTCAAAGTAAAATATTTTAGTTATTTAAAAGTTGTCATAGCTGTTTATAGAATAAGTTCATGATTTGTGATTATAGGTTAGAGATACGGTTTTAAATAATGATATCAGCATAAGGACATAACCTTAAATATTGTTAACTTTGTGAAAATCAACTTTTGCTGGCGTGGGTACCAGCGGGGCACAGTGTTACAGGTAAACAAGGGGTACATTGTTACATGTAACACTGTGTCCCTTATAGCAAAGCAATAAGTTTAATTTAAAATTGTTCCAGAAACTTTCTATCATGGTGCGAAATAGAAAAAAACCGCGAAAAATCGGCGATTATGATGAAGAGACTATGAAAACTGCCGTACTAAACGTTATTAATAATCAAGTGCCTGTACGAAAAGCTGCAAGAGAGGGAATTTAGAGCACATGACACTCAAATATAGGAATAGAGTTCTCAAGAAGAGCGCTTACATTTCCGATTCACGCCAAGATATAATACAAATCAAGTGTTTCCCAAGGAACTGGAAGATGATTTGAGAAATTATCTTCTCATAGCATGTCGCATGAACCATGGGTTAACAAGAAAACATGTTATGACGTTGGCATTTGAATTGGCTAAACAAAATAATTTAAAATATCCAACTACATGGGACAAAAAACAGTAAGCAGGTGTTGATTGGCTATGCGGTTATTTGAAGCGGTATAAGGATTTATCAATAAGAAAAGCAGAACCTACTGGGCGTGCAACGAGTTTTAATCGAACTAATGCTGAGGAATTTTTTAATAACTTATCTAGAGCCTACAATCAATTTCCTACGGGCCCTCTTCCACAGAACATTTATAACCTAGACGACACGGCATTGACGACAGTCCACAATCCACCTATATTGGATAAAAGGGTTTCAAGCAGATTGGTCAGGTTACGTCCGGTGAACGAGGTGTCTTGGTGACAGCATGCTGTTTTATAAACGTTATAGGAAATTCAGTGCCTCCATATCTAATATTTCCACAAATACATTTTAAAGATAGAATGCTCACAGGGGTCCCTCCAGGAACTGCAGGCGGCGGCGCTGAAAAAAGTGGTTGGGTAAATGGCGAAGTGTTTATTGATATATTGAAACACTTTAATGGAGTTATAAAAAGTACACCAGATTCGCCAATACTACTCATATTTGACGACCACGAATCACATATAACAATAAGCTCGCTTGAATTTTGTAAAAGTAACGGAATTATCCTCCTAACTCTGCCTCCTCATACTAGCGGTAAACTCCAGCCACTAGACAAAACTGTATATAAATCACTCAAGACCAACTTTAACATGGCATGCAACGACTGGATGGTTATAAATGCTGGAAAAACTATTACGATATACGAATTTGCTGGGTTACTGGGAATAGCCTACCCAAGGGCATTCACGCCTAACAATATTGTTAATGGATTTAAGTGTACTGGAATTTGGCCTCTGAATAGAAATATCTTCAGCGATGATGACTTTATATGTTCATCAGTTACAGACAGACCTCAAGAAAGTTTGAATTCACTCGAAAAGCTTCAACTACCAGCTGCACAACCGACGCCACAAACATCAATATTACGGACTGTAGAACATTCACCTCCACCAGCTGTACAAGCGGCACCAGTGCCTTCAACTTCACGACAAGCACCAATATTGCGGACATTCACCTCCACCTCCACCAAAACAGTTTTCTAAACCAAGTTGAGGTGCGACCGTACCCGAAGGCCGGTGCTAGGAAGGAAACTAGGCAGAATAATAGAAAAAGAAAAAGCCAAATTCTTACTGTTACTCCTGTTAAGGATCAAATTGTAGAACATTTATAAGGAAAAAAAAGCCAGTTAAACAGAAACTGGCAAAAAGAATAAAAGAAGACACTACATCAGAATCAGAGGATGGATCAATCTCTGTTGACAATAGCAGTGCTAGCATTGGCGCTTCTGTTAGTGAGGATCAGTGTATGGGCCGAGAACCAAGCACTCCTTAAGCTTGGGAAAATACCCAAGCATCTTCCAGGCGGAAATTCACGCCATCGAGAAGTGTATCCAGTTTAACATCGAGAGAAACTGTCATAGACAAGAGATTATCATCGTGTCCGATAGTCAAGCAGCCATCAAAGCGCTGAGCTCTTACTTAATCAGCTCAAAAATGGTCTGGAGGTGCCTAGAACAATTGAATGATCTAGGCGAGAAAAATAGAGTTACTCACTTGGGTCCCGGAACATAACGGGGTACAGGGTAAGGATATTGCAGATAGTCTTGCAAGGAAAGGGGCCCAAACACCCTTTGTAGGACCTGAGCCGTTCTGCGGTATCCAGGGCCGACTAGAGGGGGGGGTAGCCGGGACTAATTCCCGGGGCCCGGGCTTAAAGGGGGGCCCGGCAACAGGTTTTTTTTGTTCTGCATGAGAAATTCGACACAAGATGAGAGAGGGAAGTTAAGTTTACATTTAAATTAAAATTAAATACAAATAGAGGAAAAGTTTTTTGATGTGAGGATTTTTTTTTTTTTTTTTTTAGAAGAAGAAGAAGCAATTGAAGTAGTGAGAATAGTTTTTTGATGTGAGGACCTTTTTTTTAGAAAAAGAAGTAATTGAAGTAGGGAGAATAGTTTTTTGATGTGAGGACCTTCTTTTTTTTTAGAAAATTCTATTTCAGTCGAAGAGGAACTAAGATTTTTTTGCCACGGGGCCCGATCTAGAGAATTGTCCTGGGGCCCGGCCTGGCTCTCGGCGGTCCTGGCGGTATCAGCAGTAACATAATATTAGGAGAGATTAAAAAAGAATTGGGCAGTAGAAGAACCGATAATTGGAACAATCTCTTGGGCCTGAGACAGGCCAAGATACTTCTGGGTGAATATAACCAGGAAAGATCGGAAGTCTGCATCTGCTTGAGCAAGAACAGGCTACGTATTGTAACGGATCCTTACCGGGCATTGCCGACTAGGACACCTAAGTAAACTGAGAGTAGAGGATAGTGAGTGTAGATTCTGTGAGGAGGAGGACGAAACCTCCATTCACATCGTAACTGAATGTGTAGCACTCCAGAATCCAAGGGCACTATATGTAGAAGGATATCAAATAGAAGAGGGAGATTTACCTAACTTGAAGCCACTTCAAATCCTACACTTCCTTGAGAAAATAGGATTGGAAGGGTCGCTATAGGCATTGAGACATTTCTTTAGTGCAGTGGCGACAGAAGGGGGCACAATAGATCTTTTAGGTCGCAGTGGATTAACACCCCATTCTCAACATAACATAACATGGTGAGGATCAGCTAGATACTAATGTGGAGAAAATTGCCGTTGGAGATTATGTCCTGATTAATGAGGGAAAAATAAAAGGTAACGATAATGTTATGTCAATAGGTAAAATTTTAACAAAATTTGATTTAGAAATTAATGTTCAGTACATCAGGCGGCTGTTTCCTAAATTTAAATTTATTGAAACTGAAGACATTTATTGTTTTGAAACTTCAAAGGTCATAGCCAAATTACTAAACGCAGAAGCCTCTGAAGGTACGGCCAGAACGTCTGAAATGTTGGTTTTTCCTGTAGATTTACATCACTACTAGTGTAGTTATTTTCACTTTCATTTTGTATTTTGTTAACATTTTCAATTTTTTTTTTAAACTTAACTTTATAACTTAACTTTATAAATAAAACATTATTAATATCTAAATTTTTAGTAAATTTATAACCTGTAACAGTGTGCTCCACCATATGTAACAAGGTGCCCCACTAATGGGGAACAGTGTTACAATTGACTTCGACTACCGTTTTTATTTTTACAAATCTATAGTAATAATTAGGAGGATACTTTTTTTTCCTAATAGTAACTGAAGGTGCTTTTATTACATTGCCGTTTTTGTAAAATGAAATTTAAAAAAATTAGTAGTAAAAAAAAATCTAAGAAGAAATAGGTAACAACGTCTCCCTCTTCCCCTACTTTATCAGGAACTTCATAGGTATGATAAGTTATCTATCAGCTAAGACCAAATAGAAGTAAAAAGATGACTTTTTAAATTATCTGGAAGATAAAAATTACCTGACTATTCAACTGAAGGTAAACATACCGACTCTAGTTCAATCTCTTTATTTTGAGTCGTTTATAATTTAAAGATCCATTTTCGGTATTTTTCTTCTACTTGGCAACTCCGCACGAACGTTTCTTGAGATAATTAAAATCGTTCGAAAAATGCTTCATTTACAAAATACGTATTTACCGAATAAGAGTGTACCTAATTATATAATATAAACAGAATTATGTATTATCATTGAATAATATTTCATTGTAGAAACAAATCGAGATCACTGACCGTTGTGAATAATAAACGAAGATAAACTGTCAGATTCTCCGACTGAGGTAATTTGAATTGATAACATTTTTAAATTGAATTTAATTAACAAGTAGGTATACTCACTTTTAAATTTGACTTTTTTGTTTCACTTTTAGTAAAACGCTTTTTAAGTATACAGTAAAGGCTAAATAAATTTAAATAGGTAAATGTTTTAATTTTCTTATAGAGAGTTTTACTTTGGCTTTTTGAATATTGATTTAACATATTAATAATCTCAAATATATTATATTATACTATTTTTAGCGGTTAATTTGATTTTATCTATTCAATCTTAATTTCTTTTCGTTTAATATATATTTGGAACAGTTGGATTTTGTTTGAGCAACACATACACAGTGTGTATAAAAAATAACGTAACTTTGCTATTATTTCGATTTCTAAAAGGTTTACAGAAAAAAATGAAATTAAAGTTTTATGAAATAAATCAAGTTAGTATAAGTCAATTAGAAATATACTGGGTGCACCATTACTGTAAAATAACGCAAGGATATATTTTTAAATAGTAAGTGTTTTCGAACTAATAAAGATCGCACTATGTGGTTTTAACAGATAAATTCTAAATTTGAGTACCTACTAGAAGCAGCAAAAAATATACAGAGTACTACTCATTTAAAAAATAAATCATTGCGTTATTTTGTAGTAATAATGGTGCATACGGTATATTTCTTATTAACTTATAATGTTAACTTGATTTATTGCGTAAAATTTCTATCTGAAACTTCTTTTTAAACCTATTAGAAACCGAGCTAATAAGCATCTCAAATAATATCAGGTGCTTTTTGACAACCATATTATAATATTTTTAAAAAGTATATATAAACTAACAAATTTTATTTTAGATTTTAAACATTTTAAGATCCGACAAACTCATGACTCATAATGACTTATTGGTTTAGATTTGTGTCCCTGACACTATTGAATTTATATAATCTAGTATTTAATATTTATCCTGTCACCACTCAAATATCAAGACCGCATATCATTTTTATAATTGCTGATGATTTGGTGAGTACATTTTTCATTATACCAGTTGTGGAAAGTCATTTAGTGCGAAATTTCAGGAATGCGTTTAGAAACCTCGCACGGCGCCTCTGGACCCTATTCTAATGTATGTGGTGAGACGCGCTATGCGGGGTTTCTAAACGCACTCCAATATTGGCGCTTCAAATTAATTTTCGCGCGCCTGTCATTTGTCACCTATAAGTAGGATGTTTGATTTACATGATTTTGTTTTGGGCGGATTTTGTATTTGTGATTATTTTTAACTGTTTTTAGATAATATTCTCATTGTTATAGTGTTTTTGAGTTTCATTTAGTGTTAATTTAAGTTTAAGTCTCGTGCTTTCGTCATAAATATAATAATTATCATGTGTATGACTTAATTTGTTGGAAATATTCACGTATTGGTTGCTACAAGAACATCTAGAAATATGTATTCACTAAACCCAGGACATGTTTTATTATGTGGTTTAAAGGACATTTCAGGTACCACACGTTTATTATTGATGAACTTATTTAAAAATCTTACTAGACTTATTCTTTTATATTATGAAGTGAATCATGTAGTACTTTGTATACATGTAAATGGTAATAAAACCGTCACAAATCAGATTACAGTTTGATTCTAAACAAAGTTTTGTAAAATTTTAATATTGTGAATTTATAGATATCCATTTATCGTAAAAAACAAAATTTTACGACTTGCACTTGGAAAATAATGAATACTGCAGTTTTGATTTTGACATTAACACCATATAGATTGCAATTTTCTGGGGACTTTTTCGCAGATTTCATTTTTAAAAAATGTAATTAAACAATGAACACGAACGCCAATGTTGCCAAATGATGAACTGATTTTAAAACAAAATTAATAAATGAACTGAAATTTAAAAAAAATCAATATAATAAATCGGTTTTATAAAAAAATCCTTAAATAAATATAGAGTATGATTACATATTACCATACACAAATTTTAATTTTTAAATAAAATTTCTTATCCACTTGTGAGTGAAGTGATATAAAGTAATACCACTTTCGCCATATTGATATGAAATTTGTATGTGTAGATGTCATTACATTGTGTTTTTTATTATAATGTAGAAACGTATCTTTAAAAACAATAATAAATTAATACCTATAATAAATAAAATAATGATGAAGAAATTTTGAGGAATAACATATACCAACGTGAAGTGTATACAAAAACATATCCATACTCTAGAAAATTGGAATTTTAATTTGCAAAAAAAAACAGGTAACTTATTTAAATTAATGTACAAAATGATTTTTGTCAAGATCAAGGTGTCGCATATCAAATCGAAAATCAATAATTGTAAACTCGAAGTGATGCAAACAAGAACAATGAATAGGGAGGTACTATAAGTTAATATAGGTACCTACAACGCGATTTGGAATCTTAATTTACGAGATTTTTGTGGTGAATATGTTTCCGAGTAAACAATGTCAATTGCAGCAAGCTTTAACTGAAATAACACTACTAAGAAAACAAAATGAGACATTAGAGGAGCAAAACAAAGTTTTAGCACAGTTAAAGACGAAAGAAAACATGAAAAAGAAAATAATTGTAGTCCACTCAACTCAGATGATAAAGAAAAATCAGTCGCCAGAGAAAAGGATGGGCTTATGCCTAAATTAAAAAAAAAACAAGCGTAACGCAACAGAATCATCGGAGAAAATCGAAAAAGAGATCTAGAACTCTAACATCAGCCACACCGGTCATTTTAAGCTATAAAAACTATAATCTAGTCAATGAAAACATAAAACCTGGAAATTGTGAATATGACAATTATGATAAATAACCAATATTAATGACATCTCTGATGTTGAGTATAGAAAATTAACGGCTCTAATGAATGGGACGGACTTTGAATGGCACATCATACATATACGAGAACAAAGCTTCCAGATCTATTAAAGTGATGGTAAAAAATTTGCACCCGTCAACTTCTGCAAATGATATCGCCCAAGAATTAAAGGAAAGTAGTTTCAAGATTTAGAAACTAATTAAAAAAGAGAACCACAGTCAATAATAAAATTATTGAATATATTAGTCTATCACTATGTGCTAGTATTTGATCATACCGAGGATATCAACTAAATTTTCATTATTCAGAATCTAAACCATATGTAGATTAAAATGGTGACAATAAGAAATAAATTCATACCACAGTGTAAAAGATGCCAGAGATATGGACATACACACAGATATTCTGAAACAGGCTACACGGCCTGTGTTAAGTGTGCTGGTTATCACAAGACAGCTAAATATACTGAGTTTAGGAATACTCCTTCAAAAAAGGAGAGATATTGTATCTAAAGCTAAGAAACATACTTCCCAATCAAAAGCGATTGATCCAGACGCAGTCAGATCTGGGGTCTTTTTTTCACAAATAGCTTAAAATGTACCATAGTAGAACCTCCATCTGCTTCACCATCGACAGATTTAGTTAGCTTACATCTTATACATAGTATCATGAAAACTTTATGACTTTTAAAGATGTAAGAATCGCTACATGCCATGTCAATTGCCTTGTCAACAAAAAATATGACTCGAAAGTCTTCCTTAACTCCCAGCATACATATGAGACACAATATGATAAGTTACTCTTATATTAAGACAAGAGGTTATAAAATATACCATACTATTCATCCAGACGATCAAGCCAAAGGGGGTAATGCTGTTATAATTAAAAAATAAATAATTTTGAAGAATGTCACTTACAACGGGTTGATATCCAACTACAAAACAAAAATTAAACATTGGTGCAGTTTACTGTCTACCCAGGCACAATCTTAAGGAAGAAGATTACCTAACCCTTCCGCAACATCCTGAAGAAGGGTTTATCGACGGAGGGACCTTAAATCTAAACATATTGACTGGGGATCCTGATTAACTACGACAAAAGGTATTAAATTAGAAAAAGCTGTCCATCAACAGAATTACAAAAATTATTATTCTACAACCTACTTACTGGTCCATGGATCCCAACAAAATCTTGAGTGAAACAGTTATTAAAAGAGCAACCCGACCAACTCTTACCAACAAACCTACTAATTGGGAAAGCTTTAGAAATAGAACTTTAAAACAACTGAATAAGTTGATGAAGAAGCTGAAAACTTTACCAAAACAACTGCTTACAATAAACTAAAGAAAAAACCCATTTGACAAAGGCAATTAGCTACCCTGTTGAGATCAGAGAACTTGTTAGAAAAAAAAGAGAGCAAAAAAAAAAGATGGCAACGATCTAGAGATTGATCTGATAAGTCTATTTTAAACAATAAAACCCAAAACTGGGAAGAGCCATTCAAAAAATCAAGGAATAATAAACAAACTCATGCCTACATAACCTCTCGCCAGATGAAGAGATATTTTACTTTCTCTTGGAAAGCCACTAGAAATAGTAAAGACCTATTACTATTAGCTTCATCCCTTAATCAGATGCAGGAAGAAAATAGTTTTCCTATAATAGACAATCGGAAATCCTGGAACATCACCATTGTTCCACCGAAAGAAATAGCAGAAGAGATTAAAACTAACCTATATCCGAAGAATGACTGGTGAAATAATGAAGCAATTGCCTAGAAAAGGTAGCTTACAGACTAAAACATGTTCCTGTATGCTGGAAAAATGCAGAGGTAATAATATTGCTAAAACCAGGAAAACCGCTGAGCGATCTTACTAATTGTGTTAAAATTATTTGAAACACTACTGCTAGAGATTAATACGACTGATGGAGGATAAAAAATTGATACCTAATTTCCAATTCGGGTTTCGACGAAAACTTTCTACTATTAAATTGAATCAATATTGCATTGAATCACAGATGTCATAGAGTATGTCCTTGAAACTATACCAGTTCGCTCTGAAATAGTTTTATACTTTGCTCTCAAGGTAAGGCATGAAAAATTGGTCCACAAATTAAGAAAAAAGCTTTTGAAGTCGTATGTAGAGATTAAAACATCATATATCTCAAACAGGCTTTTCAGAATTTAGCAGAAAGACAAATATTCTAATTTAAAAGAACTAAGAGCTGGAGTGGCTCAAGAAAGTGTTCTAGGACCCATCTTACACTTATTCTATACTCTCGTGACTTGTCAACTCTGGGAGATATGACTGTTGTTACATTCACTGATGACACTGCCCTCAGGGCCGACTAGAGGGGGGGGGGGTAGCCGGGACTAATTCCCGGGGCCCGGGCTCAAATGGGGGCCCGACAGCGGTGGTGTTTGTTACTTTCAGAAATTTGACACAAGAGGGGGAAGTCCTTACCTCTTGCAAGTGGAGGAGGAGAGAAGAAATTTTTGTTTGATGACCCTTTGTTATTTAATGTTTTATAAAATTGTCGTGGGGCCCGATCTGGAGAATTGTCCTGGGGCCCGGTCTGGCTCTCGGCGGCTCTGACTGCCCTTGCAGTTGATCAGGAACAAGGA
Source organism: Psylliodes chrysocephalus (assembly GCA_927349885.1). Taxonomy (NCBI): domain Eukaryota; kingdom Metazoa; phylum Arthropoda; class Insecta; order Coleoptera; family Chrysomelidae; genus Psylliodes; species Psylliodes chrysocephalus. The sequence goes on from OV651817.1 coordinate 66,612,294, forward strand.
AGGTCAGTAAGTAAACTTTTTAAAAATGTTTTAATACACTACCGTTACTAGCACCAATGGAGCCAATTACTTAGTAAGATGATAAACTTATACAACATTCCATCCCATTTTGTGCTTCTCACCTCCCTAAATACTTGTCATGTTTATTATAGAGGATAATGGATTTATAAACCCTTAAAATTGTATCACCCCGTGTAATAACAAGTATGGCACTTTCGGAGAGTTTCCTTTCCTCAAAAAAATGCTATATATATCTTGTCCAAGGTGTACAGAAAAACATGCTGTAAAAGAATGTAAGGCTTCAGTTCATGAATTAAAATGTATAAATTATGTAAAGGTGATGGAACGGGATTCTCTAGTTCAAATTAATGTAAATCATGCTGCATCGGACACCCATTGTAATTCTTATCAACGTCATATAGATGAATTAAAATCTTCACTTTATGTAGCATAGCAATCGCAAATGAGTCAGTCGGATGTATTAACCATTGGTGGTACAGCTCTACACCCGCAAAATAATTCATTTAATATTTATAATAAAAACTTGACCTGCTATCTGTATTATCAGAATGTCCGTGGAATTAGAACTAAAATAAATACCGTTTAATTGTTTTCTCTTCAATCCGATTTTGATTTTATAGCATTGACAGACACTTGGTTAAACGAATCTTTTCGTGGCTGTGAGATATTTTCCGATAATTATCATGTATATAGAAAGGATAGATCTACTTCTCGAGTTAAATTAAATTACGGTGGGGGTGTTTTGCTTAGCTGACAATAAAAAATTTATTAGTAATGAAATAGATCTAACATTTATTAGCGATATTATTCCAATTATTGATATTCTAGGCACTACGATTACATTAAATTATTACAAAATATTAATACTACTTGTTTACATTCCTCCAAGTCTTAAAGTTGTTGATTATGAAGCCTTATTTGGTTGTCTCTCCACCTTAAATTTTGTTGATTACGAGAAAGTATTTATTTTAGGACACTTTAACGTCCCTCAGTATGTTAATATGGCACCTCTCACTGGTCAACTAGTTGAATTAAATGCTTTCGTACATCTTAACGATTTAAAACAATATAATGATATATTTAACATAAAGAATCGATTATTAGACCTAGTTTTTTTGTAATGAATCATGCACTGTTGAAAGGGTATATGATTTGATGGTTCCTGAAGATGTCTCGCAACCTGCTTTAAATATTAATTTTCAAATATCTAATCCTCGTAGTAAACCTAATCCAGTAAATAAAAATTTACAGTATAACTTTCGTAAAGCTAATTATATGATGTTATATCAACTAATAGCTTCATGTGACTGGTCTTTTCTCAATAATGTGAATAATATTGAAACTTCATGTAAGTTATTTTATGAACAACTACATGGTATGATGGGTATATGTATTCCCAAATATGTTTCAACTGCAAGAAAATACCCTGCAAGGTTCAACGGACCTATTATTAGAGATATTAAAAAGAAATAGTGGGAAATTTTGGTCATACGTAAATTCTAAAAGGAAAGATGGTGGAATACCTGAATTTATGACTTATGATGATTTAAATCTTTTAAATATGCAGGATATTGTAAATGGATTTGCTACTTACTTTAAAAACTCCTACAGAAATTCATCAAATTTTGATGTTGACTTTGAGAGTGATTTATCAAATAATTGACATGTGCATATAGCTGAATTTAAAGAATCCGATGTGTCGAAGGTAATATTGAAGTTAAAATCTAAATTTACTAAGGGACCAGATAATATACCATCCTTCATGGTTCGCGATTGTTCCCATGCGTTAGCTGTTCCTTTAAATAAAATATTTAATTTGTCACTGCGTACTGGTACATTTCCTAATGCATGGAAGAGGTCAAGAATCTGTCCTGTTTTTAAAAAAGTTAAAAAAATTGTATCGAAACTATCGACCCATCACTATTATATGTAATTTTGCCAAAGTTTTTGAAATTTTACTATACGATAATATAATACCACACGTCAAACATCAGATAGTAGAAGAACAACATGGTTTTTGTAAGAACAGGTCAACAATAACAAATCTTTTCTCATTTACACAATACAGTTCTACAATAGTTGATGGCGGCGCGGCGGTCAACTAGACGTAATATATGCAGATTTTCCTAAGGCTTTCGACAAATTCGATCATAAAATATTACTTCAAAAGCTTAGCAAGTTTGGATTGTCTAAGCCTGTCATACATTTTTTCAATCTTACTTGACAAACAGAACCCAGTTTGTTGAAGTGCGTGGATTTGAGTCTGTCGATATCTTAGTAACCTCTGGCGTACCTCAAGGCTCGATTCTGGGACCGCTTTTATTTATACTATTCGTAAATGACATCATTAATGACGTTAACGTAAAATATTTAATTTATGCAGACGATGTCAAAATTTTTTATCAGGAAGATATCTTAAATGATTGTCTTAAATTACAAAGTAATATTGATAAAATAAATAATTGGTGTTTAATAAATAATCTTCCATTAAATTCAAAAAAATGTAATATAGTGTCATATACCAAAAAAGATTTTCCAATTCTCTATAACTACTGTTTGGATGATGTTATATTAAATAGGCCTGATTTTATTATAGATCTTGGGGTAAAGTTCGATAGAAAACTTACTTTTAATGAACATCTAAATGACGTGGTAAAAGCATCATTCAGAAATTTGGGATTTATCATTAGGCATGCAGTTGACCTCAATTCTATAGAAACCATGAATATGTTGTATAATGCGTTCGTCAAATCAAAATTAGAATATGCTTCAATAATATGGAAACCATTTTATTATTTTCACATAAGCGCTCTTGAAAACGTTCAAAGACGATATCTAAAATTCTTGACATTTAAGATAGACGGAACATATCCACCAATTGGGATAAATCACACGTTACTTTTAAATAGATTTCAAACGCAAAGCTTAGAATGTAGACGAAAAAATCAGTCGGTAATATTCCTCTATAAACTTATTAACTACCAAATTGATTGTTCCGAGTTATTAGAACAACTTGTATTTAAAGTGCCAAGAATTGAATCTCTAAACAACTTAATGTTTTATCTGCCGCTATCTCGGACAAATTTATTAAAAAACTCGCCGCTGTATTTTATGTGTGAAAACTGCAACCCTGCAAGGTAGAATTGATTTATTTTCTTGTAAGCTTTCGCAGCTCAAAAAATTGTAAAGCTGTTGCAGTACTATTTGCTTGTGTATAGTCATTAATTTATTTTATTTTTGTCATATATTATGTAATTTTTGTTATATTGTGTAATTTATGTTATATCCAAATTATGTCTTATTGTGCAATATGTTATATTTATATTTACTTTTGTAATTACAATTTTTTTTCCTGCTCTATAACTAGGCATTTAGCCTGTAGAGCAGTGTATTTAATAAATAAATAAAATAAAAATAAGTAAAAGATTGGTGGAAACGTCATTTCAAAAATTAATCACTATTATACAGGTTTAAAAATGGTCAAAAATGGTCAAGTCAGTACATAATCCTTATTTATTATTATAATCCCTATTAAGTTATTCTCAATAAAACATTTAGCTTGGTGTGTTTTAGGGGTGGAATGACGTAGGTTTTCACGGTTCAAACCAAATTCCAACACCCAACATTGATGCTCTTGCATACTCAGGTTTAATCCTAAACAACTACTACGTCACCGCGATATGTACTCCTTCCAGAAGTGCCTTAATGACCGGGAAATACCCCATTCACAATGGAATGCAGCACACCGTTTTATATGGTGCCGAACCTAGGGGTTTGCCTTTAAATGAGAAATTGTTGCCACAGTATTTGCAAGAGCTTGGATATGAGAACCACATTGTGGGAAAATGGCATTTGGGATCTTATAGAAAGGAGTACCTACCAATGTTTAGGGGATTCAAGTCGCACCTTGGTAAATATATTACGTGTAATCAATAAAAAAAAGTTACTAAAGTAAGCCATGACAGACAAAGATATGTCGTTTAAAAATGTATAAAAATTGTAAGCGCCCACATGAGTATTTGTTTTACATGCCAACTTTAGAATTATTTTTGGTAAATCACCCCGGTGAATTTTAAAAAACCATTTTGTAGAGCTTTTAAAAAGAAATTTAATGATACAAACCATTTATTTCTAGTTTAAATCATATTCAAGTTATTTAACAAAAACACTTGTTTATGTTAAAATTTCCCCAAATTTGATCTGGAAACCTTATTTTCTGGCCTTATGGACAACTCAGCGGTGACTTTTAAAAAACCATTTTGTAGAGTTTCTAAAGAAAAATTTAATGATGCAAATCACTTCTTCCTAGTTTAAACAATAGTCAAGATATTTAACAAAAACATTTCTGTTAAAATTCATGTTCTTGAAGTTCATGCTTTATAAGGAGTGGTCCACAAAAATTGTTTCTAAATCTAAAGTAGGACTTGGAAAAATTAACGTATCAAGCGTACAATTCTTCTTTTTAATTGTCACTTTGGATTTAAGTTGTGTCACGGACATGATTCATATCTCTGTCTTTGTCTGTTACTAGTGCGGGCTGGGAGCTTAAATGAGCAGTTTATGAGAAATACGCAATACGCCATTTTAGTGGTGATGTAATCATTTTGGTTTCACTTTGGTTTCACATTTAAGTTTACCCAAATTATATTGTTTTTTCACTTTTATAAATATACATAACTTCCTTTATTAATTTTTATTAGTTTTATTGATTTTTATTCATTTTTATTCATTTTTATTTATTTTTAGTCACTTTTATTCATTTCATTTTTATTCATTTTTATTCATTTTTATTCATTTTTATTCATTTTTATTCATTTTTATTCATTTTTATTCATTTTTATTCATTTTTATTCATTTTTATTCATTTTTATTCATTTTTATTCATTTTTATTCATTTTTATTCATTTTTATTCATTTTTATTCATTTTTATTCATTTTTATTCATTTTTATTCATTTTTATTCATTTTTATTCATTTTTATTCATTTTTATTCATTTTTATTCATTTTTATTCATTTTTATTCATTTTTATTCATTTTTATTCATTTTTATTCATTTTTATTCATTTTTATTCATTTTTATTCATTTTTATTCATTTTTATTCATTTTTATTCATTTTTATTCATTTTTATTCATTTTTATTCATTTTTATTCATTTTTATTCATTTTTATTCATTTTTATTCATTTTTATTCATTTTTATTCATTTTTATTCATTTTTATTCATTTTTATTCATTTTTATTCATTTTTATTCATTTTTATTCATTTTTATTCATTTTTATTCATTTTTATTCATTTTTATTCATTTTTATTCATTTTTATTCATTTTTATTCATTTTTATTCATTTTTATTCATTTTTATTCATTTTTATTCATTTTTATTCATTTTTATTCATTTTTATTCATTTTTATTCATTTTTATTCATTTTTATTCATTTTTATTCATTTTTATTCATTTTTATTCATTTTTATTCATTTTTATTCATTTTTATTCATTTTTATTCATTTTTATTCATTTTTATTCATTTTTATTCATTTTTATTCATTTTTATTAATTTTTATTAATTTTTATTAATTAATTTTTATTAATTTTTATTAATTTTTATTAATTTTTATTAATTTTTATTAATTTTTATTAATTTTTATTAATTTTTATTAATTTTTATTAATTTTTATTAATTTTTATTAATTTTTATTAATTTTTATTAATTTTTATTAATTTTTATTAATTTTTATTAATTTTTATTAATTTTTATTAATTTTTATTAATTTTTATTAATTTTTATTAATTTTTATTAATTTTTATTAATTTTTATTAATTTTTATTAATTTTTATTAATTTTTATTAATTTTTATTAATTTTTATTAATTTTTATTAATTTTTATTAATTTTTATTAATTTTTATTAATTTTTATTAATTTTTATTAATTTTTATTAATTTTTATTAATTTTTATTAATTTTTATTAATTTTTATTAATTTTTATTAATTTTTATTAATTTTTATTAATTTTTATTAATTTTTATTAATTTTTATTAATTTTTATTAATTTTTATTAATTTTTATTAATTTTTATTAATTTTTATTAATTTTTATTAATTTTTATTAATTTTTATTAATTTTTATTAATTTTTATTAATTTTTATTAATTTTTATTAATTTTTATTAATTTTTATTAATTTTTATTAATTTTTATTAATTTTTATTAATTTTTATTAATTTTTATTAATTTTTATTAATTTTTAATAATTTTTTTTTTATTTTAAAGTATTTTAGTTTATTTTTATGATACCATAAAAAAATCTAAAAACCACAGAGCACGTCATTATTTATTTATGCTACAATTATAATTTCCAACCTTCAAAAAATGTATACTTCTATACAAATTTTTACCCCCCATTTCCCCCCTTAAAATGTTAATATGCAAAAACTTTGAAACACTTATTTATTTATGACGAGAAACTTCAATTCCAATTTTCAAGTTCCTACCTTTAAAAAAAATCGATATTTTCAAATAAACTTTCACCCCCCGTTTTCCCACCTTAAAATGTGAAAATCCAAAAACCCTAAAACACGTCAGTCATTATTAATTTGTACTCATTCGCTGCAATTCCAATTTGCAGTTTCTAACTTCAATGAGAACAAATAAATATATATACTCCCATACAAACTTTCACCCCCTTTTGCCCCCCTTAAGATGTAAAAATATAGAAACCCTAAAACACATTATTAAATTGTACTCAGTAGCTGCAATTTCAATTTTCGTGTTTCTAACTTTAAAGAGAACCAAAAACATGGAAACTCCCAAATACATTTTAACCCACTTTCCCCCCCCCCCCCTTAAAATGTGAAAATCCGAAAACGCTGAAACACGTCATTAATAATTTGTAGTCAGTAGCTGCAATTCCAATTTTCATGTTTCTAACTTCAAAGAGAACAAAAAAAATCGATAGTCCCATACAAACTTTCACTCCCCGTTTTTCACCCTTAAAATGTGAAAATCCAGAAACCCTGAAACACGTCATTATTTATTTATGCTTAGTAGCTGTAATTTAAATTTTCATGTTTCTAACTTTAAAGAACAAAAAATTTCATTAAAAGCTCCCTTCCCCCCATTTCCCCCCTTTGAAGTTAAAATTTCCAAAAATCCTTCCTTAGCGGATGCTTACGTTATAAACTAAACCTATGTTGAAAAATTTCAGCTTTTAAGGCTCAGTAGTTTTGGCTTTACGTTGATAGGTCAGTCAGAACAAACAATTTTATAAATATAAATTCACAAAGTAAGTAGATAACTTGCATCAAATATACAATCGTTTAGTTACCAATTACATACCTTTAATAGTACATTATATACCTAGGGTGAGAAGTGAGGTATTATTTACCGAGCACTTTTATATCCTGAGGCGCGTAGCGCCGAGGGATATAATGTGCGAGGTAAATAATAGCTTTCTCAGCCGAGGTATATATAGAATTTTTTTTACTACTAACATTAATGTATTAGCAATTTTAATTTTGACATAAGTAATTTCCTACCAATTTGTTAAATATTTCGAAATATCAAGCAGACTGGAGCGTGTTTCTAATCAGACTGGCTTTATTTATGTAAAAATTTGGCATGTGTCAAATTTTGTTGTAAAAATTTGGCATGTGTCAAATTTTGTTATGATTCTAGGAAATATCCCATTGCATTTTTGATATTTTAATGACATGGATTTATTGTTATTAATTAATAATTTTTAAAGCCGGTGTTGAATTTCCTAGTTAATATATATTTTTACTGTTTACACTGATATATATTATCATATTTGATTTGATTAGATTTGATAAACCCAGCTTTAGTTATTTCCTACTTATTTTTCAAATATTTCAAAATATCAAGTAGTCTGGGAGTTTAGTTGTCAAATTAACAAAATGAAACTAATGAAATTTAGTTTCATTATTTACCTAGGTTTTTTTTTATTATCATTATTTACCTAGGGAGAGAAATATTACTTCTCATTAGAGGAATGGAGTAAATAATGGTGATTTCTCATGTTAGTAGTAAAAAAACTATTTTTTATGACCTGCAAACAATATTTAGAAAAAAACTTAAAACAGTAAAAACGTATATGTCAAATTTATTGATGTTTTTGTAAAAAGTTTGGTTAGAATTAAATGTCACTGGAACCAAAATGACATCACACTAAACTAGCATATTAGGAAATTCAACAACCTGCCGGAATGGAAAAAAATGACCGTTGCTTATTAAACACAACAAAATTTGTTACCTGGCTTTTTCTTTAGTATGCTATTGTAAATCATACAATTAATATCCATTTATTCTAAATAAATATCAATTTATGACCTTTTTCAACTAAATACAATAAAAAAAATAATACACAAACATACTGACAATCGCACTAGAAGTGTTTTGTCAAGAGAAACATTTTCTTTTGTTGTTTTTGACAAGATTCCACCATTTAAAAACACGTGATTTGGATTTACCTAAGTGTCAATAACTTTTTGTCCAAACAGTGGTTCTACTGTTTAATAACAAAATACCATATTTTTAGGATCTTGGACAGGTCACCACGACTACAACGATCACACTGCCGTGGAATCACCTGGTTGGGGTTTGGACATGAGACGAAACATGTCAGTGGCATACGACCTACACGGAAAATATTCTACTGACGTTTTCACTCAGGAGTCAGTCAAAATTATCAAAAACCACAACACCACTAAACCACTCTTTTTGTATTTGGCCCACACAGCCGTCCATTCTGGAAATCCTTACAATCCGCTTCCAGCTCCAGATGATGTCGTAAAGAGATTTTCGTACATTAACAATAATTATAATAGACAAAAATTTGCTGGTAGGTACAAAATATTTCTTAACTGCATGTATTACCAAAACCAATTGAAAATATATTTGGCAGATATGGAAAATAATGTACTGATATAGTATATTACATTACGAGTGTGGAAAGTGACATTTTTCACACGAGTGGGAAATATAGTCGCACGAGGCGCAAGCCGAGTGCGACTATCACACAAGTGATGTACAATATTTTTCCTACGACCACAAAATAATGTCATCAAAAAAATGTAAAACCAAGGTTATTATTACTATAATAATTAAAATGTATTTAAAAAAATAATCAACAATAATCGTATTTATTCAATTTTCATATTTTCTAAACAAAAAAAACTAAAAAAAATAAAAAAAAAATTAAAAAAAATAAAAAAAAACAAAAAAAAAATTCTGCCCCGACAGGATTTGAACCATAGATTGAACGCGGTCGAAAAATGGCAAAATTGATAAGTTCGACGTCCTAACCAGCTGAGCTAACAGCCCTTGTGTCAATTGAATGATCTAATCGGTTATGTATTTAACCAAAATAAAGAGCAAACATTATTTTAAAATTATTTTAATAATAATTGTTAAAGATAAATATCTAGGATCTAATTTACAACAATTTCAATAATTTAACAATCATATCGATTTTAGTATTAATATGGATATTACATAGATCAAAATAGAAATTAGCTTACAAAATAATATCAAAAAAATGTAAAACCAAGGTTATTATTACTATATTAATTAAAATGTATTTAAAAAAATAATCAACAATAATCGTATTTATTCAATTTTCATATTTTCTAAACAAAAAAAACTAATAAAAAATAAAAAAAAAACAAAAAAAAAATTCGGCTCCGCCAGGATTTGAACCATAGATTGAACGCGGTCAAAAAATGGCAAAGTTGATAAGTTCGACGTCTAAACCAACTGAGCTAATGGGCCTTACGTCAATTGAATGATCTAATCGGTTATGTATTTACCCAAATTAAAGAGCAAACATAATCTTAGTTATTTTAAAATTATTTTAATAATAATTGTTAAAGATAAATAATTTAATAATCATATCGATTTTAGTATTAATATGGACATTACATAGATCAAAATAGAAATTAGGCGTTTGACATTTTTTGACAACTACTGCGGAAAGTAACATATTCTCACTTGGGTGGAAAGTAAATTCTTAGTCATACGCGTGTGATATAGGACACTTTCCATAGGACTATATAGTGTGATATGTGTCACTTTCCTAAGTGGTCGTAGGAAAAAGTAATTTTTACGCAGATCTACAAGAGCGTAAGGGAACCCGATAAATAATATGAGATGAATAAAGCGAGATATATGCTCCCTGCCACCATACCTCCCTGGGTCCCTTGCCTAGTATAATAAATAGAAGATCAGTTTAATGGAAATTTAATGGTGATCTCGATCATTTTAAAAAATTATTAAAAGCATTTTTTTATTTTCGAGTTACCTAGCATAATTTGTTATTTTTTATTGCGCTCATCTTTGATTTTAACATTATATTATTTCGCTCTAAATTACCTTGTAAACGATGTGCTACATTTCAAATTTTTAAGAATCGCATTAAATTCATAAAAACCAAACTTTTCCTTAGTTTGGCAACATCACATCCGTCTAAAATTGCCCGTCGCACACAAAAGTCATTTAGTGTAAACAGTAAACAAACTACTTTAATTATTATAAAAATCAAGATATGGAATTTTAATTTTTTGTGTTTAAGGTTGATACATGGATTATAAGTTTGCCAAAAAATAATAAATATATTTTTCTTTGAAATACCTATAAAAGGTTTTATTTACTATAAAAGTAAAAGTAAATTAATTAGATATCTAACATTTTTAGCCCGAAGGTCATAAATACATTTGGCAACTCGACGAAAAAATCGAAAATTTTTAATTCAATTTTATGTTATACATAATCTCTACCATAAGTATTCCAATGATGTGTACATGTTTAAAGGAAAATAAATACCTATTAATTATTATTAATCTAATTTAAAATGAATGGGGTTTTTTAACTAAAAACCACGTATCTGATATTTTTTGCAATTAAATTTAAATTATTGGATAATAAAAAAGCAAATTAGAATTAATAGTTTAATAAATACAAAAATTTAAACTTATTTTTTTTAATATTATCAATTTCAAATAATATTAAAAATGACTTGTGATATTGGAAAAATGAATATCTCCACATGGTAGGCCATGATTACTTCAGGCATGTTTATGTGGTGGTAATCATAGCCCTCAGAAAGTCTAGATACCGCTTGGCGTATACTGTCAATACAAAAAAATGACCCCATTCAAGCTTGTCGCCATGTTAGGTAAATTTATGTTTTGGCTACACTGATTTTTAGTTTGTGTGTTCTGTAATACGTGAACACCGATAATCTGCACTTTGTTATTAGCTATAAGTGAGTGAGACGCACAATTTCTAATTTCAAATTAAGAACAAAACTTTGACAAACCTATTTGATTTTCCTAGATCTGTTCAGACAGGACCGGTTTTATAAAATTTCTCGTTCTTGAAATGTTATTTTTACATGGTTATATATTATTGGATAAGTGGTTTGTGTACATATTGCTATGAGGATTATAGAGAAATTCAGTGAGATTTATGTAATATAATTCAAATTACAAGTAAACCATCTGTTCCTATTTGGCAATATGGAGAAAATACCTACTTCAATGTCAAATGTACTATTTAAAAGAATGTTAACCGGTCATTTATTTATATTATATTATGAAAATAAAAACTCGAATTTTTTAACTAGGGAAAGATATACTTACATCGGTAACAAGGTATTTTTAGAAAAACTAATAGATTTCTCCTATTCCTATAGTTTATTTGAAAATGAATAATAGCAAAATTATATAAAAATATGGACCATTGCCATAAAAACTGTGCTACCAAGCATTTTCAAATAAACTATGATAATTTGATTTAATAGAGCGAGTATAAGATCTCACCTGTTAGAGAAATTGGGGCATAGGGAAGAGATTATGAAGCAGGTAAGCAAAGTCATTGCAAAAGATAAATATATAGAAGTTATTTTAAAAATTTGATAAAAAAACTAGTGGAACAACAAATGGAGTTGTCGCTATCGGAGATCCAATCAGCAGAAAGTAAAAAAAAAAACTTTGGGAATGTTGGAAAAGAGCCCAGCAATAGGCCCAAAACAATTCCTTGGTTTTTTAATAAATATAATCTGAGATGCAAAAAATACTGCTAGAGTGGAGAAGCAGTATTGTTCTAATGTAGAAAACCCAGGGACATACAGCAGTGCACTAACCATAGGCGAATAGTACCTAAATTATACAAGAGTCCCATCTCGATTTTATTTTTAAATATTTTTGAGAATACCTATTATTATTTGTTACATTGAGTTTAATAAAACCACAGATTTCGAATGTATTGAAAGTTATTTAAAAAGTACTTCTATAAATATATAGAAAATGTGTATATGACTAACTGGTTTTATTAATCTTTTTTTGGGGTAGATAAATATATTTTGAAAAATTTACAAACTTCTTTTGAATAAAAGACAAAATATTTCTGTTTTTATTAACTGAACAATATTTTATACGAACATAATATATACCTATTTAAAAGAAAATATTACATTTTACAAGTATCGCATATTTATATGAAATAACTTACTCAATAAGAAAGAATTAAATGAAACAAATTAATAAACAATGGATATGAAAAATTGCTTTAACAATTTAATCCTTAGATAAACTTATTCTTACATATTGCTTTAATCAATTTATTTACTATAAAATTATCTTTCCTATCATTTATTACATATAATAAAATAAAGCATAAAACATACAAACTATAATATGTACCTACTTAGAACGGAACTAATATTATTGTATCAAGGTAGTAATAGTGGACATTTTCCGAATAAAAAAAAGTAAAAAAGAAGTAACGGTCGACACGTTTTTCTGTGACTATTGGTCTTCATCAGTACGGTGCAGCCAAGTTCAAAGGATCATGGAATTTGTGTTGGAAAAATTGTACAATAGGTCACTAACAAGGAGCCAATAACACATTTGCCGTTTCAGCTAATATCCCCAAATTTTCTGGGCTTATACTAAAGTCACAAAATGATTCAATGGTCTTCCTATGGCTATCAGTTATTCTTTCCTAACATTTTTTGGTATGCTACAACAAAACATACAAATTATTTGATTTTGTAAATACACAAATATTTGTGAAAACTTACACATGAAATGTTATTCCTTCCTTGTATCTTCTACCGTTAGATGCATTGTTACATTCACGTACAAAACAAAAAGAGATTTTGAAAATCCTGTAAAAATTTAACACCAAACCACAAATGTTTTTTATTAAAATAAAACACTAAACGACTAAACTAAAAAATAATGTTTTAAATAAAACCTTTACTAGAAGAACAAAATAAACAACACAACAGATAATAAAATCGATTATATACGTCGAACGCCGATCTTACGCTTATTCTAAACTTGCGCCGATTCTGTCTTGTCGGTAGTGCCAACTTAAAATTTATTGACATTTATTTATCATGGCGCCCATCATATGGGGGGTCAAAATGTTTTTACGATGCGGTATCTAGACCTTCTGAGGGCTATGGGTGGTAATATATGTATTAGTCCTTTATCTGAATGCAAAACATTCCATGTTATGTTTTTGCTTGCTATTTGTAGTTGGGTACAGGAAAGGAGGGTGAACAACATACACTATGTCCCTATGGTGAGAGCTGTCCTGTAACCTTTCAAATTCAAAATAATGTTGCTTGTCGATGGATTTTTTTGCAGGCAATGAAATAATTAGCTTCTAGTTGTTTATAACAATATAAAAATTCCTTTGCAAACCTTTTCTGACGCCGGGTTTTGCTACTTCCGATTTAGGAAAATCGCTACACTTACACCGAAAATAGTAAAACCGGACGACAAAAAATTCTTGCCAATTGATTTTCATTGTATACACATCTTGAAGCATATTATTCCATTTCATTGCTAGCAAAACACGAAAAAATCCATCGATAAGCAAACTTACTTTGAATTTGACGGTTACATGACAGCTTCCATCACCGGGACAAAGAACATGTTGTTCATCCCTGTGTCCAACTACAAATAGCAAGCAAAAAACAAACGTGCCACTTTTTGCAGTCAGATGAGGGATTATTATTACAACAAATCAATTTCGTGTATGACATACTATTTTAGGTAGCTGCGGTGTTGCAAAATTAAAAAAATATTATTTTTTTATCAATTTACTTGTAGAATATTTATTTACTTGTAGAATAAATAGCAAAGTAGTGGGAATAAGAGCATGTGCACATGTTAAAGTCGTATCAGCGTTACCGGTTTATATAGCCCGGCCAATGTTACAACGCTGATATTATTCGTTTCCCGCTCGCCCTAATACTAACTCTCTTTAGTTTTCACATGGACAAAGCGTATTGTAAAACGTTTAGTGGCCGACCCTGTATGTTATAGAGTATTTACATAATAGTTTCTATATCGTACCCATTATTACCTTCATGATATAAATCAAGCAGCTTTGGCTAGATTATTTGGATTTTAAATTTAGAATTTTTAAAGAAAGAATAATAAGCCCACTGGTCGACCCAGGATTGGAAAAAACGCAGCAGCCATCACTTTATCAAAAACCGCTGTTTACAAGATACTGCGAAAAAAATTAAAATGTCACCCGTCACACCCGTACGAAATTAAATTGGCACAGGCCTTGGAAGTTGAGTAATATCCAGTTTGAGCTGCTTTTTCGGCTACATTACTTAATAATTTTGAAAGTTTTGACAATATCTTATTCATTCAGCTCACTGCAAATTTTTCAACGAAAATCGTCAGGGCCATGCTTCCGGGGAAAGTGTTCTCTAAGCGGGGCGATATTAACTGGCTACCCAAAAGTCACGATTTAACTTCTATGGATTTTTTTGAGGTTATCTTAAAGAAAAGGTATACAGTACGATACCAAAGAATTTGAATCAGTTACAAAGAATCCGTGAAGATTCTGCCCTTAAGGAGGTGCTGCAGCGCGAAAGATATCTTGGTAATGTTATTTTACATATCGATGGCTTAGCGCACACATGTGTTAAGTAACATTTTGCTAATATTTCACAATTTAAGTTTAAAGGTTTGAAGCTTCGTTTCAAGACTTCTTCGTTGTTTTTGATTACATAATAAAGCAAAATAAGACTGTTGTACACGTTACTCATCATAATCTGACATGGAGTTATTCATTGTTTAATTAGTTGGTATCTCTGCAATAAATTGTGTATAATCCTCTGGTATAACTTTTAGTTTTAACAGCTCTAAAAGGTCCTTTTTTTACTTGTAAGCTCATGGAGATTCGAAGTGTACAAGAATGTTAAGTCGCACAAAGGAAAATTCAAAAGTGTTAATGGTGGGATCTTCTAGTGCTATGAACTTTTTTTGTGTTCATTTCAAAGAAAGATTATCCAGACAGATACTTTTATTAAATATTCATAGGCTTGCATTTTGAGACTCGATTTCATTTAATATGTGGCCACTTAACTTTGTCTTCCTGTCACCGAACACGAATCACAAGTGTGTCAAGTGCACACTTAACACCAGTGTGCTTTTTAATATAAAATACTAAATGTGCCAAGTGCAGTTGATACGTTTGTGATTTTATACATAAGTATTTATCACATTTGTACACCAAAATACAAGAATTTAACCTTGTATGCACCTGCCATATTTGTCCACAATAAAGGTACATTATTTGCATACATAGGTACATGGACACAATTTGTCTCAAAATTGCACTTAACACATGTGTGCGCTAAGCCATCGATATATAATTTTCAATTTTTTTTATATTTTGAAATAAATTTTATTTCAAACGAATAAGTTTTTTATTATTCGAGTTATAGTACCACAAAGCACATAGAGGTTCCACAGGAATGGCCAAGGTCAAAACCGACAACTGATATATTTCTTATGTTAACGTAACGTAACCAAAAATTTGTCGTTTATTTAAATTTTGGAAATATAAATAAGGTTGTTCTAATTTTTCTAATCCTGATTGTGTGTTTTGGTTTTGTCTTTTGGTTGTTTTCAAAGTTTCTTCTTTGTTATTTGTAAAATTGTGAATGTTCTATTTCCCACTGTTAGTTTTCTAATGATTCGGTGCTACGTTGTAAATTTATATATTCACCATGTATTCATTTCGAAATCCAATGCAACTATTTGATCTGCGTGTATTTATTCTAGTTCAGCAGATTTTCGGTTCGGATACATAGTTGATAAATATTTCTGGCTATGAGAGCAGAACATAGCATATAGAAGACATTATTTTGGGTCGAGGAAGATCATGGGTATATATGCGGTATAGAAGAGGGGCTAGGATTGAGCCCTGTAGTACTCCTGTTTGTGAAATGAATGAGTCGGACAGCGCATTTAAGGATTACAACCTGGAAAACCGGATCTGGTGATCCGTCATCAATACACTTATCGGATCCGGTACCAATATACCGGATCCGGTGATTCCATATTTTGGCAAAATAACCATACTATTGCATGAATAGGTACTTTAAACGCGTAATGCTTGTGCGTGCGAGTCGTTAGTAGAGGTGGGAAGTTCGAATCTTTTTACTGAATTAATTCATTTGATTCATTCACCTAAAAAGATTCGTTCTTCAAGATTCGTTCTCAAGTGATTCACTTTAGCGAACCACGAACGATGTTATTCCGCCGATCCGGCGAAGGAAATCGAACCGAACTTTTACGAATTTGAGTACTACCTAATCTACCTACCTACCTACCTACTAGGTCGTCGAGTAAAATAATTATAACCAGATTTATTTTAAAGTAAAGCGAATTAATGTTTCATATTTCATAAAAAAAAGGCAGCTGAATAATAAATACATCCTTGTCCGTTAAGATAAACAACAATAACACAATTTTTTTTTAAATGCCAAATATATAGCCAAAATTAACGCAAAATTATATATTCACGATTCGTCATTTTTTGTTTTAATTTTACTTTGATTTCAATTTATTTATCAGACAACACGCATAAATTGTTTACCTAAGCTTAATACACACCTCCTGTAAAGTGAGAAAAACATTAAAGACACATACCGCCACCGCCTGTCAGAGTTCTCGTATTATGCCGTAGAACGTAGAATAAAAGCGACCAATTTGCCGATGCCGATGTAAAATACCAAATCTTCGAATCCGAATCGAATGAACGAAGCAGCTAAACTCGGAACTCGGCATGTTTGATCGATCGCAGAGCCATCGAGCAATTGACTCAAAAAAGATTCGAATCTTTTAAAAACAGGGAATCAATTCATTCGAGTCAGTGCACTGATTCGTTCTTTTTGAACGAATCGTTCGCGAACGACACACCTCTAATTGGGACAGAGATCTATTGTTACAGCTACTTGTGTTCATTAAGTAGGTAGATGAATGTCTGGACAGCTTTAATGGCAGCACAAAGTTCCTATCTACTAGAAAAGTAAAATGTATGCTGAGTAAAAAATCTGCACATGTAGTATTGGCAAAGGACTTTTGAAATGATTAGAGATTAGCTATTTCTTACATACACCTACCTCTAACAGCCACTCTAAAGGAAGAAAAAAAAAATTGAATCACTAAAGGGCAGAATTTTAAATCAGGATGCATTGGAAAATAAATTTGGGGACATCAGGTCGGTTTTGGATTTTATAGAGAGATCAATCTTAAGAAAAGTTAATTTATCCTGCAGAACAACCAGTAGTTTAAGTAGGATTTGCTATAACTTTATTAGAAATTTTCTTTGATAATAAATTGTAATATAAGTACCAATTATTGTTTCAAATGAAATTGAAAAAGAGTTAAATATGAAATTAGATTTTTCATGAGTAAAATGTTATATTCATTCGAACATTGTAAGGTAATCTATAATTAAGGGAATATGGAAAATAGGTATACCCTGGTGGTGTAAGAGAAAGGTAAGGGGCAATTACAAAAATGTATTTATCTTTAAATAGTGTTTATTATTAATAATATTATTTGCTATGTTTGAAAAGTACCTCCTGCTTCTGAACAGATTGAATAGATTAGACTACTAGTTGGAGAAGGTCCACCTAGTAACCAAATTTGGAGACTAGGAAAACTTTTAGATGACTGGGGACACAACAGGAATGCACACACACAAGATACACAAACAAAAACGAAATAACAGGGGTAAGCCTTCAGCAACGTCCTGTTTAAATGATAGTATGTCATCCTTCATTCCCTTTTAGAAGGCATGGCATATAAATCTATTGATCTTGATTACTATAAGAGGAGTTTCGATCCAGTTTACAGGATGGGAACTTACTTGACTCGGGCCTTATACATTTGTGTTGAGTGTATGTGTGTTTCGTTTCCATGGTTTCTATTAAAATAAACAGTCATAACATATCCATACCTTTTTGCCAGACTAACATAAGTGACATTTGTTCAAATGGCACTTATGATAGTCTGGCAAAAAGGTATCGATACTATACTTTATAAAATATTTGTTACATTAGTTTTTAAATATATTATGAATATATAACAACTGTTACTTTCTTTGTAATTTGTCACAAAATGATACGAGGTACTTTCTAAACGAAGCAATTGTAGTTTGTTTCTCTGTACCTTACAAAAATATAATTTATAGAAAAAGAGTTTGGTGTATTATTTTTCCAAGTTTAAATATTCAATAATCAATAGAATTTTCAAGTTTTTTTTTAGCGAAATTTACAAGAGTAATAAAAACTATGTTCACTGTTTATATTAAACTGATTAAAACTTCCTTTATTAAAATGATTATTTATGTGATAAAAAATTTGATGTTATTGGAAGCTTTTATATTTTTTTAATATACAGTGAAACAATAGTTTTTGTTTCTCCTGTAAATTTGTATAGAAAAACTTTATTTCTGAATCCATGTTTGAATTTCCCGCCCTAAAGCATTTTTAATTTTCCCGCTATTTACTAGTGGCGCCATCATAGACTGGTTGTGGTTACAATCGCCCAAATAACTTTTACCGAACAAAAAAAAATACATTGAGTTACACGTCTCGCTGGATTATCTCTGGTTATTGTGATTGTTGCCTTGTGCTATTTATTAGATAGATTCGGGAGTCTGTCATATATAAAAATAAAACTGAATAGCATTCTCAAATAGCTAATTATTGACATTATTGTGATCTCAGTTAGGGTTAATTATTATGTTATGTTTAATTTTACAATATTGATCTCTACTTTATGTTTAAAATCTAACTAAGAAGACTGCACCATCAGTTACGTTACGCTAAAGATAAATACACTTTTTTTTGAAATTTTAATTATTTTGACTTTTAATTCGTGATTTTATTTATTTTAACTATGAGAATTTAATTGTTTTCCCTTCCGGCCGGATTGATGATGAAAATCCAGTCGGATTCGGTCGAATCCGACCGGATTGAAAATGACACCGGATTTCAACTCCTAAGGGCATTTCTTATGTACATAAGGTACGTAAGGCATTACTTATGTACGTAAGGTATGTTCATATGTTTCTTTATTATTTCGGCATGCAAGACTTGGTCATAAGCCTAGCTCATTCTATCTTCCCAAAATTCTTTGATTCTCCCTTTGGGCAGAAGTTCAATAAAATAGAAATGACTGACAGCGGAACTTGGCTGACGTGGGTTCTTAAGGAGTAGGGTAGCAGATGAGGACCTCTATCCCTCTCATGTTATTTATCGGGTTCCTTTACACTAGACTTCCTGTGTTAACTTATTTGTACATCATATGAATTTTGACTATATACAGAAAGATACCCAGTTTCACCTATTTCAAAACTAACCTTTAAATTTTAGCCATTTTGACTAAACTTGATGAATCAGTGGGCGCAGTTACAAAAGCCTTGAGCGATAAAGGCATATTATCAAACTGCTTGATCGTCTTTACTACCGATAACGGCGGACCAGCGGAAGGCTTTAACCTCAACGCAGCCTCAAATTTTCCTCTCAGAGGGGTAAAAAATACTCTGTGGGAAGGAGGCGTAAGAGGAGCGGCACTTTTCTGGAGTCCGCTTATTAAAAAACCTAACAGAGTGGCTAAACAAAGAATGCACATCGCAGATTGGCTGCCTACGCTTATCGATGCTGCTGGAGGTGACTCGAGGTATTAATATACAATAGACTTTCCCCTAATTTTTCTGAAGTGCGGCTATACGATAATTTATCATTTCTAAAGAACTTCTAACTTTTAAAAAACTTTAGTAAAAATTAAAACACCTATTCAAATTTAAAACATATGGTAGATATGGTCGATGACGTCAAACCAACATAAAAAGCCGGTTATCAAGCTTATATTGTCAGATATTAAGTGAAACAACTTCATCTATGCAATGTTATAAAAATTTAAATAAAAGTTCGCAGTAAGTTATGTTTATGCTCATGATAATCGAAATGTTTAAATAACTAGAGCCGTCCCAAGTTGAGAAAGGTACACAGTATTCGCGATTCAAATTAAGTTTCGCGCGCCTGTCATTTGTCACGTATAAGTAGGATGTTTGTTTATTTACGTGTTGTGGGATTTTGTATTTGTGATTTTTTAACTGTTTTTAGATAATATTTTTATTATAATAGTGTTTTTGAGTTTCATTTAGTGTTAATTTAAGTTTAGTTTTCGTGCTTTCATTATAAATGTAATTTTTCATGTGTAGTACGAACTAATTTGTTGGAAATATTGACCTATTGGTTGCTACAAGAACATCTAGAAATATGTATTTACTAAACCCAGGACATGTTTTATTATGTGGTTTAAAGGACATATCAGGTACCAAACGTTTATTATTGATGAACTTCTTTAAAAATCTTACTATCCTTATTCTTATATCATGAAGTGAATTGTGTAGTACTTTGTACACATGTAAATGGTAATAAAACCGTCACAACTCATATTGGAGTTTGATTCCTAAACAACGTTTTGCAAAATTTCAATATTGTGAATTTGAAGATACCCATTTATCGTAAGAAACAGAATTTTATGACTTGCACTTGAAAAATTATGAATACTCCAGTTTTGATTTTGACAATAACACTATACAGATTGCAATTTGCTGGAGGCTTTTTCGCAGATTTCATTTTTAATTTAAATACTATCACATACTATAAGAAATAAACAAATTTAAAGCTAAAAAGTAACAAAAAACTCTAATTGTAATTGATACAAATTAAAATGTAAACAATGAACACGAACGCCAATGTTGCCAAATGATGAACTGATTTTGTCTCTGATTTTAAAATTAATAAATGAACTGATATTTAAAAAAAAAATCAATATAATAAATCGATTTTATAAAAAAATCCTTAAATAAATAGTATGATTACATATTACTAGACACAAATTTTGATTCTTAAATAAAAGGTCTTATCCATTTCTTCAAAAACTAAAATCCGATGACGTAACGAAATTTTGCTGCTTCTGGCAACACTGAACGTCATCCTACTTATAGGGACCTTTTACTAATTTCCTCCAGAGGGCGTATCACTTAGCTTGAATCGCGAATAACGGCGGAAAGGCGCAGTGGAACGTCGCCTAGAAACGGCCACCCGGCGAAGCCAAACATAGTCATTCAGTGGCGCAGCCTAGCTAAAGTGTAAACGAAGTGAACAGAGTGTTAATTAATAACTAGAAATGCGTCCGCCTCTGCCTCTGACGTCACGCCTTCGCGCGTCGAGCACGTGGCTGTACCAATGAACTGGAGTCTGGTAGAATTATGAAGACTAGTCTTCTTAGGTAGAATGCTTGTCAATAGGCTTTAAATGCGACTCTATGGGCGCATACAAGTTATTTGTCATCTCAACTCGGGTGTATTTATAATAAGCATTTTCTATTTCACATTGTTGTTGTCTGATCCACCAGCTTGTGGACTGGACAGTAACAATGTGACACAGAAAATGGTTATTATAAATACTCGCGAGTGAGATGAGCAATAAAAATGGCTTCGCCCATAGAGTTGCATCCAGTTCATTGGGCTGTACCATTCTCATCTTGGGACCGCTCTACAAAGTAACGTGATTTTTGAGTTTCGAGTCCATATCATTCAAAGAAAATAAAAGGGTATACCAAAATTAAGTCCAAATCTTATTAAATATTCAACTGCGTTTTAATTTAAGAAAGTTATTTATAAGTTGTCTTTGATTAATATACAGCTAAAATAAATATTGATTATTTCTTTTTTCTAATTTAATAAATGTCTTTTAAAGAAACCTTATTCATTTGTAAGAAAACTAGCACTTGTTGGACTAGTTTATTATAAATTAATTTAAAATGCTTGTTTTTAATAAATATTTCAGTCAAATATATAATATAGATGGAATAACCCAATGGAGGGCTCTTTCTGAAGATGAAACGTCAAATCGAACAGAAATTCTTCATAATATCGATGATATATATGGCAACGCTGCTGTGACCAGTGGATCATGGAAATTACTAAAAGGTATGTACTTAGGGTAGGGAGGTTTTTAATTCTCGCTTATTTAGGATAGCTGGCAGCTACGGAGATAGTCATTATTGCATGTCAAAACATTTATCAACTTCCAGATATTCTGACTGTAACCGTAACCGACACTCGCTAGTGGCACTAGATGATTTCATCGAAGACATATTGCAGTTGCAAGATTCCCAATAAACACAGTTTATCGGCACCGTAACTGGACCGAAGGAGGCTTGTCGGATGCCGGACTCGGCCCGATATACGGGTGAAGCTTCGGTATATAGGTAGGGTATGTCCGCCCAGCCGAATATCAGCAGCCCACTAAATTGTAGCCGTGTTCATATATCTATATATAATTCGGCCAAATATTAACCGCGTTCGGCCCGTAAGGATGCTTCCTATGTCTGGAAAGCCAAATATGGACCATATGCAGTTTCTACTTCTAAATTACGTCAAATGGTACGGTCCTCCCGGCTCAGAAGAAATGCCGACAACGGCAATCCGTGAACTCGGCTTCCTGTACATGCCGGTGTCAAGCCGAGCAAATGCCGACTATTTGTGGTTTACTGGGTCGTTGCAAGGGCTTTCGCCATCTATCAGTTTACATAGCAAGTAATATAAGCAAGAGTTTATATCAAAGGAAACTGTAAATTTTCCGTTTCAGCAATCTGTCTCGAAGATTATGGCGTCAGCATACATTTCTTCTTTTTTCCTTGTCTTCTTCTATTGTTATATGGGTTGTTTCGTCTTTACAAAAATCAGTCTTAACAGGGCTAACACGCTTCTTGGTAAGCCAGGTACCTAGCTCTCAGACAGTAATAGTAAAAAACTGAGCCCATGCAGCAAAAGAAGAAATGTATGATGATGCCATAACCTTAGAGAGATTGTCGCAAAGATAATTTACAGTTTCCTTTGAAAGAAAATCCTGCTTCTATTGCTAAACTGATAGATGGCGCAAAGCTTTTAAAATGACCTTGTTGTAGGGATTAACCTTAGTACCCTCTTATTAGCCTTTCTTGGAGGATATACCTTAGTTCTTAGTGATAGATAGTTAGAGTTTAGTGTTGTCAAGGAGACAGTTTTTTTTTGGAATATATATATATACGTTCAATGTCAATTGGAAATAAAAAGAATTAAAAATCTTATAGGTTCTTTAATTTACAAATAAAGCAATCTATAATTGGTCCTTCGAGTTATGGAATTAGAAAAAGAAGCTATAGTTAGAAAGAGCACTAGGTGTAATTTTGGAGTACCTCCTAGAAGGTATATACCTGGTGAGACAGAAAATCTCACAGGTTTGGAAACCAGTGCAGTCATCTCAGGAAATGGTACAGCTACGCAACAGAGGGACAATGGACTAGCTACGACTTTGGTTTATAATAAAAGTTTTTCAGTCGTACATTCAGCAACTCCTGATGTTGTCGAAAGTATCCATTTAGAAACCAGAGAATTGGAGCAGAAAGAAATTAAGAAACTACAGTTATCGGCTAAAGGAAAAAAATTAGAAGCTGAACAATGGGAAAAGTAAAGTTAAACTTGATGAACAGGCGTCAGATGAAGAATTCATTTGTAAATAAATGGGTAATGGAAGTAAATAAAAATGCAATCAAATATCCAGAAGATTTTATGGAAAATAAATCTTATGATGAATATTCTCAAAAGTATCAAAAAAGTTTGAAATATACTGTACAAAGCGAAACTGATTCTAACTTCACTAGCAACCATTCCAAGCAAGAAATAGGGAAAAGTACAAAAGCTGCGGAAACCGAGCTAAAAGGTGAAAAAGAAAATACTTTGTCAGAAACTTTAGTAAAGTGCATGAAAAATTTAACAGTTAATTTAGAAAAACTTGCAAATAAACAGTCTACAAGAGATTTACCTGAATTTTATGGCAACATAAATGAATTCCCCTTCTGGATTAATGAGTTTAAAAGAACCACAAATGAGAAGCACATATCCAATTCTGATAACTTAGGGCGTCTTAATAAATGTTTGAAAGGCAGGGCTTATCATTTAGTCAAAGATCTGTTCCGCAGTCCAGATAATATAGATCTTATCATAGATACATTAAAATTAAACTTCGGCAAAGACGAATGGATAATAATAAATCAAATTGAAAAAGCAAAAAAATGTCCAGCCCCCAGAGAAGATTCTATTGACACATTCATGCAATTTTCTTTGACGGTGTCAAACATGATTAACGCCATTCAAAATGTAGGCTGTTCCAAGCAATTAGATAATCCAGAATTGCTATTTAGATTAGAAGAGAAACTTCCTAGAAGCTCAAAACGTTCTTGGGGAGAAGTTAAGAGAACTAAACAAATTCAAAAAGAAGACGTGTATTTGCAAGATTTTTCTGAGTGGTTGAAGAGAGAAGTGGAATTGTTGATGTCTATTAGCTTACCTACTACATCTACTTACAGAAGAGTATCTCCCATGTCAGCAGATTCAAAACAAGTCTACAACATCCAGCCTGCTAAAATAGTAGAATGTCCAGTATGTAAAAACGAAGCCCATAAAATATATCTGTGCAAGAAATTTTTAATGATGAATGTAGATGATCGAAAGAAATGTGCGGATGAATTCAGAATATGCTACAGATGTTTAAATATAGGACACGTAGCAAAAAGGTGCTACAGTAAAATAGTATGTAATATTAGAAATTGTAAAAGAATACATCATCGTCTTCTTCACAATGGGAAAAGTAAAGTTAAACTTGATGAACAGGCGTCAGATGAAGAAAACTATGAAAAAACAGATGAACAACGGCACTTGGCTGCAAATATATTAGAAACTACAGAAACAACATGCGTATTAAAAAGAAACACTATCAAGCCCCAAACAGTAATTCTAAAGATAGTTAAAGTCACCCTCCAAAATAATAACAAATGCATTGATACATATGCCTTATTGGATGAAGGTTCTACGGTAACTCTAATAGACTCAGACCTTGCTGAAATCCTTAATTTGCAAGGACCTACCTCTGTCATTTGTTTGCAATGGGCTACTCAAATTAATTATAATGATGACTCTTCTAAGATAGTAAATTTTGATATATGTTCTCATCAAGATCCATCTAAGTCCTATAGGATCAAAAATGCTCGAACAATAAGCAAATTAGATTTACCTGAACAGTCACTTGATGTAGAATTTTTGTGCATGAAGTATCCCTACATAGATCCTGAAATATTAGAAGCAGTTAAACATGCAAAACCGAGGGTTCTGATAGGTCAGGACAATGTTTCTCTTTTAATACCTAAAGAAATTATTCAGCCAAACTATAACGAAGTAGTATTAAGTAAAACCCTTCTGGGATGGGTTATTCATGGCCCTTATTCACAACAAGATCATCGTTTAGGATTAGTTAATCTATGTAGACATGATGAAGATTACTTAAATAAAATTATTGAAGATCATTTTGAAATAGAGAATTGCTATGAAAATTCTAAAAAATTATCTAAAAATGATGAAAAAGCATTGGAAATTTATAATAAAACTATTAGAAAATTGGATGATCGATTTGAAATAGGATTCCCTTGGAAAGAAAATAATATAGTATTACCTGAAACCTACAATATGGCTTACACCAGATTAAAATGTATGGAACGTAAAATGGATAAAGATAGAGAGTTCGCAGAAAAATATTGTCAGAAAATAGAAGAATATATTAAAAAAGGTTACGCAAAGAAGCTGTCTTCCATCAATCTAGAAGAGGATACCAAGACATGGTATCTTCCACATTTTGGAGTAATCAATCCCAAGAAACCAAAATTAAGATTTGTTTTTGATGCTGCAGCTACAGTATCTGGAACAAGTTTAAACGATTTTCTATTAACTGGCCCGGATTTTTATCCACTACTAGTTGGGATTTTATTTAGATTTAGAGAAGGACAGATAGCATTTACGGGCGACATTAAAGAAATGTTTCATCAGGTGGTCATAAGGGCAAAGGATCGAAGTTGTCAACGTTTTTTTATTTAGGGGGATGGACAGAAACCGAGCCCCAGATGTGTATGAAATGAGGGTTTTGATTTTTGGTGCAGTTTGTTCTCCATCAATAGCACAATTTGTAAAAAATTTTAATGCCGAACTTCATAAAAACGACTTCCCCCAAATAATGGAAATAATGTTAAAGCAGCACTACGTAGATGATTACCTAGACTCAAAAAACTCTATGGAAGAAGCATTGAACACGGTAAAAATGGTTATTGAGATACACCGAAGAGGTGGATTTCAGATGGTAAATTGGATGAGCAATTCTGAAAAGTTACTACAAGAACTTCCAGAAGAATACATATGCAAAAAGAATAATATAAATTTGGATTACAAAAATTTAGATAGAATTCTCGGCTTATATTGGAATACAAAAGATGATAATTTTGAATTTACATTAAAATTTGATAAAGTTTCACATAATATTTTAAATAATAAGGAAGTACCCACAAAAAGAGATATTTTAAAAGTCATAATGAGCATTTTTGACCCTCTTGGATTTTTGTCACCTTTGATCATTTTGGGAAAACTTATTTTTCAAGAATGTTGGGGAAGAGAATTGGGTTGGGACGAAAAGGTTCCTAAAGAATTACATACGATATGGGAAGAATGGATAATAAAATTAAAGAATATTGAGAATTTCAGAATTTGCAGATGTTATTTTTCCAAAATTGTTACGGAAGTAGAGGTACACGTATTCGCTGATGCTGGAGAAAAGGCATTTTGCTGCGTTGCTTACTATAGAAGTAAACATGACGAAAACGATATCCAGGTAGCATTTATTTCTGCTAAGAGCAAAATTGGACCATTAAGAAAGCTAGTTACCATCCCACGTATGGAACTTCAGGCCGTCGTTTTAGCTGCAAGATTGGGAAAATTAGTTAATAGTGAAACTAGATATAAAATATTGAACACATATTTTTGGACTGACTCAGAAATTGTTTTAAATTGGATATGTTCTCCAAAGCATCGCCTGAAGTCCTTTGAGGCTAACAGAATTCAAGAAATATTAGAGCTAACAGAAGCACGTAACTGGAATTGGATTTCGTCGAAAGATAATCCTGCAGATTTGGCTACAAAAGATAGACGAAGAGAGAATACTTTAGAATCACATATATGGTTGCAAGGTCCGCCATTTTTAAAAAATAAAGAAATTATGGAGAAAGTTATGAAAACATCACAAGAAAAACTACGCAGGTTTTCTGTAAATGTAGTAGCCATAGCCGAAAATAAAATTTCTCTGAGGAACTGCTTACCAGATCCTATAAGATTTTCGAAGTGGTCTCGTTTTCTACGTTCTACTGCTTGGGTACTTAGATTTATATATAATTTAAAGAATTTAAATAGCCGGAAAAGTAATGCAGAATTAAGAGTAGAAGAATATCAAAAAGCGGAAGAAGTAATATGCAAATACATACAATATCAAACCTTTAGTGAAGAAATAGAGTGTCTTAAAAAGAAAGAAAAGATTACAAGTTCTCCTCTGTTGAAATTGTCTCCATTCTTGGATGATGCAGGAGTTCTTAGAATGAACAGTAGAATAATCTACGCCGATATTGAGTTTAATTCAAAATTCCCCATAATATTACCTTCTGGAAAGAAAAACAAAATAGTAAAGCTCTTAGTAAAGTCCTTTCATGAAAAGGTGAAGCACACTGGAAGAGAAACTGTTGTTAATAATATAAGACAAAAGTTCTGGATTATTAGTGTTAGAGAAACTGTAAAATTAGTAATTAAGGAATGTGCATATTGTAAAATTCGAAGAGCAAAGGCAATACAACCCGAAATGGCACCATTACCGGAATGTAGACTTAAGCCATTCAGTCGCCCTTTCAGCTACTGTGGCGTAGATTACTTTGGACCGTTACTGGTGAAAATAAAACGAAGTATTGTAAAAAGGTATGGAGCCCTTTTTACATGTTTGAACACCAGAGCCATACACATTGAAATGGCTGGCGATCTTAGCACAGACTCGGCACTGATGGCCTTGCAGAGATTCATGGCACGAAGAGGAAGACCAATAGAAATACACTCGGACAATGGTGGTAATTTCGTTGGTGCGGAAGCAGAAATGAAAAGGTGTTTACAAGAAATAAATCAGACAAAAATAATAGAAAATTTAGAGAAAGAAGGTACCAAGTGGATATTTAATGTTCCCTTAGCTCCCAGCATGGCAGGAGTGTGGGAGAGAATGGTACGATCAGTAAAAACTGTATTGAGGGTAATACTGAAGGAGATGCATCCCTCTGAAGAGCTTTTACAAACTCTTCTGGCGGAAGTAGAAAGCATTGTCAATTCAAGACCACTAAGCTTCATATCTAGTGACAATGAAGACAATTTGGAAGCCATAACACCAATGCATTTTTTAATAGGTACAGCGAATACGGAAAACATTCCCGGAAATTTTCCCGATAGCAACATTTACGGAAGGAAGCAATGGAAAATAGCACAGGTTAAATCCCAACATTTTTGGAAACGTTGGCTCATTGAATATCTTCCACTTCAACAGAAGAGACAAAAACGGCACGTTAAAAATGAAAATATTAAAATTGGTGAAGTGGTAGCCATACCCGATACAGGCATGAAAAATTCATGGAAGATGGCACGTGTTACCAAAACATTTCCAGGAAGAGACAAACAAGTTCGAAGTGTGGAGTTAAAAACTCAAAATGGTTATCTTGTACGACCCGTTAATAGTCTACTTCGATTGGAGGCTGGAGAATGTAGGGATTAACCTTAGTACCCTTCTTATTAGCCTTTCTTGGAGGATATACCTTAGTTCTTAGTGATAGATAGTTAGAGTTTAGTGTTGTCAAGGAGACAGTTTTTTTTTTGGAATATATATATATACGTTCAATGTCAATTGGAAATAAAAAGAATTAAAAATCTTATAGGTTCTTTAATTTACAAATAAAGCAATCTATACTTGTAACTGCAATATGTTTTTCGATGAAAACATCTATTGTTCCACTTTTCTTTTTTGGCCAGTGTTATTTTTGTTTTGTTTTACGCATCTGGTGATTTGGAGAAAACACCCAACAATGACTCATGGAAAAAAATGAATAAGGTTGCGGAAAATCATCTTCAATTTCAAAATTGTATTCTTTGTTATTATTGCACCAAAGGTTTCATTGTACACTAGTATCTAGCTGTAGGTAACTTTTTGTCTTAGGTACTACTTACAACGGTACTTGGGATAAATGGTTTGGTCCAAGCGGAAGAACAGGTTACAATTACAGTATACCACTAGTGATTCAGTCTCCAGCTGGTAAAGCTCTTCAGCTTATTAACAGAGCACCTACAGTAGATCAAATTCAAACAATGAGGCCCCAGGCGACTATCGAATGTCCTACCACTGAACCTTCTAATACTACATGCAATCTGTTGAAAGAGCTATGTTTGTTTAATATAGATGACGATCCGTGTGAACGTCACAACAAAGCTAAAAGGTACCTAAACTTTTTTAAATTTATCATTTCATATATTCAATTCAATAATAAATCCGTGCCACATAATAATTATGTGGTACGGATTTTGTATTTCCTTTCTCATACGTAGATAATTAGATTAGATTTAATTCAACAAAATACATTTAACAAAATGTTCAGTTTGATACAGGGTGTTTCTAAATTCATGCGACAAAATTGAGGAGGTTATTGCTCATATGACATTAAGATGGGTCTTTCCTATAACAAAATTTCCTCAGCCCACCCCTTTCCGAGATATCACCCTTAAAAGGTGGTGACTAAAATTGAGTTTTTATTTTTTTTTTTTTTTTAATTTCAATAAAGCTAGAAACTTGAAATTCTGTAATTTTCATGCACTCGCAAAGGACTAACCACGGGTATTTCTTCAATATTCCTGTTACATTATAGAGGGTGAAATTAATTTTATTTCATAAAACTTCATCTCGAAAAAAAGATTTGATATGAAATAAAGTAAGGGTTGCTAATTTCACCCCCCTATAATGTAACAGGAATATTGAAAAAATACCCGTGGTTAGTCCTTTGCGAGTGCACGAAAATTACAAAATTTCAAGTTTCTAGCTTTACTGAAATTTTAGAAAAAAAAAAACTAAATTTTAGTCACCACCTTTTAAGCGTGATATCTCGAAAAGGGGTGGGCTGAGGAAATTTTATTATAGGACAGACCCATCTAAATTTCATACTGAATATTGTCGCATGAATTTAGAAACACCCTGTATAACCTTCTTGAAATATGTTGATGATGAAATTTTCCAAGTTAGAATATTCTTAAGTCCAATTTTAGAATAGGAAAGAAAGTGGACGCTTAACTTGTAGAGAGTTACGACCAAAATGTCGATCGGACTCCTTTTTTGGTGCCAGAGAAGCCGTACTGTCATATTTGTATATTTTGAGCTGTTTTACGAAAAGGTAAGAAAGACAGTGTTATTATTAGGTAAAAAAAGAAACAAATGGTCCTTTAAATTTCGGAATGATATATATTAAGAATTTTTTTGACTAATGAAAGTATGTTATTAATTTGATTAAGTTGACCATACTAGGGATCAACGTATTTTTATTTATATGTCTTCTTATGACTGTCTCACATATTAGGCGTTATACCGACAAAATGCTCCCCGTGGGTAATGACAGGTTATTTTATTATATGGCATTCCTGTGGGCCTGTTGTCTTTAACATGATACATATTTAGTTATCTAGTGATCAAGTGATCATTAATCAAGGCCTTTAGAAAAAGTTTTTTGTGGATCACTCCTTACTTGATTTTGTCCTTAAAATACCAATGTTGTAAT
Organism: Psylliodes chrysocephalus; assembly: GCA_927349885.1. NCBI lineage: Eukaryota > Metazoa > Arthropoda > Insecta > Coleoptera > Chrysomelidae > Psylliodes > Psylliodes chrysocephalus. The sequence goes on from OV651817.1 coordinate 66,643,427, forward strand.
ATTATTATGTTATATTACACTGGCCAACCAAATTACACTTTTTGACTGATGAATGACTTATGTTACATGTTTACTAATTTTAAGTCGCTGATTCTATAAATATACCTCCACTTTTTTTCTGACAGCTCTTGTTTACGAGTTATAGCTTTCACTAAAAATTCGCTGTATTATAGTGTTTATTTGCAGTTTGTTTAATAATAATTATTGCATTATTATAAATGTTTAATTTTATTTGGAAATACCATTAATTTATAATCCTCTTTAACGACCCCTCTGTAGTTTCTTAGAACATACTTATAAAGGTAGAGCACAGAACACTTACTCTTAGAACGGTATCTCCCATGTTAAAAAAGGATGATAGAGTTTTTAGCGGCACCTGGTGGACGTGGTTGATTTTTTTTCAATTAAGTCCTTGTCTGGTAAGAGGCCATATGAAAGAAGAGAAAATAATAAAAAGAAGAAAAGCGCGGGGCTATTCAAATTTGACAGTAAAAAATATCCGCATTAAAAACTGTTAGCCAAATTAAGATTTGTTCACACAAATTGCATTTTTGCTTTATTATAGCGAATATCGCTATAATAAAGCAAAAATGCAGTTTGTGTGAACAAATATTAATTTGGCTAACAGTTTTTAGATAAAAAAAAAACAAGAATATTCAAAAAATAAATTTATTAAAGAATATATATAATACAAATCCAATATTTAAAAAATGTAATGTATATGAAAATTGTATTATGTATGAAGTAGCTGGATGGCTGCTACATATTCCAGGATACAACACTGTCCATCATTTTGTGAAGAACTTTAGCTGTGAAAAAAGAAAGACAGTATAAGTACAATCTCATTAAAATAAATGTATTAATAAAAAATTATAAGTCCGAGGAATACTTTATTTTTTAATAAGTCCAACATCTACGATACAGCTTTGCAACCCCAAACGTCATGAAACAGAAATTTCACAGTATATGCCGCGTTTGATTATCCACATCGGATGCAACTGATATGTAGTAAAACTTTGATCATGTGATTCAGTTTACGTAAATGTAATGGGACAGATGTGTCCGATTTAAAATAAACTATTTGAGGCGCTGCTCTCCACATCTCGGCAAATGGGCTAAAATAATAATTTATAATACTCTTAATATTACCTTATTTTAATTATTGTGCCACTATACTGTATTTGCTCAACCAGAATGAGTTGCAATGATTGCAAAAGTTGCAGAATAGAGGTCTGAGGAGAATACTGAGCTGTTCTAGACTGGAACCAATCAGTTCCATGTTGAATGTGCTTCAGTGGTTGCCTGTTAAAAATATTTGCTATTCTATTCCCTGCTTTTTATATTTAAAATTAAATCATGAATCTCCCGAGTATATTTACAAAATATTTAAAGTTATAATCAGGATGTTCATGAACCTAAACAGGTAATAAGAAAAATGTACACAAAATCCAGTGTTTTTTAAAGGTGTACAGGCCTTTAATAATTTGCTTGAGGATATTAAATGTTCTTCAAATGTGGCAATATTTAAAATAAAACTGCGTGAATACCTGTTCACCTATTGTCGTTTTTTTTCCTCTTTCTTGTTCTTTTATTGTTTTGTATAGTTGACATGTAAGTGTACTGTATCTTATGTATTTTTAATTGCATTTTAAATGTATGTTGATTCTATATTTATGTATTTTTTATATTTTAAACGTGAAGATGTATTGACATGTAAAAAATAGTTTTTTTGACTAAATAAACGTTTTATATATAGGTATGTGGATAAAAAAACGCTCGAGATGTAAAAAATGCATCTGATGTGGATTCTCAAACACAGCAATAAGTATAAAATAAATAAGTAGAGTACTAACTTTCCTTCTCGAAAAGAAGTCCAAGTCCAACATATATTATTAGTCTGCTTCTTCTTCTTCTTCTTCTACGATACTGCTTTGCAACCCCAAATGTCATGAAACAGAAACTACAGTATAAGTATAAAATAAATGAGTAGATTACTAACTTTCCTTCTCGAAAAGAAGTCCAACATATATTATTAGTCTGCTTCTTCTTCGAACCTTTACTTGAAGTAGGTGTTTGATCAACATATTCAATTTCTACGTTATTTGAGGAAAGTCCATCCGCTACTCTTCCAGGAACTGCTGGTAGAAATAGCGTTGGAAATGCTTCAGGTGTTAGACCTCGACGAGAGCCAAGTACTTTATACTTCTCTTCAAAATGTTTATGACATACTACAAAGGTGGAATAAATTTGTAGTCTTGTTTTATTATTAAATCTTGGACAACGAACAGCAAGTGCACAAATATCAAATAAATCGGGTGAATTCGTAGGCTGAGGCAGGCGATGCATCTTGTTGTCCACAACAAGGCAATTCGGTACACATTTTCTATAATTACGCATCTTTATGAAAAACCACAAAATAACAGCGGAAAAAGCACAAATTTATAATGGAAAAACAAGCTTATTAACAGTGGTCAACTAAAATCAATTAAGCAAATTGGAAATGAAAACAACTGAATACAACAGTCACCAATATAAATAAACAAAGTTCACGTTTGGTTTAAGCCAAGACGCCATGACACCCCCACAAAAATCAATATTCATCTGTCATTTACACTCCCACCACCTACCCCACCACCCGACTGCAGCGCCACGCGGACGTGGTTGATTGATCCCAGGCCTGCGCATACCAGTTTCCCATCCCTGAGGTAGAGGTACTAGAGCTGTGGCAAACCGTATGTATTCGTTACTCAGTAACGGGTAGTCGGTCAGATACGAAATACGAATTCGTTACTGCATTTTAAATTTCGTTACTTCGTTACTCGAATCCGCATCGTCGCATATCGCACAAACATACCGGTTGGTGTGCAAGATGCGAAATGCGAGTGTGAGTCTGATGCGAATCGAGCTATCGACCACAGAACACTTACTCTCTATCGACTATCAAGTCGCACACCGACTGGGACTTATTTTGGTTTTATAGAATAGTATAATAGTTGTTTTTCTGTTAGCGTGTTGCAAGAATATAATATGTTTTTGTTTATTCAAGTTATGATTTTATGGAGTATTATTATTGTTTCTACTAGTGTGTTAGAAAATTATATATGTTTCTGTCTGACGATATTTCATTTTGCAGAACTTTACGTCATTGCTCATGCTCAGTGAACTACACGACTTTGTTACTAATTACAAATTCGCTACGTATTTAATTAACCAACGATTCGATATCTAATCTCATCCGCACCCCCTGTTAGACAGTACTAACCTAACAACGTACGTACGATTAGTTAGACACCAATTCCGCATCCGCATTAGACGTGTGCGAGGCCCATGCGCCGCATGTTCTGTAGATTCGCATCCCAGTAACGAAAGTAACGAGTAACGAATATTTGTATACGGGTAGTCAGATCTGAAGTAACGAATACATACGGGTATTGGTTTTCTCGTTACTTTTACAGCTCTAAGAGGTACCTCTCTTTAATGAGTAAAACCCAATTTCAGAATTCTTAAGAAATGATCTTTTATTTTAGGGGAAGGTTTAGTAAGACAATAGTGAAATTATATTTCTTGTTTGAATTATTGTTTTATTTTGTAATTTGATATGGCATCGTCAAGAAGAGTATGTGTGAATGATTCTAACAATTTTTGTTTTATTTGCGGAGAGCATGTATTTAAAGAATACCGTTTAAATGTGACAACGTTCGTAAATGAGTCTTACAAAAATTACTTTGGGCACCCGCTGGAAATGAAGAATAAGCCTTGGATTCCGCAAAAGGTATGCAAAACATGCGTTGAGTTCCTACGTTTATGGACAAATAAGAAAAGATATAGCTTCAGGTACAAAACCGCTATGATTTGGAATGAACCCATGAACCACCATGACGATTGTTATTTTTGTTTGGTGAACATAACTGGTATTAACTGAAAAAATCGAGCCAAATGGGAATTTCGTTCCATACAATCGGCACATAGACGTGTCCTGAGCCCTAAGTCTACACCTGAACCTTAATCTGGTACTTTACAGGAAGAGCCAGAAGATTTTGAGACGAAAAACGACAATAGTGATAGTGACTTTGAGCCAAAACCATTCAATCAAGATGATTTAAACGACTTAATTAGAGATCTGGGACTGTCAAAGTCAGCTTCAGAAATTTTGGCTTCAAGGCTAAAAGAAAGAAAATTGGTAACGAAAGAAACTAAAATTTCTTATTACCGCACAAGAGCACAGAATTTCCTCAAATATTTTGCTGAAGAAGACAATTTCGTATTTTGTAAAGATGTACCTGGATTGATGGCTGCAATGGGATTACAAAATTATGTTTCTAGTGAGTGGCGTTTATTCATAGACTCGTCAAAATGGAGTATAAAATATGTTCTCTTACACAATGGGAATAAATTAGGGTCGTTGTCTATTGCACATTCTACAAAAGTAAAAGAAGAATATACAACTATTGCTTTGGTTTTGGACAAAATTAAATATGTGGAAAATACCTGGATCATATGCGTTGATTTAAAAATGGTCAACGTTCTATTAGGCCAGCAAGGTGGTTACACAAAGTATCCTTGTTTTCTTTGCTTGTGGGATAGTAGAGCTAAAAATCAACATTGGGTTAAAAAGGATTGGCCTACTCGGAAAGATCTAGTTCCAGGGCAACAAAACGTGAGAAACCCACCTTTAGTGCCAAGAGATCGTATAATTTTGCCTCCGTTGCATATAAAATTAGGGCCAATGAAACAGTTTGTTAAAGGTCTTAACAAAACTGGAAATTATTTTCTATTTCTATCAAAAAAATTCCCGAAACTGAGTGTAGAAAAGATAAAAGCGGGTATTTTCGATGGGCCACAGATAAGATCATTAATAAAAGACACAAAATTTACGGACACTATGACAGAAATTGAGAAAAACGCATGGAATGAGTTTATTTGGCTTGTTCAAAATTTTTTGGGAAATAAGAAAAGTTCTCAACACGTTGAGCAACTAATGAGTCACTTTCAAACCCTTGGATGTAACATGAGCATCGAGTTGCACTTTCTTCAAAACCACTTAGATTATTTTCCCGCTAATCTTAGGGATCTAAGTGAATAACAGGGCGAGCGATTCCACCAGGACCTTCGTACGATGGAGGAACGGTATCAAGGCTACTGGAACGCACACATGATGGCTGACTATTGTTGGAGCATTCAGAACAGTTCTATGGGTTCAACCTCTGCAAGGAAATCTTATAAAAGAAAGTTTTTTCACCTTAAGAACTAAATAAAATATGAATACCTTTAAACAAACTGTGTTTTACTATGAAACGGCCATGTGTCATATTTTCTAAACTAGAGCTAATACAGAAATTTAGATTACAGATTTGAAGTCTTCATTAAAAATTAAGCTAGTGTCATGTAATGTAACTCAATCATCAGAAATGATGCTGTGCAGTGTTATCAAAGTCATCCTGGATTTAACAAAAAATTAACAAACATATACGCTTCCCCTCTCTTTCCTAGTCTAATGAATCAAAAATGACTTCGATAATTATAAATATTCAAATCCGTCATATTTACGAGTTGGCTTATTTATTAGTTAGTGAAACTAATTCGCAATTTAATATGATATAATCCAGAGCCAACTTATTCTTTAGGCGACTGTCAGAAAAACTGACATTTTACGGATTTATTAAGGGTATGGTCCGATATTAACAGACTACTAACCGCAAGTAACCAGGATTTTCTGACAACGTTTCCTGAAAAAAACTAATTTCTTGGTTACATTTGGATCACGGCCGAGATTTACGTCACTTTTGTGTCAGGATTGGGCGTTTTCACACTGGGCGACACGTCAACGATAACGGTGTCGGTGGACGCCTTACCTCATGTAATTAATAGGAATACTTTCACACTTGACGACTTGTCGGTGTCGTGTCGTTGCAAGAAACGACATGTCGTCGAGGAGCAAGCAGTCCCGCCTTGTCGTGGCGATTTTTCGTTCAAAATAGTTGCATTTTTGTAAGCGGTGGGAAATCATCGGTGTTGTTGTAAAACTTTGGGCGGAAAAATGGCCAGTTTCAAATACGACATCGTCACATTAATTGAACTAGTGGAATCTAAGCCTTGTACTTGGGACAAAATCCATGAAAATAATAAAAACAAAATACTTCGTGATAAAAGTTGGCAGGAAATATATCAGTTTTTGGAGGATGGATATGAGGAACTATTTCTTACCTTATTGTAACTGCCAACATTTCTTCAGGTGGTATGCTCATTCTAAATCCAGTGTCTTGCTTTTTGATCATATTAATTATTTTCTCCAATATGTACTCAAATGTATTTTTGCTCATACGAAAATAATTAAAAAACTTATTTGGGTCATTAGCCAACTTCTCAAACAGAGTATAATAGGTACCCTCTAAATATTTCACTTTAATAATCGGATGTACCCATAAATGCCTTTGCTTATATCGTTTCTTGCGCCTCAAATGTAATAGAGTAAATATAATTTGTTGCTACCCGCCATAATTAACGACACAACAACTGCATGTGCCGTGTCGTTGAATGTGTAAATCACCTGCCGCATATCGTGTCGGCACCGTTGCCGTGTCGCCCAGTGTGAAATTGTCCATTGTCATTCGACTTAATAGTAACCGTAAAAATATAGCGGTTAGTGAATTGACGTTTGAGTCACAATTTTCAGGTAACCGCGTCCCTAATTTAACCGATTTTTCAGGAATGTCAAGCAGAGCGGTTAGTTTTGGACCGAGTAACCGATATTGCGGTTAGTTTTGGACCGAGTAACCGATATTGCGGTTAATAACGGACCATACAATTACATCCCTAATAAAGTGTCACTTTTTTGGCCGTATTTACTATAATATATACGGCCGCTTTTTATAAACACAAGTTTGTCGTACTTAACGTTAGTAATTCTGTACAAATATTTTTAGTTAACGATGGGTTTTTATTCCATCAATAAAAATGTTAAACCATTCTTAAATTTAAGCCTCTTTTCATAAACAAGAATGTAAAAAAAAAAATATTAAATCTGTTTGATAAGACACTCGCCTAAAAAATGTTGTGTGCACCTCGCGTTTGATCTTTTTTGGCCTTACTAGAAGTTGCTTAGCCTCGGCTACGCCACGGCCGCAAATTTTTGATTCGGCCAAAAAAATCAACTTTACGGCCTTGGTATACAAATAACTATTATTTTATACGAAATAACCTAACATTTAAGTAAATTTATTTCAAAATGTTAATATTAATGGTGTCGTTTTTATTGTAGTTTCCCAATTATTGTCGAATATTTAACACTATTGTTGAATGCCTACAACAAGACGGCTATACCACCTGGAAACCTTCCGTTAGATCCTAGAGGTGATCCGAAATATTGGAATTATGTCTGGACAAATTTCGGGGATTACATTTTAAATCCGGGTACTGTGATAATTGCTTGAATTGTGACTTATTTTAAATCCTTACATATTTATGTAATTATATGATAATTTTGCCACTAAATTTTCTTAAGTACCTAGTCAGTTTTAGTGTTAAATTTTCTAATCAAAACGATATAACCCTAAAACCTAATAAATGATCTATACATAGTGAAAAGTCGATTTCGTAGTCTTGGAAACATCCGTTGTATTTCCGAAAACTAAGATATTAAATTCTTTGGAAGTCCCTAAACAAATCTCAAAAATACCCCTACGAAATAATGAGCATTAGCAAGAAATCAAAGAAATTAAAGCTGGTGTACCATAGGGCAGTGTTCTGGGACCGGTTCTTTAATTATACGCCAGAAGTATTCAACAACAATGTCCGGATGACAATGCAATATTGGCCGTTGTCCATACGGCACACAGTATTTCAGAAGTGTTTCAGAAATATTTCAAACGTTTTAAACATACCATTTCAACCACAAGTTTCTGAAATATTTCTGAAATATGTCAGTTAAATATTTTCCAGAAAATGTTTCTGAAACATGTTATAAATGTTACACAAAAGGTTACAAAACGGATTATGTTGTATAAGGCCATGATCTTTGTTGATTGGATAAAAAGACACTTCTTTGGACAATTTTTTATTAATAAATGTTTATCTACTGTATCAATATTCTCTCAAAAAATCATTAAAAATTTTATCATAATTATTTCAGTACAACTAAAATTAGGAAAAAGTTAATTATTCTTTTGACAGCAAAAACTATTCCTATACATCATTTCAAAAACTGTGTGTTAAATAATTAACTTTACAATATTGAGCGTCAGTAAGAGTTTGTTTATTCAAATTACAGTAGATATTCACGTTCTATACCTGATATCACAAATTAATAATTAATAAATAATAAAAAAATAGGCGCTCTATGTATATATATGTAAATAAACCAAGTATGTACAATCTATAACATTCCATCTCCATTTTTGTTTTCTTATCCGGCCGAATTACATGGTCTAGTCAAAGATATTTTATTCGGGCAGTACATATTCCTTATGTCGGACCTAAAATAAAATTAAACAACATGTATACTGAAAGTTTATACATATGTGTGTGTGTGACTTTTTGTCAGTTTAATCTATAGAAATACTAGAAGGCCGTTGTATAAGGCCCATATGAGAATGCAAAGAGCTGAAAAAGGTTTTCTCGATACAGAGAAAATAATAGGTACTTTTGACGCTTAAGTTCGGAGATTACTCGGCCGCCAGTTTTATTTCTGTGGTACTTATATGATTTAATATCAAATATCATACTCGCAGGAAATAAGTATGGGAAAGTTGAAACACGGGGTAGGTTAAACATTTTTAATTTCGCAAAATAACGCATTTAGATTGGTGGCAGCACATGCATCCCTTAATATTATTCTAAAGTCAGCATATTAACGTAAAATATGCCGCCAGTTCTGTTTAACTGGCCGTTGTTTGAGGATCTGAAAGTTTTAAGATAAAAAAAGTACAGAGCCCAATTTATTTTATATAAGTACGCAATTTATGTATAAACTGTACAAACATTTTGGAGGCAACTAATGTAGGGAATAATTTCAAGGGAATGAGAATGGCTATCTAACATTTCAACACTTACTTAATATTAGAAGGTAGAGAAGATTCATCTAAATGGTATTTCCAAACAGCCAAAATGCATAAGGTTTTCAATGTCGGTTTGAAATCCAATACATACATATCGCTGTGGTCTATTAATTTGTCATCTATGTTTCTGTTTGATATATTCAACGAGGCCGATGGATGGGGGCTAAAAAAAAATTGTCTCATTTTTAATTTAGATTGAAATTAATGAGATGCGTTATCATATTCCTAACTGCCTGACCGTGTGGTCTGATAGCTACTAAAACTGTCATAAATCATATTTAACGGTCGTATTTACCAATATTCTGTTATTCATTAACAATTCTTTAAGTATGTAACAAACTGTTAAAATAAAGTTTTCTTATGCATCATGTCAAAATAGTTCTTTATGCAACAAGTGTGTAAAGTTATTATTTTTTGACGAATGTGAATGTTGTCGCACGAGTCGTAGGCGAGTGCGACAGTCAATCAGACAAAAAAGGGACTTTACACACAAGTTGCATACAATATTTTTTCTACTACCATACACATTATCCATTAATATTAGAAAATAGTTTTTTTTTTTTCACTAAAATAACTTTTTTTACCTTACATACTAATGAAAGTATATACTTTAGTATATACTTTACGCAGGGTAGTAGAAAAAATAATTATCAATTTGCTAATCAAGCTCTTGTTTTCAATATTCACAAAGCAAGACCATTATAATAAAAATTACTGACAGACTAAATTTTAATTCATTCTCTAAACCATCATCATCATCATCATCATCATCAGAAAGCGAAGATGAAATCTGAAAGAGGAAGTGTAACACAACTAAGAAAAAATTAAAATAACGGTTTATATGACATTGAATTAAAAAGAGATTTAGTTTAAATAAGAACACAGTATGTAAATTTCTAACAAGATATTGACGAGACAGTGAACGAAAACCAATATCAAAAATACATCAAATTTTATAGGTCCTGAGATTTATCTTATTTTTGATAAACTTTATATTCTTTTTTACTAGCAAAGTTAAGTTATTTATCTATTTTCATGTAATTTACAGCCTTTTTTATTTTAGATATTTAGTCTTTTTTATTTAGAATTAAATAAAAGTGAAGTTAGATACAAATGGCGACCAACTTAAATTCCTCGTGATTTTTCGCTATCAGACTGAATAGTCTAAAATAAATGGTGCATAAAATATTATTACTAACAAGTTATCAGACTGTTATTTAACTACATAATCAACTGGACAATGTAATGGTGAATTACCTTGTGCCTCCAAAAATAAACATCCTGTCTCCTACTACAACGCACGCCTGTCGTCTTCTTCGACAAGGCCTTTTTCCGACGATATCCAATTTCCTCCACATACTCAACTTGGGGTTGAATTCGTACATATGATTGTAATGTTCCTCTCTCGTTGAATTATAACCGCCGAATATGTACATTTTATCATCATAAACAACTAAAATAAACGTTTTTTTGACTGAATTGGTTGTTAAGGGCATTAGGTCATAGTAAACTTGTATACACAAGTAGACCTCTATTTCGTAATTTTAAATACGTAAAAAGTCCCTATAAAATGATTTTTATAGACGATCAAATTTAAAAAAAGTCTTAGAATTTAACATCCATATTCAGAATGCAATTTTAGCTAGTTACCTAAAAGTACATTTTTAAATATAGAGACGTCAACGTCAATTCGAAGAAAAATAGAGCTAAACGAACGCCACTCTTTGAATGGTTGTAGTTATTAGTAACATTCAAATAAATGAGGTTGTTTCCTTAAGTCATTAACAACTTAAATATCCGCTATATTTAGAAAACCAATAGAAAAACTTCTAAAGAATGTCAGCTTACAAAGATGAAATATCGCCTAACTCTATTGGACATTCATTATAATGGCGTTTCCATCCTTAAGGTTTTACATGTGAGTACATTTAAATATCCTTTGTAAATTAGTTGCAACTATCTAAAACTTAAGGCGGCAGTTTAAACCTAACCTAAATTATTTATTGTTTCGGCCTTTACTTGATGAAAATCCATTTAATTTTGAAAGAGTAAAACCAAATTTGGTAGATTTTCACTTTTATTTTAAAAATAAAAATTTAAAAAAAAAAAACACTAACATGACATATGTTTCGAAGTACAACTTCTTTTTCAAATGTGACTATTTACAATTCGGTATCCAATATATATACGAAATAATTTAACAAAACAAAGTACTTAAGAAAACATCAATAACATTACAAAATAAACTAACTATTTAAAGTAAATAAGGGTACTTAGGTAATTATAATATCCATCAAATAACAATAAGATAGCCCATTACCGGGATTATCTCACAGAAAACTGGGAAAGAGGTTTAATAAGGGTGAATTATTAATATCTAATTGATCATTTAGTAAGTTATCTGAATTCAGATAACTTTAAATAGTTAGTTTATTTTGTAATGTTATTGATGTTTTCTTAAGTACTTTGTTTTGTTAAATTATTTCGTATATATATTGGATACCGAATTGTAAATAGTCACATTTGAAAAAGAAGTTGTACTTCGAAACATATGTCATGTTAGTGTTTTTTTTTTTTAAATTTTTATTTTTAAAATAAAAGTGTGAAAATCTACCAAATTTGGTTTTACTCTTTCAAAATTAAACCTAACCTATTAAGACACGAACCTCCTTTCATAAGGTATTTTGCTTAAAACTATTTTCCCTAAGTTCGCTCGTTAGGTGAATATAAGGTCAAAGCACTGAATAACAGCGAAGCCAATTTTTATTCAAATTCCAATATACCTTTTTTTTATTGAAATCGATATAGTATGGTTGGCACAGAACTATTTTAAAAAATGCAAATATTTCAAAAACAATAACAAATAATAAAGGGAATGATTCGAGAAAACCTATTACATTTGTTTTTGTGCATAATTTTTTAATTCAAACAGTGAGTATTGTAAAGACTGACTTTGTTACGGTAATAGGATTTTCTGAGTACCTACTTTCGTATGTTATTTTCAAAACATACGATCTAAAAAAATTGGATAAAATATTTATACAGCCAAATAGTAGTTTGACAACAAGAGTGGATAGATAAAATGACCAAATTACACGAAGAGCACAACGATACATAGGCGGAGTGCGATATGAGAAATCACTAGAAATTGTATAGTATATTTTTTCTACCAATCACTGAAGAAAATTTACAAGATTTTAATAAGTAATTTAAAGGTTATTAACTTAAAATAACATGTAGAGTATTGATCTTTGATCTTTTTATTTTAATAACCCTTAAATTCAATTTTGTAGATTTTCGTTAGTGGGTCGTAGAAAAAATATATTGTACAACTCGAAAGGATTTTCCGTATCGCATGGCGTTGTGTTCAAACTTCGTCTTTCTGCAATATAACCATCAAATCGACTCTTGTTATTACAAACAACTATTTTAAATGAGACTCCCGATATTTTAGGTAGGTACCTATGTTAAAAAAAAATCCCTTTTAATACCTTTGTAACTATTAGTGGCTGGCGTTACAGAAACTTGCAATAACTATATTGATTATAACTTAATCATGATTTAATGTGAGCGTGTGTCTGTTATATTTGACAGCATCTTTTTTTATCAATTAAACCAATCCTAATTATTTATGGTTTTTATTTTTTCTTATTGATTGTTCTACAATAAGGTTGTAATTTGTAATTAATTATTAATTTAAAGTGTAATTAGTAATTATTATATTTAAATGGCACTACAGGATTATCAAGGGTAATAGAACATTGTGTTGTTTCTTTGAAAATTTGCATAATTTGTAAGGAAACAACAAAATGTTCTCAAACAAAATTCTCATCTAGCGTGGTATTTGGAAAATTATGTAATAATATAAACAAAACTTTTATAAACAATATTTGCTTTGTTTCTCTAAGATGAAGTCAATTATGTATTTTAAATGTATATTTTAACAATCAATACAATTGTTGTCCATTTTTTGTCACCTTTTTGACAAACTTCACATTGACGTTGAGCATAAATCATTGATGTTACTATGGTAATATATATAATCCAACAGGGATTGAGTGAAAAGACTGCATAACTACAACATGCAGTATTTTCAGATTGGCGAGTGTTGGAATAAATGATTGTCATTGGTTGTTATCGTGTTAAATAATCTTGAATATACTTACAAGCAGAATGACTTCTTCTCCCGACTGGTACATCTCCACTAACTTTAACGTTATACCACATCCATGAATTCAGATCTAAATACCACAATTCGTTGCAGTATAGTATTTCGGATCGGCCTATACTGAACAATGTCCCCCTACCACCGAATAAATACATACGGTCGCGAATGACAACCGTTGTGTGGAAATCTCTTAAAGACGGTTCTGGGCCTGAAAAATTTGTCAAAAAAAAGCTAAATTTAATAACAAATTCAGTGATTTACAGTGATAGTTATTAAATGTAACGGTTATAAAATCTTTTTTTTTTATTACATCAAAATCATAACCAGATCATAAAAATTCCTATATTATCTTTTCTATCCAAAGGATATTATATTTAATTATGTTTACAAAAATACCATGTAGGATTTGTGTCGATTGCCGATAGGCAGAATTTTTAATACAATTTGGCGAGTCGCGAGTTTTGAAAATTAATAATTTTCAGAACAATGTGGTAATAAAATGAAATGATTAATTTAGTTATTAATCGTTTGACAAAATAAAACAATAATTACTTATGGAATAAATGTCATTGATTACAATAAAAATGTACAAAAATGTTCTGTTCAAATCACACTCTATTAAATCAATACTTAATTTCCCATCAGAAAAAGTAAATAAATAATATGTACTTACTATAGAAGCAATTTCCTGGTCAATATTTTTTTATTTTTGAACTTTGTTCAGGGGTTAGAGTTTTTATAATATCGATAGTTTGATTTTTTGAAAGACGAGCTACGAAATAGCAAGGAAAAATCATGTAAAGATTTCCATCAAATTTCAAATGAATTACTTTTTATTTTAAATATAAATATTATTGTGTGAATGGTTTATTTTAAACATTTTGAGTTAAGAGTACGGTCTGCGAGCTGAATTTGGATCACACTTTATTTATATCCCGAAATATTGTGAAATGTTGACGAGCCTGTAGCGAGCCGTAGCCAAACAATTTTTAATTTTTATACACACAAAAATCGTTAGATGAAATAAAGGGACTGAGTCTGAACTGAAATTAAAGGCTAATGGTAAGATTTAAGAGTATTATTCTGAAAATATCATTCCATATTATTAAATTAATTGCAGCCTTTTCCACCCTACATTTAAAAGCAGACGAGATGGTTTCTTACAAGCATTAAACACAATGAAGAGCAAGAAAAGTCAAAGGGCTTTACTAAAAGAACCTAATTATTAAAAAAAGAGTTTGCTACAGGAAGTTTTTAGTAAAAAAAAAAAACAACAACAACCCAGTTTTATTATAATAATCTATAAACATAGGTACGAAATTAGAGAAAAACAGTTACATCTATTGTGGCCGCCGAGAGCCATGGCGGGCCCTGGCACCAAAACCCTGGCAAGGGCTCCTTATATAACTAGGGTTGGCAGATTTGCGGAAAATAGCGAAGCATTTTTTAAAAATCAAGTTAAATTACTAAAAAAAGTATTTTCTTGGTGAAATCTAAAAAGAAAAGGTCATCAGCTTGTATTTTTCATGGGGATTTTGCAACCCTCTGCCCCCCCTCTCTCGTCGGGCCTGTATTTACATACAATACACAGAGGAGATTTAACACTACATATACTTGGAGTGTTATAAATCATCCAAAAGACCGTATCTTAGATTTATCCAAGCAAGGGATACTTTAGAGAATTTCTGAGGTAAATATGGCACCTTTTACTCAAATATCTTCCCGTGGATACTTTAAAAATTTCTTCTCGACTCTAAAAGGCCCTTATTTTCTTCTTTAAAATGATTTATAACTATGTACTTTTTACTAAAAACTTCCTGTAGCAAACCCTTTTTCAAAAATGTGTATTTTTGGTAAAACCCTTTAACTTTTTCCTCTCCGTAGTTTTTAATGTTTGTAAGAAACCATCTCATCTGCTTTTAAATGTGGGGTGGACAAATGAATTTAATAATAGCGAATGATATTTGCAAAATAATTACTCTAAAATCATACCAGTAGCCTTTAATTTCAGTTTAGGCTCAGTCCCTTTATTTCTTCTAACGATTTTTGTGTAAAAAGTAAAAATTGTTTGCCAACATTTCAAAATACTTCGGGATATAAACAAAGTGTGGTCTGAATTCAGCTGGGAGGCCGTACCCTAATCCAAAATGTTTAAAATGAACCATTTACACAATAATATTTATCTTTATAATTTAAGTAAAAAGTTATTCATTTGAAATTTGATGGAAATCATTACATAATTTTTCCATGCCGTTTTGTAGCTTGTCTTTCAAAAAATCAAATTAACGATTTTATAAAAACTCCAACACAGGTATATAGTCCAAAAATAAAAACATAAACACCACTAAATATTAACAACATATTAGATTAAAAAAAAAAACTAATGTACGAACCGCAGCAGAATATTTTTTGTGAGCTCGAATTTTCATTCCGTGACGCCACACACACCCTTCCTTAGCAACGGACGGAAGAGACCACCGTGTTATCTACAAACCGTGATATATAGTATCTATATGACAGTTTAAATTAAATTCCATTTGTCTCATCCGATTCTGACCAATAATAACGAAGATATACGTACTCAATCTCATTGAAATCGGACCAATAATAATCAAGATATACGGTAATGAATATGTTTTTTGTTAAATACGACATTTAGAATCATCCCACCTTTTCCCCCACTTGAATCGCACTAATAATAACAAATATATGCATTATTGTTCTTTTGGCGATGCTACTGCGCAGATTTATTCGGTAAATATAATATAGGACATTTTAGGTTGACTACCGTTTATCTCATTCGAATCGGACCAATAATAATGAAGATATGCGTAACTTTTTCGTATACCCCTGTATATTCCATTAAACTTTCATTAAAGAAGGTGGCACCTTCACGTCGTATATGAATATTTACTACTTTTTGCTAGTAAACGTTAAGTAAAAATTCAAAAATTCTCAGAAGTACCCCGTGCTATGTATATCTTTTGTGTAAAGTGAAATTGTTGATAACAGGTATGGAATAAAAAAAAATCATTATGGTTAATTGCACCTCATGTTTAAATGTGATCAGCAGAGGTCGGCCCGGTATCGCTTGCGATGGTTGCAAAAAAGATTACCATGCTATCTGTGTCACAAAAACGGCAGATATCGTACAGTTATTAATTGCAATACCGGGGCTGTTATGGAAATGCTCCGACATGCGTTAAAAACTGTATTTTGCTCAACCCTACTGGCGTACAAAATATTATTCAAACTAAATTAAGCGATGCTCTAGCTTCAATGAAGGAACAAATAAACTCAATGAAATCAGATGTTGTCAAAATTTCCGAATCTAAAACAGCCGCATCTCAACTAAAATACTCCGATGTTCTAAAAGATAAGTCGCATCCAATCATCTTAATTCATCCAAAGAACACCAGTCAGCCGCATAATCAAACTAAGGCGGATATGTCAATCCCTGTGAAGATAACCTGCAGCTTACAAAAGTTAAAACGGTTAAAGATGGAGGAAACTTGATTGCCTGCAAAACCAAGTCAGATAATGAAAAGTTGAAGAGAAGTTCAAGAGAAAATGTCAAACGGATACAGTATCAGAGAAATCGGTGGTAGTCTTCAAAAAATTCGCATCGTTGGCATTACCGTTAACTACTCAACGGAAGATCTTTATAATTATCTTATTACATGTAACACAAACATTATTTCGGAAAATTATGTAGTTAAAATTGTAAAAATTTTTCCAACTAAAAAATCCTGATATATTTCAAGCTATTGTACAGGTAGATAAGTCAGTGTATGATCGGGCACTAAAAACAGGAAATTTATATCTTGCGTATGACAGCTGTATTGTGTATAAGTGGTGTACAGGTGTTTCAAATGCACTAAACTCGTATCTTGTCCAATTTGTGGTGAGGGTCACAACTTAAAAGACTGCAAACTTAAGAGTAAAAATTGCTCCAATTGCGTAAAATTAAAAAATCCAATTATAATGACTGATCATGCTGTATGGGATAGGGACAAATGTTCGGCTTATATCGATACTCTGAATTAACTTAAATCTAACATCGGACTTGAATAGCAACCACAGACTAATTTTCTACTGACCCCGGTAAACCCAGATCAAGTCAGATTCCAATAATAATGAAAAACAACTATCAATCCTTTATCAGAATACTCGCGGCCTTAGAATAAAAACAGCAGAAGTTTTTAACTCTGTTGTTCAAAGTAGGTAATTGTAAATTTTTTGCCTTAACTGAAACTCAATAATCAACTCGGCATTATTTAATACAGAATTTAATGTTTTTAGATCTGACAGAAATTTTTCAGTAAGCGATAAAACAAGGGGTGGTGGAGTGCTGATTGCGATCCATGAAGAATACGTCTCTACCATGACAAATCTTCAGGAATATTCTTTCCCCGTTTTAAACTTTATAGACTGCCTTTTGATAAAAATTAAATTTAAGTTTACGCATATATATTTGTGCAATTTATATATACCACCAAAAACGCATCGAGATGAATTCGAAAGCCTTTTTGAGTCACTGGAATCATTGAACTTTTTGTATGGAGGTAAAATTATAATCCTTGATAATTTTAATATCGCCGACTACGTTTTATCTCTTTCTATCCCACAAACTAGCTATAAGCTAACTGTTTTAAATAATTTTGTTGATGTCACAGATCTAACACAAAATAATTTTGTTTTCAATAAATTTAATAAACTTTTAGATTTGGTATTTTACAACGGCCGCTGTATTGTTGAGAAATCCTTAGATCCCTTAGTAACCGAAGATAACCATCATCCAGCTTTAGATCAATTGTGAATTAATGGAAAAACTTGACAACAAAAATAACCTAGAATCTTCTTATACAAATTGTTATAATTTTCGTAAGGCAAATTTTCCACTTATGTATAATGCGATATCAAATATTGACTGGACTTTTTTAGAAAGCTTTTATAGTGCCGATGATGCCTGTACATATTTTTATGGCAAGTTGTATAATGTGTTAGATCGTTGCGTACCCAATTATTCAGTGCATATTAAAAAAACATATCCTCCTTGGTTTAATCCCAGTATAATTAAAAAAATAAGAGAAAAATCAAAATTTTGGCGTCAATATAAAAAGAAAATGATATCAGGGCTTTGGAAAAATTTAAGCGTATAAGAGCTGAAGTTAAAATTGCGATTAAAACAGCACACGAAAATTTTCTTTTAAAAGCAGAGAATTAACTCTAAGTTTTGGGCCTACGTCAACAGTAGAAAAATAATACACTGGATAATCCTGCTGACATACTAAATAGTTTTGCTGATCTTTTTAGCAAGTCCTACGTTCATTCTAAAGTTTCTCATGTTGATGTGAATGAACTTCAATCAACTTGTTTAAATATTGACAGCTTTGACGAAAGCCAGGTACTTGACGCATTAAAATCTATAAAACCTAAGCGTACTACGGGACCCGACCATATTCCTGCATTCATTTTGAAAAATTGTGCCCAAGTACTGGCTTATCCTCTGACAATCCTGATCAATATCTGCATCCGTTCTAGTACTATTCCGTCCATGTGGAAGAGCTCTAAAGTATGTCCGATTTTTAAAAATGGAAATCGAACTGACGTTAAGAACTACCGACCTATTTCTATTATTTGCAATTTTTGTAAAGTATTAGAGATATTTCTGGAACGCAGTATTTATCAACATATAAGTAATGCGTTATCCACTCAACAACATGGATTTGTAAAAGGTCGATCAACAGTAACGAATCTCTTAGTCATTACTCAGCATATAGCAGAAAATATCGATAAACGTATTCAGATGATGTTATTTATACAGATATGACTAAAGCATTTGACAGACTTGACCATGGAATTTTAGTAAAAAACTGTCTGCTTTTGGACTCTCAGATAGTCTTATTGACTTACTAAAATCATATTTGTGTAACCGTTCACAATAGGTTCAGCTCAATGGGTTCAAGTCTGTTAAGTACCATGCCACATCGGGCGTCCCTCAAGGGTCGAATCTTGGCCCGCTCTTGTTTAATATTTTTATAAATGACATTGGTAGTATAATTAATGTTAATTATCTACTGTATGCTGATGACCTTAAAATGTATGCTTCCATAAATAGTATTGCTGACTGCGAGCGACTTTCTGAAAATCTAAAACAAGTTAATGAATGGTGCCATAGAAATAATTTAAAATTGAACCCAGCCAAGTGCAATGTAATGTCGTACTCCTTAAAGTCAGATCCAACTTTTTACCAGTATATTGTTGACTAAACTCCCTTAAACAGACCAAAAAACTTCGCAGATTTAGGAGTCCTATTTGATTCAGCACTTTATTTTACTGACCATGTCGATAGTATTGCATCCTCATCTAATCGTACATATGGATTCATAATCAGAAACAGTCGTGATTTTAAGAAAGTAGATACCATAAAATGTCTGTATTATGCTTTTGTCCGATCCAAGCTTGAATACGTGTCACTTATATGTATCAAGTACACATTGGTCGATTGGAAGGAATTCAGAGACGATTCCTAAAATACTTAAATTTTAGACATGATCTAGTTTATCCACCCATTGACACCCCACACGACGCCTTATTAAATAAACATGGATTTTCAAGTCTCGATATAAGACGGAAATATTTTTCTGTAGTTATGCTGCATAAGGTCATAAGCAATCAAATAAACTGCGAATATCTATTACATATGCTTAATTTAAAAGTTTCACGTCAAGCCTCAATATACACTGACTTATTTTACTTACCAACACCTCATACTAATATTTTAAAGAATTCACCGTTGTATAATATGTGTAATAATTATAATCAGATAAGTCAGGAATTGAATATATTCCACATTAGTATTCAGGATATCAAAAAGCATTATTTAGGATAACCATCATTGTACTTTATTTCCTGTAATATTTTTCATTTTTGTATGTTTCGTCTAAATATGTCTGTCATATTTTCCTATTCTGTAATTGGGTATTACTTGTAGAATAGTGTATTTTAATAAATAAATTATCGAATGGCGCCCGTATATGACGCTTTGCGGCGATTAAGATGAAATATAATGACAGCATAGATGAACTGACAGCATCCATTTAGCGGCGGTTAGATAAAATAACCAAGAAATACGTTAATGCCCTTTTTAAAATATTACGGCACATGTTTTTTTAGCTCTTACGTCTATATGACATTTTACGTTCAATGACGTTTGTCTGATTCGAATCGGACCGATAATAACGCAGATGTATGTTACTGTCCTTTCGGCAATGCTACTGTGCAAGTTTTTTTGTTAAATAGGACATTTCAAATCATTCCGCCTTTTCCCATTCAAATCGGATGAATAATAACGAATATATCCTCGTTCACGGGAACCATGGTCGCTGCTGAAAATGCGGCCAATTAACCAGCTTTGATTATATACACTATGGATTCAACGTTTCGGACTTATTAATGATCTCCAGGCAAAAATGTCCAAGTTTGGAGTTTTTTAAAATGATTTATTTTGGATCTACAAAGTTCTAGATAGTACCCATTTTTTGTTCAATTACTTTTCTTTCTTTCATTTGATGATGTGACATTTGAAAATCTACCAATAGCCGAAAGGTGTTTTGATCTAAATATCAAGGATAGCATCATAGGAAACATAAGCATTTGTATTTCGAAATTAATACTTATTCGGCATTAAAAAATAAACAGATCAGGCCAAAGATAAGTTTAAAATGCGGAATTTAAATTTTTTATTTTGGAAATCGTCCAATAAAGATTGTTGTCCCAAAAAAAAAATATTTTATTTTTTCGAATTGATTTGTCGTCTACTTTGGGTCACTAAAATCGACTTTGTTCTTTGTAGAATTTTATTTTATAACTACAATTTTTTTGGTCCCCGAATTTCAGTATATGGCCAATATACCACGTCCGGTATATTTTCAGTCATTGTTTTCAGTGTTCCATACTCTACTAGTTTTTTGATTTGCAGGGTCCTCTTCCATACAATTTGTTAAATCAAAATTTTCTAAATAATCTAAGATGGTTTCATCTAAAGATTCCTTAATTTTTAAGAGAATTTGGCATTTCCAAAGGAACTTTTGAGGGAATTCCGGCCAGGTGTATACACAGAATTCCATATAAATTTACTCCTTGCAATATTGTATATGTATCGTTGCATTTTTAAGTTATAGTATTAATATACCGAAATTTATAATTAAAAAAACAATATTAATTTCGTTAAAAAATTGGATCTATTTAATAAAAATAACTCAAATATAACCTTGACATCAAAATACAAAAATTTAGTCAATGTTAACAGCATAAATAAAATAAACACATAAGGTATTTATAGAAAATTTTATTTTTAAAATTAAGACACTGGGTTAAGGAGAATTTTTATTGATTTTCTATAATAAAAATTATTTAAATGCTAAATTCCGTTGAATGAATGTTTGCGGGTATTTTCTGAAACCAAATTTCTTAATTTTTAATTTTTATAAAACGATCCCAAAATTATTGATCCAGACGAAAACCAAACAAAAGCCATTATCAAGAACTGCGTCAACATTTTATTATTAAAGGGTCATCTTACTATCATATCCTCAACTGTCATGCCTACATCATTCCCCGTCTCACTAACCAATATCTACCACTTAGGGATAGTATCAAATATGACATATCATTGAAAATGTAATTTTATGGTGAATTCAGCAATATTACTATTAAGTGCATTACTTTTGATATTAGCGTCCTCTAGCGAGATAAAAACTGTGGCGTATGGTAAAATGTGACACTTCATTTAAAAGTTAATTTTTAAACCGTAATTTGGTTGATTGTGATTAACGTTTATATTTCTTAATGTTAGAGCTATGCAAGGTTTTTCAATTATTTAAGTTCATGTTTCAATTATGTTTTGTTGTGCATTAAATTAACTTTCAATTGAAGTGTCATGCTTTACAAAACGAAAAATTTCGTTATTTATTTATGGGCAAGCCCAATTCAATTACAAAATACAATTTAAAAATTAATTAAAATGTAACACATATTTTTATCCTGCTGAATTTCAAACAACGTCATTATACAGGTCATATAAACTAGGAACATTTAAAATAACAAAATAGGTTAATAGAAAGATTAATTTTTTCAAGAAATTCAGGACAATTACCTCTACTATTTATAGTATTAAAAAGCAAAGTAAGGTCTCTCTGTTTTCGCCTAGTTTCCAAGGAGGGAATGTTCAGAAACTGTTGAATGAAATCATATTAACAATAAACACCCAATTTAAAAGCTATATGTCTGAGAAAGTTATGCTGAACACCATTTTTCTATTTTTCCTATCTCGCTAGAGGGCGCTAAAATTCAAAGTAACACAATGAATAGTCATAAAATTATCTTGTGAATGATGTCATACTTGGTACTTTCATTATTAAAATTGGATTTGTTAGTGTACCGGTTTTTCCGCTCCTATAAACAGATGACAATGATCTACCTCCTCAGCTCATTATGGCATATCTTAACCTTCATTCAACTAATGAGTAATATAAAAATTTTAAGTATTTAAAATGATACAATAGAGAGTTATTGCAAGTTCACTTAAGGACAGTCACTATTCGCTCTTATTTTGACATCTGAGCATGCGCAGATTACTTACATTCTAGTACTGACTTTAATAAAGATTATGCCTGACCTTAATTGTGGATGTTTAAGAACAGCAGTTAGTGGCGACTTTATAGTTTTTGGGTGCGCTCGCCAACATTCGTATCAGTTCGAAGTTTTTTAATATTAAATATTTAATATCATCGTCTAAAATGGTAATTTCTATTGCCTCTTCCATATTATGTACTATTATAAACATCAAAAAAGATGAACCACAATTTAAAATTTTTAAAATGAGGTTAGAAATATGTAGTGTCAAAATTTCAGGTTTGCAATAAGTCTTATTTTAGCATGGAATTTATTTGCTGCTAATTACGTCGTCACTATTAGTGGCTGACGTTATAGAAATTTGCTATATCTCTCTATTAACTGTTTATAGTTTTAGTTAGTATGTTTACATAAACATTCCCTTTTAAATTCGAATCTATGGTAACTCCTAAATATTTATAATTGATTTCTGAGTGTATAATGATGTTTTTTTGAGAAATGTTTCTTATATTATTAGAGAATAGCAAAAAAAATGTTTTTTCATAATTTATAGTCAGGGATCTACGATTAACCCCATCAAATGTCTCTTCTAAATTATTTTCCGTTTTAATTTTTAAGTCATCCCATTTTGTATCAGTATGGCAGCAATGTCATCTGCAAAGCTAAAAATTTTACCACTGGAAATCGATTTAAATATCACATTATTATACACTGAAAATAAGATCTGTCCTAGAACAGTTCCTTGGGGTAAACCATAATTAAAAGTTTTTTTCTGAATTTATAACATCGGTTTTTACTACTTGTAATCGTTTTGAAAGTCTCGAAATAATTCATTGGATACACCACGTATTCCTGTACCTTCCAAGACCTGTAACATCTGTATATGACACACATTGTCGAATGCCTCGGCAAGATCCAGGAACACACATACAGGATGATCAACTTATACTCCGGAGTTTGATGTCTCCATTGTTTTGAGGGATACGAACAAAAGTTTTAAATACAAATTAGAGTCCAGCTCCACATTTTAAAATTATTTCGTAATATACAGGGTGTTTCATAAAGTCACATCATACCAAAGTTATGTTTTTTATTGGAACACCCTATATGTTATCTCGAATTTGAATTTTGCTCATTTTTCGCATTCCTGCAATATAGTTTTATCAGGTTCTACAGGGTACTTTTAAAGAAATGATCACTTTTATGTGAAAATCTTAATGAAATTATCACCCTGTATTATTTAGAATCAACAATTGAGGGTTAATATCTCAAGGCCAGAATAATTTCGTAGTAGTCTAGTTTTGTTGCAACTCATCATGTTTTTATATCTTTCATTTTGTATACAGAGTAACCCAAAACTCACGACCATGATTTTCTCAGTTATTTCAAAGAGAACGTCTCATATCTTATATCATTTTCATAAACTACTTACAAAATACTTTTACTTTTGTTAAGCATTCCCTATACCTAAATGTTAGTCGTAGTTTTTTCGATTTTTAATAATAAAACAATATTTTTCGCAAATACTGAAAGTTTTTATAGTTGGCCATGACTGCTGTATTTAACAGAAGGTATTAAATAATATTATGTTTGTCAACTAATTGTCAATTAATATTTGAGTTTTGATTGGTTTCTTCATATTTTGTGTATACAATTGGAATTGGCGAATGATGAATTTTTCCAATGAAGAATTAGTCGATATGATCTGGATACTAGGAGAATGTCATAAAAATAGCTTGCTAGCAGTAAGAGTGTATCATGAAAGATTCAGAGTACCGAATAGAAAAAAAAAATCGAGAAAGTCATGGATCGATTTAGCGTATAAAAAAAAAGGAAAATGAACTCGATGTATTATTACCAGTTACGAATAATCCAAATACAAGTATACGAGTAATTTTCAGGGAACAAGAAATAAGCTATGAAAATATGCAAAAAATACTATCAAACAATAAGATGCACCCATATCACATTCAGTTACACCAGGAATTATTGGATGATGATTTTCGGCGAAGAACAAACTTTTGTAATTGGGCCCAAAGAAAAATTCATGATCAAAGAGATTTTTTTGATAATGTACTTTTCGGAGATGAGTTAACATTCAATAAAAATGGTTTATTAAATCGACATAATTTTCACTATTATGCCAGAGAAAATCCTTATGCGATAGTTACTACTTCTCAAACAAAATGGTCTTTAAATGTTTGGGGTGGTATTGTTGGTGATTATGTAATTGGACCATATTTTTTTTTGAGGAAACAACAGTGAAGTTTATTTAGACTTTTTGGAGAAGAATCAGATGCCTATACTTCTTGAAAATGTTCCTCTTCGTATATGTCAGAAAATGTGGTATCCACATGGTGGGGCTCCAATACATCATAATACAGTAATTCATGGCCAACTTGATGATCAATTGTCAGAACGATGGATAGGTAAGGGAGGACCAATTGAGTGGCCAGCTAGATCGCCAAAACTAACAAAAGTTGATTTTTTCTGTGGGGATATGTGAAAAATGAGGTGTATAAAATACTTGTAACTACAAGAGAGGACATGAAAAATAGAATTAGGGTCTTTTTTCCAAAACATTGGTATTCTAATGGCTAGAAATGTGGGGAGGTCATTTGAATATCAGATACAACTCTGTTTAAATGCAATGGTAGGTAAATTTGAGCAGTGATTGTAATTATTTTGTTCTAAGTACTAACAAGCATTGATTAAATCATGAACTGTATTAAATAATGTTTGAAAATACCTGTGCGATCCATAGGCCTGGGAGAAGTAGCACTTAGATTAAAACATCACCTTCTGATTACACACTTTATTTTAAACACCAATGGAATGATTTATTTTTTAATACATGGTACACTTAAAAACTAAATACTTTTTACATAATTTACAGTATTTCTCTAGAAAATTTGTTATTGAAGCCATTTTGCAGGTATTGTAACGGTTGTAACCGTTTTCGTTATTTTGACACCAACATCTCTACACAAATGTCATTTGTCGTTTATGCCTTATGTCAAAAGGGTAATTCATTTCGATTTATATCTGTCATCGAGCAAGTTGAATTAATTATCTTTTATCTTGGACATCCGATGTACTAATTGTCTTTAATATTTTTAATGACCGTCTGATTTTAAAAAGCCTGGCTGTATATAGATGGTTCTGTAGAAGTTCTGTAGAAGTTTTGTAGAAGTTTTATCGAAAAAGATTGTTTGGAAGAACGTTCAAACTGCATGTGTAGAAGTATTGAAACTTAGAAGTTTAGTTCCAGCTACAGAAGTTGTTTCAAGTATATCAAGAGGTTTAGTTCGAGCCATCCAAAGAAGTTTACGAGATTTAACTTTACCTATGAAGATTTAACAGTTGGTGATATCCAAGCGTATCATACGAATCCCCTTTAAGAAGGCCTCTACAGTCACTCCTAAAATACTACCTGTTATATAGATAAGTCTATAATAAATCATTTAAATTTGAATAAGTAAGTCTCTGTGAATTAGAATTTGTCGCTGCCTTATCTGAAACCTTATTTAATTATAATATCTTAATGGTTAGTGATTTTCCATATTTTCATCACTAATCGATTGTCAAGTTTAGAAAGTTTTAAATATAGTGGCGCTCAACATTCTTTTTCAAGGTAATACGAGTTGTTTAATAACCTGACCCACTCCCCAAAATCATAGAGCTTAAAACACTATAAAAATAGATAAAATAACAAGATCATATTACAGTATATAAATTATATTACATGATGGCTGACGAAGCGTCGCCTTTTTTAACACTGCAAAAGGCTGTGTTGCGTTTGACAGTTTTTGATGATCTATCGGGAAAGAAGTTGCTCAGCTAGCTTGAGAGTGACGCTTGACGTTGACCAATTAGGAAGTGCCTGTGTCGCCAACCAATAAAAGTGGTTGCCGCGTATGGGATAATCAATAAGAGTAAAAAAAATGAAAATGAAAGCTTAGTGTATATTTGATGCAATACTGAGCACAGCGACGAATGCAACTTGTTGAATATAATTATACAGTTAGATAGGCGGAGGTAAGGGGAATAACGGTTAGTTGATCCCCTTTAATAAAAAGTGAGGAGTCCGAGCGTTGTCTAAACTCTAAACCATTGACGCAATTCCTATATTTAATTTTTTAAGAAACTCACTATATTAAGAGGAGCTAGTATCTGTAAACATACCATTCTATTTTGACACATGTTTTAATATTATTTTTTGCATGTCGTGAAAAAAACAGTTTAAACCGGACATTCGACATCCGGGTGGGTTGTGATAAACCCCATTACATGAAAAATTATAATAATAATAATAATAATAATAATAATAATAATAATAATAATAATAATAGTTTATTTGTCCTTTAGGATCATGTTACATGATATAGGATAAGTCACAATATATATGAATAAAAAATATTAAAATACAAATAAATATAGGTACAGTATACAAAAAAAAAAAATATATATATATATATATATATATATATATTTACATCTTTCTATCAATCCCAAGCCAATTGGAGATTCTATCAAACCTGAACCACCCAAAAATAATAAAGTTGGATAAGTATATTTAATGTATATTGGAAAAAGAGGATCTCTTTATCTGTAATGTGAAATGTATACTCTGAATATTTCATTAAAAAAATGTAATTTTTCTAAAGATTTTACTGGATCTGTGCAATCCTGAACCATTAGAAGATTGATACAATCTTGAACCATTTTATACAATTTTGTTCACACTAATCGTACAATTCTGAACCTTCGCTCAGTTGCCAAATGTAAATTAAGTATGAAATCTACGATTTAGTAATACGAGAATAATTATAAAATACAACTGTTTATTTAACTCTATACTCTGAATTCAAATTTAAAATCATTTCAGTCGGACTATGTAAATACATTAAAATCACTCTTGTGGCTAGGGCAGTTCGAGTCGAGATATTGAGAGTAAACTAGATATATGGATGTATTTTCTCATAAATAGGAAATCCGATAAAAAAACTTTTTAAATAAAACACTTAAATACTACGATTTTTACTTATCTTTGCAATTAAAAAAAATTAACAGGTAAGATAAAAATTTGGTTTTAACATTTTTCAATAAACCAGATTTGGTCAAAATGGTAGGGGTAAATTTTTATAAAAAATAGTTGAAAATTATGTCTATTACAAATGTAACCAAAAATAATAGTTTTATCTCCTCTATAACGATTTTTAAATGCGTATCCCCACATTCAAACTATATCAGTTCAGGTCAAAAAAGTCCAAAGACAAGAAATATTTATTTATTATACAAGGGAAAAAAATATAAGCTAAAATCTAATATTTTTCCCGTGCATAATACACCATTTCTTTTCTGTGATGGGAAAAACAAGGATTTAATGTAGAAAAAAATATCTACCTTTACTTCCCGGGGAAACACTTTTCTCCCAGGAAACATGGAAAAAAATAATTTCATAAAAAGTGACATTTTGTTACCTGACAAGGGAGATATAATGTCAAACTTTTTTCTCGTCACAGAAAAACAAGTTTTTTCTCTAAAAAAAATATAAATTTGGAAGGGTCTATGTATATAGAAAAAGTCGTAGATTCCAACTCTTTTATTTAAAAAGACATAACTTAATTTACTGGGGATGCTACCCCCTCAATCTCCCTCTAGGGGATGGTGGGGGTAATATTTTTATACAAGAACGTTGTAAATCAGGTGTATTGTAAATATGTCAAAAATAAGGTTTTTATCTCCTCTGTAACCTATCTTGACTTGAATAGCCCTCAACAATAATCATTTCTTGTTGACGTAGATAATATACTTACTTAAATTTTTTAACTTAATAAAAATTATAAAAAAAAATACATATATTAAAGTTTTAATAATCGTGTTATATATACCTACGTAGCAACAAATTCGTATTTCTCATTAGTCAAAAGAAAAATTTTCAGTATTTTATTTTGAAAATAATTTAACGTTTTATTAAAATTGTCTCATTTTCTGTTAGGAATAAGCACCATTGCTAGTTTAGTAAAAACTTGCTTAATAAATTCCTTAAATATTTTTAATTGTAAGTAGGTATTAATAAGATTATTTAACGCTATAATGCATTAACCAATGACAATCATCTTTAATTCCAACAGACGCCAATCAACACAAACTGTATCTGCATGCTGCAGTGTTTTTACTCAATCCTGATTGTAATTAAAAAATTAAATTCATTACCAGAGTAACGCTTTAATGATTTGTGCGAAAAGTCAATGTGCCGTTTAACAAAAAAGTTGGATTTAAAAAATTTAATTCATTGCCAGAGTAATGTATCAGTGATTTATATGAAAAGCCAAGTTTGTCAAAAAGTTGACGAAAAATACACAAAAATCGTTTTGATTCTTTAAATATATTTTAAATACAGAATCGACTTCAGCTTATGAAACCAAAGCAAATGTTTATGAAAGTTCTGTTTATATTGTTAAATAATCTTTTCAAACACCACGCGAGGTAAGAATTTTTTTTAAAACATTTTGTTGTTTCCTTACAAATTATGCAAATTTCACTCTACAAAATCCTCCCGTAATTTTAAGAAGGATTTTGTTTCGTAAAATTTAGACGCATAATTTCCAGAAACTGTTCTCAAAAAAATGTTCACCTCTTGAGGTGAATGAAGTCATGGAAATTGTTTAGTCGTTCGTTGTGATTTATCCAAAAATTAAAAGATAATAAGCAATAAATTCAATAGCTAATACTAATATTATTTTATTAGTTAAAAAATAAAAAAAATAAAAACAACGGAAAAACAGGTAGCTCAGTAAAACACTACTTACTTACTATTATACTAGTAAAAATATACTTATAATAATATATGTATAAAAAATATATTGAAACTCGCTAGCATCTATCTTTATTAAATTTCTTTTTTCTTTAGGAAGTTGGCTTCTGTAATTTGCCAGTCTACCTGTTCTGCACTACAGCTTTTATGAAAGTCCATTTTTAATCTTAAAATATCGACTAAATATGCAAAAAGTGAACACTCGGTATAAAATAATCTCAAGATGTTTGTTTGCGGTTCATTCTGATATTCAAAATTTTTTGGAATCGTACCACATATGGCTGATAATTTAAAAACTTACAATGGTTAAATCTCATGAACTAAAGATGATATATTTAGAAAAGTATAACCTATAAAAAAAAATTTATTTTGTACTCTTGTCTAGAATATACAAGGTGGATCACTAAGAACTGCATCGATCGATATCTCAGAAATTGGATGTAGTAAAAAATTGATATCTGGAAACTTGTTAGATGTCTTGGGGCCTATTAAGCAATTCCGGTTGACCGGAAATAGACCTTAAGTCGCCTATTTTAAATAGAGCATCCTATTATTATTACAATTTTGAATTCTACTTCAGATTCCAGGCAGGTTTTATGTATCATATCATATGCCTAAGTCAAAGCGATTTTACAATTTCAGTTTTTATATCAAAAATGACGTTGGCAAGTTCTAATATAATTATCAATAAGTCCTATAAGGAAGCCCTTATTACTTACTTCGGGTTGGATTCCTTGGGTTTAAGGTTTAAAATGAGATTAAGAAAACTACCAAAAATCGATTTTTCAAATGGAACCACTCATTTTTCTTATTTTGTAGTATTTAGCATCTGAAATAAAGGTAACCTTGTATAAAGTTGTCTACAGGGTTGTCCGTTAATAATGGGATACATAGCAACTCTATAAAAGTATTGTGATATAACACAATTTACCTTAGTTCAATATTAAAGAACATATATGGTGTGAAAATAGATATATCTATATCAGTTAGTATTTTTGATTGAAATATTTGACGCCAAATTATAACAGTGGACACTTCGGACTATCTTGTAGACAATCTTATATAAAGTTATTTTTAATATTAAATACTACAAAATAACAAAAAGGCGGATTTCCATAAAAAAAGACTTTTGACAGTTTTCTCAATGTCATTTTAAACCTTATTTTTGAACACCCTGTATGATCAGTTGTCCAAATATAAAAATCTATTAAACTAGATTGTTTTTAACAAGGAATTCAACCTAAATTAACCAATAGGACTTCTAGTTCTCTAATTTTTTCTTAATCTACTTTGGACCACTTTAAGATATGGACAATATATGGAAATAAAAAAATATTATTTTTGAAATCGGTAAGATACGCAACTTTCTGATTTTTGATGTCAAGTCAGCGGCGGTAAATCCCCAAACACATACAAATACGTCGAAATTAATAGTCGGGTATTTACAAAAGTTCAAGCATATATAGTGTGTCCACTTAAGTTCGCAGGATATGGGAAACTTTTCTATTATTAGCTTTACGAAAAAAAATTTTTTCTTCATAAAAAGTTCTACATGGTCTGAAAACTAAAATGCAACTGTCAGATATCAAATTTTTACAATACTATACGAGATATATCAAATAATATGAATTTAGCTGTAAAATGAAGTACCTTCATTTTTGACAAATCTCGTATACGACTGATAAAATTTGATATTTGATGGTTGCATTTTAGGTTTTGGACCATGCTCGACTTTTTATAAAAAATAACTTTTTTTCCTAAAATTAGTAATAAAAAAGCTTTTCGCATACAGTAAGACGAATGATTCTTACAAAACAAAAAGCACCGTTATAAATCACATAAAATGTTTTTAAATACGCAATGTTGCCATATTCACTGGCTCATGATGATACGGAATTACTTTCAATACGTATATATAATTATATACCGCAAATATCTACCTAAGCGCCGCAAACGTCAAACTGGTGAACTACATATTGGAGTTTCGTACATTCCTGAACCAATAAAAAAGGGGGAATATCTGGCAATGTGTTAGGCGCGAAGATTTGAAAACATAATTTGCAGATACCTTTAATATGGAGCTATCACGATCAAGTTTCAATTTAAGGATAGAGTGGGTATTAAATAATTTAACACAGCAAAACAAACCTGAACCAATATACTGGTTCAGGTTTGTGATGGTGGTTCAAGATTGTTAACCCAAGTTACTACTTCTGGTTCAGGTTTGGATGGTTACCGTAATATATATATATATATATATATATATATATATATATATATATATATATATATATATATATATATATATATATATAGATTCGTCCTGCCGACTTTGTGACATCATGTCGCAAAAATGTTGCTATCTTTCTAACATCCGTCTGCGATGTGACATCCAAATTCGGATGTCACAACGTTTTTGGGGTTCAAACATCATAAAGGAGGTTTAAAAGGGAGCCAAAAAAATTTCAGCTGGATGTCATAATGCTTAATTTTCAATTTTATGTATATATTTAGTTCCAGTGTATAGATGCGAAGGTGGCGCTCGCGTCAATTGGTTTTGTATATTTTGTATATTAAATATTTCAGTCCCTCGACTGTCTGGCATCCACCATTAAGTATATTAGAATTTACTCACTCGACTCTCTGACATCCAACATTCAGTATATTAAAACTTACTCACCCGACTATATGACATCCACCATAGAGTATATTAGAACTTTACACACTAGGTTATGTGACATCCAAAAAATTTATTTTAGATATATTTGGATTCTCATTTTAAGATCTATTTTATGTTAACACATTAACTGCCAAAAATTTTTGTTGGGTTTCGCATAGAGCCAATAAGTTTTTTAAATGCATTTACTCTCTGTGACTAATAAATATATATGCAGCTATATTATTACAAGGTGTATCAACAATGGGTGAGTGGACGATGACTGTAATTTATATTAAAATAAATTAAATTAAAATAAAATAATTAAAAAAAATAAAATAAATTATAATAAATTAAAATAAATTATAATAGATTAAAATAATTTAAAATTAAAGTAAATTAAAATGAAATAAACTAAAATAAATTAAAATAAATTAAAATAAATTAAAATAAATTAAAATAAATTAAAATAAATTAAAATAAATTAAAATAAATTAAAATAAATTAAAATAAATTAAAATAAATTAAAATAAATTAAAATAAATTAAAATAAATTAAAATAAATTAAAATAAATTAAAATAAATTAAAATAAATTAAAATAAATTAAAATAAATTAAAATAAATTAAAATAAATTAAAATAAATTAAAATAAATTAAAATAAATTAAAATAAATTAAAATAAATTAAAATAAATTAAAATAAATTAAAATAAATAAAAATAAATAAAAATAAATAAAAATAAATAAAAATAAATTTAAATAAATTTAAATAAATTTAAATAAATTTAAATAAATTTAAATAAATTTAAATAAATTTAAATAAATTTAAATAAATTTAAATAAATTTAAATAAATTTAAATAAATTTAAATAAATTTAAATAAATTTATAAAATTTAAATAAATTTAAATAAATTTAAATAAATTTAAATAAATTTAAATAAATTTAAATAAATTTAAATAAATTTAAATAAATTTAAATAAATTTAAATAAATTTAAATAAATTTAAATAAATTTAAATAAATTTAAATAAATTTAAATAAATTTAAATAAATTTAAATAAATAAATAAATAAGTTTAAGTAAATTAATAACAGATTAAAATAAATAATTAACACTTCTTACGATTCATCCTAACATAAAAAATATGATGAGCTAATTCATAAAAACGACAAATTTCGATTTCCTAACACCTTAACAGCCTAGTCCTCCACTTGAACTCCAATTTCGACTGCAAACGATCGTCGTTCGTGCATCGTCGGTGCCTTGCTGTTTAGAGTTATAACCTTAATAGTATGTTCAAGTAGCGATAAATATTGATGTACGCGGATTTTATTTGTCTTTTTTTTATTTTAGAGTGAATTAATATAAAAAGTTTTACTTCACTCTTTTTTTAATACTTAGTTTTTTATGCTACTGATATTATTCAAAATAACTTTACTTAATGGTTCTTTCGTCATTTATAACCGAGATACAGGTAGTTTTATTAACTTTGCTAATTTCTTTCTTGTTTCATAACTTTTACCAACCACCCTTACATGTTATTAAAATTTGGCACATGTATTCTCTACAACTTACCATAATCTATTAAGGTATTAATAAGAAACAAAATGCAGTTCCATCTTTTCAAAAAATTAAAAAATTTGTCTATCCTTATAAGAATACACTACAAGTCTTTAAATTTGTATCCATATTTGGAAAAAGCACACAAAAAATAATTATATGCTATTAATTTTTACTAGATGATTTTATTACTAAAATTAACTGTTTTTATATTATTTTTAAACTAAGCACATTTTTAAAAGTTACATATTATGCGTGTACACTACAATAAAATGTACTTACAAGTCCATATTTATGACCAAATATAATCATTACTTTTTAATTAATCTAGGCAAAATTGATTTAAAGCATTACTTTTGGTAGGTACTGATAGGCACAGATATATAAAAGTACCAACATAATATATGACTTTTAAAAATTCAGATGGAATTAAATTATCCTCATTATAACGTATTGAAGTTACTTAAAAACCCCTTTAGTTTCATTTTTTATCTCCAAATTGCTCAAAAATAACAATTCAAACGTTATATTTTAGCTGTAAAATCATTGTACAAAAACATGACTAATTTTAGTTTTTTCTGGTCTCTTTAAATATGGAAACGAACTTAACTAATTTAGAAATGTAATTTTTTGTTTAACTCAAAAGTAACAATTTGAAGTTAAAAATGTTTGTAGTAAAATACATTCACAGACCTAAAATTTGATCCATTCAAAATAATGATTTATATAAAAATGATCTAACTTTCAAATGCGGAGGCTTATTTATTTGAAGTTTTTAGCAACTTTTAGATAAAATACTTAGTTTTTAGATTATTATTCGGACATCTAAAAGTAATTTAGTACTCGCCGGATATACGGGGGGGAAGAGAACAATTTTTTCCTCTACTTTTGACAAACCCTGTAGGTTAATTCTGCTTGTAGATCTACATACAATTAACTTTATCAAGAAGACTGATTTGTTACCAACACTTTGTTTTTTTATTTACCCCGATATCTTAATTTTTTGTGAAATGTGACGGTTTAAAGAAAATGCTACATTTTAGAAACGGTCATAATTTAAATGACGGTGGAGAATAAACTACAAAATAAGTAGAGTGCTCACAATATGACAACTGTCAAATATTCGTTACTTGGTAATTGCAGTTTCATTATTATTCATTATCAGCATAATATCATGGTTTTAACGCTTACTGATGCAACATGAGCAGTTGCTCTGGTACAAGACGGTAGGACTCAGTATTATACTTCTAGAATATTGGGTGTTACAAGGTGTAGCGTCCAGAGAGCTGTACAAGGTTTTAATGAAACTGGTAGTTTTTCGAGACGAAGAGGATCTGGCAGACGACGTTCTACAAATGTTCGAGATGATCGTTTTGTAACATTAAATGTTTTGCGAAAAATAAATACTACTGCTGTCATGGTTCGAAATCGTTTAGAAGAAGTACGTCAAGTAGCTGTTAACGAAATAACGATTCGAAGGCGATTACGAGATCATGGATTACGCTCCAGAAGACCTGCAACTGGTCCGGAGTTACTTAGGAATCATAGAACAGCACGTCTTCGATTTTCCAGGGAGCATCAACATTGGAATATCGATGAATGGAGTAAGATTTAATTTTCTGACGAGTCAAGGTTTTGTTTTCGTTCTCCTGATGGCCGTGAAAGAATATACCGAAGAAGAGGCCAAAGGTTTGACCAAGCAAATTTTTTCACAAGACTCAGTTATGAAGGAGGATCGGTAATGGTTTGGGGCGGCATAAGCATGGAAGCTCGTACTGATTTAGTCATTGTTGGCGGCGGAACAATGACAGCTTTCCGATATATTCGTGATGTGCTAGATCCATATGTAATTCCATTTGCAGCATTTATACGAAACGAATTCATGTTTATGCATCACAACGCTCGACCACATATTGCGAGGATTGTATCTCAATATTTAGACGAAACAGAAATTCAGAGGATGAACTGGCCATCACGTAGCCCAGACCTCAATCCAATTGAGCACGTCTGGGACATGATGGACAGACGAGTTCATAACCGAGTTCCTTCTCCAAGTAGTTTAAATTTTTTAAAAGATGCTTTGGTCCAAGAATGGGATCAGATTGACCAGATGAAGATTCGATATCTAATAGAGGGTATGCCATGACGCATTGAGGCAGTTATTCGCGTTTGTGGGGAAAATACTCGTTATTAATTTGTAATAATTATTAGTGTATTTGTTGTTTGAGTTATTTATAAAATTATGTATTACTCTGCTAAAACTGAATAAAAAAATTAAGATTGTTGCATTTTCTTTAAACCGTCACATTGCACAAACAAATTAAGATATCTGGGTAAATAAAAAAACAAAATGTTGTAAACAAATCAGTCTTCTTGATAAAGTTAATTGTGTGCAGATCTGCTAGCAGAATTAACCTACACGGTGTGTCAAAAGTAGACGAAAAAATTGTGTTCTTTTCCCCCCTGTATATCCGGCGAGTACTAAATTACTTTTACATGTCCGAATAATAATGTTAAAACTACAGTATTTTATCTAAAATTTGCTAAAAACTTCAAATAAATCAGCCTCCGCATTTGAAAGTTAGAGCATTTTTAAATAAATCATTATTTTGAATGGATCGAATTTTAAATCGGTGAGTGTAGTCTATGCGCAAAAATAATAAAGACCGCTGGATTTATGTTTTGGGTACTTCTCAGGTAATGTTAGGTTAGGTTTGCAAACTGGTCGTGTTAATGCACTTGAAACTGGAGAATCAACCATATAAGGTCGATAGATACTTAAAGTAGTTCCAACGAACATGTAAAAGATATTAGCAGGAGGCCGGCGATAACTTGCTCAGGTGGTGATTTTAGTGGGTAAAGGGTAAAACTATTGGGAAAGGGAGAACCTGTACCGAATCTCCATAAGGGATTTCCACATATCAAAAAAATATCAAGAAGTTACTTCATCGAAAACTATTTTTTGGGCCAGTGTATCTAAAAATATACACAATAGAAAACTAAAAAGAAAATAATTTGAAAATGGAATGAATTATTTTATCACATACAAAACAACAAAAGAAATCACATTGGAATAAAAAACAATAAGAAATCGTAGAATTTGAGGGTCGGCTTTGGCGCTGAACGTGTTAAATGTTTGGGATGTAATAAGATACTTAATTTAAAAATGTATCTATATACTTGCTGGATGTTATAAGAATGGCAGTTTTTCTGTAGAAATGGTATACTGTGACGTAACAACTGGATGTCACAAGATGCAAGGTTTTTCTGGATGTCACAAAGTGTTGTTAATAAAAATATATACCGTGTATACTTTGGATCTCACAACGATAGGACGTTTTATTTTTTTAAAATGTGTATGGTTGTGATATTTTTCGCTCAGCCATAATATTTTTTTAATTAAAAGAAGTCATATTTTTATTTTTTTCCTAAAGTCTTTGCAAAGGGTGGATGTCACAAAGTCAAAATTTTTGCTGGATGTCACATGATACGCTGGTCGAGTATATATATATATATATATATATATATCTAAGACATGCACATTAAAAATATACAATTAGAAAAACATTTACCTTAAAATATGGTGGTATTCAGATAAATTATAAAAACATGAATCTACTAAATAGTTTTTAAGTTTTCTTTTAAAAGGTTCATATTTCTTTTCAGATTTAATGAAATCAGGGAGTTGATTAAAAAATTTAATTCCAACAAATTCAGGCATTTCTCAAATAATGCTGTTGAATGTCTTGGTGTTCTGAATAAATTTGCATTCCTAGTTGAGTATTCATGGTAATTTGAATTTTGTAAAAATTGGTGTATGTTGCGTTTAGCATATAGCAACGTTTTATAAATGTAAATACAGGGAAATGTTAATATTTTAAATTTTTTGAAGTTTTAATTACAAGTTTGCATTAATTCTAGATTGAAAATAAGCCGGATTATTCTTTTCTGTAAGATAAATACTTTAGATGCATTGACTGCATCACCCCAAAGAATAATGTTGTATGATATATGAGAATATGCTAGAGCATAGTAGACATTAAGCAGTTGCTCTTGGGTAAATATTGATTTTAATTTTAGTATTGCATAGCATGCGCTGTTTAAATTTTTACAAACATTAGATATTTGGCTATCCCATCCCATATTGCTATCAATATGTATGCCCAAAAATTTTGTAACATCTGAGAGCATAATTTCTGCATTATTGACATTTACTTTACAATTCTGGGTAATTAGATTTCTGGAGTAGAACTGAAGGCAAACGGTTTTGTTTGAATTAACAATTAAAGAATTTCTATAACACCATGATGTAAACTCATTAGATAAAACATTTAATTTACTAATTAATTCATCTACTGATTGTACGTTGGTGGCAATTGTTGTGTCACCTGCATATAAAATTATGTTTTCTGAGTTAATATGATTAGGCATATCATTTATGTAGCATAGAAAAATTAGAGGTCCTAAAATTGATCCCTGAGGCACACCCATATCAACACTTTCTAGTTCAGATTTACAATTTCCGACTTTGACATAGATTACCAAAAATTATTTAATTTATCTTCAATCGACCACGCTATCTTAGTATCTTTTGGACAACTAATAGCGTACGCATCCATGTAAAGAAATTAGCTCATAATTATTTTTAATTTGATTATTAGATGTTAGATCTAATCAATAAGAAAGGTATTTAGAATGAATGCTATTGTGTTCAATAAGAGGAGTAAATACATATGTGGGAGCCTGTGATGTGTTCACATATCTTGTATTTTTTATTTAAATGGGTTATTTCATTCTTAAAATTAATTTGTTATGAATGGGGGCGCTCTGGGACGACTTAAAGATGATTGATCCATTTGAGTTACAGGTGAGGAAAACTCCACCCAACGTAAAGGTTAAAAACCTCGAAAAAGAAATTGCAAAAAAAAACATCGATGTTAACTAATAACATCGGATAAAAAAACATTAAAGTGTAAAATTTTAATTTTTTAAGTATTTTCTTTGGAAATGAAGGTTTTAAAATAATGTTAATCTTTAATTCATATTGTAAACACTTTTTTATTAGATGGGCCTGACTCAATATATTTCATAACTTTACAGGAAAGTCATATATTGGACGAAATAATTTTTTTTATGTAGGATATTTATTTTATTTTCAAAAAATCAGTTTTTCATTTACATCCTAAACACACTTTTGGAGATTTTGGATAAACTAGTGGTACTAAGAGGAAAATTTAAACCTAATTACATTAAGTCCAGTGGCGCCCCAAAAAAAATATAAAAAAAATTAACTCTTGAAAAAAGACAATCTATGTTCATATGAAATTTTAATCATCAAATCGGCCTTCAATATTGTTGCCATTCAAGAACACCCTGTATAATAGCTATAACAACATCCAGCTATCATTAAACCTACATAAAATAAATTGAAAATGCAAATATAAAAAAGGAGAATGAACTCACTTATTTAAGTATGTGTATAATTAATGTGTTTATTTGTAATTTGAATGATTCAAAAAAGGTAAATAAAATAGTAAAAATAAGGTAAAATGAACATTAGGCATTCCAAACAAAATGGTTGCCTCTGAGCCTGTTGGATTTGGTAGGGTCAATGTAGTTATATAAATTGATCATCCATATATTTTTCAAAATAAACACAAGCTCATGTCTTGAAGTAAAAATGTAGGAAATAAATTTTTACTATATTCAAAGATTGACATTTGGTTTTAACACATATTTTTGCTAAACCAATTCTGATTAATAAGCACTTGTAAGGCAATTTGGCTGCTCGTTTTGAATAATCTATATATCTTTATATCATTAACCCTTTAGTTTAAAGCCAACAGGGCAGTCATTTCAACAGGTCATTGGAATGCCTAATAGGAGTTTGATAATAAAAATTACTCACCCAAGATGTGAACATAGGTCCAATGCATTTTATCTAAATCCAAGTAATAGACAGATCTAGCAAAGGCGTCTGAATCTTCCTCATAACCACCAAAAATAATCATAATGTTCTTCCATATACAGGCTGAATGACCATCTCTAGCCGGTGGGATATTTCCAGTGGTTTTAGGTGCTGTCCAGCAATGCCAAATTGTATCAAAACAAAATAAAGTTGAACAAGAAGCCCTGTCATTCCTACCACCCCATATATATACTTTATCACCATATACCACTGCTGTATGGCCATATCTAAATATTATTTGGGTAATTAGTAATACAAATATAAAGTATGTCCAAAATATATTTTAATTTATTTAAGCATGATTCTTATTTTGGACATACTGTTCTATCATTTATCACATACCTTTTATAAGGCAAAATGTCATCATTTTCAAAATATGGTAAGTCACTAACAGGATGTTGTATCCATCGAAAAGTTGTTGTATTTAATACATGCACATCCATTGAAGTGTACTCCCTAGAATTTTCTCCAGTGCAGTAACCGCCAAAAGAATATATTTTATGTCCTACGGCCACCGCGGCATGGTTCACCCTCTTAGGTCCACCTTCTAGATAAGAAATCCAAGGCATTTTCAACTATTTAAATCACTTTATTTGTACTCTATTCAAGGGTAGTGAAATAGTGTCAGTAGGGCATAACAGATGCATGTACATACATATGCTATATCTAAAATATTTGTAGTATATTCTTTAGTTTGTGTTAACAGTTATTGAAAATGTAACACTTAAAAACACTACCTACTTGTTTATTTTTTCATTTATGTGGTTAATTTGTAAACCAACATAAATCAATTAGAGTATAGGTCAAAATAATCACTGCAACAAAATACAAAATCCAAACAGCAAAATAATGTTTGATGTTTGACTTTGACATTAATTTTGACTTTTGAGAAATAACATTTTTCGCATTTTTTTTAGTTGATAATGACGTCATATATTACAATAAAAAAAATTAAAATCTTATATCGCAAAAAAATGCCAAGAAACTAAAAGTTAAAATGTCACTTGTCACTTCCGGCTGATGATGTTGACATTTTAAAATTTTTAAATAACATTAAAAAATGGGAAAATTGAGTTTACAAATAAACGCAACACTTGAAGGTCTTGAGGAATTATACACTAATCACCCCGAATATAATTTTCTAATAAAAGTGAAATGTACAAGTTGTGGAGAAGAATCTGATAAGTGGCATGATGTGTCTGAAGCCACAACATTCCCTGGGAAAACCGGAAAATCTGAAAACAATTTTATAGCCAAATGCAAACTGTGTGGAAGGGAAAACAGTCTGAATATTGTCCCTGGAAGTAACGGTATTTAAAATATTTAGTTACAAGCAAAGATAGATGGATATTCTATACCTTTATATTAATACTTTTTTCAGGGAAATATACTAATGAAGATGCCGGAAAATATAAAACTATAGTTACTTTTGATTGTAGAGGAATCGAACCTACTCAATTCACTCCTGGAGATGGTTGGATAGCTAAAGTTGAAGAAAGTGGGAAATTGTTTGAAAATATTAATTTAAGCGAAAAAGAATGGGTAGAATATGACGAAAAGAGCAAACAGTCTGTTGGCATTTACGAATTTGAGTCTAAGTTTGTCACTACTAAATAATTTTGCAGGAAATAATATGTACTGCAATTGATTTTTGAAATTTATAATTATTTTCTTATTAAACTGTTCATGTTTGGTAGTTTGGTATTTTTTTTATGAAATATCACAGTGGGGTTGGCAAAATAAAAATAATATGGTCTTGTATAATTTTTATTAACAATATCAGAAATTTCACACAATAGTTCTTGCAATCAAATTGAGTAAATTCATATTTATATACTTACACTTATTGTTTAAGCAATCTAACTTCTTAAGCATCATAATATATATTTTCAAGAAAAGTATATGGTTCATTCTTTCGAGCATTAACAAGTTTTAAAATTTTATTCATTCATTTACTCGAATTGATTGCATATTACTAATTAATACAAACTATAAAAGCACACAGGGTGATATTTTTATGTTAAATGTAATTCCTATATGATTAATAAATCCATAGAAATTAAATTTGCATTGGAGTATTTAAATATTTGGATATAAAATAATTTTGAACTGTCACTTCACAAAAAAACCACCCTGTATAGTGTTGCTATTGAATAATTTGAAGATACTAAAATTAAATATAAAAAAATAACACCAAGTTGCATAAAATATATTCAAAGGAACTAAGTTCAAGTAATATTAAAGAGTTTTTGTAGATATGGCATAAATAAATTCGTTGATTTAAATTAATGTTATAGGTATGTGTTGAAAATCATCTAATTTACAGACTCGAATTAAATAATGGCTCTTTTATTAACAGACTTCAAAAAAGGAGGACTTTCTCAATTCGAATAGTAACCATTTTCACTATGATCTAGTTACAAATGACAAGTTGTTTTGTAATAAATATTCTAATACATGCTTCAAAATTATTTCTTCCACATAAAACATACCTTTTTTATGTCAACATTTTTCAAATTGTTGTAGGTGTTAAAATTAAACACTGCTTAGAATGGCAAGTAAAATATTTTTAAAACAATACAAATATGTCAATCTTAAAACCAAAGTGAAGACTAATAGTCTAGGAGGAAAAGTTGCAATTACAAATATAATTTTGGCATGAAATGATTGAATATAAGAGTCAGCTGCATTGACAATGGTGGATTTGAAAACAAGGAAAATGGAGATAGGCCAGGCCCGGTTTTTATGAAAACATTCGAAATTAATTTAAAAACGTGTTTTTACTGTTAAACAGAAAATTGGTGGAGCAAAATCAGAACTATTTCAACATCTTTTTGTATATCGTACACTACAGGTGCAGCTGGCACTTAAATGAATACTCGAAAAGAATCATTTAAACTACTATAAAAATCAGTTTATGAAATTATTTTTTTAAGTTGCAAAGCTGTCTGCCTCCCATACTATAAAAATTCCTAATATGTAGCATAGGATGATGAATTCGAATATGTATTTTTATTTAACAATTTTCAACACAAACCTTGTGCAAATAATTAAGAAAATGATTTAGAGTACATCAGATTGCACTAAATATGTCGATTCTGTAAAATAACGAATCTAAAATAGAGGTACAATATGTTTTTTTTTAACAAACACTCGAGGAATTTATGTAAATGCTTCTAAAAATAATAGAAAATGATTACGCTAACAGTTTCTGCCTTTTGAGAATAAAAGGAAGTTTTGCATTTACATAAAAATTGATCAGGCATAAATCGTAAAACTAATGTGGCGATAAGCAACGAAATATTTGCTATCACTGAACCTATAAACTGATGAAAATCTTCACTGATACCTGTACTTTACATATCAAAAATTAAATTAGGGAATGTGATAGTTGCTTTTTCAACCACATCTTTAGGAAGAATAAAGAAATGTAAAATTGGGTATGTTTTATAAAATGTCAGTGAAGGTATCATGTTTAGAAACTTAGGTTTAATAAAAAAAAATTGTCACATTTCAACATAAACCTAGTGCTAAATTAGGTCTTATGACCGTAGAAATAGAGTGAATCACATTTTTGATGTATTTACTTAACAATATCATAGTCTTATAAAATAATAATAAAACTGGAAAAGGATACAAAAAAGAGTATCTGCAAGAAATCGTTTTGTACCAATTTATACCACTTTATTTTATCTTAAAATTAAAAAACAAAAAAAAACTTTCCTATACTAAATTCGAAATAATATCAATATTTGCATTACCCGGTTGAAAATATTAAAAACGTTCTAAATACGAGAACAGAATGAATAATTTTCAGCTTGAGCTATACTGCTCTCCTAGGCCTAAAAGCGCTATTTAAAAA
This sequence comes from Psylliodes chrysocephalus, assembly GCA_927349885.1. Lineage (NCBI taxonomy): Eukaryota > Metazoa > Arthropoda > Insecta > Coleoptera > Chrysomelidae > Psylliodes > Psylliodes chrysocephalus. The sequence continues at coordinate 66,687,154 of OV651817.1, forward strand.
AAATGTATCAGATAGTTTGAAAAGTTTCGCATCAGATGAGCTAAGAAAAATAGCTATATCTTAATTAAAACATAAAAAAAACTTAACTTGGCTTGGGAGTATACTAAGCTAAATGGCCGCATATCCTTATAATAATATTAAAAAAAAAAAGAAATAACTTGAAGAAAAACAATGCTAAAACAACTTTGAAACTCGCTTCATCTGAGATACAGCTTTTTGGCTTAGGAGGATGATTATTTGTTTATTTTATGTCATTAGTTTTTCTGTTAAATATTGTTTGTGTCCAGTGGTTTGTATTTGACAGTGTGCTATACTAATCAATTTCTAAGTTTTTTAAATAATGGAAGAACTCAAAGAAGGTGCTATGCATTGCGTTCGGTCTGCCAAGTTCCTTTAACACTTTTAACTCCAAACGACCCTTTTAGCGTTCGGTTTAGTCCGATTAGTGACAGTTTAACACGCTTAAATGTCATTTAAAAGCACCCTAAAATTTGTCCCGCTCCAGCCCCTGACTATCCGAAATCGCCTATGGTGTACAAAGTATGGAGAATTATACGTGTCCCTCAGAATCTATGAAATTAAGATGGCGTCTACCTCAAAAACTGTCCATCAAAAAGCATTAAATAAGATTTCAGAAGTGGTCAGAATAGCCCTCATGTACTATAAGGATATAATCTAATACTACAACGTGAAAGGTGATTGAACTATATGTATTGTAGAATAATTTTGATAATATTCAAATTTTATTGTAATAATATAAAGTTTATTAATTACAAAGCCGTTATAAAAAAATTCTAACTTCTGAACTTCATAATACCAAAGATAATTTTGTCAAATTGCAATTTTTACAATGTGTTCATAATTAGTCTAATAAATTGTAGATTTTACAATTAATTATTTATACATTTTTTCAATCATCTAAATAATAAAATACCATATGTATCTATCTCTTTATTACTTATGGTAGAAACCCGCTTTTTGTCGTCTGATTTACATGATGAGCAATCTATATTTATATCACTGGATTACACCCTTCTAGTACACAAGCGCCATTCTGGCCATAGTGGCCACTTTCTGAAACCTTATTTACCGCTTTTTGGTCGGAAAGGTGATTGTGTTGGTACTTTGGGATGAAAAAGTCAAATATTTATTTATTACCTTGAAAAGGGTAAAACGAGAAATGGACAATATAATATATAACTTGCTTGATCAGCGGCAACAGAAAATTCTGGAGAAAGGGCCTAAATTTAAAAAAAGTTTTGTTCCATCAGGACAATGCGCCGTGTCACATTAATGAAGTGGGCTTTGAATTACTGCTTCATGCCCCATACTCGCCAGACTTGACTCCTGCGGACTTCACTTTATTTCTAAACTAAAAAAAAGTTCACGCTGGCAAGAAAAATGCGTCCGAATCGGAAGTTATTGCCAGCAAAAACGCCTATTTTGAAGAGCTGAACGAATCTGCCTACGAAGCGGAACAAAAGGCGGTGAATTTCGTTGGGTGAAGTTTATTGAGTGACAAGTAGACTATGTCGAAAAAAAATATTTTTTTTTGACTCATTTTGTTTTATTTTATCTCTTAGGCTGGAAATTCATTCATCTCATCCTCATATTTACGCAATGCATGATTTGAGCGCCATCCTTTTTATAGTACATTTGAATAAAGTTTACCTTTAAATTTATCGGGCATTGTATAATTGTTTTAAAAATATTATTGAGTATAAAATCAAACTAAATATAATGCCTCAAACTGAAATAAGAGTCACCAATAAATATCCGCGGTTAATTTCGACTAAATAATAATCAACTAAAATGTCCATTCTGTTTGTAGGCCAGGCAATAGAGTAGATTTACATGTAAAAATTGGATTGAATCTAAAAATTGGTATGTTGGTCCAATTTGATGTCCTAAAGATCCCCTTTCAATTGTTCCCGAGCTATTAGGCCATTTTTAGGGTTGTTTTTGAAAACAAAATGAGAACGCTGCGCAAACGCATGGTATGAAATGAAAAATGTTTATCCAATCTTCATCTAGAGGATATTTGTAACAAAACACCCAGCTAGAGTACTTCCCTAGAATTTATAGTTTACCCTTTAGAGCATCCTGAAAACCACGCTTCCATGTTTTGCACTGCTTTCATTTCGTGAGCGCTATGGGCCGAACGGATGGTCACTTAAGAAAGTCGAACTAAATGCGCATTAATGAAGCCAGTAGAATCCGCTATTAGTTTAACATGCCAAGGTATGTTATAAAAAGCTGTATTTATAATAAAAGTAATAAAGGAAACCTACATTTATTTTGGTAAGTTATATATTTTGTAGAATTTCTATTGACGGCGATATTTGTTTATTTGAATATAAACAGAACTACCGGCCTGGATCATTGATGAAAATTTAGATAACTGTTTCTATTGTGAACTGTTTACTATTTCTTGTTTCATTGGGAATATTTTTTCTAGAAGTGGAAAGAGTAACATACAATCAAATATAAAAATATCAATTTCATTACCAATTTATTCGTTTCAAACTTCACAACTGGTTTTAATAGTTTTCATAACTATTTATAGTAATATGGGATCGATCAATTTAATTTATATTTTGTTTAAAGGTTATTATTTATAAGTAAATTTTCTTTTACTTCTCTCTTGGCATGGGGATTTTGGGTATTAATATCGGACAGGTTGATTTTAGTTTGAAAGGGGAGGGCATCTTTTTATCATATCATCAACTGTCATATGTCATTCCCCTCCACTGCGTTACTGTAACCAATGCAATTTAAATAGGGAAAGTGCCAGGTATGACACATCACTGAAAAGGTAATTTTAAGAGAAATTCATGTGATTATTCATTGCATTACTTTTGATTTTAGTGCCCTCTAGCGGGTTAAAAACTGTAACCTATTGTAAAGTGTAGCACTTCATTTGAAAGCTAATTTTATTAGGAATTCAATGCTTGGCATTTTGGTTGATGTGATCAAGCTTGTATTTCGTAAAGTTTGAACTCTGCAATTATTTAAGTTCTTGTTTCATTCAATTATGTTTTGTTATGTTGTTTATACGGCCCGATCGCGTTATAATGTTGGTCGGGCCGTTTAAACTGGCAACGCCGATATTATTCGTTTCCTGCAAAGCGTATTGGAAAACGTTCGATAGATAAGACTTTATAAGTTAGTGAATGGAAATCTATTCTGTATAATCACTTTGCACGTTAAGCTACCACTATGGTAATTTAATAAAGTTAGTCGCATCCATCTACACATCACAGTTAGGATTCATTACAACAACAAAATGTTTGACAAAAACAAGAGCTTAGCTAATGTCCAAGTGAAAACCACAGAGATCATTAGCGCGAACAGGAAACGAATAATATCAACGTGTGCGGTGTTCGATGTGAATAGGCATACAGCGAGAGATATCCCCACGCTGCCGGCTGACTACGTTGATATTATTCGCTTCCTCGTCGCGACTAATGCTAACTTTGTAGTTTTCACTTGTACGTTAGCAAAGCCTATTGGAGAGCGTTTAATAACCCACACTCAGAGCTGGGCAGAGTACTACATTAAAGTACTCATAAGTACTTCACAATGAGTACCTCCACAAAATACTCGTAAGTATCTAAGTATAAGTACTTATATGAATAATACTCAAAGTAAATAAGTAATTTGCAAATTTTAGAGAGTACTCGTGAAAATATCGAACAATGAGTATGAGTATTTTAAATAATTCTAGTTAGTGACTCAAGGTTACTAGAAGGAATTCTAGTAATTAGTAATAGTAAGTCAATATAAAAAACTATTAAAAACGAGAATATAAGCTATCTTCTAATAATTAGTACTTATCATTAACGTGTATGTTCAACTTTCGCATTTTAGTGTTAAAGTAATATTATATTACGTAACAAGAGTTGTAAGTAACAAATTACGCACGAAGTGAAAAAGTTTACGCACGAAACTGCGCAGCGGCGAGTGCATAAATTTCACGAGAAATTTAAGTTTTCTTATCAAAACACACGTGTATGTTATGAGATTGCATGTTATTGTTAAATGTCATTTACAAGGAATGTTGACAGTGCAATTTTTAACGTTTACTGACATGGGCGTAAAAAAAAATAAAGGTATTAGGTAGAGAATACTAAAAAGAACAGATATATATTTTAAAACGTATATACAAACGTATATACACGCGTATATACACGAGTATATACAGAGTACACTGAAATAAACATACATAGACTGAACAAGAGCAGGAAAATTTTTTTCACCTTTTCGAAAAAATGTTATTCTGTACTGAGTACTTTAAAATGTAAAGTACTTGAAAAAAGTACCGCTTCGCGTCGGGAGACAACACAACCTCAAGCTAAAATTTAATGTTTTTTCCCCTTGTATAATAAATCACTATTTTTAACCCTATATTATTTTACTTATTTTTAATGACATTGATAAGCCGAGTTCAACCATCACATTTGGGGTATAAAGTGAATAATTACGGAGTTACAAGGAGTACTAGAGTACAGAAATCGGTAGTATTCGAATTTTTAATATTAGACGATGCTGCTTCGAATCGCGATCTGTTCCGTAGCGTCACTGACTGCTGACGTGCTGACCGAGACGAAATCGAAATACGGAGGCGAATCGGGTTCTCTATGAATCACTCTGTATAGAGAAGAGCCAGACTTAAGACTAACCAGTCTTAAACTGTATTATAAATATATAATTTACTAATTATTAAAATTTTGCTTAATAATTTGTAAAACCGGTTAATAATAAAAATAATGTGTATTAATAACATTAATTTCAATGTTATTATAATGCAACATTGTGTGAGGTAAGATATAATAATTACAATAATTTTATAAACTTTTACTTAGCTACTACCTACTAATAAAGTGTTATTATCCTCATCATAAATGAATCCTGCTAACAAATGAAGTTAAAAAAAATTTCATATTTTTTTTATTTTCTAAGTTACCAAAATTAGGTACTACAATACAAATAATTAAGTCCAGCCCAGAACATCTCCCTACTCTTTCCACCGAGTTTTTTGGTACTGGCAAAATTCGCGAGCGGCAAATGCTTTCTATGTTACCTCTACTCTTTTTAACCTCTTTGATTGATTTAGTTCTAAGTTCTAACATTAAGCTCTTCATTCTTATCCGGATTTTTCATTAAATTATGTTTTGTTATGTTGTGCATTAAAATTAGCTTTCAAATGAAGTGTAAGACTTTACAATACGTAACAGTTTTTATCCCGCTAGAGGGCGTTAAAATCAAAGGAACAGAAATGAACAATCATATTGCTGAAGGGAGGGGATGGAAATGATGTATGCCATTTGAGAATATTGTAGAAAGGTGCTTGGAATAAAAATCTACCTGTTTTAAGAGATTTTTGATACTTTTATATTAAACCCTAAGCATAATAGTATTAAAAGTACCTAACGATTTTAGTGTAAATTCAAGATGAGATTTAAGTATTTTCCACCGTTCTGAACTTGACTTTTATTATTATTATTTATTATTAAACATGTTGTTTTTCTTCATAAATATAGCTACAAGCAAATAATGTACAAATCATGGTATTGATATTTCGAAATAAAACCGGTATCACACTAAATGATGTATAATTTCAGAATAACACAGTAAACTGTTTACTAAAACTAAATATGTTTCTTAAAATAGTACGAAGTTGAATGGCCATTAGGCTTAACTACGCCATTAAACTGGGTAATTTTCTACTGGTATAATTATTATTATTTCTTGCAGATATTCTACAACCCAATCACCGAAAAAAAATCACCTATAAATAACTAAATAAAAAACCTAAAACAATCGAGGCGAGTGTAATCCCGTAGTTTGGTAGTCTAGTTCGGGGTCGTGGCTGGACCCGATGGGTCCCCAATCGTGGAGACCATGCGAATTGGCTAGTCGATGAGTCAAACGATGAGCTATCGAAAATCCACCGCTGCCTTCGAGCTGCGTGAGAACTATAATCACCTGACGGGTCAGAGGCGGTACAGAATCGACGGTACGAAGGGTGCCTCTTGTCGAAACTACGTTGTAACTTTCCTATATAACAAATATTTGTGTTTAGTCAATTAGTATAGAAAATGCATCGTCGCTAGTATTTAATTTGGAAAGTCCAATGATTGTATTAGTATTTATTGTTTTTCAGGAGTTACGCAGCTGTAGCAGCCCTTCTGCGAAACGGCCTAATTTTTCGGAGGCGGAATATAACTTAATAAAAAACGAAAACGATGGTATCCGCGAACATTTTTTAGATTATACATTAGATTATTCGGTAAAATTGTGTGGGAAATTATCAAAAGTTTCAGACAGAACAGTTTATCGAGCATTAAAAAACCGAGTGTGGAAAATAAAAGAGTAAATATAGATCCTAGTTTTCCTTTTTTATATATGCAATTTTGGAAGATTACGTCAAACACGCGATTCGTCAAAAAACTAATATTGTTTTTTTTTTCGAAATCCCCACTGCGAATAAAATCAGTGCCGAGTCACAGAGGGATACGAATTTGGCAAAAATATCACTGCGAATTAAATCCAAGATGGTAATACGTTATTTTAATTATAAGCCTGACTTAACAAAACACAACGGTTGTGGTACCATCTTTATACTTCCGTTCATGTAGGGATATTTAAATATAACTAAGATACAGTAACAGATGATTCGTATTACCTGGCAGTCGCATTTCACATGTATCCATTTATTCTCGTGTCTATTTTCCACCATGACTACCAATCCAGCCCAGCCCTTAGTCAGGTAATAAGCCGTCATTCCTTCCCTACCCTCGTGCCGTTGCCCTCTAGCGAGCGTCAGCGATATTATCGCATCGGCCAGAATGTAATCCGGCGGCTGGATATTCTCCGCCAACAATTTCTTTGAACTATGAATCGCTAACACGTATCTAAAAATCCAAATAGTAGTTCAAATGTCCCGTAACCAAACTCGTTTGTTTTACCTAGGGTAGGCCGTGACGTCCTCTAGTCCCGTATGCCAGTGATTGAAAGCTAATGGTACTACAACGTATTCTCCGGCTTCCAGCATCTTGTTACATCCTACGAAGCCTCTAACTTGACGTTTACTGTGTTCCGCTAAACTACCTATTGTCGATCCTGCTCTCGCCCTGAATAGTACTACGCACAAATCTAGTTGAGATCGTTGCGATTTTTCAGACTTCCTTTGACCCTCCTAAAAGTCATTTCAACTATTAATACCGTCAGTTTTCAATAAAGTCATCTGTCAACTGTCATTGTCGTCAGTTGTCAATAAAGTCATCTTTCATAATGTTTTAATAAGAGTCTTACCTGAAATAAAGTAAAATCCACCTCGGTGGGTTCTAAAATAGTGAGATATATACACGACAAATGTTCTTGGCTAGCTAATGGTGGCAGTATTCCGGTCAGCCGTACTTCATTCCAACCGCTTCTCGCTTTACAAATATCTATACAATCGAAATATTTCAAAACGTCTGTAAAAGCTATCCAAAAGGTGCCATCTTGAGAACCATCCGGCAGTAGTTCTTGACGAAGTTCCCTAGTCCATATGGAAGAGTCATCGGACCAATCGCCTTTCCATACGAAGTGTCCTAAAAATAGGAAACTTAATAAACGTATGGCAAGTGGCAAGTAATTTTGATGTTTTTGAAATTTTTATGGCAGAACAGTTATGGATGAATCGATTGTTGATGTAACTGAAATGAGAATAATGAAAAAGCATTCACATTGCTTCCTGAATTAATATTAAAAAAAATACTAAAATTAATTTTTTATATATAAATAGCTTAAAACGACCTGTAAGCATAAAGTATCCTTGTTACTACTACCGTCTTCCATTTTCCTTTAAAAAAAACAAACAAAAATTAAAAAAAAAATAAATAAATAAATAAATAAAAAAAAAACAAAAAAAAACAAAAAACAACAAAAAACGAGAAAAACGAAAAAACCAGAAAACAAAATAAACAAAAACAAACACAAACAAAAAAAACAAATAAATAAAAACAAACGAACAAAAATAAAAACAAAACAAATAAACTAAAATAAATAAAAAAAAGGAAAAAAAAACAAAACAAAAAAACGAAAAGGCCAAAAAAACGAAAAGGCCAAAAAATAAAAACAAACAAAAAACAAATAAAAACAAAACAAATAAAAACAAAACAAATAAACTGAAACAAACGAAAAAAACGAAAAACCGAAAAAAAAAAGAAAAAAAAAATCAAAATCAAGAAAACAAAAAACAAACAAAAACAAACAAAAAAAAACAACAAATAAACAACAAAAAAACAACAAAAAAACACCAAAAACAACAAAAAACAAACGAACAAAAATAAATTGGAAAAAAAAAAGAAAAAACAAAAAAAAAGGTAAAACAGAAAAAAAAAGAAAATAAAAAAACAAAAAAAACGACAAAAATTAAAAAAAAACAAAAAACAAACGAACAAAACAAACTGAAACAATCAAAAAACAAAAAGAAAAAAGAAAACAAAAAAAAACAAAAGAAAACAATGAAAAACCAAAAAACAAATAAAAAAACCAACAAAAACAAATAAATACAAACAAATAAAAAAACAAACGAACAAAACAAATAAACTGAAAATAAAAAAAAAAGAAAAAAAAAAGGGAAAAAACAAATAAACTGAAACAAATAAAAAAAACAAAAAGAAAAAAAAAGGGAAAAAAAAGGGAAAAAACAAAAAACAAAAAATAAAAACAAACAAAAAAATAAAAACAAACAAAAAACAGAAGAAACAAAAAATAAAAAAAACAATAAAAACAAACTGAAACAAACAAAAAGAAAATAAGGAAAACAAAACAAAAAAACAAAGAACAAAAAAAAACAAGGAACAAAAAATCAAAAATCAAAAAACAAATAAAAACAAACAAAAAACAAATAAAAACAAACGAACAAAACAAAACAATCTGAAACAAATAAAAAACAAAACGAAAAAAAGAAGAAAAAAAAAAGGAATACAAAAAAGAAAAAAAAAGGAAAAAACCAAAAAACAAAAATAAAAAAACGAAACAAATAAAAACAAATAAAAAAAAAACAGAAACAAAACAAAAAACTGAAACAAACAAAAAAGAAAAACAAAAAGGAAAAAAAACAAAAAAACTAATAAAACAACAAAATTAAAAAAAAATGTATATACCTATTTAGAAAAAAAATATAAATATGTTTAGGTAATATTAGTAGATTATTAAATGTAAAAAAATGTACAATACCGGCAAAATCAAAGAGTGTACTGAATGTTCGCATTAATACAATTCAAAGCAAAAAAAATAAATATCACTTAATTCAAAAGTGTTTTACTAACCCCATGGGTTCCTAAGTTTGAGCAACCTATAACCGTTGACATCCCTTACGTCTAAAAGAGAGTAAGCGTGCCTAGGTCGCAGACCCTTGGATTGGTACTCGGCCTCGTCAACTTTCATATTCCCGCCACCGCATGAAGCTCCCATCAAAAATAAAGCTTGCCTCGATGAGAGTAATCTAAAAATAAGTAATGAACGACCATGGATGAGTTATTAGGTTATACATTTTCCCAATGTTAAAAAACCGATGAGTGAAATTATTAACAGGTTCTAATAGGTGGATGTATGAGAAATGAGAACAAAAAAGCATTAAAAAGTTTGCGTGACGTTAATAATAATAATGGAAATAATTTAAAAAATCTGAAATATCAACGAATTATAAATTTTACAGCTCAAAACCTATCTAAATTATTTCCATTATGTTACAGGAATTAATTAAGTTACTAAAGTTAACAGTTGAAAGGAATATGTATTTTTATGTTATTATGTAATGGCATAGTTTCAGCACATTATACTTACTGTGCCCATATCAAGTCTAAATCCAATTCCTCCTCAGCCGGTGCTGGTATCGAGGAGGCTTGCAACGGTATACTCTCGCAAGGCGCACCTGTCAATGTTGCTAAACCCTCTATTGCACGACCCGATACTAAAGCCTCGTAACATCCGTGAATTTTAGCCACTGCCTTTTCTATTAAAGGTACCCACAGTTGTTTTCTTTTAGCCTTAAAAGAATAATAAAAAACAATAAAGATATCCTAAGAATGGTGTTCATAATTCTTACCTGAGAATAGAACAAATGTCCCCTTTTATCACAAGGAAAATAGTCATCTACTAATACGGTTATCCAATGACCATCTTTACATAATCTAACTTGATATACACCTTGAGCGCAAAATTCTCTCGTTATTAAAACAGCCCTTACTAAATCTTCTCTCTCCGCCAATACGGCAAGAGCACTCAGTAACCAACAGTTACCCAATACCCCTAAAAATATAGATATCATTGAAATATGAAAACTATAGTCCACGCTAATATTTTTTATCTAAACAATACAGTATGTCTCTCGGACCCTCGCAATATGAATAAAAAAAATTTCTATATTGGCGTATGTTTTCCATCGTTTTTCCATAAACCGCGTTCTAATAGTATTGTTTATTAATTTACTTTACACTATTATTTAGGAAAACGATGATATATTCTTTAAATACAAAAGTTAAGTTTATCTAGAGATACCTACAATGGGTACCACAAAATATATAGAGGTGATTTAGGCAACCCCTTTTTATTAAAACTGATTAAAAACGGCAGTTTTAATTTAGCGCCATTTGTAAATTGTCATTTCAGTTCTGATTCTAAGCATTGGTTAGCGCTAATTTGCTTTAAAAGTCTAACATTGGCATGGGTCTCCAGAGATGCTTTGTGATAAATAGAAAGTTATCAATTATTATGTTTAAACCCACTTTTATAGAATTGTATCTTGAAGTGAAGCTATATGTTCTCGAAAAAGAATGTCGTGTATTAAGTGGATTACAAGGTAAATTCCTAAAGATACATACTGCTTCAGGCCTGTTGAATTGTAAAATATGAAAGATTATGGAAGTGATCCAAAGTTAACCATGGACAATTTTGTTATATTAAATCTTACAATATTTTGAAACATTTCAGAGAATTTGATGCAACTCGCTTTCATATAAGATTTATTTACTTTAAAGTCTGCCCATATTTTCCATTGTTTTTCCATAAGTGGTGTTTATTTTATGAGGTAGAATAAAATATTCGATGTAATTAAATGACTGAAAACTGATTTACTAATATCACCGAATAAAATAGTAGTTTGTGCAACAATATGATAACCATATCTACGGACAATCCATTCGAGTTGTTAACTAAATAATATTGTAAAATTTAAAAAATTTATTTGGAAATCATTCAACTAAAATATTATTTTTAAAACCACTTTTATAAAATTATATCTTGAAGTGAAGCTATATGTTCTCGAAGAAGAATGTCGTGTATTGAGTGGATTACAAGGTAAACGCCTAAAGATACATACTGCTTCAAGCCTGTTGAATTGTAAAATATGAAAAATTATGGAAGTGAACCTTTTGTTATATTAATTCTTACAATATATCGAAACATTTCAGAGAATTTGATGGAACTCGCTTTCATATAAGATTTATTTACTTTAAATACTGCCCATATTTTCCATTGTTTTTCCATAAGTGGTGATTATTTTATGAAGTAGAATAAAAAATTCGGTGCAATTAAATGAATTAAAATTGATTTACTAATATCACCGAATAAAATGATAGTTTGTGCAACAATATGATGGCCATATCTACGGGCAATCCATTCGAGTTGTTCACTAAATAATATTGTAAAATTTAAAAAATTAATTTAGAAGTCATTAAAATAAAATAACTATTTTAAAATAGTTAACAGAAAAATATGAATTTATGATTTTTGCTAATATATAAAATAAAAGTATAGCTTCACTCGGGATTTGAATCCAGGACCTTCACTCAAACTGTAATGATAACATTTGATAAAAAAAAATGGTTTTAGATACAAATATTGTAATGGATTGGCATTATCTATCGATTATTCACAGGAATCACTCAAAAATATACCGACAATCAGTTTGACAGAATTCTCACTAATTTAAAATCATTAAAAAAATAGTCTGTCAGATAATATGAGGTGGATTAGATATGAAATTATATCCGTTCAATACACTGAAAATGCCTACTTATTAGTCCTATATTTTGCGTACAAAATACAAATTCAGTAAAGTGCACAATAATTTCTATGATCTAACCTTGAGAAATATCCGACGGTTGCGGTTTCCTAAAAACGGCCCATATTAAGTCTTTATCCTCTTCTACAACTATGTTTCTCAGTCTCATCCATTTGACTGCATGAGATTCGGTTATTTCAGCGGGATTGTAATAAAGGCTGGTAGGCATCGGAGGGAAATCTTCATCCAAATAACTTTGCTTCTTCAATTTGCAATATTTCACTATGTAATTCCAATGTTTATTACTCATTTCTTGTTGCGTGAGGCGAGGAGGCTCTTTCGGATGGGAGGCACTCAGCGAGTTGACGTCTTCTCGCATTCTTTGACACATATCACAGATTATGTAAGATTTGGTATTTTCGAACGTACAAACAAGACATTGCCATGGTTGATAAGGCCCTGCGGTGATTGAATCTACAAAATTAATATGTCATAATTAATAGTGTACTTACACACTGCTCCATCAATTCTACTGCTTGTCATGTAGTTGACAACGTCGCCGAAACATGTCTCTAATATGTTGACCAATGTTATAGTCAAGAGAAGAAGAGTGCAGTAATGTAATTTGCAGAACGTAGTATAGGTTCAAGAGGTAGACATTTTATATCTCATTCTTCAATGCTTATTTGTAGTTAGTATGAAAATTTTAATACATCTGATCGGCCTAATAAAAGTTTTTATTTAGATTTAATTATGTTTCTATGGTTTTTACTGTAATAAACCTTTTCTTTTGACATATAAGTCAGACTTTATGTATTCATAACCATATCGTATGTATTTTAATTGATTCTGAATTTTGTATCAGTATATATTATAATTTTACAGTTATATAAGAATTGTTTTTGTTGGTTAATCACTATCCGTGAGATAACTAAAAGTGGACTGTAATAACTTTAAAAACTGGTTCTATTAAAAAAAAATACAATTATTCTACCTGTGCGACAAAATTTTTAAAATTAAAACAACTTTACTTTGTGAAAGTCTGAAAGCAACAACTTTTCTAAGCTAAAGAACAAACTTCATTGACACATATTTTGTCTTGTTGAGAAGTTCGGGAGTCGTAACTCACGCGGATAAAGCACAGAGGCCTATGGAATATGACGTCATATCCCCACTTTTACTGCGCTCCTCTTTTATTCAGACTATACAACTCGACGAAAACAAATACTAATAAATGAAGTGTTGGACAATCACAGATAATATGCTCGGTAGTTTTATTTTCTTGTTCGCAACCCCTGCAGAGTGAGGAGTCTAAACAATACTATAATTTATAATTTTGACGGAGAACGTATGAACTGACTCTTTGAAGGAGAAATGGAACCAGTAACAAAAATAAAAAATTGTTCAACAAATAAAGTTTGTCATTTGCCTTTTACGGTGCATCGCTAGACTTCAAAATGAAATCGTTATCTTTTTGGTTAATTTGTCAAGCCGGAGTCAATATTCTACGGTTCCCAACTAAGAGAAGTCCCGACATTCAATTCAATTCAGGTGACTTCGAAGGTCTGATTACTGGTAACTTTGTCACCAGCTTTGATTTCCGCCGTTGTTATTTTTATCTTTCTTCGATGTCTCTGTGCCCCAATGGGAATACGCGGAGCCGTTTTTTTACTACAAACATTCTTTTAACTGTTCTCTGATTGCACAGTGATTATTTTTGTGTAAAATGTGCGATTTTCATTCCTCCTCAACCTTAAAGACTAAATACTTCAAATTACAATAGTAACATCGACAAACCACCCATTTCAAGTTGGGTGATTCTTAGGGAGTCTACCAAGTATGTCCCAGAATTGCTCAATGGAGTTGAAATCGGATTGTGATGATGGTAACTACATAGTATTGATTTCAACCTCTTCAATGTAATTTTAAACACATGTACGCGCACTCTTGCATTAGCAAAAAACTGGACTAATTTAAGAATGTTTTGAAAAAAGCGTATTTGATAGGAATTATAAATAAACCTAACGATAATTTTGAAATTACTCTTGTTGCGTTAATTTACTGAAGCAAAGTAGATAGTAAAGTAAAAAAAACTTACCATGATCCAAATCGGTGAGTAAATTAATCCTTGCCTTATCGGCCTTAGTTACAGGTAAGTTCCTAATGTTTTGGATCTTCGAACTAGCGCTACTCTTTGATATATTTCTTTTTGACCTTCCGTGACGCGGTGACGGGCTCCTAGACGGCGTTATAGGTTCTAAACCGACTCTTTCCGTTTTGCAGACCTTGCACGATGAAGAACTCAAAGAATTTTTCAGCGTACATTTAGGACACGGCCAGAATTCGCCCTTTTTAAGGGTCATGTCGCTGTTTAGAGAAATCGATCTCAGTTTGGAACCGTAACACGCTTCGCATACGAGCGAGCGCTCGCTGTTGACTAGAGTGCACTTTTTGCATGTCCATTTTTGCTCTTCTGAAGGACTCTCACCACCTAAAATAGTTACCAGGTTATAATGGTGGCTATAATTTAATGGAATGCATACCTGCTAATATTTGAAAATCATCATCTAAATCTTGATCCAATGTTGCAATCGGGACTTGTAGTTTTGACTCGCTCCAATTCATAGCTCTACTACAAATCATGAACATAAATATTACTAACACAAAAAAGAACGAAGTGTCGCAAAATATTTTCAGAAAAACACATAAAAAGAAGAATTCGACAGAGTTCAATAAACTAATAGCACCAATTAAAAAGTGTATACCACCCTAAGGATAAAAATTGCATAATAGACAAGAATGTGAAATCAACAGAATTTGAAATATTTGAGGGTTTAGGACAAAATTTGTAATATTACATGTGGGATACCGAAACTAATACAAATGGCCGAAATATAAGAACGCGCATAAGATAATGTATTATGACAAAAAATTTAGAACTGAAAGAAAATAAAGATGCATGGCAAGATACATTAAATAAATATGGTATTAACGTCATAACACAAAAAAATAAGGTTATGAATAAAATACATCCACTATTAAGATATAAACGAGGCGGTCCGTGATTTTTAATATCTAGGGGTTACAGTTGAGAACAATAAGTGCTCCAAATAATCTACCGCGCAGGATCCTGTCAGTCAGTGACTGTTTCCGAACGCTGTTGAAACGAATCCTAAAATAGGCTTGATCGGTAGAAAACGATCTGATGTAAACTCTGGTATGGCAGACTTACTTCATAGCCAACTGAGAAAAAAATGTTTATGGCTCACTTGATAGTTGCTCTATAGTTAAAATAAATATTTCAATTTGACATACGTGTGAGACGTGCTGCTGATACTCCTATCTTCGGTGACAGTAACGGTACAAGGTTGATTCAACGATGGCGGGGACCTCCAACTTTTGCAAATGTCACATTTATCTACGCTAAAGCCGTTGTAAGCGAATGAACATTGTCGACAAGTCCACCGTCTTTCGTTTAAGGCCCAACTCGATTTTGATGCATTGTTTTCTTTCATAAGTTGAATTCTACAAAGAACAAAGTACTGATACAAAACAGATTCTAGCACAGCTATAGAGAATTCAATGTGTAAAAGTGAGAGTTAGGGGTACATGTTTAATATCATTGGGGCGATTCGAACGGAACAAACGCGTTCAACGTAAAATAGACGTAATATTTAACGAAAAACATGCACAATGGAGGTCTTAAGCGGGACGTTAATAATTGATCGATTTGAATAGGATAAACGACGTTTAATGTGAAACGTCAATTATAACGAAAAACATTTAAATCTAACTGACAGGTTAGCTAAGCAGTCTAAAGCGTCTGATTTATGTTCAAATATCCGAGAGAGGATAGGTTCGAATTTTACACCTGGAAAATTGTTTTTACCATTAATTGAACTGAGGGCGACCAGTCATGGCAGCTATCAGTATCAAGATGTCTAGGAAAGATAAAAGAGATAAAAAAAGTTTTGAGGGACCTAACAAATTGAAGTTTAAAGTCTTCGGAGATATATCATTCCAAACAGCATCCTTCTAGATGAAAATATGAGCTTATTAAGCTAATTTCGTGTTACTTAGAGCGATACTAAACAATTTATTGTATATAAACGAATCGAATGGAGTACAACGAATTGTAAAGTTTTGAAGAGCATGAACGCAACCCAACGGAATGGCAGATGATGAATTTTTCAGTGGTGAATGATATGAAAGTAGATGCGTTTTCCATTCCATATTAATTAATGAAGTAACCAGCAACAAATAAAAAGAATTTATTGGAAATCTATTTGAGTGGCATTCGTATGCATCTAGAAAGTGTACATACTATATTAGAAGTAACTTCTCTGTATCTGTAACGTGTGGATGGGTTACCCCCACGGAACTTAGGCCTCCTAAGATGATAAGCTTGTGATCCAGCCTACAGATTTAATGTAGTTGACAACGTCGCCAAGAGGTGCTTCTCTGATATCGGCCGGTGTTAGCCGATACTCGCCGAACACAAATCTTCTAATAAATGAGAGCGTAAAGGATATGCTGATATGCTCAATAGTTCGCACCCTCTGCAGAGTGCGGATTCTGACAGCCCCATGATATGGATATGCTTCCGTACTTGGCAATGACCAGTCCTAATGCCTGTGACAAGGCGCAGATTATGTCTAGTCATAGTCAAGTATTTGTTTGTTGCAGTGTTGTCAGGACAACTTAAGAGCTCCCTGGCAACACTGCAGTTTCTTGTTCCATCCCTTCTTTCCTTGAATTTCACAAGGGAATATTCTTTAATTAGGTCTGTCACTACCGATTTTGTCAGGCCAATAGAAGGACCAGGTCCAAAGAGTATTTGGTTGGCTGCTTTCTTGGCTAGTGAATCGGCAATATGGTTACCTTTCGATGTGGCGTGACCTTTGATCCATCTGAAGGTGACCAGGTTGTTGATGAATACTTCGGCCAAAGCTTCGTGACATTCGAGTACTAACCATGAATAAATCGTGGTCTGTTCAGGGTGAGTAGTGCTTGTCTGCTATCTGTATAGATGAGCATGTTGATTCCAGTGATATTGTTTCTGGTAATTTCTTTTGCTATGAAAATCCCCATTAGCTCTGTTTGAACTACACTGGCACTATTGCTCACAGCCCATTTTATGTTTAGGTTTAAGAATCTGGAGTATATTCCACATCATAAGCCTTGTTTTGTTTTAGAACCGTCGGTGTAGATATGAATCGTACCTGCCACTTTCAGCTCTTCTATTTGTTCTGTTATAAGGCTTATGGAAGATATATCGCGGTGAGATGGAGTCCATGTTCGTTTGAAGCAGTGGGAGCGTATCGGGCGCCTCCTGCCAAAAGCGACGTCTCGCTTCACCAGATCTTACATCAGGTTCTATTCCAACCGTGCAGAGGCGTGTCATTGACGCCAAAGCAACCTCCTTGATGCAAATATTAAGGGGAGTGAGACTAAGAATGACTTCCATGACTCTGCTTGGTGTTGTTTTCATGGCTCCTGTTATGTTGAGACATGCAGTTCTTTGAATTTGTTCTAGTTCTAGCTGTTAATTTTTGGGTTTTCGGTACCCAGACAACTGCACCGTATGTTAGCATAGGTCTTATGATAGCCGTGTAAGTCAATGCGACGGCTCTGGGGGAGAAATTGTAGAACATTACTGTTGATAAGTAAGTATATTATCTTTGGAAGGTGGTTTTATCAAAAGCACCTTCTATGTCTATGAAAACACCTAAGGCGGACTCCTTATTGTCCAGGGACTAGCAACTAGATGAAGGGCTGAATCAATAGATCTGCCTGGGGTGTATGTATGTTGGTTTGGGAGTAGTGGTGTTATTATAATCACCACGTCCCTTATGTACCTTTCGCATAGCCTTTCCAATTTCTTCATAGAAAACGATGTCAGACTAATTAGAAGTAACTTAATATTAAGATATAATAATAACCCATAAGAAATTTCTCTAGTAATATACACCAAATTTGTGGCTCAATTGAGGACTGTATTGAAAATTAAACCGCATAAAGTTTTTTTGTATATTTTATGCATTCTTTAATGACACGAGAGTGTTCATCATCTGACATATTTACCAAGATATGACGTCTTCGTAAACCAGAATGAATTAAAATCTAGTTTAATAAAAGGTGGCAATATTATAAAAACCAAGTAAGCAGTAACACAAAAGGTTCTTTCGTTCGCTGTTGGTGTAGTGTCCACCAGTGTCAAGTACACCACCGTATTAACCTAGTTTACTTCCTTCCTTATTTCTTATACACATGTCGAGCGTAATTCACTCCTGCTAAATAGCTGGTGGAGAAAGTATCCACCAGTGGACATCACACCGCCGATCGAAAGGTGTAGTGGATTTTACACCGGGACAAAGGAAAGGTATAGTGTCCGTTGAAGTAGTTCATTCCTACATCAGTGGGACGAACGAAAGAACCTAAAGATTCGTATTAATAAAACGGAGTGATTAATATCGAGATGTCAATATGACATTTATAATGTTGAAAAGTGAAACCATAGCAAAACAATTCAAATTAGCACATTATCATACCACATACAACTGTGTGGATAGTTATTCAAAACAACGTTTACCTTTTTGTTTCATTATTTTCTACTAATAAGGTAAGTTAGAGACCACCCGAACCCGATATTGATGTATTCAGAAAGAAAAAACATACATACATTCATCAATTGAAATTAACTAAAATGCATTTAAATATTACTATTTGCAATTTAGGTCAATAATAAGAGGAAGACGAAGAAATATGGCCAGATCATTGAACTTACTACAGGGTTGCCACCTGTCCTGTTTTGAAGCAAAATGTACTTCTGATTTTTTAAAGCTTAAAATGTCCTTTATTTTTTACAGCAAATGTCTTTTTTTACAGCACATATCTTTGGAAGGGACATGGTTTGTCTAAAATATAAAAGCTGAGGACCTTTTTTTAGAAGCTCGGTATAATGTCGAGGAGAATTTTTTTGTTACAAGCTCGGCGACCTTTTTTTTTAGAAGTTCAGTAGAAGGATGAGGACTTTTTGTATACCGGAGCCCCTGTCAGCATAGTAGTCCTTTATTCACTTTTCAAAAAGGTGGCAACCCTAACTTACTAGTACATCTGCTTCTAGTCTAAATACCTCGCAGGTCATCTGGTAGACACCAGAAGCAACCGGTATGAACGAACCTTGACGGAAAGTCATCACAAAAAGATCAAGCACATGACATTTTCTAGTCATCATTAACGTCATCTTAAACAAATTGTTCCAAAATCAAAGTCACTGATACATCCCGCAAAGTTTTTTCATTTTATCACAAACACAAGCTTATTAACAAAAATTTCAGATATGTTTAAAAGAAAAAATAGAACAAACTAATAAAATTTTAAACAGAAACTGGAATTGTGGTTAGTTTCTGAATAATTTAAATTAAAAACCCGTATATTAGTTTTTCTATTTCCGTTAAAGATTAGAAAACTCACTGAAACATATTTAGAAAATCAATTGCCGAACTATATTTAGAAATAAGTATCATATATTATTTACAAGAGATAATTGTTTTACTCACAGCTTGTAAATATATTATTAGCTAAACGTGTTTTTCTTGAATATTTCGAAATAATGATACTTTTTTGTATACCGTGTAATCCAAAATAAAAATTTTACATTTTAAAAAATACGAGGGTCAACAGAAAATCAAAGGGCACCCCAAGAACAACTAATGCTGGTTAAATTGATGTGTTTAGCAATTTAGCTATAGTACTGTCGAAGTATAAATAGTGATAAGGGAATTTGTGTTACAATGACAATGACAGTAGACTTATATCACTTCTTCAAGAACATGAAACATGCCGAAGAAGGGATAATGCGGTTTTGGTTTATATCACTTTTCAGCAGTATTTAAATATAATATCGCTAAAGTAATGCTGTAGTAGTACTTTTTCAGGCATTTTCGTCCTCTTGCGATTTTTTCTTTAACATTTTCCAAAAGTAATGATGCTCCAATTGCATAGGTACAATTAAGTTATTAGTGAAATTCCTAAAGAAGCTTGGTCTGTTGCTTTTGTGAAATACTACATAAAGACGTCACGTTGTAAGGTTGCTGCAGGATGAGGTTAACCTTTTATCCACTGCCACAATATTCCCCTTTTATAAATAAGGTCATTCAGTCAATGACCCACCTAATTTATTTCAAACAATTTTTAGTGTTTAATAATAAACTATCTTTACAAAAATGTAATTACATTTTTATGCAGAAACTCCTCAATTATTACCAATGTAGCCAAGATTAATAATGACTAATAACAAATTATTCCTATACTGCTCGCGCAAAAAGACACGGCTAGGCTTAAAGTGGTTTACATTTTTCAATTATTTTGCGTGTTGTGATTCGATGCGTGGATTTTCAAAATTTTCTATTTTTTTGACGATCTATTTAGATATTGTGGACTGTACAGTCGTGTAGTATAGTTATTGTAGTTTGTAGTTATTATATTATCAAACATTTATCAATGGTTTCTATTGTGACTGTGTAAGAAATACTTCAGTGTAAGATAAGTGGCACATTGACTTTTGAAAGACGTTTAGAAATAAAAGAAAAAGGACGTCCAAAACCTCTTCTAGATCTAAAACAAACCACAAAAGACAGAGGGAAAGAAATTAACAGGTATTTTAAGCCAACTATGTACAACATTTGTGATTGGATTTGTGGATGCAATGTAAAGAACGCGTTTCTTTGTTTTCCCTGTACTTTGTTTTGTACCGATGATTCATTATGGATTGAAACTGGCGTTACTGACATAAAACATTTAAAATAAAAGGTGGCAAAATATTCTTCTTCTACCATACATATGAACAGTGCTATGAATTTCGGTAGCCTGGGACGCGTTGATATAAGAACTCAATTAAGTACTGCTTATCGTAAATCTATAAAAGACCATAATGATAAGGTAACGCAAAATAGATATATTTTAAGCAAAATTATTGATTGCGTAAAGTTGAGCGGTTCATTTGAACTAGATTTACGGGGGCATGATGAATCAGAGATATCGGAAAATCCTGGAAACATTCGTGGATTAATAGATTTTGTTTCGGAACTAGATAATATTTTTAAAGAACATTTGAAAAATAGTACAGTATTTAAAGGAGTTTCCAAAATAATACAGAACGAATTGCTAGATTTTATTTTAGCGGTTACACAGGAAAAATTAAAGAGCGAAGTTGAACGCTCTAGGTTTGTGGCTATTGAAATAAATCACAACTAGTTTTAATAGTTCGGTACGTATTGAATGAAAATATTCGTGGAAGGTTTTGGAAATTTATTGAACCTTAAGGTACTACGCACAGGTATTGTCAAATGAAATACATACAGAATTGGAAAAGCTAAAAATTAATAAAAACCCTCAAAAACTTATCGCAAAATGTTAGGATGGTGCCTCAGTAATGAGTGGCAATATTGGAGGTGTCTAAAAAAATATTAAAACAGAATATCCATCAGCACACTTTGTGCACTGTTATGCGCACCAATTAAACCTTGTACTTCAAAAAGCCGCTAGTCAGCAAAAAGAAATAAGAATATTTTTTGGCAACTTATATGCATTTTCATCTTTTTTTTTTTAATAAAATATTACCAAAAATCTGTTACCACCAGATGGCATTTTAATAGCAGATGTATTGAAACTGTCTACATGTAAAAGAATGATTTAATATATTGTTTGGAAGAAATAATGGACACTCAGCTTGACACAACTAAAATAAATCAAGCAGGGCGGTTTAAAGACATTTAGAAAATGAACCTTTTTTATATTAGTTGAAATTTTTTCATTCTATTATGCCACATGATGAGATACTTTTTTGTTAATTGCAAACATCAAATATTGATGCTATTTTGATTGGAAAATTTATAGAACATTTTAATTCTATAATACAAAAAATTCGAGATAGTGTTATCTCTATAGAACAAAATGATAATTTCGGAGCGAGTAGCTCTAAAAGAAAACATTCGGAAGACTCCAAAGGAAGAATTTCTTTAGAAATGTGACATAATTTTGTCAGAAAACCGCTGTCGTTTTACTTTTACACACAATTTAATAGTTTCACGTTTGTTTAATACAAATAATTTTGCTCATTATAAAAATGAGTTTCTTGAAGACATTTTAAAATCTGTTAAAATTAATTATGAGATGATAAACGTTTCTAAGCTCAAATCTGAATTGGAAGGTTTATAGATTCGTGAAGATTTTTATAACAGTGCGGGTGCTGTTGTTAGAAATGAACCTGGGTGGAACACTTTCGGAAAGTGTAAAGTTATTGGAGATTTTATGTACTATTCCAATGACTACAGTAGAAAGTGAACGTTGCGTTTCGACCCTAAAAAGAATTAAGACTTTTCTAAGAAACACTATGGGAGAGCCAAGATTGGGAGCTTTAGCAATGTTAAGTATTGAAAAACCTTTTGGTCGAAGTATTTTTATTTTTAATGAACTAGTCATTGAACATTTCTCCAACTAGAAGGACAGAGGGATCGATTTAATTTATAAATAATGAACGCATAAACTACACAAACGAGAAACACGAGTGTGGTGCGCAGTGAAACGAGTGCACTGAAGAGCGTATGAGCGAAGCGTGTGCAGCGTAACAAGCGAAGCGTAACGGAACGATAACAAGCAAACCATCAGTGATTTCTCGTAACTACATAAAAGGTGAGTGATTTATCCTGAGAATTTTCTCAATAATAGGTATTATTTTTTACAATAATTGTCTAATGGATATCTCAAGGGATGTTTCTTTTATTTGCTTTAATAGTGAAAAACAAAAAATTAATAAAAATTAGTTTGTGTGTAACCCTCCAAAAAAATTTTTCTAGTTCGAGCCAGTGCAGTTTTGCCTGCGGCATTATCCACCACTTCTACAATAACTCATAAGCCGCGCCTGATGCTGGGACCTTTCAAACGGTGCATCAAAATCATCACGCTTACACAAATGACGTCACGAACAAAAGGAATTTGCATCATACTGACTAAGTAATTTCTTTATAAGAATATACTTTATAATATTGTTTTAAATATTTTATCTAAAAAAATTTAACATTTTCCTTATAGTTTTTTAGAGCAATTAAACGTGCGGAAAAACTGAAAACAAATTATTCAATAAAATGAAGTAAAGTTGATGAAATACGATTTTATTAATTCTAAGAAAATTATCTATTGTCTTGATTGAAAGTTAAAAAAAAAAATGATCAAACGCACGTTTTACGAACATTAAATCGGAATCCATTTTAACAGAGCTACAAAACAAATAAAATCCCATAAAACGGTCAAGGTTACAAATTATCGAAAAAATGAATGATAGAAATGACCTAAAACTTTCATGGTTTGAATTTTAAAAGGGTGTCACGAGATTATTTGTAAAACTGATTTAGATAAATTACTTTTATGTTTGACAAGGAATCATAAAACTATAATATATAAAAAACGTAAAAGTATGGGGTAATATCTAAATAAAATTAAAAAAATAATAATAATAATAATATCCACTCCCTAAGCGGTAACAACCTTGTATCTTTATCTTTATCCTAAAGGTGATTCTGGACGAGCTAGATAAAAAGGTATAGTTAAAAAACACAGGAAATGTATATGCAATATTTTAAATCAATGGCCTCGGCGGGGCAATATCACACTCAAAAAATAACGGTCTCTATTTACAACAAATTCCCCACAAAAATAATAGTGAAACTAAATAATAAATAACGGCAAGACAAATGCTTTTAACACTTCGGAATTTCTGACTCAGTTACCAGTATAAATGAGTCAAAACCATAGTCCAAAATAACTTAAATATTTAAGTAGTCAGCAGATTATAACTCAATTTACAATGACAATGGTTTCTGCAAGCTTCTTAACAAGGGACAGGCATAAAAGTATCTCTAGCTATCGCATTTTTTGCTCTCTACGCAAAAATTAAAATTATACGAAAGCCTACCCAGCGCCGACGATCGGTGCTTGCTGTTAGACGAGTGAACAAGGATCCAGTTTGGTTACAATGGGCCCGTTCACTTTCATTTTTGAATGTGAATTGATTATATATTTATAAAGATATTAAACTCTTTTGTCTGGTGGTACTTTTCCCGTAAAGATATTTTTGCTAGAAGTAAGGGAATTCCCATAAAATTCTTTCAGTGACTCATTGCGTCAGAAAATCCCTAATTCCGTTCACGTCTCGTATCGGTTATGCTGAAAGACGGCGAGGTTGTCGGAAGTATCCCTAATATAGCATTTCTGCATTTATATGTAATTTAAATAGTAAAATTCCATTATTTTTCTAAAAATCATGAACTTATATTTTCAGATTTAAAGCTGGGAGCTTATTTTTTACTTTTTAATTAAAACAATTATTATTACTCAGGCTGAAAATTAACCAGACCATAATCAAAAAGTAGAAATTAGATTTGCAATATTTATCTGGTAAACGTGGCAACGTTGCATTTATTTCTAGAAGTGTGTGTAGACAACACTATTTAGAAGTACTTACAACGTTGTCACGTTTACCAGATACATTTTCTCAAATAAAATTTCGATCTGGTAATATTCAGCTTGAGTAATACTAATTGTTTTTATTAAAATTTAAAAAAGGTAAGCCTTCCAGCTTTATCTGAAAATATAAACACATTATTTTTAAAAAATAATATTTTTTTATCATTTAAATTTCTTTAATAAATGCAGAAGAGGAATGGTGGTGCAATGATACATCCGACAACCGCGCCCTTTTAACTATTAACCGATACAAGACCTGAAGGGAATTAGGGGTTTTCTGACGCAATGAGTCACTGAAAGAATTTTATGGGAATTCCCTTACTTCTAGCAAAAATATCTTAACGGGAAAAGTACCACCAGACAAAAGAGTTTAATATCTTTATAAATATATAAATAATTCACATTCAAAAATGAAAGTGAACGGGCCCATTCAACCATGAGGACTGCCGTTCGCCGATCAGAGGATTAAGAATACGGTTTTAATTCAAATTTAGTTGGGGTTTTTAAGAAGTACCGTCTTCGAAGCCAGATCGCTATAAAACAAATCTGGAATATCATACGAAAGTTCTGAAAATTCCACGCGGGATCCAAACATTCGGTTTTAATTAATGGTTGCTGTTTTTAAAAAGTTCCGTCTTCGAAGCCAGATCGCTATAAAACAAATCAGGACAGGGATTCTTATGCGCGTACTCATCACGAATCAAATAGAGAGAGGCATTACATTCAAATCGCATTCTCTGGAAGGAAGATAGTCGTCTCAACACGTGCCGAATTGAAAGATGAGAATCCCAATGCTGGAATCTCTTAAGAAAGTTCTGAAAAATCCAGGCCGGATCCAAAATTCGGTTTTGATTAATAGTTGCAGTTTTTGAGAAGTTCCTCGAATAATACACAGAGGCATTCGCTCAGGAACACAATAAAAAAGACAATTAAGTAGATCACAACGTACCTTAAATATTCCACTAACGGCGGTAATCAAAACAGATTTTTCATTTAACGAACGGTTCAGCAGAACAAGAGTGGTCAAAAATTATTGGCAGCAAAAGAGAGTCAACAGCAAAAGAGAGTTAACAGCAAGAGAGGCAGCAAAGAGACACGAGTGCTCGATGCGAGCTGATTAAATGCGTTACATTAGGAGTGATTCGGTTTCCGATTGGGTCGGAGTCAATATTTACCACTCGAAGGACAGAAAAAAATGTTGTTTTGACATTTGCGAAAGTAAACATATATTTACATGAAATTGAGCGTTTAAAGCTAGATTCGAATTTCAGCAAATAATTATATATTTTAAACTATGGGGACTATCATATATGTTCAAAACCGGGAATTATTAAGAAACAAAAATACGGGGGTTCCTCAGAACGTTATCAGGGGGAAATTAACTTGTACTAAAAATTAAACTAAAAGGGAATTAACTTAAATTAAAACATTTTATAATTAAATTATGAAAAATTTAAACTAGATATTTTAGTCTACAAACAACACAAATTACATCATCACTAATAGTATCAACGTATTGGTTAAAGAGCCAAAAAATATATGGTTTTGACTTATGCTTCTGATACCCCTTAGACAGCTAGTTCTGTTCTCTACATTATTAGCAAAGGTTCTTGTCAATACCACCCGACAACCAATGAATTTCCGAGACGTTGCTGGCTTTTTGCTGTTATTGAAGGGAAAATGAATGCGGCGATTAAAATATATAAAAATCGCAAATCGAAATCCGAAAAAATTATTTGAAATAAGTTGTAAGAAATTTGAAAATTCGTAAACAAATGACAAAAATCTCCCTACGAATTATTAAGACCATTCCCGAACCTCAAATGTGAACACAAATACTCGATTGGAGATTTGTTGTCTGTCGAGATTCCTAGACGGCAATTTGATGTTCTAATTCGGGTCCGACGCCGTTTCAAGCTCGTTCTCAAATAATTAAATTTCAGCAGCATCGGTATATATGGGAAATGCAATTATGCATTCTAAGCCTAGGAATCTCGAAAGTCAATATCGTCATGGTCTAGAGGCAAGGGCATTTGTGTACAGAACAAAGATGTGCGGGTTCGAATCCCGGCAAAGAAAGGCTTTTTAAGTATTTGTTTTCACCTTTGGGGTTCGGGGATGGTCTTGATAATTTGTAGAGGGATTTTTGAGATTTGTTTCCGAATTTTCAAATTACTTAAAAGATAAAAGCCTACTTTTGGCCTTCCGATAGTGGCACATTGTTATGTTGTTCGAGAATGGATTTATTTTCTTTATTAATTTCTTAATTTAAATTCGCGTTATCTATTTTGACACTTTGCCCCACCTAAACGGTTCATGCTTTGGACCTTTTCAAAGAATCAAGAGACATCGATGTATCGCCAACAAAGTAACAAGTTCGTTCGCCGTCGCTTAATATTTGTGCCCTTGCTTCATGTGTGCCGCTCGCCGATCAGTCCAATATTCCAAAAGGTAAGGTGTCAAATACGTTATTAATTTATTTAGTTTGATTATTTGAATCAGCCCTTTTTGGAAGCATAACATCCGTTCTGTTTGATGAAAGATTGATGAAAGACGTATGAAGGACAAGTAACTTTATTGGATAGAAACATGGTAAAAGTGAAAAGACTTTTAAATGCTATTGATGTCAGATTATCATCAGCTAATAAGTTGGCCTTTTGTTGGGAAGTAATCGGTAAAGTAGTTTCATTAGTTTCAGTTTTAGAACAGAAGAAGGATCAAGGCAAGGCATATAACACATAAATTCATCTATGCTCGGAAATGCGAGCGTCGGTGAACAAGTACATGTGGTTATATTCTATATTGGACTGCCTTCTGTTTTAGTATAGAATTTATAGTTCAAACGGTGCTACCGGTCAAAGAGAGGCACTACCGAATCACCTGTTTGGTCGTATGCCTTTTATTCAGATAGTATTAATATGGTAGAAGGTCGGCAGTTTCCCGTTAACCGTTCACCAATAGGCCATTAATTGCCAATATATTTATTTCTACGGAAATTAAAGGAGATGGATTTGATTGGTAAGTGACTTTGACACGACTGTCGGCCGTAGTGACCAATATATGCCGGCCTTTTAATTATAAAAGTCAAATAGCCATCATTACAATTGAAAGGTAACAGCTATTGGGCCATTTATTCCCCTACACAAAATGTGTTTGTTGGGCACAATATCTCGGATCATCGGTAGACCATTCTAGAGCAGAACAAGATGCAACAAATATAATTAAGAACATGATGTATAAATATATAGATATAGCCTTTAATAAAAAAAATACTTATTTAAATTATAAGAATGCTAAGTTAGGTACGTTTTTAGAAAATAATTTCATTTAACCCTTCATCAAATTATTCCCGTAAATGTCATATAACTAAAAACAAGTAACTGCGTTTAATTCCAACTTACATTTTACTATGTTTATCAGCATCGAACTCCATATTCCGTTTCTGTGCATCAATAATACTGTGATTCTCGTAAAAATGTTTTTCCTTATCTGGTTCCGAGATTCCTGAAAAGGTAGCTTACAATTTCTTATAAAATATTAATACGTGCATATATGTTAAGTTTTAATAGCATGCTACTTAACATTAAATAAGTGGACCAGTTATAATAACTGCAAAGATGCAAATAAATGAGGTATAAAGAATTTCTATCTCTGCTCAATTGTTATAGCTCATAATTCCTATATCTTATCATTCTGATCTTAAACTTTTATACATAGCTTTTTTAACAATAATAAAATATTATATTACAAGAAAAATGTAACAGTCCAATAACTTTTAATTTCAATTAAACAAAATGTACAAAGTAATCGTCTACGTTTGATTTATGAAATTAGGGTTCAGTGGCGTACCCACGGGGGGATAATGGGGATATATCCCCCCAAGAAGTCCCAGCACGTCCGCAAACTCAAACACATCATCAAAGTGATAAAGTGATCATAAGAAAAATAAGAGTAAAAGACCTCTAAATTGCTTTATAATAATTACTAAATCAAATACATCATACATGTATAAGAAGTAACTTAATAATATTTAAATTGTCTCAAAATTGTGTTTTCGCGGCACTATAAAAACGAGTTTTCTGCTTGTATCATCGTCGATGATAATTCATCGATCAGTTATGTAATATGGTATCAACTCCTGGACTAGGCGACTAGATTTTGTTATATAAAATAAAATATTCAAATTTACAATAAAAATTTGTTCCATGTTTAATTTTGTTATCCCCCTCCAAGATCCATATCGGGTACGCCACTGTTAGGGTTAAACAAATTAATAAAAGTTGTTAAAAAATGAACAGTGTAAATTCATTAATAAATAAAAATAATTAATACGTAAAACCATGCAGTCCGAACCTTCATCTCATTTTATAGACAGAGAAAACAGTCAAATGAAGTGAAATCTTAAAATTCTGGAGGTCATTGAAGATTAACGATTTCATGTTCATAAGTTATCAGCACTGACATTACTTTCAGGTTGTCCATTTCAGACCTCTTCTCGAAAAAAGATTCTCCTACTAGAGTCAGTAGTAGTCAATGGATTTAGGATTTTTACCTGGTTTGAGAAAAAATACAGTATGTTTTGCCTGCTTGAGAGGCATATTGATGTCTTGGGGGAAAATGGGAGAGTTAGTAAATTTTCATCATCCAACAGGGGAATGTTGTGGAAGTAGAATTAGAGCTTGTTAGAAGTTCTGAAGATGACTGCCAGGTTGGTTTTGTGAACCAAGATCTTTAAAGTTCTTTATGTTATTTTATAAGTTCTATATCAATAGCCTTCCGATTTGTAGAGCTAAATGGCGATCAATTTTCTAGAAACTCTAATGCAACCATTCTCAAACAAGTAAGGTTATTTGGTCTGGCTCATTTTAAAATAAAACCAATGAATCAAAATCATTAGAAAAAGGATGAGAATAATAGTAAATATTATTTAATTTAATGAAGTATGGAAAATATGAAGTCAGGGATCCCGGAAAAATTGCAAACGTCTTTGCATCTCATTTCCAAAATAAATCAAAAAATTGATCTTCCTCCTGTATTATTTCTCTGTAGGCACCCACATTTTCCCTGCTAGTGAATTATTTTCTATAATTAAGTCTTGAATCTAGCAGAAATGCTGGTCCTGACGGGATACCAACTCGTTCTTAAAAGGCTGTTATGACTATTTGTCAATCCCACTAAGCTACATTTTCCAAAAATTATTTGACAGTGGAACATTTCACTCTGCTTGGAATTTTTCCCATCTTATGCCAGTTTCAAATAAAGGTGAAATAGCGACATAAAGCATTATAGAGGTATATCCATTGTATTGATAATTCCAAAACTATTTAAATCCATACTAGCAGATGTTTTACACGTATGAAAACTATATTTAAAAACATGGTTTTTATCAAGGTCGCTCGACAGCAACTGATCTGGCAATATATCAAGACTTCTTAATTTCATCAATTGAAAATGGTTACTTGGTTGACACCAACGACACCGATCTGTCAAAAGCTTTCGACAGTGTTTGTCACAATTGCTATTTTCACTATCTTTACTGGATTGAATCTCATTTGAGTCATCGCTGTCAACGTATCATAGTGCATAATTCCGATGACGTTTCAGTCATGTTTAGTATTCCTCAAAGTTTACATATTGGTCTCCTATTTATTCCTTATTATACTCTTCACATGGTAGTCTGTGAAGAGTATTATCGGTTTACTTTCAAGAAACCAAAATTTTTAATATTCATCCAAATTTAAACATTTTTTTACCAAAATCCTTCTCATCAAATTTTAAACAACTTTTAAAAATGTCCGTCCATCCGATGTCACGTTTTTTGTCAAAAACGAAAAATCAATCTCTATAAGGGTACAAAGCTTATTGATTATGAAAAAATCTGATTAAAAATGAAAGGGTTTAGGGGGGATTGAAACTTAAAAAAAATCATAAAACAAAAACGAAAAACAATATGAGCTTAAAATTTTTAGGACATATCAATCTCTATAAGGGGACGAAGTATATTGATTTTGAAAAAATATGATTAAAATGGGAATTTAAAATTTAAAAAAATCATAAATTGAAAACGAAAAACAATATCAACTTGAAATTTTTAGGAAAAATCAAGCTCTATAAGGAGATGAAAAAAAATCTGAATAAAAATACGGGGTTAAGAGGGATTAAAATATTAAAATAATATCTCAGAAACAAAAAATGATATCAACTTAAATTCTTCTTGAAAAATAAAGCTTTTATTATAGGAGGGATGATGCCTATTGATTCTGAAAAAAATCTAATTAAAAATGGGGGTTAAAAGGGGGTTTGTTTAAGCGTGAAGAGTTACATATAGAATTTCAAGCATAATATATCGATTTTAATGATGTCACGTCTTGCTTTCTTAATAGCGAATGCCTTCTTCTCGCAGATGACTGAAAATTTTTTAGTAGAAACAGTAGTAGCAAGTTCGCCTTACAGTCTGACCGAAACAGGTGTGTTATCTGGTGTAACTATACATTTTACAAGATTCCATAATCCTACTCGTAATTGTGATAGTATTGACAGCGTCGACTTAGGCAGTTGCTTGAAAATTACTGATCTGGGTATTATTGTTGATACCACAATGTCTTTTAACAATCACACAGATTCCATAGTGTGCAAAACACTAGAATGCTCGACTTCTTCAAAAGATTACATACGTGAAGAAACAGAAGCAATTATGACACTTTTCAATTGCCTGGTAAGAAGTGTTCTGGAACACTGTTCTGTAATTTACAACTTAGTAACAGCTGTCATATTGACAGAACTGAAAGGGTGCAATGAAAATTCATAAAATAGCTGATCTTTAAGCATCGATTCTATAACCTTAACTCATGTTATCAAACAAGATTATTATTTGGTGGCATGCAGAGTCTGGAATGCAAGAGGAAATAGATTACTTATATGCCTGACAAAACAACTTGAAATAGATCAATTATTAGTTTCTGCGCGACAGACTCGGCATACATCACTTTTGAACGATAAAAAGACACAGAACCAGTTATGGACAAAGTGTGTTTATGGATCGCTTATGCAAGAATTATAATAGATTTTACTCGCACTCTAATATATATTTGTTAGATCGATAGTTTTCCTTGAAATAGACGTATCACGTAAAATTTTTATTTCGGCCCATCTTGATTTTGCTTCAAAAACAACTAAATAGTAATATCCTTAAAACGGTCCGGCGTAATCTATGTGGATACGATCCCAGTTATCCAAAGGTATATTCCAATGGTGTAACTGTACCTTAGATGGAGAATTATGGAATTCAACACAGGATTGACATGATTTAATAATCTTCTCGATGTCTTTATCGATATTCTTCCAATAACAGTATCTTCTGGCTAGTTGTTTCATTTTGGTTATACCTATATGAGTGCTATAGAGTTCGGAAAGAACTATGGGTTGAAGATTAGCTAGAATTGCCACTCTTTGACCTCTAAACAAAATGTCATCTTGTATCGTAAGATCGCTATTTGATTTTAAATCATGTATAATTTTAGACAAATCTGGATCACTTTTAGTTGCTGAACGGATATTTTCATAAGTCAAATTATATGACGATATCTGCAAAATTGTTAAATAACAAACTTGATTTACCTTCTCGTTTAAAAATGTATCCATTGATGAATATTTTTGTTCTATTGGAGCTCTAGAAAGGCAGTCTACATTTGTATGATCAGTCGATTTTTTAAATTCAACTTCATAGTCAAATCCAGATAAGAATGAGGCATACCTCAGAAGTCTAGAAGTTTTGCATTTTGATGAAAAATTCTACAGAATGAACTATTGTCAGTTACAAGTTTAAACTTACGACAAAAAGATACATATAGAAATGATTAACAGAAAACATAATTGCTAACTGACTATAATTTTGCTCACTAGAGATCAGTGGTTTTGAAGCAAATCCTATAGGTTTTTCAGCATTATCGATGAGATGCGAAAGAATTCCAGCAACTCCTGTAGTACTAGCATCACAGGCTAAAATTAAGGGTAAATTTGGATCATACGGAACTAGAACTTGAACACTTGCTATTTCTTGTTTAATGTTCACAAAAGCAAATTCACAGGAATAATTCCAATCGAATTTTTTATTTTTTTGGAAAGGCTTTCTAAAAGGATATGTTTTAGTAGACATTTTATGAATAAATCTACTATAATATGTAACTATTCCAAGAAATCTTCTAACTCCATCAACATCTACTGGCTATGGCATCTTCAGAATGGCTTGAGCTTTTTTTGGACATTTTGATATTTCGTTATGCTTAATAACATGTCCAAGGTACTCAACACTGGTCTCAAAAAATGTACATTTCCTGGAAATTAGTTGAAGATCAAAATCTTCTAGTCTTTGAAAACATGCAATCAGGTTTTATTGACATTCCCCCTTAGTTGACCCATGAACTATAATGTCATCAAAATAAGAATCAGTTTTGGGTAAATCAAATAATATTTGATCAATGATTCTGTTAAATTCAGAAGGTGCGTTTTGATACCAAAGGAAAAATGGTGCATTCGATATGTTCCTCTATGTTGATGTTGATTTCGTGAATTTTTCCTGGATGAATAATTTATTTTATTAACGTTACTAGAAACACTGTTGGATGATAAAGCTTGATTGTCTATTTTTGAAGCCTCGTTAGCTAATGCCTTTGAAACAAAATCGTCAAAAGTTGTTCCACTTGATTGAATTATCACGTATACCTCTAATAAATTATGCTTTTACTTGTCTTGCAATGGCATGGTGAAATAAAATCACAGTTTATAGTGTCTTGCTTCAAAGTAGTAACGAATTCGGCTACAGATTTATTTTCTAGCTGATATGTAGATAAAAATTTGTGTTGTGATACAAGAACATTTTTTTTTGGACACAAATGACTTTGTAAAGTTTTAATCAAATCTGGATATTCGACATCATTAGGTATCTTAGGAGCTAGCAGGGCAGTTAAAATTGAGTAAGTAGAAGAACCTATTGAATTCAGTAATAAGTGTGCCGCATACTGTTTGTCATAAATAGTTTTCAAAGCGTTGTTAAGTGTTGAAATCTTCTTTCTGGTCATTAAAATTTTCAAAAGGATGTAGTAGCTAGCACCTTGGGATTAATCGAAGTAGTTCATACGTTATCTTGAGGTTGTTGAAACTGATAGAAAATAGCAGTTAGACATTTCTGAAATTCATTTTGATCCATGCTTAAAATTATCATTGAAAATCTGACATCTTTATTTATTATTGACTACATCAAAATCTAATCTAGTAACTATACTACAACTATTAGGGATATAACAATTAGATATACTGCACTATTTAAATATTATAAAATTATTATGTTCAGTTTATCATGCATCAATATAGTGCATTATACATACCTATATAAGTGTAAAGAGTATTCGTATCACATATGCCCCTGGTATAGCTCCTGCCGCAAATGCTGTTCAAATTATCGAACAATTGGGAATGTTGAGAAGATTGTATGTCAGTCATTGAAGTACTGGATTTGGGAAAGCTGGCCAGGAGGGGGCTACCCTCCAGACTTCGGCGATTCAGGTTCGGTATGTGAGAGTTGTGAGCGGAGGGCAGCTCCGAGAGAGACCTCCTGTATAACGGTTTGTGAGTTTGAGTATGAAGCGATTCGTTATCGGCCCAATTGTCCACCTGAAAGTTACCAATTTTATAATTTAAAATCTTTAATATTAAATCGATTAAACAGATCCATAAATTTCGCAAATATGTTCAGTGATATTTCATTTACACAGGGTGTATCATAAGTAGTTTTTTTGTATGTTAATATATAGCGCCGTTGTATATCTAGCATGGGAATTGAAAACCAGGTCAGACCGAAAAAATATTATGAAAATCACGTCCTACTCTATCAACATTTTTAAAATTGATATAGATATTAGAAGTGAGCGGAAGAAGTTGTAAATTTTGTAAAAATATCGATCTTAAAGCTATGAGTAAAAACACAGTATCTCGGATATGGAGAGGGGTCCTATAAATGATAGATTATTGGAATTAAATAGGTGTCCCCTATCTGTATCTATAATTTGGGAAGATTGGGTTGAGTCTCACATCCATTAGGCCTGACTAGTACATTCTCCAGTGACATAAAGGAGGTCGATAGCAATGCTAAGAGGTGTCTAGAGACTGCCTCTCATCTTATCTAAAAACCTGCAGGTTAACTTCGGGGAGAGTTGTCCAATAGGTGGCCCCTATTCACATTTCACAAGTATGCACAATTACCTATGCAACACACTGTATAAACAATTATTCAACAGATTAAACACCTAATTAAAGAGTATAAATACAATTAACGATATTCTAAACTAAAAAATATATAAAGCATTTAACATTTAAAGGTAAAATAAATCAAGCTGACTTACCATTATTACTGTATATTTTAAAAGAACGTTTTGGGAGTATTAGGATAAAATGCATTGGTGTACCTGGAAGTCATTTTATGCATTTCAAAAATAAAGCTGTGCAGTAAAAATTAAAAAACTAAAATTTTATTCAAAAAATTAATATTTGTTCATGAAAAAGAAACTGAAGTTTAAGTAATTACTATAGTATATTTTTAGAACTTTTCATCAGTTGCTATCCTAGCATTTGGCAACCTCAAAACCTCATATCTGCTAGATGCTTTTCTGGAAGGGGCAGATTATTTAAATTTTGGATTTTATGATTTGATATTTGTGTTTAATTTTGTACAATGTACATATTTACATTGTGTCATTGTATTTCTATTTTTGACTTGTTCTATGTTATGAAACATGATCCAAAGAACCAATAAATATATTATGATGAAAGTAGCCATTTGCGAGAATAGGAATTACTTAGGAAGGTGGTAGCAAAAGTTAACTTTGTGATACAGAAAATACTTTTTCTACCACCTTCCTAAGTAATAAAGGTATGTTTATATCCATAAACCTAAACCTTAAACATGAGTCGTAGCACACCTGAACTATATTATCTTCATAAAACCTTATAATTTAAGTGGATCTCTATTTAAAGTGAAGGAATATTATACAAATCCGAAGACTTATTGCCAAAAAATAAATTTATAGTGATGTTTTCTGGTTCGCCTTGGAACTTGAATAGTTAAATTATTAAAAGGCTTGGTTTGGTTCTTTCACGAACTAATACAGAATCAGTGAATTACACTCGTTCAGCTCGATAGGTTGATTATTATCGCGACGTATTCTTGAAAAAATGAATTCGTCACCTATATTTAATATAAAAAAAATTAATTTTTTCTGGATTAATTAATTTTTCGTTGTTTAAACAATAACTTCAACAGATATCGAGTGTCATCTTACACTTTGATAATCAGGAAAGCCTCCCGGACATCAAAAAAAAATTACGAATTAAAACAATTTTGCAAACGAATGCGCCAGTATGCTCTGGTCTATTATCAGTAACACAAACTTTATTAAAGCGGATACTTCTCCTACTTTTTTGATGCTTAACAATGAGGACTCCATCCCAGATTTGTACAATGACAATCTTATCAACGAAATCAAGAATATAGAAGTAATCCCGAACATTGGGGCAGACCACCATTCTATAATGTTTACTATCAAACAAGTAATACCCTCTCCTTTTGCAGACCCATTTATTAAATATCATGTTAATAAAGCAAACATTGAAAAAATAAATAATGAAGTAAACCAATTAATTTCAAACAACACTAATATTACCACCAATGAAGTCAGTAACTTTAGAAAAAATTAAAGACTTAAGGGGTAATTATAATTAGGAAGCCGCATCATGCTGCCTCTACGAAGATCATCAGCTTATGGATGAACTTCATTTTGAGTATTTGGTATGGAGCAATTTTCCTCTTAGAGCACATGACAATCCTCTACATTTTATGTTTTCTAGAAAGTGGGTCAATTATGACAATATAATTTTTTAACTTGTAATCAGTTAAATATAAATAAAATGTTTTATCGTAATTTTTGTTGTAATATGCTTTAAACAGCGACAATATATCTTATTTACAAGAAGAGGCAGAAATATAATTATAAGATCAAACCTGACTTACCTGAAGTGAAGTTCGATCTTAATTATATGATGCCTCGTCGAAGTAAATAAGTCCCAGCCCCACCCAATATTTCTAAAGTCCCCCTTAAGTTGCAACAAGTATGCTGTGAAATGACTAAAGCAAAGTGTTGAGATGAGGGGATTGGTGGAGAAGGGAATATATCAAATAGTTCCAGCTTTCAACTACGTGGTCGAATCGAAGTATATTACAGGGGTCGACAATATATCTTATTTACTTCGACGAGGCATCATATAATTAAGATCGAACTTCACTTCAGCTAAGTTTGTTTGATCTTATAATTATTAATATTAGATTTCATTTGTACTAGTGGAAATAAACAAACTTTCATTTAATTAAATAAATTTGAAAATTCGGAAACAAATCTCAACAATCCTACGAATTATTAAGACCATCCCCGGACCCCAAATGTGAAAACAAATATTTGTATATGTATTTGAAAAAAAAACCTATCATTAGCGGGAGTAGAATCCACATCATCATGTTTACCGGACGTGTGCCATACCGTGAGGCTGTCAAGACATTGATTATCGAGATTCCTAACGGAAATTTTAGATGGTAGTTCTTAATAATTCATGGGGGGATTGTTTGTTTCCGAATTTTCAAATTTATTAAAAAACCTAATTTCAGATAATTCTAACTTTTTGGATTTCGATTTTGCGATCTACGAAAATTCACAAATTGCATTTAATTGTATATGGAAAATGTATATTTTTGTAGGACATTTGAACGTAGGTTCTCTGATATCAAATATAAAAAACGTTCCTGTTAAAAAAAAAAAATATACTATAGACTCATCTGACAGCAACGTCGTCATTTTTGCTTGTTGTTATTTGTAGTTGGATACAGGGAAGGGGGTGAACAACATGTACTATGTCCCGGTGATGGGAGATGCCAAATTCAAAGTAAAGTTGCTTATCGATGGATTTTTTCTTTTTTGCTCGCAATAAAATATATGCTTCTAGACGTCAATAACAATAAAAAATATCACTTTGCAAGCATTTTCTGTCATCCGATTTTGCTAGTTCCGGTGTAGGGATTTCAGCTACGGTTGGAAGCATTTTGTTGGTGTCAACGAAAGGGTTGATATGCAAACGAAAAATTGTAACCTAGCGAAAATCAGAATCAAAAGTAGAAAAGTGGTTAAATTACTCTCAAAATATTTGTATGACACTCAATCTCAAATGAGAGTATTGCCACGAGACGAAAGATTCTCGTCTCGAGACGAGACATTTTCTGTCGAAAACAGAGAGTGTCTTCTCTCGACAAGAATTTCTCGTTTCTCTCGAGCAATTTACTTTTTGCTTATTTGAAATTTTCAATTGCTTATCGTAACTTAAAATTGAAACATATCAGATTTCTAGATAGTCCAAAAGTGAACTATAACACACGTATTCTATTTTTATTAAATGGTAACAAATAACAAATACGTGTGTCACTGGAATTTTATAGTGATCTATAAGAAAAATTATTTTCCATTTCATTTATTTGAAATTAATTTTAAATGAAAGCTGTAAGAAGTTTTTTCGACTTATATCATATGAAATAAGTCTTTGTTGGCAGTAACTTTTCAGTAGTATTGGCAGCTTTTTCAAGAATTTCAGGGGAGTTTCTTGAAATTCATTTTCACTATCTGACGAAATCATATTCATTTAAAAAAATAATTTTCCTACGACCACTTAGGAAAGTGACACATATCACACTATATAGTCCTATGGAAAGTGCCCTATATCACACGCGTATGAATAAGAATTTACTTTCCACCCGAGTGAGAATATGTTACTTTCCGCAGTAGTTGTCACAAAATGTCAAACACCTAATTTATATTTTGATCTATGTAATGTCCATATTAATACTAAAATCGATATGATTGTTAAATTATTGAAATTGTTGTAAATTAGATCCTAGATATTTATCTTTAACAATTATTATTAAAATAATTTTAAAATAATGTTTGCTCTTTATTCTGGTAAATACATAACCGATTAGATCATTGAGTTGACACAAGGGCTATTAGCTCAGGTGGTTAGGACGTCGAACTTATCAACTTTGGCATTTTTCGACCGCGTTCAAATCCTGGCGGGGCAGAATTTTTTGTTTTTTTTTTTTATTTTTTTTTTTTTTATTTTTTTTTTTTTTAGTTTTTTTTTTTTGTTTAGAAAATATGAAAATTGAATAAATACGATTATTGTTGATTATTTTTTTAAATACTTTTTAATCATTATGGTAATAATAACCTTGATTTTACATTTTTTTGATGACATTATTTTGTGGTCGTAGGAAAAATATTGTACATCACTTGTGTGAAAAGTGATTTTCCACACTCGTAATGTAATATACTATTTGTAACTTAAAAAATGGCGATTTTATATTTCTGAAATGTCAAAACTATTTATCGTAACCATGGCGATCACGTAGCAACGGACTAATATGGGTAGTTTGATAAAGTTTTAGATTTCATTATGTAACAGTATCTGTAATGATGTATTTACTTATTAACAAAACGATACATAATAGACGATTTACTGTGGTGGTTGTAGATAAAAGTATATATTCATCGTCACGTATTAGTTAAAAATGATTACGGTAAAATATATGTACATATATTTAAAATATTTCTTGGGATAATTTCCACAAATAACTTTACCTTAAATATTATAGTCGATAAAACTGTAGCTAATAGGAATTAAAGAATATAATAAAATTTAAATCATTGCACTTATTTTTAAGTGATTTCAATTCAGTAAATATTCTTATCAACGATAGTGTAATAGATTTTTTTAAATTTTTATCAAATTTGAAGATTGATTATGAATTCTGAAGTGATGCGGTACTTTTTACAATTTTTTTTGTGAAATGTAATTTGTATAAAAAATTTTTAATACACTTTTTGTGTCAGATTTTATATTGTACAACTTGTTAGGTAACCTAGAGCAATTGTATAGTGAATTATTCCAAACAGACACAAGTTCTTATTATTATACAAGTTTTTAAGCAAACTAAAGAAGTTTGATCAAATGAAATAGCGCAATAATAGTATCTGTTACTTTCAGAAGTTCGGCACAAGAAGGAGGAAGTTTTGCTTGAAGAACTTTTTTATTTTTTTTGAGATTCAGTAAAGATCTTTTTTTTTTTTGTTTTTAGAGAAATTGAAGTAGAGGAGGAGAAGTTTTTGCTTGACACCTTTTTTTTGTCGTAGGGCCCGATCTGGAGAATTGTCCTGGGGCCCGACCTGGCTCTCGGCGGCCCTGATTTCAACACTCCCCTCAACCGACTTAGTCCAAGACAAAGTATTTACGTTGTTAGTTAACGCCTAATTTGGGCCACTGATTACTTCAAATAGTATCCGAGTAAAACAACTTTGACAAACAAAGAGACACCGAGGTGATTACATAAGACAAGACAAATTACTTGAAAATTTTTGTCTTCAAAATTTTACAGTTTATTCATGTTTTGTGCTAACTATATATTTTCTAAATTTAAATTTGATGTTTTTATTACGAGAGAAACGAGACGAGACAAGACGAGATGCGAAAAAGGCTCTCTCGGGCGAGAGAAGTACATTCTCGCCAAGACAACAGTTTTCTCTCTCCTTACGATTCTCTTTCGCGTCATCACTACAACATAAATCAATCTATTTGGATGTGTTTTCTTGAAAACCGGGTATGAATAAAAGGATGAATGAGGTAGAACTACTGAATAAAAAATGCTTGCAAGGGCAACATTCTTAGTTATATAAACATGTTTAGAGTAACAAACCACTTTTTGACTGTGGGTACCGATTTTCGCCAGGTTACATTTTTTTATGCCAATCAACCCTTTCGCCGACACCAAAAAATGCTTGCAATCATCTTAGATTCAAAAACACCGCCTTTAAGCCATATCCCGAATGTTATGGAAAAAAGGTAAATATCATGACACTTGGCCGAAATCCCTACACCGGAACTAGCAAAACCGAACGGCAGAAAAAGCTTTCGTAAAGGGATTTTTTTATTGTTATTGACGTATAAGAGCAAATATTTCATTACCAGCAGAAAAAGGAAAAATCCATCGATAAGCAACTGTACTTTGAATTTGACAGGTCACACGACTGAATCCATCAACGGGACATAGTACATGTTGTTCATCCTATTCCCAACTACAAAAAGCAAGCAAAAAAACACGATGTGCCACTTTTTGCAGTCTAATAGATAGACTGTGTACAAAGAACTACACAGTGTGGAAACCACCCAGGCAGCAGACTGACGACATTTTTTGGTAATTTTTGGTCATCGACGTCATGTTACCAAAAAATTAGGTGATTATGACGTCACTTCTTTAACGTCTTTTTGACGTCACAAATTCGACGTCGGTGTGACGTCAATTTAATGTCACTATTAAATTAAGGTTTATATTAAACATTATTTCAATACATTTTATTTATGTAAAATGATATAATAATAATAATAATAATAATAATAATAATACTCTCCCTAATAAACCCCCTTACGAGTGAATTTTAACCCCAAAAGCTGAGCTTGTGCGGGGAAAGGGACGGCTATTATTATTATTATTATTATTATTATTATTATTATTATTATTATTATTATTATTATTATTATTATTATTATTATTATTATTATTATTTGCCGTGGCGCTCCGGGGCGACTTAAAGATGATTGATGGTGCCATTTGACTAACAGGTGAGGAAAACCCGGAAAACCTCACCCACCATCATCGAGACGGTAATGTATGGCGATTTTTTATAATCTGCATGTCATATCAACAGAAATTGAATTTCTATTAATACGGCACACATCAAATCCTATACCGAACCATGCAATTTAATTAAAAATCCACATGGTCTGGTCTGGGATTCGAAGCCCAGCAGTCTGTGACACATAAAATTGCTTATAAATGAATATAAGCGCGTTAGACCGCTACACCACCGGCTACACCGATATGGCCTAAACAATTATTTTTTAAAACTCTTAGGTCTTTTAACGTTTAAATCTGGCGCTTAAAATGCATAAATATTGTATGACACCACGTGACACAGGACTGCGTCTGTCTGTGGAGTATGGCTCGTGTGTGTTCGAGCCGTTCCAGCAAGCACGAGAACGGTATCGCAGATGGTTGCATCGGCCATGTGTAATGGTGGGTGCATGGTGGATCGTGGCCGGTATACATTTAGAATTGTCGTTAAAAGTTAAGAGAAGGTCAGAGAAAAAAGTTATATTTATATCAACCCAGCATAAGGTATGTGACTTTTAGTATTTTTATATCTATATTTTTCTTATTCTTTAATGATTTTATAACTATTACATTCATAGGCTGTTTCATAAAATGTTCCCAGGTTCGTGAAATAGTATAAAATGGCGGCACTTATAGTCTTCATAATTGTGTCAAAGATAAAATAATAACGAACAAGTTGGCCACATTTGGAGCAGTTGGATTTATGTAAATTAATGTTTTTTGCCAATAACATTTCATGTATTTAAACTGTTTTTCTTTTTAATTATAAATATTTCATTTTCTAATTTTGTTTTATTAAGCGACCCACAGTTCCTATAGAAAAGTTACAAAGGAGTAACAATATCAAAATAACGTCATGGTGGCGTCTCAAATAACGACAAAATTGACATTAAAACAACGATATGAAAACGTCATAAGGACGTTATAAAGACTACTAGGAAAAGTCATAAAGACGTCATATTTAGACGTGAAAAAGACGTCTAAATATGACGTCATTTGGGCTGTGACATATTCACATCATTTTACCGTCATTATCACGTTAGTTTTCAAAGGATAAATGACGTCCTGTATGACGAAAATAAGATGTCATAATAACGTCAGTCTGTTGCCTGGGCACTCACGAAATAAAACTATTTTTGACGATATTTTAGTAATTCGTAAAATATGTTCGGACGCGTTAATTTTATTTTAATCAAGTCATTGCCTCCTCTTAAATCATCTCCACGTAACAGTCGCAGGAGATAGATGTCTCACATGGCACTTCATTGTGAATGTAGTTTAATGGAGATTTTAGCATTGTAACTGTTCATTGCGTTACTTTTCATTTTAGTGGCCTCTAGCGGGATAAAAAACGGTTACGTATTGTAAAGTGTGGCACTTCTTTTGACAGATAATTTTATTAATAATTGAATGCACCACAACATTAACCTAAATATCTACATAGTGCACCTGCAACAAATTAAAATTAGTATTTATAGTATGACAAGGTGGCTGGTGAAATAAAAGCATGCCGGGTTTAGGATCAAAATACTTTAATTTTATGAACGATTAAACAACACTTATTTATAACTAAGAACGAAACAAAATGGTATAAAGAAATTATTGTTTATTCGCGTATGAATGTAATGATACGTATGTATGTTTGATACCGGCGTTTGT
This sequence comes from Psylliodes chrysocephalus, assembly GCA_927349885.1. Taxonomy (NCBI): domain Eukaryota; kingdom Metazoa; phylum Arthropoda; class Insecta; order Coleoptera; family Chrysomelidae; genus Psylliodes; species Psylliodes chrysocephalus. Next base: position 66,730,209 of record OV651817.1, read on the forward strand.
ATGTGTGCACGTACGGCAACGTCAGCTATCGTCTTACCATTGCAATCGCGTAAGACAGACTGCCCAGTGGACGGATAAACAGAGCAGAACACTCACAACCTGTGCGCAGCGACAAATAGTACCAGACAAGATACTTTACACTGATAGGTTGTAGCCAGAGATAACAGAGATATAGCCATTCATTGATAAAATATAATATTCACGATGCCAATGCCGCGTTTGAGAATCCACATCAGATGCATCCGATGTGAATTCTCAAACGCGGCACAAGATTAAGTCGGCAATCATAACACTTCATTTGTTGGTCCGCGGTGAGAAGACGAAAAGTGAGAAGTAGAAGAGCGGATAAAGAGAAGGGTTTTAATATAACTTTATTTTATCAGTGAATAAATGTGTAAGCCAGGGAGTAAGCGATGTGCGCTTTTAATAAACAACGTAACGGTGTAAGCCCTGTTGCCACTTCCAACTTACGATTACTAGGTTTTGGAATTTATTGTAAATAATTACATTTAATTTAGTTAAATTTGATATAACTAATGATTCAATTTTTTTTTTGGTTACAGTTGAAATAAAATAGGTTGAAATATTTTAGCTTTTTTAATATATGTAAATATTTTTGTAAACCCTCCTGTGTCCCTTAGAATATGTCTTATTCAGGACCGCACGATATTTGTTAGTAGTTACATCTCCTGTTATCTCTGGCTGTAGCTATCGGTGTCCAGTGAAGTAACGTGTTACTACAGTAACCTTTTTTAATTTTAACTTAATTTTTTCTTTAGTTAAGATAATGTTATACAGTGCATTGAATTACTAATAAAATTATAACTTTCAAATGAAGTGACACACTTCATAATACGTGACAGTTTTGTATCCCGCTACCCAGACAGCACACTAAATTCTTTGGATAGCTAGTGGACATCCCATTATCCACTGAATGTCTAGTCCATGGTGGACATCTATTTTATATCCATGAGATGTAATTTATAGATATGCAAATGTCCATAAATAATAGTAATTACATAACAAATCATTAAAAAATAACGCCATTATGGCTAATAGTACCGTTTTGCTGGATATCCCCAAAATATATTATATATCCTTGATATAGACGGACATTTGGATATCCATATAAGATCCACTGGATATCTATGATATCCTGTGGATATATATGGGATTTGCTGCGTTGTCTGGGTAAAGGGCGCTAAAATAAAAAAATACTTCAATTAATTGTTCATACCTTTTCGATGAAGTGCCGCACCATCTATATTAATATTAAAAAAAAAATAATAGGGGTTGCTGTCACACTGTCACGTAAAATGCCTAGATTAAAATAAAAATTGATGTGTCCAAGTATATTTCAGGATTTTTAAAATAATATCAACAATCATTTTATTCCATTAGTGGTTTCCATACTGTATCATATAAATATTACTAGGTAGTAAATATGCCTCTTTCTTTTTAGCTACATTAGAACATATGCTTACCCAGACAGTTCAATGGACGTCCATTTTAGATCCATTTGAGGGTAAGAACGGTCATAGCCGTATTTGGACATCCAGTATATGTCCGTTTACAAACATGAATTTGACAGCTGCATATCAATATCCAGTGAACATTTGTTTTTGTACTTAATTTTAACTTTAGTAGAATTTTGACGTCCATCTTAGGTCATTATTTATTGAGTTTACCAGATAATATTTATCCATACATACTTTATTTTTTGTTTTAAACATAATTGGTAATTAAAAATTAAAAAAAATGAATCTTTTGCAGTTTATTCTATCAGCGAAATCTTATTCTATTAAAATCATATCTAGTAACAAATTTTTTAGTGTCGAGGTCGTATATCATCTGGAAGTGTAGAACATGAATAAATAATTAAGGTGTATGGCGAGTTGCAAAATAAATAAATTATGAATAATCTAAAATAGGGTGTGGGTGGGTTGTGTATGTGTAAAAAAATGGAGATGTGGTGGTGGTCCCAAAGTAAATGATGCAATGGAATATAATCCAGAAAGGGACATTTTTTTGAATGTCAAGTATCCTATTAAAAACGTTCAATGGACGTCCATTGGCCATCCATTGGTTATTATTTAAAATTTATTTGTGGATATAGAATGTCAAAACATAATCCAGAAAGGAACATAGACTGAATGGTCAAAAGTGTTTCATTTATATACTCCACTGGACATCCATTGGATATCAGAAGTCCAGAAAGAAAAAACTCATTTTTGTATGTCCAGATATATATATATCATTTTTTGTGCTTTAATTTATAAAAACTTAAAGGTCTATCCAAGTAAAAAAAAATAATGGATTGCAATTTTTATCATAGGTTATTATTTTTGTTTTAAATTCACATCAACTACACAAATTTTAAAATATATTATTAGTAAATTTTAATCAGCACCACCCTTTTTATTTAGTTGCTACATTACTTCATGCATTGTCCAGAATTGTTAAAATAAAGAAGAGACAACTAATTATTTTTCTATTTCATTCTTCCTACAATACACAAAATAATGAGGCTGAAGCTAGCAGATAAACTAGCAGACAAACCTCGCGGCGGTCGCTTAATATTTTGATATTGTTATTCGGCAAAATATTTGGTTTAGGTGGACTTTAGTAGCATCAAAGTTAGAAATAAATAAAAATTAGTGTATTCATTGAAAAAAATGGAATAATTCAATTTGAATTATTAGTTAAAACAAGGTAATCTTACATAAAGACGGGAATGAAACAAACACGTTTAAAATGTGATTATAATTTTAATTTTTATACCAAATATTCATTAGGTTTTTATTAATTGATTAAACAAAAAATTATGGCCAAGCAATGATTTAAAATATATTTTTTTGGTCTTTCTAAAGTCAGGTGTTTTGTTGTCAAACGACTAGGTCCATTTGCACCACTAGTCGTTAAGAAATAAGCCAAGCTTAAAATGACATTTCTCCATTGACAATGTCATTTTAAGCTTCCCTTATTGGATATCATTAGGATTATGCAAATATGTAATTTTTAAAATTTTGGCACTTAGGCCCTTTTGAAGTTAAAAAATTGTCCAATAATTATTAATGGACAATTTTTGTACTGATCTCGACTTGAATTTATGCAAGTAGCTCTGCTGTATTTTTTATTAAGCTAATGCATATCTTTTTAATAGTTTTGTGCGTAACGACACTTTAACGTGTTCATAGTAACACTTGGTATTATCTTTGAATCAAGTGATTGTTAAGGTTTATGAGCCCATTGACACTTTGTTTAAGGAGTGCAGAGATACTAATCTCTAATTTTGTGCCTGTTACTGTTAAGGTTTTTGTGCCTAGTTCAATTATTGCCTAGCGGCAGGCTTTATTTTTCTTTTTTTGGTGAGTTTTTAGAGATCTTGCTATGTAATGATTTATTTTTTTTTTTTGAATTATAATAATATATTAAATCATTCATACTAAAAATTATACCTGGATTTTCGTGCTATATATTGGTTTTTGTCATTTGGATAAAGTAAGGTTTATCCGCGGAATGGCGCATTTTTAAAGACCTAAAAAACGTATTTGCAGGTCTTGCTATGTAATGATTAATTTTTTTAAATTATACTAATGTATGGAGTCATTCATACTAAAAATTATATCTGGATTTTTGTGCTAAATGTTGGTTTTCCTTATTTTGAAAGAGTAATGTTTATCAGCGGAACCGCGCATTTTTAAAATTATGCCTGAATTTTCGTACTAATTATTGGATTTTGTCATTTTGATAAAGTAAGGTTTATCCGCGGAATCGCGCATTTTTAAAGACTTAGAAAGCGTATTTGGAGGTCTTGCTATGTAATGATTTATTAATTTTTTAAATTGTACTAATGTAAGGAGTCAGTCATACTAAAAATTATATCTGTATTTTCGTGCTAAATATTGGTTTTTGTCATTTTGATAAAGTAAGGTTTATCCGCGGAACCGCGCTTTTAATAGACCTAAAAAACATATTTACAGGTCTTGTTATGTAATGATTTATTATTTTTTTGAATTATAATAATATTATATTGAATCATTAATACTAAAAATTATACCTGGATTTTCGTGCTAAATATTGTTTTTTGTCATTTTGATAAAGTAAGGTTTATCCGCGGAACCGCGCTTTTTAAAAGACCTAAAAAATGTATTTACAGGCCTTGCTATGTAATGATTTATTATTTTTTTGAACTATAATAATATATTGAATCATTCATACTAAAAATTATACCTGGATTTTCGTGATAAATATTGTTTTTTGTCATTTTGATAAAGTAACGTTTTTCCTCAAAACCGCAAATTTTTAAAGACCTAAAAACTATATTTAGATATCTTGTTATTTAATGATTTTTTATTTATCGCTAGTAGTGTATTAAATTATTGGTATAAAAATACTATTTGTAATCTCATGCTTAATGTGTTTTTTTGGTCTCTTTGTTCTCATAGTCGTTTAACGACAAAACACCTGACTTTAAAAAGACCAACAAAAAAAAACATATTTTAAATCCTTGCTCAGCCATAATTTTTTGTTAAATCAATTATCAAAAACCTAATGAATATTTGGTATAAAAATTATATTTATAATCGCATTGTAAATATGTTTGTTTTATCCCCGTTTTTCTGTAAGATCTTGTTTTAACTAATAATTCAAATTGAATAAATCCATTTTTTTTAATAAATACACTAATTTTTATTTACTTCTAAACTTTCATGATACTAAAGTCCACCTAAACCAAAGATTTTGCCGAATAATAATATCACTGACATGCAGTTTGACCTAGCTTCAGCCTCATACAAAAGATGGGATTAATAGGAGAAGAAAAGTAGACATTTGGCAACACAATTTAAATTCACTGAATTTATTGGTACATGTCACCTGACATATGGGACAAAATTTTCAACTTTAATAATTATTTCTTCAGACTGCAGTGATATCTGAAAGGCAAAATTTTGTTAAAGTACTTTGTAAATGTTAAACGTTGAAATGACCCAATTATAGTCCATTGGAAAGATCAAAATACTTCATACAATACCAACCATTCTTAATCAATATTTAGTAGAAACATAATTATTTATTTGAACTAATTTGTGTGAAACTAGGCATTAGAGAAAACAAAATCATTTTCAAAATCAAATTAACAAAAGAAAGAAAAAGTAACTACTACTGTGAATAAAAATATTCATGCATAAATGATAAAACACTAATTTTCAACAACCAGACAGTAGTTTAGCATAACCAGAAGCAATGAATATTACATTTGTAATTGTGCAAAACTAAAAACACATATTAAATAAAACAAACTGTTAAAATAATAAACTAACTAGTGTCAGTGTTAACTAAGAAGTATAAAACAACTCCATCTAAAGCAAAACATACTTTTGAACATTACCTTGATAATGACACTAGGTTTTATATTACTGTTCAAATCAGGAGAATATGGGGACTCACAAGCCTCACACACTGTATAATTAGCACTATTTAGTAAAGTACATTGCTTGCAAGTCCAAGTTGTTGATGGTACCAAACTTTTAACCGTCCACATGTAGTTACTACTTGGACTATACGAAATATTATTTATACCACTGGCAGTAGTTCTTATATCTTTCTGTTGTTGACCGTCTATTGAAGAATCACAGCTTTTTTGAGCCACAGAGCAGCTTAAACTTTTTATCAATGATAAAGACTTGTTTCTTTGACATTTACATATATAAGGCCTACTGTAGTTTAAAATATCGTATTTTTGTATTGGATTCAAAGAGCAAATTTTGCAAGGAGATTCTGTGATGTTCATGGTTTTGAAACGTGAATTACAGATTATACATCTGTGTAGTGTTGTCAAGAAATTAATATCACAAGATTCACAATACGAAGTGAACAACACTGATGGTAAACTGATAAACTTTTTTAATTTAGTGGGTTCTACACATTTTTTAGCTACTGATGAGGTGTTAAGGAGAATCACACGTTCATCTACAGCAGTATTATTCACAGCACTGAAAAAAATTGACCTGCATTTATTGATCTTTCATGACAATATAAATAGCAACAATGTTATCCTACCTTTTAACTAAGTCCTTCTTTGGGGACCTTGCACGCCTAATTACTGTACAACTAGAATTACTGTCAAAATTAGATTCACTGAAGGGTAAATTAGAATCATTGAGACTTTGTCGTGGTGTTCCACATCGGATACATTTTTTCCTTTCAGTTGGATTGATCAAACTACAAAAAGTACAATGCCATTGTAGGACAGATGCAATAGCTCCCATGGTATATGGTACATGGCTAAAAGACCCATTAATGTATCAACTAATATCATAAAGATTTTTATATCTTAAACAAACAGCTGATTTTTTGTCAATATTTTGAAAATATAACAAAAGCTGATAAAATGTCGATATAATCTGCACACGCGCATGACAATCTAAGAAAAACAAAAGGAAAATGTCATATTTCATTTACGTTGGTTAACCTGTAATCCAGAAATATTAGGCGTTTTCTACACTGAACTACATATTAAACTGGAAGAACAAAGCCGATCAACAAAATCAAGCCAATTGGGCATTCCAAACTGAATGCCTACCAGTGGGCTTTGACGGGTTATGATATTGCAAAATTATGGCAACCCTGTAGACCTGGTGATTTGACAAGGTCAATGAAATAGATAGTTACATAGATTGATTATCCATATTTTTCAAAATAAACATAAGCGTATGCCTTGGAGTAAAAATGTTAGCAATTATTTTTTTTTAAATATCTAAAGGCTAAAAATTGGTTTTAAAACACATTTTTGCTAAACCGATTCAAATTGATAAATATTTGCCAGGCAATATGGCCGCTCGTAAACGACCAGCTTTGAGCAATCTATATAACTATATATGTATCATTGACCCTGTTAATGACAACATGACAACAGGGTTGCCATATCTAAACTGTCATTACCCACTGGTAGCCATTTGGACAGGTCGTTGGAATGCCTAATAGCGAGATGATATTTGACACTTTGGCGCCCACATGTGCGTATCGAAATGCACTAAAAAGGATCATCAAAGGCATTTCTTTATAAGCTTACCAGAACATACTTCTGTAACCAGAGCATTTCTTTATAACGTTTGGTTACTCTGCTTTGGTTACATGTTACCAAAGCATATGTAGCTATATCTAACGAGGCATTTATTTATAAGCTTACTAGAACATACTATAATAAAAAATAATAAAGTCAAAACATCATAAAATTTCTAAAATTCAAATTCCGTTTAGAAATCCCCAAACTTAAATTAGGCATTCCAACGACCTGTCCAAATGGCTACCAGTGAGTAATGACAGTTTAGATATGGCAACCCAGTTGTCAAGTTGTCATTAACAGGGTCAATGATACATATATAGTTATATAGATTGCTCAAAGCTGGTCGTTTACGAGCGGCCATATTACCTGGCAAATATTTATTAATTTGAATCGATTTAGCAAAAATGTGTTTTAAAACCAATTATTAGCCTTTAGATATTTAAAAAAAAATAATTGCTTACATTTTTACTTCAAGGCATAAGCTTATGTTTATTTTGAAAAATATGGATAATCCATCTATGTAACTATCTATTTCATTGGCCTTGTTAAATCACCAGGCCTACAGGGTTGCCATAATTTTGCCATAATTTTGCCATATCATAACCCACTGATAGCCATTCAGTTTGGAATGCCTAATTAAATTTGACATATGACATTCAATAATAGGGAAACCCCAGTATAAAGAATAATACAGTAGCGACAGATCATTTTTTATGAGGTGTCCATATTTTTCTGCGCATGTCCGAAAATAAGCGACAAAAACGTCAACGTCAATAGTGTCAATGCGATGTAAATATGTCATTATTTTTGTTTGTTTGCAGTGCATATTTTGAGACATTTTTATTATTTTAGTTTTTCATTTATTGTGTGATATTTTTGAAATGGCTTCTGCACCTGATCAGAAAAAAAGAGATGTGTCTATCGCCCTTGTCCATCTCAAACAGAGTAAACAGACAAAGGGACAAGTTATTTTGCATTTCCCATGGAGCCATAAAGGTATGTCTTGAGAAAATACTTTCAGTTTTTATATTTGAAAACCAAATATTTATTTGACAACCAAATATTTATTATTTAAATGTCTTGAGGACAATTTTTACAATTTCAACAAAAATAATTAAAAAATATATAATTTCTGAACTACCCTCAATCTAAACATTTGTTATCAACTTTTTTATATTTTAGGGCCAACATGTGGTTAAGAGCTTGTAATAGGGAAGATTTGAGTAACATAGATGTGAACAGTCTTCATCGGAATTACAGGTTGTGTGAGAAGAATTGTTTTTCTAAAACGTTGAACCGTAAACGTTTATTGCCTACTGCTGTTCCCACATTTTTTATCCATCTAGGTCATCAGCCAAATGTCTATCTTCTCCCTAGTACATCGACCAAGTGCTTCCTCTGTTGAGACTATCATTGAACATGAACGAGACATTTTTGAAAGCGTACCATGTGCAACCTTTGGACATTCTTAATCAAAAATCCTACCTCCAAATTATTATAATGAATTAGATGTTCTTTGATTCACTATGTCCATTGATTAAAAATGTTCTGATTGACTACATCTAATCAAAATATATATGTATTTCTTGTAAAGTAGCAAAAAGAAAACAAAAAAATGTATTTTGTGGTGTTATTATTTTAACTGTTTTTTAATTTTTGATTTGTTTTATTTATACAATATTTAAGCACTTAAACAATAATATATATAATCTTATAAACAGTTGTATGATATATACATTAGGGAAATTAGGACAAGGATGATTAAATTCTATTTCTTTCATAATATCAAAAAAAGCTATGGGATATACCAGACACATTACACAGGTATTGCTAAAAATAGATATAACATTTTTTTATAATTTAAATATATAGATAATAAACTTTTCATTTGGAGTTTTTAGGCCTCCATAAGTGCTTTATTTGCAATCATATGTTAAAATCTGTGAACTATCCTAATCGTCACATTCTTTTGAAAATTTAATAAATGTATCACATCCATGTATGCCTAAAGCTTTTTTGATCAAATAGCCACAAACATATTTAAATGGATTTTGAACTATTATATCTTCTGTCCTGTAGCTGTAATTAGGAAGAAAAACAGCTTCTCGAGTGTTTATTTATTTCAGGATACAGAGAGACAATATTTTTTGCATCTAATTGTAGCAAGTGCTTGTCCAGGTCTTCATTACAATTCATGGAATTGCAATGAAGATAATTTTGACAAAAACGTTTTTTGAATGCCCTTTCGAATTGTACAGGTGTTGGATTAATTAAATTCCCACCCTGTTGCCTAATGGACCCAACAAATTTTTCTAGACAGTCACTGTTGATTCTTCTAGCCATTAAATATTTAAATCCCGCAGCAGATAACCATTCCCATACAAATTTTAAACCATAAAATCGTTAAATATAAACATCTAATTTTTATGATGTGACGTTAATAGTATTTAATTATATACATAGGTAATATAAGCAATTGGGCAGCATTTTGCTTAACGGGTGACTTACAACAGGCATTTGCTAAAACTCATCTGAAGTCAAAAATTTGTACGTAGGAACAAAAATTGAAATAAAATAATTCTTGTATTGTAAATTCATTAAAAACTTACTAATTTGTAATTGTGTGTTTTAATAAATATTATTGCTATATGTTGTTTCACTTCTAAAAAGATACCTACATAACCTCATTTTAAATAAAAAAATAAGGTGCTGAGTTAATTTATTAGTTCCAGGAAGAAACCAAAAACTGTTTAACACATTTCATACAATGAATGGCATACAAAAGTAATTTATTTTATTCTAATGATAAAATTTTAAAATTGGCACATCTAGATTTTCACCGGAACTCATTTATTTAAGTTACACAATATTTTGATTAATTTATTTGCCTAGAATACATTAAAATGTTATATGTACATGTTTTAATTTTTTTCTAATTGTACATCGCTAATTTGCAATTTTAGAGTTTACTTTTCTCCGTGTAGAAATAAGCGACAAAAACGTCAACTGTCATTAAAAATCTGACCACCCCAAAGAAGACGAGATGCTAAATGCCACTGGTGGCTCCATATAATGCGCATGCTCGCTAAATTGTCATAAGAATGATGTAAATATACGCGGCAAAGTTTAAAAACATGTAAAAGGAATCTTTTTACGTATTTCAATAATTGTCAGATACAAAAATGAAGGGACTTTTAAAAACTGTTAATACAGTAAGTAAGGATATTAAAAATACGTGTTTAAATAGTTTTTTAATGTATTTAAATAATGGAGGGCGTTTTAAAAATTATGAATGCAGTAAATAGAATATTCAAAATAAGTGATTAAAATGTTTTTAATATAACTGGTATTTCGAATTTTTTTTTAATAAAACGAATAATGTGATTTTAATTTAATATTTTTACAGATAAACTTAATGTTTCTTTCATATTTGTAGTAGATAAGCCAGATTTGTGGTTATCCGACAAGGCCAATAATGATCATAACGTTTTGTTTAGGAAAATAAATAAAACACAAAAATATGGTGTACCTTATGTACCTATATTTTTAAGAAGTTTATAATCTTATATATCTATATCATATATAGGTAGATATATAAAAATAATAATATAATTACTGAAAATAAAAATAATATTAAAAAACATAAATAAAGTAGTGTATTATTGAAATAAAATGAAAAATAAGTTGTTCATAATAGGTACCCAGACAGCACACCAAATCCTTTGGATATCTACTGAACATCCCAATATCCACTGAATGTCCAGTCCATGGTGGATATCTATTTTATATCCATGAAATGTAATTTATAGACATGCAAATGTCCATAAATAATTGTAATTATATAGCAAATTATTAAAAAATTACGCCATTGTACTCGCCATTGTGGCTAATAGTACCGTTGAGATATTTAAAATTAATTTTTTTTAAGGTGTATTCAATATCCCATGGACATCCACTATAAATATAAATATATCAAAGTCTAAGCGCGGACGCAAACCATCGTGGATATCTACTAGATGTAATTTTTGATTTTGCTTCCTAAGTATAGATGGCGATACCACTTTCGTATCTACTCATGCTTAACCCGCCGTAATTGAGTTTGATCGACATTGTTTCAGAAACAGACTTCATTAGAGACTGAAGTCGAGAAGTTCCATTTATTGCTGAAGATTCCTAATAAGGATGATTTTCTCCTTAGTAGGCAAAATCAAAGGCAGATTGTTGGGAATATTTTTTACCTCTATTTTCTTTCGACGTTATTTAATAACCATTGGTTACTTATGAACCTCTACTAAAAATAATTATAAAATATTTATCTGAATTTCTATATCCTGGGATATAGACGGACATTTGGTTGGATATCCACAAAATATATTCTATGGATATGTCTGGGGTTTCTTGTATTGTCTGGAGATACTCATTAGATATTTTGCTGAATATCCATAGGATATCTTCTATATTCTGGATATAGACGGACATTTGGATATCCATATTAGTTCCACGGAATATTTCTGATATCCTGTGGATATATTGGATATCCACAAAATATATTCTGTGGATATCTCTGGGATTTGGTGTGTTGTCTGGGTAAGTATATCTATTCCACCTATATATGCCTACGATTGATGTCAAAACAATGGCTAATTATAATTACAAATATAGGACAAAATAATTCAAAATATAATCACAGCTAATGATGAACTTCTACATTTATATACTAATTGCAAATCCAATATTTACTATAATATAGATCAGGATTCTGTGGACTTTAAAACTTCTACTATTACCACCTTATTACATAATACATAGGTGTGCAGATTTTTAAAAAATCGTTTTTTTCTTTTTTATTACTGTGGTGGAAATTTTTCTCATGAACACCTTCCCCTTACGGTTGGCATCTAGTGTGAGGCTCACAGCTTGCTTTGTTTAGAGCACATGTCACTAAAAACAGCACATAGATCCTATTGTTCCACCCTGAAATTGCCTGTAATTACAACTGTTATACCAAGAATTTATTTCTTCTGCAATCTGAACAAAAATAAACCTAACAGTAGAAAACAACCCCCATAAAGTACCCTTCAGATGCTCTATGTGGAAAATCTAATCAGCTCATTTCAGAATAAAAAAACCTTAAGTTTAGAATTTGATGTTATTCTCTTTATCAATTTTTGAGTTATCATGGATGCAGATAGACAATATCGCAAAAATGATTGATCATTTTTGAAACGGGGAACAATATTTTTATTGGGAGCTTTATTGCTGCTGTTCTTGAAGACAATCATATTTCTGTAATTTAACAAATGTCTGATTTACTTTAACAAATAACAATTTTTTGATTTGTTTTTTTTTTACTATTTAATAAATTAACAAAAATATATGCTATCAAAATAATATATCCATTAACCCAAATAAGATGAGATCATTTTATCAATACCTTCTGTTTTTAGTAAAGATATTAATCTCTTTTAACTTTCCAAGTACCTAGACTGAAACGTTTTTCATAAAAAATGGTTCCTAGAGACAGACTAATAGTTATAAAACTATACATTTTCATTAAAAAACTTCCATGAATTTTATCAGTCATATAATTTCATTAGGTATATTTATGTAATTACGCACTACAAATGTTTCGATATAAGCCATAATCATATTTGGAATGTTAATTTTAAACTTGTGACTATACCTAATAAAATTACCTATATAACCAATAAAAACAAAGATTTTTATTGAAAATATATATTATGTATAATAATAATATAGTCAAATTATTAAAAAAATATATGTTATTACAATAAAACCCAATATTATTTTACCTGATTTTGTATACACCCACAATGCAAATAATTTTGAAGCTATTAGGTAGTAGACCCTTTATTCACTTTTGAAATTCTCAAGTGTTGCAAATCTAGATTGTGACCATAATGTATATTTTGAAAGGGTACATATACTGCTTTTTTGTTAAATTGTGGTTATAATAAATAACATTTCCTCCAGTACTCTTCTACGTTCTAGCTATAGTGTAGATATTAGTTACACTTATATTAACCATTTCAAAATTGCTTTTCCAGCTTTCAAATATTGGTGCTTAAAACATCATATTGGAATAAAAGGGAAACTTTTACCATTTTTATTTGCAAATACAATATCCTGTAATTGTGAACTTGCTGTATTAAACTTTCACTTTTTTGGTAGGATGAGTTAGGTATTGCAGTCCTGTTTCTGTTTCCAAACCGTGTACTTCTCGACTATGTCTATTTAAATTGGACTTCTTAGAAAACAATTTCTCACAAACGGAGTATTACAACATTCCATTTTGATAAACAACAATTATCACTCTTCTAGAATGAACAAAGGAGAGAATGACAAGTTAAAAACGGCGCCAATCTTGATGACACATTTAGCGAGCATGCGCATTATATGGAGCTACCAGTGGCATTTAGCATCTCGTCAAAGACGAAGAGAGGGTAGAACCAAAGAAGTAGAGAGGGTAGAACGATAAGGTACCGTCTGCGCATCCATCACGAGTGTAGAAATTATGCGTGATTCAGCCTTCCACTCTTACACACGTAAATGATAAGGAGAGGTTGCCCTAAAGCACTGTAAACAAATTCCAGGATCGACTTTATTCAGCGATTATGTTCATGTTCAGCTCTGTTTTTTGTTTGTGTTTTGGCTGTTGTAAGCTTTTTTGGCGTCAATTCTTTGTTATCTTGCTTATATTTATGATTTTTTATGCTTTTATTCCGATTTAGTATTAAATTATACTTGTTAATTATTTTTCGATGCACTATTTTATAATTGTTGCACAAAATGTTGTTAAACCGTCCCTGAATTTTGTTTACAAAATGTGCAAAACGAAATTGTGCATAGTGTCCAGACTTTTTCATTGACAGTTATCATTCTACCCCTCTCCACTTCATTGGGTAGAACGATAAAGTACCGTCTGCGCATCCATCACGAGTGTAGAAATTATGCGTGATTCAACCTTCCACTCTTATACATGTAAATGACAAGGAGAGGTTGCCCTAAAGCACTGTAAACAAATTCCAGGATTGGCTCTGTTCAGCGATTATGTTCATGTTCAGCTCTGTTGTTTGTTTGTTTTGTGGCTGTTGTAAGCTTTTTTGGCGTCAATTCTTTGTTATCTTGCGTATATTTGTGATTTTTTATGCTTTTATTTCAATTTAGTATTAAATTATACTTGTTAATTATTTTCCGATGCACTATTTTATAATTGTTGCACAAAATGTTGTTAAACCGTCCCTGAATTTTGTTTACAAAATGTGCAAAACGAAATTGTGCATATGCTGCGTTTGAGAATCCACATCGGATGCATCTGAGATGTAAAAAATCTTTGATCACGTGATTCAGTATACGTAAATGTAATGGGACAGATGTGTCCGATGTGGATAAAAAAACGCTCGAGATGTAAAAAATGCATCCGATGTGGATTCTCAAACGCAGCAATAGTGTCTAGACTTTTTCATTGACAGTTATCATTATACCCCTCTCCACTTCATTGGACCACCCCATAGATATGAAGAGGGGAGATAGGAAAATGGCTGCCCGGGTGGCAAGCAAAAACGTTTACGATAGCGTAAATGCGGGGGAGGATTTGAGTCTGCGCATTAGTTAGAATATTGTGACATTTGACATTTAGTTGTCTTGTGATTGTTGTTATTTTTAGCAATTTTTGTACGATTTTTAAAGTTTTTGTGAGTTTTGGAAAGTTATTTTGATCCCTAAAGACGTCCTAAAGACTGCTATAAACAATGGTTAAAACATGTTTAGTTTTATTCTGTCCAAACCGATGAAATAATTCCGAAGAACTTGTCATAAGTAAGTTTTTAACACCAATACAGACCCGTATTTAACAATTATTTTTGGATGAATCAATTAGGTATTTAATTATTGTTCTAGCCCAGTATCCATACTGGGGTTCTAATAAAAACCTTTTATCTAGTTATATATAATTATTCGTTTTTATTTGTCTTTTAGGTTAGAAAAAAAAGGCTTAATGTAATGGAAGCTCCTATAAAGAAAATGTATGTCAAGGAAATATTTTAAAATCGTTCAAGCATTTCTTGTTTTGAATTTTAGTCAGTGATAAAACTGTGATTAAAAAGAATGCCACTCCTACTTTATTTTGGCCAGGTAATAAAAAAAAGAACATGTTCCAGAAGCTCATGAACAGAAAATTTCACCAAAGGATGCTAGGTAAGTTTTATTTCTATTTCATTTAAATATAGGTAATACCCTATATGCTTGCTAACACTATTTATAATGAAGCCTTCTTTTTTTTAGTAAACTTTTCAAACCATTTTTTAATAGAATTTTAAGCAGTTCTAATAGTGCTGGCTTTAGAAGATCTACCAAAAGAAATTATTGAAAACTAACCAAAATCATTCATTAATGTGTAAGTTACCAGATTAAATGTGTTTCATAACCAGCATGTAGTTATAAATTATATTTATTCATTTTTATCTGTTTTAGGTTAGATAAAAAGTATTGGAAGATCACACAAAGAAAATTTTAAAATATGTTTGAAGCATTTTGAATTTTAGTCAGTGATAAAACTGTGATTAGAAGGAATGCTACTGCTACTTAATTTTTGCCAAGTAATCAAAAAGAGAACATGCTACAGAAGTTCATGCAAAGGAGGCTAGGTAGGTTTATTTCTACTTCATTTAAACATAATGCCTATGCAGTCTATATTATACCACTGTTTTACAGAATTTTAAGCAATTTAGATAGTGGAGATGATCTCCTAATAGAAATTATTGAAAATGAATCAAAAGAATTCATTCTTATGTTTAAGTGACTTGATTGAATGTCATGTACTATTCGTTTCATACGCTTGCATTTGAATATGCACATTTGATGCATTTTTTACCTTTGGAGCATTATTATTTGTTTATTCACATCTACTAAATTTGCGTTTGATTATATTTTCTTCATTTAAAATGATATTTTGAGGATTGTCAAACTTGACATTTTTTGTTATTGGATTTGTTCCATGCCAGGTTCAGTTACAGGTTCATCGATTTATTCTTTGTTTATGCTAGCCATATATGCTCATGAATATAAAAGTGATCATTTGTTTGATTTTTGTTAAGTTTTCAAATTTAGATTTTTTCTATAATATAGGTATCGCTAACCATCAGTAACTAGAGAGTAGGTATTTTAATTCAAAAAATAGTTTTAAAGTAAATAATCATAAGAAAAATTACAACTACTTTTGTATTCATATTATAATGACTCAAAGGTCAAACACAAAAAGTATAAAACTTGTCATTGTCATTTTTACCACATGGCCAGTAGGTCTAGAGTGTTTCTTTATTACATCTACATTTAACCCTAATCTTTTGTTACGTGATAAAAATTCACATCTCATCAGATGCATCCTATATGATGATAAACAAGCACAGCTATAAGCATGCAAATTTAATAATCTTAAATCTTTCCATGTAAATATCTGTTAAATAGTGATTTTTTTTAATTGCAGAAATACAGTAAAGAAGACAGAAATGCAGATATCTAAACATACCAAATGTGGTACAGATATCAAAAACGACAGCAGACGTATAAATGATGCAATGTTACACTCGTTCCCGTAGCAAGTTCTACCTGTGTTAAAGAAGAGAAATATGATTAGTATCAATGCTGGAACATTTTTACTGTGTCGTTAATGTTTTCAAATAGGTAGTTTTCTTAGAATTAAATGTCAATAAATGGCATGTAGTTGTTATAATTTATACACCTGATACTCTTATCAAAATATCTACTTGTAATATGTTTTGTATTTCATATACTGCTATAGAATTTTTAAAAGGGAAAGTATACCTTATAATAAGTAGACCAAGGTATATTCTAGCTCAATAAAAAAATTCAAAAAGCATAATAGTTAAAAAAATGTAATACTTTCCTAATACAAAACGTATTTCTAATCAGGCAATGATCGAGAGTTGTTTCAAAAATAATATAATTAAGTTGTATGTATTTTACTTATTTATACCTAAATGTTTTTATATATTTTACATTTACTTTTGACGACTGTAAACAACATATCGAAGGCAACAAGGCTAGACCTCGTAAGTCGCAAAATCAAAATTTTTCAGGAGATAAAAAAAAAGATTCACAAGTGCATAGAACAATCCATTTTACTCAATAATGGGACTAATATTTAACCATATTTTGTTCAAAAATTTTAATACATACTTCATTTATACAGTAGATGGAGTGAAATCTTTTAAACGAGATTATCATAAAATATAATGTTCAGTGGCAATGTTAGTTACGAGGTCCTGCATTGTGGCTCTCGATATGTCCAAAATATAGAAAAAAGCCCAATTTAGATAATACAATAAATATTGTACAATTTTAAATAAAAACTCTAACCTTATATTTTACAGTATCTATAAATTATAATAAAAAATATATATAGATCCTTAGCCATTCAGCCAGTTTTAAATTAAATACAATTCATACAAATAATTATATTTTTATATATTTTGTAATTCTATATTGTAATTGACTAACACCCAGTTGGAAGAACACTTATATAAATCTTTCAATATCTAATGATCATATAATTTTATTAGACTGAACGTAATTTGATGTTCATATCATTAAGACAAATCACATTCTCAAACTCTGTCAAAGTTTATCGTACCTATAAATTTTAATGAATATTGTTGCAATGGTTGTTTGTATCTGGGTACGATATACATTTATATTAGTATGTACACATTTTTTTAAATTTTAAATATGTATATATTTGTTTTCTGTCTTTGTCAATAAGATGTATTTTTCAACAATAAAGCAATTTGAATTAGGAACCTGCGAATATCAGGCAGATACTCATGTCACTCGTAGCATCTAAATTTGTGTCGATGTATGTAGTGAAAAGAGCATAAGTTGGAACCATATCGATGCTTTCTGACAGTGGTCTCCCTTTGTTATCTGCATGTTCCTATTAAACTTTGTTAAACTCACTGTAAGATATACCTTCTGTGTTAAAAAGGCCGTACCTGTCTAGTATCCTAAAGATATTTTAATAATAAGTAGTTTTCTTTGAATTAAATGTTATATATTCTTTGTATTTGTTAATGTCCTGAAGATTGTATTTGAACAAAATGTTATTCAATTCTTATAATTTGTACCCCTAATACTATTATTAAAATAACTGCTTGCAATATTTTGTTTTTTTTTTCAAGGATTTTCAAATGTTAGGTAATTTTCTTTGAATTAAGTGTCTCATTTATTTTTTAATAATTTTTACACCTGATACTAAACTATTATTAAAATACTTGCAATGTTTGTTAAATATTTTTGTATTCTGTAGCATCTTGCAAGATTTTCAAATAAAAGAAATAAATAGTTCAAATAAGTACCTAGTTTTGTTTTCTTCATTGGTCCCCAGCCTAAACTTAAATTTGCCTTTATTTCCAAGATTAAGTTTTGATAGGTATAATTTAATAAATATTTCACTCGTTGTCTACAATATTCGACTCGATAGTGGAGTCGGTAAGCATCTGGTATTCATTTGTGATCAGGAGATAATGGTTGTAATTCTATAGCAAAAATGGTTTACTCTCTACAGGAAAGAATCGAAATAATTATCCTTTATGAAGAGGTTGGAAAATGCGCACGAACGGCAGCATTTAAATGAAAGGCATCCTAATTGTAATGTAAGTCATATGTATACTCTCGATTTGGTAGCAAAATTTTTGGAAACTGGTTCGGTGAAAAATAGGAAAAGAACCGACGAGTACTAAATGAAGAAGCTCTAATTGAGGTTTTGGGAACATTTGTTACCGTGTCAACTAGCTCCATACGAATAGTAGCAGAACAGATGGGAATATCACGCGAGACTGTAAGAAGAACACAGAAAATGTATAAATTTCATTTATCTAAAATGCAGTTACTTCAAGAGCTCTACGAAGATGATTTTGATAAAAGAATAGAGTTTTGTAAAACCATGTCTGATCAAGTCAACGCCAACCCCAATCTTCTGCTGAATATCTGTTTCAGGGATGAATCTTCATTTTTTTCTAAATGACAATGTTAATAAACACAAATGTTGGTACTGGAGCGATGAACACCAGGTATATTATTCAAGAAGGGCATACGCAATTATTGGTTCTTTATTTAATGAAAGAAACTTGCCAGGCGATCTGTCACTTAATGCTTGCAGAGATTATTGATCCTCTTATAAACTCAGGAGCTAGAAACAAACTGATGCAGAAGGTAATTTAGTTTTACAGGAGATGTGTTACATTTCCAGCAGGACGCTGCTACACCTCATTTTTTCTTCTCGTCTGACAGAGATTTCCAGGCCCTTGGATTAGCAGAAGGGGAGCAATTGAATGGCCCCCAAGATCACCTGATTTAAGTCCTTTAGAATTTTTTCTTTGGGGACACCTTAAATTCGTAAACAGACTTTTTACTGTTTACAGTACAATGGACAACATTTTGAAAAGTGTTTAAAATAGTGTACAAGTAGATCTTATGTGTTCTATTTTTAAAATTTCTGGTGCAAATTAAAAGTTATTTATTTTGTAAAAGTCACCTTACCAAAAAAATAAAAAGTTAAACGTGTAGACTTGATATTCCTCCTGTTATTTAACTCGATAGAATAATTTTTGTTTAATAAATAACTAATAAATTAGGGTACCATTGGAAAGAGAATTAAACGCCCTTTAAAATGATGTGCCTCTTGACCCCTTTTCCCATTTAAGATTTAAGGGTAACAACTACACCTCCTAGGAGGTTAAGCCACGAGTGTTAAAAGTATTTATTGTAGGTGTCCTCCTTGAAAATAAAATTGACGGGTTTTTGCGATTTTTCACATTATTTAAGGGAAGAAAGATATTTAATTTGGGAAGTTTTCGGTATCACCCTGTATGTATATCACTTGTTACATAAACACTCATAAAGAAAAAAATTAATACAAAAATTTAAATAGTACCTGACCTGAAGGGTCTTTTAATTGAAGACTACTCGTTAGATGAATTTATAAATAATTTTTAATATTTTAATCAATTTTTACGTACCTATATGTGAGCATTGTATTTCGTCTATCTATGATGTGATGAATGTTTTTTTGAATGCCTATGTTGTATTCAGCTAACCTTATGAAATTTAGTTAGTTATTAATATAAAACTAATTTTGTAACCTGTGTCAATGTCATCGGAAGATAATCTAAAATCTAAAGAGAATAATATAAATTTATGTATAGTTGCCCCTTAACGCCAACGCAAATAATTAGACGTCCCTCGCCGCACTAGCTACACTTAAATTATCTCAACTAATACACAATCTTGTTTAATTATGTATTCCTCTTATTAAAAAAGTATTCGTAATTTACATTTAATTATATGTATATTTTTATTGAATTAATAAAAAAAACTGAGTACAATCCTGGAAACACTCAACTGCGCAGACTCTCCGCCTCCCCGGCAGGTTCTCCTTGTGTAAACGTTTTCTGAAATGACAGTTCCTATCTCCCCTCCTCCCATATCTATGGACCACCCCGACCCAGTATAAAGAACAATACAGTAGCGACAGATTGCGTCGGCTTCTTTGATGTCGGGGTGGTCAGATTTTCAATGACAGTTGACGTTTTTGTCGCTTATTTCTACACGGAGAAAAGTAAACTCTAAAATTGCAAATTAGCGATGTACACTTAGAAAGAAATTAAAACATGTACATATAACATTTTAATGTATTCTAGGCAAATAAATTAATCAAAATATTGTGTAACTTAAATAAATGAGTTCCGTTGAAAATCTAGATGTGCCAATTTTAAAATTTTATCATTAGATTAAAATAAATTACTTTTGTATGCCATTCATTGTATGAAATGTGTTAAACATTTTTTGGTTTCTTCCTGGCACTAATAAATTAACTCAGCACCTTATTTTTTTATTTAAAATGAGGTTATGTAGGTATCTTTTTAGAAGTGAAACAACATATAACAATAATATTTATTAAAACACACAATTACAAATTAGTAAGTTTTTAATGAATTTACAATACAAGAATTATTTTATTTCAATTTTTGTTCCTACGTACAAATTTTTGACTTCAGATGAGTTTTAGCAAATGCCTGTTGTAAGTCACCCGTTAAGCACAATGCTGCCCAATTGCTTATATTACCCATGTATATAATTAAATACTATTAACGTCACATCATAAAAATTAGATGTTTATATTTAACGATTTTATGGTTTAAAATTTGTATGGGAAAGGTTATCTGCTGCGGGATTTAAATATTTAATGGCTAGAAGAATCAATAGTGACTGTCTAGAAAAATTTGTTGGGTCCATTAGGCAACAGGGTGGGAATTTAATTAATCCAACACCTGTACAATTCGAAAGGGCATTTAAAAAACTTTTTTGTCAAAATTATCTTCATTGCAATTCCATGAATTGTAATGAAGACCTGGACAAGCACTTGCTACAATTAGATGTAAAAAATATTGTCTCTCTGTATCCTGAAATAAATAAAAACACTCGAGAAGCTGTTTTTCTTCCTAATTACAGCTACAGGACAGAAGATATAATAGTTCAAAATCCAGTTAAATATGTTTGTGGCTATTTGATCAAAAAAGCTTTAGGCATACATGGATGTGATACATTTATTAAATTTTGAAAAGTATGTGAAGATTTGGATAGTTCATAGATTTTAACATATGATTGCAAATAAAGCACTTATGGAGGCCTAAAAACTCCAAATGAAAAGTTTATTATCTATATATTTAAATTATAAAAAAATGTTATATCTATTTTTAGCAATACCTGTGTAATGCCTGGTATATCGCATAGCTTTTTTTGATATTATGAAAGAAATAGAATTTAAACATCCTTGTCCTAATTTCCCTAACGTATATATCATACAACTGTTTATAAGATTATATATATTATTGTTTAAGTGCTTAAATATTGTATAAATGAAACAAATCAAAAATTAAAAAACAGTTAAAATAATAACACCACAAAATACATTTTTTTGTTTTCTTTTTGCTACTTTACAAGAAATACATATATATTTTGATTAGATGTAGTCAATCAGAACATTTTTAATCAATGGACATAGTGAATCAAAGAACATCTAATTCATTATAATAATTTGGAGGTAGGATTTTTGATTAAGAATGTCCAAAGGTTGCACATGGTACGCTTTCAAAAATGTCTCGTTCATGTTCAATGATAGTCTCAACAGAGGAAGCACTTGGTCGATGTACTAGGGAGAAGATAGACATTTGGCTGATGACCTAGATGGATAAAAAATGTGGGAACAGCAGTAGGCAATAAACGTTTACGGTTCAACGTTTTAGAAAAACAATTCTTCTCAAAATGTTTCTCACACAACCTGTAATTCCGTTGAAGACTGTTCACATCTATGTTACTCAAATCTTCCCTATTACAAGCTCTTAACCACATGTTGGCCCTAAAATATAGAAAAGTTGATAACAAATGTTTAGATTGACGGTAGTTCAGAAATTATATATTTTTTACATTATTTTTGTTGAAATTGTAAAAATTGTCCTCAAGACATTTAAATAATAAATATTTGGTTTTCAAATATAAAAATTGAAAGTATTTTCTTAAGACATACCTTTCTGGCTCCATGGGAAATGCAAAATAACTTGTCCCTTTGTCTGTTTACTCTGTTTGAGATGAACAAGGGCGATAGACACATCTCTTTCGTTTCTGATCAGGTGCAGAAGCCATTTCAAAATTATCACACAATAAATGAAAAACTAAAATAATAAAAATGTCTCAAAATATGCACAATAATCTTTCCTCCATGATATTTACATCGCATTGACACCATAGATAAACTAATAAAGGAGATGGTCGGATTCTGTGTTAATCTTTGGAAACGTAGTGCTGCGAATTAGTATGGAACGGATCTTTTTTGAACTACACTGGCTGATTGATTTGTCAGTAAGAGGCATAAAAAAAGAAGAGTGTTAACGTAACCGCGGTTCATTTAAATATCTTTATTTATTTATTTATATTTTTTGGGGTTCATTACTTTAAAAAGAAAAACTAATATTTATATTAAAATATTGTATTTAACATATATATTAGTTTTTTTTAGTTATAAAACCCCAAAAAATGTAGACAAAAAATATTTACACTGAAATAAAATATAAGACAAATAATTTAAATTATTTATTATACAGTAATACATACATAATGTGTTAATAAAGAACAATTGTAAGTGAAATGAATACTAGTTTCCCCACATTCTTGTAAAAATGGACCATACTTTGATGGGCGTCAGGTGTTTCCTATAAAAACAAAACAAAAAGTGTACATATATGTTATTGAACAATTTCTCTTATCAAAATGTTGACCATTTTTATAAAACTAAGTTATTTTTAATTATTTGACGAAGATTGAGAACGACGCAGTCAACATATCCAACAATTTTGTCATTAACTGTATCAAAAGTTAGTTTTTCGGTTAGAGCTATTTCGTCGAACATTAAAATACAATTCCTATCAATTTCTGGCATTTTTCTAACAATTTCTTTAAATCTGGAAAACACTGATTCATTTATCCCCGTTTCAAAATGTAAATCACTTAAAATTTGTTGGATAGTAGATTTTTACTAGGCAACGAAATGCATTTTCTTAAAAAATTATATGCTCTTGGATCATTTTTATATAATGCTAAAGAAAAAATTTTATTCTGAGTGGTCCAAGAGGGTTTCTTTCTCTTACAATTTTCTAAACTACTTTTAAAGAATTTAATTCCAATCGGATCTAATTTATTATTAAAATCTGAAAATAACTGAGTTTTGGATAATTCAAAGGCTTTCTTGATTTTATTTTTGGAAACACGTAGAGCTTTCTTTAGTTTACAAATTCTAACGTTTTGTTCTCTATTAATAAAATACAGGGACTTAAATTTTTGACTTTACTTTCATTTATTTGTTGCAAAACAGTTTTTCTCCGTTTGGAGGGTTGTTCAAATTGTACATCACTAATATTTAGTTTACGTTTGCAACTAATTTCTTGATTTTCGTTGCTGATTAGCAAATCTATCTTATGCTGCTGTGTTTGTGCTTCAGCCTCAATATATTCTGAAATCTGGCTCTCGGGTTGTATATTTTAACTGGATGCATAATTATCTAAAGAAATTGGTACAGAATGTACAACTAGTCGTTTACGTTTTGAGGAAACCTTACTAAAAGACTGGCAAAAAATGATCTTCACAAAGATAGCGAGTATTATTATCATCTAAAGTTAAATTTAAATTCTTAAACCAGTTCTGGCGAACTTTAACATCAGAAGGAAAATGAAAAAATGCTTTATTTGAATAACCAACTTGCTGAATATTAGAATAATACTTATTTAAACAATTAGGAGCTGAACAAGAATACTTAACTATACCCGGGCCAGACATTTTTGTTTCAAATATTAGAAAAGGAATTGTTGAAATATGAAATTAGATACCTATATATCGTTAAGGCTAAGAAAACAATGATAAACAAAGTCCTTAAATACTTAATATTAAATTAAAGTTAATACTTACTAATTACATCAAATCAGCACCGTTTGTTTCTTAACCTAAAAATAACTTACCTACCTATGTAACTTACATCATAAAATAAAAATAAGTTTTATTTTATCATTTATCATCATATCCCGCCTTCCGCCATCACGTTTTTCATTTTTTACAAGGTTGTCAATCCCGTCTTTTAAAAATCTCAGCAATAGTATGGACATTGTATGGATGGTATGGTGCGCATGTAGATTGATAAAAAATTAAAATAAAATGAATTTGAAATAACTATCATCTCATGAAAGTTTACGGAAACCGGCAACATCGCTTTTATACTATTGCGATGGTGGCGCTAACTAATAGTATGCTGGGAACTACGCCGTGTTGACAGTGGCGGGCATTTAATAAATTCATCTTGTTTTATATTAATTTATCTATGATTGACACTATTGACGTTGACGTTTTTGTCGCTTATTTTCGGACATGCGCAGAAAAATATGGACCCCTCATAAAAAATGATCTGTCGCTACTGGAGTGCGTTTAGAAACCCCGCACGGCGCGTCTGACCACATGCATTAGAATAGGTCCCAGACGCGCCGTGCGGGGTTTCTAAACGCACTCCTGTATTGGTCTTTATACTGGGACCCCGACATCAAAGAAGCCGACGCAATCTGTCGCTACTGTATTGTTCTTTATACTGGGGGGAAACCATGGTATGAGTATCGTCACCACAAGGCGAGTTCGGATAGTCAGGGGCTGGAGCGGGACAAATTTTAGGGTGCTTTTAAATGACATTTAAGCGTGTTAAACTGTCACTAATCGGACTAAACCGAACGCTAAAAGGGTCGTTTGGAGTTAAAAGTGTTAAAGGAACTTGGCAGACCGAACGCAATGACTGTAACCACAATACTAGGTTCTTTCGTTCGCTTTTGGTGCAGTGTCCACCAGTGTAAATTACACCAGTCCAGTTACACCACCTTATTTACCTTAGTTTACTCCCCTCCTTATTCCTTATACACATGATGAGTGTAATTCACTTCTGCTAAATAGCAGGGGGGCTATTTTCAAAGTATGGGAGCACTCATTTCTCTCAAGATTCTCATCAGAAATGTCATACGTCAATGTGGAAATGTTGTTTTTAAAGGCATCGAGGATTAAAATTCTTAGGAAGATTTTAATTCTCTCTAAATAAACCGAGAGAAACAGTCAGTGAGTTCACACTGGCCCTAAGAGCCCTAAAAATACGGTTTTACGTTGACGTATGACATTTCTCTTGAGAGAAATGAATTCTCTCGAGTTTGAAAATAGGTCCCCTGGGGACCTATTTTCAAAGTATGTGAGCACTCATTTCTCTCAAGATTCTCATCAGAAATGTCATACGTCAATTTGGAAACGCTGTATTTAAAGACATCGAGGATTAAAATTCTTAGGAGAATTTTAATTATCTCTAAATAAACCGAGAGAAACAGTCAGTGAGTTCATACTGGCCCTAAGAGCCCTAAAAATACGGTTTTACGTTGACGTATGACATTTCTCTTGATGGAAATGAATTCTCTCGAGTTTGAAAATAGCCCCCCTGGTGGAGAAAATATCCACCCGGGGACCTATTTTCAAAGTATGTGAGCACTCATTTCTCTCAAGATTCTCATCAGAAATGTCATACGTCAATGTGGAAACGCTGTATTTAAAGACATCGAGGATTAAAATTCTTAGGAAGATTTTAATTCTCTCTAAATAAACCGAGAGAAACAGTCAGTGAGTTCACACTGGCCCTAAGAACCCTAAAAATACGGTTTTACGTTGACGTATGACATTTCTCTTGAGAGAAATGAATTCTCTCGAGTTTGAAAATAGCTCCCCAGTGGACACCACATCGCCAACAGGAAGGTTTGGTGGATTTTACACCGGGCCGAACGAAAGGTTTAGTGTACGTTGGTGTAGTTCATTCCTACACCAGTGGGACGAACGAAAGAACCTACTGTAACAAGTATGTTGTAGTAAGCTTATAAAGAAATGCCTCAAAATTAAATTTAACACTTATTACATTCAACTATGAAAACCTTTTAATTTAAGAAAATCACGTAAAAATTATTTTTGATTAATACGCAGCTGAAACAAATGTTCCAATAATAATTATAATTAAAATAGCGCATTATTAATAAAAAATAATGCAATTTCTTCATTTAATTTAATTATTTAAAATTAATTCTGATGCCTTGGTTGGATTCCCCACTCGACCATTCACTGTTGGGTTCTAATT
Organism: Psylliodes chrysocephalus; assembly: GCA_927349885.1. Taxonomy (NCBI): domain Eukaryota; kingdom Metazoa; phylum Arthropoda; class Insecta; order Coleoptera; family Chrysomelidae; genus Psylliodes; species Psylliodes chrysocephalus. The sequence goes on from OV651817.1 coordinate 66,757,061, forward strand.
AACAGTGCTGCTGTCCATAAAGTGGCGCTGAAACAGAACCAAAGCTTACACAGAACACGAGGCGAAATAACCTTAACAGTAGAAGCCGATGACACACCAAAAAAAAATTAAATTATATTATTTCCACGAGCGTACTATTGCCGCGTTTGAGAATCCACATCGGATGCATCTGAGATGTAAAAAATCTTTGATCACGTGATTCAGTATACGTAAATGTAATGGGACAGATCACGGTGTACTATAAGGTGCATCAACTCCTATTTAAAAACAAATGAAAACGGCGATAAAACCGATCGTACTTCCTAGCCAAAATCCGCTAGGTTCGCTAGTATCTATCCGGCGAGAAAGTAAATAAAAGATAAAAGTAGGAGCTGCAATTTAAAAAGTGTTGACAGATAAATATTTTTTAAAATCTTAAAATATATAAATCATGGTGGATCGATGTGCTGTTTTTAATTGTGATTATGGGAGAGAGTCTTCAAAATATTAATAGCAGTTTTATAATGCCAAAAAACAGTTATACAGAATACCTATGGTGCAAATTATTGGTGGCATGAAAATAAACATTAAACCCAAAAGTTCCATTTGTGAAAAACATTTTAATGCAAATTATGTTATCCGTGAAAAAGTGCTAAGAAATCTACTAGGAAACGTTATTTTTCAAGTAAATATGTTTAATGTCTACGTTTTAAATGATTGTAGGTTATGTAAATAGGTTATTCAACTTTGTCTTTTCTGTAATAAAAATAATTATTAGTATAAAGTTTTACTATATAAATATTTCGTATTATTTATCCTGTCTCCTTGGTACTAATAATGTTATGACTTGGACCCTATTATAACGTGTTCATGATATAAATTTCATATACACAAGGTACCTATTTCTTTTGATATTTTTCTGACCCTGGGAATAAATAAAATCTTTGACTTATTCCTTTTAGCCTGATTATAATGCTAGAAAGTTGTATCTGGTTATAAGAATCAAATAGATACTATGATAAATTTATTTTACTTGTAGCCTTTTTATTTTTAAGTGTTCAAATATACATTTGTTTAATAATAATCATCCCCAAATGTGTTTTGTTCCAGTTCTTTAAATGTATTTACTAGGTTTTTATAGAAGTACTGATTTTAAACTAATAAAAATTTGAGCTGTAAGAAATAATTAAGATTTTTCAATTCTGTATTTTTCGTATTTTTATAGGAGTTAATAATCCCTTTAAGTAAATAAATGTAGTTCGGGGTCGTAGATGTTGGTAATTTGTGTATTGAATAATTTGTACATACACTGGTTAATAATTTAAACAATGTTTGTTCTGATGTACCTAATAATTATTTAAGGTTATCTTGTAGTTGAGGAGTCTAGAAATCCGCATATTCGCACCACTCTGAAGTCTAGAATTTGACACAAATTTGAAGTTAAAAATAACGATCGTATTACTTAAAAATCTACAGATTTTTTTTAATTTTTAATCGATGTAAAAATTGGTAAATACATGATAAAAAGTAAAAGTTATTTCAAATAATTAAATATAACTTTGCAACTATATGTTACGATTCCAACTACCAGAACAAGAATGGTGCATTTCCAGACCCTTCAATTATAAGATTACCATTATTTAATGTGCAGCGCAAATATAAAAAAAAAACTACCTAAAAAATGCTGTTCCTGCTTTTATTACTTATGATGGGACTACTTCTCAAAGGAGACAAGAATGTGGAAAGTATTGCTGATACAGTTACCGAAGTTATCCACTGGGTGTGAAGTGTTAATCTTTTAGGAATATAGGAAATATTTTTTTATATCTAACAACTTAATATTTATTTATTGATAAGTTATAGATACTATGTATTTGAAATTCGAAGTAATCATTATGACAGCAGTGTTCTTCTTATTGTTTTCGAAATCTAACACAAATAAAACATCTCATTAAATTTTTGTTAAAATTATTAATTTATTAATTTTACATTAAGGCTGTATGTCACGATGCTAAATTTAGTACTAAATTTAGCACTAAATTAAGTTATTAATTTAGTACTAAATTTAGAACTAAAAAAAATTTTTGCTGTTTGCAACGATACAAATTTTTAGTACTAAATTAAGTATAGGCGCATGCGCATTAGCGTACCCTTTCGTGAAATTAGCACAGAACCCCAACAGAACTAAAATGTTTTGTGGAAATTAGACAGTTGATACTAGGCGAGTTCGGATAGTCAGGGGCTGGAGCGGGACAAATTTTAGGCTGCTTTTAAATGACATTTAAGCGAGTTAAATTGTCACTAATCGTACTAAACCGAACGTTAAAAGGGTCGTTTGGAGTTAAAAGTGTTAAAGGAGTTAAAGGAACTTGGCAGACCGAACGCAATGACTGTTGACTTGACAGCGTTGAAGCCGTTAAACATTTGTGGCATTTGACAGATTCAAAATAGATTATTGTGATTTTATTAAGCTATTATTTATTTCGTATATTTTTTATTTATTTCGTGTACTGTTTTATTATTATTATTATTATTATTAAGTTGTTATTATTTAGTAGTACAAAATCACACGCAATGCCAAATGTCGCTAACGCTAACCAAAAACAAAATGGTACAGAGACAGTTCCAATGAAGTGGAGAGGGGTAGAATGATAACTGTCAATGAAAAAGTCTGGACACTATGCACAATTTCGTTTTGCACATTTTGTACACAAAATTCAGGGACGGTTTAACGACATTTTGTGCAACAATTATAAAATAGTGCATCGAAAAATAATTAACAAGTATAATTTAATACTAAATCGGAATAAAAGCATAAAAAATCATAAATATAAGCAAGATAACAAAGAATTGACGCCAAAAAAGCTTACAACAGCCAAAACACAAACAAAAAACAGAGCTGAACATGAACATAATCGCTGAATAAAGTCGATCCTGGAATTTGTTTACAGTGCTTTAGGGCAACCTCTCTTTGTCATTTACGTGTGTAAGAGTGGAAGGCTGAATCACGCATAATTTCTACACTCGGGATGGATGCGCAGACGGTACCTTATCGTTCTACCCTCTCTACTTCTTTGGACAGTTCGACAGTTGTGTCAACTGTCAACTTTTTTTAAACCAAAGCTACTGCGCAACATTTCGACGCATTTTTAGTACTAAATTTAGTAGAAAATAGAACAAATTAATGACTTTTTTTAGCACTAAATTTAGTACTAAATTTGCTGTTTGCAACGTGAATTTTTTTAGTACTTAAAAAATGCATTAATTTAGTTCTAAATTTAGTACTTAATTTAGTATCCTGACATACAGCCTTTAGAAAGAAAATTAACAATACACACAAAATTTAAAATTAGAAATAAATACAATTTACACATTTCCCATTATTACACTTTTACTTACTTAATTTATTAATTTCTTATATTAACAATTTAAATTAATAATATAGTTAATTATTTAATTGGAACTCATTTTATAATTTTACTAATTATTTTTTTTATATTTATTTGTGGAAAATTAAATATTAAATAAAAGCATAGGAATTGTTCTATTAGATAATAGCAGTAATGAAAAAATAAGTAGGAAAATTTCAAATGTATAGTTTCCAGATTTATTATGAGTTTTTCTTATTAATGTACTCAATAAGTAGGTTTATTATGTTCGCTTGTACACATCACAGTTAGCAGCAGACAGTAACAAACCTGACAACATTTCCGATTTCAGAAAAAACATTACAACAATTTGTTTTACATTATATATTTCAATAATGTAATATAATAATCATTTATATTTAATTAATGACAAGGTTTACTTTTTAAATAAAACTATATGAGCCCTGTCCCATTTCAATTAGCACACTTCTCAAATTTATAGTGACTGTCACTACAAGAACAAATCATACATAAATCTGATAAATTACTTTTATTTTTTTAACCCTTTCACTTCCACTTTCATTAAAAAAAATACCATTGTAGTAGATTGTATGTTCTCTTTGTTTATTTTAAGTAAATTAAAATTTTTTCATAGTATTTTTTATTACTCCAAGACATAACGTCCCTGTTCAGGGACATTACAAAAACAAAAATTTACTATGAAAATAATTTTTTTATAATATTAATCCTTAAAAGTAATGCAAATAAAAGTAAATAAACCAAAAAGAAAAAATGTACCAAAATTAACAGATGTATACTTAATTAAGACAGTGTCCCTCTGGAGGGACAAATACACTGAAAGGGTTAAATATTTACAAATTTTCATGAGTATTTCATCACCTTTATCTTTGATAACGGCAATAATTCATTAAAACATTGTATTTACAAGTTCTTGAAAATCTTAGGTGCAGGGAACCTACTCCATATTTCTAGATTACCCATTTGTTTTAATTCTGGCAGTGATCTTCTGGGTGCTGCATGCCTCTACTTAAAAATTATCACCCCATATACAAAAAAGCATCTTTATTAAATGAACAAGAAACTAAAAAAAAAATAAGCATTATTAAAAACTACAAAAAGTGCATAATTTGAAAATCCATATTCAAGCTTGAGATTTGTAAAATTAAAAAAATTCCAAATACACATTTAACTTGTTCAATTATGTATTGAATAAAAGGTCTGTTCCAATAATGATCAGAAACAAACCACTGGGTAGTACACAATTTTGCAATATCGATAAACTACTGTGCAGAATCCTGATGTCAGTAACTCATTTCTGAGCATTGTTGGAACAAACCTAAAGTAAATCGAAACCACTTAAAAACAAGCACAACATTTATACTCGAGCATAATTTTTAATTCCTATCAAAATTTTTAATTACTGAATATTTTGTTCTAGTTATATTAAAATTTAAAAGTTCTTACTCTTCATTATAATTATATTTTTTATTTTCCCTGTATACTATCTCCAACATTTTACAAATTTGATGCCTAATTAAAGATTTCATCTAGCATTGCAGCATTTTTTAGAATATTTGAGAGAGCATAGTAGTAACTGCCAGTTAAAACTTTATTTCTAGTATTTAGTTTAGGTAACAGAGACAACGCTTGGAACAGAAAATACATACTTTTGTTAATTCAGAATTTTTAAATGTTGTTTTATATTATAAATCTTTCCAGGTATCCTATATCATTTTTTTTTATAATTTTCAACCAAAACTGTTTAAAAACAAAAAGTTTATTAAAAAAAACACCCATTATATTTAATAAGGTTTATGCTCTAAAACTCACTGTTCTTTTAATGGCAGATTTTTTAACCTCTGAATAAAGTTAGGTGTAAGTATAATCTATAGCCTAATCAGCAAGTAGTTACTTTAAACTTTATTCAGAGGTAAAAACCTGGCCTTTAATCTTAATATAATTGTGGAGGATGGAGACTACATTTGCTAGGGATTAGGGAATAACGAAGATCTGACTATTATAATGACACTGGCTAAAAACTGTATAAGTTCTATGTACATGCAGATAGAACCATGTGAATAACTTTAGTGCTTCGATAACACATCATTGATAATTAACAGATGAACATATTGGTCACAAAACAAATTAAATAATATATTCTACCAATCTCATTTTTTCCAAAAAGTACAGTTACAACCTTGTTATTCTTTGAGATGTATTGATTACTGATACTTATTAATAAAAATAATAATTGATATAGGTACTTACTGATCTTTGGAAACATATGTACTCCAGTCCAGTGAGACTTCATTATTCTGGTATAATGCTATTTCACAGAAATGTTTGTAATTCCAATCACTATGTATGGATTTGATTATAGTAGGTATAAAACTAAATGTTTATTGAATATCTTTAATCTGTGCAATGAAAATCACAAAATTCACTTTAAAAATAATAAGCTTCAATCTGAGTACCATAGTTAAGGTCCACTTCTTCATTTTATAATCAGTAACCCACTGTATTGCTGTTTTTGCCAAAGCCAAAGGTAATATTTGAACACAAAACAAAATCAGCTGTTTTTTATAAACACCCCCATTTCACTTATTTAGTAGCAAGTCTCTGGCAGCAACTTGTAACTTAATTGGAGCATATTTATTAAATCTTGAACACTTTTTTTGATCGTATAAACTCACACATCGGTGCAGCTTGTTTAAAAAAAAACACTTATAAGCAACCATCAATAACAATAAACTTATTTGTTGACCATTAATTTTTTCATCTGTACTCCTGATAGTTTTGTCATTTTTCATTTCATATAAACTCGAATTTTCACCATAGAAGAACTATTTTTATGATTGCACTTTTTTGACAGATTAAAAGATTGCCGCAATTTTCCGCCGTAACGACACTAGCGAACCTAGCGGATTTTGGCTAGGAAGTACGATCGGTTTTGGTATGTTTTTTTCAGGGAGTTGAAACACCTTTATAGTACGCCGTGGGACAGATGTGTCAGATGTGGATAAAAAAACGCTCGAGATGTAAAAAATGCATCCGATGTGGATTCTCAAACGCAGCATATGCTCGTGGAAAACAACGTAGATTGCTCGAAATTGGCAGTCTGGTGTCCAACTTGTCATGCGCACCGACCGTTTTTTTCTCCCATGTCGGCTTAGAAATTAGGAGTAGGGTTTATGAGCCACAGTGTTGCCAGGTTTACCATTTTTATGGTATTTATACCATATTTTCTACTACGATACCTGCAAGTTTTTGAAGATACCATTTTCCATTTTTTTACCATTTTTTGGCTACTGATACCATTTTACTACCATATTTTTAACTTTTATATCATTTATTATATTAATAGGAGTAAAACATAGCACTCTGCATATCTCTACCCTACTAACAAGTAACAAGAATGGCATCACATCTCTACTAAAACACGTCCAATAATAGACGATTACAAAAATGTATCTATTATCGGGAATCCAAAAATGAAGAGGAAAATATATGCTCTATTTAAAAAAAATCGATGACGTAGCGAAAGACGTTCAGTTGAAAATGAAAAGCCAAAGCCAACAAAGAAATCACTAAAATCAGACGGAAAAATGAGAATAAACAAAAACATAAATACACGTCACATCTTTGGATTCTTTGTACTTAATTTGATTTTTATTTGTTCAATATGTGTGTAAAACTTCATTATTTGGTGTTATCAAGTTTATTCAAGATACCATTTTTTGTCAATAAAATCAGACGGAAAAATGAGAATAAACATAAATACACGTCACATCTTTGGATTCTTTGTACTTATTTTGATTTGTATTTGTTCAATATGTGCGTAAAACTTCACTATTTGGTGATATCAAGTTTATTCAAGATACCATTTTTTGTCAATAAAATACCATTTTTTTAAGTGTCGGATACCATATATTTTTTTTTTTCATCTGGCAACACTGATGAGCCATTAAGTTTAATATCAAGGTCGGTGGTTTTCTAATACCCATATCAATGCATTGCCATCCAATATTCATCAAAACACTGCTTCTTTTAAATAACCATCAACAATTTTTAAATGACTCATTCATCGGATTCTAAAATTCAACTTACAAATTCCAGAAGACTGTCACGTTGTCGCCAAATTTTGTATCGCCAAAGTTGTCACCAAATCCCACATTCTTTGATTTTCAAGTATGTGCCAAATCCATTTGCTTATGCCGCGTTTGAGAATCCACATCGGATGCATCTGAGATGTAGTAAATCTGTGATCACGTGATTCAGTATACGTAAATGTAATATGGGACAGATGTGTCCGATGTGGATAAAAAACGTTCGAGATATAAAAAATGCATCCGATGTGGATTCTCAAACGCGGCATTATTCTGCTCTTTTGTATCAGGGACAGTCGTAGCCACGAGGGGGGTTTTGGGGCTCAAAACCCCCCGCCCCCCCCACTGGAGGGTCCTCGCGTCGACCATTTCGGGTTTGGGACATTTGGACGTGGCCGTTTCGGCGTGGCCATTTGGACGTCAGACCATTTCACCGTTGGCCGTTTCGGCGTCGGCTCGGGAATAATACTATTTTTTAGTATGTATGTTAAAACCCCTGTAAGTTTTAATCTGTTTTTCAAGTACCTATCAGAATTATAATAGTAGTGTAATTAATATTAGTGTAATTAATATTTTATATGAACATTAGTATAATAATAGTGAAGTAAAGAAGTTGTTCCAAATTTGCAACCCAGAGTAATATATTGCGATTTCGAACAGGCGTTACTATAAATGGTTGTTTTTTCACTTGGCCCAAAATATGAGGAAACAAGTGGCTTCTATGGGACATACGAGAGAGTACAATGCTGATCTACAATTCTCTCTAAATGGCAGAACGGTGATATCTTTGGCATTTGTTCCTATACGATCATTTAGATTATGCCTTTGATGTTCTAGCGGAAGACCTACCTGCCGAACAGCAATATATATAGTATATAGTCATTTTATTTTAGTCTTCCTTTCGACACGAAAACAGTTTTATTGTTTAATTATAATAAACCTAATTATAATAAATATAACAATTATTTAAAATTTATAAAAATTATATTGTTAAGTTTGCCAAAACTTCTAACGCCGAAATGGCCGACGTCCAAACGGCCACGCCAAAACGGCTACGCCGAAATGGCTACGCCCAAACGTCCCATTCCCGACCATTTCCGCCACAACTTCTAGAGACCCCACGCCAATGTTAAACTTTTAAACCAAATTAGCGCCACCTTGTGTTTGGAGCTGGAACTAAAATGACAATTGACAGATGGCGGTAAATTCAAATTGTAATTTTTAGGAGTAGGTAGTAGTTTTAAATTAAATTTTAAATGATTTCCACATAAATTATTTTATAAAATAAAGTATGGAACTAGTAAGTTCGAAACTTTTATTTTACAAAATAATTTATGTCGATTATACCAAATTCGAAGAATTAATTTGTTATAAGGGGTCTAATGTGGAGAGTTGGTTCTGCATATTTTTATTAAATAAATATAAGATATATCAATAAATAATAAAATAGAACATTCTTAAAATATGTTTATTAATAACTTAAATAAATATTATTAGATAAAAATAAATACAAATAATAATACATATTTAACGAATACTTACTTGGAGCAAATAGATATATAATCTCAAATCTTTAAAATAGGTACCTATCAATAATTTAAATGTGAAGTAGAGACTAGGATATTACATTTTATTAACACTAAAGTTATATATTTTATAAATGTCTTTTTAACTGAGGACAAATGTAATATAGGTATTGTATTAAAAGGTGAATCCTTTTAACTATTCATTCAATGATAAATAGGTATTTTCCTTCCAAATACAGATGGTGGTATTACTCTCTTATGTGAAAAATGATTTCGGAATCTAGTCCAGTGATAAATTGTTGTCCCCGTTTGTCTTTTTATGATGCAGATGCATGGTGAATATATGGTGAATCAATGAAGTTTTTCTCGAAGTTTTCAACGTAGCACCAAAATTATTGCAAAACACAGTAGGAAATAAAAAAGCGAAACATCACAATTTTGCAAATAACTAAGACGAAACTATAAACAGAAACCAAAAGCCAAAGCCAACAAAAAATCACTAAAATCAGACGGAAAAATGAAACTAACCAAGAGTATAAATAAATACACGTCACATCTTTGGAGTCTTTGGTTGTTTTTCTCCCATAAGGCTTAAAAATGGAGTAAGAAATCATAATTTCACCAGTAGCCCCATCTAGAGTTTGGAGCAAATAGCATAACAAATGTCAGTTGTCGGTTTTGACCTTGGTCATTCACGTGGAACCTCTATGTGCTTTGTGATTTCCGCTATAGTATTGGCGCTGATCGTAATTGACTGTTTTTATTCACTTTTCTTGTTCTCAAAAATCCCTCCCATGAAAAATGGCTGGCTACGACACTGGATCTATTATATCAAAAGCGATTATTTTAATGAAAAGAAAAATTTTTATTTTTATTTTTTTTGCACAAAACGGTGCGTCTTACGAAAGTCTGTGTACCAAATTTGCTCCAAAATAAATGAGAATTTCAAAAATAATTTGTTTTTAGAAAAAGCAGTGGCGTACCATTTTTTTCTTTCAAAAATATTCAGTTCAAACCCCGTACGGACGTCACTAGTAAAAATTTAGGAACTTATATTTCACGTCAAAAAATTATCCTTAATGATTAAAAGGTGTGTACATAATTTTTATAAAAATATCTGTAGTGATAAGAAAATTATGATAAAAAAGTAATTTTTTTCTTAATTATACTCTGTATAACATCATCGCTCAAAAATTATGAGGTTTATGACATATGTTTATATTAACTTATTTTCTTCTTAAAATTACCAAGGATTCACACCCTTAAAGTATCGGCACTCAATTATAATACCTAAACACCCTGTATTTTATTTTTAAAGAATATGTAGGTACACACACAAGGTGGCAATATATAGTCGACCGACAAACACTCTACCCCAGAAAACTCTCGGCAATCTATGAAGTGGGCTTATTATAGTTACCAAGTTACCTTGAATGTTTGAAATTAAAACTTGCCATAAATCAAAAACGCGTTTAAATATTTTTTTTTCAAATATGGTGACCAATATATGCGCTCTTTAAGAAAATTGCTCGAGAGAACCGAGATTTGTTCGAGAGAACCGAGATTTTCTCGTCGAGAGATTACACTGTGTCTCGAATCTTTTTTCGAGAGAAAATGTCTCTCTCGTCTGGTTAAGACAAGACGAGACACGAAAATGTCTAATCTCGCTGCATCACTATATATTGCTCAACGCGAGTGGCCATATTGCCTCGCAAGTGCTCAGTTATCCATAGATAAATTACTATTTATTAATTTATCTATGCAGTAATCAGAATCAAACAAAAATGTGTTTAAAACCAATTTTTATTCTTTGAATGTAGTAGGCTGTATTGGAGAGGGTGGAAAGCAAGTGGACTGTATATTTAATGTTGAGGGATGTTACTTCTTCGAAAAGTTTCCGCCATAACCAATACAAGAGAGCAAAATGTTTGTGTACAACTCACCACTTTCACACGAATAAAAGTCATACACATACTAAATGATTTATTTAAATAAACAGAGAAGTCGGAAGGACTTCTCACAATATAACTTTAACGATCAAAAATAACAGAAATGTATTGCCGTAGACGTGGCAACACTGCACGTTTAGCCGAATTTTCCTTAAAATTAAATAAAAGAAAAATAGTCAAAAAACTTACATATGTGTCACTTTCAGCACTGATTTTATTTATATTAGTTAAAATATCTAATTGAGCTTACATGGGCTCGTATACATAAATGCTTCTAAATCCAAATTAATAATTTTTTGTAATAATAAATTCAAAGATATTTTAAAATCTAATGTTAACCTATGTATTTCTGGGGAGAGGATTCCTATCGAATGTTTAAGCAAAAAATTTGGGGCATTTATTTCAATGAATTTCATGTTCTTCAACAGTGCTACGGCGCACTTCGATTACTTTACTCAAATAAATACATTCTTAGAGATAAATCAATAGAAGCTAACTTATGTCAAAGTTTAGTAATTTCAAAAATTCTTTGCGGAATTATTATATATTACCCTTGTCTAAAAGCAGTCAATCGTAATCGACTGCAAATAATGCAGAATGAATACGTGTTGTAGGTTCGTCAATGGCCTTCGCAAGTGTGACCATATTTCATTCGCTTTTTCACAAACTGGATGGTTAAATGTTAACAACCTATTTAAATATCTGTTCCTATCGCTAATATATAATATAATTAATACTTCAATACCACCATATTTAAAAGACAAACTAATATTCAGAACATTGATGCACAACGTTAATATTAGAAATAATTTAACATTAACCATGCCTCGTCATTCTACTGCAATTTTTAATCGCAGCTTTTCATACAATGCCGTTGTTCTGTAAAACAGCCGAAACACATCTATAAAGAATTCAAAATCTCTAAATGTTGTTAAAAATACATTAAAACGACAGCTCTTGGTCTCCCATTTTTTTTTATCTCGTTCGCTCTTTGTGAATAAACACGTTTAGGTAATTGTTTTTTCTTTTCAAATGTTTTACTAGAATTTGCTTATTGTAAAAATAGTATATTACTAAACGAGCAATTTATGGTAGCCATTATTCACGCAGGGTGACGTTTGCGTCCCGAGCCGTAGGCGAGCAAGTCACCCGAGTGAGGCGATATCAGGGTTAGTGGCAAACTTATTCCCTATTTTTTACGCCACAACTTTTTTTAATTCCGTTTATTTTTAATTAAAACAGTGATAACCTTTTATGGAGCTACAATGAACGGTGTTGTAGAAATTTGATTCTAAAACAAAATAAATGCATATGTACTTAGATAATTTGCAATGACTCAGTATTTCTAAATTCTAATCTAGTAAGCAAACAATTGTAGCTGTGTAATATTTAATAATAAATAAAATATAAATAGATACTTGCAACACATCAGATTAATTTTTCTTCTCCACAATACGTTTATATTTTTTTTATTTTTATGGGTTACAAGTTAAACATATTTGTTTCAATATATTTTTTTACTATATCAACAATCGATGTTTTTCTAACCATGTGATAATCTTTAAAGAAACAATAATTATGAAAATTTAAACGTTTATTGAGAGTAGGTACAAAAAGTTTCTAAAACTAATCTATAAAATATTTACTGCTGAGAATTAAAAAATATAACGTCATCAGCAGCAATAGCCGTCGTAGTCTTAGGTTTTCCATCTTCACCTTTAATTTCTCCATAACTAATTTTGCCTGTAACATGAACCCGTTGACCCTTCTTTAAGTAGTTCAATATCGTTTCTCGGAGGCCGGGCTTGAAACAGACTACTCTGTGCCATTCCGTCCTTTGCATAAACTCTCCGGATTCGTATCTGTAGTTTGTATGTGTAGCCAAAGAAAAAACTGCTATGGGATGTTGCTCCGAGCCCTTTTTTTGTGGGTCAGCCCCTACTCTGCCAAGCAATTGCACAGCATTTATAGCTGAAATAATAGTTCATTAAATTTTAAACATTTTGAAATAACCTTCCAGTAAAAACTAACTTTTTTCTACTCTTGCCGGTTCTTGTTGTGTTGTAGTAGTAGCAGCATTACGAATTGCACATAAAAAATTGGTTGATCTTTGATTAATGGATGTAGGAAAGCACTTTTTAATCTAAAAAAAGTTAAAATATAAAATTTGAAATCAATTAAACGTTATTTTTTACCTTAGAACTAAACATGTTTAAAATTTTAAAAATTAAAATAGTAAGGTTATATTTTTGATTTCTTCTTCTTCTTTTCATTTTTTGTAGGCCTCAGCTGCTAGGGCTATTCGGCCTAATTTTTGACTTGATTTGACAGCTTTTTAAAAAAAGGTTATTTTCTTCTTCTTTAGTTCTTGTTTCTATAGTTCTTATATAATTTTACACATACAGCACATTGAAGGATGCTGTGAAACTTGTGATATTAGTCATGAAGGATTAGTTTTCGTAAACTATACAATTTCTATCGTTCCTATCCTAGCCGGCTGTAGCCGGTAAAATGTGGGTAAAATAAAGTAATGAAATGACTGCTTAAATATTAAACAAGTATTTATGAAAAACAAAGGAAACTTCTGTCCATAACATTGAATAGATACCAGACCTTGAATTTAAATTTCAAGGTGAAAGACAATTATTAATTATAATGATAGTTATTTTATACTAATTATATTTGAAAAGAATAAAACCTGTATTTGCTACTTTTTCCTTTATTTACTTTATTCTTTCTAGGTCTTTTCCTTTGCATCGAAAGTGTAGCACTAAGCTCTGACTAAGGGCCCTATTCAGTAATTTATCGTTTATGGACGACATCGTTAAGCTAACGACAGTTCAACCAACGACTTTTATAACGATAATTTTTGAAACTCTATTCAATAACAAAGTCGTTACGTTGTTTCTAGTTACCAAATCTGAACCACAGAACACTTACTCTTAGAACGGTAACTCCCATGTTAAAAAAGGATGATAGAGTTTTTAGCGGCACCTGGTGGACGTGGTTGATTTTTTTCAATTAAGTCCTTGTCTAGTAAGAGGCCATATGAAAGAAGAGAAAATAATAAAAAGAAGAAGAGAAGAAAAGCGCGGGGCTATTCAAATTTGACAGTAAAAATTATCCGCATTAAAAACTGTTAGCCAAATTAAGATTTGTTCACACAAATTGCATTTTTGCTTTATTATAGCGAATATCGCTATAATAAAGCAAAAATGCAGTTTGTGTGAACAAATCTTAATTTGACTAACAGTTTTTAGATAAAAAAAACAAGAATATTCAAAAAATAAATTTATTAAAGAATATATATAATACAAATCCAATATTTAAAAAATGTAATGTATATGAAAATTGTATTATGTATGAAGTAGCTGGATGGCTGCTACATATTCCAGGATACAACACTGTCCATCATTTTGTGAAAAACTTGAGCTGTGAAAAAAGAAAGACAGTATAAGTACAATCTCATTAAAATAAATGGATTAATAAAAAATTATAAGTCCGAGGAATACTTTATTTTTTAAATTATTCCTTAAATGGAATTAATTTATTTTCATTCGGCTCAGTAAATAATTTAACATCCTGTATGTTAAATTATTTCTGAATAGTAGGTCGATTTCGAAATACTTTTAAATCGTAGAGAATGCATTTCATAGTTTCATAACAATTAAGTTAAAAACTAATGAACTTTGTGCTGACTCGACGATTTTGGAAGTCTTGCGAAATCGAACCTAGTCGGTTGATTTTAGGGGGTCATTGAGAGTTTTGCGGGACGGCAAAAAAGGTGGTCGCAATCGATCACAGAGAAAATAATTGGGGTTTGTAAAATATATATAACATAAAAATATAATTATACAAAATAAATACTAATAAATATTTCTGGGGATAAAATAAAATAAAATAAAGTAAAGTAAAAATTGTGACTGTTCCATGACAATGAGGTAAGGACCCCAAATTTTATTACTATTATTATATCGATTTTTGATTGTCTTTTGAGTCCTTTAATTACGGACATTTAATAAAGTGTTTGTGAATTTTTTATACATGGTGTTTCTATTATTACTAGTTTAGTTCCTTATACGGTAATTTAAGTCACCCGAGGTTTATCTTAAGTGGCGCAGATTCCTTCTAAACCAAGAAGTTAATCTGAGCTTTTTGAGATTAACATCGGCTAGAGCGCGCTTAGCGGAAGTGGGTGATTGTCTATTTTTACCTCTCAGGCCAAGCGAGGACCCCTAATCACATTAAAAAGAATAATTACCACCCCCTAACCGTTAAGCGTGACAATAAGTCCAACATCTACGATACAGGTTTGCAATCCCCCAACGTCATGAAACAGAAAATACACAGTATATGTCGCGTTTGAGAATCCACATCGAATGCATCTGAGATGTAATAAATCTTTAATCATGTCATTCAGTATACATAAATGTAATGGAACAGATGTGTCCGATGTGGATAAAAAACGCTTGAGATGTAAAAAATGCATCCGATATGGATTCTCAAACGCGGCAAGTATAAAATAAATGAGTAGAGTACTAACTTTCCTTCTCGAAAAGAAGTCCAACATATATTATTAGTCTGCTTCTTCTTCGACGATACAGCTTGGCAACCCCAAACGTCATGAAACAGAAAATACACAGTATAAGTATAAAATAAATGAGTAGATTACTAACTTTCCTTCTCAAAAAGAAGTCCAACATGTATTATTAGTCTGCTTCTTCTTCGACGATACAGCTTTGCAACCCCAAACGTCATGAAACAGAAAATACACAGTATAAGTATAAAATAAATGAGTAGATTACTAACTTTCCTTCTCAAAAAGAAGTCCAACATGTATTATTAGTCTGCTTCTTCTTCGACGATACAGCTTTGCAACCCCAAACATCATGAAACAGAAAATACACAGTATAAGTATAAAATAAATGAGTAGATTACTAACTTTCCTTCTCAAAAAGAAGTCCAACATGTATTATTAGTCTGCTTCTTCTTCGACGATACAGCTTTGCAACCCCAAACATCATGAAACAGAAAATACACAGTATAAGTATAAAATAAATGAGTAGATTACTAACTTTCCTTCTAGAAAAGAAGTCCAACATATCTGATTAAGCTGCTTCATATTCCAGAAAGGTCACAACTGTTTCTCACTGAAAAAAAATCATAAAACGAACACCATACTATTACTACTACTGCCACCACCACTACTACTAATTTTTTTTGGGTTTTGTTTTTTTTTTGTTTTTTTTGTGCTTTTACTTCTAATTATACTACTTCTACTACCAATTTTTTTGGGTTTTGTTTTTTGTTGTTTTTTTTTTTGTTAGAACTTTTACTTCTAATTATACTACTTCTACTGCTAATTTTTTTGGGCACGAAATAACAGCGGAAAAAGCACAAGATAACAGTTCAAAACGCACAAATTTGTAATGGAAAAACAAGCTCACTAACAGTGGTCAACTAAATCAATTAAGCAAATTGGAAATGAAAACACAACTGAACACAACCAAGTCACCAATATAAATAAACACGTTTGGTTTAAGCCAAGACGCCATGACACCCCCCCAAAATCAATATTCACCTGTCATTTACACTCCCACCACCAACCCCACCACCCAACTGCAGCGCCACGCGGACGTGGTTGATTGATCCTTGACCTGCGCATACCAGTTTCCCACCCCTGATCTGAACGATGATTTCTAGTAAGTTGGTATTATAATTTAGTGTTTTGTGATAAAAGAACGTATGTTGATGATTATACCGGGTGTTTAAATTGAAGTGTTACAGTTAAATATCGCCGAAAATATGCATTTTATACAAAAAAGTAACAGACAAAAGTTTTATAGTTTTTTAGGGGAAACATTTTGGCTAAATTAATTTTTTTATAGCTGATCATAATATGGCCATATCGAGGTGGATTTTTTTTTTCAAATTGGAACCCTATTTTTTACATAGGTATTCTTAAAGTTCATAAAAAAATAAAAAACTTCTAAACGAAACATTTTTTTATTAGACTTCTACTTATTGAGTAACACATACTGCTGCGTGAAAAAAAAGCTGGCCATATTATGGTTAGCTATAAAAAATGATTTTAGCCAAAATGTTTTCCCCAAAAAACTATAAAACTTTCGTTTTTATAAAAGGCGGTATTTAACTGTAACATTTTAATTTGAACACCCGGTAGTTTTGACATTTTTTTGGAACATAAAATACAAATTCTACCAGTAGATATATTCATTTGTTTTTCAGAATATAGGTATTAATATTGTTCTTAACCTACAACACGATTAGGGGTCTATTCTCGATTCGTAGGAATTCTGTTTCTCGCGCCCATTTTTGCTGGTCGTATTGTATGTAGGGTTTATTTAAATGAGTAGGGATGTATTAAAAAAAACTGAGAACTAAAAAGTGCTTTTATTATTTAGAACACATCCTAATTCACAATGAAAAATGAGAGGGAATGCAAAAATCATTATAACGACACTTCATATTATTAACGACAGCTCTGTGGCTATCGTTGATGAACGACAATTTTACAACCATATTTGTCTATTTTCAACGACAATCGTTATCTACTGAATAAGAAAAGTCGTCTGTGAACGATTATCGTCTATTAACGACGTCGTTCAGAGTTACTGAATAGGCCCCTAAGCTATGCCGCTTCTGAAAATATCGTTCTATCCATACATTTTGCATAAAGTGCTACACTTTCGATGCAAAGTAAAAGACCTTCTATAAACTTCCTAGTGCTTGACATGTGCTTGACCTCAGATTGACATTTGACATGAAAACAGAAAAACGTCAATCAAGAAATGTCAGTAAATGAAAAACGATTCAAAGACTGAATATTTATATTTTATATTAAAAACGTACAGAAAAACAAACTTGAAGGCCAAATAAGTTGTTTTATCTAAAGTGAATTATAAATCATTCATAGTTTCTAAGGCATTCATTTTTAATAATATAATGTAAAGGATCTGAAGAGTTTCTGTGTTGCGTGTTCTAAATAAGTATAAACATTTTTTCATTCTTTTTAAGAAGTATAATTACCATTTATAGCAATGGATCAGATGCTTCCTAGTCCGGGTTTCAGCATACCCAGTATTGGTAATTATTGTAAAAATCTCTTACTCCTTCATTAGATAATAACATTTTTTTTCATAGGCACACCTCTTCATCAACCAGAAGAAGACCAATTAATTTTACCAAATGCTCTTCAACAACAGCAACAACAAAACCAACTCCCTACTAGCAGTTCGCAAGTCCCTCCATTAGCCCCTATGGGTGGTACAACACCTACTCTCGGTCTTGGTATGGGCCATGCTATGTCTATGCCTCATACCAAATACGTAACAGGCTTTACTTTGCCTATGAGTTCTATGACACCTCAAACACCAGTAAGTTTGATATAATTGTAAATGATTTCACTTCACTCAAGTCTGGGTACAAAACAAAAATGTATGTAACACATGCATGCAGAACTAAAATGGTGCACTAAATGTTTCTTTTTTACTCGTGATATTTCTAAAAATAGTTGTATCTTTCTTTTGTCATACTTTTATCTCAAAAATGTATATATATCTACAATATGTATGAATCAAATCATTAGAAAAAGGTAAAATGTCTGAGTAATAACTAATTATTTATTTGTATACATCTGAGCTGCTTAATTCCAATTCTTGATAATGCATTTTTCTATCAACAAAAATTCAGATTCGCATAACTGCAATGGTAGGAACATTATTGTGAGCACTTAAAAATTAATTGCCTACATATGTCTATAAATTGTAACTGTATACACATATTGAATGAGATATTAGTGACTCACAGGGTAAGTAAAAAATATTATACCAAATTTATAAATTTTTTTTATCTGGTAAATAATCCAGAATGTATGGTACATTTCTCTCCTTGATCATTTTGACACATTCTGCAGCTTCTGTAGTCGGTTCAACTCATTTTGATTTAGTAAAAAGAGATACATTTAGTCCACTGTGATAAGCCAAATGAACTTCTAAATAGGAAATTTAACTTAAATGCAATAAGTAGTTTTGATAACGGTGTTGGCATGATCTATGAATCTCATCTGCTTGTCAATCATTACCCCTAAGTATTTGAATTTTTCTACTAACTGTATAGAATTTCCTCCAATGGTTAAGTTATATTGTTTATCAACAAACTATGTATGGCTATAGTTGCTACTTATCAGCATACATTTTGTTTTATTTGTGTAAATTTTCAACATATTAACACTATAAACATGTTGCAGTGTTTCATTAACAACTCTTACCAAGTTATCTGAATCCTTACAAGAAAAATATATCATATATATATATCATCAGCAAACAGGTAAATGTCACATTGATCCTTGAAATCAACAATGTCATTGATATACACTAAAAACAACAGAGGACCCAATACACTTCCCTGCGGAATACCTCTGATATAGTTAATTTCCTCTGACAAAATGTTATTTACTTTTAACTTTTGTTTCCTCTTACTTAGATAATCCACACACCACTCCAATGCTTGCTCTACTATACCCATACTTTTCAATTTTTTTATCAAACGGTTTTGATCAACAGTCTCGAATGCCCTTTGAAGATCTATAAAAACTGCCAATGTTAGATAATTTTTATCAAATTTATATTTCCAATCATATAAAACACACTGGATAGCTGATTCACAGTTATGTTTGCTTCTAAGCCCGATTGTATTGTAGTAATAAGTTTATTTTGTTCTAAAAAATTAACAATTTGTTCATAATCGACCTTCTCAATGATTTTTTCGATACAACTTAACATACTAATAGGCCTTAAATCTGTAGCTTCATTTGCGTTTTTTTGTCTTTGGAACAGGCACTACCATAGCAATTTTTAGAGCATTAGGTATTTTTGAAATTTCTAATGACGAATTTATCAAATTTGAAAGGAGTTCTGAGAGATTGAGAAAACAGTTTTTTAAAATATTAAGGTTAATGTCATCTGTGCTACTTTTATTTTTCATTGCAAAAAGAATGTCTCTTAAAAAATCCACCATACATAGTTGAAATTTTCCAAGAAAATATCCATTTTGTCTGTCTAAAATTTGATAATCAGGTATTGTATGATCAAATCATACTAGTAATCGATTGGATACTGTCTATGTAAAATTTATTAAGAGCATTTGGCATGTCAAAAATATTTTTTATAATAACATTTTCTAGTTCAAGTTCAATTAAGTTATTCGACTTATTATTTTTTGAAATCAGACATTCAAGATATTTCAACATTTCTTTTGAATTTACCCTACTTTCGTAAATATTTTTCTCTATGTGTTTACTTTTTCTGTTCTAATTACATTAACCGTCCTATTTCTATGCATTTTGTATTCATTCCAATTATTTTCTGTTTTTTCTTGTGAATAATTTTTATATGCAAGGTCTCTGCACCTTGTGGCAGCTTTTACATTTTCATTCCACCATTTTTTGTATTTAGGAAATATTTTTATTTGTTTTTTTGGCGCTACAGAATCTAATACATTTAAAATATTTGTTACAAAATTATCATATTTTGCATTAATGTTATAAATATGATAGTTCCATGCTAATGTTGAAAGTTTGTTATTAATTAAATCAAAATTGAAGTCCTTACCTCTGCTTTCAATTTCAAAAACAGATCGCCCATCACTATTTAATACACATTTGTTAAAAGCATAAAATGATCTGAAATTCTTGGTGTTTTGATAACCTCAGCTGAAACCAAGTCATTATTTGTTATAACTAAATCTAATAGTGTACCTTCTCCACTTCTATTTGGTCTTGTGCATTCTGTAACAATATTTTTTTATCCAGTACCAATCAAAATATCACTTAATTTCGCACTGTAAGTGTTTTTAGTTAACAGGTCAATATTAAAATCTCCAGAAACAATAAACTATTTGAGAATTATCACATAAATTTTCTTCAGCCAAACAATCTAACAAATTTATACAGCTACTGCTAGGTGACCTATATAAAGATACAATTAAAAAAAATTTGTTTCCTAATATTACCATCACAGAAACAATCCAACAAATTTTTGGAATACAAAATTTAAAATATTTTAAAACCTTCAGTTCATTTTGTACATAAATTAAAGCACCCCCTGTGTGTCTACTTTCACTGTCAAGTTATAATTTCTGAATCATAAATATCCTCAGTCAAGCAAGTTTCAGAAACACATACTAAACTTAGAGATTTCATCAATGTGGGCCACCAAGCTCTTAGCATTTAAATATAATATATTTATTGTACTTTTTAATTTGGATCTTGAGTTTGAGACTTTGTGGGAAAATCCTTATTAACTGTGGGTGTGATAGATACGTTGTCAAAAGGAGGAACAGTTAAATTATTTAAACCTGTCAAATCTATGGAACCCAAGTTACTATTATCAAAAGGAAGAAGAGTTAAATTATTTAAATCTGTCAAATCTATAGAGTCCAAGTTACTATTATTAATAGGAAGAACAGTAAAATTATTTAAACCTGTCAAATATATAGAGCCCAAGTTAGTTTGTATTTTTAGATTTCAGTATTAATAAATTTTTAATTTTTACAGATATTTTTGCTATTACTTATTGATACATAAACAATACTTAAATAAATAAAGACAAATATATCAATAACATCTTTGTATTTGCCTTAAAGGGTACTTTCAAATAATTTAAAATAATACTGGGTATCTCATAAATTCTCAGTTTCAACCTATTACCATTTCGAAGACAATGGCTATATGGAACTTCATGGACCACCTCCTAAAGATAGAGATTAAGGCAAATTAAAAAATAAATACATTATTATTTTTTTTGATATGACTTTCCATTTTTTATATGATGTAAAAAATAATATATCCAATTGACTAATAATAAAATAAATAAAGTTACTTAGGGTAGAAGTCCATATTAATCTTGGAGTCCTCCAAGGAAGTGTATTGTGACCACTTCTGTTTATTATATGACATTTTTTTAATTTGAATTTATTTGTAGATTATATATTTAATGCATTAAACAATCTCAGAAATTCTATGAAAAATATTAAATCCTTAGTAATAAATATATGTTAAATGTGAAGAAAACTAATGATTGTAATAACAAAATCTAAATTAAATGATAATACTGATCTAGAATATAATATGTCTGAAGTAAAATATTTAGGAGTCGCTGTATACAATAACTTTAACCATGTACATTTTTTATATTAAATTGCAAATCAGGTGTCAAATAACTCTAGGATTGTCACATACAATTGTACCATTAAACCTAATTTTGTCCTAATATAATATATTTTATTAACTGGAATAGACTTGCTCTATTAAGTACTACTATACAGCAATGATAAATACTCTTCAGTAGTTATAATGTATTATTTAATTTTACTTCCAAGAAAATATTCCCAAGAATTAAATTATTTGAGTCCTTGGTTATAAGCACAATGACAAACTGCATTCCTGTTTGGGATTTAAGATATAGTGACATACTTGAGCGTGTACAAACCAACAAGAATTTTATCTGTGCCAATCAATACACTGGATTATGTAATAAGACTTGAAACAGTCCGAGTTAAATTTCTTTATAATATTTTTAAAATGACCCTTAACTGGTTACTCAAAATGTTATCTATGCATGACAGCAGACTTCCAAAAATCTGTTTCTTCCAACAGAAGCGCATGTTAAACTGGGCCATGCAAGTAAAAAGTCAATTTGAATTTATTGATGCTTGCATTATTTGGAACAATCTTTCATATATAACTCTAAAACTAAATAAAAAACATTATTGTCCCAATTTTATGACAAACTACATAACGAAGATTCAGCAAAGGTGCAAAGATCATCTTTCCTTAATTTTTACAATGTATTTACAATCAACCATAAGCCTAAAAATTATCTTGTCCTAAAACTTCCTATTCAGATTACTCGCACTATAGCCCAGTTGAGACTGAGTAATAAATATAATCTAAAGTTCACTTTAAATTGATTGTTATGCACAATAAATACTAGAGAAATTTGTACAGCTTGCAATAAAAATGAAAATGAGTCAATTCACCACATTTTGTTTCATTGTCCCATTTATAATGTCATGACATCTAAAAATTGTAATTATCTAGCTGATTTAAACTCTCTTATTTACTCTCTTGATAATGCGACGATCAATTCAGCTAAAACTATTGCAACTTTTATTTGAAACGTTCTAAAACTTAGATCATTCCTCTTTTTATTGCTACCTTTCGAATTAACATTTACTGTAATTATTTTTATCATTTATGTCAAAAACACCAATGTCTTGACTTTTAATAAAGCATTTTGGTGATTG
Organism: Psylliodes chrysocephalus; assembly: GCA_927349885.1. NCBI lineage: Eukaryota > Metazoa > Arthropoda > Insecta > Coleoptera > Chrysomelidae > Psylliodes > Psylliodes chrysocephalus. The sequence continues at coordinate 66,780,337 of OV651817.1, forward strand.
AATTAAATGAATTAATATTGATATTTTATCTCTACAATATCCCATTACCATTTTATAATTATAAATGGCCATTGTCTAAACTTATTAATAGCTAATTGGAAATATTGTATTATTAATAGGCCGGTGAATTAATTATTTTTAACAAAATCTTTATTCCTATTTTAAAATTTTGCATTGTCTATAACTTATAAATGATGTTATTGATTTCTAGTTCTTGTTAACATTACAATTTGTTGAATATTACATCATTTGGGATTATGGATATTTTGTACATAGCTCTTTTCAATATAAAATAATATAAATCTCTTTCGACCCACTCTTTTATCAAAATATGCTTTAAATGCTTTCTCATTAATCAATTTCTCTCGCTTTAGTAAAACGTAAAAGAATACCTGCATAGGTTTAACTGGGAATGAAGTTTAGAAATGAGTTAATCTTGCATAACAACAAGATATTAGTATCTGGATAACACAGGTGTTTGTATGATGTCAATTCTTTCTCCCCCTTAGGCATTGACATTCCTTTAAATTCAAAATTTCATGAAAAATCGACTTTTCCTTGAAACCCAAAATTTAATTCTTTAGGTAAGGTTGAATACGAGTGAATAACATCACATATTAGACTGGATTAATAGTATGTATTGTGAATCTTAATTTTTGGATAAAACATTCTTCCAGCATTCATGTTTATCCATAATCACTGGTCTAATGATTATTTCAATATAACTTTTATATCAAAATGTTTAGTATCTCCAGACTCGCTAATAAAATTTCAATGTTTCTTATCTTTTTTAGTAATTTGTTTTTTTTCATCTTCATATTTATTTGGATTGTTGATTCATCATATTTCTTTTGCTCTTGGGCAGTGGATAATATTGCTTATTTAAATTTGCTCAAGAAGTGTTTTGTCTTTTAATTCTTTCAAATATAACTATTTTTTTACACCACCCATTTGTAAAATTAGATTTTTTATCGCTCATGTAAAAAATCAATATTTATCTCCATTTTTAGCAACACACCATGATGAGTCCTATGGTTAATTTGGGTGGTTCTGGACCAACAGGTTCTGGTGTGACACCCACCATGGGACCCTCGACACCTTCGCCAATGACTCCCATGACCCCTCATTCAGCAGATCCAGGCATAATTCCACAATTACAGTAAGTAAAGTTAGATGTTAGCAAAATAATGTCTACATTAATGTCGTCAATACTAGACACTATTCCAACCATAGTTCTCAAGAAATTTATGTCCAAACTATGTGCAATTTTCTAATGACAGGTGTATTTTGTTTCAACCCTTTATGAAAATTGTTGGTAAATAGTGGTTCACAGTGACAGAATATAGATATCAGTACAGATGTATGAAAAAACTTTCAGTGTTTTAGAAAGTTTATAATATACCTTTCTAAAACACTGGCAGTTTTTTACCTATATCTGTACCGGATCTATATTCTGCTACTGTGAACCCCCAAAATTTTGGTCACGAGCCGCCCCTGATTTGTACTACTAATATTTTTTGTGGTACGCATATGTACCACTCAGAAAAATGGTTTAAAAAAGTCCGTTCTCGAAAAGAAAAAAATAAATAAAACAAGACAAATCAGAGGAACATTTTTAATTATTTTGAACATAAAAGTAACTTATAAAGAGACGCTACTCTACCTTTTTGTTTACTTCTGTTCGCTTTATTAAAAATACAACACTTTTGTCGAAATAATCACAGTACTAAAAAAAATCAAAAGTTTGGCTTCTATCTTTTCTATAACTTATTTCCATTTCTTTCTATTTGTGGCTTGCTTCTTCCAATCATTCATATTTATAGTCCGTTGCAAGATAATCTAGAAAGCGCAATGATCTGGCAACCTCTTAAATCGTTCGCCAACATGCTGATCAGAGCCGGCTTAGGTTGAGTGTTATTTGTTCAAATGTTATAGATACTTTTTAAAATTTGATTTCTACAAAGATCCTTTTGCGGTCTAAATTGCATTGAAAAAATATAACATTCATTTCATTCATTTCAAAAATATTTTATTTACAATATGTACATAAGATTTTTAATAACATTTAAAATACATAAAAAATATAACACGCTGAGAACTTGTATTAAAAAAAATAACAAAGGTTTTATTTCCAAACACATGTTCAACTAAAAAACATATTGAAAAGTGAAACTGACTAAAATTATTAAGTATTAATTTAAAAAGAATATGTTTCACTAGATTTATGTTGTGGAAATGTAGGTAAATGAATTTAAAAACGTCTGTATTTCTAAATCACTTTCATAGTCACTAATTGATTCCATCCAGTCCACTTCTCACGATTTATCAACATTATTTTAAAATATCTTAGTACTTCATTGGTCAACTGTCAGACGTCAATTAGGAAGACATAATTTTTTTTATGGAATAACACAGATAATTTTTATTTACACTCTAACACAATATATATCTCAGCAGAACAATTTCCGTCCTAAAAGGGTGAACATACATTTTCAAAGTTTGATCATTTTCTCAGTTATATTAAGTAAATTTTCACTAGTAATACCACTAGAGGTCAAAAAATTTCCTGATATTAATTTGACCTTGCGTGGTATTCGGTAAGAAAATTCCACGCCGAATTATGGTTGAAAATTAAATATTTTTAAAATTTATTTTTCGTTTCTCAACAATGCAAATTATTTTCTCCAAGTCACCAGTGAAACATAAAAGGTGTTGTCGCCTTGATTGTTGAGTTGTCATGGTAACTAAGTGAGACCCTAACCTCGAATATAATTTCAGTTTTGAAGTTGTCAAGCGGCCCGACGTAAAAAAATGTTTCGCTGCAATTATTTAGGCCTTCAAATTGCTTATTTCTACTCATTGTAGTTGCATGGGAATACCATTTGAAAATAGTATATTCTTTAATTTTACGTAAGTTTTGAATAACTACAAGTGGTAGAAAATTGTTTTTCTGCGTTTTTATTAACATGCGTTATGAGCGCTTTAAAATGGTATGAAATTCATAACCAGCGTCAGCAAGCATCAATCGTAGGAGGCTGTGATCATTGAATTTTGACAGTTCAAAACATTAAATAACTCGCGTTTTGTTGCGATAAAGAATATTGCACAGCAAGTAAAACCAACAAAATTACCTATTTGTTTAAAAATGAATCGATTTGAAAATCATACGCTATGCAAAATATGCGTGAAATTGTCTTACTCGGATTAATAGAGGATTGTGGCTCCAACTTGAAAAACGAAAATTTGTTCCTAGCCCAAGAGCCCACTGCAAATTTTTACCGTCATCTGATAACGAAATGAAATATACCCCAAAAGCATGGAAAAACATTGTACTTTACCAAATGGCACCTGTGCCAATCGCAATCCTGAGCAAAGTGGCTTAAAAAAATTATTTTATATTAAAAAAATCACATAAGGCTTGACAGCGTTAATTTTGTTTGGCCTTAAAATTTTCCAGAAAATAACATTCAAACATATCTTGATATATATAGTTAAAGGGAAACATTTTCTTCCTCCTAACATCGCACAAAAACATCTATTTACGATTAGTAGGTAAATATCATTAAAAATATGAATCAATGTTTGCTGATTTAAAAATTTATTTGTATGCCTATTCTTGTGATTCATTTTTACAGGTTGCCATAGAAACGACAAAAAACTACTATGATTATGGTTTAAAATAATTGTCTTGCGAAAGTTTATAATTATTATTGACTATCTCTGCAAATGGTTTATACAATGCCATCCTTCTTCCTTTCATACATAAACATGGTTTAAAAGATAGGTAAAAGTATTAATAATTCAGGTTTAAAAGCTAGGTTCACAATGAATTAGCATTGTAATTTTCAGGGAAAACATAATTGTCGCTGTCATGTTTTATGTGATTTTTTAAATATAAAATATTTTTTTTAACCACTTTGCTCAGGATAGGGATTGGCACAGGTGCAATTTGGTAAAGTACAATGTTGTTACATGCCTTTGGAGCATATTTTATTTCGTTATCAGATGACGGTCGAAATTTGCAGTGGGCTCTCATACTATCCGAATTGTCCACGAATATTTGCACCTAAACTACGCAAAATTCAAAGTGCTGAATGGGAAAAAGGTGAATAAATTAGTGTCTAAATATTATATATATTTTATTAGACATAGACACATAATTCAAAGCATCCAAAGTCCTGCATTTTCGCCATTAAAAAGAAAAGAAGTGGCCGAAGAATATAGAAAACACCTTAGCATTGTAACTAAAATGTATCAAAACTAAACCTATTATGTGAACAAATAAAAACCAGTCTGTCAAAAATGGTCTGTTATTGTAAACGTCAAAAAATTTCCAGTATAATTCGCTGTTGGGTACCCCACGAGAAAAAAATTTCCACTAAAATACCTCCGTTGCCATGGTGATCTGTCAAAAACACGTATTTTGATTGGTTCAAAATTACAGGTGTGGAATTTTCAAAATAATATTTTTGCACATTACAGGAGAGTCTAAATATTAATCTCGTTTAATATGTACCATGCATTTCAATAACATTCGGTTTTATATTGCTCTTTAAAGAAGGTAAATAGGTTACATATTTTATTTCTAAATTTGCATACTAGTCTGATGATACTAAATGATGTATACATAAATGGAATTTCAGTATTTTGTATCAGAGCTTTAATACTCGATAGAACTTTTAAAATTTATACAAAAAGTTTACATAAAATTTGCCGTTTTCTAGTTACTTGACTTTTTATTGTTCAATGTATACCTACTAATTTTTCATCGAATTTATTATAATTTTTTGAAATTTTTCATCTGCCTAATAATGTTACATGCACAAAATGTTTTTTCCCCGGCTTTTTTTTGCAAGGCTTTTTTTCCTGGATTCATATGGGAATAATTATTATAATTATTCACCAGAATAAACGTTTAGAACTATTTCCTTGGCATCACTAGAAAGATGATAACGCTTCTGTTAAATATTGTTGTATTTTGTATTGTTGTTGTTGCCATGAATTTTGTAATGTTGTTGTTGCCATGAATTTTGTAATATGTTTGATAGAGAGAATAAAAAAAATAGATTTGTCAGACGTTTTTGTCAGAGTCATATATCTTTTTATAAGTCTTATTCCATTTCATCGGTCTGCATTTGACTAATTCCTAATTATAGGTCATAATTAGAAATTGCTAAATATGGCGACCGTGACAGGACCCGGTGGTATAGAAAGGCTGATGAAGGCGTTAGATCTACAGAGGACGTCTTTCGAGAAGGTATATGAAACAGTCATGAATCAGTTTCCGCTGGAACAACATAATATCACAGAAGTACAAGGGTATCTGAAGCTTCTTGAACAAAAAATTGAAGCAATATCTGCACTCGACAAGAAGCTCTTCGATTTCCTGGTGGAAAATGATTCAGAAGATATCGACATTGATGGTGAGATGGCAAAAGCAGATCAATATCACTGTCAATTTAACACTCTAAAATTTAAGGTAGAAAATTATTTAAATACAGTAACCACTAGGGCTAGTAGTAGTCGGTCTAATTCATCATTTCAAAGTAAAATACTCCTTCCAAAAATAGAATTTACGAAATTTGGAGGAGATGTTCAGAATTGGTTACTTTTTTGGAGCCAATTTCGTAGAATTCATGAAGATGAGGAATTAGAAATAGAAGATAAATTTTTCTATCTGAACCAAGCAACAGAACCTAATTCTAAGGCAAGACAAATTGTCGAGAGTTATCCTCTTACAAGAGAAAACTATTTCAAGGCTATTGAAAGTCTAAAATCTCGTTTTGGCCGTGAAGACTTAATTATAGAAGTCCACGTTAGAGAGCTTTTGAAATTAGTTTTAAATAATCATAATTTTAAGTCTAGATTAAGTGATTTGTATGATAGAATTGAAACTCAACTTCTTTCCTTAGAATCCCTCAATGTCACTTCTGATCAATGCGCTGCAATGTTGTTTCCGTTGATAGAATCATGCTTGTCTGAAGAACTTCTTCGAGTTTGGCAACGAAGTTCATTTTTTTGTGCTACTGATTCTATGAAGAAACGTCTAGATCAACTGATGAAATTTATGAAAGAAGAAGTAGAAAATGAGGAAAGAATATCACTTGCAACTGCAGGATTCACTAATTCAAAACAAAAAAAATATCCTACATCTTCCGCTGATTTGATACCTACTGCAGCGACATTAGTTAACACTAGATCCATAAAATGCGTTTTTTGTAAAAAAGAACATAACAGCGTGGATTGTCCTACTGCTCTGAAACTTTCGTATGTGGAACGTAAGAAAATATTGTCGTCTAAGGGTTGTTGTCATCTGTGTTTGAAATTTGGACATATTGCGAGGAAATGCAGATCGGCGGCTCAGCTTAAATGTAGTAATTGTGGTGAAAAACATGTATTGGTCATGTGTGCTCATTTAACAGAGACTAAAAATTCTGAAGAAGTTGAAACTAGTCGTCAGGTAACAGATAATCTCTCCAATCATACTTCTTTTGCTCAAGTCTTCTTGCTAACATTGGTTGTAACATTAAAAAGTAAAAGTTGTGAACGACAAGTTCGAGCAATTATTGATCCGGGTTCTCATTGGTCTTACATCAGGAAGTCTACTGCTATTTTAATGGGATTTGAAGTTCTAGGGTCGGAGGAAGTTCTTCATTCACTATTTGGGGGTTTTGAGTCAGAAGTTATGCATCATAAATGTTACCACATTGTTGTACAAAGTCTTGATATGAAATATTCTTGTAATTTTGATGTTTTAGATCAACCTATAATTTGTAGTACCATTGATTTTATTCATGAAGGCCCTTGGATGGAAGAGCTTCAAGCCCTGAATATAAACTTGTCTGATACAAAAGGTGGTCCTATTGAACTTCTTATTGGAGCTGATTTGGCTGGTTTTTTCTTATCAGGTCCTAGTCATCGATTGGCATGTGGATTAGTTGCTTTTCAAACACCTTTAGGATGGACTCTTATGGGAAAAGTCGCGAACTATTTTCAATCTAAATTTTTTCATTCCTCTGTTTCGATGCTCAATAAATCTCTCTCTCTTTCTGATATGTGGAACCTCGATCTTATTGGTATAAGCGATCCTATTGAGGTACTATCTAAGAAAGAATATGAGGCATCTGTTTTTCAATCTTTCTCGGATACTGTTTCAAGAGATGAAGATGGACGTTATATAGTTGCTCTCCCTTTTATCGAAGGTCATTCACCTTTGCCCACTAATTTCGAGATGGCAAAATGTCGATTGAATGCTCTCATAAAAAAGTTAGATAAAGACGGCTACTATAATGAGTACAATTCAGTTTTTGAAGAATGGTTGAAATTAGGAATAATAGAGGAGGTACCGTTTGAAGAATTAGGTGAGATTCATACTCATTATTTGCCCCATAGACATGTAGTTAGGCTTAGCAGTTTAACTACAAAGTTACGTCCAGTTTTTGATGCTTCGGCAAAGCAAAAGAATTACCCATCCCTAAATAATTGTTTAGAAAAGGGAACAAATTTGATAAAATTAATACCATCTATATTATTAAATTTTAGATGGTCTAAAATTGGCGTAACATCTGATATTGCAAAAGCATTTCTGCAGATACAACTACAGAAAAGAGATTTTGATTTTTTGAGGTTTGTTTGGTATAATAAAAGCAGAGATCTTGTCCATTATAGACATAAAAGGGTTGTTTTTGGTCTCACATGTAGTCCTTTCCTCTTAGGAGCAGTAATAAAGTATCATTTAGAATCAGTTCTTAAAGAAAATAGATATAGTAACACAATTTCTAAGTTATTACGCAGTTTTTATGTAGATAATTGTGTTACTAGTGTTGATTCTGAAAAAGAACTGCGAAACTTCATTAAAGAGTCTCAAGAGGTAATGGAAGATGCCAAATTTGATCTTCGACTTTGGGAATACACTATCCTGGATGATATTAGTCCCAAGCCAATTAAATCAACTCCGATATTGGGACTTGAATGGGATAGATTTTATGATACATTAAGTATATGTTTAAGGGATGATCAAATTTTGAGTCAGGATTTAATTACAAAGAGATACATATTATCCATCGTAAATAAAGTTTTTGATCCTTTAGGATTCACCGTACCAGTACTTTAAATCCCAAAACTATTGTTACAAAAGACATGGGTCATGAAAATAGGTTGGGACGAAGAGGTTCATGAAGATATGAAAGCTACATTTTTAAAATGGCTTAAGCAGCTATCTGACTTAGCTAATGTCATTATTCCTAGGTGGCTTAGTCATGAATATGTTAAATTAAAGAATCTTAGTCTTCACGTTTTCTGCGATGCTAGTAAAGATGCTTATTCATGTGTCGTCTTTTTAAGGGTAGAGTCCGATGTTGACGTAACTGTTCGATTCGTACAATCAAAATCAAGACTTACTCCTCTTAAGAAGAACAATTCTATACCACGTCTTGAGTTGTTAGGGGCTACTATAGCATCAAGATTATGGTCATCTATTGTAAACGATTTAAATAAAACAATAGAATCATATTTCTGGACCGATTCCTCGACAGTGTTGGCTTGGATAAATGATACCAATAAATGGAAACCTTTTGTACATAATCGAGTACAGGAAATACGAAAGTTAACCAATAAGGATTCCTGGTATCATGTCCCCAGTACATTGAATCCTGCAGATTTAATAACGAGGGGATGTTCAGCAACACAGTTGCTACTTTCAAAGTGGTGGGAGGGACCTGGCTGGTTGTATGAAGATCGTTTAAAATGGCCTTCACAACAGTTCGTAGTAGAAGAACATCTTGTACAAGCAGAATGTAGAAAGGTAGTAACTTCTCTATTGGTTCAACCTAAGATTGATATGTCTTGGTGTTTTAACTATTTTAGTAAATACAATAAAATTATCCGTTTAGTAGCATGGGTATTCCGCTTCATTTTTAATCTAAAACATCAAGGGAAACGTGACTCCAAATATCTTTTGTCAACAGAAATGGAACATGCAGAATTGACTTTAATTAAATCTATTCAACAAGAGTGTTTCCACAATGAAGAAGATATTGGTAGTCTGGCCCTGATTCGAGATGAAGATGGTATACTGAGAGTTAAGACAAAGATAACTGAGAGAGACGATCTATTTGAATTTAGATATCCTATTATTCTACCTGCGAAACATCCTTTAACTTTTCGACTCATATTTGACACACATGTTGGTTCATGTCATGCTGGCGTTCAAATTCTGTTGTCAAATTTAAGAGAAAAATTTTGGATAATCGGAGGAAGGAAAACGGTAAAATCTGTGATTCGTAAATGTGTAGTTTGTCGTAGACACGAGTCAAGGCCATGCGAAGCAATTCCTGTTACCCTGCCCAGAAATAGAGTAAAGGATGCCGCAGTTTTTGAGGTGATAGGGATTGATCTTTTTGGACATATGTTTTTAAAAAATAGGGAAAAAGTCTGGGTTTGTATCTTCACCTGTGCTATTTATAGAGCAATTCATTTGGAAATTGTGTCGAACCTTTCAACAGATAGTTTTCTTTTGGCTTTCCGTCGCTTTATCGCTAGAAGAGGTCGACCTTCTATTGTATATTCTGATAATGGAACTAATTTTGTAGGTGCTAAAAATGCATTAGAATCTTTAGACTGGGAACAAATTATAAACTCTTTAGGTATTCATCAAATGTCTTGGAAGCTCAATGTAGTCAGTGCACCCTGGTGGGGTGGCTGGTGGGAGCGATTGATAAGGATTATTAAACAATTGCTTCGTAAAGTACTAGGTAAAGCCTGTTTAACTTATGAAGAATTTTATTCTGTATTGTGTGATTGTGAATCTGTGGTGAATTCCCGACCGTTGACCTATTTGTCAGAGGACTCTTCTGATTTAGTTCCGATAACGCCTTCGTTCTTCTTGCAAGAGATAATCCAAACTGGTGTTCCGGACTTAGATAAGATAGATTCAGTGTATCTTAGAAGAAGATGTAGGTACAGATTGAAACTGAGAGAGGATTTAAAAAAAAGATTTAGGCAGGAATATATCAGTCAACTGATTCTTAGAAAACGGAAACAACATTTCGATAACGTAAAGGTAGGTGACTTAGTTTTTTTAGAAACTGAGGGTTCCAAAAGATTAGACTGGCCACTAGCCTTGGTAGAACAGGTTTTTCTTGGAAAAGATGGAAACGTTAGAGTAGTTGGATTAAAAACTAAAGACGGATACGTAATTAGACCCATACAGAGAATATTCAGGTTAGAGATGGATGAAAATGAGAATAAATCGCAAATACAAGAAGTCGCAAGAAAAAAGAGGACAGAAGAAAAGCCATCACAAACTACAACAGATGTTTTTACAAGATATGGAAGGAAGAGTAAAAAACCTACCAGGTTTTAATGTTTGTTTGGTGGGAGTATGTTAAATATTGTTGTATTTTGTATTGTTGTTGTTGCCATGAATTTTGTAATGTTGTTGTTGCCATGAATTTTGTAATATGTTTGATAGAGAGAATAAAAAAAATAGATTTGTCAGACGTTTTTGTCAGAGTCATATATCTTTTTATAAGTCTTATTCCATTTCATCGGTCTGCATTTGACTAATTCCTAATTATAGGTCATAATTAGAAATTGCTAAAGCTTCTGTTTTCCTGTTTGTCCAAATTTATTTCGGAAGAACACTGTTGAACATTAACTACCTCACACATTTTCACAACTTACTTTAAACTAGATAGTTTCGAAATCTCGATCAAATCGCATAAACTTTGAAGCTAAACTAAAGTGATTAGGTAAATTCCACACCAATACTACCCAAGGCCGGATGCTCCCGTGTTCAGTTTTCATCTGTCATGCGTATGACGTCAGTCATAGCCTGACTCTCATTAGGGTGAGGGGAGTGCTTATTTTCTCTGTAACGTATTTATTACATCGGCTACAACAAAATGTTTACTACAAAAGATATTAAGATTCGGATAAGAAAAATATTAAAAAATATAAAATGACTAAATTCATGTATCTTTTACGCGTTACTTTTGCTGTAAAATTGGTCTCTGGGATTTTTGGCACGAATCTTGCGGGAAAGGTTTTTATATTAAGTTTATCTTTGCTAAGATGCAACCACTTGTTGCTAAGGTTAGGGTCTTTAGGAAAACTAAAAAATCTCACATTCTTACGAAATATTAATATTATCATAATTGTTCCCCAAACAGAAAACATTAATTTTTAAAGTCCATTTGGGAGCACAGTCCCTGTTCCGGCTAATACACAACTTCTTTCATGTTTAAAGCGAGACTATTTTCCACTATAAATTGCAACGGACTATACATCTTTTATGGTTTTCGGTCTTTCATACAGATTCTTAATTTTTTAATTATATGTCTTCTCAATTTCTTTTAATTTCTCCAAAAAAATTTCTAAATACTTTTCTCTTCCAGATTTCAAGCTGTTTTTCTTTCTATCATGGTCCACGTTTGTTGTAAATTCGAATTTTTTGCTTTTCTTCTAATTTCTTTGACATGCAAGATTTCATAGTTTTTTGTCTATATCATGTTTTTCGAGGTTTTTATTTGTAATGGTTACTCCTAAATACTCAAACTCTTTTATCTTTTAAAATGTGTATTATCTATCTTGTGTTTGTAATATAATACTCTTATGGTTCATTTGGTTTCGTCTTCTTTTATTAGTAGCCCACATTTTCTTGCTTCCTCTTCCGATCTTCTAAATATAATTCTCAACTGCTTTCTTGATCTTGTCGGGAGTACGATATCGTCAGCGTATACAATGAACTGCTTATTATTTGTCCCAGTACTAGGTTGAATAAGTCTGTCATTATTGTGTCTCCTTGCCTTAGACCTCATTTTGTTAGAAATTGGTTTGAGGGATTTTTGTATTGGAAACTGTCATTTTTATTAGGTTAATTAATAATTTCACTGGAATTTTCAATTCCTTTAATGCCTAATAGTTTTTCACCTATTATAGTGTAAAAATATGGTACAAATATGTACCACATTTTGACAATTAGTTGAAATATTGATTATCAGATGGCGCTAAGTGATATGTTGGTAATAATTTTTACTTCAGAATGCAACCTTGATCAAAATGGACATTTTTGTCAAATACAGCAGGCAGATGATCCATAATAACATATGGTACATATATGTACCAACATCCATTATAGGGTTAATATGTAGAAAATTCATATATTTAAAGGTGTATGACAGTTCAACACTTCTTCTATTGCAATCACGCTTTTCCCTTTAGTAACAAATAATACTGTTTTACAGAAACATCGTGTCAACTGTAAACCTCAGCTGCAAATTGGACTTGAAAAAAATTGCCCTACACGCAAGAAATGCGGAATATAATCCCAAACGTTTCGCTGCCGTCATCATGAGGATTCGAGAGCCTCGTACAACAGCTCTGATTTTTTCTTCGGGTAAAATGGTGTGCACGGGAGCAAAAAGTGAAGAAGATTCCAGGCTGGCTGCTAGAAAATACGCCCGGATCATCCAAAAACTGGGATTCCCCGCCAAATTCTTGGATTTCAAGATACAGAACATGGTCGGAAGTTGTGATGTTAAGTTTCCTATAAGGTTGGAAGGACTCGTGTTGACTCATAGTTCTTTCAGTAGTTACGAACCTGAATTGTTTCCCGGACTTATTTATCGTATGGTGAAACCAAGGATTGTACTTTTAATATTCGTGTCTGGTAAAGTAGTACTGACGGGCGCTAAAATAAGGCAAGAAATATACGAAGCGTTCGATAATATATATCCGATTTTGAAGAGTTTTAAAAAGCAGTGAGATTATTTTTTTACTTTACGATTTTTTATAAAAATTGATTTTTAGGGTTTAAGTTGTTTCGACTATATAGGTATAAAATGTAAATATGTAATTGTTATACCTTTAATTTTAATTAAATAAACTATTTAAATATCTTTTTGTTTTTTTTTACGTTTTAAGTAGGACTGATGCAATTTCAATCTGTTGACACAAGATTGGCAGACAAGCTGACAAATTCCTGATGCAGGTAACAAAATAAACAAAATAACCACAAATGTCTTTATTGAACTCGTTAAAATTCAAAACAATAAATAAATACAAAATAGAATATACAAAACTATTAATACCTTATAAAATATACAATATCTACAATAAAAGCGTTTTAACAGAAGTTTAAACTTTTATATAAAAAAAATAGCGATAATTAAAATTCTGATTAGCCTGAATGGTATATTCAAGTGCAAGACATTAAAAAGTTAATAAATACAGAGATCACACTGAAGATATATTTCTTTGTCATAAATATTACATACTAACAATATATTGTTTTTACTTCATATATATAATCTGTTCTGCTTGCCATTTTAAAATATATTAAAACTACCCTTAAAATCTCCGTTTTATATACAATATTTGTTTGGAATGTTGATATGACAGTTACCTGATTTATCACAAATTATAAGAGCTATAGGGTAATTATCACAAAAAGCATACATCTATTTATATAAATATACTCTGGTTCAATATTTGTATATTATCCATTTTAACTGACAGTTTTGACTTGGTTTACCGTTTTTCAACAACTGGAAAAAAAATTCTAATCAAAAGATTTGCTTTCCTCTTTATACAATATGGATTAAAAAAAAATCGAAAAATAAATGTTTGTGATCCTAAACATAAATTAGGATTGTTGATTATGCACTATTGTGACTACTTGAGGACACTGTGCTGTCAAACAAAATGACTGACAGATCTTTTGTATATAAATATAGTTTTACACTTAAATGTCTACATTTACACTATTTTCTGATTAAACAGAGGAAAAAGATTACTTTCTTGCTGGGACAGTACGGAAAGCTTTGGCAACTCTAAACTGTGATAATTGAAATCTGTCAATTTTTGTTTATTAATGTACAAACGTTTCTTGAGGTCAATACTAGAGGTGGACAAATAATCGATTAGTCGATTGAGGTTTTTAGAAAAATCGATTAATCGAAAATAATCGATTATTATAAATAAAGGATAATCGATTATTTATTTTTACAATCGCCCAGTTCTATCGATAATTAGATATTATAAACGTCACATTTAACTCTCTTATTGATATGTAATTGAATTATATTTACTAATAATCGATAAATTAATAACAGTCGAATACAAATCAAATAATATCGATTGTCCGATTATACGGAAATAGTTTAGCGATTAATCGGAAATAATTGATTATACGAAAATTACTGATTTATGGAAAATAATTGATCTCTTGATTAATCAAATAATCGAAAACAATATTTTGTATATAAATATAGTTTTACACTTAAAAGTCTACACTACACTTTTTTCTGTTTAAACAGACGAAAAAGATTACTTTCTTGCTGGTACAGTAGGGAAAGCACGGGATACTCTGAACTCTAATAGAAATCTGTCAATTTTTGTATATTAATGTACTAACGTTGACTGATGTTTTTAAAAAATCGATTAAGCGAAAATAATCGATTAATATAAAATAATCGATTATTTATTTTGAAAATTGGCCAGCTCTGCTTGTAAAGAAAAGCTTGTGGACATACTGTTCTCGCCAATTATGAAGAAATTGTCCAGTCAAAGTCTTATATGGCTCCAGATATTGTATTTTCGTTATCACCAACTCAGCCAGTGTGTTAAGAGTATGAGTTGGTGTGAACAATCAATTGCTTGATGGGTTTGTCCGGGCTTTACTTCCTCGTAGCTCGCACTCGACAATATTCGCTTCACCAGAAGAACAATGACAAGTGAAAATTAATGATTACGCAAAAATGTAGAAAAAGTAATATGAAAATTACAACCGAGACGTTAAGGAACTGTTTGGAAATCATTGATGTGGCCAATTTATTCCAGTTTTAGATGGTAGGTACTTTTGGAAAAATGTAATTTTCTTTATAATTATACCAGTGGTGGCTTGTCTGTAAAGTGTAAGAGCTGTAGAGCTACACCCCCCAGTAGAAAGGGAAACCAATTTATAAAAAAAATATAAAATGAAAGTTTAGTATCTACCCGTACTATTTTTAATTAAAAAAAATAGTATATTTTCACGTCTATTTATAACTTTCATACGGCTCCTTTTGTATTACTTGTTCCAATGATAATATGGAGTTCAATATATTTTCCGCTAATATTGGTTAGCAAGGCTAAAAATTGTAGTCTTGAATTCACTTATACCGGCGGTCAAATCGGGCGATGTCGCTCGTGCTCGTAAGTCTTGGATACGGAATTTTTACTTGCAAGAGGACTACGAAAATGTCTACCTTCCTCCTGTGTATACAGTTAATCTGTTTATTATCTTAGCCAACACTGTCCGGATTAAGTAATTTTTCGGATAATTCAATGTTTTACTATGAATGTATGAGAAACTAAAATTATTTAAAGACAAATAAATATATTTTCTATTTAAAAAATTATTTTATCTACAGCAGTGTTAAACTACTATTAAAGGACTTGTATAGATAGAATTGCCAACAACAAGGCGATATTTATGTGTAGCATAATCGAATTAGAGCATTTCCTGAAAGCAATATGGATATTCCCGACAGAGTATATGAGTAAACACTCTGTCTGATTAAAAGTTGAAAAATTTCGGATTATTTCGGATAATTGGAGATCGACAATCGGATGCTTTTTGTTTTGCATTGAATAATATTTTAAAATCTAATATTTCAAGACTTGCTGGATGAAAATGCCATATAAAATCTTTGGGAAGGCCTACTCTCGATTAAAAAATTACTCTAGCAGACAAAAGTTTACATACAAGATGATTTTCAAGGCAAGTGTATAATAAAAAACAAGTGGATATTCGGATTAACCAATTAGACAAGTGATTTAACGAACTAGACGATAATTACGACAAAACTATTACTTGTAGGACAATTTTGACGACAAGTGGTAGACTTTAAGTACTTAGGTCAGGATAAATAAAAAGCGTGCAAAATTAGGATTACTACCTATAGGCTCACCTAAATTACTATGTTAAGTTTTGATAAATTTTATACAAGTGCCTTTCAAAAGTAGCCTCCTCGTAGACTGAGCCTCGAGCCGCCACGGACTTATCCTAATTAACAATTGCGTCATTGTTTTTCCGGAGAAGCAAATTTCTGTTACCAAATTGATCATGTTATATGAGACTGATATTTAAACAAATATGTAAACATTACGAGGAGTTTTGGAGAGCCGCTTCTCAAAGATGGCTGCTTTCTTCATATTATTATTATTCCATAGTCAAAAAGCGGTAACAGCAGGAGTGCATTTAGAAACCTCGCACGGCGCGGCTAACCACATACATTAGAATAGGGTCTAGACGCGCCGTGCGTGGTTTTTAAACGCACTCCAGAGGTCAGCCAACGGAAGCAAGATGAGAAAACAGGAACGCAGAATAGAAGAATCAGTAAGGAAAAGAGAAACAAAACTAAAATGACAAAACTGGCAAAGGATCGAAAAAACTAGAGAATTTAGATATTAAAGTAAAAACATCACAACCCACACCCCATAGGGGTAAAAGGGTCCAGTGAAAAATAAAATTTTGTAAAAAATATAAACATTTTCACCAGAAAATATGTCAAGTTTAGTACATTTTTCAGTTTTATTTGTATGTAGATCCTTAATAAATAAAAGAGATATTTTTCTTATTTATTAAGAATAAAATTTAAACGTATGAATAATATTTAACCAACAGCCCTAATTTAAGAATGGTTTTGAACCAGTTATTAAACATCTGTAATACCGCTATTTTTAGATCTAATACTCCTTGCTGTTTTCCAGTCTGGTTTTTGCTTAATTATCCAATAAATACTTTTTATTTATTTAAGCAGGGGGGAAATTTTCGTATTTTTAGATAAGAAAGCTACTTAGTTAGATCCAAACAAATTTCTGGTAAGATAAATATTACCACTATTAATTATAATCGTTTACAATGTTGCGTTGAAAAGTAATACAGTATTATAGGCAAGAGACGTTGTAAGAAATAGTATTTAAATTAATGTTTTTTTTTTTCATCAAACTTTATATGACATGTCAAATTTTTGACAGCCATTTCAAGAAAACATCGACACTTTGACAAAAATGAAAAAGAAAACAACAAAGCAATTTTGATGATGAGCAGTAAGGCCGTCTAAGGGTGGAATATAGTCGAGTCTTGAGAAGTCATTGTGCTTTAAGACCTCTAAGAGCAAATTGTATTTTATGGTCATCGAAGGAACCCTTCCCAACAAACAATAAATTGCCGGGATATTGCTGGCCTTTTGCTGTAGTTGAAGGGAAAATGAATGCGACGATAAAAAGATAAAAGCCAACTTTTGGCCTTTCGATAGCCCAGCATTATGTTGCTTGATGATGGCCTTATGAAGGGTAAGTAACTGTATTGGGTAAAACCATGGTAAAAGTCAAAAGGCTTTTAACTGCCGCAGACCCAACTCCAACAGTCCAGGAGGGCTCCGTCCCGCGTTCACAGATGGAGACACCGATGATCGCTTGTTACATACTCAACGAATGGACATCTCGCATTCTGACATTCAGTATTCATTGAAATATTTTACTTTTACATGTTAATTTAGAATATTTTATTAATAATTTTTTGAAGAACACATTTTTTCTGTATTATTATATTATATAGCAGAATTAAAATGTCTACAATATTCTATATTGAAATGCCTTGTTTTTGTATAGAATTTATAGTTCAAACGGTACTACTACTGGTCTAAGAGGCACTATCGAATATCCTGTGTTCTGATCATGTGCCTGACACATGGCCTTTATTAATATGGTAAAGGCCAGCAATTTCCTGTAAATTTCCCATCAATAGGCCATTAATTGCCAATATATTTATTTCTAGACATTAAAGGGGAAATGAAGGCCCATTAATTGGTTATGATGGCAAAATGACTTCGGCCCGACTGTCGGCCGTAGTGACCTATGTATGCCGGCCTTTTAATTAAAAAAGTCAAATGGCCATCAATGTAATTGGAGGGTGACAGTTATTGGGTCTTTAATTCCCCTACACAAAATGTTTGTTGGGTTAGGTCAAGGTAGTGAAGTCCTACCTCATTGTCATAAGTCAATTTATATTGTACCGAATACTATTTCAAAATAGATAACTTTAAAAGTCATTTTATTATTAAAAACTCTTATAGATTAGGATTTGGTTTTCCCGTATCTACTGAAGACATATCCTTTATTCTTCATTTAAATTTAATAATAATTATTGTTTTCGTATTTTTATTAATTACTTTTATACGTAAAGATATGCGAATTTAAATACGGTGGCGTCCATTTCCTAATTTCATGGAAATTGAGTTATTATATCCTTGTGCCCCATCCACGACCCTTTTTAATCACTTAAATTGTAAAAAAAAAACAGTGGTTACAAAAAGAAATTAATTTGAGTAGCAGCTTTTGTAATAATTGGTATTATTATTAATAAAAATCTAAATAATACACAATTCTAAAAGTTATAAATGTTTAAATATAAATAAAACTGAATGCAACGTACTAAAAAGCAATCAAACATTGTTATTACACCCTACAATGACTTACATTGAACCAAATAAATATTCAAAGGTAATACGTTTAGGTTCTTAAAACTAATAATAAACTTATCACATAGTTTTTGATTTAAATATAGTCGACAGTCGATAAAAAGGAGAGTGAGACTTGAGCTAAAGCTATGACCGAAACCCCAATCATTAAGCCGCTCTAGTAGTGACTCTGCCCTCGGGACCCTGTATCCCGAAGTCACCTAAATTTGTAAAGTAAAAGATATTAAAATAATTTAACATGATCGTTTAATCTGTTGTTTATTTTTTAAGACGATTTATTATGTTGCATGTGCTATAATGCTATAATTGTTAATAAGTCTAATCCTAATAGGAAGTTCAATACATGTCATGGGTGGTTTGTTACGTCTAATTGCCATTTAAGTCGTTATCAAAAAATTTGGACATATATTATCAAATAGTGCCTAAATTATAGCAGGTTATGTTTACTTAGTGCCTAAGTTAAAATTGTTTATTTATCTTGGAACTATTGTATTTTGTAATTTTTTAATACTGCTACTGTTTATTCATTTATTACGATTCTCTGCCCCCCTTCAAACACCATTTATGAAAATATTTCGAGCATTTGTGAAGCCTCGGCATTCCTACCCCTAAGGACTATCAGATTCTTTAACCAGTTGTCAAAACAGCTTGACTATACTATTAAGGGATTTTTTTGTTTTATTTTTTTTTAAGGGTGAATGGATGTTCCTTCAAGACTATAGGACTCGCTTAACAGTATATTGGTGACAGTGATTTAAATTAGTTAAAAAATAATAAGAGATCCGTTGGTTGTTACATTTTAATAGAAACTGATATTATGTTAGTATGTAGGAGTTGAATAAAAAAATTAATAAAAAAATAAAGAACACATACTTTCATAAAAATGTACTGATATTGAGGTGCAGTTTTTTGTAAACCTTCGAAAAGTATTGAATTATGTAGTTATTAAAAGGAATTTACAAAAAACATTTACGCGTCATTCTGTATTAAATCTATGAGCATTTGCTGCTTTTTGTTTTAATAAATAACTAGTAGTTTTTTTAAATGTTTCTGTAAATTGCTGCATTATCGTTGCACACATTTAAAGCTCTCAATATTCTCGAGACATATAACATCGCGAAATACTCCCAGTGGCGCACATATAAATGAAATTTTATATTAGAAAATCCTCATAACATTTTTGCTCTTAATATATTTTTTTTGAAATTCATAAGAGGTCAAATCTGGTGGATTTGATGTAATTTTTTGGGGAAACTGACTATATTCTGACAACTGACTAGAATTTTTAAACGTAGAATATAATACCATCTTAATTTAGTAAATCTTAGAAAATATACAATGTAATCATTTTTTTTTAATTTAGGGAAACAGACTGGATCACAGAACTAGAGGTTTCAGATCTAAAAATTTGCAGTCGAAATGGTATACAACTAAGAAAAGACTAGACTTTCCATGACAAAAGTCACTTCAAAAGACCTACACATCTAAATTTTCCTGTAGATTTACAGAGTTACATAGCAACTCTCGAACGTATCTAGCCTTATACCTAAATAATCTCTCTGAAACTACAATAAAACGTTATTGTCAAAAAATATTGTCATACTGACATTGACTAGAAAAGAGAAAAGCCCACCTTACATTTGCTCGTCCGGAGAAAGGATATTCAATAAACTGACGTAAGAGCCTACAGCGAAACCGACGAAGCCGAACATAATAATGACTATATCCTTCCATAGCACCCATTTGCTGGTGCCCAGCTTATCGGGCCAGAAGGTTATGATCTCGATGAACGGCGGAAAGATCAGCGCGAGCGCCGAACTGCTGAACGCGCCGACCAGAGATATGACGGCGCCGAGGTTCGGAATCGCAATGGCGAATATGAAAGTGATGAACACTAATACTGCTCTGGTAATGTACTCTGCGATTTCTTTGGATTTTTCGCTTTCGAAGTTTTTACTTATCGACGGCCACATTATGTTGAAAGGGACGTAGAACTGGAGGCTGTACGACAAGAAAATGGCGCTGGCCATCATCAGGCGTACGGACTGCGCTAAGCTGAAACAAAAGATAATTTCATTACACTTAGAAATAATAACACAATCGGTCATTTGTGAAACATCACGTCAGTTTTTACATACTATATAATTTAGTGTTTAGTTTCATGGAAACATATGTGACATAACATTATTATTTAATGTAATTTCGGATAAACGACTTTCTAAAATCCAAACTATCAATCCATTCCATTTGGTCTTTCGAGACGGATACGAAAAAGAAATATACGTCGGAGGTGAAGCGAAACAGTCAAAGATTTTACTAATTTAATTTTCAGATAATCCTTAATTATCTATTAAGTTGGTAAATGCTCTTAAATAATGATTGAGGTTGCAAAATTATTAAGGAAAAGATCTAAAATACAAGTTTTTCAAATCAACTGACACAAATGTCAAAGATTCGGGTATTTTGGATAAAGATGCAGAAGATGTAAAAGAAACGGAACCGTGACTTTATAGAATTGAGACGTTGTTTGATACTTTCGATGTTTTAAAAATGAAATGATTGTGTAGATGTAGATGACTAAATTTTATTTTTAATTAATTTTAAAAATGTATATTTTAATTAATTTTCGTCTGGGAACGTTCCGAACAGCTCCCGTATTTTTGGTTCTTAGAACTTCCTTCGAATTTGGATTTAAACATTAAATTTCATGTAAATTATCTAGGTAGTAGGTATCAAAAGCGCGTTTTTTATTTTTCGGCTAGTAAACAGTAAAACTAACTCCTATTCACATACTATGCCACTGCCGGAACCTTAAATGGGAACGGGAATGGTACTTCGGGGTACAATATTCTTGAATTCATCAAGAAAATCAATCTGATGGCATAGAAACTGTGAGGGGTACAATAAGCCTAGAGCTTCAGTACAAGTGGGCTTTGAACCACGCCCTAATTCAGATAGATAGATAGATAGATAGATAGATAGATAGATAGATAGATAGAAACAGTAAAACCACCTAGCGCCAACCACGACTTCCTATTTCAGAGCAGGTAAAGCCAGAAGCCTGTCACAATGTATTAAAAAGGGAACAACAAGTTAATTTTTGATGAATTTGAAGAACAATTATAAAACCAATCACGTCTAAAACAAAAATAATAATGACAACAATTAAAAAACAATTAAATTGTTTATCTATTAAGGAAAACATTAAATGAGACCAGATGTCCAGATATTTAACTTCCTACGATAATGTTATCTCAATTTGCTGGCTCATGTACATATTGGATTGAATATAACTCTCAGGTTTGACAAACTCTTCTAGACTATCTGATCTTGCTGATATAAGCAATAATCTGGAACGTCTAAAATAGTTAGGGGAGCCTACTGACAACTGGGATTAATTAATAACAACTGGAATTAATTAATAATTAACACAATTGTTAAGAAACTCGATGTACGGTCTCTTAACGAATGGAAAATGTACAGTCCATTCATTTAGTTTACATTTAAAAAAGCAGAAAGAGAGAAAATATTATAGGTTAATAAGTTTAGGGCAATTTTAAATTCGACTAGTTCTATAGAAAAGTCAAACTTGTCAAAATTATTAAAAATGTTTTTATTTTCTTACCGAAAAAATCATGGTGGACCTTTAATACAAATGTTTCAGTAACACGAAAGAGCTATGGGACAGCACTTGGTACTTAGCAAGTCAACACTTCAGAAGGTACTGAAAAACCAGAACGTAACAAAACAGAACATAAAAAAATTGGGGACCTTCCAAAAGGAATGAAATTCCGAAAAAAAAAAAATTAAAAATAGAGGAGTTGTAAATATAGAAAGAACCAGAGAAACTTTAAAATATATCGGATTTAAATTAAAAAAAAAAAAAAAAAAAACCAATCGTAATGTGAGAAATCAACAGTGGTCTTAAGGGATTCTAAAAAAGTTGTTCTTTGTTTGTATATTTAGATGAGTCCTTGATTTTTTCGAAGGGATCTACAAAAAAGAATCTGCCGGAATACAAATATAAAATCAATAAAACATGACTGCAAGTGAGAAAAAATGCACATAATTGTCCATGCAGGTAACGAGAATTGCATAATTTCTGATGCAGAATTAATTTTTTCTTCAAAATCAAAGAAATGTGAATATCATGACATCATGAATACTGAAATGTTTACTAATAGTGGATTTTATTTATTGCACTGGTGTCACACTCGACACTGTATTTGAAATGTCATACTTGTCAAGAGTATATGCTACACGTGTGCTACTGTCAAGTATTTGATTAGTGCAGAAAACTTACACCTAGTGCAAAAAATAAAATCCACTACAAGGGTTCAAAAAAGGTATTCTAGACAAAATTATGAAAGAAGTTTGAAGTTTGAGACAGCTTCTAAAAATGACGTTACAAATCGAAGTGCAATTTTATTATTCTTTCTACTGTCATAGGCGTCTCAAATTCAAACTTTACAGCACGTGCTTTACTTGATTGTGGCTCTCAGCCAAGTTTTGTAGAACATATCTATGTGCTAAATTAAATTTACAAAAAGCTATAAACGGTGTAAATCAATCGTTATTTTATGCGCTATATAATTGCGAATTAAAATTACTGCCTATAGCGATTATGAATTTATTGTTTCTACTAGTATTACTAGTTATTTACCCTAACAAATCCTATTAAAAATATTAGACCACATTAGCTGATCCAATATTTCACGTTTCATCTGCAGTTGATATGTTAGGTGTTGAGGTATTTTGAAGCCAAATAGAATTTGAAAAAATTGCTACGGAAAAAATTTACCATTTCTTCAAATTACAAAATTGGGTTGGGTTGTAGCAGGTCTTTTTAATGTACCGTATGAAAATAATAAATCAGTACGTCATTTTAATTAAACTATTCGAAATTAGTTGCGCTAAGTCTTGGAAAATTGATGAAATTCAAAGTAAAGAAAAGTTATTATCCTTTTAGGAGCAACAATGCAAATATTGCTTTAAAACATTCGTAAATATTCATGAAAATAAAATGAATCACGTCATATTACAAGTTATATTCCCAGAAGCCAGAACAACTTTTCTCAACTTTAAAGGTTGTATTAGGATAAACTGGATTAATAGAATATCGATGAAATTAATATTATGATTTCTAGATGTAAAATTAAAAAATGCAATCAATTCATCCGTCAGCTAGCGCCTCCTAGCAGAAATTATGCGAGACTTGCTGGTGAAATTGTCCTAACATGCATTTTGGTGAATCATTTGTAAAGCGGCTACCGTTCATGAGCGTACAAGGAAATAATGATTTTACATGGAGGAATAAGTTATTAAAAACATACGAGTTTAAATTACTAGGATTATTTCAGCAAACATTTAAAATACATACACCAAAATCAAGTATCCTCGCATACAAGGTGTCCTACTATAAAGTAACACTTTGTAGCAACTTTATAACTATATTAGATTAAAAAGATATCGACGTGCGGTTTCCACTGCACTTTTTGAGTTTTCTGAAGTCTTTGTGGACGTTATTGGGCAATGTTTATTTTTGGATCGCTCTAGAGCAGCACCAAAGGAAAAGTTATACGGAAAACACGCTTCAAGAAGAGACCAATCAAACAAATTTAGAAGATTTCTTTGAACTAGAAGATTCACCAGCTGCAACAACGAAACCTAGCAGTAATAAGAAAAAAGTTGAATTGGAAATTTTGCCATACCTTAAGGATCCAAACGCAGAAATTACTGCTTGAAATAATTACTCTGTCATGAGATATTAATTTTTTAAATTCACCAATTGCCTTCCTTCATCGGCCTCGGTGCAGAAATCATTAATGCTCCATGGAGACATGCTTATTGAAAAAACCTAGGTTTCAGTAGGTCTTTATGTATTTTGTGTACTTGTGTAGTTATATTTATTAATATGTATACTTGATGTTATATAAACAGTCAATAAAAATTGTTTGAAGTCAACGTCACGATTATTTTTCTACTCTATTTTATTTCGTCTGCAAAATCAGTATTCCTGTAATACTTTATCTAATCTAAACTTCGAGCAACTGGTACTTATAGAGGCAAACTCCATTAAATATGTAAAAGACGTTTTTTTTTTAAATAATTGATTAAGAAATTACGCTGTTGTAAACCATCATTGTTTTTGTAATATAATATTCTTAAGATTAACATAGGCTTTTATTTAATTGATTGATGAAAAGTTTTTAATTACTTTTCGGTAATTTAATAACTCATCGGTAATTCAATTAAATGGAATAATTCAATTACTTTACAGGTATTTGACGCAGATAAAGTAATTGAATTACTAGCAAAAGCAATTGAATTATTATAATTGAACATTTTCAATTCCTTTTATGAGTAATTGATAATTGCAAGCACTTTTGAAAAACTAAAGTAATTATTAATTTGCATAGTTTTTTGGTAGCCTAGTAATTGGTACTTCAATTACTTTGCAATGGTAATTGTGACAGCTCTGGTCACAATCTACATTTTTGACTAAATATTTACAAGTTCGATTATTCAAACCAGTCGTGAAGTGGAAACATTTATAAACATTAAATATTAATAAAAAAAAACTTACAATTCATCTGATGGTAGCAATAAAGTGACACTTCCTAAAATGGCTTTATCTCCATACTTCAAGTAACCAAAAAATCCAACTGCTGTGTACAGTACCGCTACTACAATCATGCCAGTATTCAAAACACCAGTCCAGCCACCAAAATCTTGAGGGTTTTTCATGTTGTTCTCAAGAGGCAATATCTATAAGAGATTACAGAGGCTAGAGGCTATCGTATCAAGGTAAGTGATTTGAAAAAGCAATAAATGTTAATTCTTTAATATTAGAGTTAGATACTTCAGTTGAAACAAATTTTTAATGTTAAACCATCAGTATTAACCACAGTTCTTACTTTATAAACATTACATATCACTTTAAGTCAAAATTAAATACGTACCACTCCAATTCCTTCGAAAGCATAAATAGCAGTTCCAAAATACAACGGAAGTTGTTGCCATGACGAAAATGCTTTGACAGTTGACGTATTAGGTAATCCTCCTTCGAACATGTAGAAAAACGTTATCACTAAACCGCTAACTGTCACGATAGATGCAAATAGCGAGGCGGGCGTCAAATATTTGAGACTCTTCACCCAGTTGAGCAGTACCATTGGAAAAAGCAGTAAAAGAAGGTACCAGTGAACACTCATATCGAAAAAGTAATGCTTTACAACGTCGTGAATATTGGCAGCAACGAATACGAAGTAAACGCAGCAAAAACCCAGTTGCGTTATACAAAGGAAGATGTTTATTAAGGTCCTGTAATAAAAAAAAAGTTCCATTGTGTAAGTCAATTCACTTAATACAGAATATTTATTTTCAACACTGAATGCTAACAAAGAAAACCAAATAATGAAAAAGTAAAAGAATAAGAATGTCGTGTCACCTTTAAAAAACTTTATTATGATTGTAAAAATCAAAAAAACAGATCGATCTAGTTAAGTGTCCATATAAATTAGTATTTAAGTGGATGTGATACATAAAATAGGAGTAATAAGTTCAAATAAATTAGTTATAAAATAAATTAGATTAAACTGTTTAATTAGCTATTTATGCAACCAGTTATTTTATGTAACGAATGAATATTTGCGGGACGAGTAAAGCAAGGTCCCAAAACATGAACGAGTTATACAAAACTGCATTTCGTAATATACAATATTTTTTTCTAATTTTGACATATTTTTGTAATCGCAGCAAGTGTCAAAATGATCTAAGATGCAACAAGTAGTACAATGTTGAACATTATGAAACTGGTTTCGAAAAATTCATTACGTCATCAGTTGCGAAAAGAAAAGAAATATAAATTAACCTTTTTTTGTTTTAAACTCAGTAATATACATTATTATTGGGTTTTGATTATTTTATGCTGATCTAGAATAGAAAATAAGGACTAAAACAACATTATTACTAGGTTGTAAGTTCACTAACCGAATTCAGTTTTTATAGTCAACCTTCCTTCCCTTCTTTGATATAAACTTATTATTTTATGATCAAAATATATTTCGAAATCAAACTAAAATATGGATTAGCACAGTAGATGCATACTTTTTGATATACATTGTTTTTTTTTAACTTTGGACTATTAATCTTTTTAAGAAGCTTAGTGAAGATTATCGTATTTTATTCATACAAAACTCTACACCGATAAAATTAAGCAGCTCTATATAATGAACAAAAATTATATAATATATAATAAAGTACCAATATATTATATTGGTACACCTTAATTTATATTTTTTCTTTGTAGTTCTTGGGTTTTTAAGTGCTAGTGAGAAATGAAACTCGTGTATGTGTGGGTAAAGCTTTCGGCACTGATCAATGCCTTCTTAGGTAGTTTTTTTTTATTATTGGTAAATTTTTTTTTGGCATTAAAGCCTTGTTTTTTTAAACATCAAAAACGGTTCTTTAGTACAAAGTTTGGGGTGTGTCGTTACAATTATTAAAATAAGTTTAAAATCCTTTTTTTATATATATTTATTTCCACTAGCCTTGTCATGTCCGTTAATATGGTGCTTTAATGATGTTTTATATTTAAAGCTGATGAAAACGGCTTCAACAGTGATCCTTCTAGAGTTCGGGCTACAGGTGAAAAGGGGGTACCATTGTCTAGGGTATCAGGAGGATCAGGGAGAGAATGTACTACCGTCTTAGCATGCATTGCTGCAGATGGATCATTTTTACCTCCATTTATTGTGTTTAAAGGAGCTGCTGTCCAAGCCCATTGGACTTCTGAAAATATGTATCCTGGTACAATAAATGGAGCATCTAAAAATGGGTAGATGGAAAAGCCCTACTTTTATCAATGGTTCATAACCTTAATCATACCAAATGTTAACAGAGTGCGAAAAGAACGGGATGTGCCTGACCAGACTGCTCTTTTGTTACTCGACGACCACTGTAGCCATATCAGCGTTCGGATAGTGAATGCTGCGCTTGAACACAACATTTCGTTACTTAGGTTCCCAAGTCATCTAACAGATAGGATGTTATGTTATGTTAATAATGGGGTGTTAATAACAGATATGATACAATCACTAGATAAATGCGTATTCGGACTTTGAGTTCTCAGAATTGTTAAAAAAAGTTTGGGAACAAGGCACGACCCTCAAAAACAGAATTTCAGGCTTCGAAACGACTGGAGTTTTTCCAGTTGATTCTCTGAAATTTTCCGAAAAGTATTTTGATCCAAATTTATTGCGTAAGAGAACACCAAAGCACTTCCAGTAATCAAGAACTAGGAAGCATTTCTGATGAATTACCTGGAGCCTCGTCAAGCCAACATGATCAACTGGGGCACATTTCTGAGGCATTATCTAGACGCTCGACGAGCCCAAATGACCAGATGAAATCAGATAAACCCATATTGACAAGTGACTTTAATTTACCTGAATCAGGATGCTACCATAAGAGTTGAGACTGCAAAGTATCATTAATCTATTCTCCAAGAAATTGAATGGATGTGTTGAAAATTCTCCAAAAATATCGGGTTGTACTGAGAATAAAAAAGTTATTCCATGATTAAAACAATCCAGATATGGAGAAGTTTTAACGTCGGAAGAAGTAATGAACAAGCTCAAAGAAGCCGAAGAGAAAAAGAAAGTTAAGCAGACCAAAGGAAAACGAGTAAATATCTGTTCCAAGAAAACAAAAGACGATAATTTTAAGCAGATGAAGATATCGAAAACAAAGAAGCAGAAACCAAAGAAATATACTGTTTCATCAGATATTGAGGAAAGTGTTGCTAGCTTAATTCATTTGACAAATGATGACTTTGATGACGACATGCACCCACTTTCCTCATTTATTCAACCAAAGCCTGTTAATTATAAAGAAGTCAAATGGGAAGAGATTAGGACAGATGGTTTTCTTCTGGTTAAATTTGTTGGAGGGGCTAGAAAAGTGACTATTTACAAATACGTCTGTGTAGTCAAAGAGAAAGACAAAGAAGATAACGAAATTGCTATTGTGGGATTGCGAGCGCTCAATGAAGTTTGCTCTGATTTTTATATTAATGAGAGTGAGGAATCTTTCATATATATGGACATGGTTGTAGCCATTCTTCCTCAGCCTGAAATTAAATTCAAAAAACGTAAAATCATTTATTCTTTTCCTGGAACAATAGACGTTTTCGAGAAAACATAATTATGTATTTTGATATATTATTATATGTTTGTAGGTAAAAATTTACCTGCTATATATTTAAAAACTGTATTTCGCTTCAAATAAAAAATACCATTAAAGGTAGGCAGCTTTATTGTTTAGAATTTTCATTTTTATCATGGGGCAAATGTGAACAACCAAATTACGACTTGAACTGATGCAAATTAATTTTAATATAATTTGTTCGATATTACCCCACCTATTCGAATGTAGGAGTCAATACAGAAGAATCATTTCGTTTACATTTACCTCGAATTTTGTTTACCATCACCCCAAAATTCTCAAAAACGAAAAAAAAAAAATCCGGGGAATTGTAAAAATTGAATATATATTTTTTAAATTTATTTTTTCAAGTTGACAATTGAAATTTATGTAGAATATACTTTAGAATATCTGCCTATTTAAAATGACAACTTTATATTTAATACTTTTCAATTCAAGACTGGGGGAATTTTACTTTATCAAAACTGTTTACAGTTCCCTCGGTTAATACTACTACTAAAGTTATTAGTGTTATCTTTTCGCCAACTGATGACAACAATTTAATCACGTGGGATACGAATATTTTTTGTTCAAAACACTGTTTAATGAAGAGTTTTTGAACAACGATTATTTTTATTTCCACTTACTTCGCTAAATTCGAATAATTCTGCAAAAACGACGGTCCGGTCTTAAACGAACTCTCGACGACTTCCGAAAAGCTCAGCGATTGCTTTTGCGTTCTCCGGCACAGCTCGTGGGCGCACCCCACAAGCATATGCATGCAATGGGTGCAGAGCACGCCCATGAAGAGCGTTCCGAACAAGCCGACCAGCCAACCGGCGTTTCGGAAGGCGTCCGGCATCGCCAGTATGCCGGTGCCGATGTTCGCCTTCAGCAAATGGACCATGGTGTCGAAGTTCGATGTGGGATGTTCGATGGTTCGGTTGAACATGGAATCCTCGAAGTCCCCGGAGCCTTCGACGTTGATCGACGCCGCCATTTCTGGTTGGTAGTCGCTGTCGAGGAGATGCTGCTTCTCCTCGGTCTTCGACGCAGACGTTTTCGGTCTGGTCTCCTAGAAAATAAAAGAGTGAATTTAAGAAAATATGTTCTAGTAATAAAATGGCAAATGTTAATAAAGACAGAAAAGTCAATCAAATAAACTTAACGACGAAAAACTACTAGACCAAATTTGTTTACAAATATCAAATTGGAAGCATTCGCGGTGTTATCTACGTAGTTGCCAAATTATTATGGGAGATTATCGGAGAGTCTTGTTACAAGAATTGTATATGGTTTTAACGCCAGTTATGATCTGTTTAATGCCTTTTTTTTTGGTTGCAACTATTATATTGTTAGAGCTGTGGAAGTAGCGACTAAATTTGTACCCGTATCAAGTCGGTAGGTACTCATGATCAGAACATTCGTTACTTGACGTATCGTTTCAAATATTGTTTTATTTCCAGTATCGGTATTTGCAGCTCTGGATTGCGCATGCGTCGACAATTTTTTTTTAAATAAATATTGTTCATTTTATAAATGGAAGTTATTTATGTTAATTTATTATTTAGTTAAACATTTTTAAGACACACATGCTTAATCATAATATTTTTGATAGAGCAGAAAAATCAAAAATCAGCTGAATTAGCAGGAGTATTTAATTTAATCTAAAAACAAACAAAAATTTAGTTAAATAATAAGAATATAAATGTAAATCGCAAATACATAGTTTTATAATCAGTAGTAATATCCCAAGGACAGCGATAATTCGAAATAATTTTTTTTCACTTTCCTAAAGCACGTTGCTTGGTAACTTTCAGACGCCGTAGACTGAGGAAAGTTACCTTAAGAAACGTGCTTGAGGTATTTGAAACAAAATTATGAATATTTATCATTGGCCGAGGAATATTGGGTCAGAAAATTTTTTGACATATTTTAACTTATTTATTTAATAAAAAGTAACTTACTAGTTACTAATGCATAAAGTCTTGACAGTACATTCCATAAAGTGTATTATCGGTATCATCTTTTTTTCTTATATTTAGTGCCCAATCCTTCTTAAATACTATTTAAATACTTCCATTTGTATCTAACAAATATTTTCTAATTTCATAAAATTGTATAGTTTCCATATATATTTTTTTCTGTTAACGGCATTTATTAGTGTGTTTTCTTCGATTAAATTATCAATATTTTAATTATTAATTTTACTAAATCTAGGCATTTAACAAGTATTAAAAGTAATTTAAAATAACCGACTTCAAAATCGTGCAGATGTCATCACCACATCTTAACCAAATATGGGACCACCCCTGAGGTACTCCCTCATTAACAAAAAAGGAATCATAGAAATCGGAGAAGGTGGTAAAGAATTATCGCTAAATATACATAAAAAATTAAGAGTTTGAGGATTTTCTCATGGACCCAATTTTTAGATTTTGACCAAATTTATCGCTGAACATACATAAAAAAAATATACCGACGAATTAAGAACCTCCTTCTTTTTTGAAGTCGGTTAAAAATAAATAAATTTTAAAGTGTCAACAGTTTTACGTTTTAGAAATGGCATATTATTAAATGTGGTTTACATATGGGGTACACCAGATTAACGTTCGTATTAAATATTGATTGATAACAAAATGAGAAAATGGGTAAAAAGTCATGAATTACTGTCTCTACTGTGAACCATTTTAATTAATAATTATTAAAATAGTTATTAGATAAAACGTTCAATTTTGAGTTTTAACATTTAGCGGAATAAAAAAAACACGTAATAGTTCATACATAATGGTTTGTTTGGTGCAAACTTGACTTAAGTGATAACACCAATAGGGAACGTATCAGTGTAAGTCAGAGCTGATAGGATTAGCTCATACACGTGACTGAAAATGAACGATTTCAATTAGTTTTCTATTGATGCCAGAAATTTTTATTTAAATTATAGTAAAATTATCAAAACATAATTTGTATACAGCGTGTAACGGACAAAATATAATACATTTAGTAGCTCAATTACTGTGCATATTTAGAAAAAATACCGACACATCAATTTTAGAAACGTGAAAATTTGACCCCTACCTTCAACCTTCAACGCCCTTCGAAGGACAGTTACACCCCCTAAATTTGTAAATAGGAGGTACATAGGGGCTTGTGATGGCTTCTCTATTCCAAAATACAATAGTTTTCAAATTTATTGCAAAAATTAACAGTAAAAAAAATAAATTATATACAAATAGAGTTTCCTTCAAAAACATCAATCTTAATGAAGGATATGTTCAAAATTCATGCTTCGAACGTCCTGGCAGTATCCTAAATAAAATTGTCTTTAAACGTTAATCAACATTTAATGGGTGACGGACGTAATCGCAAACGTTATTCTTCTTATTAAATCAGTTAAATCGCGTGGTTTAATTTGATATAGCATATTTTTTACATATCCTCATAGAAAAAAGTCTAATGGCGTAAGATCAGGTCATCGTGCTGGCCATTCTAATAATCCTCGCCTCCCTATCCACCGATTTGGAAATATTTGGTAGAGGTACTGCCAGACATTGTTTTGGGAATGTGGTGGCGCCCATCCTGCTGGAACCATATCAGATTCGCTAGAACTCGTAGGTTTGCTTGAACAGGATATAAATTTGTCAAAGTTGTCACAATATTATTTTTAAGTAGTGTAGTGCTCAAATATTAACCTTTTCAGGGTATTGTGCATAATCTTCTCTCATCCAGTGAGGATTTTTATAACACCAGTAGCCAATTTTGATGATTAGTAAGGCCGTAAAGTGTAAAAGTAGCCAGAATAGATCCATGTGGGTCGCAGTGGAAGGCAATTTTACTGATTGACCCCTGAGAAATATGCGTCAAATTAGGAATTTTTCTTGAAAGAGGCGAACAACTTCGATCTGTGTCGTGTTTTATCTCCATAACCAATCATTTGTAAAATTGTTATTTTATGCATTTCTGTTAAATAAATTATGTTTCTGATCTGTAGTTAATAAATTAAAATGACACGTACAGCACTGACAGCAATTAATGTTAGGCGGTTACAATCACGCAGCAAGTTGCTAAGATTTTCTAAAAGAAAGAACTGGGGGACCGAGCTTCTTCAACGCTTCAAATTTTGAGAAGATTTGCAAATAGTAAATTTTTGCAAATTAAAAGTTTAAGAAGTTTAAAAAAATGTATATAATTATATAATGTCATTAAATATATCATAATTTTCATCCAAATAGTAGGCCGTAATTTGTAATCTTGGACATCTAGGCAATTTCGTTTATTTAAATTTTAAACCCAATTTTATATTTTGAGAACCACAAAAGTAAGTACCATGATTTTGGTGTCGTTTTGCTTCTCTACGTGTCCCTAGCTTATATCTGAGTCCGATAAGATTTTGGCTTTCTCTACCCCGAGATCGCGGCACAGACAGACATTGGCACTTTAATATAGTAGGATTAAGAATTACAACTATGAAGAATGCTGATAATTTTGTTAAAACTGTCGAAAAAGGCCATTTAAATTGTTTTTACTTGATTTTTTATTATCAAGAACGAAACTCTATTAGTTATTAATTGTTTAGGATGTTGTAGCGAATTTCGCGGATCAGACAAATTTACTTTTTTATCGTTAATTTTTGAAATAAATTTGAAAACCTCAGCATTTTTAATAGATAATGAAAAGACCTTTCAAATGAGGTATCGCAAGTCCCTATTTCCTATTTACAAATTTGGGAGTTGCAACTGTCACTCGAAGGGGGTTGAAGGTAGGGGTGAAATTTTCACGTTCAGGATGTCATTTTACTTACTGATTTTATTCCGTTTGGCTGTTACATACTATAGTATTTTTATTTGTACTAACTTTTTGTAATGATTGATTAAATTTAACAACAAATAATTTATTACAGCAACTAATTTGCGATAACCTATTTCTGCAGAATTTTTCAATTCAGGTAATAATTAATAAAAATAAATCACGGTATTTATGATGGTGCTTTATGGATCGTTTTCGATTATTCAATAAATCAAGAAATCGATTATTTTCCATTAATCAGTTATTTTCAAATAATCACGAATCCGACCGAATCCAGAAATTCCGTAACGAAAATAAACCTAACACCCCCCAACTCCGACCGGCACAGCGGTGCGGCGTTTTGAAAGCAGTGGAAGGTTTTATCCGACCTTATTCGTATTAGTATGAAGCGGAGTTAAATATACGTCTGCGGACTGGAACTTTTATGCAATACAAGAACTAGAAGAGCTTTCTCTGGCTTCTAATAAATTGGTATCACAAATGTTCCCGGCTGGCGTAAATATTAGATATTAATTTTTTGCAAGATTTATAATAGTATATTATGCAACGATCATGTAATGATGGTTATTAATACACGAGCATTAACTGGGATACGAAACGAGCCAAAGGCGAGTTTCGTATGGTTTATGCGAGTGTTTTAATAACCATTACATGAGAGTTGCATACGCTTTTTCTACACCCGATAAATAATCAAGACCTATAAATATTATATTTATATTGGTATTAAACACAATAAGAGTAATTACTCGTATTTCTATAAAAAAAATCTACAAAATTGTAATTAATGGTATTACTTCGGGTATTGGTATTTCCCTAGATTTTTGCGGCAAAATATTTTGTACTATATTTTCTGCTTTCTCCGATAAGTGTGGAGATATTCGAGATATTTGAGAAAATGTGTAAATTTCGAATTTTGAAGAAAACTCAAAAACGGATAAAGAAAAAAACAATAAATTTTAAACTTAAGTTTTATTTCGGCCTGACGTGAAATGATTAGATTTTGGACAAAGTCGGAACATCTGGGGGGTACTTTATGGGAGGCCTTTTTTTATTTTATAGAATATATCTGTTATTTATGTTTGGAGAAGAAAATTGTTCAAATAAAAGTTACTTCTAATATTATTATCTATAATTTTTGCTTTATGTCAAAATTTCCTGAAATGGTCCGTATTCTAAAAATTTGACAAAATGTGCAAAATTCTGATTTTTATGAAAATTGTTGAACTAAAAGTTGTTTGCGATATCGATCTCTATAATTTTTGTTTATACATGATTTTTCTAAAATGGACCGTAATGGAAAAATTGTAGGAAAAGTGCTAAATTTAAATTTTTCAGTATTTTTGTTTTCAATAAATATCTATAGAACATTTTTTCAAGTTAGATGTATGTGGAAAATATATATATTTAGTTTATCCTCTAAACATTTATAGAGGTGCTGCAATAGGTTGTACAAAATAACCGGAAAAAGGCTATAATAACTAGATAGGAAAGTCATGTATTGGACAAATCAGATTTTTTGTTTTGCAATTGATTCTTTTTTTAAAATAGACATTTAACAATATTATTTTTTTAATCGATAGTTATTTAAAATCGATTTTTTCACAATCGATTCTTCTTTACTATTACTTTTCACTGATGATTTTCACAATCGATTTTTTTACAATACATCTGGCAATTTTTTTTGAAATAAGACTCATTTTATAATTGATTTTTACTACTTCTTTTAACAGCCGATCTCTTTCAATTGACTATTTTGACAATGTATACTTTTTGTAATCGATTCTGGGCGATTATGATAATAAATAATCGAATATTTAAAATAATCGCTATTTTTCGATTATTTCAAACTATTCAATTAATTTCGATTATTCAATTATCTTCTATTAAATAAATCGATTATTTTCGATTATTCAATTAATTGATTATTATTGCTTTATGGATTGTTTTCAATTTTTCAATAAACAAACAACATTTTTTATACAGTGTGTGCCATAAAGTTGGATCCATGTGATTATATTTAATATTATGATTGGAAAAAACTATTTTAAATTTTTAAATAAGCAAAGGTGATTGCCGTACGACGTAATATTAAAAAAAATCACAAAAATTTTAAAATATACTATCGGTAAATTTTAATTTTAATTTTGTTGCAAATGCATTGTCCAGAATTGTTAAAAAAAATAAACAGACACCTAATTACTGTCTATTTCACTCTTCCTACAATACACATAGAGATGGGACTAATAGGAAAATAAAAGTAGACATTTGGCAACAAAATTTAAATTTTCTGAATGTATTGGTACACGTCATGAAACATAAGGGACATAAAATTTTAAACTTTAACAATTATTATTTCTTCGGCCTCCAGTGATATCTGAACGGTAGTACTTTATAAGTGGTAAAATTTAAAATGGAGTAATAAAAAAATTTGTCCATTCATTATTATAAACATAAAAAATAACCAAGACCGTACTCACCCGAAATGCATATTTCACAACGTTTAACAAACTTCTCTTCATTTCAAATACCTTGATACCTTTGCGGAATATTTTGAACGGATTAAATTGTCAGGTACCTATTAAATAGCTATTAATCTAATGAGTCTATGTTTTTAATAAAATTGCATGTGTCACCCTCACCAATAAATCACTTAGGTAAGGTAACTTAGGTTATCTACACTATTATTTGGCTCAACGGAGACGGAGCTAATAAATTTGACTTATTAGTAAGTATATTTTTAAAATAATCATTATTTTGACGTAGTGAAGGTAGATAAGACTATCAGCAATATTTTTTTTATCGAAAATAAACTCAAACATGCATATAGAAAAGCGTAAAACTAAATCGGTTGCCAAAGTGAGATGTGATAAAAATCGCCAAATTCTGTCGAATTTTAATTAATATTTTTTGTCTCGAAACTTATGACCGAGATCAAGGTCAAGAGATAACATAAAAATTTGAGTTTTTTGAATTAACATAATGCATAAATTAAATTAGGTAGTTATACGAAAAATTACACAAAGAAAACTATTTTCTACAGGCCCGCGCCGTACATAAGGGCAAAGTCGTGTGGTGAATGACGGCGCCGAGGCGCCGAAGGTACCGAAAAGCCTCAAAATTCAAAAGTAAAAAAAAAGATAAAGCGACAAACAACATTGTCAAAACAAAATTTATATTAATAAAAAAAAAACAGTATGGAATTGCTAGCTATTACATTGTTTTTTATTTGTTTATTTTATTTTTACTCTTTGACACGAGGGAACCGAATTTCTCGAAAATAATATATTTTCCAAATGAGAGTACGCAATAATAGCATTTATTCGATGGAATACGTAACATGATAACATGAATTGTGAAAACTCAAACAAATCTGATTTTATTCATGTTTGAGCTTGAACTATGGCTTGCAACGAGCCAACTAGCGAACAAGCGTTTTTTCCTGTTTGAACTTGCAATGTACGAAACTTTATATATTAAGCGCTGCATCGGTCGCGATATCATTTGTTGTCAGATGCCAGATCGATAATTAACTTATCGAAGTGAAAAGGTGCATGCGGTAAAAGATATATGTTTTCGAAACTTTAGTTTTTTTGTAGTTTTACAGACTTGTATTTTGTGTTGTGAATTGTGAATTAGGATGAGTTCATCTAAAATTTATTTTTTATTTTAGATTTATTAAAACATAAAAAGTCAAAAACTTGCATCTCAAAAATAATTTTATATTTGATTATATAAACATCATTGTTAATTGAAGTAAATTCAAATAGAATAATTGATAAGCACTAATACTACTACATATAAAAAAAATTTGAAATAAGTAATGTTGAGAAAATACTTTCGAGTTTGAGACGTCGAAACATTTCCATT
Source organism: Psylliodes chrysocephalus (assembly GCA_927349885.1). Taxonomy (NCBI): domain Eukaryota; kingdom Metazoa; phylum Arthropoda; class Insecta; order Coleoptera; family Chrysomelidae; genus Psylliodes; species Psylliodes chrysocephalus. Next base: position 66,817,743 of record OV651817.1, read on the forward strand.
TTTCATGAATAAGTTGTCAATTTGTTTACTTACGTATTAATTTCTTTACAGTATACAGGATGTAAGAAAAAAAGAAGAAATTGTCTGGATACCAAAATTTGCTGAATAAAATTACGCATTTTTTAAAAAACACGAGTCTACTTTGCCAAATATTAATAACAACAATATTACAGCTGGATCCCAAAATTCTGAACCTGTACTTGAAACAAGTATCAGCCACAGACAATTGAGATCTAGAAAGCAATCCATCAACATCTTCAAGTTCCGCTGATAATGAGAAATCAACACCTTCAAAAATTACCAGAACGGAAAATATGAGTCAACTTTCAAAGATGCATCACTATGGCCAAAGAAATTACGTCCTAATAATATTCAAGAATTAGTAGAACGTGGCCCTGCTCATTAACAAAACAAAAAGGATATTTATCCGAGAGATAGTTCGTCGGAGTCGGGGCGTTAGTTTTCCAATAGTTACTTCTTTAGAATTTTAGCAAACAAAGAAAAAATTTAGCGTTTTTGGTTGTTGTATTCCGAAACAAAAAATTCACTTTACTGCTTCTGTTGTAAAATTTTTAATGACAGCGATTTGAAATCTGTTCGCCTTAGTGATGAATCTGGTTACAATGACTGCCAGCATTTAAGTGAAAATTTAAACATTTATGAAAAGAGCCAGTTAGGTACATATCGAAAATGTTCTAAAATTGCTAGATCTTTGTAACCGTTTTAATAAAAATGAAATAATTGATTCTGAAATTCAAAATATAATAAACAGAGAAACTAAATACTGACAAGCTGTTATAGAAAGAATTTTCTACTGATTCAGTTTTTAGGTTAGCAAAATTAAGCTTTTTGTGGAAGTAGTACTAAGTTGTTTGAGAAAATAATGGTAACTTTTTAAAATGCATAGAAATGATTTCCAAATTCGCCCCGATTATGTCAGAACATACAAAACGCTCTCAAATAAAAGATCACAAAAACTATCTCGGGGATAAAATACAAAATGAAATAATAAATAAAATATCAAATCCAAAATTTTAGAACTAACTAAAATGGCAAAATATTATTCCATATTATTAGACTGCACTTCTGACTCTAGTCACCAAGAACAAATTTTAGTTTTTATAAGATTTGTTAATTTAAAGAGCACGGGAATTAGTATAGAACATTGTTTATTATTTTGTACTATAGATGATGTGTTAGAGAAAGAATGCTTAAATATCAACGATTTGCGGGGTCAGGGTTACAAAAATGGGTCAAATATGCGTGGTAAACATAAGGATCTACAAAAAAAAAATTGGATTTGAATCCGCGAGCTTTCTTTGTTCCTTGTTGCAATCATAGCCTAAATTTAGTTGTAAATGATGCCGCAAAATCGAATACTTTGAGCATAAATTTTTTTCTTTATTTCAAGAACTGCTTGTATTTTTTTTAGCTTCTACTAAACGCTGGTCAATTCTGAAATTAAATTTATCTAAAGTAACAAATTTAACTTTAAAACCTTTATCGGATACTCGATGGTCTAGTAGAATAGATGCAACCTCCTTAAAGGTTATCAACTTGGGGAGGTTTATGATGCTCTGTTTGAAATAAGCGAAGGAAACTTTGAAAATAACGTAAAAAATTTGGATAAGGATAATTTCCTGACCGTAGCAGAATTTTATATAGATACAAATTTTCCTTGGTTTTATCGGTCAAATGTTTTTATTTTTATTGTTTAGCACACTACATATGTTTCGGAAAGTACAAATTTTTCCATCTTCAGGTGCAGTCAATTTATAAAAATTACAGGGACGAATACAAACAGTTTAAAATAAACATTTTTTTTTCTTTCGAAGTAACTTTCAGCTAAAAGAGAAAATTATCTTTAAATCCATAGCGTTGTGATGTCACTGATAGTTCATAGGAAAGTTTTGACTGCCTAAACGCGTGTTAACTAAACCAAAATATTATTAAATTTAAATGTACATAACGTACATCATTATTTAGGTTTCGATTACGAAATCAAATGATATTTTTTTTCGGTGGCACAGATTTGTTACAACAAACATCGATATCGCTTTTAATAAATAAAGTTTGTAGTAATTTTCCCTTCGATAACAGAGTAGTCATCTGCTGTTTGTTATTATTTCCGTTTCGTTTGTCTGATGGCTGATATGTGTGTGTTATCGGGTTTGTACTAGCATGAATTTACATCGGAATGCAATTAAAATTTTTTAACGATCATAATTGTTGATAAACTCTTTGGCAAAGAAGATTATCCAATTTCCTATTGCGATGTATGTATCATAGGTACAGTTGACGAAATCGAAATGTGAACTCATTCAAATTTGACAGCCCTTAAAATTTATTATTTTTAAAAATGTCGCAGCATTTTACTGAGGCTCTAAAAGTCGAGGGCTATAGAAAAATTGTAAGCAAATTGGTCTTCATGTAAAGTGGCTGCTGGATTAAATATCAGTAAAAGTTTATATTTTATATTAAGAAACGCTGGCAAGAAGAACAAAGATTGTGAATACCTTTCAGACAAGGCCTCTAATGAAAATGAAGCCAATACTCTCGTAGAATATATCCGTCAAAATCCTTTTGCTGTAAAAGCACAAGAAGAAACATTATTTCCAAATTCGTTTTAAACAAGCTGGCTTAACAAAACTGCGCTGCTGTCCTCATTTTTTTTACAGCAGAAAATAAGCGCAATAGGAGAGTTCACGGAGAGTAATTTTGGAAAAAACGTAGTATTCTCCGATAAAAAGACGTTCAAATTTTCTAACAACGCAACGCTACGAATTTATTGTCCTAGGAACTCAAGATTTATAGAGAATTATACGTTTAGTACTACTAATTGTGGACGCTTTTCTTTTGCCCCTTTCTCAGGCTTTCAAGGGAGATTTCTTCTTCGTCGCCCTCTGGGTTGATAGTTGTTGCCCGAAGAGTAACTTCATTAACGGGTTCCTCTCGTTTTTAAAGCCTTTTACTGAACCGACATTGTCGTTCTAAAAGGGTCGCCTGGAGAAAATAGTGTTTTCAGTTTCTCTGTAACTACGAATTCTTCTTACTAACTCAACTAGTTTAGTTCTAATTTGCCTTTCTAACGCTCCTGTAGGCGTTTATTTTTGTTGTAATTTAGCTTTTAAATTCTCTTGTTGTTGATCTAAATTAGCTTTTAAATGTCCTTGTGTTATTCTAAAATATCTACTCTAATCTTAAGCTGACCAACCTCTTGCTTAAAGATTTCTTGGATTTGTAGCAAACCATTCATAATTTCCACTGCTTGTTTTTCACATTTCTCTTCTCGCCTTTCCTTTTCCTCTTCTTCCTGCGCCTTTCTTTCTCCTCTTCCATCTTCAAAAACCATGATGGGGGAGTATCCATTCCTATTTCGTACTCAGTGGATCTAGTATTACCATGAACAGGATACTTTGGAACTTTTACCGCTGCCACCAATGTTTTTTGGTTACTCAATTTATTTCAACTGATAACATGAACGCATAAATCTATCATAAAACTAAAACTGTGGCGTCAGAATCATTGACTTATATAGCTCACTTTATTGTTCTAGAGCAGCATTACTGAAAGTGTGGTCCGCGGAGCCCTGGGGCTCCGCAAAGCCTTTGTGGGGGCTCCGCGAAGAAAATAACAAAAAAGCAGTACCTATTTTTTTTTTTTTTTTTTTAGAATTAGTATATGCTATGGTATTTTGGGTTGGAGGACCTTGTTTTTTAGAAGTGAGGTAGAGGAATATGATTTTGGTATGAGGACCTAGGACCTTTACAAGTCAGGAAGAGGAAGGCGTATATGATTTTGGTATGGGGGAGGCCACAGAAAGGATGATATGATTTTGAGAATTTTGTTGCAGGGGCTCCGCAAAGAAACGGCTAGAGCAAGGACTTTTTTCCGAAATGTGTTTAGGGCTCCGTCAAATATTTCATTTCTCAAAAAGGTTCCGTCACCAAAAAAGTTTGAGAACCACTTTTCTAGAGCCTTCTCGAACCATCCAGCTGCTTCTTGAGATGGAATGACATTTATAGACTATTCTCTCTCTTTTACCCGTTCTTTTACTTATGACGACCCTACCACCCTGTAAGGTGATGGGTGACATTTCACTTTAAGTAGTACATTTCCTATAACTGCCGCAGGCTACTGGGTAACAATATATTTCTAATAGAAATTAAAAGTTTCATATTACATTCAAATAATGCTGTCTTTTACAACAGAAAATCATAGATGAATATTCTTGAATTTACAAATATATAATATAAAATAACTGATGGATGAAATATTCAACCAAACATATACCACCGTATATTGTAGTGCCTAAGTGGTGTTTAGCATAGGGCGAAGGCAGATAAAAAATCGGTATAAATAACCTCCAAGTGGGACCGACGTAGCCCGATCTGCCACCCGAACACCTGAATTGAGGACTACCCAAGTTTTAGCCCTTCCTTGTTTGCAGCCAGCCAGCAACGTCAGTGAATAACTCACAAGTAACGGAAAATATATAGAACAGAGATTATGATTGGAACAAAAGGAGCTATATGAAAGTTATAAATAGACGTGAAATATAGTATATTTTAAAAACAAATAGTATTGGTAGATAACTTAATACATTTTCATTTTATATTTATATAAATTGGTTTTCCCTTGTTTTCCGTATAGACAAGCCGCCATTGTCGTTAATATCTTCAGATTAGTCAACTAGATATAAAATACACTGATTTGATTGGTTGATATATGTGTGTTGATGAATGAAAATCAGTGTATTTTAAATTTTGTATTTCGTCTTTTTATGAATGAATTATGGTTATGAATTACAAAATATCATAAACGTTACTGTAAAAATGAATCCATCATTTGTGAATAATTGATTTGGCGAATATAAGTAAGAAATCAAGTGAAAGCAAATATTAATTAAATAATCTTAACAAATACAACTCGCATAATTGATTATTTTTAGAAATTTCCAAGAAATTTTGTATTTCAATATTTGTTGTATTTTCGAAAATCTTAAATTCTCATAGAAAAGTTTAAATCACAAACTTTAGGAGGCTACTGAATAATATTAAAGCAATCAATATGCATTGGAATAAATCATTGAAAGAACCAAAACATTATAGACTAAGAGTCAGCGACTGCCAGGCCTACGTTATGGCATGAAGGTTAAGATTTTTCATTTTTGTATACATAATAGAAATTGTGTTTATTGTTATTTTCTTAGAAAGTTTTATTCTTTATAATAGTTCGTACATGATTTAAAACCCAATATAACCTTCATTAAAAAATGTGTGCATATACGTGGGAAGTAAAAAAATATAGCAGTCTTGATAGGTTTGGCAATCGCTGGTCGCTGGTCCTCACACTATTTTCATTATATTTCATTCCAATTTACTTCCTCCTCTTAATATGGGATTCACTCTCAAGAAAATGAATTGTAGGAAGATTATTTATATTATTTCAAAATATATAAATATGAAAAAATTATGTAATATAGTAATAAGTTCGTTGCCATTTAGCTATATATAACGATCAATCGAATTTTTTTCGTCTGCATTTGCTTACATATTTGTAGATATCTCCGTAATTGGCTGAAAAATATTCCGTTGCCATATGCCTAATCTCTATACGTTATTACGGAAAGTTATTTGTGTTAATACGAATCCTACATAGCAACACTTATCATAAACAATACAAAAAAATTAAAATACTTAACAATACCGTAATAGGAATTACAGCCATCTAGCAGAGTATCTGTTCTTGAATCCCAGGGAGTAGACATTTTTAGGGAAGAATGAGACAAAAATACAAATTTTGCGCGTTGCAGATAAAGAGGCAAAATCGGATTTCTATTCCCTAGAATTCAAAATAGCTACCGTGTTTTGTCAATCCTATATGATTAATTGTTAAAGTTAGACCTTTTCATCATGTGATGAGCGCAAGCGCAGTCACCATGTTGAAATAGCGGTAATTCAAATATTTCGTACTGTTTTGATCGACAATGGCTGGGAAAGCAATATTATCCCTACAGACAAATCAATCATTAGAAAAAATCGTTGATGGTGATTAACTTTTTTATAACTCTGTGGAAGCACATAGTTGTGAGCAGTTGAAAAGGTGGTTGAAGTGTCTTGGACGTTTGTTACAAAAGAAAAAAGTGGACTGATTGAGAGGTTAGGTGTATCAATACTTCTTAACTGAGTAAAAAATTAATGGAAACAAATAATATTTATAACTCTATTCTAATTAATTATTCCAACCAACTATTAGTACTTGCAAAAATACTTTAATTAACATGAAAGTTAATCACGATTATAATTAATAAAATACATTATTTAATATTTTGATCAGATAAGAATTTTCTTCTGTTGGACCACTTTGTACATGAAAATGTAGTAATCAAATATAAGAATCTTTAGTAACATTATCAATCGATCGAAAACCGTTGTCACTTCGACCATATTTTTTCATGCCTAATGCACATTTTGAACATGTTTTGATATGGATTTTGCCTGATAATTTGATAATTTTTTACGATATTGCAAGGCTTTGGAAAATGTATAAAATAATGATTGAATGATTTATACCGTGTGTCACTTTTACATACTCCATAACAACACCGTTTCGTTGTTCCTTTCCGTACAGATAACATAAGTATTCCAATTGATTGCAAAAATGTATTTTTCAATTAAGACGCTAAACTTATTATTACTTTGCTTTTTCTTCCTTTTTTTAAATGAATATACTTAATATAATATTTATTGATTATAATTTTTCCTACGACCACTTAGGAAAGTGACACATATCACACTATATAGACCTATGGAAAGTGCCCTATATCACACGCGTATGAATAAGAATTTACTTTCCACCCAAGTGAGAATATGCTACTTTCCGCAGTAGCTGTCAGAAAATGTCAAACACATAATTTCTATTTTGATCTATGTAATGTCCATATTAATACTAAAATCGATATGATTGTTAAATTATTGTAAATTAGATCCTAGATATTTATCTTTAACAATTATTTTTAAAATAATTTTAAAATAACTAAGATATATTTGCTTTTTATTCTGGTTAAACACATAAGCGATTAGATCAATCAATTACCGTAAGGCCTGTTAGCTCAGTTGGTTAGAGCATCAACTTTGCAATTTGAGACCGTCCAACGACCGCGATCGAATCCTGGCTGTGCCAGAATTTTTTTTTTATTTTTTTTTTTATTTTTTTTATTTGTTTAGAAATTATGAAAATTTAATAAATACGATTATTGTTGATTATTTTTTTAAATACATTTTAATTATTATAATAATCTGGTTTTACATTTTTTGATGAAATTATTTTGTGGTCGTAGGAAAAATATTGTACATCACTTGTGTGAAAAGTGTTTTTCCACACTCGTAATGTAATATACTATTTTTCACGTGGTCATTATATCCTGCTTGTTTACAAAAACAGTACGAAAAAGATGGCTGACACTGACGCATGCGCACAAAAAAACGGCATGGAAAAATCATGTAATGATTTCCATCAAATTTCAAATGAATTACTTTTTATTTGAATTATAAAGAAAAATATTATTGTGGGAATGGTTTATTTTAAACATTTGGGATTAGGATACGGCCTCCGATCTGAATTCGGATCACACTTTGTTTATATCTCGAAATATTTTGAAATTTTGACAAACCTGGAGCGAGCCGTAGTATTGCTGATGGCAAACAATTTTTACATAGAAAAACTTCCTGTAGCAAACCCTTTTTTCAATAATGTAGGTTTTTTTAGTAAAGCCCTTTGACTTTTCTTGCTCTTCGTTGTGTTTAATGCTTGTAGGAAACCATCTCATCTGCTTTTAAACTAGGGTGGACAAAGCTGCAATTAATTTAATAATAGTGAATGAATGAACAAAGTTCAAAAATAAAAATATAAACACCATTAAATAACAATAAAATATTAGATTTTTTAAAAAACTAATGTACGGCCATAGTACGACCTTAAGTAGAATATTTTCTGTCAACTCACTTCATTCCGTGACGTCACTGCGTCCTTAGCAAACGTGATGAGGTCACCGTGTTGTCTACGAACCGTGGTCAGCATTTTAACAGGTCGTTTACTAATAGCATATTTTGTACATTATTAAAGTAGTATAAATGCGTGTAGGAAATTAGAGATTTACAAATTAAAATATTTGTACCTACCTATTTTAATATTTTATTCTAATTATTGTTTAGGAATGTTAACAAAATAAGCATTTATAACTTTATACGTAACATGTTGAATTTTTTATTAATACCAATCTCCGGTAAACATAAAATCAAAGTGTCAATTAATACTTATATTTTTAATGTTCATTTGCACAAAAATCGAATTTTATAGAAAAAAATTCGCACTATTTTTTATTTAATTATTCGGTGCTTTGCACTTTATAAGCTTACTACAGCATACCGTGGTAACGTAACATATTTAACGTCATCTGTCAAATTTAATTTAAGTTGGGGGATTTCTAAACGAGATTTGAATTTCAAGAAATTTTAGGATCTCTTCAAAATTCTTTGCACTTTGCGCATGCTCGATATGTTTAAATGTGCCCCTTACCACATAACCACATTTGTAGTTAGTTACATACTTTGGTAAGAAATGCTCTAGTAATTATAGTATGTTCTACTAAGCTTATAAAGAAATGCCTTTTATATAGGACAAAGTAATATCACAAAAAAAATTTATTCTTCCACTTTATTATTTTATTTTCACTTTTTTTAACATTATTGTTAAAAATTTAATACTGACGTATTTTTTACTTGATAAAAGCTAAAATTTACTGAATATTTCTGACAGTTCGCCGTAATTATTTGTTTTCATTTGGTACTTCATTTATTAATGACCTCTAGTGGATTTTTTAGTACTAAGCACAATTTAGTGCCATATTTTAAATGAAGTTGAAACACTTATTTAACTGTCATTCATCGTGGTAGAATGTAGAATAAACTTCCCTCAAAATTATTTCTGTAAAAAAACTGTCAAACTGCTTGAATCTTAAAACTTACAAAATAAAGAAACCTAAAAAACGGTCATTTATATAGCTATATTTTGTGTAGGATAATATTGTACCTATTTAAAATTAAAAAGTCACTCTGATCTACAACCTACAAACTCATCTCAAAATAATTTTGCAAAAAAGGCTGTCAAACTGCTTGAACTTAAAAATTTCCACAATAAGAAAACAGAGAAAATTGTTATTCCTGTAGCTATTTTTTAAATATAAAAGCGTCGAAATGAAATAATTAATTTTTGAAAAAATTATTCGACCGTTATCTCAAAGCTAACACAATGCATAAAAACGAAAATATTTACTTACAATACCGGGAGCAATGCAAATAGATCCGTATGCTTTCTTCATTGTTCACACTATGCGCGAAATATGTATATGAGTTTAATTAATTATAAATACGTCCGTGTACATCAACAAACATCACAGAACCACCACCGATCGACAACACCGTTGATCGTATGCGCACACTGGCCGGTAATCCTAGTGTTTAAATATTTCAATGTTAAAAAGTAAGTACGTTATTCTAATAAACGGTATCAGTTTGGATTAAAAAAAATAACAAAAATGACTCGCTCCATGGAGATAAATGCAATGCATTTTATATATGCTCTGTTTATTTAATATGATATGACAAGACAACGGAATGGTTGGTCACAAAATATCGAACAGTATAATCAGTTTACTTTTGTGCAAAATACACCTTTAAAACAAATATTTTATTACTAATAAGATGATTTTTCCGCTGTATAGTTACAGTAGATTCTAGAATAGAAAGCGAATATAGATATAGTGGTGGAAATACCTATAGGCCCAAAACGAAAGTTGAGGGAAATTCTTGCGAATACTTCGTTTTTCTACGCCCACACGGTTATTATCTATTCTACGCACCGACTAGATAACGAAAAAGTAGGCCAGTGCGCCTTACTAAACGATTTTATATCCATTCTAATAAGAACACTGTAAGGCTATGAAATCCACCAATCACAATTTATGTTTGGTTACCAGGCAACTATTATTTTTTTAAATTTTTAATAAATGACAATTCTGTCAAACGAAATGTCAGTATATTGAGATACAGAAGCGGGGTAATTTTAGGTATTGTGTTTAGGTTAATATTATTCCCCTCTACATCGCTTTAACACATAAGTTATATAAATCTAGTATAGTTGGTATCCTTTTAATAAAATTATGAGAGATTGTTTTGGGACTACAGCTTGTGATCTCGAAGCTGTCATTTATAGCAGTGATTTATAGATGATTAGAGCAAACGAGCAAAGCGCCGAAAGAACCTTGAGCCACCGAAAAGAGCGAAAGGAACCACAACAGGAGGGCCTAAAAATGGTATTTTCCCCACGTCTGCGTCTATGGACAGAAAAGCCTCATAAAGGCAGAATGGATGTTTACTAGAGATACCCCAAAAGTGGGCATCCCCTTTTATATCAGGTGTTCTGTTATCGTCCAAATGATTGTTATATATGTAGTGCTTAGCACAATCGTTAAGTACGGTATTGGGATATCTATATATAAATAGGCAAAGACAAAATAGTTCAGTACCATTTTCTCTTCTCTTGGTGACCCGATTTACATTTTTACATTTTGTTTATTAGCTATTGACGAGCTTTAGTTTTATCAATAAAAAAATGGAAATATTTTTTTCCACATACTTCGATATATTATAAAATCCATTGATTCACAATTATGAATTATGATTGACAAATAAAATTAGCCTATAGCGAACATGAGCACCCTTTAGTTTCGAACCAACATAGACAATATTACATGGACGAATAAAGGATTGTGAAAAACAAAATCAAAAAATTACTTCTTCCCCCCTCCACCAACTTTCCGCCTCTTCCTCTGCCATATCTAAATGGTAAGGGATAGAAAATAACTAATAGCGGAGCCATAGGCCCCGTCCGAAACGATTTCAAACCGCCCAACTCTCTATCCCAGGGGAGGTCGATATATAGAACCGCCAGACTTAGAAGAGTACGATAGATTGGACTTTAAGGGGAAAAACATTTTACACCCTCTCACCCCCTTCACCCTCCCTTCCATATAAAACAGTACTTTCTCACTTCATCTTGGGGCATATCCCAAGTATCTTCGGTCCAGGATTCAAATTCTTCCGTTCCTGATCGTTCTATATCTTGCCCTTTTTGCCAACTTCTCTTCTATTAAATGTGGAGATCTAAGGTTTAACATCACCTCCATTTTCCATTGCGGTCGTAGAGCAGGTTCTCATTACACTGGTGAAGCAAACTAATTCTGTCACTGATGATTGGTCTAACTATTGCTGTATACATCCATAGTAGACTGTTCGGGTTACATCCCCATATTTTTCCTACAATGTATGCATTAGGGATTTTGTGGCAATGTGTAGTTATTCTATTAGCTGGTGTTGAGCGCGAATATTAATCAATAATTTACTAGAATTAAAAATTCAGATACATTACTATAGTCCATTTGGTTGTTTTTATTTTTTCATTAGTTTTGTGTCAATAGCAGTTTACAATGGTTTTTATCAAACGTACGGAGCATGCGCATATCAAATTTTCTGTTTCAGCAGAAATATTTCCAAACTCTGACTAAAAATTTGGTGTTCTTGTTGTGTCTGCAAACGGTCATCAAATAATAATAAAAGTGAGATTATTAGTGAGTTTTTTCGGTGTGTTTAGTCGAAAAATGGAAAAAATGTATTTTTAAGAATAAATATTTTTTTTTGTGTCATTGGCTTCAACTGCTAAGGTTATTTCGCCTCGTGTTCTGTATGGGCTTTGTTACTATTTCCCAGCTCCACTTTAGGAACAGCACTGTTACGTAGAACCCAACAGTAAATGGTCGAATGGGGAATCCTACCACGATATCAGAATTAATTTTAAGTAATTAAATTAAATGAAAAAATGGGGAATCCTACCACGACATCAGAATTAATTTTAAATAATTAAATTAAATGAAAAAATCCCGGCCAACGGTGGGATTCAAACCTGGGATCCTTGGATCGGCAGAGACTCTACCACTGAGCCACCCACCCCCAAAGAATAAATATTAAATATATTTTTAATATACATCTTTTTAGACTTATAATAAATTAAAGTAAAGTTACTAAAATTTGTTATTTTTGCCAATTGTTGGCCATTTTTGACCTTTCTGACAAGACTATAGATTGCCTAACAATCCAAATGACGTGACTTTAAATGGTGGACGATTGGTCAAAACAACAAAAATGAATGTTTGGTAACACATGTTTTAGTTAGTTGAGGTTATTACTCAGTCGTGGCATCAATTAGATTTAGAATCTTAAAATCAACGATCACCAGTTCTAAAACTTGTGATTTAAGTAGGCACAATAACAGTCAAACACCAATCGCGGAAACAAGGTGGCTAATAGGATAATTACCCCCGCCCCGGGCTGCTCCAGGAAATCCTGAAATTTTCAGAAATTTACTGAAATTTTCCGAAATTTACTGAAATTTTCCGAAATTTATTGAAATTTATTAAATTGTAACCTCGAGATTTTACGAATAAAATTATTTACCCATCCGCGCCAGTTAAACATTAACAAAAAAATCAGGTTAACAAACTTTGTTATTTGAGCCAGTATTTCTTGGCCAATCTGACAAGACGTTGGACCACTGAATACACTGAAGTGTAACTCTCGAGAAATTATGTAAGAACGCTGTAGCAAATTTCGGTGATCTTCAGCCATCGAATTGACTCGCGTATTGGGGACAACACTAATCATTTGTTGTGCACATGTCGTACGCGTTTTATCTGTACATCCGTCTCCTTTTGACAGAGTAGGTGAGCTGTGTCCAGGCCGTTGGTGTTTATGCCGGTCGGCGTAGCCAGGTATGGATTGAAATTTTCTGGTAGCGGCGAAGCCGCCACCCTACGAGAAATCGTTACTTCGTCTTCTTGTTGTCACGGCATTATTATTATATTTGTTCATGTATGTGAAATTTGCTTCTAAGGTTTATAAAATACTACTGCTAGTCCCGGCGTAAATGAAAACAAACAAGACGCATTCACACAAACACCTCTCACCACAGCAATTACAAATCATTAGTGTTGTCCCCGATACTCGAGTATCGAATTGGGTTCCTTTCGATAACGGCTAGATTTATATGAGGGAAGAAATATATTAAATTGGGCTTCGATATTTTGATTGATTTTTACTCTAAAGGTTCCCGAGTTCGAAATTGTTTTTTTTTTTGTAAATAAATGAGAAAACGGCTCTACTGATTTTCTTTAAATTTACTAAAAATAATTTTAATTTTTTACTTTCCAGTTATTAGTAAGGAAAGTAGAGGAATCATTCGTCTGATCATTACGTTTTGGAGTCCTCCGAATCCGTTTTGACAATTTTCGAGGTAATGTTTTGGATAAAGATAAATATGTCACATTTTAAATATAAATTTTAATCCACTTTGCAAAGAGCTAATTCAATTTTGGGCATAGTTGAAGTATGGGGTACTTTATAAAGGCTCGATTTTTTTTACTTTGTTATATTTTTGTTATTTGGAGAAAATCATCAAATTAAAGTTGTTTGTGATGTATTTCTCTATCATTTTTGTTAAAATGAAATCGAGAAATACGAGGAAAAGTACAAAATTATAATTTTCTAAGTATTTTTGTTGGCAATGAAGATATGAAAAAATGTTTCGAATAAAATATGTATAGAAAATATTCACTTTTAATTCATTTTCTTAATACTTTATTGTGTAGGACACATTAGATATATAAGTTTGGAGGTTACAAAATAATAAATATTTTACGTTTTGGTCACATTTGAGATGGAATTATTTTTTATTTTTAAAAAATAAACATTGAAACATAATAAGGGTTAAATAAAACAATTCATATTAAAGAAAAACCATTAAATAATACGCTTTCTATTGATGTCTCTAAATAATCAATTTTGCCATTTTCTTACATGAACTTACATTTCGGATTGCATATTTTAATGCTTAGTAGATTTGTAATCTGCCATATAAATTAATTAAATGGGTATAGGGAAACTGTTTACATGAGTGAACAAACATAACTATTTTAAACATACTAATCAATTGTTTAAGCTAGTTTGCCTGAAAAGATATTGCTTCAAAATTGTCTATAAAGATATTTTCCAATGTGGAAACAAAATAAACAAAACTGTTACTTGGCAAGTTAAAATGCACAAAGTTGTCCAAATTTTCGGTATCAGAAGCTTTAAAAAACAGAACAAAGTTGTTTCATCTACCTCTTTTTGTTCATTGGCATACTTTTTACAAGTGTCACAAGATTGAACTTTTAGACACCTCTAGACAAGATACCCGCATATACATATCAAAATTTTTTCCCAGTAAGTTACGTTTGATAATCAGTTTGTTCCTCTTCTTCTTCTTCAGGCAAATCAACATTTTTTAATAACATACTGTCTGTATCCCCTTCAAAATTTTCTGCTACCGAATTAATTAAATTTAAACAAAATAATTTTCTAAAACCTCTTATAAATTGGATAGAAATAAATTATGAAAGAAAAATAAGTTCTTAGACTTAATTTTTATTCCTACACAATATCCAATATATTAACTATGATGATACATTTTTCGCCTTTTCGGCAATTTCAGGTGGTGTGCATGAAAACTATTCGACGTTCGACATTTTTTTAAAAATAAGTGATAGGTACCTATCTAACTTTTTGACTAACGCAAAAAATTAAAACTGTCATGAAACATGAATCTCTTAGAAACTGTCAAAAATTCTACAAAAAATATTGGGTCTGCCTACTTGGTTATTTAAAAATCTAGATTTCTATTGGTTGATTTTTCAGTTTCATAATGAAAACCAGTGTTATAATGAGTATCATTATGAAACTGAAAATTAGCATTTAATTAACAACTTATGGTATATTAGTAAAAAAAAATATAACAACTGGAACTGGAAAAATAAAAAAATCGCATTACAACAGATTACACTCGATACTCGACTTCTCAAATTGGCAACGTTGCCTGATAATAAATCTTATCATCGTCGCGGCACCCTAAACAATGGCGATTTGATGTGCGCCAACTGAGATGCGCGGACTCTTCTCGCCAAGGTTGAGTTACCCTTCAGTGGTTGCACTGACTGCTCGATTATAAATTTTATAAGAAATTGAAGTTATTAGACGTTTTTTTATATCTTTTGGTGCTAACGTTTAGTTATGTTTACAAACAGACATTTTTTGAACAACTTAGGTATGAGTTGACTATGTGGACATATTCTTTACACATTTACAACTTCTGAATACATATATTTTAGCTCTTTATCAAATTTCAAATTTGTCCGCCATAATTTGTCCAAATCTACTTGTTTCAAGGCACTTCCGGTAGTTCCGGTGCACTTGGTGGCACACTTTTTCACAAATAACAAATCTAATCTACATTCTTTCGATCAGGGTTGCCAGACCGGTCATGTCAATTTCCCACAATGGGCAATAAAAATCCCCTAAAAACGCAACCTTGCAGCGGTAAATATTTAGTTTGAGTTTATAGAAAACATTAAATTTTTAAATTCCACCAAAAATAATTAACAATTCAATCGAAAAATCCCCAAGGACTTTATTAATAAAAGTTGAGACACAACATAACAATAAAGGACCTCAGAGTTTCGGTCGAATCTCCTGAATTTTATATATGTTGTACTTTTTAACCCTTTCATTAAAATAGCTACTTGTGTATTAAGAGCAGAAAGTAGCACTTTGGCAGTTGAGATAGAAAGTTGTCGCGCGACGCGTCAACAGAGTGCGGCAATCTGTCGAGACTACCAAAAGACTTTCTGCTCGAATTACACACAAGATATTTTTTACGATCACACCAAAATAAAATAAATATTAATTCAATTAATTGTGGAGCACACACAATTATCTACAAAATGTCAGTCACACAACACTATATAACTAGCGCTTTCTTTGACATCGACCTACTTGATTCCTACGATTATTGTATGTTGTGTTGCCTACCTATTACTATGTATGAGTATAGGTAATATTTAATTTTAGTACTTAAATGTCGGTAATTATTTATGATTTAATCATTTAATTATTTACGAAAAATACTATTTGATGATTTAAAATATTAGGAAGTCAATTAAAATATTTATTTAGGCTATAGTATGTGTTAAAATAACTACTAGCTCTATTTTATCTATAAATAAAATTAGGCGTGCGGCAAAGTTACTTTCCGCTAAGAGAACCAATATCAAATTATGGGAGCTTGTAGAAAACATAAACCCTGCAGTAATTCAACTCACAAAAGTCTACTGTCGATAGTAATCGTAGATTTTTTTTTTAAATTTTATTTATAACTCTACTGTAGGGGAAATGGATATTGCTTTCGGGAAATCCTCTATCCGATTATGCTACACATAAGATCGCCGTGTTGTTAGGCAATTCTATGTACACAAGTGCTTTAATATTAGTATACCAATACAACTTTTAGCCCTGCCAGCCAACAACATCAGCTAACCGAAAATCTATTGAACGCCAGGGACAGTCTGCTTGATTATGATTGGAACCAGTAAAATAAAGGAGCCGTATGAAAATTATAAATAGACGTGGAATATATTGTTTTATTAAAAATAGTATGGGTAGATGACAATACATTTTCATTTTATATAAATTGAAACCCCTTGTACTGGGGGGCTGTAGCCCGAAAGCACTTACAGACAAGCCGCCATTGGTTTGTTTTAGTGGTTAGTTATTGTTGTTATTTTTATGAATATTTTAAAACTAACACATAATATGATGTACTAAATATAAATGGCGCAGGTTAGCGCCTAAATGCAATCAACTTGTTTAGGTTTTTTTTTTCAGCTGGAGATAACTACAAAATTTTTCTAAATACTTTGTAAATGATAAAGGTTCTTAAAAAATATAACTATTATAGCTTACTACATAACCTGTATGACCTGGAACCATAATAATGGATGAAAAATTATACATCTTCTGGGACTCTATGTATACATTGTGATAAGTTTTCCAATGTTTTTCATACTTTCACTCCGTGCCTATGATCTATATTGTTTGTCCATACTCAATTTTCGTCTGAACTGTCTATAAAAAGATGTGACGAAGAAAGTGCGACATTCACCCGGCTTAGTTATGCGATACAAAAATGTAATTAAAATAAAACGAGTAAATATTATGAAGTTACATCGTGTAATATCTCCGTATATAATAAAATGTGGAATTATTTCGCAAGGGTAACGTATGATAAAAAAATTTAAAATGTAAACATCCATGAAACGTGTTGACCTGATCTCACAAATTCCTTTGGAGATATATAGTTTTTGTTTTGTTTTTATTTGAATGCCGTAAAGTTTATTAACGGTTTCTAAAATTACGTAAAACATATCTTCATTTTTTTTGTGTGTAAATAAACGTCTGCGATGATAAATAAATTTAAAAACATTTCGCAAGATAGAAGATAGGTCATTTTGTGCACATCTCGAAAAATACAGCAGACAAAAACTCCGATAGTTTAACAATAGAGCAGAATAGTTGCTATACTATCAGCATCAGAGATAAACAGTCCTGAGAAGATCAAACCTTCGGTACAGTTTTGCTTGTGTTGGAATCGATAAGAAAAAGGAGCTCGTACACGCTGGAAAAGAAACTATACACAGTATCAACACAGCGTATCAACGTTGCCAGTTTTAGCTAGATAGCTAGTTACTGATACGTAATTCGACCTGTTTTTGGCAACGTTGTTACCGTGTCGCTTCTTACGTACAAGTGTCATTTACTATTCGCTCCAACACAAGTAAATCAGGACCGACGATTTGCTCTTGTCAGCATTGTTCAATTTAAATACACGATTTAATTTGGATCATTCAAATACGTTTACACGTTTCAATGACAAGTAATTGTCGTCATACGACTAAATTGATGTCACTTGACTGAAAGTAAAATTAATAACGTCATCAGTAACCGTAAAACAATTACAATGACGTATTTGACAAAACTGACGGTTAAGAGGTCATGAAAGTCACTTAAAGAAAAATTTTTTATTTTACCAGATCACGTGGGATATGGGTATAAGGCATTCCAACGACTTGTCAAATAATAGGTGCCAGTGCGAAGTTCTTGTATATATAAGGGGGTAGCGACATAAGAGAGTTATTGCAAGTAAACTTAAGGTCAGTCACTATTAGTGCCGCTCTTATTTTGACATCTGAGCATGCGCAGATCACTAACTTTAATAAAGATTGTGCTTGTCATTAATAGAGAGATATTGCAAATTTCTATAAAGCCAGCCACTAAACTTTAAATTATAGTTCATCTTTTTTGTTGTCTATAATATTAAAGAGGCATTAGAAATTATAATTTAAGAAGGTTTAAATGACGATTATATTAAATATTTAATATTAAAAAACTTCTAACGGCAAGCGCATCCGAAAACTATAAAGTCGCCACTACCTGCTGCCCTTAAACATCCACAATTAAGGACAGGCACAATCCTTAATAAAGTCAGTTTTAGAACGTAAACATTTGCGCATGCTGAGATGTCAAAATAAGAGCGGCACTAATAGTGACTGACCTTAAGTAAACTTGCAATAACTCTCTTATCAAGGACATACACAATCTTTATTAAAGTTTGTGATCTGCGCATGCTAAGATGTCAAAATAAGAGCGGCACTAATAGTGACTGACCCATAGAAAAATAAAAAGAGAAGGTTTGAATAAATGGCGGGATTTGTTTCCTTGTTGGTAGTTGAACCGTAAGCGCTTAGCGCGCTGCTATCACTAAATTCAAACCCGTTTTACACCCATAAAAAAATATGTTTTCAAAAATAATGACAAAGAAATCAATAATTTTACTAATTTACCCCTTTAAATTTCACTTTGCTATAATGTGTGATCAAATACAGGGATAATCGTTAATAAATTTAAAGTTAAAGCTAAATTTAAATATTATTAGGTGGTGTAAATCTGGCTTTGAAAATAAATTAGGTTATGTTGCTATAAATATGTCAGCCTATTTTTCTATGGTCAGCCTGATATTATTTTCATTTTCAAATTCAGGTGATATTTTTTTTTAAATGTAGGTGAGTAAATTGTATTAAGTGTAAGTTAGATTTAACTATAGGCAGGTTCTTAAGAAAATCATTAACTTCTGATTCATTTAAATTTTCATTGCAGAAGTACCTAAGTATTTTTCCACAAAACTAACAAGAAAGTTTGTTTTTCCTGCTATTATTACTCTAGAGATAAATCGATCCACATTTTTAACATTTGCGGTCAAAAAAATGAAAGGAGTTGTGAGCGAAATGTGTGAAGCCAATTTACAAACAAATATTGTAGAACCCGAGATAGAACCTGATCTTAGTTTTACTCATAAAGACCATGATGAAAAAAGGCGAATGATTTGTGCTCAAAAAGTTATTGTTTAATTTTTGGGTGATATTCATTATTATATTTATCAAATAATACCCAAATATGTTCAAAAACTTATATGCTATTTAGGTCAACTTGTTAATTTTTGCTTAGTTCACCTATTAAGATCATAAATCAGATGTTTTCTATTATTATTGAAATTTTAATACCTTTTATTGCAAGAAAAATGTAAGAATTTAAAAAGGTTATGACTCGTGTTTATTTTTTTAAGATACACACCACCTTTATTTTTGTTTTGTTTTAGATATTCCTGGGTATGGAGATTTTTGGAATGTGCATAAATGTGTTTTTTAATTATGGTGAGTTTCAAAGCCCACCTGTATTGAAGCTGGAGGCTTATTGTAACCGAAATAGGCATTACAACTATTCTAGATTGAAATAGATGGAAAAATCCTTAAAGGGACAATAAGTATAAGAATATTAGAATTAGAATGATTTGTCCTTGGATTAATAAGGGATATTTAAAACAATTGTGTTTATAAATTAACTACTTTGACTTTTTATAAAAACTATATCCGGTTTTTTTAATAATAAAAACATTGTCATGTGCTATGCTGGTTATCATATTATATTTTTATTTTTCAGTAATTTAGTGTGTGATATAGTGCTTGTTATGTTCAAAATATGCAGTTAGAAGATAATGAGACACATGTAATTGCATGGTAATTCTAAATAAATTAAACTTGTTAAAAATGTGTTTTATTTTTCAACTCATTTTATTTTTCAGTTAAAACAAGTGACATTTTCAATTTTTCAACATTTACCTACAACAAAAATTCACTAAACTTATTGTTTGTTTAGTAGTTGTAAGTAAAAGTTGTCAAATAGGAAAATGTTACTTTAAATTGCTTCAAATATCTAAATTATCAAGCCCGCCAATTTTTAAATCGCTTTAATTAGTAGTGTTCTACTTTATCGACTGAAACTGACAGGTGTAGTTCAACCGTAAGCGCTTAGCGCGCTACTGTCGAGGTCAAGCAAACTTGTTACCAACTATTTACATGGAATCCGACCCCCGTGGACTGACCTTAAGTGAACTTGCAATAACTCTCTATAGTCTTGCATCTTGGACGCTATTTTTATTCGAAATAGTAGTCGCGAAGCCTGCCAATTTATGAAGAAATGTCTAAGCGGGTTTTTTAAATATTATTTTTATTGTGTTTGACATAAAAAAATATTTAAATATAATCCATTATTCATGATTTTACGTATAGTAGATAGAATACATCGTATGTCGCAACCTTAAATATGCCAAACCTTCCCACTGGCAATGCATTTGTTTGAAATGCTTAATTGTTGAAGACTGTGTACGAGTCCGTAACAGTTACACTTTAATTTAAGATGCAAAAACTAGAAAAAGAAAACAACAGAAAACGAGTCGTGGACTTTACTCGCATTGGAAAAACATAAAAGTCAATAGAAAGAATAGAAGTGGCGCCAATTCTTTGCAGGAGAAGAAGGCTGCAAGGAAAAATGTTGAAAAATATTTTTCCATGAAAAGTGGGAAAATTAAGTTTGCATCAACAATTTGAGGTGAAATGTACCCACCAATTTGGAAAAATCTAAAATCTAAACTTTCGAATTCCTCCAAAAATTTAAGCCTTTGTCGAAATATCTTTGGTTCTTACTATTTCTTTCTCTTCGCTACTATATGGAGCATCCATATTTTAAAACAGAAAATCTAGTTATTATTTCGTAATAATAGGTTAACTATACCCCGAAGGCAGAGCTGGGCAGTACTTGAGTATTCAAAGTACTCAGTAATTGGTGCTCGTAAGTACTTTAACCCTGAGGGGACTCTTACTCAAAAAATTTCGAGTACTTTATATTTAAATTATTTAGTACTTTTTATTCCTACAGCTGACGAGTAACGAGAGTTAGTACAGACGCGCGCATATATTATAATGATTCCACCTTAAAATGGTTAAACCATTTCAATGTTCTAGAGCTTTTATAGTTATGTCTCCTCTGGCTTCGTACAAAATTTTTAAAAAATAACTAAAAATAATACTAATCGATAAATGTTGAATTTGAAAGTAAATCTAAATCTTCTTGTTTCCTGTTCTTCTGCTTTCTGTACCTCCTGTTCCTCTACTTTCTTCTCTTACTTTTCCTTCTGACGAACTCTTCTTCCTGCTAAGTTCTCCTTTCTATTCCATTCTCATTTATATTAAATTTAAATAAAACTTTCTTTATCTTTCTTTTTTATTCTTTTTTTTATTTCATCTCTACGATATAAAATCTTCAACTTTAATATCTATCTTAACTTCAATAAATATTTTCTAACTTTTTTTTTCAATTTTTCAACTAACAATTCTTAAACCTTCTGTCAATCTTCCCAAAATATATCTGACAATTCCATTAATTTTCAAATATCCACTACCATCGCAGTCACAACCCTAAGGCAATTCCGTATAATTTATCGAAGCTAACGATACAGGACGAAAAAGATAAAAATATGTCAAATGACGGAATCATCAAGTTTTATATTTCTGTTTGTATAGTCCTGTGATTGTAACACGCAGAATTATTCTGTAATAATAGGCGATAAAAAGCGATATTAATCAAGTGAATTTGTGCAATAAAAATGGCACAGACGTCTAATTATACTCCTGTGAAATTAAAGTGCAATTTAACCGTGCATATTAAAACTTTAGTGTTAAATGTACATGAAGCTCTTGTACATGAACATTTCAATAGTACTGTTCGGAGTATAGTTTCTAAGTGTTCAAATATGACCGGAGTTGGAAAAGCAACCATTTATAGACTTTTGAAGCAACGAGCAACCCCCTATGAGAGGGCGCTTCAACCCCTCAAAATTGAATAAGGAAGAGGGGTTGAGTGATACTTCATTTGTAAGGTCTTGGAAGCCTCTTTACAATGGTGTATGAAAAAGTCACATTCTTAAAAAAAATTAATTGTTTTATCATGCTTGCAATAAAAAAAATCAAAACTGCGTTTTTAAATCAAATGTTCAAATTGACTTCCATACAATAATACATTTTCTCGAACTAATAATTAAAAAAAAAATCAAAACATTTTTTTATCTTGCCTTTATTTTTTGTTCTTAGAAGGTGTTTATCACGTTTCTTCGATATTTTCATGTGATAAAACAATTAATTTTTTTTAAGAATGTGATTTTTTTCATACACCGTTGTAAAGAGGCTTCCAAGACCTTACAAATGAAGTATCACTCAACCCCTCTTCCCAATTCAATTTTGAGGGGTTAAAGGGCACCCTCATAGGGGATTGCTCGTTAAAGCCTCAAATATACGTCAGAAGATGTCCCCCAAAAAAAATCATCCGACGTGTTTAGGGAAATTTTTCCAATTACTATGGGATAAGAAATATACGGGGTGGCTCATCTGAGATGAAACACCCTGTATATATCGGGTCGGTGGTGTAGCGGTCTCACGCGCTTATATTCATTTATAGGCAAGTTTGTGGTCAGAGACAGACGGGCTTCGAATCCTACACCAGACCATGAGGATTTTTAATTAAATTGCATGGTTCGGTATAGGATTTGATGTATGCCGTATTAATAGAAATTTAATTTCTGTTGATATGGATTGCAGATTATAAAATCGCCATGCATTTTCAAATAAACTATAATTGGAAAATTTTTATCTTTGACGCAAATTGCATGTGACTCATCAAACAGAACTAGAAAGGCCGATGCGGCACAAATACACCACCGGCGAATATATCGATCCTGCCCTGTATACAAGTACTCTTGTAAGTACTTATAAGTTTAAATCGTAGAAGGTATTCAACTGTTCGAATGTGGTCATTTTCATAAAAGAAAATATCAAAATCTGTGCTACATAAACTTTAATTATTAGTTTATAGGCCTGATGATGGCCCTAAATAAATTAGGCCTGATGATGACCCTAGGGTTGAAACCACTAGCCTTTTTAAATAAATACATTTAACGCTTTAAGTTATTATACCAAGAGGTATAATTAAAGTGTCGCACCTCATTTGTCACTTTGAGCCTCGAGACACACATGCTATGTCTAAAGTAAGATGTATGCCTTACTGATAAGATAATTTTCTTATTTGAGCTGAAAGTACATGACCCGGGGGACCAAACCTTCATGTTGGTCGGTAAATTTTGACTTTTTACTGGTTATTTTTATGGAATCTTAAGATAGATATAAAACAGGCCCTATTATCATGTAAAAATATACTTGAATAAAAATCCTACAAAACGCATAACACGGCTCAAAGCCCAAAAGGATGCGAATACAAGCGAGTTTTGACTTGCAAAAAACGCGACGCGACTTATGTGCCACGCGGCCAGACATATAAGTACCTCAAAAAGAAAATAAAAAGGGAAAATCACAGCATTTGAGAAAAAAGTCAAGTGAATATGTTAAACTGATAACTAATAATAAGCGAATTTGACAATAATAACGATTTAACCTATTGGACCGGATTTGCAGATTCTTCTGTGGTGCTTAACAAGTTTATTTGGTACAGATTTTGATTATTTATTTTACCTAAAGTTTCCTCACAATATACCGGAAAACATCTGAAAACTAATCGATCAACCTAAATATTTCCAATAAATTATATGGTATAGGTCTAGCAACAAAGTTACATGGAAAATTGCTTCTGCTAATTTGAAAAAGACAATTCCGTCATCACTTATATTATCAATGTCATTTAAATAAACTGCAAATAGTCATATAGTTAAATAATATGGGTTTACCTTCTTTATCTTTGGAAACCATTTCTGCACAAAATTTGATTTTCGCATTTAGGTAGGTGTAGCTATTCTTAATTATTAAACGTTATTCATTGCAAAAAGATCACTTCTAAAAATAACTAACTTATTTCGATAAACAATGAAAAAAATTAAATTCTTGAGATGTTTACATAGGTAACATTCAGACTCATTAATTTGTAATTTATGAAAGTGTTTTGGAGTAGGTCAATCGGTATGCGGAGGTTTCATCTCCGCGAAGGCGTGAAAACAGAAAGTGTAGTACTGGTTGCTTACTCAAAGGCGCTTAAAATAAGCATAACGGAGAAGTAATTATTTTATGTTGGTTTCTTAAATTCAATAGTAATAATGGGCCCGTTCACTTTCATTTTTGAATGTGAATTATTTATATATTTATAAAGATATTAAACTCTTTTGTCTGGTGGTACTTTTCCCGTTAAGATATTTTTGCTAGAAGTAAGGGAATTCCCATAAAATTCTTTCAGTGACTCATTGCGTCAGAAAACCCCTAATTCCCTTCAGGTCTTGTATCGGTTAATAGTTAAAAGGGCGCGGTTGTCGGATGTATCATTGCACCACCATTCCTCTTCTGCATTTATTAAAGAAATTTAAATGATAAAAAAATATTATTTTTTAAAAATAATGTGTTTATATTTTCAGATAAAGCTGGAAGGCTTACCTTTTTTAAATTTTAATAAAAACAATTAGTATTACTCAAGCTGAATATTACCAGATCGAAATTTTATTTGAGAAAATGTATCTGGTAAACGTGACAACGTTGTAAGTACTTCTAAATAGTGTTGTCTACACACACTTCTAGAAATAAATGCAACGTTGCCACGTTTACCAGATAAATATTGCAAATCAAATTTCTACTTTTTGATTATGGTCTGGTTAATTTTCAGCCTGAGTAATAATAATTGTTTTAATTAAAAAGTAAAAAATAAGCTCCCAGCTTTAAATCTGAAAATATAAGTTCATGATTTTTAGAAAAATAATGGAATTTTACTATTTAAATTACATATAAATGCAGAAATGCTATATTAGGGATACTTCCGACAACCTCGCCGTCTTTCAGCATAACCGATACGAGACGTGAAAGGAATTAGGGATTTTCTGACGCAATGAGTCACTGAAAGAATTTTATGGGAATTCCCTTACTTCTAGCAAAAATATGTTTACGGGAAAAGTACCACCAGACAAAAGAGTTTAATATCTTTATAAATATATAATCAATTCACATTCAAAAATGAAAGTGAACGGGCCCATTATCACAAGGGAGCAAAAATAATTGGCAACACAATTTAGCTACATATCTTTGTGTCCCTCTTACAAGTGGTAAAAAGGTTTAAGATCAAGAAAAATAATCATAGAGAAGTTTCAGAATATTTGTTTAAATCTGGTAGTCCCTCGAAGCATATTTGCAATATAATTTTTTTATTTTTAATACCACTAATGATTTTAATAACAATTTTCTTTCAAATCAGCCAGCGCCGTAGCTAGACCCAATTTTTAAGTAGGGCATCCGAAATTTGAAATAGAGCACTGTTATGGATGAGTCGAGGGTATAGGGTTGTCAGAGATGTAGGTGAAGAGGAGGTCGAACATTATTTTTAAAAATGCTTGTATGTCGGCGTTATAATAGTTTTTAAATAAATGCTTTCAAACATCTTTTGCTACTTCTCAAGAATAGTGACATTTTGCAACATTCTATGTTTAGCAATTTTATTTCGGTTTGCATGTCTACAAAATGCTACAATGTTCACTTCAGAATATATAAAAATAAGGATACCACTTACACTTTTAATTAAGTTTATCAATAATAAACATTAAGTACCTGAAATTTCCAGATAGATAAATATTTTCAACAAATTAGTCTTAAACACACGATAAATCGGGTCGGTGGTGTAGCAGTCTAACGCGCTTATATTCATTTATAGGCAAGTTTATGGTCCGAGACTGCCGAGCTTCGGATCCCAGACCATGTGCATTTTTAATTAAATTGCATGGTTCGGTATAGCATTTGATGTGTGTCGAATTAATAGAAATTCAGTTTCTGTTGATATGACATGCAGATTATAAAATCGCCAAGTATTATCGTCTCGATGATGGTGGGCGAGGTTTTCCTCACCTGTAAGTCAAATGGCACCATCAATCATCTTTAAGTCGCTTCGGAGAGCCACGACAAATAATAATAATAATAATAGCCGTAGCTCAGCTTATGGGGTTGAAATTCACTCGTAAGGGGGTGAATTAGGAAGAGTATTATTATTATATTTATGACGAATGCATGAAAACTAAACTTAAATTAACACTAAATGAATTAAATAATTCATTATTCCAAAAATAATTGTTAAAGATGGATCTCTTGTTTAATTGTTTTTTTGTCAAAATTTACTATAAGTTTTCTGAAAATATTGACTCGGTTTGAACACATAAAGACTAAACATCAGGATTTAACTATTCTGCAAAAGTCTTTAGGAATCAATATAAACTTTCCAAAACACACAATACGTAATTCAAACCGAACTCATGGAGATTCTCATAGCACCAAATAAAATTATAAGAAACAATATTACCGGAAGGAACATGCTAATCTATACAGATAGCAGGCAGGCAAACACTACTTAGCCTGGACAAACTAACACCCGTATGCATAATCGATCGCCAGCGATTCGCCGGTGTATCACCAGCGATCCGCTGGCGAAAGCCCAAAAAGGTGCCGACTTGCTGGAGATTGTCACCGGCATCTCTCGCATGTTATTCATGATTCATTTTTTAAAACTCAAAAAACAATGAACGAATATCAAATGTTCCCCCATAAAAGAACATGAAAACTAATTTTTCCTATTAAATAACTTAAAAACTTGCGAGAGATGACATGCCGGTGACAATTTCCAGCAAGTCGCCAGCGATTCATCTCGGCGGTATCAGCAGCGATCCGCTGGCGATCGACTATGCATACGGCTGTAAGAATTTACTTTAGGCTAGTACTAGAATGTCACCAAGTTTTGACCGAAGTATCCATCAACTATGTGGTCACCTTAAGATGGACCAAAGGTCACGCCACATCGAAAGGTAAATGTCTTGCTGATTCACTAGCCAAGAAAGCAGCCAACCAAATACTTTTTGGCCCTTGCCCTTCTATTGGACTGACAACATCGGTAGTGATGAACCTAATTAAAGAACATTCCCTTGTGAAAGTCAAGGAAAGATGGGATGAAACAAGAAACTGCAGAGTTGCCAAGGAGCTCTTATAAGTTATCCTGACAATACTACAGCAAACAGATATTTTAGGTCGCAGTGTATTAACACCCCATCCCCAACATAACATGACTAGACAGAATCTGCGCCTGAACATATGTATTCTGCCTGGTCATTGCCAAGTTCGGAAGCATCTCCACAGCGTGAGGATGTCAGAATCCGCATATCATCTACGATTGGCCGATCTTCCCAGTTATTACAAGATTTGTGTACTACATCAAATCTGTAGGCTAGATGACGAGTTAAAAAGAGGCCTATCAATTTAGGAGAATACACAATGTGGCCTAAGTGTCGTATAGCAACTCACTCTCCAAACGTTAAAGATACAGAAATCACAAAAACTTATAATTCGCAAAAAAAATGCCAATGAATAAAAATGCTGATGATTTAGATGAACGATTTCGTTTACCAGCAATCATCTAAATGGAGCATTTTACTCTCTCCTGTTATTTTTATGGTTAGTTTACGTAAAATAATACAAAACCTGTCAAATTTCAGAAATGTGTGGTTTTTTAAATGATTGACATAGCTTGTTTCAGTAATTTTTTCACAAAATTAGAGCTGCACTAAATTTTCACTAATAATCTTTATTTTACAGTATTAACAATATGTCGTACATCTACATTTTCAGTGTTAAAATAAAAGATTTTAACCTTCAAGAGTCGATTCCTTGCTTTTAGTAGCATTATATAACTATTCTGCCCAAGATGCTGATGAGCAGTATGTAAATTTGTAGGTTTTGTTTGTATTTAATTCTGTTTTCCCTGAAAAAGCAAGCGAAAAACACGATTTTCGTTTAAATGTGCGATTGTTTGTTGCTGTCTATAACTTGACCAGTGTACACAAATCACAGACTACACTGATAAGCCATCCGTCCAATCGGAGATCTGCCCATGGCAGGTCGCCGATTTGACGCCCCGCCCACCCGTTCAGTCCACCCGCCGACCAGAATCAGTGACCTAGAACGCCGACATTTTGGGTCTGAAGCTATTAATATAATTAAGAATTACAACAGATGGTACAGTCTGTTCGCTATAGTTACGCGAGTTTCGGATTAAAAATTTTATGAGTATTTCCAGGTAAGTACCCGAAAATTTGACCTGTTCTTTGGGGAAATATCAACTGGTTAAATAAAATGAAAAATAATGTACAACTTTTTAATTAAATAATAATGGAGAATCTTTTGTATAATTAAGAGCAGAATTAAACTTCTTCATTAATGAAGTCTAATGTGGCTATTATAAACCTAATAATAATTTTATATTACACTTCACACAGAAAATATGGTCTATGTATAATAAGAGGCTTATTAATTTAGCTCAAATAAAATATTTTCTAACATAAAAATTTGTTCCATGTAGAGAATTTCAAAAGAAAAATAAAAAAATTGAACTTGCCAACAAAAATGAAAATCAGTCATTATCATCCAAAATATAATCGTCATTATAATCACTGTCATCACATTGTTATTATGATTGGACTTATTTCGTTTATTTTATTTTCACGAGTCCACCAATCTTCTATTAGTTTCTCGCGCTTGGCTATACAGTTCCGCCACACTTCTGGAGTTGCAATTGAAAGTGCTTTTCGCCAAGTTTCCCGAACTGCGTCGTCACTATAACCATTAGGCCCAATATGGTTGTCATAATATTGTTTTGCTATTCCCTATATATATTCGATGGGATTAAACTGGCAATGATACGGTGGCAGACGTAAAACTTGATGACCGTAACTTTCAATAATCTGATCCACAACAAAGGTTTTTGGTTTTGCGTGTATATTTGCAAGCGTAATAATTCTGATTTTAATATATATTAAGGAAATGATATATATATGTTCCTTTGTCAACCATTCTTTAATTTTATCAACAGTGCAAGAATTCGTTGGACTTTTGTTTAATACTTCAGAATGGTAAGGAGCATTGTCTAAAATAATTACGCTGGGCTCAGTTAAACCTGGGAGAAGTTTTTCATGCAACCATTTTACAAACATTTATGTGTTCATATTATCGTGATAGTCACTGGATTTTGATTGAGATGAAAATATTAAATCAGCACCTTCTATAAGACCCGATTTCCCTCCTGCATGTAAAGTTATGTGTCGCTTCCCTTCTCCATCGGTATGTTTGATGGACTTTACGTTATCATCTTGCCATATTCTCTTGGTTGCACCCCTAGAAAATATCCATGTTTCGTCTAAATATATAAAATTCGCCCCTTCTTCTTTAAATTTAGAAAGTTAATTCTCTTGTGAACGATAGAACTTCTTTCACAAAGGGCCTTTCTGTTATCCTCCTTTTGAAATTTGAAACCCAAGTTATGTATCACTTGCCATAGACTTGTTCTGCTAATGTCGTCAAATTTTCTATCTATTAATTCCGAGAGAATTGTATTTAAGGTCACATGTTCCTTGTTGGCCCTCATTCGATAAATGGTATCACGAATTTCAAATTTCTTTCCATCTGGAATATCTTTCGTTTTCAATGATAAGCGAGTTTTGCGGTGATCTTCTTTCGGCAGTTCACTATTGTGATTTTGTAATACTCCTCTTAATTTGGTTTCACTAATTCCTAGAGCATCGCATACGCGTTGTTGTACAGACATTACCGATTTTAAAGGACCGCAATTTTTTTTTTCATCCGTAAAATACTTATGTACACTACAAATTAGACTATCTACATCTAACACACGTCTAGACATTTTAAAATGTCCACTAAATTTACAATATACATACAATGTCATCACTTGCAAAGAATCAATTCAACTGCAATATTTGTAACAAATTTAGTACCTACCCTAATGTTATTTTAATTTAAATCTGACCATTAGGGCAATTTTACCTAATTTCTTGGGAAGAGGCTTATTGGAACTGGTTGTCAATGACTAATTTGCATAATTTTGTTATTACGAAACCCGCGTAAGTCTAGCGAACAGACTGTAGAAAGGCCGTTAGTGCAAGCGATTCTAAGGATAATAAAAATAAACACATAAGTTTGTTGGACCAATATGATTTTGCTTGCAGTTGATCATAATGCATTTTGTTTTTCAAATATGTTACAGTGATGAATCAGGTAAGACCTTGTCATAAAAGAGAAAATTTTAAATTACTTAATTATATTTTGAAATCAATTATATACAGCATTCAAGAATACAGATTTGCAAAAATAATTGCGATCTATAGATTTTGCAATTAGCGATCCGAGAAATAATTGACCATTTGAAAATATACGCGAGAAATAATGTAATAGTCAATTGTACTAGTATTGAACATCTCGACTACTAACTGTAGCACGATGCAATGTGGGATGGCAGGAAATGATCTCTTATCAACACAAAACAAAAAAAAGAGCAAAATTTAAAATGATTTTTGGTAGCCATTTGATACAAGAAAAAATACTTGTTCATTGCTACATTCGAACAAGAGCTGATTTATTAAAAGTTTAAGGAACTGATATGTCTTTAGAACTACCGAAAGTATAAAAACATGTCTGTGAAGCTGTAAAAGTCAATGAACCTTGTTCTAGCTGACAAATTACTGAAATTACTGAAATAATTAACAAAATGAAGACCATTTTATTTTTAAACGAGTGATTCTCTTTTTACAGGAAGCATCATTCATTCGTTGTACAAGATCTGTTTCTGGAAAATGGACATCCGATGTGGCTACTCAATATCCACAACAAGTTAATATTTGGAGAGGAATTTTAGGGGACTATTTAATAGATCCCTTCTTTGTCGATGGTGTGAAATATCTGCGGGTTCTTCAAAATCGATTTATTTTGATAGTTCACAAACTTCATGTTCATTCTGAGGATATTTGGTTTCAACAGAACGGTTGTTCAACTCACAGTTCCAGGACAGCGACACCATTTCTTCAAAATAGCTTTCTTGGCATACCTCTCCAGATGAATATTTTCATACTAAGTATTATTTAGTGAAGCATGTAACCATAACCATAAATTCGATCAATTGTACAGCAATATAGAGTGAACTATAATAGCTTCGTTCGCACAGCCGATCCCGAACGTATTCTGAATGCTAAGGTAGACCATACATACCTGCATAAACATTTAACCAATACAAATCCAATAATTTTTACCTTAGCGTTCGGAATCAGTCTAGGATTGTTACTGCGAACGAAGCTTTTATTCCACGCGTATTTTTATTTTTTCACCTGGTCAACTGCTCTTTACACCATTAGATTGAACGTATTGTAAAACTTATAGTCCGCAATTCTGTTTTTAAATCTGTAAAATTTTACATAGATCAACTTTGGCGTCTTTACCATATTTGCCAAAATTTTATTTAAAACAGACAATAAATTTTAATAAACAATTTATATAATAATTTTCACAGCTGAATACATTCCAAAAGCATATGAAACTGCGATTACAACGTATCAGATAAAAATATAAAATATAGTATAAAGATGGCAAAAATTAATTTAATTATTTACATTATGTATTATGTTTGTACCTAACACTTTATATCCATAGAAAAAACGACTATTTTATGTTCTAAAGATATTTACAATAAAGTACAGAACCGACTAAAGAACATTTTACACACAATACATTTTTTGTTAGGTATTTTACTGTATTTTGAATTGCAGTTAAAATTAATAAAACTATATATTAATGTAAATAATAAACACAAATTAAACCAAAACCACAAGAAAATTGAAAATAAATGGTTGTGATGAAATCTGATTAATGCCATATTAATTAAAGGGGCACGTCATTGTGAAACTGTCAAAAAACTTATTTCATATTATTTGAAATATCAGAATTGTACTAACCCGTTCTATTAGAGAAAAGTACATAGGCGTCACATATCACGACAGTAACAGAAAACTTTACCTAGAAGAAATTAGCGGCCATTTTTTCATTTGTCTTTGAAGTTTGAGGTTGATTGGAATGGTTTATTTGTAGAATATTTGCGATTTTCGAGTATTTTAACGTTAGTTAAAATTTTCCATAGCCATGGTAGACAAAATATAAAAAATGTTGCATCTTTTATGGAAGGCCGAAGCTAATCATGAAATTGAAATTTCTTTAAAAAATGGGTAAGCAGAAATTAAAAGTATAACGATTACAGTAAGTATGTAAGTCAGAATTTGTATGTATTCTTCGGTGAATTTTTATACACAGTTAGAGTGTAAATGTTGATTTCAATACTTATATTTTTAAATTGCAGAGAAAAACTCTAAAAGCAAATGGTGTAAGCAGGGTACGATGCAATACCATAGGCATGTGATTGGAATAAACCATGATTATATGTTTTTGACCTTTAAAATATCCCAAAGGATTTTGGAGGTTTGCAATTCGCAATTTTCTAAATTTAAACATTTCTTGCATGAAAACGAAGATTGAGCAAAACGATTTCCATGTTTACATTAATTTACGCTCAATTTATAACGATTTTAATGCAAGGGATGCTTAAATTTGAAATTATGGAATTTATAATTGAATTTGAAATTAAACAATTTCTTAATTAACATTAACTTATTGACAACTCGTCCCCCCCCCCCCCCTTACGTACATATATTTTCAAATTTCAGGTGAGCACCTTTTGTAAAACGTTTAATACAAACGATCAACTGTATAATAGTGTGTTTTTACAGTCAAGGGTTATATTTATCAAATATAAAAAAAACTTTATGTTAATCTACAAATACAAATCGTTATACCACTCATCACATTTACAATAAGCCGCTGACGAATACTGCATTGACGTAGCTGTACCTTTCTCTAATGGAACAGACTATATATACATGGTGAAACATTTAAAGGTAACGTTTATGGCCTCATAACTTTCCGCATTTTTTAAATTTTACACTAACAAACTTTAAAAACGATTAATACACCAAGTAAAATAATAAAATAATTTATTTCTCCAATATTTTATTTATGTCAAATATGTATTCTTACTCACATTGTCTTGTTTGGCATCTTGACATTCAGTTTGGCTTGTGATATTATCAAAAACAAAATGTCGAATTCAAACTTGGATAATCGAGAGTCATCGCCAAAGTCTCTATCAAATACGGTAACTTTCTTATTGACAATTACGCATGCGCACTAATATTTTGTAAGAAATAATAGCTTCGTTTGCGGAGCCGATCCCGAACGTATTCTGAATACTAGGGTAGAGCATACACGCTTGCATAAACATTTAAACAATACAAATCCAGTTATAATATGCAGTGGAATTTTTACCTTAGAGTTCGGAATCAGTACAGGATTGTTACCGCAAACAAAGTTATTGCTAAACAAGAATCCGGTATTTTCTATTTTTTTTTTAATAGTCATCAGTCAAATAGATCTATTTTTGATGTACGGGTGTTCTTAACTTTCAAGCTAGTAAACAGATTTTAAAGTTACCATTATTTGTGAACGCCAGCCCGAGGCAAGTTCTCCGAATCACATTTTTTGGGACCGAGCGACCAATGCAAGAGACCGCGACAGCACTTTCAACACCGATTTCGGAGTAGGGTTTGCTGCCTGTCGCGGTCGCTTGTATCTGTCTCGCGTTCCCAAATTGTACCTTAAAAGTATGAATGTGAACAATAAAACTCGTTTGAAATTTACATCAGAAAATGATTTAGTACTGGTGAGAGAAATGTTGGCTCAGAATCCGTTTAAAGATCTTACATGACGGGAAATAAATAATGTAAACAAGAGGACATTTTTTTTTCTTGTGAGAAACCATCTAAATATTTTATAATTGCAATGGTTGAGAAAAGATAATTTTTATAAGATATTGAATTATTTATACCTATTTTCAACTGATGCTACTTTAAATCAAACGTCTAATGGACTCAGCCAGCTGTGTTTTGTGGATTTAGCTCGGCCATCTGTGTTGCTGTAAAGCATATCAAATCATGACTGGTAAAAGACTGCCTAGAAGACCTGACAGATGAGTTAATTAGTCAATACAAGATGACCCTAGCCTGGGTACCGGGATACGAGGGCAATGTAAAGGCTGACGAGCTAACTCGAGCAGGCTCAGATAGGGCCATGACAGGCCCCCGAACCCTTATGTGGAGTTGCTAAAGCATTGTGCAAGGCATTCATCAAACAATGGATGTAAAAACAACTATCCAAGATTGAGACAGGCCATCATTAAGGAACCGTCGGCCAAGTTCACGAAAAACTACTGGTTCAAAAACGACAAAGGATAGGATAACAGTAGGTTTTCTTACATAACACTGTATGAGTGAGATAAATCCAGCAGAAGAAGCAACATTGTGTAAGTTTTTTGAAGAAGAAGAAGAACAACGTCCTGTGCCAGTGTGAAGACCTAGCTTGATTGAGGTGTCTAATACTAGGCGAAGAAAAGCCAGACGCATGTAACTACATGCGAGAGCCACTGTCAAAGCTACTAAGTCTAATGAGACCGAGCTATACGACACACTCTAACTAACCGAGTCCCACAACAGATCGTAAAAAGTCGCGGTGAACAAGGATAAATAATGTCAAACTCCTTTCAAATCTAATCTACCGTATAGTATGACAAATGACATTTGCGATAACACTAATTTTTGTTTTGATCGTAAGAAATAAGGTTACTGCGTTCGTAAGTGACAAGTGGCGATAACTCTCTAATGGAATGTATTAAGTTCCTAAATGACACGAAAATCAAATGCCAGATTTAGAGCCGTATTTATAAACAGATCTCAGCTGAGACGGACTTGGATGAGTAACTTCTCTAGATTTCCAGGTGGTTAAGGTGTTGCACTGGAAATTAGATATGGACAGTAGCAAATCCGTAACTGTTATGTACATTTAAAAATTTGTTACTATTCACCTCTAAATTCACGCAATATAACCGAACTTCGATTTTCCTTTAAGGACGATTCAGATGAATTGGACTTACCTGAGATCTGTTTATAAATGCGGGCGTTATTGCCTATGGAACGGCTTTTATATCCCATTTAAATAGGTTAAATCAAACTAGTAAGTCTCTAGAAAATTAATACGCCTCGAACCGTTATCAAGAGAGGGGGGTAAACCATAGGGGAATTAGGTATACAAGGGTAGGAAATTGCAAGGAATTCGTAGATTAATTTAATTAAATTCTATTAGTTTATTTTTTACATCTAAAAAATCTATATTTTCTTCTGCGAAGGTGCTACTATAGAATCATCAAAACAAAGTTCTGTGAAATAATTGTATTTCTGTCTCAACATATTTGTGACAGAAAGAATAATTTCCAATACTATCTTAATGTTACAAAATCTGTTACTATTACGAAAAATTTGCATCTGCTGAAAACTGGCAACACTGCCACAATACAGATTAGTGTAGACCGTTGAGTAAATTACCAAATCATTTAAGAGCAATTTTTTATTTCTAAAGTCTTCAATTTGCTACTATTTGTTGAGTATTATTAAGAAACCTAATCCGGCACGTTATTTTGATTATGATGTTTCACAAAAGATTAGTAAATGCAAAAAATATGCGATATACCATGAAAGTAAGCAAAAATAAAATTTAGCAACATATTCAAAAACATAGATTTTTAAAAACCATTTAAGGCAAATGGTGCAAACATTGTTCTATGCACAGATTAAAATTATCAAATTTGATTTGAATTTTCCTCTAATTTTTTACTTCGTATTTTTGGTAGAATTTATCGGAGACACAATATAACTTTCTTTTCATATTGTCGTGCGAGCCATTTTCAACCAGTCCGATTCTTTGTTTATGTTATCGTCTGTATTCCGCTGTCGCTGGTTGATCTAGACAAACTCCTATGAGACGCTACTGGAAAGTTCCTTTGACTCGTAGGGGAAGGATTTCAAGAACATCTAGAGATTTCGGAACAGGTTCACTAATTTTCATATAAATAGCGCGACTTTGTCGGTAGAAGTAAAGTTGAACATATACATTCGAATTGCTATATAAATAACGAACAGAAGAATTCTAACCTATGAAAGTTACGCTGAAATATATTGGAAATTAGAAAAAAATAACGATATATCACAGTTCATTCAATTCATCACAAAACTTCTTGAAAATATTCGTTAACTGTAATATCGCAGTAATCAGAAATATTTTCATTAAAGCTAAAACATAACCTACAACCATGCAGGTGTGATGTAAATGCAAAGAGAGTTATGTGTTTAAAGAAGAAAGAAATGAATTGTTTGGGTATCCATGTGATGTTTGCAAAGAAATAAAACAGTAGGGAAATTAAAGAAAAATCTGAAGGCAGTGGAGCACAAAGTCGACAACTTCCCCCACATCGCTACAGAATTAAACTCTTTAAAATATAACATCAAAATGTGGGAGAAAACGTTTACGGTGATACACAACGAATAAAAAAGGATAAACAGAAGTTAGTTACAGCTGAAGCTCAAAGCATCAAAAAGAAGATAAAGTAGATTCAGAAGTGATGTTAAAGGATGAATTTAAAGTTCTAGCTGATTTGCTAAAAAGTGCCCGAGAGCCAAATCAACAAATAAACCATAATCTTACCTTTGAACAAACTTTAACAGAAATGCAGGAAAGACGAGCTAGAACATAATGTCGTATTATTTGGCATTCCAGAAACCACCAAAGAAGATAGAGAAGAAAGAATAAAATAAGAACAAACCAAGGTTGTCGAAGTGCTACCTACACCAGTGCAATGCAAACATTGTAATAAACAATTTAAAGCTCTACAGACTAGGCAAGTATGGAACCCATATTTTGTTAAAGATATAGAAATGTTGGAAAAAGTCCCAAGAAAAGGTAACTAGAATCCGCCCAGAGTTTCAGGGCTGTAGCTATTTGGAAAGGCTTTTAATTCTTTAAACTCCAAATACATAAAGAACGTAGACTTAGAGGTGACCTGATTGAAACGTTCAAATATTTTTCATGTTTATCAAAATGGAACACGCAGAGAGCATTCCAAAAAAAGTGGAAAAAGAAAAAGGCGACAAGCTCCAAAGAAAAAAATATAAGCACTCGAGTGGTGTATACTTGGAACAACTTGCAAGAGGACACTATCGTATGGAGTTCAGTTAACCAGTTCAAGAATCGTCTAGATAAAGAATTGAAAATTGCTTCAAACATCATGGCCCACTATACTAATTGATCTTTTGTGATAAAGTGTGATATAGGTTAATGTATCGTGATAACTGCTGTTATATCTTTATGTTATGTACTTTGTAGTTAATTAATATTGTTAATAAATAGGGCTGATATATAAAATAGGCATTTAAGTATAAATCAATTATAAGTAATAAACTTGTTTTAAATAAATAATTGTAACATTGGTGTCAGAAGTGGGTTACTGTAAATAATGGCTCGCACTACAATATTTTCTTTTTGCTGCCATTCTTTGATTTAGTTTACCTCGAGAATAATTATATTTCACTAATAAATTATAGTAAACTACTCTGAGAAAATATGTTTGACGATCTTTTTAATTTCAGTTCAA
Organism: Psylliodes chrysocephalus; assembly: GCA_927349885.1. NCBI lineage: Eukaryota > Metazoa > Arthropoda > Insecta > Coleoptera > Chrysomelidae > Psylliodes > Psylliodes chrysocephalus. The sequence goes on from OV651817.1 coordinate 66,855,617, forward strand.
ACCCGAATTAGAACAAAAATTGAAACCGAAATTCGAACTATAACCGATTTGTTGAAATGAACTGTAACCGTAAATATATTTCAGTTCACTCCTAACTAATCTTTTCTAACGAAAACAAGTAAGATAACTACTGTACTGTTAGATAATGAAGTTAAAAATATAGAGATGCTATTGTTTATATGTTAGATTGAAAGGAACGTGTGTAAGAAGCGTAATTCAAGCTTTCAGCATGATCCATCTGTCGTTTGCTGTTTCTAGGTGATTTTGCAACCATTTGAATTCACACAATCGTCGGCTTATCATGCAAAAGTTTTAAGTCCAAAAATATTCAAATTTAAGAATGTAAAGGTATTAAGTCCCATAAAATTGTCGTTCACTTTAGTTTCTAGAAAATAATACATATAGGTCTTCTTACTAGCTATTTTTTAATACCTATGAAGTATTTTCAGTTCCATGTAAAATTTATAGTGCTTATTTGTTCGTGTTAGGTATTTGAGTGGTATACAAGTTAATAAAATGGCAACAGCCAATCGTGGACTAGAATTAGAAGATATGGTGGTGGAATATTAGCCGAACCGAAAGTGAGGCACAAAGCTAGGAGCATAGCAATAGCAAGGATATCGTAGTTACATGTTCGCTGTGATAGCAGGGCTATGCCTAATACAAAATAATAAGTACTGTATTTTGGGACTTACATCTGCATGTTAAGCTGACTAAATGTCAAAATGACTATGCCGTTATGCGTTAAGTGAGCAGCAACATAAAACCTCCACTTCAAATAATTTCATTTATAACGATAAGAACCGGTGCGAAATTTGATTTCAGACTCCGATCCAAAAATATGGCACTTAAAATCAATAAAAATCATTCACGGTAACGTGCCCCTTAAGAATAAGATATTTTTCTAAAAGTAAAATGTGTAGTTATGGATTATTCGCTGATGTGTGTAAAATTCCGCTTTATATATCACTCCAAACTGCTACCTTCCTAGAACGATCCACGCTCGCCAAGAAAGTTCCAAAAGAATGCCACGCGGTGGCGCTAACAGCATTGTTATGCTCCTTGAGTATTGATTCCACTTTGGCACTATTAACGCCCCAAATATATACGCTACCATCAGCCGAACCTACAGCGACATACTGCCCGTTAGGACTGAACGTCGCTCTGGAATAGTCGCATCCGACTTTGAAGCCGTCGCAAGTGAACAGAGTAACCACCTGGTTCATTCGCAGATCTAACAGCTTTAAGGTATCGTCTCTCACACAACAAACCAGGTATTTAGCATCCCTACTTAGGTCCAAGGAAGTCACCTTGCCGTTTAGAAGCACGTTGTTAGCGCTAGATTCCGATCTGCTATCCCAAAACCTGATGCTCTTATCGAAGTGACCGCTGATGATTATCGACCCGGCACTATCTACAGTAACCAAATCGTTGCAACTGGACCCCGCGAATTTCGTTTCGATGCACGCTCTACTTCTCAGATCCCAAATTTTCAACGTGCGATCGTGACTACCGGTGACGACTTTCGAGGCTTCGCCCAAAAACTTTGCGGCCATCACTTTGCCCGAATGGCCAGTCAGAGTGTGCCTCAATCGTTGATCGCTTATGGTCCAAACTCTGGTGGCGTAATCATTGGAAGCGCCTAATATTAGAGACCCTGACGTGTCGAAATCGATCGCCATAACGCCAGCGTTGCTGCCCACTAAAGTTCCTTTACTTTCATACACGCCTTTGCATACTTCCCATAATTTTAATTTTCTATCGGCTCCACCAGTCGCCAGGATTCTGTCTAGAGGACTCCATTTGACGGCGCTTACTTCGCCCTCGTGTGCGTCGAACTTCACGTTGATCTTGGTGGGTAGGGACGACGTGCACAGCGGTCCGTAGCCCTCGGTGAGCTCTTCCGGCGAACCCTTAGTATCTTTGCAAGCTTCCTCGATCTCCTTCTGCATTTTCGCGTAACGCTTCTTCAGGAAATTATCGTTTTCTTCGTTCATGCGATCCGCATCTTTTGCTTTGTACTTAACGAAGCGATCGGCGAGGTCTCTGTTTTCTTTTTGGGCTTCGCGCAGCTTGTCTTCCAGCGAGGTGAAGAGGAGTTGCAGCGCTTGGTGTTCGTCGCGAAGCGTGTCGTTGAGGTATTGCAATTCGGTTTTGAATTTTTGCAACATAGAAATTTCGGCTTGAAGGGAACATATTTTCGCCGCGTTATCAGCTAATATCACATCTTTGGAAGCTATAATTTTGTCTTTTTCTTGAACCAACGCGTTCAAGTCGATTATCTGTTGCGAGTTTTCACCTTTCCTTCGGTGCAGTTCGGTGAGCTCTTCGGCTTGGTTGAGGAGTTTCTGTTCGAGATGTTGGATCTTTTCCTGATACCTGATATCGCCTAGACTAGAATTGTTCGAACCCAAACCGCCTCTGCCCAAATTCCTTAGTTTCTCTATTTGTATCGAGAGCTGTATGTTTTCCGAATGTATTGTGTTGTAGCTCTCGAATATTTTCGTGTGTTCATTGACTAGATCCTGGAAGAGGTCGGTTTCCCTCCTGTTCCTCTCCTGCAATTGACTTAGAATGGAGTTTTTCCAATTATCACTAAAAGCAGTCATTTTTAAAGGGTTTATGTTTATTGTAAATCACAGTTTCACTCGTCCACTTAGGTAGGCATTATTGGATCTGGAACAAATCAAAAGCATTAGAATCTTGCCTTCACAAGCACATACACTATTTATTTATTACATTAGAATACAGTAACACAAACTTTTTAAACATACACAATCACTTCACTGTAAGCACACAGTTCCAAACTTTTTTTTATATATTTTTATTGTACCCTTCAAAAACACCTTTGTGGTCATTATTTTGATATAACTGCTTTACTGTAGATGATAATAACAATAATTATTATATAATACTACGAATAAAACGTTTATTATCAAAGATAGGAGTAATTTCGTTAAATGCCGAAAATGACAGGAAAACCGATCCTCCTATCGACTTTTCTACGATAGACGGGTTAGACAAAAATAGTCTTATTTGTGGAAGATGCCAATATTTTCAACAATTTTGTGTATAAATTACTATAAGCAAAGTAAGTAGCTAAGTACGCGGATCTAACCATCGATGTCCAACAAATGGAGTTCTACCGGTTATTATTTCATTTACGGGTCGGTCTAAATGTCTAAATAAACAAAGAAAGTACATTGAAGATCAATAATATTAAAAATAATATGAAATAATAATTTACGCAGAATGCTACGTCGAAGAAAAATAAAAGAAAACAAAAACGTATGGGTAGCCTAAGGTGTTGAGCGGTCGTGTATTCAATTACGAGTACTGATCTTTAGTGGTAAGTGACAAGCTAATTCTGATCTCAGAGTAAACAGCAAACTATGTCAATTTTTAATTAATTTGCATGATTCCTCGTAGGATTTGATTAGTGCCGTAATGGCAGTAATTTAGTTTCGTTTGTTAAGACATCCAGATTACAAATAGCAGTGGGTTACTGTTTCGATGCTGCTGGGTGGGGTTTTCTTCATCTGTAAGTCAAGTGACACCATCAATCATCTGTAAGTCGCTCCAGAGTTACAGGGCAAATAATAATAGACGTCCCTATCCGTACAAGATCTTCAAAGGTTCAGGGGTTCACGCGTAAGGGGTGAATTATAGCGGGAACTATATATTTTTACAGTTTCTTCTCCATTCATATTATACGCCTTAGGCAACAATCGAATTACTAATTTTTGGATTTTTAATTCCGCCACGGGGAGGAAGGGATGAGGTAAAAAAATGTTATTACTAAATGAAATACTTTACTTTAAAATACTTTAAAATGCTTTAAAATACTTTAAAATACTTTAAAATACTTTAAAATACTTTAAAATACTTTAAAATACTTTAAAATACTTTAAAATACTTTAAAATACTTTAAAATACTTTAAAATACTTTAAAATACTTTAAAATACTTTAAAATACTGTAAACTACTTTAAAATACTTCAAAATACTTTATACTGGGAGTTTAGGGTAATTTATTAGTGAAGAAAAGTACTTTGAATCTCGCAAAGATATATTTACTCAAAAATTGCAACCGTACGTAGTGGTGAACTATATTGAAGAATTAGAAACAAGTTTATGGAAAAACATTTACTAACAAAATATTTACTAATATTACTAATTAAATTACTAACACATAACTAAAACAAAATTACTAATATATTAACAATATAGGTCAAGTTCATTTGAAAAATTACAAAAGTTACAGAATTTGTTTATTAGTAAAACGAAGAAAAAGAAAAATAGAAAAAAATAAAGTTTGAGAAACTCACCACTAGGGAAAACTACAATAAGTGAAATCAAGAAAAAGCGAAGTGAAGTTAAGTTGACTTTTCCCCTTGTAATAGTGTACCTATTTAGTTTTTTCTAGTGGAAAGAAAATATCATTTTTCTTTTTCCCTTTTTTTTTCTCCTTCTTTTTTCTTTTTTTTCTCTTTTTTTCTATTTCTACGTTTTAATTTTGGACAAATTATTTAAAACTTTAGTAATTTCTCAAACTTTACCAGTCCTGAAGGACAGATTGCCCAATGTTTTGTATTACTTCAGGCTCAAAAACGCTGTAGTGAAATTTTCGTTTAAATAAGACCTTATCATTATTAAATTCCTTAGACTAGGGAAGAAAGAGGAGGCTAACTCGTATTTCATACTGACGCAGAGAATTTCGACCAAATATCGATCGCCCGCCATTTTTTGTGGTGAACTTTTAGTTTTTTACGTCATATTTAAGTGATTACAATGATTGTGTATTCAGCTTATGGTTATAAAAAATAATTACATTTCACAGGTAAAAAATATTAAAAAAGCTTGGACATAGAAAGACTTATTTTATGTCTACGTTTAACATCTGATGTCAAATATTGAAGTTCTAAGTTTAATTCTATTTTTTTGTATCTAGATACCGTTGTAAGTCCAATCCCCTTCTTAGGGATGCTATATGTACGGGTTTCGCCCGGACTGTCCGAGTTTTGAACAATTTGTCCGGTGTCCGGTCAGATTATGAAAATGTCCGGAAATATTTGGATAACTTTAGAAGACTTGTTTTTTTAGAAGGATTTGGTTTATTCTTTAGAAGCTCGACAGGTTATAAAATTAAACGGTGGGATCTCTTTTTTTTTTGATTTCACAAAGGTCCGCGTTTTGAGAAATAAAAAGGTGACAACCCTACCACTTTTAGATGACCGGTATCATCTGCCAGACCAATCACGAAGTAGACATTTTAATGTAAACATAAACATATAGGTTGTATTTTGTTTTGAAGCAATAGTAAGTGGTCAGACTGCTGTCAATTTTAAAAGTCAAAAACTACTAGACTAAGGACCATTTGCACCACTAGTCGTTAAGATATAAGCAAAGCATAAAATAATATTTTATTAGGAAATGGTTATTTAACGAACAAGTGTATTAATAAGGGCGATTAACAATCGATATTGTTAATCGCCATTGTAATTCACGAGTTCGTTACAGAACTTTTTCGTCGACCGTACTTTTCAAATATAAAGATATCTTACTTTTAAGAAATTAAATAATGATATACAATGACAGATACTATTAACACACCTTCTTGATTTCAAATGAATATGTATGTTTGGTTGCCTACACCATAGGTAACTGTCAATATAAATGTATAATAATAGCAATGTACGTTGGGTTGCATATAATAAAATCGTTGATTAATAGAAAATCATTCATTAATAGGGGTCAATTATCAACGATTTTGAGTGTGTTAAAATACATCATAAATGGTCGGTCGACGGAAAATGTAATTATAAGCTTTGCCTATGTTTTAAGGTCCAGCTGTGCAAATAACTCCTGTGCAACTGGTGCTAATCCATTAATTCATAATTAAGCCCTTATTTATTGCAAGCACTCATATTGTGTTTTATAATAGGCAGACAGACCTGTCGAATCAGCTGCCGCATTAGAAAGAGTGATATGGCAGCTAAATTAAGTAGGGATGGTTTGTGCGAGCTTGTTTATCTGAAGTGTGGGCATGCAGTTTATAGATTGTCAGGTAGTGACAGGTTTAAATGCCCCATTATCGCATACAAGCGTCGAAGAGGGTTGAAAAGTACATAGATTTTGAGTAGAATGAAACGAAATTTATGAGTGGCTCCTGGGGATAACATATGGAAAATTCGATTTTCCCTACCAAAAATGAAAGGTTTTTTGCCCATAGTTTCACGCAAGCCGTGTTCACTAAAAGATTAACTAGGCTTCAGAAACCCAAAGGCTTTAATGATGCAAGTGGCTAAAGGGTTGAGATAAGGGCACGACCTAGTAAGGAAAATAGAGATTTCAACGGATTTTTCCACACAAGTCCATCAAATGTATGAAAACGTCCTTAAAAAATATTGGCTTGAATGACCCGAATGGATATGTCGGAAATATTTCTGATAAGGAAAATCGAATTGTCCATATGTTATCCCCAAGAGCCACTCATACATTTCCTTTTATTTTACTCAACATCGATGTACTTTTCAACCCTCTTCAAGCTTGTATGCGAAAATTGGTCACTATATGATGGTCTATTGTGAAGGAACCCAGACGTACTATGTTACCTGCTTAACACCATTGACACACTACTTTCTTGTATATCACCTTTAGCTACACTAATAGTTGCTACCAGAAAAATACATTTAACAGATAGTAACTGTTCATTAAGAAGTCAAATATACTTCTGTGCGTTTTAGTAAGTCTATTCCAAATTATAACCATGAACAATACTTGTAACAAGACTTTTTTATACTCTCCCATAATAATTTGGAAACTACATGGATAAGACAATGTTTGTAAACAAAATCAGTCTAGTAGTTGTTTGTCGTTTGAAAGCAACAAACTATTTTTAACCATTAAAGGAAGTATAAAGTTATAATTTGTACAAATGTTATACTTTTAGGGTCTGAGATTAGTAAGCAAAATTTGCTCAATACAATCTTATCAATATTCTAAAATACAACCTTAATGCTTGTATATTACCAAAATACATATATTTATTAAACCTTTCATCTAGTTAGAAATGAGTTGTGATTTTATGATAGCCTCTTGGAAATTTTTGAATTAGGCATTATGTCTAAAATGGCAACACAAAACTTCTCGTTTCTAATGTTGGGGTAGGTTTAAAGCTAGCTCCAAACTAACGTCGCGAAAACCCGTGAAGACTTACGAACATGGGTCTGGATGATTTCACCCTACTCATGTATTCCACTCTTGTTTACGTCGCGGTCGAGAAATTCGAACGCTACTCACATTCAAACAACAGCAGTGCCCAGTATTGCCAGTTCTACGGTTTTAACAGTAGATCTACTTTTTTGTTACTTTTCATTAAATATAATTAAAAATTACTATATTACTAAAAAAATGTTCTCTTTTAATTGGTACAGGCGTTAATTTTTTACTTGACCCATAAACATTTTATGGAATTTCTTCCAACCTTTACATGCTCACTGTATTTAGGACCTTCTTGAAATTGGAGACACTGAAAATACAAAAGCTAAGAACATAAAATAGCTTATATTATTAATAAATTGACATTGCATTAGTTTTGTTGTGTTCATGAATATTTGATGTTTTACTATTAAGATTAGAAGAAAAAAATTTTTTTTTATTATATTATATTATAAGGAGATACCTAATTAAACTAGAAGTGAAACTCAAGAACTACTTAATGAATTTATTACTAAGAGCTAGAACTATAATGGCATATATAGTTAAAAACTATGTTCTTTACATCTACTATTTTTTTTTTTTATAATTATATGAATGGCTGTGGTAGGAATCAATTAGCCAGACATCTACTATTTGAACAGCATAATTATGAACTTTTTAGGGCAAACGTTCACCTATATGCTGTTCACTTTCATTTTAACTGTTGAGTGGGCTATAAAAGTCAAACATTGCTCACTCTCTATAGTAATACTGACATTGTCAAAGTTCTTCGTGTTGTCAAACAGTCCTCAAATGTAACATTGTCCTTCCGTTTTTCTTTAGACATTAAACCTGTTCATTGGTGAATTTATTTTGTGCCAAAAGACAAGGCAACCAAAAAGAAAAAGGAATTTTATGTGTTCATTAATAACTGAAATTATAAATGAGTATTTATAACTTTACAATATTTTAGTGATCACATTTCTTTTGAACAAATGCTGGACAAGTGAAATGTTAGAGGGGAGAGGTTCGAAATGCATCTACAAAACAGAACCACAGAACTATTTATTTCTTTAGACACAAAACAACCCAAACCAACAACTAACAAACGTCAAACGACAGACTGTTTTGTGCTACACGTGAAACAGCACCAAAATGGGAATAATGTATTCGAAACTATACCTTCTGATTCTTTTTATCTTAGGCAAAAAAAGCCCCTGATTAAAAAGAGATGAAACATGCAACTAGACGACGCGATAGGAGAGTCAGCTGATTAGTACATTAATCCTGAATATAGAAATGTGTTTAGTTATTGACAAACATAGGAATATAATTATCAAAATAGGAAATTATTAAAATATTTATATTTTGAAATTTTTCTAAATTTTATGTTTGCTGGAAAATAACGATGTTTTTCTGAATGTTTGCTATACAAGATCAAGTGCTGGACAAACTGTGAAAATGCCGTGTAATACAGCGGAATACTGTATGTATGGTCATACTACAATATTTTAAATTATTAACAAAAATATTAGTAATAGTAGGGGTAAATTATTATTATTTTGTTACATAGAGCCAGTTGCAAGGACGCCCATTAAAATTTATGAGCCTGATAAACTTTAACATTTTTTGATGCAGCTTGAGAATGATACTGTCAAAGTTTTATCAGGATAGCACATTTTAAAGAACGTTCCTTAATCTAATAAATAAATGTAATAATTTTATTAAGTTATTGAACAAGTTATAATTATATAATAAATTTGGTTTCAAAATAACTAAATAATTTTCACAAAAATTTCTTTAATGACTAAAGTAAATAGTATTTAATTTCATTAAATAACTGTAAAATATTTTTTAAGAACTAAAGATTAGAATTTGTATTAAAAATAAATTTGTTTACAATTTACTTAAAGAATATGCACAAAGTTTATGGTATGGGAGGTGATAAGTAGGGGAAGGTCATGGAGATATTTAATTTTGTGAAAAATCTATTACATGCTATTTTAATTGTTAAGAAAAGATGTAGACCTAAGGATTTTTAAATGGTGTTTATTGATGTCGAAAAGACATGATTTCACGATATGCCATTTGATGACATCTGAATTTGAAGGGTAGCTACAAGATTATGTCTTATGTCCACTTCTTTTCTCTTTAATATTAGATGGCAATTTGGGTTTAGTATAGAAAGAAGTCTATCTAAAATACAGGCTCTATAGGAGTTACTAAAACAGCCTGGAATGTCGGAATGTGCATCACTTTGAGACAATATGGGATAAAATTGTCACTACAGATTTCTGAGTCTAAAATTATCTGATATATCTTATTTTTTTAGAAAAATGGAAATAAATCATCCATTAGTAATCATATTTTTAAACCAAAATTCTACAGTATTGTTTTACAGTTTTAATTGTGACTAATATCAGTTTGTTTTCAGCTTGGGATTGTAAGCATTCATTCGTTAAAGTTGCAGGGGGATTGAGATTTTCATTTTCACATTTCCAAATGCATGTATAATTTGATGTCAATTTACGAGTCAATAAATATAATTTAATTTATTGTTCTTCTTTATTTTTCAGTACCATTACTTTGAGCCTAACAATAAGATCCCAACAACGAATTATTTAAATCAATTTTAAAATGATAAAACTAGCTGTATATACTCTTAGAACTGAACTAGTATTCTTTTTACATGCTTTTCGCTTAAATTTCTATTATTTGTTATAAACAACACTCATTAAAGTCTCAACATGCACAGTCTATTCTAACCTTCAAATGGAATTGGATACCACACCACTAAAAAAGCTGCTGCCTCTGAATTTAAAATGTATTCAAAATTAGTTTTATATTAAATTCACGAATATCAGACAAATATTTAAATGTATCATTAGTTCAAACTTCTTTCATTGAGTATCCACAAATTTGGCAAACAACATACAAAAAAAAAATGAATAGAATAACAATACGGACATCATAAATACCAGATATACTAATTCAAAACAATCTGTTTTGGATACCTAGTTAATAACGCTACAACACTGTAAATCAAATATTTACAAGAGTTTAAATATAGAAAAAACGTTTCCTAATTTAGACTTAGATTTCAATTTAAGCCAAGTAGTTTCATAAGATAAACTTCATGATTCTGAATGTCTTTATGGTAAAATAAAAACCGAATAAGTAAAGCTAAAAAAAAGTCTAAGACAAAATACATCAATAAAGAAAAAACAAATACATATACACTTAATATAAAATAAGTTGTGGAACTGATCTGCTTGTTCGTGATTGTTTCATTTAAACATTCTTTATCACTGCATTCTATATAACATAGCGAAATAGAAAGTGACCATTGAATGACAACATTCTTTCATAACTAAATAAAATGGATGTTATTGAAAAATGTTTCATGAACATTATGTTGTATTAAAATTAATGAGCTTAGAAACAAATGTTCAAAAGAAAAATAAGGCTAAAACATTCAAAAGTCTATTTTAAAATGGTTGGTTTCACCTTTTTAAGGTATACATATATTTTTTTATTTATGTATTATTTCTATTTTTGTTATCAGCTCCAAATAACTTTACTGGTTACTCTGCAAAGGTGGCTGAAATTTTGTCACATGTATTAAGTGCTCAATTGAACATTGCTATACTATCACATTAATCTTGTACAACTCAGGAAATAGGCTGGATGTTTAACACGTTGACTGCCCAACTACAAGATAACTCATTCTTGGCTAGGATGTTGACTACAACTTATTTCATACTTCGTTTAATTCCATATTCGTGCAGCTACGATAAACATTCATAGTACATCTGTATAAATATGAATAGTTACTGGGAAGAGAAAAAAAAATGGAAAATATATTAATAAATGAAAATAAAATATAATCATACAACATTTATGTAAAATCAACAAACAAAATAGTATTTTTATTGTTTAGTGATTTACTAATGAATTTAGATGCATATCTCTGATTCAGCTGTAGTAACACCAGCTCTCTATGTTTTTGTATACTATAATTACAATTTTTAATAATATATCATCAAATTAAATTCGCTTTCTAGGCTGGAACTCTAAAAATTACTGCAGCAGTCAACGTGTTAACAGATCAACATACCTTACATAATTGACAACTTTGCCAATATCAAGATTTTGCAAATGAATTGTTCCAAATATGGCTCACAAAATCTAGGACAGTGTCGATTCATCCTAACAAAAATCATAAATTATCTACCATAAACTCGGCTATAAACTGGTTTAGTTTAATATATTTCAAGGACTCAATTTTGATGAAAACTAAATGATAGGTATTAGCTGAAAATGGGTAGGTAGTTGCTAAGCTATTTGGAAAAATACATCAGCTGTAAGGAAGAAAAACTTTCTGATCTGGCACCACATTTTAATACTTTTGTTGAAAATCTCTTAACTGTCTACACCCTGAGAATTCAAAAATTATATTGCAATAACATCAATTTTATTGTGTCAATGTTATGTAGGTACTTATATAAATAATACTAGTCCTACTACTAAAGACGATCAATAATAGTCACTTTAAAAATTAAAAAAAGCAGTGTTTACCTGTGAACAGTAGCATATTGTGTTGAAAATATGTTTCTCGTGCAATGCATACAACTCAGTGAACATATCCATGCACTAGACAAAAACATGCGGTCATCTTTAAATTAAAGAGATATTTACGGAAGGAGTCTTCAGCGGAACCACAGGAATCGTATTCATTTAAAAGATAACTTTGCTCCTTTGCGTAATCTGAAATCAAAGACGTTTATTTTAATACCAGTAAATATCTCAAATACTGAAAGAATCGTAAACACGCGAGAGCTTTAAGTAAACACATTTAATAAATTATTACATTACACTGTTGTTACTGAAATATATAATGAAGGCAGCAAATAGCGAGTTTGTCAAAAAATATTTTCAAAATGTCACAATTCTTTTTATCGTGATAACATATCACCATTTATTTTGTTAGTTATCAAGCAATATATATAAGCCGTAATCAAATAAAATGTACTTATTTAAATAATTACCACTAATATTTATTTATCTTGGGGTGTTTGACAAGAAGTGACAATCACAAAATCACTTACTTTTTTGTGACTTGTGACAAATGTTGGTTGATTTGATTGGCAGAATATTTTCAGTTGGCTACACTCTAGGAACTAGGAACGATTTCCCATTTTACGCATGCCCGAAAACCGAAAACCGAGAATATTTTTCTACGAGGGAGGTACTAAATGTACTAAACTAAATTACTAACTACACTGCAGTAGTAGTGTCGATAATCCGAACGTCAAAAATCCGCACCGTCGATAATCTGGATTCAATTCAATCAAAAGCGTTAACCGCTTCAAAATTTATAAACTGTGCAGTATTCTGTAACTACATATATTGTACATTACATATATATGTATATTCTTTCTTTAAAATACCAGATTTGTCTGAGAAATGTACCAGGCAGATTCCATAAAAATGTACCAGATTCTATGAATTGTACACTATTTCTCAAATTGTGATGGTTTGGTTCAATGAAGAGCAAAAAATCTTTTATCGAGAACAAACACATGGAAAGACTAGCTAAAGTTAAACGTTTTCGTTTACATAAAAACAGGCATGAATTAAAATTAACACAGTGCTGTTAAGGTAAAACCTTGGGTCCTACTTATATAGCTTGTGTAGACACAGCCGAGTTTTATAATTTTGTTAAAATTATGTTCGTTCCAACTTTTCGCTATTGAGGTCTTTTCTTTCCGCTAGCGCTACCGCCAATATATATCACTTATTCTCATCTCAACACAAAACATTCACTTCACTTTATAATCACTTTACCACCAACATCAAAAAAATAACAAATAACACTATATATAACCTTCTTTTCTTCTTCGTTAATCTAACTCACTTATATAAGTTTTATTAAATGCCGAAAATTGTAACTGTTGTTCATTTGAAATTAAATATTAGGTTAGGTTTTCTGTCCTTCTCTTGTAAAACAAAACATTGATTTTCAAGTTATCGATTCAAAGACAAACGATGCCAGTACATACGAAGTCCTATAGACGTTCCATGGGCGTCCTATTAACGTCTTGGAGTCGGACCGAAAACTGAACGTTTTGTCAAGACTGGACCAAAATAGGACGCCCAGAAAACGTCATAAAAGGACGCCCTAGTGTTCACGATAATTGGAAGTCCAGTGAACGTCCGATTTAGGTCCAGGACCGATAAGGGACCAAATCAGGGGGCTTATTCTCTGACTAATGTTTTTGTAAGTGCGTCTCTCTAGAAACGTGACAAACAACTCATAAAAGCGTATAGCACGAACGTTTTGGTATTCTCTACTTGCTGTGCCGTGCGTATTTAAAAAACGTAAAGCGCTTTCAAAAAAGTTACAGATGAGCAACGTTTTGCTGTTCGCACTTCAAGATTTGACATATGAGACTAAGATGCTGAAAATCGCGAGATTCGACGCTACTATAACCCGAAGAATGCTTTCGAACTTTCAGATAATCAATTTATCAAGCTATTTCGTTTGCGAGAGCATGATGTGACTAACTTAGCGGTTTTCATTGAACCCTTAGTGCCGAATCCGCAAATAAACACTGCATTGACTGTAAATAGAAAAGTGAGTACTTAGATTTTAATAATTTAAATGCTATAAAATATTATTAACTTTGTAATTTCTCATATTTTAGTTATAATAGCAGCACTCCGTTTCATAGCAGGAGGTAGTTATCATTTGGATATTGGTAGAAACTTTCAGATTTGTCATTTCCTCAATCTTTCCTGGTCCACTACCCGTTTTTATATAGGATTTATTGTTTCTAGATTTTTTGCTTTGGTTCTGGATTTGATGTCATTCCAAGACTAAAAGCAGAGACTATGTTAAAGTCGTTATATCACGACTATAGGTACTATTATATTATATACATAATATTTCGCACACTCAGTAATAAAGTGGCATTACTCAAATTTGCATGTTTAAACTTTTAATCGTAAGACGGTCCAAAATGACATCCTCTATTTGTAGAACTTTTTAAATGACGGTGTTACTCCAACGTAGTACGTCTTAGAGTTAGAGTAGCACTGCCATTTAAAAAGTTCCACATATGGAGGGCGCCATTTTATGCTGTCTTTCGATTAAAAGTTTAAAAATGCAAATTTTGAGTTGTCACTTTATTACCGAGTGTGCTATTTATGAAGCTAAAAGTTCGTTCATAATATTTTTTAATCTTGTTATTATTAAAATTAACTGTCAAGTCCTCCCACATTTTTTGGAGTCAGCAGCTATATGCTGATTAATATATTTTTGGTTTTTTATAATATTGGAATTGTCCTTAATATACTCCAGTGGGGTTTTCTTTTGGGCCCTAGAGAGTTGCTTTTTCACCGCGTTTATTTTTTAATCAATTATTAATTATATTATTCTCAAAATGACATTCAAAAACTAACCTTAGTTATTCAGACCAATTAACATTTAAGATTTATAATTATGACAGCTTTACGACAAAAATGAAAATCACTTGCGAATCTCAAAAGCGTCCAGCATTAGAGAATACCATAATCGCTTGCTTGTCGTTTTGGTAAACGAACTTTGTTGAGAAGTTCGCTTGGCGCTTTCGTTGCTATACGTTTTCGGCTGAAAGTTACAGATTAACCCCCCAGAACGTCTATGGAACGTCCTGTGCTATTCCGGCAAATAGGACAATTTATTTATGTCAGGCGCTATATCTTATAAGGTTTGTTCCAACAACGATCTTGGAACAATGCATAAACCAGTTCAAAACTTATTGTTGACAATCTGTCGATGACTAGTAATTGACAACTTGTCAGGTACTGGTCGGGGATTGGGATTCAACTCGGAACTCAATTATGTTGGAACACATTTTTTAAATTCAACAGACGCATGATTACAATAATAAACCACAAAATAAAAGATCATGAACAAAAACTATGAAGACTAAGCTCGATTAACAAATACAAATCAGAACTGTCAGAGACAATAGATACAAATAATATAATTACAATCACGAAATGTTCAGTTTATTGCGGCTTAGCGCATGTCTTGACAATTCGTTCCTATTCAGACCCAGGAACTGATTTGACAGTACACAAATCGGTTTGTGATTAATTTTTGGTTGTGTTGGAACACTATGTTTTTGTACAGTTTCGAGTCTACGGTTTGTTGGAACACAAATTCTAGACTGCGCAGAATCCCGACAGTACACAAACTGATTTGGTTTATGTTGGAACAAACCTTTATTGTCGCACTTTATATCAGGCGTTAACTTATTTTGTCTCTCAAGTATTTTTCTGAGCGCGACTTTGTCGAAACACATTTATCCCGCCCGGAATTGTCTTGCGCTAAAATGTATCGGACCCCTTTTTCTGCTTGATATTTATTGTAGTTGGGACAGGGGAGGGGGTTGAATAACAAGTACTACGTTAATAATAAAAATGGATAAATATGTGGATTGAACTACTGAATAAAAAATTGGTTAAAAGGGCAATATACTTTTATTTGAGAGTCATACAAACATTTTTATAGCAATAAAATCAGTTTTCAAAATCTGTTTCCGATTTTACATCTATTTCAAAAAACAGGTCACCTTGCGCTATAGGTATGCATTTTTTTGCATATCAACCCTTTCGCCGATGCAAAAAAAAGGTTGCAATATATCATATATATATCTAGATTCAGAAGAAATGCGCAAATTTTATTGAAAAACATCAATATCGGGTGACGTGGCTGAAATTCCTACACGTAGTAACACCGGGCGACAGAAAATGCTTGCAAATTTTTTTTTATTGTTATAATCTGGAGCATATATATTTCATTGCCAGCAACAAAACAAAATAATTCATGGATAAGCAACTTTATTTTTAATTTCACAGGTCACATGACCACTCCCACCGCCAGGGAATAGTACATATTGTTCACCACCTCCCCCCCTGTGTGCTAGGCGTATAGGTACCCAACTACAAATAGCAAAAAAAACACGACATGTACCATTTTTTGGCGTCAGATGAGGGACTATTAGTATAAAGGACGTATTAACAAAGAACAGTGCAAGGAGGAAGAACAGAGTTGGATAATATACAGGGTGTACCAATAAAAATTCCCAGGCCGGATATTTTGGCAAGTAATAGAGATATTTTAATTCTGTAAAACCAAGTTACAGGGCACTAAGAAAGCTTCAGTTTTAGTTAAGAATTGATTTTAAATAGGTCAATATGTAGATGGCGCTAGGCGCAATATTTTTTTTTCGATGGGAGGATCTTTCTTGTATAGCGCATCTTGTGAAAAATGCATTTTTAAGCAGATTTTGTTCTATGAACTAATTCGATAAATCTAGCCATTTTTGATATACAGAGTGGCTTACTCAAAACAGTTTCATCCTGTTTTTCAGCATTAATCAATAGATTTTAAGAAAATTCTAAAACAGGTCGATTTTTATTCCAAATTAAAAACAATTTTACAATACAGACATCTATCATATGTCAACCCCCTCCCTTTCACTTCTCCAACACCTTAATTTTAAATATAGCCCAATCGGATTAGTATTTTAGATTCTGAAAAATTCGAAGCAGCGATTTTCCTTCGGAATTCGTTGGAGGGGGTCTCTGGTAGTCTAAATTCAAAAAGTTGGGATTCCAAAGTTGTCGTTACCTCCGCCATCTTGATTTAAAGGGTTATTTTTTGTATCTTGAATAACTCATTTATTTTCAATTTTACACGGAAAATAGTTTTTACAAAAGTTATTTAAAATTAAATTTCCTACAATTCTGCTTTTTTTTGTACGATCGATTTTTTTCGATTTATACCCGAAAAGAGGGGGTGAATTTTTGGTTATAGAATAATTCGTATATTTTCAATTTTACGAGAAAAATTGTTATAAACAAAGTTGTATAACATTAAATTTCCTACAATTCTGCTTTTTTTTTGTACGATCGATTTTTTTCGATTTATACCCGAAAAGAGGGGGTGAATTTTTGGTTATAGAATAACTCGTTTATTTTCAATTTTACGAGAAAAATTGTTATAAACAAACTTGTTTAAAATTAAATTTCCTACAATTCTGTTTTTTTGTACGATCGATTTTTTTAGATTTATACCCGAAAAGAGGGGGTGAATTTTTGGTTATAGAATAACTCGTTTATTTTCAATTTTACGAGAAAAATTGTTATAAACAAACTTGTTTAAAATTAAATTTCCTACAATTCCGTTTTTTTTTTGTACGATCGATTTTTTTCGATTTATACCCGAAAAGAGGGGGTGAATTTTTGGTTATAGAATAACTCGTTTATTTTCAATTTTACGAGAAAAATTGTTATAAACAAAGTTGTTTAAAATTAAATTTCCTACAATTCTGTTTTTTTTTGTACGCTCGATTTTTTTGTATTTATCCCTGAGAAGAGTGGGGGTGAACCTAAGTATTGTATTGTCACGTTTATTATTGATGTTGTACCATTATTTTTTCTGTTTGTTTTTTTTTGCTGATACCTGGAATTAAAAAGAAACGTGATAATACAATGATAAGAGTTTACCCCCACTCTTCTCAGGAATAAATACAAAAAAATCGAGCGTACAAAAAAAACAGAATTGTAGGAAATTTAATTTTAAACAACTTTGTTTATAACAATTTTTCTCGTAAAATATAAAATAAACGAGTTATTCTATAACCAAAAATTCACCCCCTCTTTTCGGGTATAAATCGAAAAAAATCGATCGTACAAAAAAAGCAGAAATGTAGGAAATGTAATTTTAAATAACTTTTGTAAAAACTATTTTCCGTGTAAAATTGAAAATAAATGAGTTATTCAAGATACAAAAAATAACCCTTTAAATCAATCTGGCGGAGGTAACGACAACTTTGGAATCCCAACTTTTTGAATTTAGACTACCACAGACCCCCTCCAACGAATTCCGAAGGAAAATTGCTGCTTCGAATTTTTCAGAATCTCAAGCCTGTTCTTCACCTAATCCGATTGGGCTAATAGGTAATGTACCATGTATGGCACATCATTGAAAAGGTAATTTAATGGGGGATTCAGAAATATTTCTGTACATTGCTTTACTTAAATTTTATCGCTCTCTAGCGGGATAAAAAATTACTATGTATTATAAAGTTTGATACTACAATGTGTAGTACATCATTAAAAAGGTAATTTTATGGGGAATTTAGAAATATGACTGTTCACTTCAATACTTTTAATTGTACCGCCCTCTATCGGGATAAAAAAACTGAATGTATTATAAACCGTGACACCTTATTTGAAAGCAAATTTAATCACTAATTCAATGCAACACATAACATTAATTAAATATCCTCCATATTGCATTTGCAATAGTTTGAAAATTAGTCATGCATTATTTTAAACATTATTGCTAAATTTATTTTGTTGCCAGTGCAATATGGAAATATTTATATTAAGGTTATGTGGTGCATTGAATTAGTAATTAAATTAGCTTTCAAATGAAGTGTCACACTTTATAATACGTT
The DNA here is from genome assembly GCA_927349885.1 of Psylliodes chrysocephalus. NCBI lineage: Eukaryota > Metazoa > Arthropoda > Insecta > Coleoptera > Chrysomelidae > Psylliodes > Psylliodes chrysocephalus. The sequence goes on from OV651817.1 coordinate 66,874,332, forward strand.
ACAGGTGGTTTTATTCCGATATAGGGCGCTAAAATTAAAAGTATCGCAATAAATGGTCATATTTATAAATTCTCCATAAAATTACCTTTTCAATGATGTGCTATACATGGTACAGTCCTTATTTAAAATTAAGGGGTTGGAGAAGTGGAAGGGAGGGGGTTGACACATGACAGATGTCTGTATAGTAAAAATGTGTTTAATTTTAAATAAAAATCAACCTGTTTTAGCATAAAAACAGGTTGAAACTGTTTTGAGTGACTCACTCTGTATATCAAAAATGGCTAGTTTTATCGAATTAGTTTATAGAACAAAATATGCATAAAAATGCATTTTTTATAAGATGCGCTATATAAGAAAATTCCTCCCATCGAAAAAAATATATTTAGCGCAGCGCCATCTACATATTGACCTATTTAAAATTAATTTATATCTAAAACTGAAGCTCTTCTAGCGCTCTATGAACTGACTTTTACAGAATTAAAATATCTCTATTACTTACCAAAATAACCGGCCTGGGAGTTTTTATTGGTACACCCTGTATATCCAACACTATTCCTCCACCACAATATATTAAATTGTGGTGTTCCCTGGTATATTAAAAATCTGAAAGACGGCCCTCCAAAATTAGGACTTAGGCATTTTTTACAGATAAGCGATTTTCTTAGTTGATAGGATTACCCATTTTTACTATTTGTCTAATTATAGGCCGCTTTAAAATGTATATATTCATTTTTGCTTTGTTAATAATTTACCAAATATGTAGTTTTTTTTGCATAACATAATTTTACATAGAAAGAAAATGCCTATCGACCATGGTCATTGGTCAATTTTTGACAATTGACATTTGACAATAAACTCGACGCAGTTCCGCGCCTTCCTTCATGGTTCCGCGGTTTGTTGATTTGATCCAGAATTTTATCAAAGGAATGAGAATAACAAATAACATTGAAAATAGTATCAAATACTACAGGTTCTATTTGTGTTTTTAAACAAATATAAATGTAATCATGTCTTGTATGGTATGTAGAAAAAGCGACGTTAGATTATTTAACGTCGGCAGTAACTACGGTAAAATCAACCACACAGTTGGGGACGATTTTAATGAAATCTACGGCGAAAAGGTATTTAAATTTTTCCTAGCTTCCATTCTATGAATACTCTATTTTTCCATTTTAGGTCAAACTGTACTTAACACCAGACAGTTGCGTTTGCAATGTTTGTATGAACATTTTAGACAATGTAGCAAAATTAACCCAATACATTTGGAATGTAATATCAAACCCATACAACCAGCCTCAGCCAAGCAAGTTGAGCAAATTTTGGAAAATATTTGCCTCTCTTAAGCTAGAAGGAGATGATGATGATGATGACGCTTTGTTGGTACCATCCTATTCTGTACCTTATAATAAAAAATTGGAGGAGCAAATTGCAGAAAGAGAAAGACACAGAAGTTTTTGTAAGTTCAATATTTTTTGACAATAAACCAGATAAAGAATATAAATTAATCGCCATAGATAACAAAATGAATTTATAGGAAGTGTTTATTTACACTATCCCGCAAATAAGAGCAAATGGAACCTCTCGCAAAAATCAAAATGTGAGAATTTTCTAATATAAAATTGTATGTATAAGTGGGCAAATGGGAATACTAAGCGATTTTAAATGTTTCAAAAAAATTGAGAGTTTTAAATTTGTGCAACAATAGGGCAGCATTCTTCAGAGACATTTAAGAAAAAAAAAGGTGGAAAAGCTCCAATTTTAAAACTACTACATATTTATTATACTAAAAAGCAAATTTTCATAGATTTAATACAGAATGGTGCATACTTAGATTGCTTTTAAAAATAATCAAAATAAATACTTTTTGAAGGTTCACAAAAAATAAAGGTTTGTCCACCCTAAGTTTTGTTCTTGGTGAAAATTTCACAAAAATCAAATTAAAAATAAAGGTTTGGAGAGAATTAGTTTTTTGCTTTGATCTTAAATCAAATTACACAATAGAAATAAACAGACATTGGGGTTTCATCTATATATCTGTCATAATTATTGAAATACAACTGTACAAAAAAATTACCAAATACCTATTTACTGATGAAAATACCAGTTCCCCTATTTCAACTATCAATTCAAACTTGAACTGTTTGAATTGAAATGTTCAACAGCATTTATAAATTGTATGTATATTAGGATTATCTATTTAAGTAATAAATTAATTTTTTTACTAATGTTCTATGTGATCTTTTTCATGAAAATTATCACATTATGGCTATGGTAACTATGGTAAGTCTCATTTAAATGAAAGACTTAGGTAACTTTTCATTTTTTGATATTTTAATGGTTTGTGAATCTGGTGTTAATATTAAGATGGTTTTTGTAGTTTGGAAGTTATAATTTATATTTTTTGTCTTAATAAAAACTTAAGCATAAATCAAAGAGCAAAATTTATGTACATGGAACTTCATAATCTTAGATTAAGGTTATAAAAACTTGTTAAGAGTAAAATTTTTAACAATAATTATGTACCCTAAGGTAAAGAATGTTATCTGCAATCTTCTAGATTTGGAAGAAATGAGTCCCAAAGTTGGAAAGTTGACCCTCAGTCCATCTGGCAATTTGACCCTTTGGTTTCTTGAACTGCATTTACTTTTAAGGGCTGCATGATCGGTCCAGATTAAAAATTTCCTTCCATATAGGTATTAGTAGAAGTGTTATTCTCCTGATGAAGTAATTTTGCTTAAGTTTTGGAACACTTTACTAAAGTAACCCAGTATAGCAGGGACAGAAGTTTAATAATAATCATCTTTATTTTCATATGAATATTACACAGATAACAAGTCAAAGTACAAGTATAGGTTTATATAAAAAATGAGCAACAGATATAATAATAATAGTAATAAAATAAAATACAAATAATAATTAAGATTAGCGACAGTTATAATGATAATAGTAATAAAAAAAAACAAATGTAAATAATAACTAAGATTAGGCTTAGTGAAATAATACAAACTCTTTAAGGGTATATGGATTAACATCGTTTATGTACTTTTTAGTTTCTTTTTGAAATTGTTCATGTTGGAGCATTTTATTACATTTAAAATTAATTGTATAACAAGCATCCACTAAAATATGCACCTTTCTGATATATATAGTATGATGATTAGACTGTAGTTAATTTTTATAACAAGTATGGTATGAATAATCTACATTATTTAAAGTGAAAGTGGAAAAATTGCGTCTAACAGAACATAAAACCTCATATATGTAAATTCCGATGACAGGTAAAATATTAAGGTCTTTGAAGGCATTTCTAAAGGTTTCTCCAGGTTTATGGTTAGCTACAATAAGTATGGCATATTTTTGGATGATAAAAATTCTATTGAAGTCCCTATAAAGGCCCCAGTGTATAATATAATACCTCAGATGGCTATGAAAATTAGCAAAATATAGAGTTCTTGTTATATGGCTACTATGTTTAGCCATGATACTAAGTGAGAAACAAGATGATGATGATAATCTGTTGCTAAGCTGTTCGACATGTTTATCCTAAGTTAAGTGACATTCCAGATAAATACCAAGTAATCTTATTTTATTAGCATATTTTAAAAATTTTGCATTTATATGTATCATGTTGCCAATTTTTAAAATAGATTTATTGGAAGTAAAATCCATAAGTTGGAAAGGTTTTTCGCAGTTCTCCCACTTCATACACAGAAATTGACAGTTTTGTGGTGGAGCTAACCGAAGTGATCTCGATGCATTGGTGTACAAAATTATTTTATAGATGCTAATAACTATTTCTGGTAAATCGTTTAATAAATTTTGTACAATTATGATTTGGGATATTATAATACTTGTTCAATAATTTAATATTACTTATTTTATGAAACACCACTGGCAGATAAACATTATAAAACTTTCGAAGTCATCTGACGTGGTTTGACGATAACCCCCTCTCTATCTACCAAAAGTCTTTTCAACTTTCCAACTTCTGCCCCTGCTATACTCTTTCCTGTCCTTCTCCAATTTCCACATTACTGGAATCAGTATCCAGAATAAATTCTTCCTCTGGTAATGGTAACCTAAAATTGATGCTGTGGTTAAATGATTGTTTAAAGTTTCAAATGCAGTTTGCTCTCTTCATTCCAGCAGAACTCTTTTGTTTCTTCTGTAAGTCACGTAACCAGAAGAAAACATAGATACCTCTTCCTTTATTATATTGTTAATGGAAAATATTTTTGCCCTGAAATTTTATTGAAAATGAATCTTTTTGTTTTTACTCAATACCAGGCAATCACAATTTTTTTAATAGACTTGATAGTACTTTTAACAGTTGTATTTTTCGGATACTTAGATAGCCACTCTTTGGATAATATTATTATATTTAATTCTTCAGTAAAGGGTTTCACCCAGTCATAGCTACAGTGCCAATACCATATGCATAACTGGTAACAGGCAGTGGCTACAGTGCCGATACCATATACCTAATACCTTAAACTTCTTCAAATAGATTTGTTTTATCTTACCTGACCAAAAAATAAATCTTACGTTTAAAAATTTTCAAAAAATTCACCCAACATTGTCATCAAATAAGTAACTAATGGGCAAATTTTAACAAAAATCTGGTAAGGAAAATGTTTTGTTAAAAAATTCAAGTAAGTAAAAAAGTTATATTTCATCAGATTTTTTCAAAATTATTATATGGGATCTTTATGTCATATGTTATACTATTAAAAATAAAATTAATATTATTTCACAATAAATTATCTCTAAAACTTTTATAAACGTACAACATTAGTTTATTTCCTGTTATTATAACTTTTTATTGCTTTACACACCACCTAAGATTTATCTAAACATTGAATAATTATAAAAAGTCAATAAAAATGTTTTAATATAATAAATATTTTTAAATTGGGCACCTAAAACATTAGTCCAGTCGATGCTACTAGGAATAGAAATTAAATTAACGTTATTGAATCTACCCACTTGGATGTATCGTGACCAACGAAATTTTTGCAATGTTGTCAAATCGAATTAAATTTTAGAGAATAAAGGATATTACAGAATGGTTAATATAACAGCAAACGTAACAATTAATTGTGGGATTATTTATTGATTACATGGATGTCCGGCGACAAGGAACATTGTTCAATTTTTTTGTAAAAATATATTATATTTTTGGTTTAAATATTTAATAAACTTCCATAACAACTGTACAAATTCTAAATAGTATAATATATAAAAATCTCTATATAGGCTTGAGGTCTGTTCTGTTTGTTAAGTTATAAATTAAGACATAATAATTGATTCTAAGTGATACACAGCTTGAGTAAAAAAGTCAGCACAATTTTTTTTGGTAACTTATTTCAACAAATATTCTTGTAAAATAAATGTTAGTCCTCTATTTAAAAATAACCAAGTATTTATATTATAATTTTTTTTACACATTTCCTCATTAATTGTTAATATACAGGATGTCCTGCATAATGTATTGTTTAAAATGATATACCTATTACAAGAGTAGGGTCCCCGTTATTTAGAAAACAAAAAAATTAAATAAATATTTAAATTATGAAACTAATATAAATAATTGTTGTTTATATTTTAGTATACGAGCAAAAAATACCACGGTACTGACGTAATTTAACCCCTAAAATATTTTTAACCTTATACCTCTATAACTTTAGCGAGATTTAAAACGATCCTGCCATATAATAGGCTTAAAAAATATGAAAATTTAGATTTTAGAGCTTTTGGAATTTTGGAATTTTTTATAACTAAGTTTGCATGGCAAAATTCGATAATTCGGTTTTGTGAAAAACTGGATGATTAAAAAATTATTTTTTTCACGATTTTAAATTATTACCTATAAATTATAATATCCTAACCCCCACCTAAACCCCCATTTTTCTTCAGATTTTTTTAAATTAATAGGCTTTGTACCCTTATAGAGCTTGATTTTCGCTAAAAATTTCAAGTTGATATTTTTTAAATTGATTACCCTTTATTTTCCTTCGCTTGTCCTTAATATAATTACATTGTAGTTTCCTTGAAACCTACTCATCAGCACGTATTTTTTCTAGAGTAAACAAATTTAGAAATTAAAAACTACTATTTCGACAACTCACACATTTGTATTTATAAAATGCCAAAGAAAATCTAAACTAAGCGATTTTAACCCTCCGCCGCTTAACTATATTTACGTGATAACTAGAACAGTAGATACCTCTGTGTGTATATACTTGGCAACAACGTATATTGTTCCGAATTTGTAATATCTATATCAAGTGTTGCCCTCTTTTGCTTCACGTACCAACTCTAATTAGCAATATTTGTAGTGACAGAAAACTATAATGTTTAGCGCTAGTTTTCGATAATTTCTTGCGTTAGCGAAACGTAACTTTTCTAGGGCGCATCATTCAAAAAACACCAATCTAATTTTTAACAATTTATTGTAACTTAAGTGGGCTTGCAAGTAAATAAATTAATTTCTTGACAATAAATGTGTTAAACAGTTATAAAATAAAAAAAATCTATTTTCAGGTATCCCCCCTACATCTGAAAGGTCATTAGGAGTGCAGGGGAAGAGAATGTCTTCAGGTACGATCAGTGGTTATTCAGTCACTGATTACAGTGAAGTTGAAAGTGAAGATTTTAGTGAAGTTCGTAGAATTTTTAAAAGAAAGAAAAAAAGAGGACACAACTGGGCGAAAAGTAAGGGTGGTCGTAGTAGATCTGCCACTTCTTCAGTTACCCGTAAATCTGGACGGAAAACTTATACTCCTTATACTGAGTATACTGAGTTTAGTGCTTATTCTGATACATCTTCCAAGAGAAAATTTAGATCTTCGAACCTTCCTAGAACGTCATCAACGTATACAAGGTGAGTAGTAATAAGTTTGAAAAAATGCCATTCAAATATATAACGTGCAAAACAAAAAGGCAACATCGTTATATTTTTCTTACTATCGATTTTAGAAAAAAATCTTAAATACAAAACAATTTTTATATTTCATGTAATTGTTTTTATAAAAATTATCTTATCATTTTGAATCATAAAATGACTGCAGGGAACTACATATACAGTGCCGGCAAGATCAAACCTTCGGTCCTGCTTTACTTGCGATAGAGTGAATACTAAATGACGTTCATACAAGAGGGAAAGGACCAACACAACTAACACTTAAAATTTTATAATACTAAAATCAGAGAGAGTCGGCCAGACGCCAGACTACAAGTCCTAACATGTCTAAAAGTGTAAACGATATTGACAGATTTAACAAACTGCATAATATTACATAATTTTAAGAATTTTGTTATTTCTAGCAAGATTGACATTTTTTTTTCTGAGCATTAAACTTTGGAGAAATTCGCGGGAATTTTACCCACCCCACTGGAAATTCACTGTGGAAATTATATAATAAAGATGTCAATGTTTTCATTCTTTGGTGTGTTTCAAGTTCATTTAATAGGTACATTTTATGAAACAGATGGATTCTAATATTATAGCGTTCATAGTGTTTAGATGTTGAATTCTATTTTTAGATATGTTATATTTGCTTTCATGCGAGAAAATAAGACCCATAGCAACATATTTTAGAACTTGGAATGTGTTTGCTTAAATTAAGTTTACTATTAAAAATACTTTGTATTTTTAACAGAAGGTATTTTCTTTAAAAGTACAATACAGTTATGATTATGATTTGTAGATCTTTAAGCAGATTAGAAGCAGAGTCAAGAGAGAATTTGTCGAACATATATTGTATGGAGCGAAATTGCAATATGTTCAGTGATGATATTGAAGAATTGAATTTGCACAACATAGAAGAACATGCTATGTCTAATGTGTATAATTGCCTGGAGTGTCCAAATGTTTATACCACAAGGTTAGTAACTTTTTTTTAATAAACATTCAATTGAGAATGGCTGGGTTGTCTTAATATATCATTTATCCTCTTAGAATATCTACTAAGTTTGGCAGTATATAATCCCTATAGATTTTTCAAATGACTTATTCGAATTTTGTCAGTTCTTTGGAATTATAACCTTAAAGTTTTTAAATGTTTCCTAATTTAAATTTCCAGTTATCTTTTCAATATCCACATGAAATGCCACACGTATTCGTTTTTCTGCCTGATGTGCGGCATGGAACAACAAAATTCTTTGGAACTACAAAAACACCTAGACGAACATTTGATCTACTCTGTACCATGCAAATATTGTGACAAATCGTTTTTAAGTAAGAGCTTAAGGGAGGAACACATCAGGCAACGGCACACTGGTAGAAGGAATAGGCGAATATACAAAGATAGGCTAATTATTTTGGACAGGATTGATAAGTGCAGTGGGAGCCAAGAACAAACAGATGGAGACAAAAACGAATATGAAGCAAGGTATTGTGATCAAACTTAATTATATGTAATTTAATTTTTTTTTAAATCATTGGTGGTAATGGAAATTTGAGATATTTTGTAGGACATGCCATACATTGCACTCTGTAGAATACATTATATATTGTTGACTGTCAGTCTGACATATTAATATAATAAGTTCGTCTCAACTCTACAGATACTTTATTACAATGGCGCTGTCAGTAGGATCTGGAGACTGTGTAGGACATGTGGTACATTGTGCTTTATATGTATTATTGACTGTCATTGACATATTTATATAATAAGAGTTAGTCTCAACTCTAGAGATACTTTATTACATATTTCACTGTGTATAATATTAACCCTTTCTGTACCATGAGTGGAACAGTTGATTGATGCCATGCACTCATTTGGTACCATGATTCATGGCTTAAAATCTTTAAAATTCGTTTTTATATGGAGTTAATTAATATTTGTTCGAGTTTATGTGCTGTGATAAGTCATTTTTATAATTTGAAGCATCGTTGTCAAGTTGTCTTATATGAAAAAATCTCGGAACTAGAGAAATTTATAATTATTCCATTATAAATATAAATGTAATTATATTGGCTTTGAATGTTATTGTTTGAATTTTGATTCATGTTAGGTGTCAAGAAATAGCGTGGCCTTGAAGTTGTCATTTTTCTACAATTTAGAGGTAGGCAAAATAATAGATGAATCAATTACTCTATTATTTGTTTAGAAAAAAATCGATAATCGATTAAACTTAATAATCGAATAATCGATTAATTGAATCAAAAACCTACTAATTGAATAATAGAAAATAATCAATTATTTATTTTGATAATCGTCCACTCTTATCGATAATTCGATATTATAAAATGATCGTTTGATTACCGTATGTAATTAAATTAGATATTTACTAATTATCGATAAATTATTAATTGAATATAAGATTAATAATAAATTAAATATCGATATCCGATTCGGAAATAATCAATTTAACGATTAATCGAAAATAATCAATTTTCTATTATTTGAAAATAACTGATTAATGGAAAATAATCATCTCTCGATTAAGCAAAAACAACAGATGAAGCAAAAATAATGGATTAATCTTGAATAATCTGTATCCTTATTATTTATCAACAAAATTATTTAATAAGAAAATCATGGTTTTGGCTTTTTTTAGGTATATCTTCTATACAGACATGCAAATAGAAGATGGTGACATGGACATGACAATTGAAAATTTAAAAACCAAAAATATTCCGGTATATACAGATGAAGACGAAGGAATTACGTTGGAAGAAGAGGAGGTAGAAGAAGACATAGCCAGAACAGAAGAACCAGAAATTGTTAATAGTGAAATTTCTCAGACTGAAAATATTGTAATTCAAGAAACAAACATTCCTGGTCTCTTTGAAGATGAAAATATAGATGAAACCTAGCATATGGACAGTGAATTTTTAGACATTATATCCTCAATTTTTAATTATTTATAACAAGATAAACAACAACGGGTTGTTGATTCTCTGTTATAGAAATAATTCCACAATTTGGAAATGTTTTAATTTTTAGCGTATATTCGACATCTTTATAGAATGGATTCATGAACTTTTGGGCTATAATAAAACCACTTTTTGAATCGAATGTACAATCATTAACTCAGATTTTTTTTAACTAAATTTACAGCTTCTGTTTCGAATTATTATTCTAGAAGAGCGAAAAATGCAACAATACTTTCAAAGTATTTTTAATTTTATTTTTGACACTATCAATATTTAAAACGTCTTTAACGTATTTTTGATTAAAACCAAGGTGTTTCTTGACTTGTAACAGGTGGCGCAAAATATATGACCATTAGGTTCAGAACTTTAAAAATAACTGAAAGACCTTAATTATATTTTGACATTTGAAATTTTTTTAAGCATATTTGCAGAAAATAATGCTCGTCAAATGTCCGTCCAGCATTTGTAAAAATTTGAGATCTTGACAGCATTTTCCATATCTTTCACCAAAACTTCTGGTGTTAGTTGGTCAATTTCTTGTCGAATGTTTTCCTTCAAGTCCTCCAGAGTTCGTGGTTTGTTTACATAAATGACTTCAGATAACCCCAGAGAAGGAAATCTACAGCACTCATATCGGAAGACCGTGCTGGCCATGGTAAATCACCAAATCCAAAAGATTAGTCGGCCAGGGAAAGGTTCCATCAATAAATTCATGGTCTCATGAGGTTTGAACCTGTGGCATACTTTTTCCTATGCCCACATTGACTGGATTACTATTAAATAACTCGTCCCTTCCCAGGGATACCGTCCTGTGGAATCTCGACTTCTTGACGTTCTCTGTCTATTTCTTTAGATACATTTTCCGTTTTCAACCTTGAAAATGGTAATAACGTCGGTATGTCTCCCTTATCAGTCTAACGGGAAGTAACCTCACTGTTATCTGTCCGCTGTACTGGAGAAGCGGCATTGCCATTAAATGACAAGTTTTTAGGGAATTATTGGGCCTTACCATATAGCGGTATTTCAAAAATTTCGTATTGTTTGATTAACATGGCTGAAAAAGCCAAACATTTATAAAGGCAAATCACTTTTTTATAACTGTGTGAAAGCACTTAATTGTGAGCAATTGAGAAGGTAGTTTAAGTGTCATGGACGTTCGCAACAAGAAAAAAAGTGTTCTGATTGAGAGGTTAGGTAGCAATACTTGTTTACTGTGTAAAAAATTCATAAAAACAATAATTCTAACTCTATTCTAATTAATTATACCAACCAACTAGTATTGCAAAAACACTTTAATTAATATGAAAGTTCATCACGAGTATTATTTAATAAAATAAATTTAATATTTTGAGGATCAACATAACATTTTTAATTAAATTACTGTGTATACCGAAGTAGTATTTAATATTTCTTCTGTTGGACCACTTTCTCCGTAAAAATGTAGTAAACAAATACAAGTATCTATTTTTATAGTAACATTAGTAACATCATCAAACAATCGAAAACCTTTGTCACTTCGACCACATTTGTTCACCCATAATGCACATTTGGAACATGTTTAATATGTATTTTGCTAATGAATTGCTATTTTTTTACGATATTGCAGGCAAAGCTTTGGAAAATTTATAAACTAATAAGTATTGCCTTTGAATGATTTATACCATGTACTGTGTCACTTTTACTTACTCCATAACGACACCGTTTCGTTGTTCCTTTTTGTACAGATAACATAAAATTATAATAAATTGCAAAAATGTATTTTTCAATTAAGACACTTATTGGCTTCTGAAATCTCCATATATATACAAAGTAAACTACCTGGTTAAAGTAACTAAGAAATAAATTAATCAAAAAAATTCCAATAAGGTATTACATTACCGGGATTATCTCACATAATACTAAAAACATCTTTACGCTACGCCCCTGAAGTATAATTTATAACCACCGTAACGTAACTTAACTCCGTAGAAACTTAACTCCGTAGAAACTTAACCTAATATATAAAAATAAAGTCTATTTATAAATATCCGTAACGTAAGAGTTGAGCATGCGTGTTGATTTCAGAGATTATCAAATTACTAACAACCTTATGAAATAAACAAGTGTAAACTATGTACCTAACCTCTAAATAAAACTTATAAATTATGATTTTACTATATAGAAAGAATATATTAACTACTTTAAAAGCAATAATATAAAAATATAATAAAACAGAATAGTTTACCGAAGATGTTGATTGTTTTTGAGAAATAATGAGAATTTAATCTTTCCTAGTTTGGTATCTTATTTCAGTTCTAGACTTGATGTTTATAGGTATATGCAGCAAACACTCATATCTCATAAATAGTTTATCCCCAATAACATAAACACATCATTTATGATCATGTATGTCCATCAAAAAGGAGAATGATAGTTTACAAATGGTATTTGTCTATTCATTTATAAAAAAATAAATAAAAAAAGAATAATTGACAGTTGTCACATGCTGAACTCAGAATTATCTCATTGGCTAACCGTAAGGTCTTAAGTTAAGTTGTTAAGTTAAAAGTTGGCGAACTTTCTACTGTACGTTAAGTTCTTAAGTTACGTTACGAACATTATAAATAAGTATACGTAAATTCAATATTTCAACTTCTTACGTTAAGTTCTTAAGTTACGTTACGGCGGTTATAAATTAAGCTTTAATGTTTACTTGACCTGGACACCGCTCGGGAAAATATGTATATCTCTCGACGTTACGGCAAATTTAATCTGTTGTTCTCTTCTCTGCCTCATTATGATATCTGTGTACGTAACGCTGCTATTGAATTTTTAGATGCAGAATATCATTCAATTTTTTTTATATTATTTTAATAAACATTGACGTTGCTGAATCAACAGGTAGATACTTTAACGAATAATACACGTCTGTTATTCTATGGATATTTATAGGCATGTGAATGATTAAAATAGAAAATGTTAAAATATCTAGAATCACAACCTCACAACAATGTTTTCATAATATTTCTAATAATTTAGTGCCTACTATTTTGGAACTCAACTTTAGTATAGTGACTAATTAAACGGAGTTAGTGGGCGTTTAATACTGTTTTAATTCCACAAGAGCCTGTGCTTTTTTAGACAATGAAATAGAGTTAAGATCAGGGCCCCACTGAAATCCTACATATTGATATTTTTTTGTCTCTTCGTATTGAAAGAAAGAACTCTTTATTTACTCGAAAAATATCTAGAGGTGTAGATCATGTCATAGTACATAAATATACATGTTATTTATAAATATGCATTAAACACATTTTTTACATAATATACATTTTTTTATAATTATTATTTTTCTTAATAATCCATATTTTATATAATTACTGAATCAAAGAAGAATTTTTTAAGTTGTAATAGGCTTAATCACACAGGAATGACTTCAATTTTAATTTTAGTGCTCTGATTTTTAGGATGGGTATTGATTTGGTATTATAGATATGTTCAACTTCGTTGATCCCAAACAGATCGTAAGATATACAGGGTGTTAAAAAAAAAGTGTCACAACATAAAACGGGGGGTAGTATGGGCCAAAATATGCAGAAAAGTCTTAATAAACATATGTCCGCAAATGAATGGTTTCAGAGATACGGAGTGTTTTGTATCATTTTTTGATTATCTTTTTTCATTCTCAAAAACTTGCTTTTCTTATCGGAGTCTACCGATGTTTTTTCATAGATACTATTTGCAGTTATTATTTTGTTGTGGGTGAATAATTTTATAAATTTTCGTTATGCCTGTTTACACTAATATTGAATTAGCTGACATGCATTTTATGTACGATCGTGCAAATGGCAATGCGAGGGAAGCGCTACGTCAGTATTTGAACATCTCATTTAACTCTATGTTGTTATTGATTGTTTATAAATATCATTGTTTTTTTATAATAATAAAAAATTGTTATAAACACAAAATGGTCCGTATCTCCGAAACCGTTAATTTGCGGTCATATATTTATTAAGACTTTTCGGCTTATTTTGGGTCATACTATTCACCATTTCATTTTGTGACACTTTTTTTTAACACCCTGTACATACACACTGTAGTTAATATCTTCTTTTGAATAAAATTATCTTTTATCGTATTTTCAGATGGAATATATTTCTAAAGCAGCTTTTTGTAAAATAAATATAAGTTGAGAATTACCCTAGAAAATCATTCCATAACTAATTCTATACTGCACATAGGCATAGTATACGGTTAGAGCAGTAGTTTGTTTTACATTAGCTAAAAGTATTCTTAGAGCGTAGCTAAATTTGGAAATGTTACCCAATACTTGTAGAATGTGTTCTTTCCAGTCCAATCTCCGATCAAGCGTCACTCCCAGGAAGGTAACAGAGGTTTCTGAAATTATATTTTGGTCCTTGTATGTAAATGTGCCACGAGTAAAATTAATTATTTGAGTTTTATTGATATTTAATATGAGATTATTGTTTTTAAACCATTGTCCTAATGTATTTATTGTTGCATAAAACAAATGTTGGTTCACTAAAAATCAATGAGGTGTCATCGGCATATTGTACTAAAATTTCATTAACCACTTCTGGTAGTTCATTTACATATAGTATGTGGAGTAAAGGACCCCAGTATGGAACCCTGTGTGCACCTTTTTTATAGATTTAATATCTGATTTAACTAGACTATTGTTATCATCAAAATCTGTGACACATTGTTTATTGAGTAAATATGATTTCATAAGAAGCAGTGGTACCCTATGATTCCCATTAACTCCAGTTTCCTACATAGAATGTTGTGATCAACAGTATCAGAGGCTTTAGTAAGGTCCAGACATAGCGCTGACGTCTTTTGATTTTTATTTAAGGATCAGTAATTATTTTTAGAACTGGATATATGGCACGCACTGTGCCTTTTCCCTTTCTGAAATCATTTTGACAGTTTGATAAAACTTCATTACTTTCTAAGAAGGTCTCAATTCTGCTAAATATAATTGTTTCAAATATTTTGTTTATATTAGAAAGTAATTTTTAATATCACATTTTTCACCTTTTTTATATATTGCCCGCATAAGCTAGTTTTAATTTTTCTGGGTAGACACCAGTAGTACAGAAACAAAGATTAATAATATGATTTAGAGGATATGCTATTTTGCATGCTGCTTCTTTTAAGAGGACTACTGGTACTTCATTGAAACCTACAGATTTTTTATTGTTCTTATTATCTCCCTAGGTGATGGCAAACTAAAGGTACAAGTTTCATTGGTTGTTGTTGTTATTATTATATTCTTATAGTTTATTACTTTATCTTGTGCAATGTCAGGACAGGCAGTAATGAACAGGACAGGCAGTAATTAAAAACTGATTTGTCATGCCAAAGCTGCATCTTTCCTACTAATATTTTCTAAAGTAAGACAATTAATGACTGAGAGTAGAAATAAGCCCAGTTGATGGCAAATCGGAGGCGAGCTTTTGAGAGGGTTAAGAATGAACCAAAAATGCTTAGTAAAATTATTTAAAATCACAATTTTTTTTATTTATTTCATTAAAACTTTGCAATATCGTAATTTACCTAATCGTTGTAGTAATTAGTTGGGCTTTATGAAAACGGAGTAATAATTGTGGTAATTATAGTAGGTACCAAATAAATTAACAATATTAATAAAAATCACAATATATAATTAAAAATAAGAAATATACCTAAACATATAGACTTCTTTTTTTGTGCAAATTTTTGTCTAATCTTCAACCTCAGGTTTGTCACTGCTGCTACCGCTATCATCAAAGTTAATTATGATTGGTTCAATATTGTGTTCAATACGGTTGTCTGCGTCCCATAATTTTTGCTCTTCTTTTAAAACATGCTGAATGCATTTCTTCCAGTCTTCTGCAGAAACATTTTAAATGGCTTCTTGTAGGAATTGTTGCACGTCTACTAATTTAAATGTTCTGGTTTCTCGTGCCACATATCCTTTTACCTGCGCCCAGATCAATTTTATTGTGTATAATTCGCAGTGGTACGGTGGTAACCTTAAAACTGTAATTCCACACTTAACGCCATTTCATCCACTGCGAATTTTTTATATTTGTCTCTGTGTAATTTTGTTAGCTGAAGTAGTTCTGCCTTTAAATTATCTTTTTTATATTGGATGTTTTTATTAATTAACCATTCTTGAATTGCTGCTTTTTTCCATGATTGTTTCGGTAATGATTCTAAATGCTAACTATGATATGGGGCATTGTCCATGACGACAGACCCAGGTTCCACAAGTTGAATGATGCCTTCAAACCATTTTTCAAACACCTCCGCATTCATCTCTTCATCATAGTCGCCTGTTTTCTTAGATTTAAATATTTATTCACCATTTGATAAAAATCCACTGTCGCTTCCTATATGCGTAACTATCATACGACTACCTTTTCTAGACGGCTGTTTTAACCCAGTTTACAAGCCTTCAATAAAGGCTTGTCGTGCACTTATATGACCAACCTGCCAAACTTTTTTGACCGTATGTCCTTGGTTAACCCACGTCTCTCATCCATGCAGTAATTTTTTTTTGAGCTTCCGAAATTCGTCAATTTTTCTGAGATAATTTCTTCTCCATACTATTATTTCTTGACGTTCAATGAGAATGCTTTTCCAGTCGACTTTTCCGTAGGTAAATTTCATTTCGTGTACAATGTTCCTCAAAGTTTCTTTACTCATTTGTGGGACCAATTCATGATCGCTAACTGCCTCCAGAACTTTTTGCAAAGTGGGCAGCTCATTTCTGAAAAAGAAACTGAATAGTTTTGCGTATACTATTTTTGGCTGCTTCATCAACTGTGATTTTTTTTCGTCTGCTACTATATTTTGACGTTTGTACTTCCCCATGAATATTGTTTTCTCTTAGTATTTTGTAAATCGATGATTTTGGTACACCCGTATAATCAGCGCACATATCAACTAATTTATCTTTTGGAATGGTGGAAGTTAATGATGTTTTAACGCCAGGTTGGTTATTCGGAGGTACACCCGTAGAATTACAGCACTAAGCCATCTTTTGGTCGCTGATGATCTCTTTCAAAACACTGAAATACTCGAAGTACAATTTCTTTTTCACTTAGGGACCAAGACTTCGACCGTTTCACCTTTTTCGACGTTGAAGGCCCTGCAATGTCTCATTTTTTGAGTAGTTTTAGAACGGTGTAGGAATATAATTATTTATTGTTTAAACACTTACTAACACTATTATTTTCACCAACTGTTATCACAACACGTCGATTACTTACTAACTTAACTGTAAAACAATTCACGCTGTATAATTCAAAATCCGATGGTACGCTCATGGTTGCAAGTACATTACTGAGCACCGCATCGATGAGATGGATTTTACTCGAAACTGACAGACACAAATATCGTTCCGTACAGCTTTGCCATTAGTTGTAATAAAGACTGAACAATACATAAAATTAATTTTAAATGATCAGGAAATGTATAAGTGAAATAAAATGAATTTAGCTCAAAGCCGAATATCACATAAAATACAACGACCGTTTCCCCTTCAGAAAAACAACTACTCCTTTGGCTAATACCACAACAGGCATTGAATTACATCCTGAAGGAAAAACAGCAGAGATAGAAATTAATTTTCAACACTCTCTACTTCGATTTTGCTCACCAAGGAGAACATCATTCTTGGACCGGTTACGTCCCTTATTAGGACTCCTCAGCAAGAAATAGATAGGTTCTCAATTCCAGTCTCTAATGGAATTAACAAATGCTACACATTTCACCAGTATACCATAAAGTTGGTTACGGAGAGAATAAAATTCAAGTAGTGAAAATGGTGTCGCCATCTGTTCTTAGTAAGCAAAATCAAAGTGCGCTATGGTACCCAGTTTGAAAACTAGGTGGAACCAAAAAGACCAGGCGGGCAATTTGTAAACGATAATAAATTATCAAAACTCAAATGTAATAGTAGCAAAATGAAATAAAATGAATTTAGCTCAAAGCCGAATATCACATAAAATACAACGACCGTTTCCCCTTCAGAAAAACAACTACTCCTTTGGCTAATACCACAACAGGCATTGAATTACATCCTGAAGGAAAAACAGCAGAGATAGAAATTAATTTTCAACACTCTCTACTTCGATTTTGCTCACCAAGGAGAACATCATTCTTGGACCGGTTTCGTCCTTATTAGGACTCCTCAGCAAGAAATAGATAGGTTCTCAATTCCAGTCTCTAATGGAATTAACAAATGCTACACATTTCACCAGTATACCATAAAGTTGGTTACGGAGAGAATGTATAAGTATTACTCACTACTGATTTTTGTCATAAATAATATCTTTTAATCGTACTAGGATTGTATATTATCTATAATTTACCACAACCTACAACTCTACTGCTAACTATATTTTGATTCTGCTAGAAATTGGTAACGTACAATTGAGATATGACAACACGGTTTACTTTCAATCATTATTTGTTTAACTTTAGAAAGGAGTTTTGTCTGGAATAATTTTATTTCTTTTACAAGTGACCAAGTGGCTTTACTTTTATTATCAGATTTCCAGATGAACTCTTCTCTAGACATTTTTTTGCTACCCTTACAACAGTTTTTACGACAGTACTATATTGTTTATAATGTTCATTTGAGATAGTTCCATTTAGCATTTCCCCATTGAGAAACGTTTGTTTTGACAAGATGTTTTTATACCAGATGTAATCCATGTTCTTGCCCTTTTCTTTTAGAATTCCTTTACTGGAAAAATTAAGTCTCATTTTATTTTAGAATGGAATAAGTCATATTCAGTATTGATCTCTACAGTATCCAGAATATCTTCTCAAGTTTCAAATTTTGGTTCTTCGATGTTTTTTTCTATGTGCTCTCTAGGATCTTTTATTGTATTTGAGAAAAACGGTCAGATATAGGTAGATCTACCAGATGAACACTTTCATAATCCTGAAATTTAACGAATATATTATCTATTAGAGTCCTGCTTATTTTGGTTACTCTTGTAGCTTCAACAACTAGTTATTTAAAATTATTACTTTCAGTTATATCTATAAAAGTGTCAGACTGATAATTTATTTCAAAGAGATTGATGTTGAAATCACCACATACTATTATTTTAAAAGTTTTAAATTTATTACTAACATATTGTAAGATTTTATCTAGCCTATCAATAAATATATTAAAATTTTGTTTACCTGTGTGTTATATACAGAGTATTATACAACTTAGACCCTTTTCAGTGATTTTAATGCATGCACATTCAATCACACTTTCAACACTTAGATTTTCAACATGTTCAACCGAACATAATTTTCTCGGGATACACATGACCTCATTTGATATCCAGTAATCTTTATGAAGTCCTTCTCGTCGGAACAAAGCCAATGTTCAGTAAAACACAATACATCTGGTTTAAGATGCAATGTTTCCAAGTGATCTTCGATATCGGAAACTTTATTTTTCAGGCTTCGTATATTTTGATTCAAAACTTGTAAGCACCCCTTTGCTTTTTTGTGTAGGTAAACTTTGTTTCGTTAGTGGGGGTGGTGAGTGGCTTCTTTCTGCTCGATGGGTTGGACAACATTGATATATCTGTTAGATAATAGTGCCCAATATTGCTCATATTCTACAGGTCTCTGCTCCCTTCTTCATCATTATCTAACAGTGCAGCTATAATTACTTACTAGTTTTGTCACATTGAGCTTATGCTGAGCTGTCAATGATCAATTTATTTTTCATAGTCCAAAAGCTCTTGAATCCGTCAAAAGTACGATCGGTATTTTTAACGGAGATTATCCGAAATAGAAGTGGTTAAAAAAGTTTTTCGTTTGTAAATCCTTAACGAAAGGATTGGGTTTTAAATTATTTTGTATATTTTTATCTCCTCTGAGGCTAGTATTTTATATATTTTTTTTACATATGAAATATATTTATTTTTTATTTTCCAAAAATAAATAATTTTTTAATATTCTTGGATTGTATTTTTTTTTTCAAATAGTTTTTATGTAAAATAACAGTCTAATTTAAAAATATATGAATATCACTTCCGAAAAATAGCGTGAGATTCGAACAGAACCCTGATTTTTCCTAAAATCAAAAATAATGGGCCAGTTCACTTTAATTTTTTTCTTTGTAAATCGATTTTATTTTTATTTTATTTTAATTATAAACCGTTATTTTTGTACTTTTACCTTGTACCTGTTACTAATTTTAAAATTAAAATTCAATGTGCAAATTTTCCCTTTAAGTTCTTAATTTTAATATCGTGTACAAAATATTTTTTAAGAAATAAAAATAATGTAATTAATGAGTGCATTTTTAATTCATTTACTTTTAATTAGGATTTTATTCTCTGGTATCTGGTATTTTTGGCGAGGGACGGGCGGCCATAAAATTAAAATTACTTAAGTCGCCTATGGTCCGAATTTTACTGCATATAAACAACGAGATTTTTAAAAATAGAAAATTAATATTTTAAAAAATATACTCATTGTTTCCAAGATACTTTTCATCGCTGTTAGGTTACTTCTAATTGCTATATTGTTATCATATATTATTAATCTGTATCAGTAGAGATTTATTATACAGCAGAGCTGGAGAGGATTCGAATCACAGGATTCGATTCCTTTTGAGGATCCGAGAGCGGTATTCGAATACTTAAGAAAAAAAGGATCCGTGATCCGAATTCGCTGAGGAAATCCTTAAGGATTCGTATTCGAATCACCAATATTAGTCTCTGATCCTTTTAGAGACTACGCCGGCGTGAATGGTCGACTCACGCTTTGTTTTGTGCGAATTGTAAACTGAAACAGACTGAGACTGAAGACCGATTGTTAATATTTAGAAGATGAACGTAACAATCTATAAATTAATGTCAAAGAAGGCAGCAGAGCACCTAGATAATTTTGAGTTGAAACCCATGCCATCTACTTATGTCACATGGTTAAGCTATTTTTAGGCTCTTAAAATATTATTTTTCGAAAAAAATTGTGTTTTTTAAAGAATACAGGGTGCTTTGTTGGAACAGAGGTGCTTTACTAGTTTCGTTCGAAGCTAGCAAAGCAACCTGTATTTTTTAAAAATAACATTTTAAGATCCTAAAAATAGCCTAAAAATATTTTGTCGTTTTTGGAATAAAACTTAAAAAACTGAGGTGCTCTGCTGACATCGTTAGAAGCTATCAGAGCACCTTGATTTTTGCAACGAGTAGCATAAAAATAGCTTTAAAATAGCCTAAAAATATGGCATAGGTTTCAACTCAAAATTGCCTAGGTTTTCCGCTGCTTTCTTTGACATTACAAATTGGCAATGAACATTCCAACATAAAAAAATCCTAAAATTTAACACTTTACTTCCTTCGTCTGGTGCAGTCTTAACAATTATTTTTGGTGCTAAGTAAGACCAACCAAAAGACATTTTTATTTCATTGTTTATTATTTTGTTTTTTGCATTAAATAAAATATATTTTTTGTAGATTCTAATTTATTTATGGTTCATATTTATAGAAAAAGAAATAAGTTAATTTTTTTCAAAAGCTTCTTGTATCAACCATTTGTATGCAATTCATGGCCCGTAATAGACATATAGTTGATACTGATATTAAATTTGGAAGCATACATAATACCATGGTATGTCACAGTGATTCGTATTCGTGATCCATAAAAATGGATTCGAATCACTTGATTCGAATCCTTTTTTATTGCAAAAATGATTCGGCCATATGATCCGTGATTCGAATCACATCTCGTGATTCGAATCAATTTTTTGAGGATTCGTCCCAGCTCTGTTATACAGGGTGTTCCATCTCAGACGAATCACCCCGTATATTTCTTATCCCATAGTAATTGGAAAAATTTCCCGAAACACGTCGGATGATTTTCTTTGGGGGACATCTTTTGACGTATATGTGAGGCTTGAACGAGCAACCCCCTATGAGGGGGCGCTGCAACCCCTCAAACTTGAATAGGGAAGAGGGGTTGAGTGATACTTCATTTGTAAGGTTTTGGAAGCCTCTTTAGAACGGTGTAAATTACATTCTTAAAAAAATTAATTGTTTTATCATGCTTACAATCAAAAAAATCAAAACTGCGTTTTTAAATCAAATATTCAAATTGTCCTCCATTGACTTCCATACAATAACACAATCTTGACTGAAAACCGTCTCTAACATGGTCCAGCATAATTGGAGTTATTTGATGACACTCATTTACAATTCGTTGGCGTAGTTCGTCCAAATTTTCAGGCTGTCACAAAAATCTTGGACTTAAGATGTCCCCACAAGAAGAAGTCCAGAGGGTTCAGGTCAGGAGAGCGAACAGGCCACTCCATATGACTTCTTCTTCCAATGCAACGACCAGGGTATTGTAAATTGAGGTATTGGCGAACTGGTGCGGCGTAGTGAGGAGGAGCTCCGTTTTGTTGGAAATGCAATTATTGTTCAATTAGTAGAGGATCGTTTTCTAATTTTTCTGTTATTAACGGATCAATCGCATTTTCCAGCATTTCAAGATAAATTTCACCATTTAAATTACCAGGAATAAACAGAGGTCCAATTAGGTGGTCTCCTAAAATTCCTACCCAAACGTTTAGCTTTTCCGGATATTGAGTGTAAGCTTCTCGAAATACATGAGGATTTGTATCGCTACAAATTCTACAGTTATGCCGGTTAACCTCTCCATTAAGTGAAAAAGTGCATTCGTCAGAAAAGCAAACGTTGTAAAAGAAATTTGGGTTATTGTTGATACGCTCGGCCATAATTTCGCAAAACTCTTACCTTCGATCCAAATTATCATCATTTAATTCATGAATTAATTTAATTTTGTACGGATGGAACTTGTGTTTATGTAAAATTCTGAAAACGTTAGATTGGCCAATACCGGAAACTGCAGAAAGTTGTCGGACAGATTGCGTGTTTGGCATAAGTTGGACTTGGCCCAATACCGCCACAGCTGCTCCTTTATCATTCACAATTCCAATGGGTGCCCTTTTTTTATCCATTACTATACCCGTCTCAACAAATTTTAAAATCAATTCCATTACGTATCTATGGTTCAGGATAGTTTCGGTTAAATATCCTTGCAGCCGCTCGGGCACCATTTTGATTTTGGTAATACAGGCTAACCAGCTCAACACGTTTTTGCAATGTGTACACCATAATTTGTTTTTAAAATTGTAAGCAAATCAGCAAAGTAGTAACTCAACAGTTGATTTTTAATACATGAAATGATCGAAGAAACGTGATAAACACCTTCTAAGAACAAAAAATGAAGGCAAGATAAGAAAATGTCTTGATTTTTTTTTTTATTTATTAGTTCGAGAGAATTTATTATGTATGTAAATAAAGGACAATTTGAACATTTGATTTAAAAACGCAGTTTTGATTTTTTTGACAAACAATTAATTTTTTTTTAATGTGATTTTTTTCATACACCGTTGTAAAAAGGCTTCCAACACCTTACAAATGAAGTATCACTCAACCCCTCTTCCCTATTCAATTTTGAGGGGTTGAAGCGCCCCCTCATAGAGGGTTGCTCGTTCAAGCCTCAAATATACGTCAAAAGATGTCCCCCAAAGAAAATCATCCGATGTGTTTCGGGAAATTTTTCCAATTACTATGGGATAAGAAATATACGGGGTGGCTCGTCTGAGACGGAACATCCTGTATAGCGTTTTGATGTGCATCGGGATGGTAGTGCAGGTGTCTAAGGCGCTCGTAAAAAGACACCCGGCTTCGAATCCTACAGAAGACCATGTAAATTAATTTGCATGGTTCTCTATAGGATTTAATAGATGCCGTATTAGCAGAAATTTAATTTCACCATCAATCATCTTTAAGTCACCCCGGAGCGCCACGTCAAAAAATAATAGCCGTCCCTTCACCTACACAAGTCGCTCAGTCGGCTTCAGGGGTTGAAATTCACTCGTAAGGGGATGAAATAGGGAGAGTATTATTATTGTTTGCTGGACAAGATCAAATGCTGAATAGAATTTGAAAATCTTATACAATACAGCGAAATGCTGTACAGTCAGTCAGCCTAGTGTAAATTAAATCAAAAAAATGTGAAAAATCCGCAATTTCGATTACACCTAGTACAAGAAATTGCAAGAAATTTGCTAGGGGTTGTGGATTTTTTTAAAATACAAGCCCATAAACAAACATAATAAATAAAAAATACAATATTATAAATAAAAACTAATAAAACAACCATGGGCGCCGCCAGAACTTTTTCCAGGAGAGGGGACAAGAATGCAAAATTGTGAATTGTTTAAAACAAATTACAGAAATTTAGGGATTTATAGACGCTATCCGCTATCGTGTAATATGATACGATACGAAATATAATTTTATATATTTTGGTGGAAACTTTTTGATCAAATCCAATCAAATAGAACTTTATATCAAAATTTTGAACGAAGTACAGGAATTTTTGATATGTCACTTTAGGGTATTTGAAAACGATATGTAAAAAAAATTGTTTTTCAGGCCCCAGCAAATGGCGAGAAACAAGAAAATGAGACGTTTTTAAGGTTATTTAAAAACGGTAGCATAAAGTTTTACATAAAAATTATATTTAAGCATTTTTGGCAATTATTAAAACTAACGGAGTTAGGGTGGTTAAGTTAAGAGGAGATATACAGGGTGTTTTAGATTTTAACGGACACAACTTAGTGGGATGGAGCTGAGCTGAGCTGAGCTGAGCTGAGCTGAGCCGAGCCGAGCCGAGCCGAGCCGAGCCGAGCCGAGCCGAGCCGAGCCGAGCCGAGCCGAGCCGAGCCGAGCCGAGCCGAGCCGAGCCGAGCCGAGCCGAGCCGAGCCGAGCCGAGCCGAGCCGAGCCGAGCCGAGCCGAGCCGAGCCGAGCCGAGCCGAGCCGAGCCGAGCCGAGCCGAGCCGAGCCGAGCCGAGCCGAGCCGAGCCGAGCCGAGCCGAGCCGAGCCGAGCCGAGCCGAGCCGAGCCGAGCCGAGCCGAGCCGAGCCGAGCCGAGCCGAGCCGAGCCGAGCCGAGCCGAGCCGAGCCGAGCCGAGCCGAGCCGAGCCGAGCCGAGCCGAGCCGAGCCGAGCCGAGCCGAGCCGAGCCGAGCCGAGCCGAGCCGAGCCGAGCCGAGCCGAGCCGAGCCGAGCCGAGCCGAGCCGAGCCGAGCCGAGCCGAGCCGAGCCGAGCCGAGCCGAGCCGAGCCGAGCCGAGCCGAGCCGAGCCGAGCCGAGCCGAGCCGAGCCGAGCCGAGCCGAGCCGAGCCGAGCCGAGCCGAGCCGAGCCGAGCCGAGCCGAGCCGAGCCGAGCCGAGCCGAGCCGAGCCGAGCCGAGCCGAGCCGAGCCGAGCCGAGCCGAGCCGAGCCGAGCCGAGCCGAGCCGAGCCGAGCCGAGCCGAGCCGAGCCGAGCCGAGCCGAGCCGAGCCGAGCCGAGCCGAGCCGAGCCGAGCCGAGCCGAGCCGAGCCGAGCCGAGCCGAGTTCAAAACACCCCTATACTTAGCCTTTAATCTTACTCGTTTTTGAGATATAGGGTTTTTTATGACTTTTTGCCAAAACTAAAATCGGCCATTTTGTTTGAACGGCTAGAGTTATTTTGATAAAATTTTGTACAAAAGTTACACACTCTTAGGTTAATAAAAACCATCATTTAATTTTAAAAAATTTCACGACCGGACTCTCTTTTTTATATTGCTCTTCTTAGCTAGAATATCACCCTGTATATCGGATTTTAATAAATGTTACTACACATTTAAATAGTACATGGATCAACAAATAAAATAATGTAATAATATTTAATGGCACCATCTTGATGTTCTTACAATAAATTTTTATAATGGCGACTACATTATTATAAATCAGTATTTACAAAATTAAAATCAAATATTTTACCCTGTACTTTTAAAACTCTACACAAATTAGGTACCATCTTTATTTTTTTAACTACAGCATTTTCCATTAGGAAATTGAACATCTACACAGGATCGAGCTCACTTTATTTAATAAAGTAATAGAACAAACTAACAAAAACAAATAATTAATTAAAGCTAAAGTAGATTTTCAAAATGAACAACGTGAACATCAATACACCTCGAACAGGTTTTTCACTGATTTGTCAATTATTTTCGGTTTATTTCTAATGTTGTTACATACATTGTTAATTTTTTCCAATAACTATGCTCAGGTATTCATTTCTTCGTTGTACACCTTTGATTTAAGGTAGCCCCATAAAAAAATAATCCAGAGGTGTTAGATCTGGAGATCTTGGTGGCCAATTGACGGGACCGCCTCGACCTATCCATCTATTTGGGAAACGATGATTTAACTGTGCTTGGGTATTAAGTGTAACCACTCGGATGTTTCGTTTATCGCTAGGCTAGGACCACCCTGTCATGATTCACGAGTGCTACTCATATTTCGTAGAACGATACGTCGAACTGGGACACATAAGAATATTTGGTGATTAGCACGGCATTCTTTGATAGGCATTCATTCGATACGTTTAATTTTATGTACTATTATTCTTAACACTGATTAAATTCGATTCTATATTAAAATCAGATTTATTTCATTTAAAATTAATTAACATAGTTTACATAAGTGATTTTTAAAAAAATCCACACCAAACATTTAATGTCTGTTCAAGTCGCAATCCACAAAAAATGGATTGTCGAATACATCTGACCCTGACGAGAATATCGAAAGGTTGTATAAATATGGCAAGTCGAGCTAATTTCGTTAGATTTATATGGACACGACACTGGCTGGTTTTTGGCGCGGTTCAGGCGCGACTCGTTGTATTTACACGCACCTTCATGTTTTATTGCTCATTTTGTTTTAATGTTTTATATTCACAGAATAAAAATAATAAACAATTTATTGAGTAGTTTTTTTTCTGTTTCTATTATATCGCTTTCCATTTTCGATAATTTAATTATGGCTAGTTTTGTTGATTGTTACTCGTAATCGATCTTGTTGCATAATTATAACTATTAGTATGAAAACATTATTTTAACTCACTTTAAAAGTATCCGTAAAAGTATTCTTTAAAGTATCCGAAAAAATTATCCCGATACTTGTATCCGAGTAGTTTTTAGGTGAAAGTATCCTAAAAAGTATCCGGATACATTGTAAATATCCGTATTCGGTACTTTTTTTCTGTATCCGACCCAACTCTAAAAATTTTATGCTTTACAATTTTTATTAAGAACTTTTT
Source organism: Psylliodes chrysocephalus (assembly GCA_927349885.1). NCBI lineage: Eukaryota > Metazoa > Arthropoda > Insecta > Coleoptera > Chrysomelidae > Psylliodes > Psylliodes chrysocephalus. The sequence goes on from OV651817.1 coordinate 66,901,393, forward strand.
TTATAGCACCTACCGTTTTTAAATAACCTTAAAAAACACTTTATTAAGCTATTGCATAGCTTTTATCGCGGGCTTTAAGCGTGTCGACCGAATCAAGAAATTTTGTATTTCCGTAACGAAAAACCTAACACCCCCACTCCGACCGGCACAGCGGTTTTGAAAGCCGTGGAAAGATTTATCCGACTCTATTCGTATTAGTATGAAGCGGAGTTAAATATACGTCTGCGGACTGGAACGTTTATGCAATACAAGAACTAGAAGAGCTTTCTCTGGCTTCTAATAAATTGGTATCACAAATGTTCCCGGCTGGCGTAAATATTAGATATAATTTTTTTTTGCAAGATTTATAATAGTATATTATGCAACGATCATGTAATGATGATTATTAATACACGAGCATTAACCGGGATACGAAACGAGCCAAAGGCGAAATTTGTATGGTTTATGCGAGTGTTTTAATAACCATTACATGAGAGTTGTATACTCAATTTTTTCTCCACCCGATAAATAATCAAGACCTATAAATATTATATTTATATTGGTATTGGCACAATAACAGTAATTACTCGTATTTCTATAAAAAATTCTACAAAATTGTAATTAATAGTATTACTTTGGGTATTGGTATTACTTTGGGTATTGGTATTTCCCTAGATTTTTGCGACAAAATATTTTGTACTGTATTTTCTGCTTTCTCCGACATGTGTGGAGGAGTCTTCTATATCGCTGATATCAGACATTTTAATAATTATCAAAGGATAGCTATCTACGAAAATTTAATACGTTTTGACAACTAAAACAATTACATAGGAACCTAGGACAAACGTCAAACAGCATGCTTGATTGAAAAATTGTAGGTTTCCATCATAGCCCTCAGAAGGTCTAGTCGTAAAAACATTTTGACCCCCCATATGATGGGCGCCATGATAAATAAATGTCAATAAATTTTAAGTTGGCACTTCTGACAAGACAGAATCGGCACAAGTTTAGTAATAAGCGTAAGATCGGCGTTCGACGTATATAATCGATTTTATTATCTGTTGTGTTGTTTATTTTGTTCTTCTAGTAAAGGTTTTATTTAAAACATTATTTTTTAGTTTAGTCGTTTAGTGTTTTATTTTAATAAAAAACATTTGTGGTTTGGTGTTAAATTTTTACAGGATTTTCAAAATCTCTTGTTGTTTTGTACGTGTATGTAACAATGCATCCAACGGTAGAAGATACAAGGAAGGAATAACATTTCATGTGTAAGTTTTCAAAAATATTTGTATATTATCAAAATCAAATAATTTGTGTTTTGTTGTAGCATACCAAAAAAATTTAGGAAAATTTAGGAAAGAATAACTGATCTGAGCCATAGGAAGACCATTGAATCATTTTGTGACTTTAGTATAAGCCCAGAAAATTTGGGGATACTAGCTGAAACGGCAAATGTGTTATTGGCTCCTTGTTAGTGACCTATTGTACAATTTTTCCAACACACGTTCCATGATCCTTTGAACTTGGCTGCACCGTACTGATGAAGACCGATAGTCAGAAAAACATGTCGACCGTTACTTCTTTTTTACTTTTTTTTATTCGGAAAATGTCCACTATTACTACCTTGATACAATAATATTAGTTCCGTTCTAAGTAGGTACATATTATAGTTTGTATGTTTTATGCTTTATTTTATTACATGTAATAAATGTTAGGAAATATACTTTTATAGTAAATAAATTTATTAAAGCAATATGTAAGAATAAGTTTATCTAAGGATTGTTAAAGGATTGTTAAAGCAATTTTTCATATCCATTGTTTATTAATTTGTTTCATTTAATTCTTTCTTATTGAGTAAGTTATTTCATATAAATATGCGATACTTGTAAAATGTAATATTTTCTTTTAAATAGTTTTATATTATGTTTGTATAAAATATTGTTCAGTTAATAAAAACAGAAATATTTTGTATTTTATTCAAAAGAAGATTGTAAATTTTTCAAAATATATTTACCTACCCCAAAAAAAGATTAATAAAACCAGTTAGTCATATACACATTTTCTATATATTTATAGAGGTACTTTTTAAAAAACTTTCAATACATTCGAAATCTGTGGTTTTATTAAACTCAATGTAACAAATAATAATAGGTATTCTCAAAAATATTTAAAAATAAAATCGAGATGGGACTCTTGTATAATTTAGTGACTATTCGCCTATGGTTAGTGCACTGCTGTATGTCCCTGGGTTTTCTACATTAGAACAATACTGCTTCTCTACTCTAGCAGTATTTTTTGCATCTCACAAGATTATATTTATTAAAAAACCAAGGAATTGTTTCGGGCCTATTGCTGTGCCCTTTTCCAACATTCCCAAAGTTTTTTTTTTTACTTTCTGCTGATTGGATCTCCGATAGCGACAACTCCATTTATTGTTCCACTAGTTTTTTATCAAATTTTTAAAATAACTTCTATATACTTATCTTTTGCAACGACTTTGCTTACCTGCTTCATAATCTCTTCCCTATGCCCCAATTTCTCTAACAGGTGAGATCTTATACTCGCTCTATTAAATCAAATTATCATTATAGGTTATTTGAAAATGGTTGGTAGCACAGTTTTTATGGCAAAGGTCTATATTTTTATATAATTTTGCTATTATTAATTTTCAAATAAACTATAGGAGTAATCTATTAGTTTTTCTAAAAATACCTTGTTAAGTAAGTATATCTTTCCCTAGTTAAAAAATTCGAGTTTTTATTATCATAATATAAATAAATGACCGGTTAACAATCACATTCTTTTAAATAGTACATTTGACATCGAAGTAGGTATTTTCTCCATATTGCCAAACAGGAACAGATAATTTACTTGTAATTTGAATTATATTACATAAATCTCACTGAATTTCTCTATAATTCTCATAGCAATATGTACACAAACCACTTATCCAATAATATATAACCATGTAAAAATAATATTTCAAGAACGAGAAAATTTATAAAACCGGTCCTGTCTGAACAGATCTAGGAAAATCAAATAGGTTTGTCAAAGTTTTGTTCTTGATTTGAAATTAGAAATTGTGCGTCTCACTCACTTATAACTAATAACAAAGTGCAGATTATCGGTGTTCACGTATTACAGAACACACAAACTAAAAATCAGTGTAGCCAAAACATAAATTTACCTAACATGGCGACAAGCTTGAATGGGGTCATTTTTTTGTATTGACAGCATACGCCAAGCGGTATCTAGACTTTCTGAGGGCTATGGTTTCTATTGATTAAAAATCTGTATCGTAATGGGTATCATTATGAAACGGATTATGGGCATATAAGTGCATTATTATAATACGGGTGTAGAAAAAATATTAATTTTTATTTTATCATTGTTAACTATTTCATTATTAAGCTATTGCACAGATTTTATCGCGGGCTTTGAGCGCGGCGACCGAATCAAGAAATTCCGTAACGAAAATGAACCTAACCCCTCGAAAAATCGAAGAATCAAAAAACCGAAAAATCGAAAAATCGAAAAATAGAAAAATCGAAAAATCGACAAAAATCGAAAAATCGAAAAATTCGAAAAATCGAAAAATTCGAAAAATCGAAAAATCGACAAAAATCGACAAAAATCGAAAAATCGAAAAGTCGAAAAATCGAAAAATCGAAAAACCGAAAAATCGAAAAATCAAAAAATCGAAAAATCGAAAAATCGAAAAATCGAAAAATCGAAAAATCGAAAAATCGAAAAACCGAAAAATCGAAAAATCGAAAAATCGAAAAATCGAAAAATCGAAAAATCGAAAAATCGAAAAATCGAAAAATCGAAAAATCGAAAAATCGAAAAATCGAAAAATCGAAAAATCGAAAAATCGAAAAATCGAAAAATCGAAAAATCGAAAAATCGAAAAATCGAAAAATCGAAAAATCGAAAAATCGAAAAATCGAAAAATCGAAAAATCGAAAAATCGAAAAATCGAAAAATCGAAAAATCGAAAAATCGAAAAATCGAAAAATCGAAAAATCGAAAAATCGAAAAATCGAAAAATCGAAAAATCGAAAAATCGAAAAACCGAAAAATCGAAAAATCGAAAATTCGAAAAATCGAAAAATGGAAAAATGGAAAAATCGAAAATAGAAAAAAATTTTTACATATTGTATTCAAATACTCTACAGTGACTTATCAAAAATTCCTGTATATCCGCCAAAATTTTGATATAAAGGTCTATTTAATTGGACTATAAACAATCATATAAGATTGTTCTCCTTTCCTCTACACTTCATACAACATACCAGGGTTTCAGAAAATTTAACCGATCGCCTCTTTACATAAAGAAAGTGCAGAGTCCTTTGTTGTCTATAAATTAAACACTGACCAATGGTACAATTATTATAAATGGAGAATGCAATTTGTTTACATATATAGTACATGACAACACTATTGTACTTGAAGAAAAATCACTTTCATGCTCTGTGGATGATAACAAAATTGTATAATTTTTTAAGGTAAAGATTGTCGACCACGAAACTAGTCACTTTGTAGGCTTGAAAGTAAAGTCTGTGTTACGAGATGTGTGCTGAGGCATTGTTGCTGTAGTGCTGATAAGCGAGAATAAAACGAGGTGTGTTGTCTGTCGAATAGTCAGAAGCGGAGTTCGCTATTGGAAGGGAGGAGGTGAGAGGGGGACTCGTCATTTCTTTTATTTTGAGGGCGTGTCCGACTAGTGTCCGAGAGTGAAATTTCTTAAATGTGGTTTGGTTGTTATTCGTACTGGCTACGTGATGTTTTAGAGGTTTTTGCTGCCAATATATTTAGCTTGTACTGTATGTGGGAAGAAGTGAGATTGTTATTTGCAGAATGGGTAATATGTACTTCTTGACTGGATGGGTAGAGCGAGATGAGATTATTATTTGTAAGATAAATAATATGCATTTTTGTAATGTATACGTACTGAAATTTAAACATGTGGCTTTTTTTTAAATGTTCAATTTGCGACTTAAAACCCTGTGCATCAAAACTTATCATAGCATTGAATTGGGCCCATGGACACCTTTGCTCGAAGATTCGAGTAAACTACAACATATGGATAATTGATAACAAATTAATTGAGTATATATGCCACGTTCCGTAAGGAAAATGCAAGAACTTTTAGCAGTTAACATTATCGGTGGCCACATTGATGTACGTATTCATTCGATGCGAATAATTAAAAAAATATTTGAGCGCGATTTGTTTAAACTGCCATGTTTCGTCGCAGAAAATTCTATTTAATTCCATTGTTAATACGACCCACACGTCCATTGATGATTGAAGTTTTTCAAATGAGTAGGTATGTCACAAAACACTCACTAGAGTATAATGTAGAACCATGATTTACATGATGGTATATATGTTTGTTTGATGATCGGTTTGCAGCATATAAACGAGGGTGTACTCGTGGGGCATTGCGGAGGACACGCAAAGGAGTTTCTGATCTGAAATTTAAACAATATACAAAATAAAAAAAATATTTGCAGATAAGGAAATAGTAGTTTGTGCAACAAGATATGATGGCCATCATTATTAATAATCTCAAGTAATGCAATGTTATTGGTCTTCGTTTAACGTTCATTACGTGAACATGCAATGCACGGATATAATCCAGAAAGGGACATCTTTTGAATGTCCAGTATCCTATCAAAACCATTCAATGGACGTCCATTGGTTATTGTTTAACGTTAATTGCGTGAATGTGCAATGGGAAAGACAAAACAGGGATAACGTGTCAAGTATTATTGTACGTACACTCCAAAATAGGTTAAATATATTTTATCGCCAATCATCTATGCATTACCATGTAGCGATTTGCGGAAGTTAACAAACACTTTTACTCTCTGTAAAAATAAATAACTATTATTGTGATGGAAGTTTAACGAATTAACTTCAAAATTATTGTTTTTAAATGATTTATCACCCTGTATATGCACTTGTGATCAAAATAAATAATTGACAAGGGGGGTAGCCATGTGTGAGTTGAGGTAATTTTAAGGTGAAGGGGGAGAAAAAGTCCTTTATATCTCACAAGGAAAGTCAATGTTTAATTATTTACAAAACATTGAGTGCGACCGGTTTCGAAGTCTCATCACTTCATCTTCAGACTCGCCATACTCTCCAAAAAAAAAAAAATGTTAGTTTTTTGAAAAAACAAGGTTGTTTAAAATAAGCCTTATCTAATCTGTTTAATGTATGTGATTTGTTTTGTATAGTCTTGAATATTTTAAATTTTACTATTTCAATTGACTAATATTTGTTTTTCAAATATTTTTAACTTTTTATTACTTGTAAACTTTGTTCATTTTACAATTTATTTCACCCAACATTTGATGAAACTTGTTTTGTAGTATTCCCTAGTGGATGGAGAGTATGGCGAGCCTGAAGATGAAGTGATGACACTTCGAAACCGGTCGCACTCAATGTTTTGTTAAATAATTAAACATTGACTTTCCTTGTGAGATATAAAGGACTTTTTCTCCCCCTTCACCTTAAAAAAAAAAATAAATAATGTCTCTAAAGGCCATTAAATGTCATTTGCGTATCGGGGACAACACTAATGATTTGTAATTGCTATGGTGGGAGGTGTTTGTGTGAATCTTAGAATATATATAGTCAGGAAGGAGGAATCCTAAACGACCTTGGAATCGCGATGGTATCTAATTTTGACAGTGAACTAGACGAATATGGCGACAAGTGTTTCCGGTCTACCAGAGACGTACTGTCATAAAAGGGCGTAGAAAAGAAAATAATAAATTCTCATTTGCATATTATCTAAATTTACCGATTTCTCTCATTTTAACGAATTGCTATTTTCTTGCGAGAAGTTTGCATTTTTTTTTATTAACATTCATTATGTACTTTAAAGTTGCATGTTGGGTGGGATAAATATAGGAAAATGTTTTTGAGATAATTTATAGAGGAATTTCATTTGAAAAATCAAAGCAATAATGTATTAAAAAAAAAATATTGACTTTTTTACGTCTTTATTATGACAATGTCTTTATTAATCTACATTTTACAAATTATTAAGGTTTGAAAAATAAATATGTTTTGTAGATATGCGTTAAGAAAAATTAAATATCCTATATTTATATTTAGGTCAAACACCGCTGTGATATTTCTTTCTTAGATGTTTTTGTTGGAGTACATATAAAACTTCCTAATATCGAAGAGAATTTCTAATCATTTTATTACATAATATTATTAGTAATATTTTTTGCAGGACAATTTTGCATAAGCAGGTAAAACACCTTTCCAGGAAGGATCCTATAACGTTACAATGATTCTATGAGCGCAAAATAGATTATTTTTAAATGTACATCCAACGCATTATTGGTATGCTTAGTCCAGTTATGATGAAAGTCAATTTGTACTCTAAGGTATTTGATATCATTTCTAATACTTATATGAAATTACTGAACGTTACCTTTTATTATTTCTATAGGAAGAGGCCATCTTTTTGTAACTGTATAATGGAACAACATAAGTTTTATCAAAGGTTTGTAAGTTTTTATAATTAAACCATTCGAAATTTTTTATAAGATCTGTTTCTATTAATAATTTAAATCAATTCCAGTTCTCTGCATTTTACAGAATAACTGTGTCGTCTGAAAAACTTACAATATTTCCATCTGTATTTAAACGACAAATTATTTAAAATAAAATGAAACAAGATAGGACCTGAGACAGTATCTTGAGGCATGCGATACGCTACTTATTTCCTTACTTGAGATGTTATTAATTCTATTTGTATTCGTTTTTGTAAATAACTTTGTAATAAATTATATAGGGTGCGTCACATTCATACAATAAACTTCTATTATACAAAAGAAAAACGGCACATGATATAGTTAGTATAAAATTTATTTACTTATATACTTCAACCGGACCACTTTTATTATTGGAACAGCTGTTGATAGAAGTCTTATTCTTGGTTTTGAGATTCGATCAAAACAATCTGCTTTAAAATGGCGTGTTTGTTGCATGAACTCAAGCCATAACTTTGTATTTTGAGAATATTTAGGAAATATAAAAATTGTCTACCTGGGATTAATTTATATAATTTGTAAATCTAGAATCTCTAAGAAATATGAAAATTGTTTGCAATCAATTTATAAATCTAAATTGAACAATAATTTATTCATTTTAACAACCACATAAATATCTTAAAATTGCATAAAAGAATTGTTTAAATAAAAGTATGTATACCCTATAAACCATGAGACTACGCCTATGAGCACAATTAATCGCAGACGCACTTACCATGTTTGTTTACAAATTTAAAACAAAAAATTTTAAAAATCTTTAATGTGGTTGAAAATTGAGAGAACAAAATACTTGCTTATGAAATGTAGATTATTCCTTTCTACTTTTAGATGTGCTGCTATATCCACAAGACGAACAACTGACCATATTGTCTTGTTTGTCTTTTAACGCGGAAAATTTAAAATTAACAGTAATACTAAATAAATATTAAACACTTTTTAAAAATGTCTACAAAACATGCGCTTGATAAAAGTTTAAATTAACACATAAAACATCCAAATTATTAACAAATTTTAATCACAAAAATTATAAACCAATTTTAGAAACCATTTATCATATGATGATGAGTCATCCATAGTACAACATGGCTACGATTTTCGTCAGATCGATTAGATTAACGCGGACATGGCATGCTCCTTCCTGACTATATATGTTTTAAGGTGTGAATGTGTCTTGTTTGTTTTCAATAATTACCATATACCTAATTTGTATAAAAACCTCTTTATTATTAATCTTTTATTAGGTACATTTTGTGTCGAAATAAAATACTGGTTAAAATAATTCTTTACCAAAAAATATTTAGTTATTGTTGTTAATGTTAATAATACGAACCTATTGTTTTTCTTTTTCTGTGTCCATTATTAACTAACCAAACAAAAATACAAAAATTTGAGTTCCAATTAAACTCCAGTAAGAAAGCATTTGTTTTTTTAGGTTAGGTTATAAAAATCATAGATGACATGCGCACTACAAATCAATAGTGTGTCCTCGATACGCGAGTTTAAATGTCTACTTGCTTGCGTTCTGCTGATCGCTTCTGCTCGACTCCGCTGCACGAGCGCGATGTGGTACCGTCGTCCTCAGTGGCGGCGGTCCCGTAATTCGTTGACTCTAGGGTTGCCACCTGTCCTTTTTTGAAAAGGACAGTCCTTTCTTCAAACAAATTGCCCTTGTGACTTTTTAAACCTTAAAATGTCCTTTTAGAAGCTTGTCGTTAGAAGAGGGACCTGGTTTATAAAAATACAAGTTGAGGACATTTTTTTTAGAAGCCCGGCAGAAGGACCTGGGGTGTATTAAAAATATAAGCTGATATAAGGACATTTTTTTGTTTTTAGAAGCTCGCCAGAATGACCGTTTAGAAATTTTCCTTTCGTAAATCTGGCAACCCCACCTTTATTCACTTTTCAAAAAAATAACAACCCTAGCTGACTCTAACAATTGTATTGATGTAGAAAACCCTCAGGTCGTGCAACGACCGCACGCCACTGGATTGCACTTGCAGTCATTCATTTCAAATTTCAGTTTACCGGAGAATAATGCATTCAAATTCGAAATAGTTTGTCTAATACTACTCGACGTCGTGGTCTCTATTTCAATTCATCGAAAAATCCAACCACGGCGAACCTGATTTGTTTGTTTAAAATTTACCAAACTGCTTTTCGATGTTTGTTTTTCAGATTCCTTTTATTTGTCGTACAGATTTGTTGTGGATCGGAAGCACCGATACACAGTTTGTAGAAAATTTTAAATCAATCGTGCAGACCGTCATATCCGTGTTTTTCCTCTATTATTAGATATTTTAAAATACAAAATCCATTATGTCGTAGGGTTAGCGCAATATTTCACAATAATTTGAAATTTTATAATTGCAAATCTATAACTTAGGTTAAAATTCATATTATAAATAGCTATTCCACTAAACATTATTTACGGAAATTTATTTTTAAAAACCGAAAATATCAAATATCATTTCATTTGAAATATGTGGCAATAACTATTATTGCTTATCGTAATAATATAGTGTATTGCCTACATAAAGCCCTCGAGCTAAAGCTCATGTCTCATCAAATTTATATTAAAATATTCTCGAAATTTAGATTCAACAAAAATAGCTGACTATTCAAGGTCTCTTGATATATTACCCTTGACTATCTCCCTAGACCAAATATCACCGACTATTTCTCTAGAGAAATAGTCAATATTTGGTCTAGTAAAATAGTCGTCTCAAATATAACACGACCTTGATTAATATTCTGTTATTTTTGTTGTAGCTAAATTTCTCGAATATTACACAATTTGATTCGACATCATTTTGGCAATAATAATTACAAGATTAAAAACCTCAAGCATAAGCTTTCGGGTTCTAATCCGATAATGCCAAAATTATGTCTCATCAAATTGTCATTAAAATATTCTTGAGATTTAGACGCAACAAAAATAACTAACTATATATAAAGGTCTTGGTATATTACTCCTGATAAAAATCCCTACGTTAGTATATACTTATAATGATGTAGGGTGCCATATTATAATAATTATAATTTTGACTTACTAACATAATGATCAAAATAATAACATATGTATAATTTTTAATATTAGTGGTAAAAACATCAGTTAAGAAGTGAAATTATAAACTTCGCACATTATATTTTGAGGCTCAGCTTATGATAATTTATTTCTCAACCTAGGTATATAATGTACTAAGTATTAGGTACTGAACGATTTAAACATCTAAAGTCAAATTTATTTAATTATTGTTTAATGTTTTAGATTCCACGAGATATAACTTTTTGGGAACCAGATGATTGAAAATCTGGAAATATATTTTTTTAATTGCTTACTTCCGGAGTTAGTAGATCCGAGGTTTGAACATTCGCGATAACCCACGGGATAAAATTTTGCGTACATATCAAGAATGATATCATAGAATTACATTAATTAAACACTTGCGATCTACACAATAATCTTTTTGAAACCCTCATATTTACAAGTGGTTTTTACGGAAAAAATTGAGAACGTCACCTAATGATAAAAAGTAAGTAGGTATTTTCAAATTTCGTATGCGTGTCTCCATAATGTTATAGTGCTACTTTTGAAAAATGCTTTTTAACTAAAAAAAAATATATGTTTTTTTCTCTTGAATATCCTATATTTTATTACATATATAGATTATATTTATAAAGATAAGTGTTTTTATATTTTGCACTATTTATGATCTGAAATTAATACTTTCCGTTAAAAAATCAATAAAATGAATATTTTTCGAAGGTTTAAAAAAGTTCAAATTTTATCTACTCTAAGTTTGGTAATTATTAGTACTTCCTAAAAATTTCACAAAAATCAGACTAAAAATAAAGTCGTAAAATGAATTTAATATTTTTCAAGGTGTTCGGTTAAGAGCAAACCGGACCTTGTAACCTACCGCACCCAGGTACCTTAATAATTTATTAATTCCAATTATTAAATACAATATTACATTCTTATTAAATATCAAAATGCTATATTTAACGAAAAATCTCCCAGATAATTAAATCTTATTTACGACACCTAATAAATAATAGCTATAACCACGTCCGTAAAGATCCAAAATATATCCACGTGTCTCTGAGTACCAGCCCAAAGAAAACACCATAAAGCGTATTTCTGTTTACGAAGTAATTATTATTAAAACACTTAAGTCGCTTATTTTTCTAGTTTCGATGTTAAGACCGATATCGACAATATTTCGATACACAAAGCTTTCAAAGCAAGTAATAAATAACCCACCCCCTTTTGCACCTACATTCGTATTTTCTATGAGAAACAAAACGATAGAGACGTCACAGAAACGATTAAACTGTGTATAAAAAGTCTGACGAAAAGGAGCTCAGATTCATTCAATTTTTATCATTTGATTTGCAAGCATACATTTTATTATTTTACATTCAAGCAATTACTTTATTGTCTGTACCCAGTTTAATAGTCTGTACCATTCCTAAACGTGTTCCTAAACGACGTCTATCCCACAATACCTCCTATTTCCCAAAGGTGTCAACGTCTCGACGCCCAACGTCCTGCCGTCCTACTCCCTACGTCTCGAACGTTGTCACATTTCTCACCATATAAGTATTTCCTACCGTACACTCATTTCGACGCTCAACGTTCCACGCCTTATTTCCGACGCTTGCCGTCCTTAAATATTTCCTTCATAATATCACGTCCCGCACCACCTACATAATTCTACCGTATTTCTGTCCCAATACAATACCATATTAAATACCTTTCTTTCCACCACGACGATAGGCGTCTTGACGATGGGCGCCTCGAAGCCCAACCCTGCGACGTACCTACATCGAGCCGTTACAACGATAGATGAAATTAGTACATAATCTAATGTCTGTATTTTCAGTGGTGAGTCAAAAGATTTATGTACATTTCTTTGAGGTATCACCCGGGTTTCGTTTAAGGGCAGGCTTGACATTTGCTGTAAAATATTATCAATAAACCACATGGCCTTCAGGTCATACACCCCGAAAGACAGGATAGACATCTGTTTTTCGATGGGTGAAATTTTGAGTATTTTAATAGAAATTATAAAAATCAATATTAAAACATATACAGGGTTGTATTAAGTTCACTTAATAGAAATTATAAAAATCAATATTTTAGAAATATACAGGGATGTGCTTTCTTGGATAAATTGTACAAACCAAGATGGTAAAGTTTAATAGTAAGTTAACCAACTGGCGAATACGCTGTTCGTTAGCTCAAGGGGGGACACCTATACGCTAAGCAACCTGTTCTACAAGGTTTGAAACAAAGTATATGTGAAATCATCAAAGTAAAGTAATCAACTGGCGAATTGGCGCTGTTTGTTACTTCCGTTGGTCATCACCTCTATACCAGTGAACTGTATACTTAAAATGGAACGCCAATCCCTATTAACAAAAGTAAGCCAAATTGAATTCGCGCATTACGTCCCAACGATACTGTGTGCCTTTGCAGGTCCGTTTCGGCCTTTTGATGTACTATTTTTTAAATCAAGAGAAATTAATATCTTTAAAACTCAACAATAAGAAAATCCATTTTAATCTTTAGTTATATTTCTTACCACTTGTTTTACTGTATGTAGATGTCAAAAAATAGGAATTAGGGGGAGTTACTTATTTTTAAAACTATGTAATAAAGTATAGATATTTTATCATTGCTTACTCTAAGAATAACAAAAGTAATATTTGCTTTAAAAATAATTTTTAATGAATAAACCCATATATAAATTTGTTAAAACTTACCTTTGGATAGTCTGTAGGCTTTTCCAAAAAGGATCGAATGGAGACTGTTAAGCTCATAGAAACAATAGATTTCTTTACACACATATCAAAGGGAAGCATAAGAATGTTTAAAGTGACTAAGCCTAAAAACCTTTACTAGCGGCATTAATTTTATTGAGATATATTTACATTTAAATAAAACACTAAGATAAAGTAACTGTAGCTTTATTAGTAAAGTATAGTAACATTAAAATTTTCCATAAAAACGACCCCATCTCAAGCAAAATTTTCAGTGATAGGTATAGGTTTTATTTTTGCTTTAATGAATTAACAGAATTCTTTATAGTTAGTAACAATTTTATAGATGAGAAATATGTCTTTCACATTTGTAATGTTATTTACAAAAATAAGATATTTATAAATGTTTCGGCCGAATCAGAAATTTACGGTGGCAGCCAAGCAACTTGGTGGGTAATATTACAATAGACAGATAATTTATTTCAGGTAGAAATTTTTTACAATGTACATGATTCGTCAAAAATAAAACAATAATATAAACTAGAAATTACAAACAATATTTAAAATTCAAAAAATTTTCTACATAATGAAAATATATATACAGATTCGGAATAAATTTTTCATGTGCACAGCGCAAAAGTATTAGGAGTAACAAAAAGAGGAATATTCATATGAAACGAGAATGAGTGTGAAAGCAGATATAGGTGTGGCTATCACATGACGTATTTCCAATCATTTCGACAGTGGGATATAGGTGCGCTCCCTTATTATAAACCTATCGCAGTACCTGCTGTTAAAGGCGCTGCACATGAAACATTTATTCCGAATCCGTTTATATATTAAACTTTTTGAGCTTAAGTATTCTTAAATTTTTATGAAGTACGGAAGTTTACTGTTAATCTAGCAACTGACATAATATGACTAGTTACAAAATTATGAAATCTATAATTTGCTTAAATTTATTTGAGTTCTTAAAAACTACATTTCTAGGACATATACCAAAGCTAGAGGCAAAATACTGTCTACAAATCGTGGTTGACAAGAATCATATTCAGGAACTTTACCTATTATTATTAAGATCCTCCTTTAAAAAAAAAGTCACTAGAATCATTTGAGTTTTCACAGTGACCAATCCTGTATCTCAATCGAGATACTACTTGGGCATAATAAATACATATTAAAGTTCCATGGTCTAAAACTTCTCTTACGTGTCTAAACAATTAACACAATTATTTTTCAAATATGTACAATGAGATTTAATCAACAATAAGTAACGAAACCAATTTAATTTATTTTTTTAAAATTCACAATATACTTCCTGATGAAATGCATAGGCAAAATACTTTCCAGTTCGACTGGTTTACTGATGAAGAAATATTATTGTTCTATGCAATTTGGATCTTATTAGTTCACCTCTCGCTCTCTCCGTTTGTTTTTTAGCTATGGAATATATGCGAATTTTCAAATATATTTGTACAATCTGTTTAATCAATTTTATTCTGTGACTATTTAAGAAAGAATTGTCATAATCGTGTTGATTTAATTCATGAAAAAGTGATTTACCAAATAGGTCATGACAAATCTGATTAATAAATACATTTAAAAAATTATGTTCTGGAGGTAACTTTTCGTTATTTAGTTTTAAAACAAATCTTATTTTTTTTTCAGCAAAAATACATATATTCACAACATTTTGTGATGGTTTAAGCAAACCACCCCGATTCTTTCTATTTAATAACATGAAGTTTTCACAATCTAGTGAGAATGTATGTATTGTTTCTAGTGACAATAAACATTCTGGGCATTTAACAATTGATTTGAGTTTTTTTACTACAAATCCACTAATATAGGTGACTACATTTTCTGTTAAGAAAGTTAAGGATGGCAAATGTTCAATGTAATATTCAATATTGTCATCTATTATTACTTCATCTGAAATGTCCATATTATATTTTCTTGCTAGTGTAATGTTATCGATGTCCAGCTCTGGTTGTACCTTTTTTAAACTGCTAGTTGTAGTTAAAATATGTGTCTCACTATCTGAAATGCAATTTCCTTTAATATCACTCAAATCATGTTTCATAGCTAGCCTCTTGTAGGTATAATAAAACTGATAAGCTGTAGGGTTGTTGTTCCAGCCATTTTTTGCCCTAAAAATAAAAGTGACATAAAAAAACTACTTTTATTATTTTAAACAACCTAATAGGTTTGAAATTTAGAGATCTTGAAATGAATATTTTGTATAAATTGTAAATTTACACCTAACTTATGAAAAAATGTGTTTATATTAACTTTATATTGAAATTTTTAAAATCAAAATAATTTTCCAATATTCAATTCAAACTCACTAATTTCTTATTCATTTTGTCAAACGTGTAGGATAGTAAGTACTAATTTTATCCTGTTAGGCATACTGAAAATTTATATCACTGCATCCCATTGAGACGTCTTGTCTCTCAATACAGATGGGAATATCGCTGTTTCCGAATTTCATTGTAAATGTATGACCATGCCTAATAGAAAATAATAAGTACTGTATATATGTAATTATGAAAAATATTTGCAAAATAAATGTATACTACCTCACGCAAGAAAAAAATAGTTCTATGTGGTCCTGGCTAAACTTATAACTCAGTATATATTTCAAAGGTGAATTTTTCTTTAAAACATGATCCTCAAACATCCCTCTGAGAGACATAAGAGTTATATAAAAGCCTATAAAAGGAGTTTTCTTTTTTGTTTCGTACATAAGTCGTCCTTGTTGAGTTTTTAAGGTTTTTGTGTAATGCATTGCCTCTGTAAATATATACATCCAGTACTCGCTATTTACTTCTCGTAAAGGAGCTTTACACATTCTTCCCCATGGATTCCTAGAATTGCACAAATCAAAGGCTTTGTCGAAAGTTCTTAAGAAATCAATGGTGCCATCAGCATCTTTAAAATCCACATGTTCAATATCTTTTTGAAGGAATTCTAATGCATCAGCAATGCTGTTACTTATTGTTTGAGTTGCTAAATTAACCTAAAATTAAGTTAGGGAAATAGTTTGGATAAACAAAAATTGATAAAATGTACCAAGAAATTTGATCAATAAAAAATTATTTGTTACTTAACATACTTTCATTTTCTGTTGACGCCACTGTATATGAGCCTGACCAAGTTTGTTTCCTAGTTTACAGAATTCATTTTCTTGAATATTGTGTAGTTTTCTTATTAAACCATAATCAATTTTTCTTCCTTTGCTGTCAATAAAAATTTCACAGTCTGCCCAACTATTTCTTAAAAGCTTTATCATGTGACAATCATCAAATATAACATAAATTTTTTTATTTGCATGTAGGGGATGTTTAAAATATGGCTGAATATCAAGAATGTTGCTTACACTTGCACCGAGGCTATTGGCCATTTTAAAATGGGCACTGGGGCCATCACATGTTACTGATAGAATTGATATTCCCTCATTCGTCAGTCTTATTATTGCCTGTCTAACTATATTGGCTTTTTCTTCTCCAGTCAAAGAATTGATTAGAAAATAAGCAATAGGTAATTTCCAATTATCATTAACTGATACTACCAACAAAACAAGGGCTTCTGTGGCACATTTTAAACTATCATCAGTTATGTCATTACCAATGTCTTCATATCCCCAAGTTTTATTATTAACGAATTCAATTTGTTTTTTTATAGACATTTCATCAATAATTAATGTACATAGAGTTTCCTTACCATCTTCCTTATTGTTTGTTACTTTTGTTCTGAGAGTCTGAAAAGAACATTCAGAAAATCCTGGCTCACAATTAATTTTGCTCATCCAACATCTAATAGTGCTTGGAGCAGGCAGAGCTAAGTTAAAAACTGTTCTCACATAATTGTATGCTTTACTAGAATAAAATTGTAATGTTAAAGCAAAACTTCTCAATTCTTGTGGAAACTTTGTTCTTATTTGCTTCTTGTTTTTCGAAACCTGACCCCTGTTTTGGAGATATCTCCTCATTATTGAATCTGGCACATCTTCTAATGTTTTTTGAAGTGTGGTTGTAGCAGTATCAGAAACTACATTATTTTTTTTTAAGTGCCACACTAGTGCTTTTAAATGTGTCACTTTTTTATTAAGTCTCGAAATTTGTTCCGTTTTCTTCTTCAGTTGAAGCTGAAGTTTTTGCTTGGAACTTTTTTCTTTTTCCATTGTTCTTTTTAAATTTTTTGGTATTGCACTAAAACAAAAATCAAAGTTGTAATAAAAAAAAAAAAAAACATTAGGTATTTTACCTATAATTATGAAATATTTTAACATCTTTTCTAATTTTTTTGTTGAAACCTGTATAACCTTCACTGTCACTGGAAGATGTTCCAATATTATATTTTCTTTTTAAAAATAAAGTTAACGAGGATTTTGTATCTGGACTTGAAGTAATATTACTGCTCCTTGGTGATGAACTAGAAAAATAAAAACAAAACTTTACCAGGGCATCAGATCTCACTATTATGGCCACACAATTTTTTATTATGTAAATATGGCACATTTAGAAATAATAAAGAAAAAATTACAATTTTGGTCATATAGGGTACCTATATAGTTAACTTAAACAAAGACACTAACCTGTTGGTGGATGGGATAGTGATAAACTGAGCAATGTCCTGTGGAACAGAATAATCAGTTTCAAGTATATTTTCTAAAAGGGGTACTATTCCACTTAACGGATTCCTCAAAGAATTCCTGCTAAAAAAGTATACATACTAAAAAACTTATAAATACAGGGTGTTTTAGAATAAAGTACTGTAAACTGGGGTGCATGTAGGTTTTAAATAATTAATAAGAAAAGCTAAATAATTTTCTAAATATCTTCCCTTATGGTAAATATTATAACTTAAAAATGTGTACATGTTAGTTAATCGCCATTATTAGTTAAAACACTCTAGTTTGATCCATTACGATAACCCATTGGATCAAAATTGTTTTCTTGGCCCTTGATTATACATCAATGGGTTATCGTTAATTTGCTGAAATAAAGTGTGTTAACTAACAATGCTGATTAACTAGCATTTACATATTTTTAAGTTAACGCCTTTATCGTAAGGGTAGTTATTTAGAAAATAATGTATTTATGAAATTGACTTTTTTGCCCTGTAGAATGGAAACTGGGACGTTTACAGGAAAATTATATTTAGCTGTAAAAATTAAATCAATATTTGCATTAGCCCATTTATTATAGTTTATTTAATTTCTTTCAGATATGTTTATGACATACGGCTATAAAAACAAGCATTCTACTTTTGATTGTAGGTACTCTAACGAAGTAAATAATTATTTATTTATAATAAATACATACGTACAATAGAAAACATGTACTTATAATTAGTATAACTGTGAGTATTAATTATTATTATAAAAAGAACATTCATATTATTACCTTTGCAAGTCAGAAACATTTGTAAATTTACTTATTTCCTGGATATCTTCGTTCTCTTTATTTTGTTCATAAACTCCAGATGATGTGCTAGGTCTATCTGTTGATTCAACCACATAGCTGTAATAAATAATAATATTCTTAAAAGTTTTATTTAACCAATTAATTCATATGCTGATTGTTCCTACATGTTATCCCAAATTGGTTTTTTTCTGTACCCTGTAAAACGCTAGAGTGACTATAGGACCATTAATATTCTGCCAACGTTTCCATATAATAAATTATGATTTTCATTCTTTTATTCATAGAGTGACAAGATCTGTTAATCGACTAAATTTGTAGAATTAATTATTATTTTTCCATCAGAATTTTGTAACCAGTTACATATGGGTATGTGAGGTATAGATTTTAGATTTTTAATTAATTGTTTATTAACACAGATATATTTCAAATTAATTTGTTATTAAGTATTAGGTATTATTTAGAATTTTATTATTATTGAATGACTATGACAGGTATTCTATATTATTGTCTTGTTTTAATGGGCTCTGATCCATAAATATATTATCGATATCTACATATAATTTTGTAGTTAGGTATACATATAAAAAAAAAGTATAATTTATTAAATATATATTTGTCATAGCTTAATTAATTACCTTGGAAGATTAGTAGGTAACATCAATGGCTTACGAGGTCCTAAATTAATAGCTGGCACAGCATGTTTTTTTAAACGCTTCCTAGTTCCTCCTAGAATGAAGTCACTTTCTACGAAATGTGCACTACAAACGGCATTTACAGAAGTCAACGTTTCAGCCTTGGGATCTCTTCCTAAAGCCCTCATCCAAGCTGAATACCTATCTGAAGTTAATCTAAAAAAAACACATGATAACTACATAATTTTTGGTTCTGGCTGCTTCAAAAGGGACCCACATAGCACACGGACGTCTTATGGACGTCTAAAAGACGTCCTTCAGGGACATAAAGGACGTCCGAGGGACGTCCTATTTTGGTACCGGGACGTCAATCGGACGTCCCATGGACGTTCTAATGTCCCGTTTCCGTCTATCTTAGGGACGTCCCTTTAGGGACGTCCCTTAGGGACGTCCCAGGGACATCCCAAAAGGACATCATAGGGACCTTTGCGGGACGTCCTAGGGACGTAAATCAGACGTCCGAGGGACGATATTTGACCATAATCCATAAAGGGTAATAATAACAAAAATGTTAACAATAAAAGAGCTTTATTTAACAATTTTTATCCTAAAAAAACTAGCTAGAGTTAAACGTTTTCAGTTTACAAAAAAAAAAAACCAGGAATAAATTAAATTTAACACACAGCGCTGGCAAGATGAAACCTTGGGTCCTACTTATAGCTTGTGTCGACATAACTGAGTATTATAATTTTGTCAAAATTAGTTTTGTTCCAACTTTCCGCCATTAAGGTATTTTCTTTCCGCCAGCGGCTACCGCCAATACACATCACTTATTGTCATCTCAACACAAAACGCTCACTGCACTTTATAACCACTTTACCACCAACATCAAAAAAATAACAAATAACACTATATAACCTTCTTTTTTCTTCGTTAATCTAACTCACTTATATAAGTCAATTATTGAGTGCCGAAAATTGTAGCTGTGTTGTTCATTTAAAAATAAATGATAGGTTAGGTTTTCTGTTGTCATACTCTTGCAAAAACAAAACGTTGAATTTCAAGTTATCGATTCAAAGACCAACGATGCTAGTACATAGAAAGTTCCATAGACGTCCCTTGGACGTCCCATTAACGTCCCGGACTCGGACCGAAAACTAAACGCTTTGTCGAAACGCGACCAAAATAGGACGTCCAGAGGACGTCCTTCTAAGGACGTCCTAGTGTTCACTGTAATCGGAAGTCCAGTGGACGTCCTATTTAGGTCCGGGACCAACCGGACCAACAAGGGACCAAATCAGGACGTCCATGGGACGTCCTGTGCTATCTGGGGAAGAATTAGTTGACAATTTGGCTCAGATGCTAAAATATAACACCCGTACCCCCGAACCACGTATTGCTATCCTTTTAAGTATAAAAAAGGGGGTCAAAAACACATAGGTACCCCCCACTGAACTGTATATTTTAAGTATACAGTTCACTGGTACCCCCTAGTTTGAATAAAAAATAACTAGTCATCCTTACCTGAAAAATGGAGGCGTCTGACTCTTACACCACAAAACCATACACTTTTTCCCCATTTTAACAAGAGTCTGATTAAATCTGATTACTATTAGGTACAGTGTATCAACCAAAAGCAGACACTTAACTGTTCTAAAGCTAATTTCAACACAAAACGAACAAAGCACTAAACAAAAAGTAGCGATTAAATATAAATAAACCACACAATTAAATTGAAATTAAAAACTATTAACTGTAAAGACAGATCATCTAAAAACGTTAAAGATCAAAGCCAAACAAAACGAATGACTGTAATAACCTTAAAATCACACTCAATATTGCAAAAACCAGCTCTGTAAAATCATGAGATCACATCAATAATGGGCATGCGCCGGAGTATCGTAAATGTTAAAAGTACAGTGTTTTCATGAAAATTTCACTACGTTTTTAGCAGCGTTAGAGAACTATTTCTACCACGCGCATCCAACGACATTGGCGTTCCATTTAAAATATACAGTTCAGTGCTCTATACTCATCGTAATATTTACCTAAGAGGGTGCAACCTGTATATATCTACAATAGAATCAAATCAACATCAACTCAATAGTTAATCAACTGGCGAATTGGCGCTGTTCGTTAACTTCATTGGTCATCAACCTAAATTAGAATATAAACATCAATACAATAGTTAATCAACTGGCGAATTGGCGCTGTTCGTTAACTCTGTTGGTCATCAACCAAAATCAGCATATAAACAACAACACTAAAGTTAATCAACTGGCGAATTGACACTGTTTCTTAACTCTGTTGGCCATCAACCGAAATAAAATATATATTGATAGAAAATGAATATGGTCTGCGTTTGAACGGTACTCAAGTGAGATCTCAGTAAATAGTAACAATTGTAATATCATTTGCTAATTATTGCATCAAATTTAAGTATGACAAAAATAAATAGAGTTTAAATATGAATTTGTATGTTTTATTTATCAATTTGCACCAAACTTTGCATCTAATTCTGGATTACCTTAATTAACGTTATCACAACGTGGGTATATAAATTATCAATTAATTAACTAGACGATCATTTTTACTACTAGAGGAAAAAAAGGCCAATTACAGTAAGTATAGAATTTAAAGTAAAACTTGTGAGGTAAATAAATAAAAACACATTTGAGAGTAAAATAACGAATAAATCTAAAAGAAGAGGGGGCCTGGGGGTGGCCGTCACAACCTCTCGCGAAAGTAAAAATGTTTTTAGAATTTTCTAATATAAAATTGTATTTATGTACGATGCCACTGGGAATATTTCGTGATATCATATATCTTGACAATATTGAGAGCTTTAAATTTGTGCAACGATAAGGCAGCACTCTACAAAGACGTTTAATAAAAAAAGGTGGGAAATCATCCCATTTAAAAATTACTAGATATTTATTAAAACCAAAAGTACTAAATTCTTATAGATTTAATATACAATGGCGCGTAAATGATATTTTTTTAATCCCTATTAAACATTTTCAAAATACTTTTCGAAGGTTTACAAAAAATCGAGGTTTCTCCACCCTAAGTTTTGTTATTATTGGTATTTCCTGAAAATTACACAAAAATCGAACTGAAAATAAAGGCTCAGAATTAATTATTAATTTTCGAGGTGTTCGGTTTGTTTTTAGTAGTAACAGTTTGCTTTTCAAAATGTATAACAATTTAGCAGAGCAGTTTGAACTCTATCATATGCAAATTTGTTAGAGGCAAAATAATTAATTATTCTCGTTGAAGGTCTTACCAGCTGCGTTGTGAAATTGCAGCGCATTGATATAATGTAGGTACATATTACTTTAATATTCCATGTAGAAATAAACTAGGCCATTACACAAAAAGTACACTGAAAAATTAAGGAAAAAAGAATAGCATATGCTAAAATGTCTGCATATAAAAAACAAAGGCGTCATGAATTTAGAAAAAAAACTGAAAGATAATCGCTCAGATTGATTCCGATTATGGTCTTCTAGAACAACCCGAATAAAACTAATACGACGAAGCGGAAAATATAATATTACCTAGAAAAACTAAAATTAACAGATGAACAAATCATAGAATTAAAGAAAAAGACACCGCTACAAAAATCAAAATCTATTTGGATGGAGGAAAGAAAATTACTCATAACTGCATCCAATTTTGAAAATTATGTACACTTAAAACGACATCTTCCAATAATAAAATCCTTCTTACATTTTAAGTTTACAACAAAGGTTATTGATGATCTCAAGTCAATACCTTGTAAGTCCGAAATTTCGAATTTCTACTTTTTCCCATCTATACAAAGTAATTTAAAACAAAATTTTAAAAATAACCACGTTCATAGGTTATTAAATATATTTTTCTTAGGCATTCCAACGACCTGTCAAACAATAGGTGCCAGTGGGAAATTTTTGTATATTTAAGGGGGTAGCGACATAGTCTTGCAACTTGGACGCTATTTTTATTCGAAGTAGTACTCGCCAAGCCTGCCAATTTATGAAGAAATGTATAGGTGGGTTTTTTAAATATTATTTTTATTGTGTTTGACATAAAATATTTAAATGTAATCCATTATTCATGATTTTACATAAAGTAGATAGAATACACCATATGTCGCCACCCTTAGATATACCAAACCTGCCCACTGGTAATTCATTTGTTTGGAATGCCTAATTGACCGAACTTACGATAATTATCTTTTTTTATGAAATAAATTAATAAAATGGACAGTGATAGTGATATAGAATTAACACCTCCAAACATAAAGGAAGCTGCAAAAGTAACAACTTTAAATTTGTTGCCACCAACATCAAAAAAATTACATCAACGATCTTATGCCCTCTTCATGAATTGGAAAAAAGGTGAGAACGCAAACTCATTTTCAGAGAACGTTTTAGTGGCTTATTTTGCCGAATTGGCGAAAAAAATGAAAAGTTCTACGCTTTGGACACAATATTCGATGTTAAGAACGACTATCAGCATTAATAATAATATAGATATTAGCAAATATTTGAAATTGAAAGCATTTCTCAAGCGGCAGTCAGACAGATACAAACCGAAAAAGTCGAAGACTTTTACGTCAAATGAAATCGAAAAATTTATAAAAGAAGCTCCCGATGAGATATATTTAGTAACAAAAGTAGGTTATTTATATTTAAAATACGTTATTTTTTATATTTGTGTAATGCAAAGTATTTTCAATTTGTGAATTTTTATTGTAGGTTGCGTTAATTATGGGTGTAATGGGTGCATGCAGACGACATGAATTACATCAGATGAAAATTTCAAATTTTAATGATTTGAATGAAGCAGTTTTGGTGACGGTACCAGACACTAAAACCAAAATTGTTCGAAAGTTCACTATAATTGGTCAATATAAAATTTTTAAAAAATATGCCGACCTTCGCCCTCCTCATGTTAATGATCCCTGGTTTTTTATAAATTACCAAAAAGGTAAATGCACCGTTCAAAGAATAGGGTTAAATAAAATTGGGGCAATGGGAAAAGATATTGCCAAGTATTTGAAATTGCCAAATCCTGAGTTATATACAGGTCACTGCTTCCGCCGTTTTTCGGCAACAATTTTAGTTGATGCTGGTGGTGACATAACCACGTTAAAGCGTCATGGCGGCTGGAAGTCTACAGCTGTTGTTGAAAGCTATATAGATGAATCCTTAACAAATAAGATTGATATAGCCAACATAATTTCTAATAAGATAAAAAATATAACTTCAGAAACGGGAAACACATCTACTACAACTGCAGAAAATTGCCAAATGCCAAAATGTAAATATTGAACATAATATCACTACTACCTCCCCAAAAATGGTTTTTAATAATTGTACGTTTAATTTTTATAAATAGGTTGGGGTATGCCTTGACCAGTTTTTCAGTTTCAATCGAGTTTATTTATCCACAATTTGTTATTTGCAGTGTAATCTATTCCAGTTAATAAAATAAATCTTTTATTCGATTTGTGTTTGTTTATGTAATAGAAAGCAGTCGTAGAAAAAGTATAGTATGCAACTCGCACGAAATAGCTATTTTGCACTCGTATGATATGCAACACTCGCCTACGGCTCGTGTTTCAAACTTTCATACTCGTGCAAAATATGCTTCATTTCGTGCTCGTTGCATAATATACTATTATTTACTTGTCAACATTATTTCTCAAATAATTAATTGGCTTCATTAAGCAATCAAGACAGTTTAATTTTCCTCCTCTAAAATGTTTAATTTGGACATACGAGGTATTGATTTGAGATCGTCTATATACAAAATACGGCACAATTCATGAAACGTATGCCATAGCAGATTTTTGTGCCACTACAAAGATGCAAGTGAAAAGTTGCGGTCTATTAATTCATAAGAAATATTGTTTTGGGAGCAAGTCCAGATGGTTTAGTGGAAAATGACAGTGTCATTGAAGTACAGTGTCCAGAATCCATTAAAAACATACATTCTGTAGATGCTATAAAAACAAATAAAATTAAATTAAACAAAAAAACATACTATCAAGTTCAAGGACAGCTTGAAGTGATGGATAGAGAATTTGTTATTTTGTAATATGGAGAAAAGGTTTTCTGATAGGAAAGGTAATTTTTGTTACTCTAACTCAAGAAATCGCCATTATTTATTCCATTTTTCGAATCTAGGGCTATAATAATGATAAAAATACCTAGGATAGTATAATGATGTAGGGTGACATACCTATTATAATAATTTAAATTTGCTAACATAACGATCAAATCTAATAACATATATATAATTTTTAATGTTAGTGGTAAAAAAAATCATTTGAGGAGTGAAATTATAAACTTCAAATATTTTATCTTGAGGCTCATTTTATAATAATTTATTTCTCAATCTAGGTATATAATATACTAAGTATTAGGTAATGACCGATTTAAATATCTAAAGTCAAATTTATTTAATTAATGTTTAATTATGTGGATCCCACGAGATAGAACATTTTGGGCTAACTAGATGATTGAAAAATGGGAAATATATTTTTTAATTGCTTACTTCCGGAGTTAGTAGATCCGAGGTTTCACAGAGGATTGAAAATTTGCAATAACCCACAGGATAAAAATTTGCGTACATATCAAGATTGATATCAAACCATATTGTAATCTATTCTATTACATTAATTAAAAATTTGCGATCTACACAATAATCTTTTTGAAACCCTCATATTTATAAGTGGTTTATACAGAGAGAGTCACTCAGAACGTCACCTAATGACAAAAAGTAAATAGGTATTTTCAAATTTCCTATGCGTATCTCCATAATGCTATAATGCTACTTTTTAAAAATTCTTTTTACCTAAAAAAAAAAAAATGAAATGTTGTTTTCTTATGGAATGTCCTATATTTTATTACGTATATAGATTATATTTCAAAAGATAAGTGTTTTTATATTTTGCACTACTTATATGATCTGAAATGAATACTTTGGAAACTACAGACCTTCAAAAACACGTTTTTGAACCTTTTATCACTGTTCATGGGCGAAGTTAAGGGGGGGCTTGGGGGGGCTAAGCCCCCCCAAAAACCAAATTAGCCCCCCCAAAAATAATTAGAACATTTATCGCACATCCACCCATACATTTCAGATTTCAGAACAGAAATTAAAAAATAAAATAAATTGATTCTGCAATTTTACATTTAGTTCAGGAGGCAGTGAATTTTTTTCGTATTCATTTTTTCAGTCGGTGTATATGAAAATAAACTGTTCTCTTAGTGACAAAAACAAAATTGTTAAGTTTGACACTTATTTTCCCAGTCATAATTATTTTACATTTACTAAACTAAAACATAAAGCTTATAAAAATAGCACTTTGGATTATCTTAGATAGTGGAAAGTCAGTGTGGCAGAAAATTAAGCATATAAAATTGATACAATCATGAATAATAATAAGTCTATCTGATTTACGAAATTGGCTAATGAGTCTGGTAACATCTTCTAAATCGAAAAAATATAATATCTTTACTTTTATTTTCCCGGGTTTGAAAATTTGTCACGTGATAGATTAAATTATAATTTTACACCTCTATTTTATAGCCAATCAAATGCTGTTATTTTAAAACGCTTCCATGACAACCAGAAAAATTTCTGGAAATTTTTCTTTTGGTGGGTACCCTGAACGAAATTATACTGAAAAATTTTTTGACAGTTGAGCAGCTCTTTCGTGCATCTAATATTACGACGCAACGCGATAGTGTGATTAAAAAATTTGCCATTTCAGTGGTTAATATTTTATTTAATACCAATTATAACTAGGTAGAAATACACTACATTTATTTTAATAATAATTAGGTTTTTCGCGTCAACTAAACGACTTCAAATATGGCAAATGGTCATAGTATGGCCACAGCATATAAAACATATGTTTTATATTCTTTGAAAATTTGATTTTAGTCGTTTTAATGCATATCTGTAAAGTTTTGAAGTTTGTATATTTTGGTGTAAAACTTTCTTACCCAATACCACACGTGCCTAAATTATTATCAGAAAATGTTTGCCCACTTTTGTCCGACCGAAGGATTGGTTACGGTTTCGGCCAACTTTGGCTTTAAATAAGAGTTTCGACTACAGTTTCGGTTTCGGCGGAAAACTGGCCGAAATTGCAGCCGGCAACGAAACTACTTTTAAAAATTTTCGTATCATATTTGGTTGTGTCCGGCACAATAGCGACTGTGTCGGGTGCCATTCCTACACAGTGCACGTACACACAAACTTATCTGCTTTGTTTCAAGTGAACATGTCAATAAATTTATTAATGGCTTCTTTTGATTACATAAATAAATAGGTAATAAGTAAATTTACCTAAAATTTATAATACGAGTTAATTAGTCTAAAACAAAGATTACAATAAGATATTGCAAATTTCAATAAGAGATTGCCTTAAAAGAAAGTTCTTGTTTCTGTTTCGGTCGAAACTAAGAAAGGAGCCGAAATTTGGTTTCTGTTTCGGTTATAAAACCGTATTTCGGGATGTTCCACATTAGCCAGATTGTATTTTAAGCTGTTATCATTACATACATTTTTCTAGTAGTGATAACATTTGGGCATTGTCAACTAAAAGGACACCTTAGTAAACTGAGAGTAATAGAAGCTAGTAACTGCAGATTCTGTAAGGAGGAAGAAGAAACCTTCATTCACATTCTAACTGAATGTGTAGCACTCCAGAATCCAAAGGAACTATACCTAGGAGCATATCAAATAGAAGAGATTTACCTAACTTGAAGCCACTCCAAATCCTACATTTCCTTGAGAAGATATAACTGGAAGGGTCGTTATTCGCGATTCAAGCTAACTGGTTCCCCCCTTTGGAGGAAATTTGTAGAAGGTCCCTATAAGTAGGATATCGTTCAGTGTTGCCAAAACTAGCAAAATTTCGCTACGTCGTCGGATTTTAGCTCTTGAAGAAGTGGACAAGACCTTTTATTTAAGAATCAAAATTTGTGTATAATAATATGTAATCATACTCTATATTTATTTAAGGATTTTTTTATAAAACCGATTTATTATATTGATTTTTTAAATTTCAGTTCATTTATTAATTTTGTTTTAAAATCAGTTCATCATTTGGCAAAATTGGCGTTTATTGTTTACATTTTAATTTGTATCAATTACAATTCGAGTTTTTTTTTACTTTTTAGCTTTAAATTTGTTTATTTCTTATAGTATGTGATAGATAGTGTTTTTATTAAAAATGAAATCTGCGAAAAAATCCCTAGCAAATTGCAATCTATATTGTGTTAATGTCAAAATCAAAACTGAAGTATTCATTATTTTCCAAATGCAAGTCGTAAAATTTTGTTTTTTACCATAAATGGATATCTACAAATTCACAATATTAAAATTTTGCAAAACTTTGTTTAGAATCGAAACTGTAATCTGATTTGTGACGGTTTACTTTAATACCATTTACATGTATACAAAGTACTACATAATTCATTTCATAATATAAGAATAAGTCTAGTAAGATATAATTTCATCAATAATAAACGTTTGCTACCTGAAATGTCCTTTAAACCACATAATAAAACATGTCCTGGGTTTAGTAAATACGTATTTTTAGATATTCTTGTAGCAACCAATAGGTGAATATTTCCAACAAATTAAATCATACACATGATAAAAATTAACATTAAATGAAACTCAAAAACACTATTACAATGAGAATATTATCTAAAAACAGTTTAAAAAAATCACAAATACAAAATCCGCCCAAACCAAACACATGTAAATAAACAAACATCCTACTTAGGTGACAAATGACAGGTGCGCGAAAATTAATTTGAATCGCGAATAGGCATTGAGACATTTCCTTGCTGCATGCATTAGCGACAGAAGGGGTACAATAAATCTTTTAGGTCGCAGTGTATTAACACCCTATTCCCAAAATAACATAACATAGTGAGAACACTGCAAAAAAATGAAATCCACCAATTACACTTCATATTTTTTATTTTTTAATCATTAAGATTACATATACGTTAAAATTAGATATTTTTGTTTAGAATCGATAAAAATAGCATTTTAATTTTTATTTGGGCCACATTTAAAAAAAAATAAATTTTAATCAAATTGTATGAAACTAATTTAATTACGAGTATTAAAACTAAAAACCTAAAAATGACGGTGGAGCTGAGGACAGAGCATCTGCCTTCCACGCGAATAGCCTGGATTCGAATCTGGACTAGGGGCTAATTTTTTTTTAGTTTATTTTATTTTATAAATTAATAAAATTCATAAATTATTTTAAAATTAGTTATTTTGTCTAAACCTAAAATATTTTTTTAAATTTGTAAATTTTCGTTAGTGATTCGTAGAAAAAATATACTGTATAACTCGAGTGGATTGTCCATATCTACTCTTGTTGCACAAACTACTATTTCATGACTGCGAAAATGAGGAAAATTATTGTCATGAAAATTTTTCACTTAATATAAATATATATTATATGATATTTTACCCATTTTCATAGATTTGCCAGAATTTGTTTACTTAACTTCAGTATACCTCTAGAACTATTATATATTATATGACTTGGGCTAGGGCTTTAGCCCCCCCAGATCTGATGACATAACTTCGCCCATGTCACTGTTGTTTAAAAATAGTTCTAAATTGGAGAAAACGATTTAGGTCTTAATAATAATAACAATAATAATTTTTTTTGTGTGGCTTTGTAGGTATTCAGTGTATTCACAAGATTTTTGACTACCTTGCATGAAATTTTGATAATATTAAAAATATTTAGATAAACACTTTCTCACCACTAAACACTAAGAACATTAAAAATGTTATGAAAATTTTCTAATATGAAATTGTATTTATAAGTGCGCCACTGGAAATACTTCGCGATTGATTGTTTCTCGGTAGAATTAAAAGCTTTAAATTTCTGCAACGATATGGCAGCACTCTGCAGAGACATTCTAGGAAAAGGTGGGAAAGCATTTTATTTAAAAACTACTTGATATTTATTAAAACAAAAGCAGCAAATTTTTATAGAGTTAATACTGAATGGCGCGGAAACTTCTTTTTTTAATTTTTCGTTTAAAAATTAACAAAATAAATATTACATTATAACAACGTGGGTACATAAATTATCAATTAAGTAACTAGACGATCACTTCTACCGCTTCTACCACTAGAGGAAAAAGGCCAAAAGTATGGAAATTAAAGTAAAACAAAACATAAAAGGTAAATATTGTTACGCTGATTTTTGATATCACAATTTATTTCAACTGAACTTTACAATAACTATAATTCAACTTTGACGATAACTTTACAACTGATAACATTCACGTATAACGTCTATCATAAAACTAAAACTCTGACGTCAGGTCGTCGACTTATATAGCTTGTTGACCTTCTCGAACCTTCTCGAAATGTCATCTAGAATGTTCTTGACGTGTAATGACATTTCTGGACATTTCTGGAATATTCTGTCTTCTTTTACTTCTACTTTTACTTATGACGACCGCAGCACACTGTAGAGCGATGAGTAAGATTCCACTTCTTCTTCTATCTGTACGTTTTCTATAATAGCCGCAGGCTACTACAGGGTGCTGCGTAACAATATTAAGATTTCAGACGTTACAACAACGACCAAAAGGGGAATTGGGGTGGGCAGTCACAGTACTGATTATAAGTACCTATAAAGGTATAAAATTTGACAAAATATTTAAAAGGTATGTTATAAATTCTCCAAAACACAAAGATACTGTTTATGAATACAGTTTATATACTGGATATACAGGGTGTGAATCCATGGGTTATTTTGAGAAGAAAAGTTAATATCAACATATGTAGGTACACCTCTCAATATTTGAGCTGACGTTACAGTTGTAAAATATAACTTTTCATTATACTTTTCTTATTACTCCAGTTATTTTTATGAAATTTTGTACACACCTTTTAATCATTAAAGAGCATTTTTTAACGCAGAAGTTTTTTTAAATTTTTACCAGTGACGTCCGTACGGTGTTTGAACTGAATATTTTTAAAGAAAAAATGGCACGTCACTACTCTTTCCAAAAACCAAAATTATTTTTTAAATCCTCATTTATTTTATTCTGAAGCAAATTTGGTCTAAAGACTTACTTTCGTACGATGCATCGTTTTCGCGTAAAAAAAAAAATAAATTAAAAAAAAATTATATTTTCAGCGATAGCGTCCTGAATGTCATTGGTCATAGTTCTATCAGATTCTTCTTTAACATTTGCGTCGGGGTTTTCAGTAGGTCCTCAACTTTATGCATATCTTATAAAACTAATGTAATCCTCTTTAACTCTATATTCATTGCCTTTGCAATCCCTTGGAAAAAATTCTACGGCGCCGATCGTGGGGTCTCTATGTGCTTTGTGGTGTTTAACAGTTGGACGCCAGCGAAAAACCCGCTGATAATTTATATTGGAAAGGCGCAATTTTATTTAAAATAAAATCCGATTGGGCCGGCTGCCCACTAAGCGCTGACGTGCCTAGTTTTCTGAAAAACAAAGGATTAGAAGCGAATCACGATCCTCGTCGTGTGTGCTCCCCGATGTGGCGCACCAGCAAATAAAAGAAATTCAAAATTCCGCGTACAGCAGAAATAGTAATAGATGTATAATACTTTTTGGTTTTAGGATGAAACTCAGGTGATAACGAATTTATCATGCACCGATGCACGACCCGACCACTGTTTAATTAGTGATATTTGAAATTTTTGTTCATGTTGTTTTGGTTAAAACTTCATCATAATCACGTTTCGAGATTTTAAATGTTCCAATGTTCTATATATTTTTCTCGGTTCATATTTTAAAAGCTGTTGACGATGGAAATAAATCTAATCATTAGAAACGATGAATGGGTAATTTAATAATTCTAACCTAATTGACTACGGTTTGGAAACTTTTAAAACTAAGATCTAACACAATAGTGTTCCTAGGATCTAAAAAATTAATTACATTTATTATTTAACATGTTTTCTATGAGTTGGATTATCTCGACATT
Organism: Psylliodes chrysocephalus; assembly: GCA_927349885.1. NCBI lineage: Eukaryota > Metazoa > Arthropoda > Insecta > Coleoptera > Chrysomelidae > Psylliodes > Psylliodes chrysocephalus. The sequence goes on from OV651817.1 coordinate 66,933,811, forward strand.
CACATGTTGAAGAAGTAGTTTTCATGCCTTCTGGCGCCCTTCTATTGGTCTGACAAAATCGGTAGTGACAGATCCAGAGATATAACTATTCATTCATAAATTACAATATCTGTGATGCCAACCAGGGCACCTATCCTCGACTGGTGCTTTAATCAATGCGAATGCGCATTTACTAAATGCGAATGCGTATTTGCTCAAAAGCGTGTTGTAGCTATTATTGGTCGTTCGAATTTATATTGCGGGTGCGCATTTGACAGCGAGTGGGTTTTTGTTCTTCGCATTCAAATGCGAAGGTCCAAGGAGCTTGCGAAGGTCTAACTGGATGCACGTTTTAATTTTGCAGTGTTTTTGTTTTGTTTCATAAATTGATCGTGACCTATAGGTATGATGGCAAATATAATTTTTTTAAATATCTTATTACAAATTAGAAGAGGCAAATAATCATCCTAGAAGAGTTTATGATGATAGGAAAGCTCCTTTCAGACTTTCTGATCAAGCGTTTATCAGATTGTTTCGGTTAATTATATGTGTCTTTTTACTAATATTTTCCATTTTATAACGCTGCAAATTATGTATAGCCAAACAGTACATCAAAAAACAACCCAAAACCACGACTTCATGGTCAAAACCATTACTCATATTAATATTGCTTCTTTTTGCGAATAATTTTCACAAAACAAGCGGTGTGAACTTTGAGTCCCCTTTCTAGCAGACAATTTAACATAAATAATCGTCGGTCATACATGGTTGCCAAGTTGCCATTCGCATTTATAAAAGAGGATTACGAAGGCACAGATACGAAGGGTTAAGAATACGGTTTCTAATGCGTCTTCGCATTGAACCACTCGCATCTCTTCAAAGCGAGCGCTTAAATGCACTAGTCGAGGATAGGTGCTCTGGGCTGTCGCAGAGATATTTAGAAATGTACTAGAAAATTCGAGGAAAATGTACTAAATTGTACTAAATTTAAGATGGACTGTTATTTGTCAAAACTTTCAGGAATGTTGTCAGTTGTCATGTCGATTCTTGTCGAATGTCAACTGTAGGATGGATGGAAATTGTTTGTTTTTGTTGCTTATGTACTTTGAAAAATTTGAATTGGAATATACTACTGGAATATACCGTTACGTTAATATGAATATAGTTTTGTTTCAAATTTTATTATTTTAGGGTGAGATTACAGAACGTCTGCAACTTTGCAGATCTGCAAATATGGCGGCAACTTTGAAAATCTGCAAATATGACTGTCTTACACATGCAAATATCAAGGTTTCGTATTCCAAATTTGGGTTTAGGGTTGTTGGGGGTAATAAACCACAATAAATATTGCGAATTTGCAGATATTTTTTGGAATACTTGCATTTGTAAGTGCGCCATATTTGCAGATTTGCAAAGTTGAAGATCTGCAAAGTTGCAGACGTTCTGTAATCTCACTCTTAATCAAATTTAAAGGCAAGTTTTTATATGTTTATTAAAGTTGGTAAAAATGAATTGTACGATCATAAACCAGTCACTGACACCAGGATTCTGCGCAATAGATAATTTGGCAGCCCCAATAATCTACTGCGCAGAATCCTGAAGTCGGTGACGGGTTTCTATTCGTTATTGGAATATACCTTGCGTAAAATCCCTTTTCTTTAAGGAAAATACCGCCAATATTTACAATACTGACCACAAAGCACATAGAGGTTCCACGTGAATGACCAAGGTCAAAACCGACAACTGACATTTTTTATGCTATTTGCTCCAAACTCTAGATGGGGCTACTGGTGAAATTATGATTTCTTACTCCATTTTTAAGCCTTATGGGAGAAAAACTCCAAAGATGTGACGTGTATTTATTTATGTTCTTGGTTAGTTTCATTTTTCCGTCTGATTTTAGTGATTTTTTGTTGGCTTTGGCTTTTGGTTTCTGTTTATAGTTTCGTCTTAGTTATTTGCAAAATTGTGATGTTTCGCTTTTTTATTTCCTACTGTGTTTTGCAATAATTTTGGTGCTACGTTGAAAACTTCGAGAAAAACTTCTTTGATTCACCATATATTCACCATGCATCTGCATCATAAAAAGACAAACGGGGACAACAACTAATTCATAATCAATTTATCACTGGACTAGATTCCAAAATCTGTATCACCATCTGTATTTGGAAGGAAAATACCTATTTATCATTGAATGAATAGTTAAAAGGATTCACCTTTTAATACAATACCTATATTACATTTGTCCTCAGTTAAAAAGACATTTATAAAATATATAACTTTAGTGTTAATAAAATGTAATATCCTAGTCTCTACTTCACATTTACATTATTGATAGGTATTTTAAAGATTTGAGATTATATATATATTTGCTCCAAGTAAGTATTCGTTAAATATGTATTATTATTTGTATTTATTTTTATCTAATAATATTTATTTAATTTATTAATAAACATATTTTAAGAATGTTCTATTTTATTATTTATTAATATATCTTATATTTATTTAATAAAAATATGCAGAACCAACTCTCCACATTAGACCCCTTATAACAAATTAATTCTTCAAATTTGGTATAATCGACCTAAATTATTTTGTAAAATAAAAGTTTCGAACTTACTAGTTCCATACTTTATTTTATAAAATAATTTATGTGGAAATCATTTAAAATTTAATTTAAAACTACTACCTACTCCTAAAAATTACAATTTGAATTTACCGCCATCTGTCAATTGTCATTTTAGTTCTAGCTCCAAACACAAGGTGGCGCTAATTTGGTTTAAAAGTTTAACATTGGCGTGGGGTCTCTAGAAGATACATGCTTTGTGATACTGACCTTTATATAGGAAAACTTAGACTTTCTCTCATAGATGGTGCCACGATCAGTATTTCAAATTGTACTAAATTTTCCCTGATTTGACTTAAAATGTACTTTTGTACTTTGCCGTGAGAAACGTACTAAATTTAGTACATTTGTACTGAAACGGCAGCCCTGTTGCCAACAATAAAATCATTCTACTTGTAGGCCAGGAGTCGGAAAACGTGTGGTGTGAGGTAAGGGAGGGGATATACTGGAGGACTGGAGGATTTGAGGGCCCTACACATTTGTTAGTCGCAGCGGAGTGTTAAATAAATTGCATTGGCGTAGCACTAGAACGGGATAAGTTAAGATATTATCTATATAATATAATGTGATATTTAATCCCGTGAAAGATTTTGTATTTTATTTTAGATAAATTGAACAGTAGTACAAATATGTTTCCTGCAAAACTGAGTTTTTAATGCTTCAACGATATATAAATTTAGAATTAAAGAGTTTGTTCTTGGATCAAACATTAATTTTTTATACCACATGGATATAACTTATCTACGTACAGACTACAAAACAAAAACGTATGCTATTGCGTTCAACTGAACAAATATATTCCATATTCATTTTAGGTAGGGAGAACTAATTTTAATTTTTTTATTAATTTTCACATAAAACTAAAATGTGTCACGCTATAAAACTCACAAAAAATATTAATGTAAATATTCTTTCAAATTACACGTTTAAAACTTCAAAAAAACATCGGCGTAATTATGTAAACCGTTGGTATTTCCAAAGAATCAATCCCTTATTTAGAAACTAACAATTTATTGTCCTCTTTCCTGTAATTTTTTAAATCCTATTTTCTATATTAAAATAAAAATAGAATTCAAAACAGTTAGGTAATCAATTTGTATTTATGGACATCTGTAAATAATCTTTATAAATAGATTATAGTTTTAAGAGAGTATTTTTTTTACATTAGTGTACATAAGTGTTGTTTCAGCAAAGTATTTGATGGGAATTCTACCTGAATACAATAGCTAAAAACTACAAGTAACAGATTTGTTCCTAAATGTTTTTATTATTAAATTAATAGTAATATACTGAATTATTCGTAAAAAAATTGTTCCTATTTGAAATTACCTGCTAAATATTTTTTTTGCTGTTTTGATAGAATAATGTTTATCCGCTGAAACTAGTAAATTAAAGATTTAAAATATATATTTAAAGGTTTTGCTTCTTATTGTGATTTATTTATTTAATTGATCCTAATGTACTGAATTATTCGTAGGTACGAAAAATTTTATTTTGAATTTTGTGATAAATATTGCATGGTTTGTACTGTTTAAAAAAAATTATTCGTTGAAACGTGAACCTTTAATCAAAGTTAAAAAAACTATATTTAGAAACGTAGTTTTTTCAAGATTTTTTTGTTTAGTGAAATAATAACTTTTTGACTTACCTAAGTACTAAAATCAAAAGTTTTGCCGAATAACATTACCGAAACTTTAAGGCAACACTCAATTAAACTGAATCATTTTAAAAACCTGTTTTGAAAGGTTTTAATAAAAAATGCAGATTTTTGGACAAATTCGTTTTTTACATAAGATTAACTAGGTACTTTGAAATGTTTACACCTAATTTAGTGAAATTATATTCAATTTAGTTAAAATTGATATAACTAATGTTTTAAAAATTTTTGGTTTCAGTTGCAAGAAACCAGGTTGAATTATTTTAGCTTTTTTATGTAAATAATCTTGCAAACAAAACGAAAATAATGAAATAGGCAGGACAACAGCGTATATTATACCTGCCTGTGTCCCTTAGAATATATCTTATTCAGGATCGTACGATATTTTTTTGTAGTTACATATCCTCTTGTTATCTCTGGACAGATCTAATTAAAGAACATTCCCTTGTGAAATTCAAGGAAAAATTGGATAAAACAGGAAAATACAGAGTTTCCAGGGAGCTTTTAAGTTATCCTGACAACAATGCAGGAAACAAATACTTGACTATGACTAGACAGAATCTGCTCCTAGTCACAGGCATTCTGACTGGTCATTGCCAAGTACGGAAGCATCTCCTTAATTTCATGGAGATATCAGAATCCGCACTCTGCAGGAGGTGAAAACAAGAAGATGATGCCATCGAGCATATTCTCTACGATTGCTCGACGCTCTAATTTATTAGAAGATTCGTGTTCGGCGAGTATCGGCTAATACCGGCCGATATAAGAGAAGCACCACAGCTTATACAATACAGCTAAAACACTCTCTTGGCGGCAACGGTTTGCGTCGATTCCGTCGCGCATTGCTTAAGCTCCTCCTTCGGACGGAAAAGACGGCTTTGGCGTTCAGAATCGTACTTAGGTAAGGATTGAGCCGTGCGTATAATTTCGTTAATTGCATAATTTCGTTGAGCCTATAATTTCGTTGATTTTGTTGGAGCTGCCTGTTTTGTTAAGTTAAAGGTACCTACTGTTATTATTTTGGTGACTCTTTAACTGTGAGTAGAATGAGTGAAAAAAAAAAGACATTCTGTCTGTGCAGTCAAAAGCTGTTTTAATAAGGGTTATACCTGCAAGAAAACATTCTTTCGTTTTCCGAAGGACCCAAACCGGTAAGTACCACATTCTAAGAAATTTTCATTAATAATAATCTAATTTATACAGGATGTCTCATTAGTGCGTAATTGTTCAATATTTCAATTTGTATTGTAGACACGCAAAAAAAGTTTTAAATAAAAATTATATGGATTTGAAAAATACATATTTTAAAAATATTTTTGAATATTGAGTAAATTGAACTTAAAATTAGCCATATTTATGGCACGTTTCAAAACATTTTGAATTAAATAAACCAGTTCTATCACCACTATTCGTTAGCTTAGTATCATATAAGTATGTATATTTAACAATTTTTAAATCAGTGTAAGCCTACATAAATTATGATAATTTAATTTGGGGTTAGCATCATTCTCCAATTTAAAAAAAAAAATTGTTTGGAAAAACTGTAATATTTTTTCAAAACATGCTAGGGTTGAATATAGTGTTAACAAGCCATTCTAAAAATAAAATATAGGGTGTTCTATTAAAAAAAAAATAAATTTGCCAGGCAAAAAACGTCTATAACACAAATTAAAATATTGAACAATTACGCCCTGTATAAAAAGATTCGTTTAGGACCGATTCCACCGTTGTGTTAAACGGAGATTAAAATGACATTGTTAATGTAAAAATGTCATTTTAAACTCCGTTTAACACAATGGTGGAATCGGTCCTTATTGACTTACGTTAGGTTTAGGCTGTTTTTATTTTTATTAATTCCTCCTAGGTGCTAAAGTTACCTATTGAGCTATGAATTCTAAATTTTTTTATATGTGTAGATGATTGCCTAATAATTAACTTATTTAAACCTAAAATCATGATTTTTTTCAGGGCTAGGATATGGGCAATGATAGCCAATCGGGAAGACCTTTTGGAGAAATTGGACGATCTATATAAAAGTTACAAGCTGCGTGAATGTCATTTTGAAGAAAAAATGTTCACTAGTCCCCTTCATTCACGATTAGTGGCCACTACATATCCTACTCTATTTCCCTCTCTCGAAGGAAGTTTTAAGGCTGATGACCATGCCTATGGTGCCCCCTTATTACTTCCTATAAAAATTAGAGTCCTGAATAACAAAGTTTTAGTTCCAGGTGTCAAATTATTACTTCTACAAATCTTTATGAATAAAAATATATCTAAATAAAACCGATATTGTTAAAATAAAAGCACAAGTTACCGATTCTTTATAATAACCCAGAATATCATCGAGTTCCCAGACCTCAGTCAGTCGAAGCAGTCGTTTATCTAGGTATAAACACTATAAACCCTTTGCGCGATGAGTGATACTTGCCAGACACACGGGGTACCACTTGATTTGCATCCACGGCCACAATTTAATGTGAAGTGACTGTTTTAGCTCAAAACATCTGTTAACAAGGATATTACTAGCCACACACAAATTATTTTACCTCCAATCCGAAAGATGTGCTATTATTCGTAATATTTATATTTAAATAATTTTTTTATTTATATTTGACAGATTTAAAACAAATTTAAAACTTAATTTCTCAAAACTTATTTATTGTGGCATGTAACCAACCTTATTATGCCAAGGTCTTCAATTATTTCAATAATAAATATATTTTTTAATCCGGGCCCGACTTTTCCGTCGAATCTAACAGAGATAGCAGCATTCCGTCTTGCTTGGTTCTCGACCGCCACATCAAAGGCGCCGACACGGAGTTGTGGAGCTGTTTGTATAAGCTGTGGAAGCACCTCTTGGCGACGTTATCAACTACATTAAATCTGTAGGCTGGCTCACGAGCCGTGGGGTAACCCACTCTCCACACATTACAGATACAGATGACTTCTGGCGAACATGGTAATTTCTTTGACATACTCCATTCCTAGGTCTTGGTGAAGATCAGAGTTGCGGCAGTACAGGAGTGTATTAACTTAAAAAAAACTATTTGTCGTAAATACTTTTTTCGAAATAAAATTGTTCGAAATAAATTTTTTCTCTATCCAAATTGCGAAAAATTTTTAAAAAGATTGGTCTAATTGGTAATTCTTCAATTACTGAATGTTTGAAAGAAAAGGTCAAATTGACAAAAAAACATTTTTAAAAATTTAGCGTACTTCATTGAACAGTAACTAACGCGATCGTGATGGAAGCCGAAAAAAAAAAGTCATGAATACTTGCTTGGTGCTATCTGTTTTCCCAGAAGACTGGAAAATATCAAAAGTGCTTCCTTCCATTACCAAAAAATCTAATATAAGTAGTAATAATAAACTAAGGCCTATTTCAATTTTAACGGTTTTATCAAAAGTATTAGAAAAAATTGTTAAATATCAAATTAAGTTACACATTAAAGTTTATAATATTTTACCAATTAGTCAGCCTGGTTTTAGGCGTGGTTATAGTTGTACAACTGTCTTACTGAAGGTTACAGATGATATTTTTAATGATATAGACAAGGGAAATACAGATGTTTGAATATTGTTGGATTATACAAAAGCATTTGATACCATTAACAAATTACTTTATAGCATTCTACATTATGTAGAATTTTCTAATAAAACTATTAATTTTTTTTTAATTATTTATCAAACCATGTTCAATTTTTGGAACAAATTCTGGAAAATCAGATATAAAAAATATCATATGTGGTGTGCCTCAAGGATCTTTATTAGGTCCGGTTTTGTTCAGCATTTATGCAGGTAACATTTGTACAATTCTTGACAATTGCAGGGCTTATATGTAAGCTGATGACACACAAATTATATTTACTGTTTCGGAATTTAATAAAGTACTCACAAACGAATTCATTAATTCAGAATTACTAAAAGTAGTCTCGTTAATATTAATCCTACAAAAACACAAATATTAGTATTCGGCAAGGATAAAAAGCAAATTTCAAGTCATTTATCGATAAGTATTGAGGGCATTAGTGTTCCTTGTGTTGATGTTGCTAGAAATCAAGGTCTTTAGCTAGATACGGATTTAAGATTCAGAATGCACGTCAATAGCTATATAAGAAAAGCATACGCAAATTTCAAAATGCTTTTTCTTTATCGTCATATAATAGATCAAAAAACAAAAATTTTATTGTGTGATACTATGGCTCTGTCATTTTAATTATTGTGATGCCCTTTACGGTCCCTGAATAGATAACTCAGATGCCAATCAAATTCAAAGAGCTCAAAATTCTTATCTGCGTTACATATACGGTATTAGAAAATACGAAAGGATCAGTTATAAATTAAAGGAAGCTAACTGGTTAAGGTGATTACAGCACCCCTTATAAATTTCGGACAAACATATCTCAAAAAGTAATATTTTTAAAAATTAAAATTTTGGCAAAATAAATTAGACAATAATATCTAGAATATGCATATATTTTAAAGTTTTAATTCCTTCCAAAAAAAATCAAAGGGCTTTAAATTTTGAAATATCAATTAAAATAAATGCATTCCTCACAACAGCACTATTCCTAATATAATCCCCAAATTTAAGCTCTTAATCTCTTGGTAATGATTTTTTAAAATTCGTCGAAATTAGTGGCTAAAACGCCTTGTTAAGTGCTGCTTTCTGGTGTAACGCATCTGTAACTATGGTATCGTATACTCTGAGTCATCATTCGTTTTTTGCAGCAAATTACACGTTTACACCAAGTACGTCACATCAAGTAATTGTCATTCATTGGCTGTATTTTTGTCACAACTGCCCAGCTAGCACACTGACGTCACTGCGACGTCATTTTTTGGTGATAATTAGGTAGTCCCCACATGCTTTGATTTTCTGTTACTATACGGAGAATGGTCGCACTGCGCAGCTTTCTGAGTGCCTTTTAAAAGGAGATAGAAAACTCCGCCATTTTGATGCCTTATTACGTGTTGCCTACATCTTGGCGCAATATTTTTAATATTTTGCTTGCTGCTGTCAGTGTCAGTGAATATTATTTTTCGAGTCACAGTTTATTGCTAAAGAATCAGCTCACTCGGACCAGTTGAATGTTCCAAAATAACATCCACTCCAGGGATACAAATTCAGGATGCGCAGAAGACTGCTGTTTTATTATAGGCGGTTGTCATATATTGTATTATCCGAGTTGCGCAGTGTATAAACTGGAACATTGAGATCAAAAGTGCCGACGCAGAGTGAATGAACGTGGAGTGAACTGATTCTTTAGCTATAAAATGTGGCAAGGCATCAAAATGGCCGCGCCCTATGTTGGGCGTGTCGGACCTCTCTCTTGCACCGTATAGTAATCAAAGTATGTGGTAGTCCAGGACGCCAGACAACTTAAAAATTACATCTCAAAGACGTCATAAATGTGGAGGTAATTTTCTACGTCATATATACATCATAATTTGGTCATTTATTTTTAAGTTAACAAAGTTGGTGATTATATTTTTCCAGAATGACAAGAACAACAGTTTGCTGCCCTTCAAGAAAAAGTTGTGAATTTTATATTTTGACGCCTGGTCACTGATCGGGTGAGGGCTAAACAAGAAAATGCAAAGAAGAGAAAAAAAGAAAAAGTTTAGTTATGTTAACATTAACATGATGTGATCGGTGTGTTTCAAAAAAGCTGGGTCTTATAGTCTTAGTTTTGTTGTTATTGGGTAAGATATTAATAATAATACTCTCCCTAATTCACCCCCTTACGAGTGAATTGTATCCCCGAAAGCTGAGCTTGTCCAGGGAAAGGGACGGATATTATTATTATTTTGCCGTGGCGCTCCGGGGCGACTCAAAGTCGATTGATAGTACCATTAGACTTACAGGTGAGGAACGCCCGGAAAACCCCACCCACCATCATCGAAAACGGTAACGCATGGCGATTTTAACAATCTGGATGTCATATCAACAGAAATTAAATTTCTGCCAATACGGTATATATCAAATCCTATAGAGAACCATGCAAATAAATTATCATGGTCTTCCGTAGAATTCGAAACCCGTGTCTTCTTTACCACAAAATTGGCTCTCAAATAAGTGCGGCGCCGTAGACACCTACGCTACCGTAGTCCTTATGTTATGTATTTTATTAGAGCATACACCTCGACAAGAGAAGTTTATTAGACACCCTACAGGAAATTATGTCTGTATAATGCTCTAACAATGGATGTGTAAAATATAAGTAATCGATTTATTTATAAAGAACTTACTTTTATTGCAGTAAACATTTTTTTCTATACCCACATGGATATTAGCTTATCTACGCACAAATTACACGAAAAAGTATGCAATTGCCTTCAACTGAACAAATATATTTCATATCCACTCTATGTAGTGAGAACACTGCAAAAAAATGAAATCCACCAATCACCGTTCATATTTTGATCAACCGGCAAGTGACATTTTTTTTTGTTTTGTTGGTTATGACAAACGAATGGGTACGTTCGAAAACAAAATGATGTTTATAGTACTTCTCGTGGATACTTTTTTAGTAAGTTACTTTATTACGTTGTGTTATCATAATAGGCAGGTTAAATACGTAAGTAACAAACAGATGTTTCGCGAGATTTTGATTTCCCTCAACAACTTCTCATGAACGTTGCAATTACGTTGTATGGTAATGTTTTTACGTTCCCTTAAAACAACATCGCCGAAAGGCTTGGCAACGTTATGTGCTAGCTGGGCCTACACTTGGCCAACAGTTTACCATAAAATGGTGTCTTCTCACGAAAAATGGTGCCAGCTTTTTAAAGAGAATGTACCACGTGTGAAACATCAAAGAAAAGGTAATTTTTGTAGATAATGTAACACTATAAGTAATAAGACCCTAATCTTCAATTTTAGCTTTCTCTTGAGAGGAAGAAAGTATTATGTAATCAAAAATGTGACATCCTCGGTGACATATTATATGAACACTAACATCGGGATTTGGAGTATTCGTACCAATACTGCTGCATTATGTAAAAATAAAAATAACTTTTCAATGATATTAACTTAATTACATCACAATATTAGTTAAAGTTTAAATCATAATAAAAATTCGTGATAAATGTTTCAAATGATTTTGTTCTGATGCCTTACGACTATAATCTTAGAGTTTAACACTTTTTGCTTTATTGTGCTTCACACATCACTAATCACCTGATATCCTTAATACCCTGTATATTAAAAAGTCACGTGTGAGACAGGGTGACGGTTTGTCAGCAAAATCTAAATAATAATTTAACATAGCTTTGGACAGTGATGAAAGATTGAAACTTCAAAGGAATGTTAATCAACGTAACGATACATGGCGAATTCAATTAGATTTCCCCTTGCTGTATCGATCAACTGATTGTTTATTTTTGTTATTAGTGTTGCGGCGTAGAAAATTGTTAAAATAAAAGGATTAGAGCAGTTTCAAAACGTACGAGTTTTATTTTTTTGTATGAAATCCAATTCGTCTGGTAGGAGTAGATAGATAGATATTTAGATACAACGGTTTATAACAAGTCAGAAAGAAAAAAAAGAAAAATTTGCACCACTGGGTAAACACAAGTGTCCACAACACTTAGCCATGCAGTAGAAGAAAAATCTACAATGTGTCTGGATATAAAAAAAAATAATACTATTACCAGGTGAGCATTCAATTATTCATTTTGCCTGAATTTTTGAGCTCTAAATATTTTTATATTAGCATAAAAAAAGTCAAAATTTACAGGCATTTTAAACTTTAAGAGTCAATAACCACAATGCGTTGGTCAAAAAAACTAGTAAAATATAAAAAATTATATACTTACATAAAATAATTAACTTCTTAAAAAAAAACCGAAATTTTCACAAATTACCTGTTTTTATTGTTTATAAATGGCAAAAACAAAATTATTAATGGTCAAGAAATAATAATAAATCTACTGAGGGAAAAATTTGAGAATTTTGAAAAACAACGTACAGTGTCATATGTAAGCGTGTCGAAACCAAATCCATTAAATACAACACTCAAGTCAATTAAACATGGCATACCAAAAATAATAATAAAACCCAAACAAAATCAGACAACGTAACAAACCAAAAAGGACATAAGTACAAATGTGAACCCAGCCGAACTCATAATTGATATCGCTAACATTAAACCAACAAAAGATGGCAAAATGGAAGTTAAATGTCAAAGAAAAAGAGAATTAGAAATTTTAAAAGAGGCACTACACAACAAATTTAGTGATAAATATGAAATCGAAGTTAGTAAATTAAAACAGCCAAGAATAAAAAAAGTACACCTGAAGAAATTAAAAAAAATATTGAAGTACAAAATAATATAAGCAGTGTATTCAAAGTAGAGTACATAAAAAAAAAAATAAAAAAGAAACACACTATTTTTGTAGTATTCACAGCAACTGCATTTCACCAAATTCTAGAGTCCAAGAAAGTATGCTTAGGCTGGGAAAGGTGTATAGTTTACGAAGATTTAATTGTCCCTAAATGTTACAACTGACAACAATATTACCACAAGAAAAATGAATGAAAAAATAAAATGGTATGACCAATATGTGAAGAGGAACATGAGAAGAATATGTGTCCCAGAAATAATTGTGATTATTCAAATGGAAAATACAATTCTAACTACGCCACTGATCATCAAAGCAACAGTTTGCTCAATATTGAAATTCCACACGGAACTCATAAGAAGTAAAACAAATTATACTGAGTAAAAAAAAGACAATAATTTACATACTTTTCAGTATCGTCAAATATTTACTCTGTTAAATTTTTTTAAATTAATTATTTGCTCTATAAATGGATAATCCAGTATCATTGTCTTAAATGCTTGCCGATAGGCAAATGAAAGCTAAAGATATTGAAGAGTTTATTTAAAAAGTTAACACACTATAATAGAATAAAACACCCTCTTCTTCAAATTTTGCATTTAAACATGGGAAGCGCCTTTAAAAATGTTGATGCATTTTTGGTATTTTTGACTGCAAGCAAGCAAACAAATATTGATATTGATATTGATAATTTTAGTTGAAACAAGGTTCGTACACGTTGTGAATGGTTTGAAACTATATTTAACAGAAGTTCTTTGAGTCAAAATGACGAACTTTTAATGTTTCAAGCGAAAAAAAGAAATGGCAAACTATTGTAATGACTATTTTATCAATATAGGTCAGAAAATGGCAGATAAAATCAATGATGCTCCTTTAAATGTAAAATTAACCTCCCCGCAACTAAAGCAATCTACAGTGAGCATCATAAGTCCCCCTAACTAACTCGTTACTGGAGTCTTGTTAGAAAAATCGCCGAGACACGTCGATTTTTGATTTCTACAATGTACATTTTTGTATGAATAGTTTACCCTTAATTTCATCCCTTACTGGAGGGGAGCAACCCTTTCGAAAAATTTAAATGGCATGGGGTGGTGAATGATAGCTCATTTGAAAGGGGGTTTTATTCTTTATTCAACCGTTTAAAAATTTTTGAAATTTGATTCATAACGTGTTGATTTATTTATGTTTAAAAATTACAAAACATCACAAATAGGAAAGCAACTAAACTAACAGTGACCTTATCTAATGGCAAAAAGTCTTACTTCCATACTACATATCCATCAGCTTGATTAATACATTCGCCAAAATATTTAAAAAATGTGCAAAAAAATGCTTTATGAACATCTGTCTAAAATAAGATTTTATGTGGAAAACAGAAGGTTTTATCGCAGGTATTAGTATCAACGAGGCAATGCATGACCTTATAAATATAATAAAAACGAATCTACATGATGGTATTTCTCGATCTTGCAAAAGCTTGCAACAACTTCTTAAGGTTCTTGAACAATATGGAATTAGAGGCATCGTGTTAGATTTATTGTCTAGTTTCTTTTGATGTTAAACTGGATACACTTCTCGATGGCGTGAATTACCGCCTGGAAGATGCTTGGGTATTTTCCCAAGCTTTCAGAGTGCTTGGTTTTCGGCCCACACACTCCTATTCCAGTTCCTTCTATGGTTTTGGAACCGTCCGTATACCACTGAATAGCATGTCTTTCGGTTGCAAGCGCGATGGATTCTTGGCCTCATTTTTTCTTGCAGCCCAGCTCTGTGGTTTTGAAGTTTTTCACAAAACTGTACTTCTCTAGCATTTCATCCTGGGGCATGTCCAGAAGCAAGTAGACTTTCATCTGATTACTCCGTTCCTGATCATTCTATATCGTGTCCTTTTTGCAACATTATCTATCATCAAATGTAGAATGATGAGGTTTAAGATCACCTCCATTTCTGCCGTAGGACAGGTTCTCATTGCATCAGTAATGCAAACACAGGCTAGTCTCTGTACTTTTGAGATATTAGCTCTTGTAGTAGCTAAATTAGTTCTGTTACTCCAGGCTATAGCCCCGTAAGTGATGATTGGTCTCACTATTGCAGTATACATCCATCGCAGTATGTTTGGGTTACATCCCCATCGTTTACCCACAATGTTCCTGCATTGCATTAGTGCTTTTGTGGCCTTATTTACTACTTCTTTTTCATGTGTGTTCCAGAGAAGTTTGTTGTCCAGAGTTAGGCCTACATATTTGACTTCATTTTTCCATTCTATATCTATCCCGTCTAATTTAACGGTTTTGAGATTGTTTTCTTTTCCTTGAAAAGGCTACTAGTGTTGTTTTTGTAAGGTTTATATTAAGTCCAACTTCACGGCACCATCTTTTGGTATGTTCTAGTCCTCGTTGGACTATATCACACAGGATATTTATAAACTTGCCTCTAGCAAATATGACTATGTCGTCGGCATAACCTTGACAGGGTATGCCGAGGTCAGTCAATCTGCATAGAAGTTCGTCTACGGTTAGGTTCCACATTAGTGGGGATATAACTCCTCTGGTTGTGCAGATGGAGATGGTGTCCTGCCCTATCTGTGTCTCTGTAGTTCTCGTAGATAACAGCTAAGCTATCCATCTACATGTGATGTTATCTAGTCCTCTGTATGCACGTGCTCTTTTGACAGATTCGTTTGGCGTGTTGTCAAAAGCTCCTTCTATTTCTAGAAAGGCACACACGACCGTTTCTTTGTTTGTCAGTGCATCCTGGATTACGTCAGTCAACTGTACCAACTATGATATTGTTACGCAGCACCCTGCAGTATCCTGCGGCTATCATAGGAAACGTACAGATAGAAAAAGAAGTGGAATATTACTCATCACTCTACAGTGCGCTGCGGTCGTCATAAGTAAAAGTACAAGTAAAATAATATTCCAGAAATGTCCAGAAATGTCATTACCCGTCAAGAACATTCTAGATGACAGGTCGCGAAGGTTCGAGAAGGTCAAGAAAGCTATATAAGTCGACGACCTGACGTCAGAGTTTGGTTTTATGATAGACGTTATACATGAATGTTATCAGTTGTAAAGTTATTGTCAAAGTTGAATTATAGTTATTGTAAAGTTGAGTTCGAATAAATTGTGAAACCAAAAATCAGTGTAACAATATGAACTAAAATGCTTGATTTTTTTAATAACATTTTACTAAAATAATTACATTTTCAATAACGCAAATTTTTTAAATGTCATTAACATAAATAAAAAATATATAAAAAAATTCTAATAACTATTCTAAAATAAATTAGTAGGTGTACATTCAATTATTTATATTACATATTCATTTAAAACTATCAAAATAGTCATTTTAGTTGGGATACTAGGCGAAAATACCACATGTAATGACGGATATGCAGCTCCTGCAACAAAAATACATTTATTCATTTTTTTATTATGAGTGTTAACTAACAAATCTAGCATGTACTGTCAGATTCTGGAAATAAAGGTACTATTATTGGGCACTACAACTATAATATGTATGATCGGTCTGTTACTATAAATTAAAGACACAAGTGGATAAAGGTGTCATGTCACATTTTTTTAAAAACGATTTTTATGGCTTAATATACTTAAAATATAGGTACTATAATTTTTGTTTGTGATAGTTCTGATTTTCAATTTTGATAAATGACGGCTATTCATCAGATAGGAAGGTATTATGAGCCATATATCATAATGCAATATGCAATTGTAAAACTTTAAATTTGTTTTTCTCGAAATAATTTATTTGTGACATGACACTTTTATCCACTCGTGTCTTCAATTATAAATTGTGAGCTTGAAATATGTATAGTCCAATCAAATTAAACTTCGAGAAAAAAAATTGTTAATAGGACTTTCATCATGAATGTAAATAATAAATAAAAGAAAAATGCAACCTGTGGGGGTTTATGTAATGTTTTAGGTGGTTGAAAAGGGATGAAAAATGATATTATCGCGATTTCCAGCAAAAGTTGACGTCAAAAATTTATAATGCAAAAGTTATAGATCAGGCAAAATCTACAACTTTTGTATTCTCTAATTTTTCAATAAAAATACAAAAGTTCGTTTGTATTGTTTTTGATTTCGAATTTTATTTTTCCTTCTTCCAAAAATAATTTAATTTTGATGAAATTTAGTGAAATTATACCTTTGTCTTAAATAAGAAAACACATTTTTTAAATAAAAAATACAAAAAATTTCGAGATATTAATTTTTTAGGCCAAAAACACTTTTTTTTTAAAGAAGAAATACGGTGAAAAATTATCGTATCAAGTTCTTCAGGTACTAATTTTTTTCGTTCTGACATGTAGTTTTTGATAAAATAAAACAAATATAGTCACGATTAAAAAAAAAAAAGCTCAAAAAGGGATAAAAAACAAAAAAAAAAAATAGTAATAATGAAATTATTCCTTAATTATTGTTACAATTTAAAAAAAAATAAAAACTAATTTTACCGTTCAATTGTAAGGAAAAATATAAAAGTATTTTTTTTATTTTTTGATTAATATTTTTATTTTTGTATACACACTTTAAGTGGAACTAATTCGCTAGAGCCAGATTATAAAATATTTGGATAAAAAGCTAAATTGAGTTTGTTGGGCTTTCTCATCATATTAAAAAAAAAATTGTTTCACTCTTTTTAATGGGTGAAACCTAACCCACCTTAATTTTTTTAAATGGGATGATACTACTTGTGGCATTTTGTTGAAAAACTCTTTTAACATGAAAATTGCCATTATTTTTCTCATTTTAATTTGATAGCGAATACTCAGTTTTCCTTAATAGTAAAGCTGACCAACCTTACACAAAAATCAGAATTACAAATAGGTAGGTTAAAGGTTGCATAAATTTTAAGATTCATGCCCTCAAATAAATTTTCGTAACATTTTATGGTCTATTTGTATTTTTGATTTTTATAAAAGTTTTTTTTATTAAAATGAGAAAAAATTGCATAGGTAATTTTCTTCTTAAAAGAGCTTTCGAACAAGGTGCCACAAGTAGTATTATTCCATTTAAAAAATAATGAAGTTAGGTTTCATCTCTAAAAGGGATATTTTTTTTTTAATACGACTGGAAAGTCTACAAAAACTCGACAATCGACCTGTTTCTGAGTTTTATCCAAATATTTTATCCTGCGGCTCTAGCGAATTAGTTCCAGTTAAAGTCCCACCCTGTATACAAAAATAAGAATTCTGGTCAAAAAATAAATAAAAGTTGCTTTTTTTATTTTTTTTCGACACAATTGAATGGTGCTATAAGTTTTTTAATTCATTGTTGCTCTTGTGAATTTTTGTTCTTGTACATGTTTTTTAATCGTGTTTTTGATACCTGAAGAACGGTTAAAATATAATTTCACCAAATTTTATTAAAATTAAATTAGTTTTGAAAGAAAGAAAAATATAAAAAAAATAATGAAAGAACTTATGTTAAAAAGTGACCTTTATAAAAGATGTAGATTTTTGCTTGATCTACAAATTTTGTAATATAAATTTTTGTTTTTGACGTCAGCTTTCGCCGGCAATCGCGTAATTACCATTTTTCACCCCTTTTCAATACTCTAAAACTTTACTTCAACCCTCTCAGTTGCATTTTTTTATTTACTGTAAGACCCTCTATCATTTACACTTATCAAAGTCCTGTTAACAATTTTATTTTTTTCCATCTAAATTAGTGTTAATTCGACTGGTCTAATATACGACGATGATAGCCTGCCTTAAACCACCTCTTGTCACAGATACGCCGGTACAACTCTTGCGAGCATTACTTTATTCGTCTCTGTCAGTCTTTACATTATCTTCCTTAATTGTATCTTTACTCTTTTTCTTTATACTTCATAATCTCTATTAGGTATTTTTTTCGTTACTTTAACCCATTTCGTTTTGTCGGCCATAAGTTTGGATATAATATTTTCAGGGGTTATTTCAGCATCTAGTGATAATTTTTTTACCTGTTTGTATCTTGCTCATCTGTTGCATTTGAAAAATGTGTGTTCCACCTATCCTCGTCGTTACAGTATATATAATTACTGTCAGGTGTCTTACCAATTCTGTAGGTGTAAGCCCTGAAAGAGCCGTGTTTTGTGAAAAATTGGCTCAGATAGTAATTTGTTTCCAGTCTAACCAATTTGTGATATTTGGAATTAACCTCCTCATCCTAACAGCTTTGTTAGTATTGCTGCTCCACCTATTCTGCCAGATATTTATTGATCTAAATCTTTCGGATCTTTTAACTTGCTCTTTCATCTACAAGTATATCCAGAGGGATACACCCAGTGATTGCTTGCAGTGTTTCTCCTGATACCGTTCTGTACGCGGCAGCTACCCTGAGTAACATTTTTCGCTGTACTCTTAACACCAGATTCTTATGTTTGTTTTTTCTTAGTACTATAGCTTATATTGGTGCCGCATACAGAACTGTTGATTGCACCACCACATACATCAATTGTCTTCTGGTGCTGCTTGGTCGTCCCATATTAGTTAAGATTCTTGATAGAGCTGTCACTTGTTTCTCTGCCTTTCCTGCTATCTTCTTGATATGTATATTAAAAATGCCGTTATTATCAATCCACCCCCAAGTATTTAAATTTTACTGATATTTATTTTTCCAAATACGGATCACCTTACTAAATTATTATCATTATTATTGTTATTATTACTAATATTATTATAATAAGACAAATTAAGTAGTAATATTGCTTTATTTTGTGATATCTAACTTGTATGCATTTAATCACACAGGCTGCTACTCTGGCTGCTAGTTTCAGCTTTATCTGCCTTAACTGGAGTAATGACAGTTCCCTAATTTAAATTGAATCCCTTCTCTAACTCTCTTACCTTAGATAATAATGCTTTTGGTTTTTTCTTATTTCAAGTTCATGTGTTTTCATTCATGTGAGTCCATTAGTGCCCAACTAGCCTTTTGAATTAAGTCCTCTTTTTGTTAGCCTTAACGATCAGGGCAAGGTCATCGACATAGGCAACTGTGTTGCATCTATTACCTTGGTCTTGTATGAGGATCCCATCATACAGGAAGTTTCACAGTGTCGAACCAAGGACCGAAACCTTTGGGACTCCGTGGGTCATTTAGATCTCCTGGGTATCCACTTGCAGTGTTCTGTCTCCCAATGATGTTAATTAGATATTGACTTATCTCTGTTTCCTGTAACTTGTTCATTATTAAACTCCAACCAGCCGTGTTAAATGCGTTTCTCACTTATATAAGAATAAGTGTACTCCGAGAAATTTCCGCCCTTTACCAGATTCATTACAGATTCTATAGCATCTACTGTTGATCTACCGCTTCTAAATCCAAATTGTGCTCCAGAGATAGCTTCTCCTCCAGCTCTACCTCAAGTCTTCTTCTTATTAGTTGTTCAAACAGCTTTCCCAATATATTGACTAGACAAATTGGTCCTTCGGGATTAAGATAACCTTTGCTCTCTTCCATGCAATAGGGAAGTCTTGCAGATCCAACATACCATTGAATATATTCAGCAATTTTTAGCGAAAACTCTTCCGTAAAAATACCATTTAGACCAGCGGCCTTGCCTGTTTTTAATTTTTCTTCGGCTTCCTTAAGTTCCTGAACATTAAAGTGCCTAGCAATAGTTGGTTTATACACTCAAAAAAGAGTTTTTAACATTCTTTAATTTTTTATCTTTTTCCAGCTCGTACGGAAAGTTAAAGCACGCTATACTGTCAGTAACTAGTTTGTAGCCTTGTCCCCAGACGTCTTGTTCAAGTTGAGCACAAAGGTTCTTCCAACTTTCTCTTTTCGCTTTTTAATTTCCTCTTTCAAGTCTTTTCTAGACTTTGTATATTCGTCTTCTAATCGCGTAGTCACTACGTTGTTTTTTCTTGTTCTAGATCTTGACAGTTTCCTTCTTGCTGCATTACATTCTTTCCTTATTCTATTTATGATTTCGTTCCACCAGTAGGGTTGCATTCTTGGGGTGCCTGCATGTACCTCCAGGCTTGCATTCTGTGCGTTTTTTATGCAGTTCGTAAAGCTTTCTACCATATTGCTAGCATTTGAGTATGTGAGTTGCAGAGAGCATCTCAACTCCTCTTGATCTAAGAGTGGTTTCCTTTTCCATGAGTATAATTGTTTTTCGGTTGATTTTTGGATTACAAAGCATATATATCTGTGGTAACCGAGTTATTCTTTATTCCACACCAGCCAGTTTTGCACAATTCTTGATATATTTGCGGTCACGATTGTAATATCTATAAATGAGTTTTGAGCAGCCCTTACAAAAGTAGGAAATATTCCATTATTGTGGACAGTCTACAAGATAGTCTCCACTGTGATCTGACCGAAAATTTCCACAGGTTATTGATTTCGCGTTAAGGTCTACCGCAACAACTGCTTCCATTTTTTTTCGTTAATAACCTTCTCCATGATGGTATCAATATATGCCTTATACCTTAATTAGACACATCCTTCACTTGTGGTATGCGTTACTGTTTCTGTTTTTTAGGTAAACAGCTGTATCGATAATCCTAGGGGACTATGATCTACCTATTAAAGCGTACTGTTATATGCATGTTTCTATTACACCTTGTTAAATTTGTACTGTGCCGAGTGGCGGTTTTACCATAAAATAAGAATTAGATTAACAAAAACTTCTTTATTCCATTTTTAGAAAACTAATTGAGTTTTTACAAAATTAAAAGTCAGATTCCTAAAAACAAAAACTAAATCCTTGGTAACCCAAAATGCATTGCCACCGGCCACAGTACCCCCTACCTAAAGGCTTGGCAAGAGATAGCTTCGAAATCTTACTGAGTGTTTTGTTGTCGGACATATAGTGTTTTTACATTTAAGTGGATGTTCACTCTGATCTGCATAAAAGGCCGGTTTCAGTCTGTCTATGGAGACCTTGATTCCTGCGCCATTTACTTCGATTTTAAATACGTTTTCGGAACGACTTAAAACCTTATAAGGCCCAGAAAATGGTTGATGGAGGGGCTTACGGACTGAATCGTTTCTTAACAACACATGGCTGGATTTATGAAGAGCAGTCACACTTTGCTGTGATTAAAGGTAGAAACTGGACGAAGGTTTCGCATGTGTGACTTTCTGTGCGAAGGCAACTTCGTTATAGTCTTCCGCACTGTCGACAAAAAATTATCCTAGATTCCTCAACGGCGTACCAAAAACCATTTCGGCAACGGAACATCACAGATCTTTCTTAAAACAGCTTTGAAATGCTAATAAGACCGTAGGAAGAATGGCTACCCAATTTTCCGTTTTGTGACACAGCTTTTAAAACTTTATGCCAACGTTCTAATAGACCATTGATCTGCGGATGATATGCAGCTCCTCGACTCCTTTGGATTCCAACTAAACTGTTAAGTGCTCTCAGTAGTCTAGACTCGAACTGTTTACCTTGGTCAGTTGTAATGGTACAAAGCGATCCAAAGGTACACACCCAATCGGAGTAAAAAGCTGATGCGACTGTTTCAGCTGTTATATCTGCAAATAATACAGCAAATGACCATCTAGAAAACCTGTCAATCATCGTTAGACAATATCTATAACCTTACGAACATGGAAGTGGTTCCACAATGTCTTAAGTGGATGTGTTGAAAACGCTTATTTGCAATATTCTGAAGAACGCTTTTATTGTGCTTTTGAACTTGACAGGCTAAACAAAATTTTGTCAAACGATTCTTTGTCGAATTAAATTAATCGTTCTCCGTGCGCCAGGGTGGGCCATTCTATGACCCATACTAAATATCTTGTTTCGAAGACTCTTGGCTGCAAAAGGTCGAATTTTATCTTCGGAAACATCACAGTAGATCCCTTGAGAAGAGTTAAAAGGGGTAAATAACTGAAGTTTCAAAAAGCTGTTATTTGTTTTTAACAAATCTTGAAGTTCTTGATCGTTATTTTGTTCTCTTGCTAACTCTTCGGGTTCAATCACTGGCGCTCTCAGACTGTAATAAAGTATAAGTGATAAAGCATCACTACTAATGTTTTACTCTTTTTCACCATCGTTATATCTTTTTAACGTACAATATTGTAGACATATTTCGCAGTTCATGCTAGATCAGATCTTTAAAAAATAAAATGTCTTACCTTCTACCAACACCGTCTGTTACATCCACAACTTTTGGCGCCTTTTGTTTTGCTATTTGATTTGTCTGTTCAGTTTTCTTGGTTTTCTTTTTGCGTTGTTCCTGTAGGAATTAAACAAAAAAAATTAAGGACTGCAATACAGTTTTTACAAAACCATCGAATTTAAAATAGATTGATTTTTAAGATTTTTAATTTATTTGGTAGCATGTACGCTTACTTCTACAACTTCTCCAATTTTTAATCTCTTGAGGTCTTTTTTAGCATCTGAAGAATGTCCGAAGTTGTCAAATTCCTTTGTTGCATCTTTTCCGGCCCATTCCATAATAAGATCTGCTCCACCAGGATGCTGAAATAAATTAAAAATTTTATTAGGTATATATATAGTAAATGTACAAAAAAATGCATCATATTATTGATTTAACTTCTAATGACAACAAACAAACGAACACAAATAGAATGTGTTGTAGATTGTTCGGAACGCTTTGTGTGACTGTGCTAACAAAATAATAACCATTACTACGAATTCTTAATTGTTAAACAGTTATAGCAAAACTACAATAAGGGAGAAAAGAGAAAAGATCGGTCCATCCAGGTTAAATAGACTAATATTGTTCCCAGATGGTTGTGAGCAGCTTTAGTTTTGGATGTACACATAAAGCGCATAAATGAAGTTTGAAATTCCATCTAATATTATCCTCTGGGCAGTAGTTTTGAATTTCTCAGAAATAATATTTCTAACTGCGATTTTTATGAAGCACGTCTCATGGTTTCTCTAATCAGCCATCAACCTTAAATCAAAAGGAAGACTGTTACTGAAAATACACATACTAGAGACAAAGTACGAGACGAATAACTATGCTTGAAAATTATTCAATTATATATCATACGGTTTTCTACTATTTTACTTATTTCTCATAAATTGTTCTTGGTCATACACCATGAAAGTGAAAGCAGGGAGAGCCACCCTAGACATTGCCACATCAGAAATTATTTTCCGAATGCTTGATATTTTTCTTCGTCTAACCAATTAGAATATAAATAAAAATATAAACTAAACGTGAAAAATGAAAGTAAATAATTGTCAAATTAAAACAGCAAATAATAATTTATTTTCGTTAACTGTTCAGAAATACGCTCATAGATACTTTAGTTACTTTATTTATAATCCACATAAATAACCTCGTATACATAATTTCTATATATTTTATTATTCATTCAGTACATTATATCATAGAATTTAAAAATATTTGAAGACGGCTCCCTGCATAACAACAGTAAATATTATATATAACGATTTTTCTAATTCCAGGAAGAAACATATTTGTGCAACTTTGCGCACCTGCATGGAAAATTACCAGAAATTTTAGTACTAATGCTAGCTTTGTCACACTTATAAATCTGCTTTACTTGCGCTAACATAAGTATAGTTAAAACACATACACAGCTACGAACGCAATATTCCATCCTTCTCTGAAAAAGTAAATCATGCTAACATCAGACGTCTTCGGTTTCTCCCGTCGCGAACTCGACGCTAATTTTGAGATGTATTAAACCTGCTAAATCATAAATTAAAGTACTCGTATCTTTTCACTATGTAAAATTGTTGTAAGCTGAATAAAGTTGTTAATTGGAAAAACACATTTAGTTTTATGATAATCTAACAAGAATCTGGCAGATTAGTTGCACACATCATGCTATTCTACTAGTTACACAGTCCGTTGCACCAGCTGATGGAAAGACAACCCTTCTTTCTGCGACGGAGAAAGTCGCAGAGACCATGGTCCTTTTTCGATCCGGATTTAGAAATCAACGTACAGTCAAGAAAAAAGAAGCACCACACCTTTGAAGATAGAAAATAACGATATCTTTCCGTATAATTTTTTGTTCTTTTTTATAGACTTTAATTGTTATTTTTTGACGCATTTTTACTTTAAAAGTAATTCTTAAAGTATCTTTCTAAAAAAATTTAGCTCTATAATTTTTATTGGTAAATTAAACATTATCAATAAAAAAAATTCGTTACAGTGTGTCTGGAGTCTAAAATATTTAAACCGAGGTCCCAAGAGAATTTGTGTGGAGACCACTTATGAAAGGAAACTATTTTTGGCGTTATTTAAAAAACTTTAAAAATGCTCACATTTTTGATATAAAAGTGTCATCCCAGATTTTAACTGACCGGGGCAAGTACACCTTTGCATATTTTAAAAAGCACGAGGAACGAATTAATACATGATTTGAAAGGGTTTTAAATTCTATTTATTTTTTTTATTCTTTTTAGGTGATTTAAATATTTCAAATATTCGCTATTTTGAACTAGTTAATATTCCGCTCTAAGAGGGGGAGTATTTGAAATATTTAAATGTCTATATAATCTTAAAAAATTGACAAAAATTATTTTGCTGTCAAATAAAGAAACATTCTTTCAAATGAGTTATCGATAATACTATTTAAAATAAGATTCCAGGTAGTATCTACCACAGGCAGAGGTTGAAATCTGTGACGACATTTTTATTATAAAAATAAAAATTTATGTAACCGAGCATTTTTCACAATTTTCTAAAATAACGTAAACATTATTTTGTTTCATAAGTGGTATCCCACTGTATAATATACAAATATTTTCTTTTAAATTTTTCGTAATTCTCACTAAATAACGTACAGCGCCACCTGCTTTCACCTTTCATTGCGTAGAGAGAGAAAGCATCTTATCTTCGGCAAAGTTTACATTAAATTTGTCCGCAACATATTTCTGACAGTACGCTCTTCCTATGTTGTCAGATCTCTTACATTAAATTATCTTGCATTCAATTTTTATTAAAAATTTATCATTTCCTTAATATAATCTATTAAATATAGAAAATTAAAGAATTGAAAGCATCAATGTGAGTTTTTTATTCAAACCAATCACTTAAAATTTTAGTTACCATATTTAACACGTATATCGTATGTGGATATTGAGCATTCTGGTTCATAACCCTTAGTTTGGTAACCTAAGATATTTCGTTGACAGCTTTAAGTGCCAGTTCAAAATTATTGTGCTTTTATGTGTTTTTTTGAGATTTTTCGAGAATAATTTAAACATAAAACTGTTTAATAAGGACATTGGTAAGAAAATGTATAGTGTGTCAAAATATTTGTAATGAAAATGTAATGCAATCATTTCATAGGTGAGATTTTGGTATATATAGGGAATAAGGTTTAATTTATTTAACTTTGCAAAGATATTTAATTAATTTTGAACTAATGAGTAATGTTGACCCACCCACGGTTCGTCATCGAAGTCGTATAAACGCGATGTCACCATACCACTTTTTTTTTTAATCTAACCTAACTCTAAGGTGGTGCCTCTGTAGTAGGCTCATTCTTTCCTGAAAGGTATAAATATTGTTGAAAATATGCCTGCGCTAAATTTTTTCACTCTTCTCTATCATAAGAAAGTTGCATTTATATATGGTGAACGTACTGTTTGATTTCATCTGAGATATATGTATCTACTTCTTTTATTATCTATAATAATCCATGATTTGTCTGTTTTATCTATTTCCCTAATATTATGGAAAATTTCCATTCTAGTTGGGATTTAGAAGAAAATTGAGAGACAATTGCTTGTTGAAAGACGGCATGGTGAACATAATCAACAAGTACAAAATATTATTGGATCTAGGCCTACTCTGCATGTTTTCCTTTATCCTATCGTGAGCCAGTTTCATGACTAACACAGTGCTTTTATTGATGTCATCTGACGTTTTCTTTTTATTGCTCTCTGCGTATTTATCATTTTATGGTTGTTAATATTAGCCCAGTATAAGTAATAATACAGTAACGACAGTTCATTGTTTATAAGGGGTCCATATTTTTCCGCGCGTAAATAAACGGCAAATACGTCAAACTGGCATATGTTGATTGTCAATGGATTAATGGTCGTTATTGTTTTGATTATCTGATTGGTTGTAATTTACATTATAATACATTATTATTATATTTAGACTTAGTTTTGTTTTTTATTTATTGTGTGATATTTTATTCAAACAGACAAAGAGACAAGATATTTTGAAGTTACTTTTCTCAGTGTAGAAATAAGCGGCAAAAAGTCAACTGTCAATAAAAATCTGACCACTCCGGCATCGAAGGAGTCGACCCAAGCTGTCGCTACTGTATTATTAATTATACTGAGATATTAGCTACATATTAAGGCGATTCCCAATGTTTTAGCAGAGCCCTATGTTGTCGATCACGTGATTTTACACCAAATTATCTCTTGCGAGATAATGACCAAATATTCAAAAAATTTTAAGACTAGGAGTATAAATAAAATATAGACAAATTAGGTAGTTTCTAACCATCTAGCTAAAAAATTTCAAAATTTCTTATATAATTTTTCTACCGCCCCTCGTATCTTTAAGCCGGAGTGCCAACTGGATATCAATGTACCCTCCTAAAGCATCATTTTCTGTTCTTGTTACGTGTGTTATCACGTTACTTATTTATTTCTAATTGTTTATATTTAAACATTGATTATTGAAATAAATATAAATCCTAAATTTTTATTTTATTGGGAATTGGGATTTCCCATGTCCAAAACCTTCACATTGGTAAACTAAATGAATTTTAATCGATGTACTCGTAAACAAAACGCCATAAAAATTTTAATCGATTAATAGTAATTGCATTTCTTAAAATATAGAATCGGTTGGGAAACCCAAGATTATTTTCTACAAAATAAACTTTGATATCTCCAATGAGTTTTAAGTATTTTAGAGTTTATAAACAAATGGGTTTACCAATAAATAACAATCTTTGTTTTTAAAATACTATTATTTTTTGACTTCTAGTTAATGTCATACATCAATAACTGTCCTGTTTCCCTAGCTACTGAGATTCGACCCCTTCGCTAAAGCGGCTACACGGGGTGTTAATTTAAAAACTACCCATTAGCAATATCCTCAAATAAAAAGGAATATAAAAAATTGCTTGTAGCAAGTAGATTTTTATTTTAAGGAGACATCTTTCTATCATATTCTCAAATGACAGACTTGATTCTCCTTCCCTCTGTCACACTAACCATTTAGATAGAGAAACTACAAAGCATGAAACATCATTTAGAAGGTAATTTATGGGAATTTATTATGGTACTTTTGATTTTAGCGCACTCTAGCGGGAAAAACATTCGGTTATGTATTGTAGAGTATGACACTTCATTTGAAAGCTAATTTTATTAGTAATTTAGTGGACGACATAATGAAACATAATTTATTGAAATATAACTTAAATAAGCATAAGAATGTTGCCATTTATGTTAGGATTAAACTAATTTAACTTTAATCGCAATCAACTAAAATAGCAAATGTATGCTGGCTTCAATTTCCGAAACTACCGATAGTTACTGTAACTAACTAGAAAGTATTTGAAACATTAAAATTTCTTAATAAATTTGCAAGATTTTAGAGATACCGTTTCATATATTTAATCAAAAAGGATAAAAACGATTTCTTGTATCCTAATATTCACTTATTGTGGATGGTTTGGTTTTAAAAATGTTTACAATAAAAATATTTCGAGTTAGGATATCTCACACCTTTAATGGATTTTTCACACCTACAGAATTTCTTGAAATCTTGAAATTTAACTCATGCTATTGTGGGAGCCAAGGGAGTAAGTATTTTTCCATTACACCATTCTTGTAAGTTTTTCAGGGTGATACAGAAAATGGGTTTAAAGTAATACAAGCAAAAAATTAAATTCTTAAAAAATATCATATTTTGAACTTAAATCTAGCTTGATATTTTGCAGAGACAAAACATATCGTCAAAGGTTAATTTTTCCATTGTACTATTCTTGTAATTATACAAGGTGATACCGAAAATTTAGTGCAGAGTTATACGTTCAGATGAATTAAATTGTTTTAATCTGAAAGATTTATTGTCAAATCTAATTTGGTAAAATTAAAATTATATCTCCATAAATAAGTAATTTTAAGAAGTATCACCAGAAATTTTATTTCACATTATTAGTCTAAGTATACCAGTTCAAAATATACGAGGGAAACGGGGCATTGTTCATATTGGCAAGACGATTGTATTAAAAAGGACAACTAGGAAGTTTGAATCTTGAGTATTGCTTAAATTTAATTAATATATATTTATTTATTTATTAATAAAACTCAAACAGGCCTTACGGCCTTTTTACATGAGTAGTACAATACATAATATACATAATAATATACAATATATATGTCATTATGACACTTTACAATTTTACTTGTATGAATGGGTTTGAATATCAAGACTACAAAGCTTCACAACAATCAGCAGAAACAGCATACATATTTAAGTACTTAAAACATTAAGGTACTCATTATGATTTCTTTGATACTGTTTGTAACTCACATGCCAGTCAAAGTTACACAAAGAATTAAAATTATTTGCGAGTCGAAATACAAATGAAAGAGGAGATTTTAGGGTACTATTGGATATATTGAATACAAAGGGAGACCTAGTGCGCCTAAGAGGAACATTAAATGGTATGAGTAGCAGTAATTCATTTGAGTTTACTTGATTATTTAAAATTTTGTATAAAAATGTCATCATAAAGTGTTTCCGTTTATTAATCAGTGAGGGTATTCCAAATTCTTGTCGTAACATAGATGTTCGTATGTAATTGTAGTCTGGCCAACGACGATATTTTTTGTCGTAAAGATACCTAAGAAATTTGTTTTGAATTTTTTCCAATTTATCCAAGTAAATTTGGGGTTGTTGACCCCAAATAATAGAGGCATATTCTAATTTTGTCCTAACTAGTGAGTAGTAGAGATATTTTATAGTATTTAGATTAGAAAAAACTTGAGTTTGTCTAATAATGAACCCTAATATACGGTTAGCACTAAGAGCAATTTTATTTATATGCGAACCAAACAAAAATTGATTGTCGTAGCTTACACCGAGGTCTTTAATTTCGGATCGTCTAGTTAAAATTTGTTGGTCCATCTTATAGTCAAATATAATAACATTGTCTCTTTTACGGTAAATTGTAAGTATGAAGCATTTCTTAATGTTAAATTTTAACTTGTTATTTTCACTCCACGTATAAATGGCATTGTTATCTTTTTGTAACGCTACACAGTCTCTAACGGTTTTTATGCTTTGATACATTTTAAAATCGTCAGCAAAAAATAAATATTTAGAGTGTTGTATATAAGAAGGGAGATCATTTATAAATAAAATAAACAACTATGGGCCCAAGTTGGATCCCTGTGGTACTCGCAAATTGGCTTCATACTTACCTGATGTATTTCCATTGAACTTGACTAAAAAATGTCTATTTTATAAATACGTATAAATAATAAATATATACAGGGTGTAACAAAAAGATTTACAGTAAAATTTAACCACAGTTTCTGGGGAAAAAAATAAGTCGATTTAAGTTAACTTGCTCATACATATAAAAATAGATAGTAAAAATCTTACAGGGTGTTTAAACAGAAAGTTAAGAAGTGTTTTTTTGTTCTTACTCTAACATTTTTATGAAAATATACATGGGGTGTACGAATACAATGACCACAAAATGTAGTCGGTAGCGTTTAAAATTGTTTTAATTCTATAGATTTTTAGAAGGGTTACACACTTCTTTGACCCCCCTACTTTTTTATGCAATGAAATTCAGTTAAAATGTTTTGATTTTTTTGCCTCTTGGTATTTGTTTATGAAAGCCTTAATTACTTAGTTATAGGCCCCTAAAGGAAGGTCATAGTGAGAAATACAATGAATATTTTACAACTTCAGAGATGATCGATATTACAAGGGAATTATTGTAAATGAAGTTATAAAATAGTAAAAAAAATAAATTGAAAAATTTCATTGTGAATATTTTTCACTATGACCTTCCTTCTGGGGCCTATAACTGAGCAATTAAGGCTTTCAGAAACAAATACTAAGTGACAAAACAAAATCAATAAATTTATAGAAAATTTTAGTTTTCAACTTGAATTTTAATTTACAATGGACTTGATTTATTTCTGCAATAAGAGTCCAATTACTAGCATTAACCGAAAATTAAGTAATTTTTAATGAGAATGAAATATTTTTCTATTAAACATATTTAATAGACCACGTTTTCTTGGTAAATATTAGTTATTTATGTACCAAGTCAGCAAAGTGATTCTTTATCGAACTAGTCTGAGATTATGAGCCAAACGAGAGAAGCGAGCAAGGTATATAACAGGCAAGTTAGTCAAAGACACTTTGCTGACGTAGTTCATATAAAATTTTATCTCCAACCGTAAATAATTTTAAATAATAAAAAAGGAAATTTTATAACATCTCATTTTAGTATGACATAGTAAACAAACAGAAAAATAACAGCGATTACAAAACAAATCAGTTACAGACTATTTCTGTCAGACGGTCATGGTCATGTTGATAAATATTAGCGGCAGATAAAATTTATGATTCTTACAGTGAGATAAATAAGTGTTTGTTTACTTCCGCAAATCGCTATGGTAATGCATGGCTTTATTGACGGTTGTCGATAAAAATTATTATTCATATTACTGCATATTGTAATAATAAATAGAAGAATGTTCAGCATCAGTGCGGTTCATTAAATATTCTTCATTAAAAAATATTTTTTCTAAAATCTACCGCCTCCTTCGAAGTGTTGCCCCGGGCGCCCTCCCTTCCTACGCTACGCCATTGTAAAATATACAATTTTTTATTCGACAAAACCATTTATTTTTAACAATTTAATCCATTTGTTTGTATGACTTTAAACTGAATTTTCGCTATCGCCCTGTATAGTTACAAGAATGATGTAATTTAACAAAATACTTTATTTGAATATCCCAATAGCATATTCAAATTTTAAGAAATTCAAATATCCTTTGCACTGATTGAATTAATTTACGTAGAAAATCATAATCTATTTACAATTTATTCATAACGCTACTTAATTTTAAATAAAACATAGGTACTCACCTCTTCTAAAAACGGCGAGACATCATACACATTGTCTCTTATAATAATCCACACTGTATTATCTTCTTGTTTACCATTGTACTTAGCGATTTGCTCAAGAGTGTAAAATTGAGTTTCGGTGGTTTCTGTAGTTGCTTCGACCATTTTTGTTTGGAAAAACTGAATTAAATGTTGAACCGATTTATCTTAAAATTGATTGTTTAATAGTTAAGACTTGGGATTAGCCACTCAAACCGATATTGTGTGTGACACAACATGAAATTAATGTTTGTACGCTATTTATAACGTAATATAACTAACGAATGACATCTTATCGGGGATTTTTCGATATCATGCTTATGTTTCAAAATAATAATTATTGTGTTTATATGAGAACAGAAACGTTTTTTTTTAAGATTTCAATCGTTAACGTG
This sequence comes from Psylliodes chrysocephalus, assembly GCA_927349885.1. Classification (NCBI taxonomy): domain Eukaryota; kingdom Metazoa; phylum Arthropoda; class Insecta; order Coleoptera; family Chrysomelidae; genus Psylliodes; species Psylliodes chrysocephalus. Next base: position 66,965,913 of record OV651817.1, read on the forward strand.
TGATGCGTTTTGAATAATTATTGTACTTTTTATTCTGTAAGAGCGGCAACTGGGCAAATTTTCGGAGGGGGCATTTTAGCTAAGACTATAAAATTATTCTACACTCAAACTGAACGTGTGAAATCGTGACTAGGGGAATGGTGGGAGGCGTGGGACACTTTTTACTTTAAATTATATAAATATAGAAAAAAAAATGCTTTTATTACTTTTATTATATTTATATGAAGCGTAAACATAATTCAGTGATTTGCAGCAAAAAAAGAAATTAAAAAATGCATTACAACAATATAAACGTCAAAAATGATCTTAACTGTCAAATGTCCCATACATCCCGATTATTCGGGTGATATGGGACACCTTATCGGGTGGAATGGGACTATTTGACTTCGTAACCTAATAAGTCTACATTAAATTTTAACAGTGACTCGCATCGTTCTGTACCACCAACAGATTGTGGCTTTGGTAGTTTTAAAATAATATCTCTTCCCTCTACAATGCTCACGTCAGGGACAGTAGGATAAAAAAAAAACTGTCTGATGCTGGTTTTTTTTCTTAAAAAAGTGACGCTAAACTCTAATTTCGTTATTTTCTCCTCTACTCTGCCTACGTAATTAATTATCTTTTTCTTTGTACAAAACTTTACTACCACGAAATCATCAATTTCTACAGAAGAGCGATGGGTGCAGACTTCTTCCCTATCAGATTCACTTATATCTAAGTCACTATCTTCGTAAGTTACATTATCACTTAAAGAAGGCTCACTATCACTCTCATATTTCACTTTCTTTTTTCTACAAACTTGCTTCGTGACTTTTCTTTTATTTCCTAATTCAGGACGAGGAAGTGGTTTTTTTTTTTAGAGCTCTTGCTTTTGCTGCTTCTTCAATGGCTTCTTTTTCTGGGGTGTCTGTTAATATAATTGTTCTTCCTTTCTTCCTTCCTCTGTTGTTTACTTTTCTAGGGGCTGCTTTGGGAAATGGTCTAATATCCTGTGGTGACAGAATAACATTTTCTGGGGGAGGGCTGTTGTGAACAATTAGTTGTGTTTCTGTGGATGAATGTGCTACCGGTTCAGTATTGTGCGGTATTGATTGAGTTGAATTAGAAATTGATTGTAGGATAGCTGTAGATGAACAAGGCATTTCTTGGGATGCATCTAAATGTTGATCTAATTCTGGTTCAGGGCGGTCTGTTACCGTTAACATTAAATATTCTTCTTCCGCAGAAGGCTCACCGTTAAATGGGTAGATGCCAGTTTTTTTTAAATCCCGCTATAGTATTCTTCTTATTGAATGAACCCTCATAAGCTACATTTACCAGCTCTGCTATATCATATAATGTAATCGTTTACCTGGATGATTTATCATCCAGTCGTTGCAAGCTGCGTTATATTTTGCTTTAAATGGTCCGTATATGGATACATCCAGAGGAATGTGGAGGAAACGTTAATAAGTGAATTCCAACTTCCTTAGCATTTCGTATAACTTCAATTTGAATATGGGACTCGTGATTGTCAAATAGAAGGAATATAGGGTCGTTTTTTGAACAACGGGAATGTTTAATTATATGATCGAAAGCAAGAGCGAAGTTGTTTTGGTTCATCCACCCACTTGGGTAACTCAAACCAAGGCTTCCTTTTGGGGCTTGTTTTACAAAAGCATCATTTTGTTTGACTCTTGGGAAAATAAATACTGGAGGGATATCGTTTCCTGCTGCATTTATTATGAATAAGACTGTGACTAGTTGTCCTCGTTCTGCTGATGTCACGTGACGAACTTGTTTTTGTCCACGTTTGGCAATTACTTTAGTTGGTTTGTGGACTGTCGTGACGCCGGTTTCATCACAATTATATATACGATCAGCGGACATATTGCATTTCTCATAGATTTTTTTTAGATTGTTTAAAAAGGAGTCGACATTATGTTTATTGAAACTCGTGGCTCTAGAGAGGCTAGTGGCCTCAGGTGCTCTTAACGAAAGCTCTTTATGCCTATCTCGAAAACAGTAAAACCAATCCTTGCCAGCGCCTTTTTCTTTCCACGAATCTGGAAAATTTAGATGTAGAGCGTCAGCATATTGGAAAGCCAGAGACCTAACTTGAACTGTACTTAATCCATAGTGCATTTTACTAGCTTTAATCAAATACTCGCTCAGTAACTCATCTTGTTCTAATGAAAATACAAGGCTACAAGTAAGATTTTTTTGAAATACAACTTGGTTTTTATTTTCTGATTTCTTATATGTGCTTACATGTCTTGCCAATGCTGATTTAGAGATGTTAAGAGCAGTAGCAACTTGTCTAATCGACTTTTGATCGTCACAAACCATTTTAACTGCTTGCAGTATAAAGTCATTAGCAATGGCCCTGTTTGGATATTTTTTCTGTCACTTTCGAGGCATTGCATAGATAATTAATCTGTAAATAAGATTTTCCCATTTAGAAAGATTATTTAAAAGACAATACGAGCATATAGCCACTTGACAAAAAATTTAATGCTTATTTGAATCGAAAACAATTTACAGGGAGGAGTGGGACACGTCCCATACCACCAGAATGATCGATGTCCCAGTCCTCCCCGTATATATCAAATTGATTCACCTTTAATTTTTATGAAAACCAGAGGCACTATTGTAGTCAAACCAAATACAAACATAGCCAATATTCATAACTCTAAACTACTTAACCTAAGATCGCGTTATCTACAAGTGTTTCGAAAACATTTGAAAATTATTGCTTATGCTACTACTTACTATTAGCACCTGGAAATGCAAACACTCTCATAAAATTTGTAAACAATGTGCCCTCGTCACGCATCTACAATCAACTGAAGGAAACAAGTGAATAAGTCCAGTTTTATGCCTACGGTAAATTTAAATTCCAAAATTGATTGTCCCAAACCACCCGCCGTCCCAAACCTCCCGAATTATCCCTATATGGTTGCGGTACTTGGTATTTTGAGTATCGAATCACTATAAATACTATAAAATTAAAGCTAATTTCCAATTTTACAATTTATTTGAATGTATTTCATTTTATACATTTCGAACGTTGAGTGTTCCCTCCACCCCCACTAACTTATATTAGGTAAAATATTCGAGAACATGCTCAGACAAGTCGGTTTTTTATATCAAATGAAGCACGTTTCTGCAAATAAACTCACATTAATTTTAACCCCTTGAGCAGGCTAGCTACCACCTTGAAAATTTTAAATGGCCACAAAGGTCGAACAAGAGCTCATTTGAAAGAGTTTAAAATTCTATATTCAATGTTTTATAGAATTTTAAATTTATGAATAAAAGAGAGATAATGTCGGTTAAAAATCCGAAAACTAAAGGATGAAAATGAAAACTTCTGTATCAGTGGCTTTAGGGAAAATTGAGAGAGTTGAGCATGGAGTTATAAGATAGGGAGACGCTATAAGTATTTTTTTCAAACATTCAAAACGGTATCACTTGGTGTCAACCCAATATGGCCGATCCGCCAGATACGTACTTTTCTGAATGAAACCCAAATCTACATTTTTTTTTTTTTTTGAAAATGTAAGCAATATTTATTAATTGTTATAAAATGGATGATTAAGGTCATAAAAACATTTTTAGTAATTCCACCGAGAATTCCACTTATTGATAAAATAAGTTACAAGGAATAAAAAATGTGCAAGTGGAAGATAGCATTTTATGAAATAATAAAGTCTAGAAATTTCTTTTAATATAACATGGTTTAACATAACTGTTATTTTAGACCGAAAGTGATATAACATAGAATAATCAAACAGTTATTGGTAGGTAATAATGAAAATAAATTATGACAAAATAACAAATAATATAAAAATTATGTTTATATTGGTCATTAAAAAATACAATTTTATTGTTATCATGTCTTATGCTATCATGTTTTTTTTATTTTACTTTTAATAAGGTAAAACATCCTAATATTTGTATATTTGTTAGGTTATACAAGGGATGCTGATCAAAACTGTACAATTTGCAAACATATTTTAATTTATAAATTACTTATAGCACTGAACCCACTACACAGTTTACTAAAATAAGGTGGATAGTTTAAAGTAATAGCTCCTTTTTATTGTTTGTTCACATTAAAGACAAACGTCTAACATCCATAGAGCATAGAGGGGTATACTATAGGCTTTTTTTTGTCAATAAACGAAAATATTTGTCCCGATTTAGGTGCGACAGTCCCGATTTTAAACTACTAGTCCCGATTTAACATGTGTCCCGCTTTTATCTAACGAAAAAAAAAATATAAATATTTCAATTTTTATAGTGACGTGACATCCCACTATTTTGTATATATTTTTTTGCTCTTAAATGAACCAAACCGTAACTACTGCAAAGAGAATTCGTAGAAATATATCCTTGTTTTCGATTTGTCGCGCTTTCTAATTTTCAAAATATGGTCACTTTAAATATATGTATAACAATATATTTTGTAAATTTTGATGGCGTGGGATTTAGTAAATAATTTGATCATGCTCAGTAACGTCTAGCACACTATCGTAACTCTCTGATAAGCCAAGAGCTCTGTTGTCTCTTGACGAAGAGGACATTTTAAAATTCGAAGACACATCACAAAAACTTTTTTCGAAGAAATTTCTCCTTCAATTATAAATAACAGAAGTATACAAAAAAAGTCTATAAAGTACCCCCTAGGTGCCCAAAATCTAATCAGCTCTAATCACCGTATATTCCAAATCCCATCGAAATCGGTCGGATAGTTTGGGCTGCCTCAAATGCTAACAAAAAACGCCACACACACATACGTACATCCAGACATTTTACAAAATATGATATTGGGTTCTTGGGACCCCAAAACGTAAAGATCTATTGCTTATTATCTAGATAGTTTTTTGGAATATCCATTTGTAGTGTACTTTGAATATAAATAAAAATTGAATTATTACATTGTCAATTTTTCTGGCCATAAAATTCTAATAATCAATTTGCAAATAGATATAAAATAGGGATTATGTGTTAAAATTGATGATAAAAAGATTACGAAAAGCAATAAAAAAATAACAAATTGGTTTGGATTAAGACCTTTATAAGTCGATTGGAAATTGGAATAGATGGAAATTACTGAGATGAGAATATTGCAAGATGACAATGTTATCAAAAAAACTGGTAGCCCAAGAGGTCACTGCAAATTTCGGCCGTCATCAGGACAGGAATTCTTATGTTCGTACTCAACACGTAACGAATTGAATAGAGAGAGAGAGAGAGAGAGAGAGAGACATTACATACGAATCGTATTCCGCGTTCCTCTTTTCCGAAATTTTATTTAGTTTTTGCTCTAAACATAAAAAAATTAAAATTGTCAAAATATTCGAAATTGTCCTATTTTTATTTTAAACTAAATGAAATTCTGGAAAAGTGGCTGCAGAGGAACACCACATATTTAGCCTACACGTATCTTTTTTTTTTACTTAAAGTGGAGAAGGGGCTTCCCACAGTGTTCGTAAATATTGTCACGGCTGCTATGAAAAAAAGAAAAAGGGATTAATTAAAAAAAAAAAGGATGCGAAGGAAAGCCACATTTTTGTTTAGACTGTTTTGCTAGATACCATAACTAAAAACTATCTTCAAATTTTTTATTTATTTCATGACATTTGTAAAACATTTTACGAATAAATGTTCTAAATAATATTTGGTTCTGTTTTTATTTTTACATAACAACGCTGGGCCGCTAATATATCCAATTTATCATAAGCTTGGACCGCTCAGTTTCAAAAATTCAGGTCAGTTGAAAACTTAAAACATTAGTGTGTAACAAACTTTCCTATCCTATCCTATTTTTTAAACCCAATACTGCCGACTATTGCCCACAGGCCATATTGGTCCATGCTTCCTGGTAAAGTTGAATTAACGGCGGTCCACCAGCCTGCACAGCGACCGGCGGTCCAATGGACCGCTGTGGACCGGCCTCCTAACAATTTCAGCGGTCCCTAGGGACCCCCATGGCGCTTAACGTGTTAATGTAAATACGGAATCATCTGGCGAGTGGGATTCAGAATTGTCGGATATTGAAAATTGAAATAGATAATCACAAATATATTAAATATATTTGTCATTATTAAGTAAATTTTTCAGTTTATTAAAAATTTGACAAACAATAACCGACATCACTAATACTTTTCATTTACGAGTATTTCAGATTTAAAATATTTTATAAATATACACACGCCACTGCTAAAGAAATCACTGGTTATCAGGTACCCCTACCGTAAGCGATTTTAGATCAACGTCGTCAAATAAGCTCCTCCTAGCTGCGCAAAATTAGACATTTTGTTACGCAATATACTCTTGAGATAATAATCGAGCTATACCTAGCAGTGTGTTATAAAATTCATAAAACCTCTATAGGTAAAAACATTTTGGTGAAAACGCAAAAACACGTCAATTACTTAGTGGTCATGAAATTTTTCTTGTTCTATTTCACTGAACTGTGATGTCATTATTATTTTTTTAAATGAAATACGTGATATTTTATATTAAATAAAGTTACAATTTGAAAATTCGCAAACAAATCTCAATAATCCCTCTACGAATTATCAAGACCATCCCTGGACCCCAAAGGTAAAAATAAATAGATTTGAAAAAAAGCCTGTCTTCGCCAGGTGTCGAACCCGGAAATCTACGTTTCCGGACATACTGTAACAACCAGTTTAGTTTAAGGACCGCCGCTTGTCACCAATGTAACAACCAGTTTGTTTAAGTACCATTTTTGCTAAGTCCTTGTTGTCATTATACTATTAAGGGATAAAGGTAGCACCATCACCAGCCCTAGGGTCCTGGAGTCCTGAAGGAACATATATTCGTCAGTGGTAAAAGAAAATACAAAAAAATAATAAAATACCAAAAAACGTCCCTCAATAGCATATGTCGAGCGGTTTTGGCAACTGACTTAAGACTCTCAAGTCCTTAAGGAACGCCGAGGCTTAACATGCTCGGACTATTTCTTACTGGTTTTTGGAAAGAGGTGAGAATAAAATAGGTTAATAAACAGCAACATGTATATTTAAAAATATAAGCAAAAAATATGATTAACAATTTCAATAAATCAGAACAATCTTTATTTTTGAAATAAGACAAACAGAAATTACTACCCAAAATTGTAAATCTTTAATATGATAAACCCTTTTAATATAATATAATCTATGATAAAACTTTAATATAATAAAACCTTTTATGTCACAAAACTTTTAATACAATAAAACTCTTTATATGATAAAACCCTTAAATCTGATAAACATTTAATAAATAAACTTGGGACGAAAATGCAAGAATTGACATTTGAAGAAAACTAATGAACTTTTTTAAAATACAAACAAGAGTTTTAAACAACATGTTAAAATAAAATAGATATTACCTTTGAAACAAAATCACTACACACACACACACACACACACACACACACACTTTACTATATACAATAAGGCGCTTCGGGACATAGGGTCCCGAAGACCACGTAATTACTAAGTTATATTTTTGGGCATAGGTTTGGCCCAACGGCCGCCCCTTGAGTCTCCTGTGTCAACGATTGACTCTCTATTATTTATATCAACCTTTACGTGATTATTTTAAAAGAAACTCGACTTATTTACAGTAAAAATTATTCACACGATTTGTCCTTTAATTTACTAGTACAATGAACTATTTCTAATTGTTTGGTTTTAATAAATATGTTGTGTTAATTTAATAGATATTAAAAATATTAGATATTTTTGGGATTTTTGTTAAATTCTTTATATTTTAAAAATAATAATGCCAATTATTACAATGCACCCTTACCGTTAGACTATCAACGACATTCACTGTCGAGATTCTGTTCTCCAAATCTGTATGTCCGAAGCAGCCATACGATACGTACAAATGGGCGCTTACCTTTAGCAGAGTAATATACATATTTACATAAATGTTATATTATCCATTTATGCATAATTATAATTTATTTAATACACCCTAAGTACCTACTTACTTTTAAAATTGCCAATCCAGATTGCATGCACTCTCGCTCAATTATGTATGTCAAAACGTTTTAGAATCGAATTTAATTTGAATGGTATTTGTTATTTTATCCATCCTGATCAACTTTTTACTGTACGTGATTACGTTCATTTGAACTAAATGAGTAGGCAACTGTTTTTTGTTGTTTTAATTTTTTGCCTTATTTCTTTTTATATTTTCTTATAAATTAACTGTGATCTTGCTATGAACCTTGGATTTTATACATTTCTTTGAAATATACTAAATACCTAAAGAATTATTCGTTTCATTTAATGATAAAGGTTTTGGTGTTAATAAAATATTAATAGCGTGCGAGCACTGAGGTCGCGACCAAGACATAATTGAAGACACAAGTGGATGAAGGGCCTATGTAACATTTTTATTAAATTGTGTTTTTCTGTAAATGAAGGGCTTAAGTACCTAAAATTCGTTTAAAATGTCTTCCGTGACAATATATCATCAAATATAGAAGTTACCAGTGAATAAAGGACTCATGTACTAGGGAATAACTGCCAACAATAAACTTTAACACGAAATATCTCGTAAAAATTATTTTGCTACATAGGCCCTTCATCCACTTGTGTCTTCAATTGCGACAAGGATAGCGTCCAAAATCAAGTAAACAATTTTGTTTGTTTCAAAATAAACATCGAGCAAGTAGAAGGGTCCTTATATTTGTCAGTCGTCAGTGCGTGACCTTTCACCTAACCATATAGAAAGGAATAATCACTTTCAAGGGCAGGGGTGGTTTCTCCATTGGTTCATTTGTGTAGTGAACACCCAGTTAAATTTCATAAGAACACATTATTTTAAAATGACATAAATAACATAAAAATATAAATTTAATTTTATATATTTTTATTTTCATACGTGTTAATCTATATTTTTTGGTACATCCATTATTCTCTGGCTGATCGCGTCTCTGAGGCAGAGTATACTGTGTCTGTGGCGCATTATGATGAGTGAGTCTACACGAGTGAGACGATTTAGCGAATGCATATAGCTAAAAAGAGAAGACAACACGCCAACAGTCCTTCAAACTGCAAAAGAACACATTAATTGGCGCGCTGCTCACAAACAAGGTTGTCAAGCCAGTGTTGCCAGTCTAGTAAAATTCACCAAAATATTGGTGGTTCACAATGACAGAATATAGATATCAATACAGATATGCAGGTAAAAAACTTTCAGTCTTTTAGAAATGTATAGGTATAGAAAGGTATATAATACCGAAGACTATGTAAGTTTTTTACCTACATCTGTACTATAATATACCTATCTGCATCAGTTTAAAATAATTGTTACGCCACAGAGAAATTATTTCATGAATTTCTTTTTATACAGGTGAGCCATCCAACCAATCACCAAAAAATAATTATGTTCTAAAATTATTAAAAAGACGACCTTGCATTTCTTTAGTGACTGTTACGTGAAATTAATTTTAAATTAATTTCAATTTTATTTTTAACAACAACTTCTCCATAACCCCTCGTAACACAACTTAAACGACCACAGTTCGCTTCCTCGAAATTGGAAAAGTATGGTTTGCGCACGAAACCTAGTGTTTTTTTGGGCAACCAGTCGTCATAAAACCGACTCGATTCAACCGGTCTTTTGGTGTATCGAGTTCAATGTGAAGTATATGCCGATAAATGTGCCTACTATTAGTAGTTTATCTTGTCTTTTATGTATTATTGTGTGTTAACGTTGGGATAATTGTCAGGTAATGTTCTTTCACCTTATATTTTAACATTTTGCTGAACTTCGTTGGAAAACCAAAATGGATCGGCCATTTACTTCTTTTTTTATTACCATCATGCCGGTTATTTATGCTTTATTTTATTTAGAATATAGCTACCCTAACTAATAATATTTTTAAGCTTTCTTTGATACTTTGGTATATACGCGGGGAGGCAACTAAATAATTGAATTACAAGTCAGTCTGGAAATACAGTTTAAACGGAAATCTATGGCTCTCAACTTATTTTGGCCTTATAAATAGCTTATATTTTGTTCAGATGATGTAAAACTTATTGTTATAACTTATTTTGGCCTTTTAAATATTTTATATTCTGTTTAGATGATGTAACTTTAATATTTGTCATGATATTTTATATTCTGTTCAGACGATGTAACTTTAATATTTGTCCCGTTTATGCATAGATCCGTTAGATTTCCAAACTGGCATGTAAATGTACTTTTACTGTTACTGAGGTTCTTTTTATTTCTAAACCTGTAGTGGCTCCAAGAAGCTTCAAAAAGCTTTAAGATGTTCCAGGAAGCTCTAAGATCTAAGCTTCAAGAAGTTTCGAGTTACGTAGTTGCTTCTAGAAGCACCAAGAAACAAGAAGCCCGAGTTACGTAGTTGCTACTAGATGTTAATAAACATTTTATCTATGAGTAAATTTTATTCATTCATTTATTCACATTTTCACATTTTCACATTTTCACGTTTTCACATTTTCACATTTTCACATTTTCACATTTTCACATTTTCACTTTTTTACATTTTCACATTTTCACATTTTCACATTTTCACATTTTCACATTTTCACGTTTTCACGTTTTCACATTTTCACATTTTCACATTTTCACATTTTCACATTTTCACATTTTCACATTTTCACATTTTCACATTTTCACATTTTCACATTTTCACATTTTCACATTTTCACATTTTCACATTTTCACATTTTCACATTTTCACATTTTCACATTTTCACATTTTCACATTTTCACATTTTCACATTTTCACATTTTCACATTTTCACATTTTCACATTTTCACATTTTCACATTTTCACATTTTCACATTTTCACATTTTCACATTTTTACATTTTCAAATTTTCACATTTTCACATTTTCACATTTTCACATTTTCACATTTTCACATTTTCACATTTTCACATTTTCACATTTTCACATTTTCCGTTTCACATTTTCACATTTTTACATTTAATCACTATTAATTTATTATATACAAGTTTACTCTTTTTACTTTTTCTATTGTATTAAATTTTCTCACTTTCTTTTATTTGCCAGAACTCATACAGATAACTTTAAGTACCAGAGACTGACTCAGTTAAACAGGACATATCAAATCAGACAAGTTTTCCAAGTTACTTAAAAACTTGGTGGCCCTCAACATTTTTGTCGTTATTGTATTATAATATCCTTCATTTTATCGTAAACTAGACTTTGGCCCGCGAACCGGTCAAGTTACTCTGATTTCTTTTGTCCTGGTCAATTTATGAATCCACGAAGTATCAGCAATTTAAGCTAAATCACTTCTTAAGTACAATTTACATCGTAGAAATCAAAAATAGAACGTAACATGACTTTTGAGTAAGTTAATATTATTACATTAAAATATACAGAGTAATCTAACTGTTTCTATTAGAACACCCTGTATAGGAAATGTATTGTAGAATATTTTGTTGTCGAAATACCATATTGTATATTTTTTAAAAATATGCTTCCCTGACGTCACAGTAAAATTAGTGAGATTTTTGAAAAACTACCATCATACAAAATATTTTTAATTATACGTATATACATACTAATGTAATATCGTAACCCTAACCTCATACACTCTTAAATTAACCAGCCTTCGATAACGTCACATTAGTAAAGTCAGTTTCGTAAGATATAATTATGAGAAAAAAGAAAGATAATTTCTACAGCATTGTACAATTTGATTTTGGTCGTCTGGCAACACTGGTGATAAAGCAGTCGACTCAACGTCAAGTAGGAGAGTGGACCACTCTCATGAGTTTGAGAATAGGGTATCAGGAAGAATGAACGAAGCGGAGATCGAAATGTGGATGAGCTCGTTTGATGATTTATTAATAGTTTACCTTTTTTCAATATTTTTCATTTTAAGGCTGTACTATATATGGATAAGCAGTCTATTTAAACTGTATATGTCATTAGATGGACCAAGAGACACGCCACATCGTCTTGCTGATTCACTAGCCAAAAAGGCAGCCAACCAAATACCTTTTGGACCTGGTCCTTCTATTGAACTGACAACACCAGAAGTGACAAACCCAATTGAAGCACATTTCTTTGTTAAATTTAAAGAAAGATGGGATGAAATAAGAAGCTGCTGAGTTGCCACGGAGCTTCTAATTTATCCTGACAACACTACAGCAAACAAATACTTGACTATAACTAGGCAGAATCTGGGCCTAATCACAGGTATTCTGACTGATCATTGCCAAGTACGTAAGCATTTTCATAGCATGGAGCTGTCAGAATCCGCACTCTGCAGGTGATGCGAACAAGAAGATGAGACCATCGACCATTATCCTCTATGACTTCTCGACACTCTCCTTTATTAATAGATTTGTGTTCGGCGAGAATTGGCTAACACTGGTCGATATAAGCAAAATACCTCTTGTGCGACGTTGTCAACTACATCAAATATATAGGCCGGCTTACGAGCTAGGAGGTGCATATTAACTTAGGAGGATGTACAATTGGCCTAATCAGGCGTAAGGATCGTGAAGTAATCGTTACATATACAGATGCTTCTTTAAAAAAAATACAATTTGCAACTTCATCGACCTAAATAAAAAAAACTAGTCATACGATTGAATTGTTTTGAGGAAATTTCACCAAGGCCTTTGCACAAAAAAAACCGGCTGGTTGGACCTTTAAATATTCCATGGAACTTCCTATAGGAGCGAGTCCAGTTTAAGAATAAACTGACAACGCATACTTTGTTTGTTGATGATCTACAAAGTTGTAAGGAATAGTTCCGTATTCAATTATTGCTTTTAATTAATGTCTGCGCTAAATTGTCCGCTCCGTTGTTTGCGCTCATCGCTCGCCGCTCTACAGCCATCTCTTTTGCCGCCTATACCGACGAAGAATCAAATTAAAATTATTTACAACGACCGCATATGTACAGCGAATTCTTTGACATAAAGCGATAGTGGAATAGATAGTTACGACTACGTATTTATTTTATTACTTTAAAATTAAAAACTGAAAAAATTTAATACTATTTTTAGGTTTTTATTTATTTTTAAATTTATTAATTTAGTATAGTGACTTGAATAAAAGCAAATCCTTTCTAGAGTGAATAGTGGGTGTCAACTTTAGTAGATTTTTAAAAAGATTTATCTAAAAGTCATGCTGACCCCCTCCATCCCCCTCAAATTTAAAAGGTGTATTTTTTAAGTTTTTATTTTTTTCTCACTAACGGTAAAAGATAGAAACGTGTTGGTTTGGTGCCATTCTATAAAGCGCAAAGTTCTGCATAAGTGATATGTCCTATTTTTTGTTAATGTTTTCAAGATAGCCCACAAAAACACAAGAGCAGCAAACTATCAAATTTAATATATAAAGAACTAATGAAAGTAGTTCTATGAAAAGCTTATTTTATAAAGGTATCGATCAATTCAATCATCTGCCTCAAAATATTAAAAATGTTCAAAATACTAGTCAAATTAAGAAAGAACTTATTATTTGTGTTAAAAATAATTTATGAATTATATAGTTTAAAATTTTTCCATTTCTTTTTTCTTTTATTTCTTTTACTTGTTATACTTTTAACTAATCGGTTATGTTATATACTTATACATCACTGTTTCTTTTATTCTTTTGTTTTTCCTCTTTATTTTTTTTTTTTTTTGATTATATGTATGAGTAGGCTTACCATATTTCTAGGAAACGAAACCGGGACACATTATGAATCGTAATAAAATAAATAATAATAATAATAATATTAATAATAGTGTAATACCAAGCTAACAAAACTGCATTTATTCTGCAAGCAAACATAAATACAAAAATAAACGTTAAATCGCTAAAAAGTAATACAAAATATAGTTTTTGTACTGCACTCACCACTCAAAAACACTAAATTATTTATATTTATGGTTTATCTTTGTAGTTGCGTGTCTTGTTCAGGTTAATTTTGCATCTTAACAAAGCTCTGACAATATTTTCATCTAAACGCCCTAGATCATCTGACCAAATGTGTTTCATCATGGAGAAGATTCTTTCAACAGAAGTGGATGTCCGAGGTAGACAAAAGATAAATTAAATCATTTTCGACAAATTAGAAATCGCTATTTGTTCATTTTAAAATGCCGGAAAAGCTGAATCCACTTTTCTTCAAAATTTATTGGATGTGTACCAGCATTCCAGTCATCTTGTTTACTTCTGAAGAATCTCTTTGCCAGGCTTAGTTCGTCTAAAATGCTGTCCATGTTAATTTTTTGAAGAGGACGAAAAAGTTTATTTATTTCTTCTGCGCTTGCTTCAATTTCAGCCCACATAAGTTCTTGTTATAGACATATCCAGTCATAATGTTTCGCTTCACCGAAACTATTCTTCCACAAATCCAGATATTGAATGGCTCTTCTGTAAAAACCGCAAATCTCTTCATTGAACTCATTTATGTTTTTAAATGATCATTTACATCGCTTCAGCCACCATGATTTACGGAAAACTTAGCTGTACACTTGTCGCATTTCACGCGATTTAAGGATCCAGCCACTTTTTTAAAAAGGGTAAGTCTCGTTGAAGTTCACCGGTAAATGGGTAATTCAGTTTTGGCATGATCAGAAGCAAGATGCTGAAATACTGAATTGTATGTTAGAAGGTAGAATAACTACTACAAATAACATTATTTCGCATCATTTACTGGTGCCGGAACTGTAGAGATTTACAAGTAATTTCACGAAAACCATTCAAGATGCAGGCTGCAGCAGGCACGTCTTTAGAGAGACGAGGTGTCCTGATCGACTCATGCACATCTGTGAGACGACTGAACTGAAGACTGAAACACTAAAAGCGAAGCGACACATCTAATTGTGAGGTGAGCATTGTTGTCAAGTTGCGTCAATAACTAAGTTTGGTTTGCACAATAGTAATTAATTGTAAACCGGGACAAACCCATCGACCGGTCGGGACACCGTGACATACCTTTGAAATCGGGACTGTCCCGGCCAAATCGGGACGTACGGTAAGCCTATGTATGAGGGACAATTATGTTAAGTTTTATGTTTATATTTATTTTGACTAATTATGAAGTTCATGTTTATATTGAATTGTTGGTTTATTTTGAATAATTATTGAATGATATTTGTTCCAAAACAAAGAATTTTGAAACATATAAAAGACGGTCCTGTGCCTGCAAAACCAGGTGTTCATTTCTCAACGGCTATTTACAGGCGTACGTGACTAACATCAGGCAACTCTTGCGCGGCTGGTCTTAGTGACGTAATCATATGTCAATCTTTCTCGTTAAAACATTAAATAAAAATTGGCAGAGCGATTCAAGCTTTCTTGAAGTAAGGGTCGTCTCTCACCTATATAAAGAATACTAAGTTCTCTGAGCAACGATAAAATGTAGAGTCCTAGTACTACAAAATTTGTAAGCAGTTATATAGTTATGTAAAGAAAATGTAAATATCTACAAAGTTATGTCCAGAGGAGACGACAGTCCATTTTGGTAAGCATGCCTTAGGGCCGTACTTAATATTTGTGGGGGATTCAACTGTTAGAAATCCGCCAATATTATCTTTGATAAATAAAGTTACTTATTATTATAAAAACAAAAAAATGGTGGAAGGTAATAACAAATACACATGTTTAAAACTACTTAAAAAAAATAAAAGATACAACAATTTTAGATTAGAGTTTTCTCTATGTAATAGTACAACCTTTTTTCTTATCTTTTAAAATAAAGCAACCAATGGTGTACGAAAAAAGTATCTGAGTAAGAGGAATGCCTAAATAGTAGTGTATTTTTTCTTCGACTCACTAACAAAATCAAGAAATTTAAAAAAATATTTTAGGTTTTATATACGTTTTTGACGCAGTTAGTAAGAACGATGAGAGTCTAAAATTTTGGAGATTTGCGAGAAAACAACTATGTACAGCAAGAATCCCTACACAACGGATGCATAAGTTGCGCAAGTTGTTTCAAAAATTAAAAGGCGAGCTGAAGAAACAAATGAAGGGACAATACAGGTAAATTTGGTACTTCTATGCTTATAATGCCTTATTTTATTTGATTACTTTAAGTTAAACTATTTTAAAAATAGTTACTAGAGATTTCATAAAAGAAAGTTCACTATAAATATAATTTTTTTTAATTTAGAGAATTGTTGTGGTTGCAACACTTGCAGATCTCAGACATGTGGTATGCTGATGGCACATTTTCTATAGCATCAACTCTATTTTCGCAAGTTTGTACAGTTATGGCTACAAAAAATCATGGAGTCCATCCAATATTTTTTTTCTTGCTACCAAATAAATCAAGAGCCACTGCACTTGTATGTTTGATTTGATTAAATGTAAATTGTTCCAAATTTGCAACCCAGAGAAATCCATTGCGATTTCGAATAGGCGCCATTCAGGGCAATAGAAGATTGTTTTCCAAGCGTCACTATAAATGGTTGCTTTCTTCACTTGAACTAAAATATGAGGAAACAAGTGGCTTTTATGGGACATACGAGAGATTACAATGTTGATCCACAATTCTCTCTAAATTGCAGAATGGTAATATCTTTGACATTTGTTCCTATAGACCATTTAGATCATGCCTTTGATGTTCTAGCGGAAGACCTAATTGTCGAACATCAACCACTTTTGGAAGGTTCTTAACTAAATTCGTGTATTTTTATATTAAATAATACTATTTTTATTAACAACTTTGTCTGTTTTTTGCAGAAGAGGAAATGATAGACGACCAGGTTTATTCCACCCAATGATGTGAAAACTCCACCAAGGGACTTTGGATCAGAAGACCAGACCAATAACCATGCAGAGGCAGCACATAAAAGACTATTGTTGGAATTGGGAGCAGATCATCCTACCATTTGGAAATTTATAGATGGCTTGCGTCAGTTGCAGAAAGGTCGAGATGTATATTTCGAGCAACTTGTGGCGAGCAATGTTCTACCATTAAAGTTAAAATAATACAGGGATGCAGATAAACATATTTTACGGCTTGTTCAAAATTTTAAAGTAAACGGGGATATTTTAGAATATCTAAGAGGACTTGCTCATATCTACAACATGTAATTTCGTGAATAAGTTTAATACATTAAATATATATACTTTAGTAATAGTATCTAAACATTTTATTTTAGTCTTCCTTTCGACACGAAAAGAGTTTTATTATTTAATTATAATAAACCTAATTATAATAAATACAACAATTATTTAAAATTTATAAAAATTATATTGTTACGTTTGTCAAAACTTCCAACGCCGAAATGGCCGACGTTCAAATGGCCACGCCGAAACGGCTACGCCGAATTGGCCACGCCGAAACGGCTACGCCGAATTGGCCACGCCGAAAGATCTCATTCCAGTAGGAATATGCTACTTTTTAGAATTTTTGGAAAACAGCCGCTATCAAAACAGACATTTGTTAAATACTTTAGACTATTATAATGTTTTAGAACGAATATTATTGATACCCAGAGATTTTTTTGATTTAAAATTAAAAATGGCTCCAATTATCTATTATTGGGATGTTTGTTTTAGAAATTCTTTATTTTCAGTTTAGTTGTTAATAATTAGAATTTTATTGGCACAGTTTTCTCCTATTGGACTGTAATATTTATTGAAAGCATTTGCATAATGTCCAGTTTATTATTTAAGTAAATGCCATCTGATAGTTTGATAGAATCTATTTAAGTTTTACGTTTTGGTTTACCTTATACGGAGTGGCCCAAAAGTCTGGAAACGGCCAATTATCTCGTAAATTGCTAATTCTATTTTTACAAAATTTAAGGTACACCTATTTTGGGATATGGAGATTCCAGATTTGATATTTGCAATGTTGTCAGATTTGCCGTTTTTCTTATATTATTAGTCACTTTGGTTTTTCAAATATATCACCCTATATATTCAGTCAATATTGGAATCTCCTATTCAATACGAGTTCAACCATATGTAACACTTATGATTTTATGTAGTCTGGAAGGTCTTAAATAAATAAAAAAAATCCAGGAGAAATGTGGTAGACGCATTCTACCATCGATTAGGGTACTGTCAATTCACAAATGGAGCACATTTTGAACACTTGATAAAGTAACCATTATGTTAAAAATGTTAAAATCTTTTAATTGTTATGTTTTAATGTAGTTGAAAATAGTTTGTATTAAAAAATTTATTGAGACAATTAGGCGTTGCCAGACCTATTTTATTTATTTAAGACCCTCCAGACTACATAAAATCATAAGTGTTACATATGGTTGAACTCGTATTGAATAGGAGATTCCAAAAATGACTGAATATACAGGATAATGAATTTGAAAAATCAAAGTGACTAATAATTTAAGAGAAACGGCAAATCTGGCAACATTGCACATATCAAATCTGGAATTATCGTATCCCAAAATAGGTGTACCCCAAATTTTGTACAATTAGGACTAGCAATTTACGAGATAATTGGCCGTTTCCAGACTTTTGGGTCACTCTGTATACCATTTACGCAGTCCCATAGGGATTTAGAAGAATTTTAATTTTAATTCATTTCTTTTGTACAATATTGATTTTGTTAATGTTATTACGGAGTTGTCGATATCTCTCTTTTAATAGAAAGTAATTGGGATTCTGCAGTGACATTCTGTATAGATTATTTTTTTATAGAAGCGCATAAATTAGGATTCAACCACTTTTTATTGAATACTTTGTTTTGTTTTGTTTGATTTCAATATTTTTTGTGTTTTTTTTAATATAATCTGTTAGCTTATTAACAAAATTGGATGTTATATTATTTGCATTCGTTTCTCCGTATATGTCATCCCAACTTTCCATGGATAAATCTGATCTAAGGGTATTATAATTTATGAATGATTTGAGTGTTGTATTATTCAGATGTGTTGTTGAATGTGTTTTTGAACCATTACATTATATTATAACTGGTTTACCGTAATTCAATTTTGAAAATATTAATATAAATCGTATGCTATTTCTTTTGAAACCAATCTATTTTCGTAAAACCAAATTTTTGTTTGGTTAATGTTTAAAAATAAAACTTTCGACAACTTATCAAACATCACAAGTGCTACTACTTTACAATAAACCATTAATTACATAAACCAACCCTGGCATCCAAAACGCATTTTTAGAAAAACGTCATATTTAGTAAGTTATAGGTCGTTGAAATCTCATTTCAACATCCTTTGATCTTTTGCTAACTGGGTAATCTGTGCACCGGCGTAACAATGTGTGCAATGTGCATTTTTCATATAAAATGATTCAAAAAATAATCTTTTCAAATACCACTCATCCTTTTAAATTTGAGCCAAGCCAAACCACTCAAACTAATTTTATTAATCTGTTTGTTTTTCCAAATAAAGACGTTTTCGTGAAAACTAAGAATTTAATCGATAAAAATTGTAGGACTCGTTGTATTACCTTTGAATAAACTGTGGGAAAATTAATATTTAATTCATAATTACACCAATATTTGTGGCGTAGAGTCCTATACGACGCTACATTGTTGTGGCTGATGTAACACATATTCCACGTTGCGATTCTAGGGTTAAAGTTAGCCAACTATCTATTTTCGACAGCAGATATTTACTATTATTATATTAAACGCAAATATTTAACCCTATCTATCAACATCAGACATTGATTTCGATTTGTACGATTTTTGATATGAAATTTTCCATATTACTTTTAATAGTTACTTTAGAAAAGTCATCAAGGTTCCATTCACTTTCTTTAACACTTCCCAGGCAGCACACATTAGTATAATTAACGTATTTTATACGTAATACTCGTTTAATTTTGGTATTGGTTGATTCCGTATACGTTTACAGTTTACGATTATTATACATGCCGTATTTTAAAAGATATATTATACGTTTTTTGTATACATCCTATGGTATATAATTGTAAATTTTTCTACGTTTAAATGTAGTTAACAATATACGACTATTTTTAGTTTGCGATGAACTATTTATAGACAGTGGGTCTAAATATACGTTTAGGTTTATTTAAATTAAATTCCTATAAATTTACATAATATTATAATATGTGTTCTTCGTTTATAACTCCCGTTTAAATTTCGTCTTGGTTGATTTTTTAAACGTTTACCATCTACCATTTTTATACTTAACGTTTTTTAACAGATAAATTAAACGCTTTTGTTTGTGGATACTAGTTAATATACCTATATTATTCTACGTTTAAATATAAGTTACCTTAAACGCATATTACTAGTTTACGATGAACTAGTAGACAGAAGTAAATAATATGTATATATTTAGGTTTATTTAAATTAAAAGCTTATAGATATATTTATTTACATTAAACCATCTTTTTTTAATTATATTACCTGTAATATTTATAACAAATTCCCCATTGTACCGATTTCAAACACCCGAACATTTAAATAACCCGCCAATAACCATGGTGTAAAATGCTTATAGAATCTCCAAAACATAACCTACGTATTTTTTAGGCTACCTAGTTATTCCAAGCATACTTATTTTCCTTTGTTTTGGTCAGTTGTTTTTTATTTAATAAAATGTCTAAAATAACCCTGTCTCGGCGTCATCTAAATATAGCACAAAATGTTCAAGATGCTTTAAAGTCAAATCAATTTTTTTTTATTCCCAGTGAAGATAACATTAATAAGGCTTCGGACATTAATATATCAACTGATTCTATTATTTATAATAATTTCCTAGAAAATAATACAAATTTAACTTTGGAGCTTTTAGAAAATATTTCACCTGAAATGCAGTTACATTTTGGTTATAGGAATGGGGGTGAACCAAGAGACTTAACCGACCGAACGATTAGAAGTGCTATGCAAGATTGGCTTAAGTTAGCTAAGGCCTGTCTAGGACACAACACATCCAAAGTGTTGAGCTAAGATTTTAATTTTCATATATATTTTTTGTTAGTTAAAGAAAAGTTTCGTTCAGTTTGTTATTCAGTATTTTGGTGTTTATTTTTTAGTACTTATTTATTTTTTAGTATTTTATTGTTTATTTTTTTTTTTTAATAAAATATTGTTCTGTACATATAACAAGAACAAGTGATCAAAAAAATTTCCTAAATATTTAGACCAATTACAACCAAAATAGAAACACGAGTAATACCTATTTCTAGTGTATACACACCTGCTATGGATAAAATCCAAACTGTAATTTAAGAAATATTAACATTTTTCCATGGCCTCTTTTAGAAATTTGGTTTTGATCACTTTATTTAATTTGTGTTTGAAATACATTTAAAATAATATCAGGTAGACGGATTTTACACATTAATAAAATAAGATAAATCTAATATAGACGTATAGTAAAACAGGATAATAAAAGGTAGTAAAAGTAGTAATGTTAGACGTATAAAAAATAAAAAAAATATACGTTTATAGGGCGGACATTTTCACGTATATATTGGGTAGCATATCAACGGTATCCATACGTATATTGTAGTACATAAAAAAACGTCTTTTATACCAAAGTGGATTCGTATAAATATACTACAACTATAAATCTAATATAGACGTATAGTAAAAACGTTTAATTATAGGTGGATAAATTCTTAGTAATCGACGTTTATAAGGCGGACATTTCCACGAATATATTTGGTAGTACATCAACCGTATTCATACGTATGGTAGTACCTAAAAAAAAACGTAATTTATACCAAAGTGTGCTGCCTGGGTTAGTTTAGCTTTTATCAGTTACTAAATTTTGTATATAAACTTTACATGCGAGAAAATACTTTTTCCTACGACCACTTAGGAAAGTGACACATATCACACTATATAGTCCTATGGAAAGTGCCCTATATCACATGCGTATGAATAAGAATTTACTTTCCACCCGAGTGAGAATATGTTACTTTCTGCAGTAGTTGTCACAAAATGTCAAACACCTAATTTCTATTTTAATCTATGTAATGTCCATATTAATACTAAAATCGATATGATTGTTAAATTATTGAAATCGTTGTAAATTAGATCCTAGATATTTATCTTTAACAATTATTATTAAAATAATTTTAAAATAATGTTTGCTCTTTATTCTGGTTAAATACATAACCGATTAGATCTTTCAATTGACACAAGGGCCATTAGCTCAGGTGGTTAGGACGTCGAACTTATCAGCTTTGCCATTTTTCGACCGCGTTCGAATCCTGGCGGGGTGGAATTTTTTTTTAGTTTTTTTTATTTTTTTTTTATTTTTTTTTGCTTAGAAAATATGAAAATTGAATAAATACGATTATTGTTGATTATTTTTTTAAATACATTTTAATTATTATAGTAATAATAACCTTGGTTTTACATTTTTTTGATGACATTATTTTGTGGTCGTAGGAAAAATATTGTACATCACTTGTGTGAAAAATGTCACTTTCCACACTCGTAATGTAATATACTATTAGAGGCAGCATGTAGTGAGTTAGTAAAAGTTCATATATGGAAAGTGACAAGCGTGGGCAAAGTAAATACTTTAAACATATTTATGTCAGGTATATAAATGGTGCACTCTGTTACACGTACCTTATTTACATCCTTTAATATTAATTAATTAATAGGTAAATGATGAAAAACCAACAACGTCGTCATAAACAAACATAATATACGAACATTTTTTAAATTGCTATAATTTTCAATTAATTTCCAATATAAGGGTATTGGGTTATATATGATGACACAAATAATTGGCATTGTACTATGCTTTATTTTTTTTTAATGTCTCAAGACATGGTGTTATAAAGATCGCAGGGGTCATTGCTGTGCCATGTAATCGTTGTATTTTGAGTAATCAAGGTGGCAGTTTAAAACGATCTCCTCGGCGATCAGGAGCCGTTACATATCTTATATTCAAACCCGTAATAACAGCGATAAACCAAAAACGTTCTCAAAACTATTTTCGCTAATTTATTATTATTATTATTAACTTTTTGTACTTCCAATCAAAGATATTAGAAAATTAATATTTGGAAATAATAGTCAACTTCACACCAATCTGATACTTTTAAAATATTTAAATATTTATTATCACAAACAGTTTTCCTTTTCTTGTCAAAACTTGTTAGTTTCTAAGAAAGTGTGTTATTTTGCATAGTACATAGTTATGAATATTTTAATTTTTTTCTCGTGTATTGGGTGAAACAGTGTTTCGATTATTTTGTTCAGGTTTAGGATGAATTAAGACTTTTTAAAATAGTGAACGAACCAGAATTATTACTAATTGTACCTAAGTATAATGTCCAAATGTATTTTTATATAACTAATCTTCTTTCTTCCTATATATATTTTCAAAAGCAATAGAGGTAATTATACATATTGTAATGAAGAGGATGTTATAATTATGTTTGAGTAGCTATATTGTAATGGGTAATTATGTCTTTTTTTTTATTTTAATTTTAATTTAATTATTCTAATTTATTTTAATCATATACAATTTTTTTTATTAAGGCTCCTCGTCTGGCACCATACTGTAATGAGCTTCACGTTTAGCAGCCATAAATTCTAGTGAAATGAATATTTTAATAAAGAGTAACATTACCCAAATATTATTTATTTTAAAGTAATTTAGATCACAAATCATCCTCATTTATCCAAATACTTAATGCTCCGGCTGAAATACCATCTGATGCAATGCGCGATTGTGATAAAACGATATAACTTAATTCTTTTAGATAATGGGCTTAAAAGTTTTCACCTGTGTATTTAAGACACTTACCTCTGCACCTCGTATATCGTCAACCCTTGAATTATTGAAATAAAAGTAAGTAAAAATTTGAGACTCTGTATATAACTTGTAGTTTTATTTAAAATATGTTAATATCAGGGTTTAGTGCGAGTTCAAAGATTCTTTATGGCTAATATGGGATAAACAAACAGAAAATTGTTACATAAATGTAAAAATAAACTTAAGAACGAAAAATAATATAATGCGTCATTTAAAGATCGATTCTTGTATCGAAAATGGCGCATTATGCGACAAAAATACAGTTAGCTACCGTGGCTTAATGTTCTACTCACTGCACGGCGCTTCTTAATGTAAGTAACAATCTTTTGACCGGCTATACAGTAATTTCACGTAATTTCTCAAGTCGGACAAGAGATGGCTTATAACCTAACCAACCCTAAATGTTTCTACAAAGTTGTGACACTATTTTAGACGTAAATAGAAAGATTTATCGTCTTTACGATTACTTAAATACTCAATTATGGTAAGTAGTTTTTTTAATTAGTCACTAATGATAGTTTTTAATTAAAATACCTGTGTTTCACTGTGAAATATGAGATGTACAAGTGTTAAACGTATTTCTTATCAGTGTCCATAAACAGAAGCAGATATTACAAATACCTGGGGGAACTGGAGGCCTTTCGTCTAGTATGCCGGTGCATACAGAGGTAAGGATGTCTTCCTGGGGAACTCATCTTCGGGCAGTTTTACATGATTTTCCATGGGTAAGTTAAATTTTATATTACCTTTGACATTTATACACTAGTTAAGTATTTATAAATAAACATTGAAGATTTAATATTCCTGTCTCTTTATTTTTTTAGGAAAAAGGAGTTTTGGAAAGGAATTAGAAGGAAAAATTTTACATGTCCTTCCTCCTTCGTTACTTGCTGCCCACTCTTTTTTTTATCAACAAATTCTGATTTGAATTTTTCATCAAGTTGGATAAAAAAAGGAATTAGCCAATCAAAATATTTGACCGTTTAGTTACATTATTGAAATTTGATTATTGGATTTATAAAGGTGAGTTTATTTAAACGGCTTATTTCATAATTTCGATGATAATTTGTTGTTCATTAATTAATAGGTTATTTTGAAATCCATGTTCTAATTTTTTTATAAAGTTACATTTTAAAAATTATAATTTTCGTGTGGTAACACTGTCTCACTACATTTAGTTACTTTTGATCTTGTCAAATTTACCACTATACAGGGAGTAGTCTAAATACTTAGATGAAACTTTTTAATTTTATTTCTTTGAAGACTTTTAATCATTAACTTGATATTCTTGGGATTTCGTGTTTCATTATAATATATTTATTTAAATACCAAAAATGTTTTTTTTATTTTATTTTTGCAATAATGAACATAATTATTATGACAACCAGTTTAATTTATGTAACTAACTTAAAGTAGGTGGATTATTTTGACACTTGCTGCGATTACAAAAAATGTTAATTTGTAAGTCAGATTAGAAGAACATTTTTATTAAATACTTACTACTGGGAAATCTTGACATTAGGCCAGGTCACATGTGTATCTCAAGGTTAGTGACAGGAGACGTGCTAGACATGAGATCAGACCACATAACCAAGAGGTACTCTTTTAATACTCCCTTTGAAGTTTTAATACAGGAAAGAGCGGAGATCACCATAAGGGAGCCCAATGCCCAACGACAGGAACAAACCTGGTATACAGACGGGTCTAAGACTGCGGAAGGCACTGGGGCAGGAGTATTCTCCAAAAACACTGATACTAAACATAGCTATGCTATACATGAATACATGAATACATTTCTCGGTATTTCAGGCCGAGGTATACGCAATTTTGCAATGTGCAAAAACGAACAATAAAAGAGCTGTCAAAAATCGGCATATTCAAATAATGTCAGACAGCCAAGCGGCACTTAAGACCATATCGAGTCAGAAAGTTACGTCGAGGCTAGTATGGGAATGCATCGAAGAACTAAGAACACTGGCAGACCGAAATAGAGTAAAACTATTTTGGGTGCCAGGTCACAAAGGGATCGAAGGCAACGAAAAGGCTGACGAACTTGCAAAAAGAGGGTCAGAAGAAACACCGGAACCAGACACAAACCCAGGAGTACCAAAAAGTACAGTCCGGGGTTTTATAAATGACTGGATTCGGGGACAACATATCAACTATTGGGGAAGCACCCCAAAACAGGCACATGGAAAAGCCTTCATAGGCAGACCATGTCCCAAAAGAACTGGAGAACTACTCTTAATGAATAGGAACCAGTTGAAAGTGATAAAAGGGTTCACGACTGGGCACGCCCCAGTAAAGGGACACTTTTACAAAATTGGCATGTACAATGGAGAACTTATGTGCCGACTATGTCACAAGAAACCAGAAACGGCCAAATACATACTGTGCGAATGCGAAGCTCTAGATCGCAAACGACAGGCTCTTTTTGGACAACCCCAGGTTGATCCAACAACGTATAGAACCCACTCACCCAAGGATCTGTACAAACTTGTACAAGGTACAAAGGTGATAGAGTGGGTGCTATGAACTAACATGGGGTAGAACACAATAAGCCAATAAACTTCAGTGTTATTCGGAGACATATAGTCAGACGAGCCCAGGGAAAAAAAATACTAAGAATAAATGTCGGATAGGCTCAGTGCAAAGAAACTT
Source organism: Psylliodes chrysocephalus (assembly GCA_927349885.1). Taxonomy (NCBI): domain Eukaryota; kingdom Metazoa; phylum Arthropoda; class Insecta; order Coleoptera; family Chrysomelidae; genus Psylliodes; species Psylliodes chrysocephalus. The sequence continues at coordinate 66,992,297 of OV651817.1, forward strand.
AATCAACAAACATTTCAATTTCTACGATTAATTATATTAATTAATAAGTGAAATAAAAAATCATTAATCAATGTGGAAAAAAAAAACAAGTATTTTGGCTAACAATCCGTTTCGTACACCAATTTGGCAAAGGTTTATTTGGCAAAGGTATTAAATCATTTAGACAATAGCAGGCCAGAATCCTACACAACACACTGTATAAGTATATCATATGCCGGCACGTGTCGCAAGAAAGTTTTTTATTTCGCTAATATCAAAGTATACCGCCCTTTGTCGGTATGCCGTTAAGGATTATCATTTGGTATTTATTCAAGCCAAAAAGTACTAAAGCTTATTTTCCTCTTTGCTTCTAAAGCTGTAACATTGTGTGTTGTATTACTGTATTTTGAATTGATTTAATATTTTTTTATTTATTGAACATTTTTTGTGAAAGACAATAGCCATGTCTAAAACACTTAAAACAGGTAAGTTACAGGTACTTTTTCTAAAAATTTTTATTTGCGATTTATAATAAATTCACAATTTTTAAAAAGTTAGTTTGAATAAAAACCAATACCTAATTAATAATACCTGATTCTAATTTTTCTCAAACTGTTTTTTAGAAAATAATCACGTCACAGCTCCGTGAAGTAAAATGAGAAAATCTAAAAAGAAATCATTTCAAAACACTACCTTCTTGCAGGATTTTAATTATAGAATGTGCTATAAATTTTGTGTTTCTTTTGAGACATCCAGTGTGCTTCTACTCTCTTATAAAACGTTCATTACTGATCTGAAAAATACTTAATACGCAAGCCATTTTAGCTAACTAATGAACAAAAAAAAAATATTTCGAGAATAACCTTCCTTCTCTTTCCGAAACACAGTCAACTGCCCGACAAATTAATCGCCAAACCATCACACAAATCATTTTCTAACGGTTTAGTATAAAAGATCTGTGGACGTGGATTTACAAATACAGCGTACAAAGGCCAAGCGAAAAACGAATTGTCAATGTTGCTACTATTTAATTCCCTGTGTATTTGAAACCTACGTTATTTTGTCTTCTGTTTGCACTTTAAAACAATCAAAACTACATTCCGAATACAGTGCATGTGTTGAAGGTTGAGAACGATTCGACTTGCTTGTTTTTTCTCCGTTATTACATTGATTTGAGAATGGTTTCAACGTAATTGTATTTGAATATTAATAGAGTATTTGCTTGACCCCTTGATATAATTGTTTAAACTTTTATTTTTATTACTATCAAAGTTACATTATTTATACTTAACCAGCAGACAACAAATAGTTGAAGTTAATGGAAATAGAAGTGCACCACAAGAAGTTATCTATGGGGTGCCTCGAGGTACAGTATTAGGACCCATATTATTTATATTATATTTAAACGATTTACTTACCTTAAAAACGGATGGCAACATAATCTCATTTGCTGATGATACTGCTCTCTTTGTTAAAGGAAACGATTGGTTGGAAGTGGAAACTAGCCTAAAACGAGATTTACAAAAAATAACACACTGGTTTGATGAAAATCTTTTAACAATTAATTTAGACAAGACAGTGTATCTACCATTTTATAATTTTAAAAATGTCTTAGCGAATTTAAATCCTTTAAAAATAGATCTACCATTCCGTAGTACATCCTGGTCTTTACCTGTGTCATGTAGTGCCAAATATTTAGGAGTAACCATAGACTCAAATCTAAAATGGAATATACATATTAATAATCTGGTGAAAAGAATGAGATCACTATTACATATGTTTAAGTTAACCTCAAAAATACTTAGTGAGCGTGATCTTATTTCACTTTACTACGCCCTAGTTCAATCTATATTAAATTACGGGATAATTGGATGGGGAGGAGCTTACACTACTACTTTGCAACCTTTAGTGGTAATTCAAAAACGTCTGATTAAACTAATATTTAAATTAAATCTACGATTTCCCACTGAAGCCCTTTTCACTTACAGTAACTTATTAACTATAAGAAAATTGTATTATAAACAAGCTTTGATTCAACTTGTAAATACAAAGGAAATAAATACTATGTGCCGCCAATATAACACAAGATTTCATCTAAACAATAAGATTATCTTACCGAAATGTAGAACAACCCTCTCGCAACGCAGTTATTCATACGTCGGATTAAAAGTTTATAATTCACTGCCTCAAGAACTAAAGTCAAAAATTTATTATAAAAACTTTAAAACTATTATTGCGAAATGGATTTTAAATGAAACTATAGATATAATCGGTAGCAATTAAAATAAAAAAAAAACAAATTAAAATAAACTAAGATGAAACAAACTAAAATTCTATAATAAAATTGAATATTCATATACTTACCCTAAAAATATCACTTGCTTTTGAAATGTATTGTTCAGCTAAAAGGTGTGAAAATATTTTTTGGGTTATAACATTTTTAATTGTTTTTTTCTCTCTTCCTTTCTTTTTGTCATGTAAAATGAAAAGAAAAAAATCATAGATGACGAGGCAAGCTTATTGGTTACCTACCTGACATACAGTGCCTGAGAAGCTGTCAAGTTTATCCTTAGCTTCTCATTTTCTGGATGTCCGGTACTCAGTGTGGCTTCCTCTGTTCATTCATTAATTTTTTTTTTTATTATAAAACAATAATTATATGAGCTGTATTGGTATTGTTATTGTTATTATTACCTAAATTGTTTTATAAAGCGATACAAGTATTTAATACTTATCGCTTCGCACCACTTTATTTAATATTTGTTATTTTTGTTATTTTTATTATGTCATATTATATTTTTATGGTACTTCTTTTTTAGGAAGAATCATATTTTTTTATTGTATATATAGAAATTTTTCATATATGTAATTTATTATTGAATAAAGTTATATTATTAATATTATTATTATTATACTGGCGTCAGCAACTGCTCTGATTTATTTCAAAAACGTCTACCAAATCTTAACACTTTAATTTGTATAGTTAAAATTTATTAGGAAATAAAATTAAACGCAATTAAACTCTCGCCTTAAGTTGAGTTAAGACATTTACATAAAGAAGGAATAAAATAGAATTACTTAGTAGTTCTTACCATTTGCTTACGTTCTGAAAAATAAAATGTTATCAGCGTTTCGTCTTCGTTCCGTAAACTCAAAGTTTTTTCAACAATACTGCAGATTGATACAATCAAACGCCTTAGTTAAATCACAGAATACCTCCGCTACAGCTTCATTAAAATTAAGAAAATATCGTAATAAAAAATAGGGGGACGGAGAAGGCGATCCAGTTCTGATAATTAATATAGGCAACATGTGTAATTACTGAGGCCCTTCCTATGGCCTAATAGGACTCCTACCTCTTTACTATGTGATACAAGGGGAGGCAAGATTAGGTGCTTACAGATTAGGGAATACACTGGGAAATCTTGACATTAGGACAGGTCACATGAGTATCTCAAGGTTAGTGACAGGAGACGTGCTAAACATGAGATCAGACCACATAACCAAAAGGTACTCTTTTAATACTCCATTTGAGGTTTTAATACAGGAAAGAGCGGAGATCACCATAAAGGAGCCCAATGCCCAATGACAGGAACGATCCTGGTATACAGATGGGTCTAAGACTGCGGAAGGTACTGGGGCAGGAGTATTCTCCGCTGTGCTTGGCCCTATTATAGAGCTTCCGCACTTCGGATCGTAAGTTTGACAGATGACGGTTCCATCAAGGAGCATCCCTACTAGTTCTATTTTTTTGAATGGGGCACTAGTGTAATAAATTACCCTTGCATCCTTACATGCAAGTCCTCTTACCTGGTTTCCATAGACCCACGGTTTCTGGATCAGTATGATCCCTAATTGATCGTTAGTGAATGTCCTGGAGATCACAGCTGAGGCTCTCTTGGCGTGATGGACATTCACTTGGGCGATGTCGATACCCGCTATTTTACTCTCCTTTAATGGCGGTGTTGTCCCCATCGGTGAGGGTGTGTTCCATATGCCCCTCTTTTGCTTCTTCATCAATTTCTACATCCTCAGATGAGTTTACGCAGAGATTTGAGAGGTTAAGACTCTCTATGCTCTCCACATCAGTCTCATCTTTGGAAGTACTAGGAGTTGGTTCTGTTTCTTCTCCCAGTTCCTTTATTACCCCTTTCTTTTGAAGGCCGTGTACGGGGATTTTCCCGAATCGATAGTGGATAGTGCATCCATTATCCTTGATCCGTTGGCAGGTTAGGTCATCTATTCCTAACCTAAGGATCTGGCCTTTGCCCTCGTCTTTTTGGCTGACGATTTGTGCTAACTTTATTAGCTCAAATACACCTTTGCGTTATTTTGGAATATTGTGGTATATTTTTAACATACTGACAATTTGATTTATTTTATAAATTTTTTATTCAAAACGCTTTTTATATAACTACCTGCAGGGTGTTTTGCTTTAAAAAAAGTATAGATTTGTTCATAACCTCGATTATGGACCACCCTGTATATTTAAGAATAATTGTTAAATATGGTCATACAACTTTTATATTAAAAATTTCTTCGTATTTCTAAAAATAAAACAGCTATCCATCAATTACGTATTGATGGGACACCCTGTATATGTGTTATGAGCTAAAATATTGATATCGTTGTATAGGCAAATGTATGAGCAATTTTATTTTAAGATAATATACAGGGTGTTGCATCTAAAAAAATGAGTAAATTGAACTTAAAATTAGTCATATTTAAGACATGTTTCAAAACATTCTGTATAAAATAAACCAGTTCTATCGTTAGCTTAGTATCTTATAAGTCTGTATAATAAACAATTTTGAAATCAATGCAAACCTACCTAAATTATGATAATTTAATTTGGGGTCTGCATTATTCTCTAATTTGAAAACACAAAATTAATTGCTTGGCAGATTTTTTTCAGAACCAGCAATATTCATTTCCTTATAGAGCTTGATTTTCCAGAAGATTTCAAGTTGATACTTTCATACCATTTTTATTCAGATTTTTTTTTTAACCATTAGGCTTCACCCCTTTATATAGCTTGTATTTTACTAAAAATTTCATGTAGATATCGCTTTTTGTTTTTGATATCGGCTTTTTTTTAATTTCAACCCTTCTTTATCCCTTATTTATATTCAGATTTTTTAAAAATAAATAGGCCTCATCTCCTTGGCTTGATTTTTGCTATACATTTCAAGTTGATATCAGTTTTCGTTTTTGATCTAACGTGTTGACAAATAATGTTACATCGGACGGACGGATGGACGGACATTTTTAAAAGTTTAAAATTTGATGAGAAGGATTTTGGTACAAAAATTTGGATCAATATTGTAATACCCTTTACAGACTACTGTGTGAAGAGTATAAAAATATTGTGATTACAAAAAAATCTAAAATCTAAGAATCTAATCTCGAACTGTCTCTTGAGATCACTTCTGGTATTACTGTGGTAATATTCCTCTTACTCGTTTCTTTGCCTTTCTGGTACTGCTCCTAACAGTCTGGTATTGCTATCTGTTTTGTATCACCTTTCTACTGGTGCTTTATCTCTGCGTCTCTAAAAAAAAAAATCCATTTATCTTTATTAATTTCTTTATTCTCACCACAGTTTAACATATTACTCTAATTCCAATCAACAATCCCTAAAATTTTTATAAAAACCTTTTTCCTCTGACTTTTTAAATTCCCATCTGAGAATTCTCTACAATCACTAATCTAAAATAAATTCCCCTAACATTTCTAACTTGATTTTTTTTTAATAATACTTACTTCAATATTTACACCACCCCGATATTGCTGAAGACAAAATTCTTTCAGAGGTAATCAAAATTTCCATATTAATGTATCCTTAAAACTGAAAATATATATAAAATATTTTCGATCTGATATTCTTAGACCCAAAGAAAGATTATTAAACGAGCGTTTATCTCAAGAGACATACTTAAAACTTTCAACTCCCCTCGAGCATCGAAACAAAAACCGTAGGTATTCGAAATAAGCGCGAAAGCCTATGTAGAAACGTTTAATGAACGTGAAAAGTCTTATGGAAAGAGTCCTGTAATTAACGCGTTGTCGGTGTTTAAAACACAGCAGGACACATTGCATTAGCCATTATAATTGGCTGGATGTCTAAACCAGAGCCTTGATTACGTTTTCGCACATATTATTTCTCATTTACATACGGTTCTATCCACTTGTCTAGCCTCGAAGTTTAGGTATCGTTATCTGTAACTGACTTTTAGCATACCAAAATAGATTATGATTAAATTCTTTATTGCCCAACAAATACAACATCCAAAGATAGGACAAAATATAACATTAATAGATTTTTAAGAATAAATATTGATCAGTAAAAAAAAGTTATAAATAATAATAACAAAATATATACAGGGTGGCGCATCAAAAACGAAACAAAGACATTTACTGGCAGCTCAGTTCTTTTTTGGAAAAACGCTTAGACCCGTCGATTTTGTTTTCGAGGGAGACAGAGAATTGGAAAAAAATCACGTTAACACGTGCAGCCCCCTAGGTGGCGGTGGAACGATCCCTAAAATCTTAAATAGAAAGGAGGGTCGAATGATTCATCATTTGAAAGGTATTTCAATTCCCTTTATAATGATGGAAAATTCAAGTACTTCAGTTCAGTAGTTTTGGAGATTTATTGATTTAAAGCAGAAGAAATTTGAGTAAAAGCATTTACTTAATAAGTAAATGATTTTCTTCACTACGCCCATGGTTTGTTTATCATTTTGGTGTTGAAAATAGCGATTGGAGCGTTTTTTGTGGCAAAAAAGTTGTTTCTTGAAGAAAGATAAGAAGGAAATGTCTCGTACTTATTTTAAATAGAAATTTAGTATATAGTTTGCGATTGATTCCTCCAAACATTTTTTTTTTTTTTTTAATTTGGTGTCATCGGCATCAACTGCTAAGGTTATTAGCCTCGTGTTCTGTATAGGCTTTGTTACTGTTTCCCAGCGCCACTTTAGGAACAGCACTGTTAATTAGAACCCAACAGTGAATGGTCGAGTGGGCAATCCTACCAAGGCATCAGAATTAATTTTAAATAATTAAATAAAATGAAAAAAATCCCGGCCAACGGTGGGATTCGAACCTGGGACCCTTGGATCCACAGACAGAGACTCTACCACTGAGCCACCAACCCCCCAAAACTTTGTTGTTAAAATACCTTTTAACGCTTTATACATAAATTAATCATGGTATATTCCACGGCAGAAAGGGTTGAAATTATCGAAATATATTTCGGAAATAAACAGTGCCCTAACAGAACAGCACAAATATTTAATGAGCGACATGAGAACAGTAACGTGCATAGAAAATATGTTCTAGAACAGTCGCCAATAAAAACGCAACATTGAAAATTCCATAAGGAACGAAGCAATAGAAGTGGGGGTTTTAGGGCAAGTTTATGTAGATCCTTCGTTAAGTACCCGCAAATTGCATACTGTGTGTGGTGTTAGTCGACGTAGTAACCCAACGGATTCTAAAGGCCCATAGTTTTTATCCGTATAAAATTCACCTTCTACAAGAACTTAATGAAGACGATTTTGATCGGCGATTACAATTTTGTGAAGATATGAGTGAACGAATTATAAAGGATGAACAAATTTTTATTCAACACTTGCTTTTCCGACGAATGTTCCATTTTCTTAAATGGTGCAGAAAATCATTGTAACTGCCGATATTGGTCCGATTCTAATCCCAGAATTTATCATGAGGTACACACTATTACGTTTACCAAACCAATTAATATTAATTAATATTTTTCTTCTAAAAGAGTAATGATGTATGAGTCTGCAGACGCACGATTTGATACATTTGGTCGTATATATTAAATGATTTGATGTTTTGAAGCGCGCCTCTACATATTCCTTTATAAACATTTTGTAATTATCAGTTTCTACCGTCAATATTTCCTTATTATTGTTGACCTAGTCGCCAAATGTATTTTTTTTGCATACATGATACAAGAAAGTATCTTTTTTAACTCGTTTCCACATCACCCTTGAGGTAGAGTTGATCGGCGCGTGTTTTTTAACGTGGTATCCCCAAGAGGCCTAATCCACAGATATTTGGGTGTATTCGTCAAACTTGGTGTTGCATGTTTGGTCCTCATCGTCCTGTAACTGATCGTGAACGTTTTAGGCATCTTCTGCATTGTCGTCTAATGCAATCTGGTTCGGAATGTTTTCGCAGGACCTCCCAGTACAGTGTAAACACAGAATCGAACATTTCAATCCTATTTTACACAATGTTTCTTGCATCTGCACGAGATGCTCTTAAGTAAAACATCTGGAGCTGGTTCCTTTATCATCCGTACTGCGTCCAGTCCTGTAGTTGTTCTTCGCCATCCATGATCTTCTGGAGGTTTTTGAACTCCCCGCCAGCTCTGTACTTGATAATAAGTACGCAATAAATGATGACCGTTTTTGTGAATTTTCGTCCTCTTTACCTGCCTGCCCCTAGCCAATATTCGATTTATGTTTAGACGTATGCTCTATATACCTATAGAAATAATAAATAGTAATAATATACGGCTCAGGCAAAAATTCTTTTCATTGCTACATAATAAAAGTTTGAATAAAATTTGCAATTTTGTCAACATCGAACGCCTACAAGAGGCGGGTACCGATTTTTATTTTGATATAGCTAAAACAATAGACGGTATCTGCCTCTTATAGCCGTTACATATTAAAAAACTTGCAAATTTTATCCAAAATTTACTATGTAGCACGGAAAAGAATTAATATATTACATACTCGTAAATAATAAAAAATACTCGTAAATAATAACAATAAATAATAAGTTGAGGCCGAACAAGGGGCACGTATGTTATACCATAAACAGGATATTCATGATAACTAACGCACAAAAGTAATAAATTTGGCGCCTAGGTCAACAATAATAAGGAAATATTGACTGTATATTCTGATAATTACAAAATCTTTATATCGGATTATGTAGGGGCACACTTCAAAACATCATAGCATTTACTATATACGACTAAATGTACCAAATCGGGTATCTGCAGACTAAGAAATCATTACTCTTTTGGAAAAAAATATTATATAATTGTTTCATAGCGATCTTCGCCTTAATCCGCACTGAAATTCTCAATTTGTTGAACATTGCAAATCAACCCCCTAATTTGGCGCGTCGTAGAGCGGAATCTATTGGTCGTAGACAAAAAAATGTTGAGGTCAAAATTGTGCACGATTTTATCCTGTATATATTTAATTTGGACTTTTTTTCGGTAGCACTTACCACAACGGCGCTATTTTCCGAAAAGCGTCGCGGCGCAGAGTTTTCATTCCTCCACCCCTCGAGCGGCAACCCCCCGAGGTCGCAAACTTAGGTGTAGTATCAGGGGACCCATGTCTACCATCTCACCAAATTTCATTTCTTTCCGACCTTTTGCGAATAGACCTCCTTATTCTTTACCCACCGCTTGGACTATGGAATAGTGGTTTGGGTTTCAGCCAAACTACGGCACAAGCGAGTGTTGTTCCAACAAAAGAAAAGAAAATAAAAATTGACTCTATCAAAAATGTTCATATAACCACACAAATGTCAATAAATTTATATTAAAAATGGTAGTGAGAATCGTAAATAAAAAATAAGCTATCGTGAGAGTATTTGTACTCAGCTGTTGACCTGGGCAGATCGATCCGGTGACGAACTGACGAAGTGTAGTGCTAGAAGACCGATTTCTAGCTGTAAGATAGGGAAGATCTAGTCGTTCTCGTGCCGGTTCCAACCGGTATAATCCAAATCGGACGAAAGAATCGTAAAACCAAAAGTAGGACCATAAAATGTAGCCAAAGATGTACAGTTAAGATTTCAGGAACCCAAATACGACAACAAAAAAAAACCCTAGAATAAGTTTAGACAACAATATAACACTTGAAATAAAAGAACTATATGCGACACAAAGAGGGTTTGACAAAGTAGACGCTCGATTTCGTATGAGCCAGAGTGTGTGATAAAATCCCTTTCGGGAAAGGAACATGCTCATCTATACAGATAGCAGACAAGCACTACTCACCCTGAACAGACCACGAATTTATTCAGGGTTACTACTAGAATGTCATGAAGCTTTGGCTGAAGTATCCATCAATAATGTGGTCACCTTAAGATGGATCAAAGGTCACGCCACATCGAAAGGTAACCGTCTTGCCGATTCACTAGCCGAGAAAGCAGCCAACTAAATACTTTTTGGACCTGGCCCTTCTATTGGCCTGACAAAATCGGTAGTGACAGATTTAATTAAAGAACATTCCCTCGTGAAATTCAAGGAAAGATGGGATAAGACAAGAAACTGCAGAGTTACCACTGAGTTCTTAAGTTATCCTGACAACACTGCAGCAAACAAATACTTGACTATGACTAGACAGAATCTGCGCCTAGTCATAGGCATTCTGACTGGTCATTGCCAAGTATGGAAGCATCTCCTCAATATCATCGGGCTGTCAGAATCCGCACTCTGCATGGGGTGCGAACAAGAAGATGATACCATCGAGCATATCCTCTACGATTGCTCGGCGCTCTCATTTATTAGAAGATTTGTATTCGGCGATTATTGGCTAACACCAGCCGATATAAGAGAAGCACCTCTTGGCGACGTTGTTAACTACATTAAATCTGTAGGCTGGCTCACGAGCTAGGAGGTGCCTATCATCTTAGGAGGATGCACAATGGACCTATTGAGGCCTAAGTGCCGTGGGGGGAAACCCACCCTTCACACGTTACAGATACAGAGAGAGATCCCTTTCGGTGAAATTACACTGCCCAATACAACTATCAGTGATAATTTCTATAATTGTTTGTGTACATTCAAATGCCGTATAAACGGTAAACCACAAAAATAAGCAAAATCATCCAACTCGCACAAACTTACACTTCTCTTCTCGACTATTCTCGAAGAAATATCCGGTATGCCTCCCAAAATCAAGATGGCTTAAAACAATGGTAAAAACTATTAATTTTAATTCGAAAATTCATACTTAATAAAACCCATTTCAAAAAACTCGCACACTAAAAGTTTAAATTCAAATTGGCAGTACCGTCCGCGCCAAACTATTTACATAGGTACGTCCTAAATAAGATTTTATGCCCATCCTTGTCGGCCCATTATACAAAGCATCTTGTAGGTAAAAACAAAAGATATGTTTCTGCAGTGGTGTAAAAACTTGATAAGAAGAATGTCTAGTCGCTCACAAAGCTGTGACAAGTGACAACGCTCATCGGTAGATATCCAAAATAGTAGGGGAACCTGTTGTACCTTGGATATCGTTGTACCTCGAACATAACTTCAAAATTCAAACTGCGCGGTACTTTTACTCAACAGGATGAACGCTAGTTATGCGCCGGTGAACATACGACAGTCTAAACAGTATTTTAATAGTCTGATGACTAAAGTAGAATTGTGAAGTGGCTTTTATTTTTTTTTGTTGAAAATGTAAGTTATTTCTTTATAAGTATATCGCAAATATTTTGAGTATGTTACAATTAATAGGTTGGGATTTCCCTCAAATAAATTAAGTGGTTATTTGGCCTTTATTTTGTGTATTTTTAACCGATATATTTCTAACCTCAAATTTTCTATGAATAATTGTTTGACGAACCAACACGGTGTTGTAGGTACCTTGAACTTAATAAACACGATGTATCTTGGACATATCCAACGTACAACACGATGTACCTAAAACAGGTTCGAGGTAAATCATGATTTAATAGAGGTATTATGTGTCTTTAATTAATAAATATCTTTACAGTTATTGTTGTTTTACAACAAAATATGCCACGCAGCAAAACTGGAGTGAAACAGGATCCGCCAGATCCCGAAAAACTGAAAAGTGCGACACAATTGATAAAAGAAAAAAGACTTACATTATACAGTGCTGCAAAACACACTGGATTAGCAAGAAGCCTAATTCGCAGATACATGCAAAACTTTGAAAATACAGGCAAAGAAAACTACAACCTTGTACAAAATTGCAGCACAATGAAAGTTTTCAATAGAGAAGAAGATAATATGCTTGTTGAATATATAAAAGACGCGGCAACTTTACAATATGGTTTAACGTTAAGAAGTGTTCGTGAACTAGGCTATCAATTTGCTGCGTCAAATAAAAAAAGCTATCCTGCGCAGTGTGATCAAGAAAAAATGGCAGGGAATTTTGGTTGCGTCTTTTCAGAAAAAGGTATAAACATGATTTAGCACTTCGCAAACCGGAAGCTACCAGCTTAGCGCGATCAACAGCTTTTAATCGAACGAATGTCACACTCACATTGAATAACTATAAGACTGCTCTAGAAAAATGTCCTCCTTTACCAGCTGTTAATATATGGAATTGTGATAAGACCGGATTATCTACGGTCCATGTTCCTCCAAAAATACTGGCTACAAGGGTTCTAAACAGGTTGGAAGCATGACTAGCGCAGAAAGAGGAACGAATATTACCATGATTTCAGCGGTAAATGCTGGAGGCGGTTTTGCGCCACTAATGCTTATTTTTCGTCGCGTCAATTTTAAAGAATTTATGTTGACTGCAGCTCCACCGGGAACTATTGGTGGCGCAAATCCTTCTGGTTGGTCCAATGAAACATTGTTTATTCAATTTTTTAAACACTTTCTTCAATACGCAAAGCCGTCAAAAGATTCGCCATGTATTATGTCGATGGACAATAATGAGAGCCACATATCGATGCATGTTATTCAGCTAGCTAAAGATAATGGAGTGATCCTGGTAACATTTCATCCTCACACAAGTTTCATTTCCACCTGCCGACATCCAGACTTTAAGTTTAAAGTGCAAATGTGTTCGAGGTATCGTCGATACGAGGCAAAAGATAACTGTCTTTCTTGCTAGCATTGCTCAGACGGTAATCCACACAGAACCTCGTAGTTTCATCCTTTTTCTGGACCAAGACTTTGGGAGAGACCCATGGCCTGATAGAAGGTTCTATCACCTGTCTTTTTCCATTTCGCGAACAATCCTTTCAACTTCCTCTTCTTGGTGATCTTTGAGCTAATTGATGAATCAGCCTGGCACCACCAGCGTTAATTTTATGTTTTACAACAGAAATTTTTCTCTAATTGATTCATAGATTCATCAGCAACTGCAATCATTTGCTCGAATTTGTCGTTGGAATTATCAGAAGTTGTTACCTGCCGAATTATGGAAGTTACTGGTACACAGGTTCCGATTCGGGTCTCTTTCTTGATGGTTATTGGGTGATCAACCCCTTTCCGATCAAATATTTCTGGTTTTAAGGACAAGTGGGGTCTTAAAAAAGTCCAAACAAGGCAGAGGGACCCAAAGGATCAGAACATTACCAAAATGGTCGGAAAAGGCTCGCATTACAATACCAACTTTTTATATCTCTGTGTTACTAGGAAGAGGGGCATTAACGCCTTTTTTTATTGAACGTCCACTGTATACAATCATTATTTGTTATAATATAGACCCCAAAATAATAATTTTTAACAAATTTGTACTATTATAACTTAAAAATGATAGAAGTAAGAGAAATATTAGATTTCTTCGCACTAATGGGTCAACCTGTATAACATCGATACCTTACTCTTATGTAACTTAACCAGAATGATCTCAAATGTTTCTAAAGTAGGCCCCGGAAAAATTTACGTATATCGAAGCGTAGAATACTTTGGGTTTATTTCAGAGCCATGACTCTTCTTTCTTTTTTCGATCATGGCTTATTTTAGAAATATATTTAGTGGATTACTCTTTAATTTTATTAATAATAATATATATCATATACGCATATGTATTTTAATAATCCTAGTACCTTTCTAGTATTATCCTGGGTTTCCATATCAACTATTATGCAAAACTATTGTTCGCCCACTGTGACTTTAAGATTAAACTCCACCGCAACTTGGACTTCGGAATAATTTTAATTTGTATTGTTTCACTGTTAATGGTTTAATTCAAATTGTGACAAGTTTTGGTCGGTTTCGTGTTACATTTAATAATTTAAACTACTATAGAACTAATCTTATTGAAAGTTATTTAGGAGGCTATAGGCTATACTTTACAAGGTATCGTAGAATAAATAAATAAATACTAACGTTTGTTGGACATATTTATAAGGAGTACTCGTATACTTAGAGCGATGGATCTTAAACCATGCAATAAAAGAAATTATAAACTACATTCTTTTTTTATATAGCATATTTGTCTGATATCAGTAAAATCCCTGAAAAAATTAAAATTTTAGAAAACAAAATTTCTTTGGCTTGATTCTTAACCAACAGGCAAGCTTGCAGTTAATGTTGTACTGAAACTGTAAATTATTGTGCTGACAAATTTTCAAAATATTTTGAAAATAATTCAGTTTTTATTAATTCATAATATAATTTATTAAATACAACTCTTATTATGTGAACTATCGATAATGAAATAATTCGTATTGGAGGTGGGGGAGGCCACATGGCCTATAGTCCTAATTAAATCTAATCTAATTGTACAGGGTAGCAAAAAAGTCTGGCAACAAGGTATTTATTTTGAAGCGAATGAATATATAATTATGAAATTATTAGGTGATGAATGGGACTATATTTTTTATTTTTTAAAGGACATCTTAATTTTATGTCAGCATTTAGCGTAATAATTTCGTGAGAGCACTTCCCAAGTGGGCGAAAATGGCTTAATCAAAGTTCAAAGTCCAAAACTTGGTACCTAAAAGATTGGTCTCTTACTATAAGACATAAAAAACTCTGCTGATGACTCAAGAATTAAATAATTCACTGGATAGGTGGAGTTTAGTTTAGTAGAAGAAGAGGAAAAGGTAAACAAAACAAAATGGGGTAAATAAATGTCAGAAAAATATATTGTAATCATTATAAAAGCTAGTATTGTGCTGATAATCAATAAAAGGGGTAAAAGCAAGGAAGTTTTTAGTATTTTCTAGCTGATTTTTATTAGTGAGATTCATTTTTAATACCAAACAAATAGTTGGTCATGATTTCGTTGCTGGACTTATTTAAAAAAAGCTAAGTGAGTATTTCGTTTTAATATTTAATAATATGACAATTAAAACTGATAGCTACTACTATAATTTTATAAAATTATATATTTATATATAAAATACGGCTAATTTATGCCAAATCGTAACACTACTTATATTTTAATTTGTATTAATTATCCTTCGAATTGTTTCTTACTTGTTGTAACCGCCCACCCCCCATCATAGGTATATCGATAAATTAATTAAAATAGTCATTTACAATTTTCTTAAACTGTCGTAGGGTCAAGGAAAAATCTAATTCTGTTAAGGAACTTACTTCATTTGTAAGTTGGCAGAGGAGATCGGGCGGTGGATGACAAAGAATAGAAGGGAACACTGAAAGTTTGAAAATGTCGAGCACCGTATCGAGGTACATTAAAGCTTATGATACTTAATATATTTGGATCATTAATTTCTGAGTTTATTATTTTATATAAAAACATCAACGTATTTACATTTATTTTTAAACTAAGAGAATTAATTTTAAAGGTGCTCCTCAAATGCGTTGTTCTTGTTATACTCGTATTATAATCGGGCCATACCCAGACAACACATCAAATCCCAGAGATATCTACAGAATATCTTTTGTGGATATCCAATATATCCACAGGAAAAAAAAAAAGACGCTCTGTTGTAGAATTCCTCAAAAAGTGTAACTATATTTTAAATCAAGCTATACAAAACGAAAATGAAGTTTGAAAAAAGCCTTTTGTACAGAGTGTTGGAATCATATGGAAAACTTTTTTATTATTAATTTTAGGAAAAAAAGTAATTCATCATAAAAAGTTCTCCATTATCTAAAACCAAGAATACAGTCATCAAATATCAATTTTTTTCAGTGGTATACAGGGTTTGTCAAAAAATATGAGTTCTCATAAAAAGTTCTCCATTATCTAAAACCAAGATAAACAGTCATCAAATATCAATTTTTTTCAGTGGTATACGGGGTTTGTCAAAAAATATGAGTACCTAAAGTACCTTTAAATTTGACAAAATCGAAAATTTTTGTTGAGAAAATTGCTAAATTCTTCACAAACATCAAGAAAAGAAAAGTATATCATGTTTATAGTAAAGAAGAGAGAGAAAAAATTATAGATTACCGTAATTAGGTGGATCAATGTAAAATCAGGAAAAAACTCTGATTTTTCAGATAGATCGGTGTAATTTCATATTTGAATGTAAGTTTCAATTCTAATCAACTTTTTTTTAAGAAAATTTTCGATTTTGTCAAAAATAAACGTCTATCAACCTTTTACACTAATAAATTTAGATTTTAAAGCTAACTTACTTTCTTTTAATCCACACTTATCAAATAAAACTCATTCACGGTATTCACACGAAACAAACAAACTATAAAATGGTCGATGCCGCCGATGGCACCTGTGAAGGCAGGAAATATCCGCGCCTGCGCTCGCGTTCATTGCCAATATTATTTATCTAGTGGATATCTGTGAGATATTGAATACAACTTACTAATTTTAAATTTCTATAAACTATACCTACATAGTTTTATAGTTATCACATGGCGTAATATTTAAATAATTTTATAATTATTAAATCAATTTGTATATTTTATGTACGTGTTATATCCATAAATTACATCCAGTGGATATCCACCATGGTTTGCGTTCGCACCTAGAATTTGGTATATTTAGTGGATATCCATGGGATATTGAATACATTTTTAAAAAAAAATTATTTGAAGTATCTAAATGGTACTATTAGCCATAACGGCGTAATTTTTTAATAATTTCTGATGGAATTACTATAATTTATGAAAATTTGCATGTCTATAAATTACATCTCATGGATATAAAATAGATATCCACCATGGACTGGATATTCAGTGGATATTGAGATGTCCAGTAGATATCCAAAGGATATGGTGTGCTGTCTAGGTATATTATATTCTTTAAAATTTGTTTTGTATTTTCTCAATTTTACTCAAAAAAGTATACGGCTGTGAATGCCAAATAATAGAAGCAAAATCTAAAATAGGTTGCACTAAAGTAAAATATAATGTTTTTATTGTGTTTATATTAGAAAATTCTCTCGAAATTTTTATAACAAATCCTAAAAATTTATTTGCTTTCTTGCAAGTCTTTTCAAAGTCCTCTGCAAATGATAGAGTTGAATCATACCTCACTCCCAAATTTTTAACTTCATTATTTCTATTCTCCCCCCATAATATATTCAAAATATACTGGGTTCATTTAATATGTAAATGTCATTATGATACACTTTTTTAGATAAAATATAATTTATTTTTATCACTCAATTCATTTATTCTGTCGATATCCCTTTGGAGTCCTATATACTATATAATCTCTAACAGTAGTTATTTCCTTGAAATTTTTGAGATCGTCTGCAAATAGTAAACATTTAGATTTTTTTAGTATAGAAGGCAAATCATTTATAAATAATACGAAGAATAACGGTCCAAGTTTGGATCCTTGAGGAACTACAGAGGTAATATCACAAAAACTAGAAATTTACCCCTTAAACTTAACGAAAACTTACCTATCTTGCAGATAACTTCTTAAAATGCCATGATTTATACCAAAATATTCTAATTTGCTCAATAGTATTTTATGATTAACTCTATCAAACGCCTTCGCAAAGTCTGCATAAAATATATCCATTTGGATCTTATTCTCAAATGAGTTATAGACTTCATAAGTAAACTGAAACAAATTAGTGTTGATAGATATTTTATTAACAAATCGGTGTTGTAAAAGACATATGCTATTCTCTATATGCCTATAAATCCTTTGATATAAAATATGTTCTAATAATTTTGCTGGAGCACATAAAATTGAGACACATCGGTAATTTGATACATCAGTTGTATCACCTGATTTGAAAATTGGCACACAGGTTGCAGTTTTCCACTTCTCTGGGAAAATTTTATACTCTAATGATGAGTTAAAAATATGTATTAATGGAGTTTCTAACCAGTCAGCGCATGCTTTCAATATATATGGAGGAAGCTTTTCAGTTCCAGTTGATTTTTTTGGTTTTAACTTTTTTACCGCTACTTTATATTCTTCTGAGGTCACTTTACTAAAACTAAGTATATCGTGATTACTGATACCCACATTTACTTCTTCATGATCACTGTGGTCTTCATTAAATATATTTTCGAAATAATTAGCAAAATTCTGAGCATATTCATTTATTGGTAAAACAGTATTGTTAAGATGGAAGTTTTCCGTTTCTAAAAAACAACTTCCTCGTTTTCTATTAATATATGACCAAAAGCTATTGATATTTGCCGTAATATTTTGTACTGTCTCCATTATGTATTTTTTATGTTCTAACCGTGTGTTCAGATTTGAACATTTTTCTTTATATTCACCAATTAAATTAACAGCCTGTACATGAAATTAATTATTTATTGAATTAAAATGTCGAATTTCATATGCAATTAATAATAAACACGTTCCAATTTTGTATCTAGTTCGATGTGTAAATTATAATAATAAACTGACTTATTTCAAAATTATTTTCAAAACATTGAACTGGAGAGACTGAAATTGGAATAAAAATATTTTTCTAATGTTCATTTAAATAATTAAATAATATTAATTGTTATTGTATATTGTTTATTCTGTGATAATATAAATGTAAATGCAAACGAAAAATAAAGAGATTGACTAACAACATGTGGTAGTATACTTTATAAAAGTATCTCTGAAATGAGATTCATGAAAACCATCTTGTGGTATTAATTACAACAATTATCTTTGAAATCTTTTCACCGTGTTAGATCTTTTAGTTTCTTTCTAAGCTGAATAAATTTTTTATTATATTCATCAGATATCGTTCTTCCCTAATTTAAATTTTTCGTTTACCATAACTTTCATTTCATTTGTGAACCACAACGGAAATTGCTATTGGTTAAAATTTTTATTGTTATTTTTAAATTTCTCAACACTATTTTCAAAAACTTTATTAACTTTATCATAAAAATAATCTATGGCCATATCAACATTCTTCTCTCCCAAAACTTTATCCAACTTACTGTTCTGAACTGTGTAATCATTTCATCGACTTTTGCTTTTTTTAAAATTAAATTTGTCTCCTATATTATTTTGATTGCACTGATTTTATGCCCATTTTTAATTATTTTAATATAAATATCTAATACCGGATGAAACATAACATCCTCTTTTACTATAGGTTGAAAACACTTATCTACCTTGAATATGAAAAACGTTAAAGGCAAAAGGCCAAAAAAACTGAAGGATTTTTCCTATTTACATTATAATTGTAAAAAAGTCTACCTACTGTCCACAAACAAGCATATCCACCAAGTCTTAGTCATTCTTAGTCCAAAATATAAATAGGAGATTCCCAGTAACAGCTCCAGCTCATGATCTTCATAGTCTAATTTAAAAGTCTTTATTTTGTATTTTGAATAATTGCATTTTGAATAGTTAGCTAAGGGTTGTGACATGTGCCCCAAATATTAGTGGAGTTGGTAAGTAAGTATTTTATTGTCTTTTATATTATATTGAGAATATAATTGTGTATGTCGGGTTAAGACCTATTTTGTATAATTATTTAATTTATAATATTATATTTGTTTTGAAAAAACATTGTGTTTCTTTCAGCCCTTTTATAGAGACGTGTTATGTTTTAACATCAATAGTAGAACCCTTATACAGTTAAGGGCTACGAAGTCAAGTTTAAGCCAATATATAGTTCTTACGTTATGTAGGCCCAGAGTGTTATATTTTGTTATTCAACCCCCGGGACATAGATAGTCTCTTAACTATTAGAGAGCACTTAACACGTGACATTTTTATAAAAAAAACACGCAAAACGTGACAATATACAATTCTGCCAGTTATTACATTTTTAGTCGGTACAGGTAAAACAACAAAGCTTTTACTTAAAACTTTTTTTGTTTTAATGAAAATAAGTAGCGGTCAAAATATAATGAAAAACCCTGTACACACTAACCATGTTGTATATAAGTTAGTCATGAGCCACCATAGATCTATGTAGGTTACAGTGGAAGGCGATAAGATCATACCACTCATTTTCAACCTAACCTAACTATGGTGTGATTTATAAGTATTAAAAGTAATTTTAAAAAACAGATTTTAAAATCATGTAGATGCCGTCACCACATCTTAACCAAATTTATACGGGACTACCCCTGAGTTACCCCTTTACTAACAAAAAAAGAATCATAGAAATCGGAGAAGGTGGTAAAGAATTATCGCTAAACATGCATAAAAAATGAAGAGTTCGAGGGTATTTCTTATAGACCCAAATATTTGACCAAATTTATATGGGTTTACCCTTGATGTACCCCCTTACGAACAAAAAAAAGAATTATAGAAATTGGACAAGGTGGTAAAGATTTACCGCTAAACATACATTAAATTATTAGATTTTGTCCAAATTAATATGGGACCAGTCTTGAAGTACCCCCTTTCTAACAAAAAAGAATCATGGAAATCGGACACCGTGTTAAAGAATTATCGCTGAACATACATAAAAAAAGTATTACGACGGATTGAGCACCTCCTCCTTTTTGAAGTCGGTTAAAAATGAGAGCTTTTGGCTTTACAAATCTATCATCACAGTCTTCCTGAAATAGTAATATGGACACATAAATTCAAAAATTGAATAAACTACACTAGAAAAATTTTCTAGTGCTTCGTTTATATCACGAATTCCATTTACAATGGACCAATATTATGTTAAACATCGTCTTTGAGACCTATCTAATTCTTTTGTCTATCTGCGGTTTTCATTTATTCAAATAAAATGGTACATAGTTTAAAAGAAAAACTAATCTATTTTTGACAGAAAACCAAGATATATTGTTGCTGAAACAATCGTGAATTCTACACAATCTACATAATATATGTTTGTGGAGTCTAGGTATCGACAAACAAGTCTCACCAAGCTCAACATCGATCTAAGATAAATGAGAATTAGACATGAGATGGGCATGTGCCAGAGCCATGAAATTTCATTAAAAGGATATGTTATTATTCTACTAAAATTATAGTATACACTTTTGCAACACATTATGTTTAAAATATTTTCATCCTCGTGAAAGACCAACACATTTTAACACTTCAGACAGCATTTGGTTACAAGTTTTCCCGCATTAACTTAATATAACGTAAACCAACGAATTCTGAAAACCACTTAAGTATAATACGTGTGTTTATAGGGTTAATACTTGCTCATATTTGAATAATCCTGATAAAAGCTTTACCTAATAGAGTGGATATTTCGAGATTATTTAAATCAACCTAATCCTCTAGCACATATTAGTACAATAGCAGAAATTGATTAGCCTTAATTTATATGAATATTCTATTATTTGGTGAAATCTGAAAAGGAAAATATAAGGGAATAAGCAGAAGCATGAGGGGTTTCTAAGGAAACAGTGTTTACTTATACATACTCATGGATAAGAAGAGCCATTCTATTTTTAACCGACTTCAAAAAAGGACAAAAAAGGATAAAACAACCATATTGACTGTTTTGTGATTTGAAACTAGTCAAATATTTTGCCAATTTATTTTTTTTGTTTGATTTTCTTCATTATATTTTTGCATTAATTTCAAACTTGAAGTAAAATGCAATTTATTTTATTTATTTTTTTTATTACAGTAAATTAGCGCCGCATCATTAATTTGTCTATTTAAACATGGAGATAGGTACTCAAACAAATATGCATTTATACCATTTAAATAATTAAATATTTATAAAACAAACCTATGTTTTCTGTAACAAACTCGACATATTTGAGTGCTCAAGACCAATATAAAAGTTTTGCAACTTGGAGTGGCAGTAAGTTTGAAAAAACTGAAGTTTAAGCATCATCCTTTTGGTGTCTTAGAATCAAGGTGAATTTGAGGGTGGATAAAATTTGCCATATGCTTATTGAGTCGACTAGTTAAGTTGAGGAACATTTCTTCATCCGATATTGTTTTATTGATTTATTTGTACAGCACCTGTAGTTGTCAAATTCTTATTCATCATCTGAGCACTGTGATAAATGAATTTAACTTTCGAGCTTAAATTAAACTTACACACGTTTGGACCTTTGAAGATTTTGGGGTGTTTTTTTGTTTGATGTCAATGGCATTGAATCAAATTTGATGGCTAAGGCTCAAATATTTCATCGATCTACAGGGTATTTTGAAGGGCCAACATTTTCTTTATAACAATGATCATTTAAAAACTGAAAACAATAAGAAATTTAAATAACAAACCAATTATTTTAACACTGAATCAAAAACAAGTTTGTAAATATTACTTAACATTGATATGCCAGTACAAAATGCATTTTTCTTAAGACACTTATTACAAATTATATGTTTATCCTTAATATGACGACCGCATATTTAATACGTGGTATAAATTGCATCACTACCAATATCTGGGAGTGCTTCATTGTTCGTTGATGAAATCCATGTTCCCATCTCTTGAAAACATGCTTAAAATTGGAAGGTGTTGAAAAATAAATCTAGATGAATCAAAATTCAATACACCTTCAAATGCGACAGCCATTTTAATTTTTCCAAGTATGAAGTTTTGTTGACAAGCTGACAACTGACATGACATTTCGATACGAGCGCCATCCCGTTAATTGGAGTGGTACTAAATTACCGTCCTCATGTTTTTCCATTTGAGTTACCAGCCCCTGTTGTTATGCGTGCACGGTGACAATCGACAATATGAGCCAGTGTCAGTTGTGTAATTGTGTTATTTACGTAATTTTACCGTATACAGCGTTGTCAAACTGTGGCACAGTACCTACCTAACGAAATATCAGGAATGCATATATTAAGGCTGTATGGTGCGATACTAAATTAAGAACTAAATTTAGAACTAAATTAATGCATTTTTTAAGTACTAAAAAAATTCACGGTGCAAACAGCAAATTTAGTATTAAATTTAGTACTAAAACAAATTATTAACTAATTGGAATTTGTTCTTTTTTCTACTAAATTTAGTACTTAAAATGCGTTGAAATGTTGCGCAGAAGTTTTTCTCAGAAACAGTTGACACAACGATCTTTTCTGTACCATTTTGTTTTTGGTTAGCGACAACTTTGCATCATCGCCTTGGATAAATGTTGCTTGTGTTTGATTTTGTAGGTTTTATTGAGTTTTTTCGTGGTTTTTAGTAGCATTGCTGTATTTGGTTGTTGTCAAGTCAACTAGTGTCAAAGTCATAATAAAAATCTTTTAATTCACTTGTCTCTTTTACACAGAATATTTCATTTCTGTGCTAATTTCACGAAATAATACGTCAATGCGCATGCGCCTATACTTATTTTAGTATTAAAAATTGCTAACTTTGCAGAAGGAAAATTATATTTTTAATTCAAAATTTAATATTAAATTAATAACTTAATTTAGGGCTAAATTTTAGTACTTAATTTAGTATCGTAACATACAGCCATTACGCGTTGTAAAGTCATAAAAGCCAGGTGGGAGCAACTGCCCCTCCTTGCCCCCCAAACGACGCCCATGGTAATATAGATTGATCATCCATGGTTTTAAAATAGACATAAGCTTATGCCTCAAAGTAAAAATGTCGGTAATTATTTTTTTTACAATATTCAAAGGCTGAAAATTGGTTTGTAAACACATTTTTGCTAAACTGAATCTGAAGTAATATGGCCACTCTCAAACGACCCGCTTTGAGCAATCTATATAACTATATATGTATCATTGACCCTGTCAATAACATCAAGCCTACAGTGTTGTCATATCTAAACTGTCAGTTCCCACTTGTCAGCATTTTGACAGGTCGTTGGAATGCCTAATATTCGTAACACTAACTAATTTTGATAGATATCATTTGTGTCTTATTTAAAAATCCTTTTGATATTCAGATGAGGCAGTATTCCATTTAATTATTATTTCTTTTTTTCGATAGATGGCCTAATAATTCTATTTATTTATTCGGTTAAGTTTGGATATCTAATCGACATAGCAATACTCTTTAGTTAAACCGTAACCATAAAAAAATAACTTCAGCACCCTGCGCACCCCTCTCCCCTCCACTATAGCAAACGAGATTTTTGTCCTTGCGAAATATTTTGCAGGTAAATAATAGTTTTTGGATCTAGACTTCAGGATATCGGTATATTCATTCTATTAGTCGTCTGTTATGTCCATAGGCCTTTTCATCATGTGGTGAGCGCAAGTGCAGCCGCCATGTTGAAATAGAGCCAATTCAAAAGTTTCGTACTGTTTTGACCAACAATGGCTGGAAAAGCAATATTATCTCTACATATTGTTACGAATAAATATAACACCCTGTGAATAGGTATGTTATGATTTGTAAAGATTTGTCCAAGGGCAGGCGCGCTAAACAAATATTCAATAAAATAGTAAAACGTGTAGTTGGACAAGGTTTAATTAAATCATAATATTAAAGTACAGGGTCAAGAAAGATCAACAAGAGCACTCTTGAAACATTACAAGTGAATATTCGAGAAGTTCCTTTTGGTCCTCGCTTACGAGCGGTCGAAATTATTCGAATTAAGTATATTCCTTTTTTGTGTCCGAAAGTAGAGTCACGGGTCGTGATTAGTTTGTTTTGGTAAAACTATAGTGATAAAAGTAAAGTGTGCTTCCGCCAGCCTTGCAGCCCAACAAATTGAATATAATGCTTATGTAATTAAATAGTTTTAAGCATTATATTTAGTTATTGTGTAGTCAGTGAAGACTACGTGATTGCGGAAGCAATATTAGTTCTTGAATGAGTAAAACCAAATTTGGTAGATTTTCACAAAACTTTTATTTTAAAAAGAAAAATTAAAAAATTTAAAACAGTATAACTTCATTTGAAAAAGAAGTTGTACTTCGAAACATGTCATGTATACTGTTTTTAATTTTTTAATTTTTGTTTTTAAAAAAAAAGTTTTGTGAAAATCTACCAAATTTGGTTTTACTCATTCAAGATAAAATGGATTTTCATCAAGTAAAGGCCAAAACAATAAATAATGCAATATTAGTTGTTTTGATTTGTTAAATAAACCACAGTTATTTGTTTTACGCTTGTTTCAATTATCTTTGGTTTTGGAAAACTTACGATCATTCCAAGGCGGGGGGGGTATTGGCTTAATCCGATCTCTGAGAGAGAGAGAGAGAGAGAGAGAGGTACTGCCAAAGGGAATAGTTCCTGTAGGGCAAACCCTTTCCCCGTCCTCTGAATCATCGTCAGGAAGTTAGGGTTCCTTCTGAACTTAACCCCCTAG
Source organism: Psylliodes chrysocephalus (assembly GCA_927349885.1). NCBI lineage: Eukaryota > Metazoa > Arthropoda > Insecta > Coleoptera > Chrysomelidae > Psylliodes > Psylliodes chrysocephalus. The sequence continues at coordinate 67,017,573 of OV651817.1, forward strand.
CCTTGTGTTGTCTAGAGGCCAATTTAAATACAAATTGGGCCCCTCTATACAACTCGTGGTTACCGCTAAGAGTGGACTTAAAGGTCAGTCAAAAAGGCCTATAATCTCACTCTTAACAAATCAATCATTAGAAAATTACACATAGTTGTGAGCAATTAAAAAGATTCTTGAAGTGACGTGGACGTTCGGAACAAGGAAAAAAAGTGCGGTGTTTGAGAGGTTAGGTTTCAATACATATTAACTGTGTAAAAAATTAATGGAAACAAATATTATATATTATTATTATATTAGATATTATAACTCTATTCTAATTAATTATGCCAACCAAACTATTAATAATTGCAAAAACATTTTAACATGAAAGTTAATCACTTGTATAATTAATAAGATAAATTATTTAAAATTTTAAGGATCAACATGACATTTTTAATAATATTACTGTGTATACCGAAGTAGTATTTAATATTAAAAAATATTGTGTAATACCAGACAAGGATTTTCTTCTGTTGAACCACTTTCTCTATGAAAATGTAGTAAACAAATATAAGTATATCTTTAGTAACATCATCTATCAATCGATCGAACCCCTTGGTCACTTCGACCACATTTTTTCACTCTTACAATTAATGCTCATTTTGAACATGTTTTAATATGTATTTTGCCTAATGATTTGATAGTTGTTTTTAAGATATTGCAAGCAAGTCTTTTTATAAAATGATTTATACCGTGTGTCACTTTTCCATACTCATAACAATAGTGTTTAGTTTTCCTTTCCGGGAGGCGTAAAGATAACATAATTAATTGATTGCAAAAATTGATTTTTCAATCAAGACACTTTACTTTTACTTTAAAATCTTACTTTTTTTATCCCATTTTTTAAACGAATACACTTAAACACTTAAAATTAATATTTATCAATTATATTTTTTTTCACGTTGACATTTTAACATGCTTGTTTACAAAAAACAGTACGAAAAAGATGGCTGATACTGACGCATGCGCACAAAAAAATATTGTGACGAGAAGGCCTATTCAAAGGGTGTAACAATCAACTTGTCATTATAATAACTTGCAAAATCTACAGAAAACTCAGTCTCAGTAGTGTGGCTGAATATTTCACATGTTTTAAATATGTGAAACATTTTTTACGTAATTGTGATTAAAACAGTATTATTTTCTGCCGGAACTATTTGCCATTAGTATATAAATGAGGGAGAAGCTGGTTTTCTCCTTGCAATCTCAAATTCAGTTCGTTCATATGTTTTGTCAAATCGACATAGAATGCTAACTTACACAGCCATTGGCTATTTTGTAATTCGGTGTAAATTTTAAAAAAGCGCTGTAGGACTTTTCCGCAACTAAGCCAGCGTACGGCAGTATGATATGATAAGCCATTTTCTCCCATCTCTTCAATAAACTCGCGGAATTGTCGGTGATTCAGCCCAGTGGATCTGATGAAATTAACAACTGATATGCTTGGTCTTAAAACTTCAGACATATCCAAACCACTTCTTTATTATTACCACACATGTTTTTGCCTCCATCAGTAGTAATAGATTTTATTAATGGTATTTTTAACTCCCTTAAAAAATATTTTCCCCAGTAGTCGTGCCGTGAAAACTAACAATATCAAGAAGTTCTTCATACACTTAATAGCTTCTATCTACTCCTAGAATAAAAATAAACACCTGAGCAGTATCTGACACATCCGTTGATTCAACCAAAGCCAGAGAAAACTACTCAAGATGTCCATTTTTGTCAGACAGTTGAGATGATATATTTTTTGCGATGTCTGGTACCTTCTGAGCAATGGTGTTTGTGGTCAAATTACCTTTTCAAAGCGCATTTCTTCGGCTACTGCAGTTACGCATTCTTTGATCATTTCTCCATCGGTGAATGGTTTTCCACGTTTTGCGATTTCAAGAACTACACGAAAGATGGCACGAGTTGCAGCCTCTTGTTCGTTATTGACTTTCGTAAACAAAAGTTGCTGCGATTTCTATTCGCGCTTCTTCAAATTTTTCTGTCCGCATACTTCCTATATATTTTGAGTAATTTTGAAAAAGTTTCGTTTCATAATGACGTCTAATGTTATATTCTTTGAAAACGGTTGTGGTTTCATTGCAAATCAAACATAGCGCCTTATTATTGGACTCAATCACGAAATATTGAAAGTTCCATTAATCTTTGAATGTTCTGCATTCGCTGTCTATTTTTCGCTTCTTTTTCATACTGGTAAATCACACACAAAAACAACATTTTAAATCAAAATACTGTTACGTTAGGGCGTTGGTCTGTTCGAAGATGTCTTTTAAATGCGGTTACGCACTACTTTATATCAAAACAGACAGTTTCGCTTTCTTCGCCTTCCCTAGACAGACTGACTCGCGGTCGCACCCTAGCCTTTTTATACTCCAATTACTGCCATCTCGAACTTTCTCGAACGAGGTTATTCACGAATTTTTCATTGTTACTGCGAAAGTACTACTAGCGCCATCTGTAAGCGATAGAGGTTACAATATGGTTCAAAAACAGAAATAAATAAATACATAAATAGCAAAAATATAAGAGATTAGGCAGAGTCTAAGTGGTTTTTGAACAATATTTTCTCTGGTATTGTTATTAGTTCAAAATATTAATCTTGTTAAACTGACATGTGCACTTGGTACATGTTAGTAGAACCGCCATTTTATATTAATATCGCGTTTCTCTTTATTTGGTGCCGCAAGAGTTACATGCTTTCTTTAGATTTTACCACGTGCAATTATCACACTGCTCAACTTTATTTGGTTACTTTCTCGACCACAAATTGTTTCCTGTTACCATCGACTTTTTGCAGATGTGGCACTTTCATGTGGAGTGTTTGAATTTGCCTCCTAACTCTTAGATCCTACATCTTCAATTATAATCTTTTTGCCCTTAAAGATGGGAGATTACTTTGGAGTTTAACGCTTGCCAGCTTTCTGTATAAGGTAACCAATTACGTTGTTCTAAATGCCACTGGTAATTTCTTCTTTTACGTTTTGAAATTCCACTCTGGTTACTCCACTTTGCTTAATTAACAGCATCTGTGGTTTAATTCGAAACCTGCCACCTTCTTTGTCCACTATACTCTTGAGGATTCCACTTTCTTCTATCGACGTTTATATTAATTAAAATTTGATTATTTACTTTAATCTCTAATCCCACTTTATTCATTACTCTTTAATTTCAATGATAACTTATGCACCTCTTATGTTAAGTTATTATATAAAGTAGATAAAAGTACATCTACGATTGTTTCATTAAATTTTATTTGTAATTCGTCTTTAGAAACCACTTAAGATCTTAGATATGCATGTATGTCCAGGTTTAACTTTGTTAACTATGGTTAAACTTGTTATAGGCTTGAAAATGGCTCTTTAGCCGAAACCGGTCGCCTTGGATAATAATTATATTGTTACACATGTTTTTGGTATCTCATTTTATTTCAACTCAACTTTAACAATAATTATACAACTGATAACATTAACGTATAACGTCCATCATAAAACTGAACTCTGACGTCAGGTCGTCAACTTATATAGCTCGCCTGAATCTTCTAGAACCTTCTCGAACAATCCGGATTTTTCTTTGACATAGAATGACATTTCGAGACATTTCCAGACTATTATATCTTCTTCATTTACTCGTATCTTTACTTATGACGACAGCAGCACGCTGCAGGGTGCTGCGTAACAATATATATGTGGGATTAAATTGGAGTTGTTTTATTTTTACCACATTTTGGAGGTTGGATTCCCTTCTAAGTTTATATAATGAAATACCTGTTGCGGTATTAGCCAAAGAAGTTTCCGAAGGGAAATAGTCGCTGGATTTTTGTGTGATATATGGCTTTGTTCTGTTTATTCTAGTTTGATAGTTTATAATTAAACCAGCCGAAGATGTCTTTTAAAATATTTTCTTAAATTAATTTTAGTTCTTCTCAGCTATCAGCACAATAGAAAACAACCGTATCATGAGCAAAACTAATTATCCGACCCAGATAATCATTAGTAATAAATTATTAATAAATAAATTTTATAGTAGAGCCAAGTATTGTGTCTTGTGTTACACCGCATTTTATTTTTTGATAAGTAATCGATTCATACGCATTGTTGCTTTTTAAACTAATATTTTCACTTTATAAATACAATCGTGGAAACTATCAATTTTTTTGTCCCAATTCCAACAGTTCAAAAAACAGATCTTGTAATTTTAGGATACGTGCTACTTACGATACCATCTATTTCTTTTTCTCACAATTGAACATAAACGCGATTTAACAAATCTCTATACATCAATTTAAAGTACTTGCCATTTAACATTTTTAATGAATTTCATTGAAAAAGGGACAAGTTTTCTTTTGCGCCATTGGAGAGGAAATCTCTTGTACAAATTGATATTGGGTTAACGTACTTTCAAAATGGGGAATCGTAAAAAATAAAGCCAAGTAGTTTATGAAAATTAATTCATCCACATTAGGACATGGCAATTATTAAAAACAATTTTGAAATTGTGCAACCTTGGGCGTGGATTAGTTTGCTTTTTAGGTTATAAAATATAATAAAATGGTTTAAATCTCTGCACAAACAAGAGACTATAAAACGTATAATCAATAAAATAGCACCTTTGCTAACCATTTCTTTACTTAAATCTATAAATAAAAAGAATTAATTGCACAAAAACCTAATACAAAACTCCAGTAATTTACAATAATTAACTGAAAAATATTTATAAAGAAAACAGAAACACTAAAATCCTAAATAAAAAAATTAATTTAATTACTATAAAATTAATACAAATAAAGATAACTCTAAACAATTACGGGACGTAACAAATCAAGACAATAAAAAATGAGTCAGGTGAGCCCCTAATAAGAATACAATAAAAAGCAATTATTGAGTTTAAGAGTTTAAGAGACTTGCTGCAGTTGCTGCAATTACAAAATGTCACTTTGTCCAATGAAAAGTATCCATCCCCTTTTTCTTGCTTCCCTCACATTTAAAGAAGAATGGCTCGGACATGTCGATTTTTGTTTGGAGTGGACACATTTTTTTCCTAATTGCATCACTGACACTTCAACCCTCGAGCAGTGGGATGAACAACCTCTAGAATTAAGATAGGGAAAGTACTAAGTGTGGCACATTTTTGAAAAGAAAGAAATTCAGTAATGCCAATATTGTTAGTTTTTTAAGTTTACCTACTTTTTAAAAAAGTAATAAACTATGAAATTGATTTTTTAAAGATTTATTAAAACGTTTTAGAACTTGGTAGGTATATTTATTTATTAAATAACACACAAGTAATATAAAAATAACGAATAACAAAGTAGATAAAATCAAAACATTTGTATTGTCGTGGTCACGCCTTTATTGTTCTATTCTTAACTCAGAACTTCACTTCTTCCTTGGCTTGACGTTTGATGGCGCTGTGGCTCCCGTAACTTGTGTAACGTTCATGCAGCGTTGCCGGTTTTAACAAAGTCCTGGGCATGTCATTGCGTTACAACGTTGATTTAACAGGTGTTGAAAATGTGACCCATTTGCTTCCATACAATAATACAAATTTGATTCAAATCTATTGTGAACATTTTGTAGAATTTCAGGTGTTATTCTCCTGCACTCAGCTATTACCCGTTGGCGAAGATGTTCTATGGAATTAGGCTTCGTAGCAAAACATTTATTAGTCCAGAGGCGATAAATCCGGTGACCTTGTAGGCCATTCAATTGGGTCTCTCCTTCCAATCCACTGTCCAGGGTACCGGTTATTTAAAATTTCTCTTTTAGTACCAACAGAGTGCGGAGGTGCTCCATCTTGCTGGAAATGAAACTGATCAACATGATTTGGGTCATTTTCTAATATTTCTGTTATAAGGGGGTTAATTTCATCTTCAAGCATGTTTGGGTACTTTTCACCAGTTAAATTTTCAGGAATTAAAAGAGGTCCTACAATATGGTTACCTAATATGCCACACCAGACATTTATTTTTTCAGGGTGTGGGTATTGTCACGTTAAGCGTGGTTTTTATAAAGAAATGTCACGATTTACGTGTTTTAAATAATTATGGGACTATCTATGTCCCGGGGGTTAAATAACAAAATATATGAATTTGGGCCTCAATCACATAAACACTATTTAGCCTTAAACTTGGCTTCGTAGCCCTTAACTGTATATGGGTTCTGCTCCTGCTGTAAGAACCTAACACGTCTTTAAACAAGGGCTGAAGAAAACACAGTCTTCTCAAAACAAGTATAATGTAATTACAACGAATATATAAAATGTCTTAACTCGACATACACAAATACAGGCTCAATATAATAATAAGTACACACACAACGTAGACTTACCAACTCATCAATATTTGATGCACACGTCACAACTCTTGCCCGACTATTAAAACGCAATTATTCAAAATACAAAATAGACTTTTAAATTAGACTATGAAGGTCTAAGCTGGAGCTGCTAAAGGGAATCTCCTACAAGGGGGACCTCCTATGGGGAGGATCCGTTCCCTGTGGAAAAAAGCCTCGTGCATCCCCTCGACATTACCTTTATAACTTTCTTATAGTTTATTGTTATTAAAACTAATGTTTAATAATTATTAAATATCCAACCGTGCACATTATTGCTATTTAAAACAAATTGTTGACATAATTAAACAAAGTTTTATGTACAGGATGTTATTTAAATAATTAATTAAAATTAGGAAAAATATGAATTTATACGAATCGTGACAGTATGATACTCACGGAATAAATGTGGGTTACTGTCATCCCAGTAACGGCAATTATGCCTATTGAAATCTCCATTCAAATGAAATTTACACTCATCGGAAAAACAAATATTAAATAATAAGTCAGGATCTGCAATTAAACACTGGCTTATTTCTTCACAAAACTGCAGCCTACTATCAGCTCTTAAACTAATCTAGTTTTGTACAGATGAAATTTGTGAGCTTTTAAAATCCTTATTATAGATGAACGAGAGACACCCCAGACTTCAGCTAGTTGATGAGTACTTTGCGTATGATCCAATTCAACATGTCGCAAAACAGCGACTTCAACAGCTTCATTTCTGACGACCTGTTGCGTCTGAATTTTCTTATTATAGACAGATCCAGTATCGTAAAACTTTTGGACTATTTTGGTAACATACAAATAATTGACATTTTTATTGGGATGATTGTTATTAAACAACCGAGCAGTAAGCCTAGCGCAACTAATCAGTCAGATCAAAGAAATGACTAAGATAATGGAGGATGTCAATAGAAAATTAGAAAAATATGCATCGAGATATAAACAAAAACTTATTAAGAAGCAAACTGTGTTTAGAAAAGGGGAGTTAGTTATTGTCAAATCACTTCGAGTAGCTAAAAGACAAACAATACATGTAACAAAAAATACCAGTTTTAATATTTATACATAATGTACTACTTGAAAAAAATCACTTAAAAAATCACTAATTTTGTTTGTTTTTGAGCTTCGTAACTTCTACACTTTATAATTTCCTTTAGTTTTCTAAGCTGAAGCACCTGAATGTCATCAGTTCCAGGCTGTTCTTCGAAAGATTGGATAAATACATTCACTGCATCCTCTGCTTCTCGAGATGACTTGTTTTAATGACGCAATTATTCTCATTGTCATCACTACTTTTATCAGAACTTTCTGCAGAGGTCTGGTTGATAAAATAATCATCATCATTCATAATCTGATGCCCTTTTTCTTTGTGATCACATTCTATCAATGTTTTTGTTGTTGTCTATTTCTTCCAAAGCTTTGATTTTCGAGGCTATAGGCGCTATGTTTCCGATCAATAACTCACCTTCATTCAAGTGATTATCGTCTTCAATACCTTCTCCATCTGATGTATCTTCTAAAATTATTATTTTATAAGAGGTTTTTTTATGTTAGTTGCTTTTACTTCCCTCCAAGCGTAAGCTACAGCCTAAAAAGCTTCTTTAAAATTTAGACGTTTCCAAAAGTCACATCCTTTCAACAGTTGAAGCATGAGGTCTTTTTTATAAAGCCTCTTCATGGTCTCTATAACACCTTAGTCCATTGGCTGGGCAATAGATATTACATTCGGAGGAAAATATGCTACGAATATGTTCCCATGTGCTGACTTTGGTTGCTCTACATCAGTATGCGATGGCGTATTATCCAGTAACAGTACAGCCTTGGGTGAAAGACCATTCTCTTGCAGATAAGCTCTAACTTGTATTATACATTTTTCGAAAAACCACTTTTAGCAGTGATTTTCCAATGACAGCTAACCTAAGCTTATGAGTTCCTGATGCATTAGCGCAGCGTAACACTGTTAAATGGTCTTTGCTTACTTTGAATCCTAAGAAAAAATACTTTAAGAAAACACTGCATGCATGCGTAAAAATATGTAAGTTAACCTGGTGAGTATTCTTTAAGGCATTGCTTTCCAATAAAATCCATTATACGCTTGATCAGGTTTTAGGTCTTGCTACTTTATATAATTTGTCAAATCGTAGCAAAATTCTACCAGCACTTAATTTCTCCCTTTAAACAGCTAATTCTCGTATTCCATGACGTTTTTTAAATGTGTATAGCCAACCAGAAGATGCCGAGAAGTTTCTTTAGATTTTCAATTGTTCGTGAAACTTTTGGGCTTGCCTAGCACACATAGGTCCTGATAGTAGAACCCCTTCTGATATTTTCTGCAAAAACTATCTGGTCATCATCAGTCTCTCGAAAAGTAGACGCTTTTAGAGATTTCCTGTGAGAAATAGCTTTTGCACATTCAGCTTTAGCTACAAAGCTCTGTAGTTCGGCTTTCTTTTTCACAATGTCACGAACCGTTTGTTTTCCAATGTTATAAGTTTAGCCAACACAGCAACACTTGTGTGTTATTTTCAGATTGTTTTAAAATTTCTATTTCTTGTTGAATGCTTAAAATATTATGTTTTTCATTTGCACCGGTAAGCTGCATTTTGGGCGTCTGTTTACGTTTAACTAACGAGTCGGTAGGTAGTTGTCGAAAATAATGAGTAAACAAGACGAACGTATGCACGGTGCATACAGCGTTCATGCGTTAACCTCTGGTCGTCAATCACGGATAATCGGCGCACGGATGTTCAGTTTAAAATGCCGCACGGAAAATCCGCGGCCCGGATAAAACGTTCACGGATAATGGAGGTTCTACTGTACTTGTTTTTATTTTAACAAAAAACGCAAACGATAAATTAGAAATTTCGTTTTGATTTAGTAGATTTAGTTTTCATTGGAATTTTGGTCGTTTTTATTTATTTTTTTATTAAAATAAGTAAATTAGTATCTACTTATTGTTTTGACTCTTAATAACCAAAATTTAAGTGAATTTTTCAATATATCTATAATATCAAAACAGCAGGGCTGAGATTTCTAAAGCAGTGTTCGGATTAACTGTTCAAGTAAAATCCAATATCATAAGAAAATAAGTTGTTTGTCCTTTAAAATAACTAGCTCTTTTCCCTATTTTCCCCACTTTTAAAGGTGTGATTGTCCCCACAAAGGGGTTGAAGATGCAGGTTAAAAAATATGCTTTAAATGTGTCCCTTTGTAAACAAAAAATGACGTGTCCAAGCATTTGTGCATTAAATTTCAGGAAAACAGAAAAAGCTGGGTGCATAATTTTCGCCCTCAAGATGGCGCTAAAATCAAAATTTGACACAGCAATAATAATATTACTGAATTTCTTATAAAATTACCTTTTTAAAAATGTGCCACACTTAGTACTTTTTCTATCTAAATTCTAGGGGTTGTTCACCCCACTGCTCGAGAGTTGAAGTGTCAATGATGAAATTAGGGAAAAAAATGTTTCCCCTTTCAAACAAAAATCGATGTGTCCGAGCATTTCTTCTTTAAATTTAAGGGAACCAGGAAAAAGGGGGTGGATACTTTTCATTGGACCAAACTCAAAATCATTTATTGCAGTTTATTCTCCAGTATATCATCTCTTTATATTTTAGCTTTAACATTTTGATCTATATACTGTTACTTTCGACCATCGTCATATAAACATACTTTTCGATAACATTGTTTAGTAGGACTTTTTTATGAATATAATAATAAAAATAAACAAAGAAAATCAACTATTATTGTTTATAAACGAGTTGTTAGTTTATCATTAATTCTCACGTACACTCAAACTACTTCCGAATTACACAGAAAATCAATCGAGTGACTAATGATGGCAGAATTACAGGTTACCATTAATTTGCTTACGGATTTCCTACCTTATGGCTGCTATAACTCAATATTAGGTAAATGTATAAGGTGTTAACATTCTATTGAAATATTTGAAGGTGCAACTGGGTTAAGAAGATTGTACTTTAGGAGAAACGGGACTTTTTCTTTAAAATTTTAAATTGGTGGTTCCCATCTTATATGGACTAAAATTACGAAAAGTAAGCACAGCAAAACGCAAGTTTTGATAGGTACCTATTGTATACTAAATTTTTATATTTTTTAAAAATATGCCTATTTCGGCCCAGCTTAATTGCACATGCATATAAATTAAAGACCTACAATATCTTTTCATTTGTTACACTCCTAAAAAACAGTTTCTGCAGAGAATAAGATATTGGGATACGCAATAAAACAAACAACAAATTTTACTAATATTATCACCATGAAGTTGCTCTATTTCAGACAAACTTTTAGAGACCTTGCATTCTGATATGATTTATTTTTTTATTTTTATTTTTAAGAAGAACATTTTATAATACAAAATCAAATAAATTTACAATGAGAAATTATTTTAAAATATGCACCTAGATGCAAAAACATCTGTATGTGCAACAGAAATACATTAAAACAACATAAAATTAATAATACTTATAAACTAAACATTTGATGATTAAAAGGACATAAATATATAAGACTAGGTTATTTATAACAAATTTGAGACGTATAAATATTTATCAAATATAAATTTTCTGATCGCTTTAGAAAAGGTTTTTATGTTTTTTATTTGTCTGATATTTTCACTTAGAAGAGTTGTATACTTTTGGCCCAATTGAAGAAATGAATCTTTTATTTCCATCATATTTAAAGAATGGTACATTTAGCATTCATATAAGAGTGATTTACAAAATTTTTATTTTTCAGTTTGAAATAGAACATATAGCTAGAGTGAAAGTCTAGTGATCTTACGTTTGGAGTGGATTCGTTGTATAAGAGGGTTGTTGAAAACAAACGACTTTTATGATTTATTATCTTTAAGATATAATTTTGAATGATACTTAAAGGATGTAGGACATTGTTATTTAAACCACCCCATACACCCCATACAATTATGCCATATCTAATTAAGGATTCAATGAGAGCAATATATATCAAGTGTAATAACTTTTTATTTAGAATGTTACAAATTAAATAAAATGATTATATATAAGTTTTCTTATTTTGTTTGTTAAATACTGAACATGATCAGTCCATTTAGGATTTTTATCAACTATTATTCCCAGATGTTTGGCATTTTCCACTTCTTTGATGATAAATTTGGATTCTTCAATACAAATCTGTTTGAAGTTAGGCCTGTTAGCATCTGTGAGTGAGAATGCCATATAAACTGTTTTCGATATATTTAAAGATAGTTTATGATAATCCAACAAGTCTTTCATAATTCTTACCTCTTTAACCACTTTTGATTTTACAGCTTCCCAGGTTTTACCTTCAAACATTAATACGCTGTCATCTGCATAGGATATTGCTATACGATTTATATCTAAGTGTAAAAAAGAGTTGATATAGATGATAAAAAGAATTGGACCAAGGACAGTTCCTTGTGGCACACCTATTTGAATTTTAACAGGATTACTAAATTCATTTCTAATTTTAACTATCTGTGTTCTCTCGTGTAGGTAGTTTTCAAAAATTTTTAATACCAATCTTCGAATGCCATAATGTACAAGAACATTTAGTAGTTGCTTGTGAGGAACAGTGTGAAAAGCGAAAGGTCGATAAAAACACTTATATTTTTATTTTCATTCTCAAGACTGTTTTTTATATTAGATATCAATTCATTCATGGCATCACAAGTGCTAACACCTTTTTGGAACCCGAACTGTTTAATATTTAAAATCTTTTTATCAATTAGATATTCGTATAATCTTTTTTTTAAACATTTTTCAAAAATTTTGCAAAATTTGTAATCAGACTTATTGGTCTGTAATTTGACACATCTTTTTTTGGATCCGTTTTTAAAAACTGGATTTACAATTGATATTTCAAGTTCTTCCGGTATCTTACCTGTTGTAAAGATTAGGTTTATAATGTACATTAGAGAATATCTATAGAATATCTCCGCTACAGCTACGTTTAAATTAATTTTAGAATAAGCAAATTCAAGATAAGAAAATATCGTAATAAAAAAGGCGGGCGAAGGAGGCGATTCAGTCCTGATAATTGATTTTGGCAACCAGTAATGCATATGTGTAAGTTTTGTTGTATTTTCTCCAAAACCTCTGTAATGCGCATGCGTTGTGCTGCTGCTAAACATTGCAGAGCTGTGTCAATTTTTGACTAGGTCGGTAGCGTTCCACTGGTGGGGAGTTCAGTCACAGTTTATGGCTTAAAAGAATAAGTTCGCTCACTCGGACCAATTGGATGTTCCAAAATAACATCCACTCCAGGGATACAAATTCAGGATGCGCAGAAGACTGCTGTTTGAATATACGCGGTTGCTATATTTTGTATTAGGCATTCCAAACAAATGAACGGGTGGGAAGATTTGATATATCCAAGGGTTGCGACATACGATGTATTCTGTTTACAATACGTAAAATCATGAATAATGGATTACATTTAAATATTTTATGTCAAACACAATAAAAATAAGATACATTTTTTCATAAATTGGCAGGCTTTTTGACTATTATTTCGAATAAAAAAAAAAAACGTTCAAGATGCAAGACTATGTCTCTACCCCCTTAGATATACCAGACCTTCTCACTGACAGCTATTGTTTGACAGGTCGTCGGAATGCTTAATTGGTAATAGTAAGAGAGCTCACTGCAAATTACGACCATCTAATAACAAAATGAAATATGCTCCAAAGACATGTAACAACATTGTACTGTACCAAATCGCACCTGTGCCAATCTGTAATCCAGAGCAAAGTGGTTAAAAAAATAATTTTATATTCAAAAAATTACATAAGACATGACAGTGATAATTGTATTTTCTCTGAAAATTACAATCCTAATTCATTGCTTTTAAACCTGAATTATTAATATTTTTACCTAACTTTGGCAGAGATAGTCAATAATATTTATAAACTCTTGTTAGACAATTCTTTTAAACCATAATCATAGTAGTTTTTTTGTCTTTTCTATGACAACCTGTAAAAATAAATCACAATAGGCAAACAAATAAATTCTTAAATCAGCAAAAATTGATTCATATTTTTAATGATTTTTACCTACTAATCGTATGTAGATGTTTTTGTGCGATGTTAAGAGGAAGAAAATGTTTCCCGTTAACGATATATATCAAGATATATTTGAATATGTTATTCTGGAAAACTTCAAGGGCAAACAAAATTAGCGCTGTCATGCCTTATGTGATTTTTTTAATATAAAATATTTTTTTTAACACTTTGCTCAGGATTGGGATTGTCACAGGTGCCATTCGGTAAAGTACAATGTTTTTACAAGCTTTTGGGGTATATTTTATTTCATTATCAGATGGCGGTAAAATTTTACAGTGGGCTCTTGGGCTATTATGATTTGATTCTGTATGCGCCAGGGATACAAATCCGAGTTGCGCAATGTATAAACTGGAACATTGAGATCAAAAGTGCCGACGCAGAGTGAGCGAACTGATTCTTTAGCTATAAACTGTGGTTCAGTGTCAATAACTCATTGCGAATGTTGCACAACGTTTGTGCTCGATTGTGGAGAAGAGTTTGTGTTTTTGTTTAGATGTAAATGGACAACATTTTCAACAATTCCTGTGGTTTATGTAAATTTTGATTACAATTTCAATATTAAGTAAATGATGAGTTTCTTTTTACTTTCCTATCTGTATAGAGATAAGGAAAGTATGGGAATCAGTTTTCGACAAAGTTTTACGTTTTGTGGTCCACTGAATCCATTTGGGTGTAGGTGTGTCTGTGCGTGCGCGCGCGCGTGTGTGCGTGTGCGTGTGTGTGTGTGTGGGTGCGTGCGTCAGTGCGTGTGTCAGTGCGTGCGTCCGTGGGTGCGTGCGTGCGTGCATGCGTTCGTGTGTGTGTGTTGTGTTTATCCACCATAACCGATACAAAAAAACACCAAATTTCAATCTTAAGCTTTATTCCGGCCTGCAGTGAACTGATTAGATTTTGGGCAAATTCGAAACATCTGGAGGGCACTTTATAGGGAGTAATTTTTATATTTTATAGAATATATCTGTTATTTACATTTAGAGAAGAAAACTTTTCAAATAAAAGTTGTTTCTTATATTATTCTCTATAATTTCTGGTCTATACAAAATTTTCATAAAATAATCCATATTTGAGAAATTTGTCAAAACGTAAAAAAAATATTTTTTTATAAAAATTGTTCAAATAAAAGTTGTTTGTAATATAATTCTGTATAATTATTGATCCATACATAATTTCTCAAAAATAGACTGTATTCGAGATATTTGAGAAAATATGTAAATTTCGAATTTTGAAGAAAACTCAAAAACGGATAAAGGAAAAAACATTAAATTTTAAAGTTAAGTTTTATTTCGGCCTAACGTAAAATGATTAGATTTTGGACATCTGGGGGTACTTTATAGGAGGTCGTTTTTATATTTTATGGAATATATGTTATTTATGTTTGGAGAAGAAAATTGTTCAAATAAAAGTTACTTCTAATATTATTATCTATAATTTTTGCTTAATGCCAAATTTCCTGAAATGGTCCGTATTCGAGAAATTTGACAAAATGTGCAAATTTCTGATTTTAAAGAAAATTGTTAAACTAAAAGTTGTTTGCGATATCGATCTCTATTTCTATAATTTTTGTTTTTTACTTGATTTTTCTAAAATGGACCGTAAGAAAAAATTGGAGGAAGAGTGATAAATTTAAATTTTTCAGTATTTTCGTTATCAATGAATATCTATAGAAAAATGTATCGAGTTAGATGTATGTGGAAAATGGATATATTTAGTTTACCCTCTAAACATTTATAGAGGTGCTACAATAGGTTGTACAAAATAACAGGACAAAGTCTATAGTAACTAGATAGAAAAGTCATGTGTTGGACATATCAGATTTTTTGTTTGTTGTAGTATCATTTTGAGGTAATAAACTTTTTTTAAAATGAAAATGTACTTAATTAAAGTTATTCTGTGGAATTGGTAACCATACCAACCAAACACATTTAAATTTCACGGCCAACTCCAATTTATGATTTATCTCGATGGCTGGTTAAATTTAGGTATGTCAACATTCGAAAATATTCTTCGAGCAGATATATTATCAGATATATTGAAAATAATGTGACCCAACTGGAACGTGGGTAAAACAAGAGACATTGAAATTTCTCCCCTTCTCCCTAATCTACAACTTTACACCGTCAATGAATTACAGTATAAAAATTGGGAGCGTCAATAATTCACTGCGGCACATTCCTCTTTATCTGTTGATTTATCTGCGGGTGAAAAGTGATTAGTGATATCAATCTCTGGAGAGACGAATTATTTTTTATGGTCCTTCTAATCCCGCGACCATATGTGCAGAATTTTCACGACCATTCGGAATGGCTACAGAAATAATAGTCTTAGTCAACACGTTTTCCGTTTTGCCAGATTAATTTTTTAGGATATACGAGGACAGTTCAAAAATTATAATTATAAGTTGCACTGCGGCAAGGGTTTGGAAAGTCAATTGTTGCTAGCGTCGCATAATTTTTGACAATGACAACTGATAACAAATTTGTGCATTTTATGAATAATTTCGTGTTTCGTTTATATAAAATGCAAATGGAATCTTTTGTAATCGTAGCAAGTGTCAAAATAATGTGCTTTATGTAACCAGTTACATAAAGTTACCATTATGTAACTGGTTACGAAAAACTGTCATCACTTGCGAGAAGAAAATAAATAAAAATAAACCTTTCTTGGTTTTAAAACATATATCCTTATAAAATTTTAATCAGTCGTTAAATTGTATCTACTTAAAATTTATGTTCATATTGGTAAATATTAGTTACAAATACCACACGAGGTGAGAATTTTTTTTTTTGAGGACATTATCCTGTGGTATTGTCCTTGAAAATTTTTGAAAAATGTTTAAAGGTAAGGTTGAATGATTATCTAATAAAAAACTATATGTTAATTGAAAATCAATATGAGTTTAAACAAGACATTGATGCAATGTTTTAACTTCTGCTGTCAATACACTTCCTTGACTCGGTTATCACAGATGTGGCTGACTGGGCAGATGAAGAATACGATTGTCAAACTGCCAAACACATTGTAGACGATGACAAAATTAGATGGACACTAGCTAGCTTCTCTCTATTTAAATCGTCAGGACCTGACGGTATCTTTCCAGCCCTACTTAAGTGGGGTCTGGAAGAACTCTCACAAAATTAGATGAAAAAAAAAAAAATTCTATTAAAAACAAAAACTGGGGCAATTTTTACAAAACTAATAACACTGATGAAAAAACAAACATACTAATTAACAAAATAAATGACTCAATAACAAATGGAACTATCCAAATTATTTATTTTAATAAATTTAAAAAAAGACAAACGTGGATTACACAAGGTCTGATGAAATCGGCAAAACACAAAGCAACCTTATATCTTGTTCAAAAAAATAATCCGGAAAATAAGGCAAAAAGACTAGAATATAACAGATATAAAAACTAATTTAATAAACTTATAAAAAAAAACTAAAGAAGATTATTTTATTGATAGAATTAGAGACAGTAAAGATAGTGAAACTCTATGGAAAATCGTGAATACAACCTGAAAAAATTGATTGAATTGAAATAGATAAAAACAATGTTAAATTAACTGAAAAAAAAAAGATGTAGCAAACTATTTCAATGAGTATTTTACTAATGTAGGTAAAACCTTGGCAGAAAAAATTTAAAAACTAAATATAACATGGAATCGAAAATATAGTTGACAATCGCCTTTTTTTCTGCCAACGTGTGAAGAGGAAATTGAAAATGCTATAAGAGATCTAAAACCGAAAAAAGCACCAGGAATAGACGGAATAACTAGTGAACACTTATTACTTATTAAGGAATTTATAAAGAAACCTCTTACTCATTTAGTAAATGAAATATTTCTAAAGGGTCAATTTCCAGGACCTCTAAAAACGGGTTTAGTTAAGCCTCCACACAAATAGAGCGATAAAAAAAAATACTTCCAATTATAGATCAGTATCATTAATAACAAATATTACTAAAGTTGTGGAAAACATTATAAAATTGCGAATAGTGTCCTTCCTGGAAAAAAATCATAATATCGGAACGACAATTTGGTTTTAAGCAAGGTATGTCAACAGAAGATGCTATAACATTTCTAACTAATAACATTTATAAAAAAACTTTATTTTGAGTATTTTTAGACTTAGCGAAGGCTTTCGATACCGTTGATCATAAAATATTGATCGATGTATTAGAGGACCTAGGTTTCAGAGGAGTAATAGCAAATATATTAAAATCTTATCTAGCTAACAGAGTCTAGTATGTCAAAATTGAAGATAAGCTGAGTGATCCATGCATTGTAACATATTGTGTTCCACAAGGAACAGTACTGGTGCCCATTCTATTCTCCATATATATATTAATGGTCTTTTAGAGATAAGAAGCAATGGTACCATATCGTCTTTTGCTGATGATACCGTTATACAATATTCGGATAAATCTTGGAAACTGGTAAAAGAAAAAGCCGAGAAAGATCTAGTCAATATAAATTATTATACCCTTTTCATGTAACAAAAAAATACCAAATTTTAAAAAGCTAACTTTAACTCAAAATCATAATAAATTAGAAATACAGGAGACAAATAGTTGTAGATATCTGGAAATCGAAATTGACAGGTTTTTAAAATGGGATGTACATATATCATCATTAATTAAAAAAAATAACATAAATATTGTATAAATTTAGAAGACTTCGATCAATTTTAAAAACTGATCATTTAAAAACAATTAGTACATTCATTACTACAATACGGAATAGCAGGGTGGGGAGGGACATGTAAAAAGCAAATTAAAAAATTATAAACTATCCAAAAAATGTTTATAAAAATTATTCCAAACAAACCTAAACGATATGATACTAACCTATATAAAAAAAGTTATCTTATGGACATTAATCAAATATACATGTTTAAAATATTGACCCTACAACAAAAAAAAGAAAATATATGTTAAAAAAAAAGTATATCATGATCACGACAGTCGTTATAAACACAATCAAATAACGCAAACCGCAAAAGCACAAAAGACCATAGGTGGAAGATCATTTTATTTTACAGCAAAACATATATCCTCATATTCGAAATAAATTAAAAAAAAGGGCCATCTCTTCGTCTTCGGCACTTTATTTACTATCAGGCGAAGGGTCGAAAAAGAGGCTGAAGCGGGGCTTTGCAAAGGACCCTTTTCCCTCCCAAGTAATGCCAACAGTGGAGGCCGCCGAGCCAGAAAAAATAGCAACCGATGATTTCCAGCAAGAAAGGAGCCATACGATATTACCTCCTTCCCACTTTTGGAGGAAGGGATGGTCGAATAAGTAACCACTTTGCTGTCCAAACTTCAATGGGAGACCGGGAAGCAATTGAAAAGGTAAAAATGATACAAGGTAACTTGCAGCATAGAAGGGTGGCTACGCAACATTATGCCGCCGCCTTGATGAGCGACATGATACAATAACACTCATCCAGGAACCCTGGATAATAAATATCAAAATTTTAGTATTTAAATGATTCAATTTTAAGTCTTCCCAGCAACCAACAACCTAGCACAACCATTAACGTTCCTAGAAAATACAAAGCCATATTTAAACATTTCTAGAACTTCCCGAAATATCGAGTTTTCGTTATATTATAACACTTTTTAATCTTATGTAACTTTTGAAATAGTTGAGAAAATAAAAGGCAGTTTTTTTAGTATTCATCTTTTTTTGACTTGCTTCCAATATAACCGAATATGAAATTTCAGGGATAGGACAACTTATGTTGTATATTTTTTCAATTTGAAAGTCCATTGTTTGCACTCTCCGAAAATGCCATACTTCGCAGGGTAATTATACAAGGTGATCAATTTATTCGATTTCAAAACATATATTGTCATTTACATGTTACCTGCTTCAGTTACTATTTTTCAAGATGTACATATAAAATTTGATCTAACAAAAATAAAATAGCAACAAAAATAATATGCAGTATTTATTTTAAGAGCGTATAAAACCATCACCCCTTGTAACAAATATGAAAGTATGGCACTTTAATAAAGGAGAAACAGTGGGCTATTGAAATTGAGAAAAATATTTAGAAATAACAGTTGGCCTAGCTCCAAAATTACAGAATGTCATTTCTGTCGGAGGGGAGCAGAAAACGACAGGTACACAGAAAAAAACTTATAAAAATTAAAAGCAGATTGCTGAAAAAAGCATTTAGTTATTTCAACTAGTTCAACAGTTACAGGGTTTTAGAAAGGTTCAAGTTTTTGATTGCATGTTAACAATATTAATTTAGTAAGTTTCCATAAAGTACGGCATATTAAGTTTATTTTTCAATTTTAGAGTGAAATAGATTCAAACTTGCCGAAAGGTATCAAATATTTAACAAACAAATTTAAACCATGGAAAATAAATAAAAATAATAAATATATATATGTGCTATTTATTCTAGAAACAAATATATAATTATAAAACTTTTCTCTACAATTTTGTTTCCTGTACTAAATTAAAATATAAAAATAGTGACTTGGAGCCCACTGACTATAATGACAAATACCCCGTGTCAATAAAATCTGAAATAAACCATTTTCGCCCACTCTTAAACACCTTTTTCGAAGAGAATCTACCCAGGGAACTCCCCCCTTAGTGGGGATAACATGCGAAAAGGGGAAATTTGTCTATATAAAAGTAAGTATCAGCGCGTTCTACTCTCATTTGGCGGGGTTTGATCATTTCGAAATATTCCGCACCCTGCGCCTCTCTCTCTCTCTGTCGTCTCTCACATTTCAAAATACACACGCACGTTGAAAGTTTTTGAACGAGTGCGCGAGTTCCTTAGTCGGCCAACTTTCAAAGTAAGTTTTTCAATATTTGTGTTTGATGTTGTCGTTTAACTTTTTCAGATTCGATATTTTGTTTTGTGTAAATTTACAACTCTATTCTATAATACCGGGAGTTTTCTAGCAAGTTTTAAACAAACTTTGCGGTTCTGGTAAACGTTTTGAGACCAAAGTTGATATGAAAAGTTTGTATATAGTGTAAGTCAAGCTTTTAACAGTTTACTTTCTATATAAATAAATAAAAGTTCTTTGGTTGTACCGGTAAAAAATTTTTAATTTGAAAAAAGTTCAAAAAGCTATATTGCAAACTATCGACCCATATAATTTTGACAAAGTATTTTAAATTTTACTATTCGAGAATATAATACCACATGTCAAACATCAGATAGTGTAAGAACAACATTGTTTTTGTAAGAACAGGTCAATAATAAATCTTCTCATTTCCACAATACAGTTGATGGGATGGTCAACTAGACGTAATATACAGGGTGTCCCGAAATTAGACGGTCATATTTTAACAGCGTAATCTACATACTAAAATAGAAGTAAAAGTTCATATAAATATAGGTCCAAAAACGTTTCATTTTCGAGATAGAAAGTAGAGTCCTGACACATTTTTGTAAATATTTTCTAAACGTTAAAAGATAACTAAGTGAAATTTGGTACAAGTGCTAATTTTTACCCTATGTTTTTTTGTTGATAGTTTTTAACATTTTTGAATACAAAGTTTGGAAAACCAATGTTTTCTTTAGAATTATCAAGAGAAAAGCGTTTAAAAATTTCATACTAAGTTTATATTATCTTATTTGAAAGTGCAAACAATAGTTAGTAGGCCTGTGGAATCAGAAATTTTATTTTTTTTCAGCTTTGCAAAACTGGTGACTAAAGAAATTTTACAAAATTGTGACATCAGGACTTCACTTTTAACACCCTGTATCTCGGAAATGAAACGTTTTCGGACCTATGTTTATATGAACTTTTACTTTTATTTTAGGATGTAGTAGATTGCGCAGTTAAAATATGACCCTCTAATTTCGGGAAACCCTGTATACGGATTTTTCAAAGGCTTTCAACGGACTCGATCATAAATTATTTCTTCAAAAATAAAGTTTGTTGAAGTGAGTGGTTTTGAGTCTATCGATATCTTACTAACCTCTGGCGTCCCTCAAGGCTCGATTCTAGGACCGCTGTTATTTATACTATTCGTAAATGAAAATGTAAAATATTTAATTCACGCATACGATGTTAATTTTTTTATGAGGTAGACATCTTAAATGATTGCCTTAAATTACCAAGTAATATTGACAAAATAAATAATTGGCGTTTGATAAATAATAATATTCCTTTAATTTAAAAAAAAAATGTAATGTCGTTTCATTTATACTAAACAATATTTTCCAATTTTCTGGATGGTGTTATATTAAACAGGTCTGATTTTGTTATTGATCTTGCTGTAAAGTTTGATAGAAAACTTACTTTTAAGAAGAGTATTTACTTCGTTTTAAAGCAAAGCATGCAAGGGTTTCGTAGTACCCCACTTTTAAAATTTATTTTTGACTTATTCTAAAAGAAAAAAATATGTGCGTGTGGGTAAAGGTTAAATTTATGCTCCTTGGAGATAATTTTTCAAAATTTGAAACTGTTAAAAAAAATTTCTTCAATTTTTTTTATAAAAAAATTAAATTTAATTTTGAAAAAGTGGTTTCAGAGGAGCATAGATTTAACCTCTATCTACACATACATATTTTGTTCTTCTTAAAATAGTCATAAATAAACTTTACAAGTGGGGGGGTACTACGAAACCCTTACATTGCAAGATTTTTCGTCTGGAACGCGGCGCTTCTGTTAGATTTTTAAGAAATTAATATTTGTGAATGAAAACAATTTATATTTTACTGATGTTTTACGAGGGACAAATAAATGTTACGTATTTGTACACCTTATTGTTTTACGTAAATCATTTCTGTAATACTAAGATCGACCTATTATATAATACGCAAGGCTTTCATAGTACACCAATTTTACGGATTATTTTTTATTTTACCTACAAGAAAAATTATGTAAATATAGGTAAAGGCTCAACCCGTACTCGTCTGAAGTTACTTTTTAAAAATTTGAATCGGTTTCTTTTGAAAAAAATCTAATAAGATGTCTTTCTAACGAAGAAACATACAAATAAAATTGCAATATATTTAATTTTTACCTTCAGGAGCATTTATTTTTTTACAATAAAAACATACGTTAAAAGCTTTTTCGTCTAGAGTGTGACACCAACAAAATATATATCCTTTTCTACTATTTACAAGTGATAAACAGTACGCAAGTGATTTGAATTTATTTTGTTTTATGTCTGTACACTTTATTTTTTACATACAGTAATTTCGCTCAATTATTTTAAATTAATTTTATAATTTATTTATTAAAAAAATATATTCGAAATTAAAAGGTATACAGTGAAATGTGAATTATAAATTTTATATTGCACGGGAGTTTTTTAATGAATACATCTTCGAGTTAAAAATAATTAATTCCAGAATGTTAACAACTCTTTGATTTGTTAAAGTAATGTATATGTTTTCAAACTAAGTAACTAATTTTTCATGCTTTCACGCGTGGCTTTGATCTGTCGCACTCTTTGATACGCGAGATCAAGCTGATAAAAATGTGTCACTACTTCAAAATTTGAACGTCTTCTTTAAAACATCTCATAAATTTTTTTATTTTTGCTAAAGCCACCCAATATGGCTTGGACAAAATAAGATTTGGAAATTTATTTAGAAGAAAAAGCTTTTAAATATGGACTTTTTAATAATTCCGAATTTGATTATGTTGCTGCCAGTCCGGATGAAGTTTAAAACAAAAATCATAACTCTATGACAGAGTTAAAAAGTAGATATGGAGCTAGGGTGCTGACTGTAGAAGAAGAAATATGCAGTAGAGAAATAACTTTTTCGGAAAAGAACAATACCATTAAGGAGAACCACAATAATTGGTATTTTCAAATTCAGGGCTAGCTGCACATTACATAAATGGAGTTTTGCATTTTGTGCGTTTGAACTCTTCAAGGAATAAAAGTGGAGAAAATTCCTCATAATGACAGCTTTTGAGAAGAAGAGGCAAAATAAAATTCAAAATTTTTATATGCAATATGCCTTATCATAATTAGTTGACAGCAGAGCTATTAGAGACATGAAAGTACGGGACAGAATGTCAAATAAATGATGAGAAATTTTGTTTAATTTTTATTAGCATGACGAAATGAATCTTAAATTATTTGGAATATGTTTATTAATTTAAGAGTTACACTTTATTTATTTATTTCTAAAACATGGTAGTAAGCGATCCATTTAAAATATAATTATTGTCTTATTATTATAATTATAAATTTTAATTTTTACCAGTGGCAGTGGCAATTGATAATATATAATTAATATAATTATTATACCAAAAATTTTGACAAGTGGACCACGTTTTTAATTTCACAAATAATAATATCGCGATTTTGATTCGGATTAGTAATTGTAGCGTAATTATTTATAACTTTAATAACTTCATACGATCAAAAATTTTTGCTAACTTATTTAATTCTAAATTTAAATTGAATTTCATTTTAAAAGTTCATTATATTGTTTAGTTGTTTCAACTTTACTGCTTAAGTACCGTTCAGATTAAAATATAAATTAATTTATGGAGCTTTATTGAAAAACGAGAACTAATGCTTTCATTCAAAAAAAGTAATATTGTCAATAGAAGGAATTTCGAACTGTGATATCTTCAAGCCCTTATTTAAAACCTTTAAATATTAATATTATCATTATACAAAAGTTATCTTTACAAATTGTTACATAAACTGAACTTAAGTTTGTTAACATAAACATTATTTTCATAATACAAATAAATAAAGGGTGTTCCAACAAGCGTTTCCGAGTGTTGATAATAAATAAAAGAAAACGTTTACAACATAAATGACAATTTTTTGTTGCAATATGAAGTATAAATCTTAACAGTTATACGTGGAATATAATATCTGACAAATGGCCACCACGACTTCTCTGGCAGGAAACAATTCTTTCGTTGAAATTTTCCATAACATCTGAGCACATTTGTGGTCTAATTTGCGTCAAATAAAAATATTGTCGCAGTACCTTGCAGTAGCCTGCAACTGTTATAGGAAACGTACGAATAGAAAAAGAAGTGGAATGCTTCTCATCGCCCTACAGTATGCTGCGGTCGTCATAAGTAAAAGTACAAGTAAAAGAAGATAGAATATTCCAGAAATGTCTGGAAATGTCATTACCCGTCAAGAATATTCTAGACGACAGTTCGAGAAGGTTCGAGAAGGGTCAAGCAAGCTATATAAGAATGATCCTGACGTCAGTTTTCAGTTTGATGATAGACGTTACATGTTAATGTTATCAGTTGTATAATTGTTGTTAAAGTTGAGTTGAAATAAATTGTTATACCAAAAACCTGTGTAATAATAGCTTCTTCTAGCTCAGGTGTTGTTACTGTTCGTGGTCTACCAGGAACTACCCGATTATGCTCAAAACTACCGGTTTCACTCAATCGAGCATGTATCTTTCTAAACGTATTAGCACATGGCGTTACCCTATTCGGATAACGTTGCTGATGAATTCTTCTAGCTTTCGCTGAATTCCCATTTGCTAAGCCATAAATGAAGTGCATTTGAGCTGTTTGAGCGTCAGTAAAGTTATTCATTTTAATGTCTGACATACAAATAAATAAACAATTGGCGACTAGTAAAATATTAAATAAGTACCTGCGAAAAACTTTTATGTTGAACATTGTTCAAAGAGATTAAAAATAATAAAAAAATGTACTCTCTTTGTTGCTCTTTCTTCCAAATCGAACATTAAAAACAGAACAGTGGCGTAACACGTTTTTCCTTCCATATTTTTCAGCGATTAGTTTGATTAAAATATCTTAAGTGGTATTGAAAATATTTAAAAAATTGTATTTTATTTAGGAAACTTTCACACCCTGTATTTTCGTAACGAAGCATTTTTGAGACATAGTGTATATGACAAAAATACCTTTATTTTAGCTCCAGAATACGGTACTTATCGAACACCCTGTATATTAAAAGAAATATTTTAAAACCATTAACCCTAACATTCTAACTCAAATGGACAATTTTTATTAAATAATTCAAAGGCAGAACAGGAAACATTTCTTTTGCCATAGCACTTTACAATATAAATTAAAATAACAAGATGAATTGAAAGGCTTGTCTCCTGACTCGATGTAATTTTAAATTAAAAGCCTTTTTCTTCCAAAAACAATGCCCCAAAAATTATTTTCTTTATACGTCTCCTTAAGAATAAATCATAGAAGTAATTATTTACGACGCAAATAAATTAAAACTTGTGTCTCATTAGCTGTCATCCGCAGAAAAATGTAAGTGAATTGAAATTTATGATAACGGAGCTAAATATGAGTCGCGGCCAACATAATACTTTCTGTGTTTGTTTGAGAAGAAATAAATAATAATCCGGGTACGTTTATTCTTGATGTTAAACATCCTATTGAAAAATTAAATAAATAGTCAAGAATTTGTAAAATTATGTTAGATTTTAAATGATACAAAATACCCTAATTTTCTTCGAAGTAAACCATTATGTTTTTGAATGGATTATTTTAAGCTCGCGCTAAGTCTGTGTTGTGTTATAAGAAGAATTTTAACCTGGTAAAAGTGCTGTAATTACCATATTGTTGCGTTCAAATTGTCCACGACATGGACGTCGCATAGTTTTTCTCTAAAAGGAGTTCGGGTTACTACTGCTATACCCAAGTAACATTTTTAAGAGAATAAAGTTTTATGTTTTATTAGGATTTTGTAAAAGCATAAAAATTGATAACTATTTTATTACAGTTATTTTTTTTGCTAATAGGACTGCAGGATAAATTGATCTTATTACTTGGATTCATAGATTCCTTTAAATCTGTTTAGGAAAACTAGTTTATCCTAAAGTAAACTATGCTTTATCGCTGTCCTGTAAGGGTTAATTAATAAGTAATTTTACTACTATTTAGTTTGAAGATACTCCTAAGGTGTGTTTGGTGTTAAAGAGGCATACTTTTTAGCAGTTATCTTAAGTAGGTTTTAAAACTTAGTTTTAAAAAGTATTTTAGTATTATACTTTAAATTAAATTGATCACAGAACCTTTTAGGTACATTTTCTGCAATTTTATAATTTGTTTTATCTAGTAAACTATAGGGCTCTTTTAAAACTACATAGTTTTAATAAGAACTAAAGTGTGTTTTAGAGTATAACCTAGCTTTTAAACCCAATCTCATTATGTTGACGTTGAAAGATAAATTGTTCAAAATAAAGAAAAGTGCCAATTTCCATAGATAATGTCAAAAAAATGTATATGCTTCTCCTTCTCCTCAGCGCCCAGTGTTTGATAAGTTCATTGTGTTCCATTGTTTAACAAATATCAAAACATTTCTAGGCTCCTAATATTCTGAAAATGATCAGTGAAAGTGAAAAATGGTTAATATATTATTACTAATTTTCATATTTTGAATGACTTGTTCATAGATTAAATAAGAAGCTTAAGAATGAGGTTATGTTATGCCAGTCTGATTAAACTTATGAATGTTTTATTGAGGTTTTCGTTTTTACTATTGTTTTATGAAACGCTTTAAAAAGTGTAGCAGGAGCTTTTTAAAACTGGAAAGTCCTAAAAAGTATTTTTTTTTGCTTTAATAATTTTATAAGCTAACGTCCGTTTTTAGGTACAGATAGAACACAATGAGGAAATCCTTCATTTTAAATATGGCAGTGGCTGTTTAACCACTTAAATCTTTCGATTTTAGTAATGACGTATTTTGTGTACCAAAGTGTGTCAATGACAACAGTGTGTCAATGACAACAGTGTATCAATGACAACAGTGTGTCAATGACAACAGTGTACCAATGACAACAGTGTGCCAATGACATTGATTTATTATTTATGATTGCGTTTACTGCGTTTAATCACATAATGGATATATAAATGTAAATTATATAAGAATATACTATGATATAATGTTATACAACTCTTGCCTCGCCTAAAGAAATTTATGATTAAACACAAAGTTTGTTTCTGATAGTCCAGTAGAAAGTATGTGCAATTGAAAATGGTTTTCTGACGATGATAAGTATCCATGCAAAGACAAATTACAATAGGATTTATATTGACTTCCATAAAATAATTTGAAAAATACAAAATGTGATATTTTATAAGAAAAACATATCGAAGAAAAATGTAATCATTTTATAGTGCTATATATACGATATTTACAATGTTATTTTCTATTAAATAACTTTCGGTGAATAGACTAGAATCCGTATAATAATCCTTTTTTACGTATATTTCATATATTGTAAGGCCCATCATTTATTACGACCCACCTTGCCCACTTTTAACAGTACCTTGGTGTGTGTTTGAAAATGGAAGAAATAACAAGTGTAACTAAACAAATTAAACATATGCTATATAATAATTACTTTCTAATATGGCAGTCTTCCCAACATGTTTGCAAAATCATTCTGTCAGAGAGTATGATAAAACAGAATAAAGCTAAAACAGTTTAAAATGTAACTCTCTTAAAACTGATTAGTTTTGTAAAGTTTTTATGCCTATATGCTTATATTATTATCATAATATTAAAAAAGATTTAAAAATTATTTAATAAAATTTTTAATATACTCTTTCGGACTATGTCTAATTAGTTTTAAGATATTGTTTTAATAATACTCCTAAGAACCGTTATAGGATTCTTCCTTTTACTCTTAAAGCAGATTTATAGAAGCCCTAAGGCTATCTCGCGGATTCAAAAGTTTTATCAGTGTCTTAAAAAAGGGTTTTATGGTTACCTTGTATACTTTGATAAATCTAAAAATGTTACTTGGGTAATACGTATACTTCTTCCATTATTAGAATTTTATAAATATAAATTTATATAATTTTGATCAAAGGAGGGTATGTTTTTAATTAGGAAATTTGGGCGGTCTCTGACAAAAAAAATTTAAATATTTTAAATGCTAGAAACGAGTAATGTCAATAAATTCAATGTGGCAACGTTTCGTTTTAATTATTTTAATGAATAATTGTCAGAAGTGACATTTTCTTGTTATTGTTAATAACAAAAAGTGTGAATCGTTTTCATTTCAATTCGTTTATAATTTAATTAGCATATTTTTTTATTATATCGCTTTCTGTTCAGTTCGTTTATTATTTAATTAGAATAATTTTTTATTGCATCATTCTCTGTTCAATTCGTTTATTATTTAATTAGTTAGAATACCTTTTTATTTTCTGTATCTATATTCGCTATGCTATGCTACGTTTCGACGACAAGGTAGAATAAAGCAATGTTTATAGTAGCAACAGGAATACATCTTGTTTGTTTTTATTTTTAAGGCAATGAAATAAGACAACCTAATATCCAACAAGATCCTATTCCCATCATTGAAAGTGTGTACAACGACGAGGTAGACATTGAAAATGGTGTAGGGAATGGCGAAAACATTAGAAATGTACCGCTAAAACCTGCCAAATAATCAAAGATCTTGTTACGTGTGCGGTGTTATTAGATGGCAGCGTATTTCAAGGGAAGCTGTTCTCAAGGTATGGATTCAAAACCGGATATTTTGCAACTTGGGGAACCGATCATGCCCGGAACATTTTGAGAATGGTTACTTTTCTGAAGAATCTGTTGCTCTATTGCGATTGCGGGCTGCTCCTAGACAGCTTACTCATGGTGACAATGAATGTTTAATTAATCTGCTCACTGATCGCGTAGTAGCTCTTAAAGAAAAAAGCAAGATATTCGATTTTGATAATGAAAATATGGATGATGACTATTGCAAGTGCTTAACCGGATTAAGTAAAGCGTAGTTTGCAACGGTTGTAGGTAACTGCAAAAAAATTGCGTACCATAGAACGGGGTAAATTGGGGACAAATTTGAAACATTTTTTGCTGGTACTTCAAAGATGTATTTATTATATACCTTATATGTCTCCATAACCTCTCGTAACACAACGTAAACGACCACCGCTAGCTTCCTTCTCGAAATTTGAAAAGCACCGTTTGCGCATGGTTCTTAGAGTTTCTTTGGGCAACCAGTCGTCATAAAACTGATTCGTTTGGATTCAATCTTTTTTATGGTGTATCGAATTCAACCTGCTAGCTTGTGCCGATAAATGTATTAAATTAGTTGCTAGTAATTATCTGTCTTTTATGTATTAATTGTGTGTTAACGTTGGGATAACTGACAGGTAATGTTTCTATTGCCTTATATTATTCACATTTTGCTGGATTTCGTTGGAAAATCGAAAAGATCGGCCATTTGCTTTTTTTTATTACCACCATGCCGATGAATGCTGGTTTATTATTACTGCTTTATTTTATTTTATATAGCTGCCCTAACTAATAATATTTTTAAGCTTTCTTTGATACTTTGATATATACGCGTGGAGGCAACTAAATAATTGAATTACAAGTCAGTCTGTAAATACAGTTTAAACAGAAATTTATGGCTCTTACCTTATTTTGGCCTTATAAATGGCTTATATTTTGTTTAGATGATGTAAAACTTAATGTTATAACTTATTTTGGCCTTATAAATATTTTATATTTTGTTTAGATGATGTAAAACTTATTGTTATAACTTATTTTGGCCTTATAAATATTCGATATTTTGTTCAGATGATGTAAAACTTACTGGTATAACTTATTTTGACCTTATAAATATTTGATATTTTGTTCAGATGATGTAAAACTTATTGTTTTAACTTATTTTGGCCTTATAAATATTTGATATTCTGTTCAGATGATGTAACTTTAGTATTTGTCGTGATATTTTATATTCTGTTCAGACGATGAAACTTTAATATTTGTCCCGATTATGCATAAATCCGTTAGATTTTCATAGCTTTAAGAAACAAGAAGCTCCAAGAAGCTCCAAGAAGCTCCAAGAAGCTCCAAGAAGCTCCAAGAAGCTCCAAGAAGCTCCAAGAAGCTCCAAGAAGCTCCAAGAAGCTCCAAGAAGCTCCAAGAAGCTGCAAGAAGCTCCAAGAAGCCCCAAGAAGTCAAGAAGCTCCTAGTTGCTCCTAGAAGCTCTGAGAAACAGGAAGTACCGAGTTACGTAGTTGCTCCAGGAAGCTCCAAGATCTAAGCTCTGGGAAACAGGAAGTACCGAGTTACGTAGTTGCTCCAGGAAGTTCTAAGATCTAAGTTCTAAGAAACAAGTAGTCCGAGTTACATAGTTTCTCCAAGTTCCGAGCTCAAAGCCCAAAGTATCGAAGTACCTAAAGGCGGATTGTCCTCGACACGACATACTAAAGGGAAGTACCGCACTCACCGTACTAGAATGCCACATGGTCGGGACAATTAATAATTATCTAAGTATCTAACAGTAAATTTTATTCATTCATATAAACTATCAGTCAATTTTAATTCATTTTCTATTCAGATTTAATCACTAACTAACTATAAATTTTTTATATGTAAAATTTCACTCTTTTTACTTTTTTTTATTAAATGTATTAAATTTTCTTACTTTCTTGTATTTGCCAGAACTCATACAGATACCCTTAAGTACCAGAGATTGATTTAATTAAACAGAACATATCAAATCAGATAAGTTTTTCAAGTTACTCAAAAACTTGGAGGTGCTCAAAATTTTTTTTTGTCGTTATCATATTATAATATCTCTGATTTTATCGTAAAGTAGACTTTTTTGGCCCGCGAACCGGTCAAGCTACTCTGATTTCATTTGTCCTGGTCAATTTATGAATCCACGCAGTATCAGCAATTTGAGCTAAATCGCCTCTTAAGTACAATTTACATCGAAGAAATCTAAAAGAAGGTAACAGTAATTAAAGCGGTTTTTGGAAGACTTCAAAATAAGTTTCGGTTTCTAAGAATGTTGTGCCAAACAGTTACGGATGTGAAACATTTGGAAGCACTTTTAAAGTAATATGTATTTTATTCAATGCGTTTTTTGTGAATATAAATGAAAGTGAACCTAAAGATGACACATTCTGTGGCAAGGTTTTAAAACGTTTGATTCTCCATAATACTTTATTAGACAGAATTAGAGATGAACGCATAATTCAAGGTAGAATTGATTGGCCGCTGGTAGACGGATTTATTGGCCTTCAAGATTTTCCAGTTTTATCGGAATATGAAATTCAGGATTTAACAGTCGGTACATACCAGATTCAATTATCGTACAGTTATATGTCGTCACATATAAACAACGGCAACTATTTGGTAAGACTATATCGTCAACCCAATGCCGAAAAGATAATACTCATCTGATAAGAGCCTCAATACCTTCAAGGTTTCAAGTTGTTACCGAAAGAAAATGCTTTATTGAATATAATAGCCAGCTAATTGGAGTAAACGCAATAACTGGCTGGGCATGTCTTTGCAAATCAGGTGCACGAGTTTTAGGAATGTGTGGACATGTCTGCTCTGTAATATGGTATTTGTCATACAGAATTGGTTATCCGTCAAGAGATATGGCAAATAATTTAAATGGCGTGGCTATTGCTAGACCACTTTAATAAGTTTGTTTTTGCTTTAATTTGGTTAAGTAGATAGTATTTAATCAAAGCCACTTTAATGTTGGTATTTAGCACGGTCTTTCTGAACACATTAAACTCTAAATGAAATGTTTTTCATAGATCTTTTCAAAAATATTTAAGTTTGTTTTGTTTTGGTTTGTTAATTATATTGTAGTACACCAGTGGGATATAATTCTTGCTTTTTTCTTAGGTGTCATTGGCATTGCTATAATTATTACCCTCATATTGTTTGTAGGCTTTGTTACTGTCTCCCTGCTCCACTATGGGGACAGCACTGTTAATTAGAAACCAAAGTGAATACTTAAGCGGGGAATTACCGTCAGGCTATGCAATTTAATTTTTAATTTCAGAAAAATTAGACAGAAACTTGGCACCCGATTGAATCTGAACCCGGATCGCCCAGATCCAAAGTCTCAAGCTCTACCCACTGCACTACCCCACCCCGCTTCTCGTAATTTTGTAAAAATGTCATAGATTTTCTAATGGTGTTTGGGTACTTCTTGTTTAGGTACTTCTTAGGTTCGTACAAGATAGGTTTTCTAATAATGTTTAAGAGCAAAAATCTACATAGTTATTTTAAAAATTTTCTGTTTTAATTAATAAATTATTTATATTTAACTTCTGTTTTTGTCTCTGTAGCTACTATATATATAGCATTACATTACTTGATGCAGGCTTTTTTTAAAGAACTTTTGTACTGACCACTTGCGGATCACCACCATTAGACACCAATTTCCAAAATTTAATAAAAACCGAAAAGAGTGCAGTTACAGGTGATTAAATAGAAACAAAATCGTAAAAGTAAACCTTTCTGTTGGCTGATTTTTACTGACATCGATCTTTAATTCTTTACCTTTATCGCCTGATTGCGTCTGATTTTATTGCTATCACACCAAGAACTTTTAAGATGTTCAAAACCTCGCCTTTCTCTCTGTATTTTCGAGATAAGTCCATCACGCAGTCTGCTACACTAACTAGGTACTCTTATTTCCATAGTAATGTGGTCTTATTTGCATTACCGCTACCATCTATGTATTACGTCGAAACCCTGGATA
The DNA here is from genome assembly GCA_927349885.1 of Psylliodes chrysocephalus. Classification (NCBI taxonomy): domain Eukaryota; kingdom Metazoa; phylum Arthropoda; class Insecta; order Coleoptera; family Chrysomelidae; genus Psylliodes; species Psylliodes chrysocephalus. Next base: position 67,050,504 of record OV651817.1, read on the forward strand.
CGCACATAAGCTTTGTTGCCAAAATGTTTATTTTATCATTATTTTGTCTTCAAAAACTAGAGCTTTTTTGAAGATGTTCCGGAATGGTTTGAATGTTAAAATTTTCGGAAAAGTTTCTTTTTTATATATCTATAAGTGTGCAAAATCTTATGTCCGGGAGCATGGGACCCAGAAAAGCATATCCTCCTTTTATTAAAATAGTTTTGGATATTTCAATAATACCATTCAGTACACAAAAGAGGTTGGCAAATATAAAAACATTGAAAAAATTAATAACTTTAGAAAATAAACCACCAGGATTTAGTTTTGACAACATAAGCCTATAGATTATGTCCCAAAAATGAGGGCAATAAGGAACTATCACCATGGCGAGATTTTATCGCATGAATCGTTCAAATGGCCCATTAAAGATAAATAATTAATGAACACTTAATGTCAAATTAACTTTTTTTAACCTGAATAAACTTCCAATCTCCATAAATAATATAAAATTATACCTTTATTGCAAAAAAGACAATTATAATATTTTCGATTGTAAAAAAGAATTTTTAAGAATAATTAGTTGTGGCTTTGTTTATAAGTCGAAGAAAGTTTTACGTATTCGTAAAAATACTTTTTTTAATAAATAAAAATCAATTTTAAAAAATAGGAACTAAAACGATATCAAGGTAAAGCGATAAAAATTGAAAAAAATAGCTAAGTTTGAGCGGCTATATCTCAGTCCTTTTTCATCCAAAAAACTTTTAAAACCCACCATTTTAAAGGAAATGTAATCCACTTTTTCTTTTATAAAGCAATGTCTATACCTATCTATTTATAGAAAGCGCGAAAACCAAAATAGTAAAAAAAGTCGTTTTTAGCTTTTTTGAATTCTACATAAATGTATATTTTTTTTTAAAAACTATTTCGAAATGAAATAATATTCTCTAGAAAAACTTTTCTATTAAGGCTGGGTTTACGGTAAAATTGGCGCGAACAAAATGCGTATAAAAACATCGACCCTGGCCGTTCCAATTCGTTTAAAAAGTAAATGATTTTGTGGGTTCTCAAATTAGTTGGGAATAGTTGAAGGTATAATCTAAGTTGCAATATAATTTATATACCGAAAATCAACTGAAAATTATTTGGAACCCACGGGATCCAAACCATAAAAACAGAAACTTAGTTCATGATGCCTGGAGGCGAATTGAAGAGCAAATGAGCGTAAAATGTTCAATCGCAGATTAAAAAAAAAAAAAAATACATTAATGGGAATCTTTCGGAAACTTTTCGACAAAAGTTTTTAAAAGAGCATGAGGGTTCTTGGCGTAAATCTTCTAACATGTCTGTGGCACTGTACCTACAAATGATTAAAAGAAAACTATAATATTTGCAGCAAAAAGATTAAAATTACAAATTATTCCAAAGTTTATTTTTTATGACTGTCAGACTATGTCTATTATTCCAAGCCTTTTCCAAATGTGTGTAAAATAAGACTCCCATTTTTTTGGTTTCTGAACCAAATTGCAAATTGCAGTCGTAGAAAAAATTTAGTATATAACGCTTGTGAACATCAGTTTTTAACACTTGTTGCAAAATATTCTATAATGTACTTACCTATCTCGATTTCTATACAAAGACAATCTCCACCATCTTCTTTGTTTTAGTTTTATTTTTTGTTCTCTTGCCATCCTGTAAACCCCTAACATAAAATAAAAGGCTGAGGCAGCAACAATACGCGTCAGCTCACGGTTCATATTTTCATGCAATTAATCAAAATTATGAATTTTTTATCGCCAACACTGCCTTCGTAAAACAGACTGCAATAGGCGCGTGTCCACATCTGCGCGATCCTCATGCGCCGTGGGAACGGTCCGACCGTTGAGACTCAACTCACAACCCAGGATTGCCATTCCACGCGCCGAGGAGTGCCGCTCCACGCGCCGTTGGATCCCGGCTTTACTGTTATTGTAATGCTATTTTATGTAACTCGTGCCGCAAATATTCACTCATTACATAAAATAAGGCATTTCGTAACCGGTTTCATAAATATATTATAGAAGCTCCTGCTAATAACATAAATAACAGTAAAGAGTTTAATAAATTGTTAATTTTGTAGAATTATGGTTTGAAATATTATTAATTGTTTAAATAAATATAGCTTTTAAATAGATTCGATTGCCCTATTCTGTGGGTAATGATTTCAAATGTTTTTAAAAATGAAAAATAATTAAAATTAATACCAAGACGTAAAATAAAATAAACAAACTTAAAACCGTATTCCACACAAAATACGAATGTTAAAATTAAAATTTCAATCTCTGCTGTTTTTCCTTTATATATAATTAAATACCTGTTGCGGTATTAGCCAAAGGAGTAGTTGTTTTCCGAAAGAAAACAGTCGCTCGTATTTTGTGTGTCATATAGCTTTGTATTTATTTATTTGATTTTAAAACATTTATTATAGAAACGATGCGAATTTCAAAATGTATCAATTACTTATTTTTTATTGAATATTATAAGAAAAACGAAAATAATCAACAGAAGTAACTATGTAAGTAGCCAACTATTCTTTATTACAAAACCAGAAAATTGGTTTCTACTGGATCTGTTTATTTTGAATTTTCCTGCCCGAGTGCACAGCCTTTGAAAAATTAAGAGATTAAAACTCGTGTTACCGTATAAACGAGAGAGCTGAAAAATTAAATTTTAAAAACTACTTTTCTGTTCTTTCTAATACAACTTCAGATAATTTTTAATTGTGTGAGACTTTTTTTTGTTATATTAAAGTTCCGCATTACAATGCCAGACACGTGTTCTAGAACATACGAAAAGTGTAATGATTTTAAACTAACAACCATCTAGATGTTGATAGCGAAACTTTTGTTCCTATTTTGTTCAAATAAATTTTGAGAAGGTCTAATACAAAGAAAATTAGAAACTTCCTGCTTGGAATAAGTGCCATACAGCGATAATTAATGGAATTCTGGACCCTTTTAATAATAATAATAAAATGTCTTTATTTCCAAGTATCTAAATAGGTATAGTAAAAAATTAGGAAACCTTAAGAAGTAGTTCACCTGTGGTGGTGATCTTATTCTATTTTAAATAACAATATTAATAATTACAAATACTAATTCTAACCTAACCTAACTTAAAATAAACATTTATCATAAAAAAGGAAACACGATTCAAAAAACAAATCAAATTTTTTTATCAAGTATTAACCTTGTCATTTCGTTTTTAAATTTAGTTGGATTTAAAATTTTATAATTTTGAGGCAGAGGATTGTATAAGTACCTAATATATATTATATTGAAAACCTCTTTTAAAAAGAAAATTCTTTCTTCTTACGTTAATGTTATGAACATCTGTTCTAAATGATAACTTCTCATATAAATATGATGAAGTTTTGTACAAAAATGTTTTATGGTACAAACAAAGTCAATATAATTTGTATCTTTCCATCATTGAAAGCCATTTTAGATTTTTTAAAACTGGAAGGAATTAAAACATTAAAATATATGCATATTCTAGATATTATTTCCTAATTTATTTTGCCAAAATTTAAATATTTTGAGATACTCTTGTCCGAAAATTATAAGGGGTGTGATCACCTTAAGATTGAAAGTGAATTAGCTTTAATTCATGAGATGCAAAGCATCATAAATGTCGCGTCACAAAAAACCACCTGCTGCCAAGAGAAAATTTTGATTCAACAGTATTGTATATTTTGTATTGTAAAAGAGAAAAAATTAACATTTCGTGTTTTAATAGTTATTTTTTTTAAATTTAATAATCTGTGAAAAAAATATTTTTTATGAAGACATTACAAAATTGTTATATTAATATACTAAGTTAATTGTACTTATATTTGTTGTTCCTTTAATATAATAAATACAATTTACCTATCTCCAATTCATCACTTTCCGTATCCATATACCTAGGGTTCGATTACAATTAGAATAACACCGCTACGTCATAACTATTATTTTGAATTTCCAATATTGCCCCGAAATTAGACGGTCCCAATTTTAACAGCGCAATCTACATCCTACAAGTATTAGAAATTAAAAATTAAAAAAACCGATTTCAAAAACATGCAGATGTCGTCACCACATCTTAACCAAATTGGGACCACCCCTGAGGTACCCCCTTACTAACAAAAAAGAATCATATACATCGGACAAGGTGGTAAAGCATTATTGCTAAACATACATAAAAAATGAAGAGTTAGGATTTTCTCATGGACCCAATTATTAGATTTTGTCCAAATTATCGCTGAACATACAAAAAAAAAAAAAAATAAAAATAAAAAAAAAATTACGACGAATTGAGAACCTCCTCCTTTTTTGAAGTCGGTTAAAAATAGGAGTAAAAGTTTATACGGATTGGCCCAAATGTCTGGAAACGGCCAATTATCTCGTAAATTGCCAATTCCAATCGTACAAAATTTGGGGTACACCTATTTTTGGATACGGAGATTTCAGATTTAATATTTGCAATGTTGCCAGATTTGCCGTTTCTCTTGTATTATTAGTCACTTTGGTTTTTCAAATTCATCTCCCTGTATTCAGTCATATTGGAATCTCCTATTCAATACGAGTTTAACCATATGTAACACTTATGATTTTATGTAGTCTGGAAGGTCTTAAATAAATACAAAAAATCATGGAGAAATGTGGTAAACGCATTCTACCATCGATTAGGGTACTGTCAACTCACAAATGGAGCACATTTTGAACACTTGATAAAGTAACCATTATGTTAAAAATGTTATAATCTTTCAATTGTTACGTTTTAAAAAAAAATTATTGAGACAATTAGGCGTTGCCAGACCTATTTTATTTATTTAAGACCTTCCAAACTACATAAAATCATAAGTGTTACATATGGTTTTGAACTCGTATTGAATAGGAGATTCCAATAATGACTGAATATATATGGTAATGAATTTGAAAAATCAAAGTGACTAATAATTTAAGAGAAACGGAAAATCTGGCAAAACATTGCAAATATTAAATCTGGAATCACCGTATCCCAAAATAGGTGTACCCCAAATTTTGTACAATTAGGATTGGCAATTTACGAGATAACTGGCCGTTTCCAGACTTTTGGGCCACTCTGTATAAGCATAGGTCCGAAAACGTTTCGTTTTCGAGATACAGGGTGTTACAAGTGAAGTCCTGATGGTACATTTTTGTAAATATTTTCTTAAATTTCTTTAGTTACCGGTTTTCCAAAGTTAAAAAAAAATAACATTTCTGATTCTACAGACCTACTAATTATTGTTTACACTTTCGAATAAGATAACAAACTTATCATGAAAATTTAAAATGCTTTTCTCTTGAAAATGGCGAGTCCTAGCGAGATGCAACAAATGTAGCCTTATTATAAAGAAAATATTGGTTTTCCAAATTTTATAGTCAAAAATGTTAAAAACTTTGGGCAATTTAACGCTAAGCCGCCCCTAATTTACCCACCTATGAAGATGATCAAAAACTGGGGTTTAGTCCAATAAATAGAGCATAAAAAGTTAAGTATTTGTACCAAATTTTACCTAATTATCTTTAAACGTTAAGAAAATATTTACAAAAGTGTGATATCAGGACTTTACCTTTAACACCCTGTATCTCAGACCTATGTTTATATGAAGTTTTACTACTCTATTTTAGGATGTAGATTACGCTGTTAAAATATGATCGTCTAATTTCGGGACACCCTGTATATCATCTATAACTATCAATAAAGAATATAAGTTGTTTGGTTTAAAAATAGTATTCCTACATTCCTATAATATTAACAAGCCACTAAATATAGGCGGCGATAGCCAACGAATTACTTCGCCAATTGATGACATACCTGTGTTCATGTAATTAATAATAATAATAATAATAATGTTGTTTATTCACATAAAACAAATAATGTATAAAAAATGTCATTTAAAGATAAGCAAAATAAACATGAACTACACAGAAGCTGTTATGGACAGCTTGTACGTGGTAGGTATTACTAAAAAATTTAATCAAAAATTAATTCTATAATAATATGACCTAATAAATAATGAATAATGAATAATGAATAAGCCCAATGGATCAGTTTCATTGTATCTTAGACAAAATGTTAAAAATTAAATTAAATTATTTATATAATGTAATACTTGGAAAAGGGTCAAAATCGGGAATTAGTTACACTCAAGAGAAAGGTCGTAATCGAGATAGAGGATATAATCGAGATAGAGGACATAATCGAGATAGAGGACATAATCGAGAAATAGGTCGTAATCAGAAGAACAAGTCCTATTATTGGGTGAGTAAATTACAAATTTTAGGAAATTAAAGAAATTAATCGGAAAACCAGTGCAGTTATTAAAAGTATGGATAATGAATATAATAGTTTACGATAGGTAATTGTAATCGGACTCTACCTAATTCTATGATTATTCTTCCTTGTCAGCGCACGATACATGACATTGCCAAATTTATGTAGCGAACAAGGTTCCAAATACTTTAATACCTCCAAACTAAAAGCAGAAGTGGTAGGGTGTGACGTCAGAAGGGACTGGATTGCTCTTAAGAACTGCATGTCTTTCCAATTTCTTATTATTTACGTCGACTTTGCCTCTAAGACGATCCTGAAGAGTACCATAAGGTACGTAATAAGTTCTAGATGCTTTTCTTATTCCCATCGATTTTGTTTGAACGGCATTTATAGACCGAGTCATGTCTTCAATAGACCATGAATCTCGATTTGTTTTTCTGTTGTACTTAAAGGGCATTTTTATGATATCCGGAAAAAAAAATATTAATTTCGGGTAAGACCGACATAATTAAAAAAATGAGGTTATGTCTGCATGCAGTTTCAACATAACAAATGTTCAAGCTAATCGATGCCGTACACATATAGAAAAAATATAACTGGTTTTCGGAGTACTCACCTATTTTAGAATTCAAAATCGTTATAACAATTCACGTATAAAAATATTTTGGCACACAAAATTCCACAATGCCTAGCAACGACGTTACCGGCACTTGTGCTCGACAGCCTGCTTGTATATCCATCGATGGCGCTGCATAACACTGCAGTTGGCGCGCTGTTAAATTAAAATCGCCTGGTCGGTTTTACCCAGCTGGTTGGTTTTCCCCATATTACCCCTGTATTACATAAATACAAGAAAATAAATATATAGCTAACAAATATTTCTGATAGAAAATCTCGAAAATCTTCTATTTCTTGATGAAGAGTCCTAAAAAAGACGAAACCGGTCCAAAAATGACTTTCTCCTTAGTAAGCAAAATCAAAGGTGGAGTGTTGAAATTATTTTCTATCTCTGCTTTTTTACTTTCCTATCTGTATACAGATATAGGGAAAGTATAGGAATCATGATTTTTTTCGACCTCGAGTTTTCGACGGATTTTTACGTTTTGAGGTCCCCTGAATCCGTTTTGACTATTTTCGCGATGATGTCTGTGTGTGTGTGTGTGTCTGTGTGTGTGTGTGTCTGTGTGTGTGTGTGTCTGTATAACGCATAACTCATGAACCGATACACGGAAAAACACCAAATTTCAAACTTAAGCTTTGTTCCAACGTCTAATGAGCTGATTAGATTTTGGGCAGAGTCGGAACATCTGGGGGGGGGTACTTTATAGGTGGTCATTTTTATATTTTATGGAATATATCTGTTATTTACGTTTGGGGAAGAAAATTCTTCAAATGAAAGTTACTTCCTATTTTATTATCTATAATTTTTGTTATATACAAAATTTTCCTAAAATGGTCCGTATTCGCGAAATTTGACAAAATGTAAAAAAATATTTTTTTTTATAAAAATTGTTCAAACAAAAGTTGTTTGTAATATAATTCTCTATAATTTTTATCCTATAGATAATTTCTCTAAAATGGACCGTATTCGAGATATTTGAGAAAATGTGTAAATTTCGAAATTTGAAGAAAACTCAAAAATGGATAAAGAAAAAAACATTAAATTTTAAACTTAAGTTTTATTTCGGCCTGACGTGAAATGATTAGATTTTGGACAAAGTCGGAACATCTGGGGGGGTACTTTATGGGAGGCCGTTTATATATTTTATGGAATATATCTGTTATTTATGTTTGAAGAAAAAAATTGTTCAAATAAAAGTTACTTCTAATATTATTATCTATAATTTTTGCTTTATGTAAAAATTTCCTGAAATGGTCCGTATTCGAAAAATTTGACAAAATGTGCAAAATTCTGATTTTTATGAAAATAGTTGAAATAAAAGTTGTTTGCGATATCGATCTCTATAATATTTGTTTATACATGATTTTTTTAAAATGGACCGTAATGGAAAAATTGTAGGAAAAGTGCCAAATTTAAATGTTTCGCGGTAGATGTATGTGGACAATGTATATATTTAGTTTATCCTCTAAACATTTATAGAGATGCTGCAATAGGTTGTACAAAATAACCGGAAAAAGCCTGTAATACCTAGATAGGAAAGTCATGTGTTGGACACATCAGATTTTTATTTTGACGTAATTTAATACCTGGTGAAGTTTTAGTCAAAGGAGTAAGTAGTTATTGATAAAAGGGAAACAGCCACCCATATTATTGTGATACACGGCTTGGAGATTATTTTGATGTATTTTACGACTTGGTAACATTTGAGTTTGGAATTATTTCCTTTTCTAATTTTTCATTGTTTTCTAATGTATAACAGTCCGAACTCCCTCCCGTGCCACCACTTGTCATCGGCTCATTTCATGTCTTATTTAATTCATGCTCGTGTATTAATATCTACACAAGATCGCTGAATAATACGTTGTGTAAAACGGAAACTACTTCCTTTGATGGTTATTATTCTCGAAAACTGTATCAAACGTAGTTCTGCACTTTTCAATTCAACTTGTCCTAGATTGGATTCGATGCGTATTCCAAAACAAAAAAAAATCCTGTAGGTAGGTGGTCATTTTGTTCGTTTTATTTCGGGCATGCAACGTTCCATGACAAAAACAGGCCAGCGATGCGAACGACACACTGTGATATCCTGTTCATAGGTAATAAAAAAATATATACAGATATCGCTTACCTTTTTGAAACTCGAGACAATATAAAAGAGCGACATTAAAATAGTTGCATATTAGTGGAAGATGCGGAAGTACAGCCTTTGAGTGGTTATTTCAGAGTAACTAATATACTAAATAAAAAATTTTTAGTGATTAAGAGGAAAATTTACATTACAACGGTGTAGTTTAGTAGGTATAAAAATTACAAATTCTACAAAATTATAATCCGAGACTAAAAAAAATCAGTATTCACTCATAATTTTTACAATTGCATGTAGATACGAGGTATACATATTCTAAACTCTAACGCGCGAAGTTGAGACAAAGGAACCGAAAACTAGTCCACAATAGCACAAAATAATATGTATTTTACAATAATTGATTATCTGAGAGTAGAAAAGCGTCCATAGTTCAGAAATACATTCGCTCCTGTTCCACCTATATCCTCGATTCAAAAACCCAAAGTAGCAAATACAGGAGGCGAATGTAAACGGTCAATAAACAGCCTCGTTGATATTTTACATTTTTAAATAAACCAGGTTTTTAAAAAATGTGTTCTATACCATGAGTAAGTTAGTTAAATGAAAAGGTAGGTACTTTGGTTTTATAATATGTAACGATCAGATATAATGTTACGCATAATATTATTTATATTTCAATTTTAGTTTTTTTTTCTCACAATGTCGGGTATAAGAAGTTATATAAAAAAATCATCAATATCATCTAGACAAAAAACAAAAAAATGTTTAAATGAATATATTAAATAAAATATGACCATTCTTTAACAGAGATATAGTTATTTTTATTATGAAAATATTGTTTATGTCAACCAACTTCTGTTCGGTATATGTAACAATTCGTAAATAAATTCTTGTATATCACATAATTAAAAAAGTTTTAAATAAGAGCTTGAAGATATCACAGTTCGAAATTCCTTTTATTGACCATAATACTTTTTCTTTCAGTTAAGTTTCATAAATCAGTTCATATTTTACTCTGAACAGTACTTAAGCGCAGTAAAGTTGCAACAACTAAACAATATAATGAACTTTAAAAATGAAATTCTATTTATATTTAGAATTAAATGTTAGCTAAAATTTTTGACCGATTAAAGTTAATATAGTTATAAATAATTACGTTACAAAGATTTATATGTGAATTTTTAATTTGTATTAATGTGACAGGTACTCAGCTGAGTTTTACAATATCAGGCTTTAGCACAAAACCCTCTAAAGTAAAACTACTAATCCGAATCAGAATCTTGATATTATTATTTGTGAACTTAAAAACGTGGTCTACCAGTCAAAATATTTGGTATAATAATTATATATTTAAAAAACCGGCAACACTGTTCGTTTACTGTGATAATTTTTCATCGTATAGTGTAAATTCCCGTTTAAAATTTTCGATAAGTGTTTTCAACTAGTGCAACTAGGGTCAGTTATTAAATTTACTAATTTTAATCGAAATCTGCTGTGAATTAATCTTACGTGACAGATTGAAAATAAATTTTTGTTTGTTTCATTTTCATGACAACGAGGTATACTGATGTTACATCACAAATTCAACCATTTTCAGTTATTAGTTCTTATTTCCATTTTTTTGTAGAAATAATACCAATATTTAGGATTTCAAAGTATACCAATAAAAAAAATAGCGTAAAGTATTCGTGGATAACTGGTCTTTAAAACACTTGCTCTATTTCGAGCACTCCGGCTGCGCCGTCGTGCTCGAAAAATCGCGCGTGTTTTAAAGACCGTTATATCCACTCATACTTTAATATACTATTTATTCTGTGAATATAAAACAAAATGAACAATAAAACATAAAGCGCGTGTAAATAAAACGAGTCGCGCCTGAACCGCGCCAGTGTCGTGTCCATATAAATATAAAGAATAAGCTCGTTGTTGGAGCGACTTGCCATGTTTATGCAACATTTCGATATTCTCGTCAGTGTCAGATGTATTAGACAATCCATTTTTTGTGGATCCTCTGACGAGTGATATTTGGTAGAGTCGAGAGTGTCGAAAGGAGGAGGAGTGAGATATTGCTGAATGTTTCGTTCCGGCATAGGCAAAGCAGGCTCGTATATTTGATCTTGTCAGATCCGTATATTTTATTGATGTTGATGTCGACATAAATACCACATGATCAGTAACATTATGAACAACAACGTCATACATGTATAAATACATTATAAAACATATAATCATTCAGCTACTATTATACGATTTTACTTTTAATATTTTTATTAAACGGAAGTAGGTAATAATCCGCTGATTTTATTTATATTTATTTGTCAAGCGATTTAAATGAAATTTTGGAGAGACATTTTACATATTTATATATTCTCTTTTATTTTTATATTTTTTTTATCTAAGCTGATTTTCCGAGATATTTTTTTAATTATTTTATTTTTTAAAAAATGCGAAATTCTAATTGTGTCTTAAATATTGAAATATTGAAGACTACGTATTCTATTTCTAATTATACAAAGTAGCTCAAAGTATTTCGATTATATATTTTAATAGATATAATATGGATTAGATCAGTTATGATTGTGGTAAATAATTTAAAAGTATCCGAATGCCGAAAAAAAGTATCCGGTATCCGGATACTTACAAATTTGGTCACGGATACGGATACGGATACAAAATTTGAAAAGTATCCGGATACAGCTTTCGGATATACCTAAAGTATCCGGATACTGTATCCGGATACAGAAGTATACTACCCAACTCTGACAATAATGTAGAAATGGTTTCCAACGGTAATTTCACGAATTTTTACACGAGTCTCAATGTACAAACTGTCAACACCACGTTTGCGTAATATACTTTGCTCTGGAATATTAAATTTACAGTATTTTTGCAAAAATGATGGGAGATTTGGATTATTTAATCGTATTAAAGGGATATTCGAAGTCACTAAAGCTTTGCATAAACCTTTATTAAAAATAGCTTGTTCACTTTTAGTCGATCCAGATTCTAAATATTGTTTCAAGGGAAGTTGACTTTGTCTGCAAGTGTCTTTAGATTTCTGCTTTGCTATATGTGAGGGTGTTTTCGCGTGTCAGTCGATTTGAAACTCTTTTTTACATGGAATCTAAAACAAATAAATTCCTGTAGATGTTGAAGTTTTAATTAAATTATATAAATGCGTACGTTGTAAAGTTGCCCTACTTTTTTTTTAACTGTGAGTTGAAATAATATTTTACTGTCGTTTGATTTACCATTGTGAAAGGTCAAAATAATATATAAAATAAAAAAGTACTTACAATTTTAGAACATGTTTTACAAACACATGGTTATCACCTTCTACAACAAAATGTGAATAAGATTTTACCCACGACTTAATTAATTTTGCCATTTTTCCCACTGGTTAACACAACACAACAATAAAGACTGAAATGAAGTTGAAGGTAAACTGAGTCATTTAGAAATTTGAAGATATTAATACAACTACCTGAAAGGATATTTAGCAAAATTTGTTAATTTAAGGAGGGTGTTTATAATATAATCCTCTCAAGTACCTACACCATTAACCGTAATTTATTACAGGGAAAAGTTATTCCTTCAAAATTTTGGGAAATCGACCTGTAAAGGCATTTCACAAAATATTATTTTGGTCTAAAACTCATAATTTTAATATGTCCAGCCAATTAGTACGTCAGATATATGACAAAAAAATAACAAAATGTCAATATATGCATTCAAAATCAAAAATTGTGTATATATATATATATATATATATATATATATATATATATATATATATATATGCAACATGTGCAAAATATGTCGTTTTGCATATATTCCTAGCTCTAGTTATGACACAGAACATTTTACAAGTATTCCACGGCTAATAAATTATTTAATAGCCGTGGCACTGAGCGCTTTATACATGTTATTGGTTATGGCACCTAGAACATTTTACAAGCATTAAATGAAAAACCGATTTTAAGGCACTTAGCACTTTATTTATTTCAAGCCTTCAATTAATATTGCAATTTCCTAAATACCGTTCAACACATTGTTTAGTATGTTGTATACGTAGTTGTGGAATGTTATTTCAGATAATTTCTGCGTATGAATATCTGTTAGCAAAGGGCATAAAATAGATAAAAAGTTGATTAAAATCACGCTTAGCTGTTTGAAGGATTTATGAACACCATATGGTGGAAGCGAACGCGTCTTAGACCACGTGACAGTGCCTCCTTACCTTCTACATCCATGCATATCTGTTTATAACCAAAAACACAATATAATGACACCTTGAAATGTTAAAATTTCATACCGATATGACGAAAGTGGCTTTTTTATATCACGTGTCATCTTTTACCCTTACCACCTCGCTAACACTGAACTTCAAAAGAGCAACATTGTAAGCATATCAATTAGGAATAATTTGTACTAACACACGTTATTCCAGGATCGTGCCATTAATAAATTTAACGTATGGTGTAATTACAGCCAATAATGGCGGTTATTTATTATTTTTGACCGTACCTATTACTTGCAATTGGACTGAATACATAATACTCCAAAATCCATTAGGAATAACTATTAAACATTAGTTAAATAATGCTGTATAGCAATTTTGTATATTTGCGTTTGTGAAAAGTTAATGTTGGTAGTAAAAAGTTATTTAAATATAAAAAAATTGATATTAACAACAAATAGAAGAGTGATATATAAATTTATTTTCTCGTTTTAATTGACAACATTCCATAATATGGTCTGAATTTTTTTATTTTAGTGAGTAAAAAAACTATGGGTCACATAGAAATGGATATTGGTTACAACTTAGTGAGATTTCTTTAATTTCCAAAACTCAGGGTCAGCAAAAAGTAACCGTTATATAGATCACCTGTTTGTCTCCGTCCGTCTGACAGTGACAAGGATATCTTACACTGACAAAATTTCTTGAATTGGTAATATATTATTGGGGGAGTCAAAGTTAGCATTTTCCCCCCTTACACTATTCTTGTAACTATACAGGATGATACAAAAAATTAGGTTTAAATTGTTTTATTTGTAAAATGATTTGTGTTTGGCAAAATACATGATGGAGACAACTTAAGTTGAATAGTCGGTATATCGGCTTCAATAAAATCAAGGCAAGCTTTGTTAAACAAATGATAATATTTGACTTTGCTAAGAAGCCGATTTTGACATTTTAATTAACTTTCGTACATTGGTGTTGTTGTTAAAAACTAAAAATGCCTCGTGTTGAAGCCGTTTCTGACGAAATAAGGAAAGTGATAATTCACTTGCATTTTAAAGGCCAAACTTCTTCCCAAATCGCTAACAGTGTTAATAAATCGAGATATATAGTTCGAAATATTATTAAACTGTACAAGAACCGAGAAAAAGGGATTATCCAGTAAAATCGGCGTGCTTATTATAACAAATTGAAAATATTATGAAATCAGGCAACGGGAAAAACATTTTCCAAGCAATTTGTCACAGAGCTGCCAAAAACTAATATTTAAAATTTACAAGCGATGCTTGAATAATTTTTGCTTTTTGTTGGATTTTAATTCAATAATTCATAGGCAAAAGAGAAGCCCTTACCGACAAAGTTTCAGAAGACAAATAGTCTAGCGTAGGCAAAGGAATATCTGTTATGGTCTCCACACCAATAGAACTCTATTATTTGGAATGATGAAGCCAGATTAAAGTATGCATTGTTGATTGATTGTAGGAGTCGTGTCCTAAGAAAAAAAAAGAAGTGTTTTAGAATGACTGTCTTAGAAAGAAAGTTATGTTTCCGGCTTCTGGTTATGATTTGGAGAGCCAGGTCAGCTAAAGAAGTGGGAAACTTACTAGTCTAATCAACAAGTTCAAAAGCGTGTTTTTGGGACATACTATTACGAACATTATGTTACGTATATACATTTGAAATTATATGTACTTATTCGATCATTATTATTGCCGGTTTTCCTCACCTTGTGCATCTTTAAAATAGGAAAACAATTTTTGTAACAACCAATTCGTTCTAAAATGCGGTAGATCATTTTTAATAATAACCTCACGCCTATGACTCGTCGATTTCCTATCCCCTCAGACCCGCAAAGGTCTATGTTAAAAATGTGAGTCATTCTTTACAATTGTGGTATTCGACTAGTCCCCGACAGTGACCAAAATATTGAGGGTCCACAATGACAGAATTTAGGTCTCAGTACAGTTGTAGGTAAAAAACTTTTAGTGTTTATTATAAGGAATAATTTACCTTTCTAAAATACTGAAAGGTTTTTATCTACAATTGTACTGAAACCATATTATTTAAGATAAGCTCGCCCTTCACACTGCTTAGCCAATACACCTTTTGTCGCAACATATAACAGACGGGAAAAGGGGTATCGTACGTCGCCCTTATTTATTGCAAACATCCCGATTGTGTTTTATATTACTCAGGCAAAGATGTCGCTTCTGTTGTCACATTAAAAATAACGAGATGGCTGTCAATTTGAGTGAATATGGTTTGTGTGAGTTTGATTATCTAAGGAGCGAGCATAAATGAATCAGTACTTACGTCTACGACGCTTGTTTTTTATTCTTGTCACACTTCAAAATTAGTTGCAAACTTTCCTAAAAATCACCTTCAACTATGATAGTTGCAACGAGAAAAACATATTAATCTGGCCTTAGGAATGCAAATATAATATCTTTTTGTTATGTACTAATGTACTAATGTACTAATTTACATAAAATGTACTAGATTCTGTAAAGTGTACCAGATTTTTGATTAAATTGTGATGTGTATTGTTTCATTACGGAAAAGAGAATGGTTTTATTTTCGAACGAAACCAAAACAAGGAGCAAGATCCCAACAATATATTTTACATGCGTCAAATGGTAACACGCTGAAAAATAAAAAGTTAGTAGATTTTGCTTCGAGTGTACCAGATTCTTAGAAAATGTACTAGATCTAATATAATTGTACTAGACTGGCAACACTGGTTGTCTGTATAATGTATAATATGATTATTCTTTTAGGACACTTTTGTACATGCCTTTACAATGTTAAATAAATTAGGCCTTAGTCCCTGTATATTCCTCGGTCTATGTTAACAGAACCTTACCTATGAAATGAGCGCATAATATTCTTATTCTTATTATTACAAATATTTTGGCACACTATACATTTTCACAACATCCTAAATATCCTTATTAAACAGTTCAACGTTCAAATTATTCATGAAATTCTCAAAAAGCCACAAAAAGAACAATAAAACCTGAGCTGTCACTTGACGCCGTCGACGAATTATCTTAGGTTGCCAAACGTAAAGGTTATACCCAAGTTGTTTAATATTTAAATACGATATACGTGTAAAAGACGATAAATAAAAATTCTGAATGATTGTAATGAATAAAAAACTCAAATTGATGCTTTCAATTCTTTATTTTTCTTTTTTTTAGTAGATTATATTAAAGGAAATAGTAAATTTTTTAATAAAAATTTAAAGCAGTATATTTGATGAAACAAATCTGCCAACATAGAAAGAGCGTACCTACTGTCAGAAAGATATTGCGGACAAATGAAATGTAAACAAGGCGTATCTATTCTATCCGCAATCTTTAACTGAGACGTATATTCTATCTTTGTAAACCCCCAATATCTTGGCTATGAGCTGCCACTGGTCTTCGATATCGTCTGATTAAAGCCCTGCTACATTCAGCCACCACAAGGATTATTTTTGTTATTTTTATTCATGGTTTCATTATTTCGAGATGAGTGGGCATTGAGATATGTAAGAACTACGTTTAACTTTCCACGATGTGAAACTTTATAAATTCTACTTCTACTTTATAAGTGATAGGGTTATTAAACTAAAACAACTGGTATGTAATTACGGTTATTAAATTTTGTTTGTCCTGACTTTTCCCTATGTCTTTTAGTCTCTGGAAAATTCTTCCTTTGTCACACACATCGATTAAAGCCCTTTCTTTGACTACTTAATTCTTAAATCAACGTGAGCTCTGTAATTTTTCATCTCCATCTGAATCTGCCCGAGTAATTTTAACGAGCTCTCAAGAGTTAAACTACTTTAAATAATCTGACGCTCGAGTAACCGACGCCATTTGTAACCGTATTTTCTCAAGGTGGGATAAAAAATTCTTACAAATTTTAAATTATAAACTATTTTCAATTATTTATATATTTGAGTTTCTTAGTTTGGTACGTATGCTTTGGAGTTTACTTCCTATTTATGGACAGTGGAACACCTTTTCTGCCTTTTTCGGTTATGGAGCCAGACTTTGTTATCTTCCTTGAAACATCTTTCTGTAGTTAGGTATCGTATCGTTTCTTCATCCTACCGTTGGAGATTTGAGAATGCGAGAGAATCAACTTATGCATATTATCTAATTTTCTTTGTACCTGGATCATCAAATGCTCTTTACCGGCTATATCTATCTGGTCAAGGTCGGTATCCAAACTCAAGGTTAGTCTCATCTCACGTCCAAACAGCACTTTGCTGGAGTTTTTATCGGGCTAAACCAGTGAACTATGTATTAAACTGGAAGAAGAAAGCCTATCAACAAAATCAAGTCGCATAGCGAGGTGATATTTGACACTGTGGCGCCCACATGTGCGTATCGAAAGGCACTAAAAAGGAACATCAAAATTAAATTTAACACTTATTACATTTAACCACGACACCTTTTAATTTAAGAAAATCACTTAAAAATATTTTTTGATTAATACGCAGCTGAAACAAATGTTCTAATAATAATAATTATTAAAATAGCGCGTTATTAATAAAACATAATATAATTTATCGTAGTACGCCCGTGGGAAACGTGACGTAGAATGCTCGAAACTGACAGTCTAGCGTCTAAATTGTCATGCGCACTGACCATTTTTTTCACTTATGTCGGCTTAGAAATAAGGAGTAGGGTTTACGTCATATAGCTATCCAGTTTAATATCAAAGTCGGTGGGCTAAACGGAGTGAATTTCATGGTGGCGGAGTTCATTAACAAATGTTTGGGCAGCCAAACATTCCATCATATTTTCTGGAGCTGATGTGAAAGCAAAGCGTAGCAACCGGTAATACCTATTTTGAAGGAGTTTATTGATGAAAGTTCAAATTTCTTTGACTCAAATTATATTTGTACTACTGATTTACCAGTATTTTTGGTTGTAATAGTTTAATAACCTTTTTTTATATACAGCTAGGGTGTAAAAAGCGTTATACAAAATTTAATATTTTTGTTGTAATTACAATATTTTTTAAATAAATTCTTAACATTTTAATTTTATAAAATTAGTAAATTTCATTTTATTGATTTTAGTAGCCTTACTTTTTAATGCAATATATTGTTGATATCTATGCTTAGCAGCATTTTACATTTTTTTAATGCATCCTTTGTTTATATTAAATTTATTGTACTTTTGTGCATTTATTTAGATGTTCTGGAATAAATATTCAGTTTCCATGTACATAAACTTCTATATATTTGGAAAACTCTCGTAATAAAAAATATTAATAATAATAATGATTTAAACTCATAACTCTATAGATATTGACTTTAATATACTTATATATTCATCTAAATTATTGGTTTTCGTTATTCTAGAAGCCCCAGTGGCTATCACTGACCTTTACAATAAAATTGTTTATGTATGTTACGTAATGTCTTTGTATGTTACATACGGACTGAGATATTTTTCCTGGAGCTATAATATTAAATTCTGATCCTGAAATATTTTCTGAATGTTTCTGAATCCATGGGGGACGTACCTTTTTAATTAATTCTATCGATCATGCTTTTGGTTGATTTTGCGGATATATTGGACAAAGTTGCTATAACTGGACAACACTTTTATAAAAAAAATATTTAAAATTTTATCAGTTACCTACGTAATACAAAATTTCTAGATGGTGCAATGGAAAAATCTGAGTATTTGAAATATTTATCACACTCTTCAAATTTTTAATTAACGATCCATTGTCACAGTAAAAAAATGAAAATCGTTAGAATGTATATGTGCCAGGACAAGGTAGTACTTACAACATTTTATGAATAAATTATTATGAATTCAATGAAGTTCAGCTTCCAGAAAGTATCTCTACAAGCAATAATATTCAAAACGTTTGTGGCCCTATCAGTGTAGACAATTAAAATAATAAATTAGATAATAAAGAAAAAACAAGCTCAAGTATTCAAGCTAGGATAGGTTCGAGTGTGGTCAAAATTCAAGATGTTCTGAATCAACTATTATCTGCTCCAAAAGCGGAAGTAATGAGGAGTAAGAAAAGAAAATCTGCTTGGTATCAGGATGTCCTTACAGATAGTCCATACCTTGACAGCCTACAAGAAGTAGAAAGTCAAAAAGGGAGAAACAATGAAAAATTAAGAGAAATACTGTAAAACAAAAATTAATAGCAGATGAAAGTGACGAAAAAGAAAATATGTTTGGAAAAAATGACGAGGACGACAGCGCATGTAAAATAATGCTCTCCCTAATTCACCTCCTTACGAGTGAATTTTAACCCCAAAAGCTGAGCTTGTGCGGGGAAAAGGATGGCTATTATTATTATTTGCCGTGGCGCTCCGAGACGACTTAAAGATGATTGACTTACAGGTGAGGAAAACCCGGAAAACCCCACCCAGAGAAAGCTGGCTACAATATCAGTTATGGATATACATGTAGATTGTGCAGGTGACAATAAGAAGACCAAAATGTTCAAATGTGAACTATGTATGGACTAAATTGAGTTTAAGAAAGCAATTTAATTAATTTTTTGTTATTTTTATTTTTTTAAGTCATCTTGCCCCTTTCCCTGTGGGCAAGATGGTTTTTGTAAGATTTTGATTTTTTCTAATTTGTAATAAAAGTGTTTTGAAAATTATATTTTATTTTATAGGTAATATATACTTCACTCCTACGAATTGCCAGACTCGACTACGTCTCGCCTGGCAAGCTTTTCGTAGTCGCTCGAAATACTCAACTTTTCGTCCTTGTAACGTAAACTACTATTTCGTGCGATATGGCCATTATATTAAAGAGTAATTGCAAGTTCACTTATGGTCAGTCACTATTAGCGCCGCTATTATTTTGACATCTGAGCATGCGCAGATCGTTTATGTTCTAGAACTGACTTTATTAAAGATTGTGCCTGTCCTTAATTGTGGATGTTTAAAGGATAGCAGATGTATACTATGGTTATAAGTGTGGCAACGTCACATTAGACATAGTTGACAGTGAGCTGTCAGTTGTCAATAGTTCGATCCAGCAGTGGGATTCTCACACTGATCTGTAATATAGATCAGTGGATTCTCATGTTTTGTACTCGAGACGTGTTGTAACGAGAAAGATTTTGCGATTCCTATCTCGGATATCGAGAAGGGATATATATCGATCTTAAATGTCAGTGTCACTCGCTTCATCTTTAGGTGCCGAGAATCGATTTTTAACCTGAAATCTTGTAATTTTTGTGTCAATAATATCAATAGATAATTATTTAATTTTCGTTTTTATAAAATAATATGAGGAGTATGAAAAAATGTTTCCTCCCAAGATGTGATAATGATTTACATTTATTATTAAATATATTTATTAGTGTTGCCAAAAATATGAAAAGAAGGAAGTTATTATTATTACACAGAAAAGCTTCAAGCAACAGCTAAATTATTTTAAGGTTTGTATAGTATCTATACTCTTTATTAAAATGAAAATGTTTTATTGTAATTTATTAGACTTCAATTATCTACCATTGTAGTTACGATGTTTTTTCTTTTTTTTTTAGATACCCGATGATTTTGAAAACTGTTCGTTTTTTAAATGATGGATAAACCTTTACATATAAATGGGTAGTACCACACAAATGTCTGCAAAGTTCTTGTTTCTAAAAAGTTGACTGGAAAATAACCTACTAGAGGCGTTTTTATCTCTATTTAATTAAAATACACCGTATCTTTAAGATGCAGTAGTAATTTGTGACAATGCCCCCTACAGGAAATTTAAAATGGGCCTACTATAAGTTCGAAGGCGTATAACCTAAAACCCTCCTTCGGAACCTCCTGAAAGTTTTGAAGATAGGTAGTAAAGTTTTGTCTGGATCAGAAGAAACATCTTTAATATTTGATTCAGAGGGATTTAATAATAATGAGCAGGTTATTCAAGACCATTGAACTCTCAAAATAAATGAAAATAAACTGAAGGTATATTTAGGAGTGTCCAACAGTGTTTCTAAAATCCTCAATCATATTTATGAGAAGGAAAGTATAGCTTACATAAACCTTTTACATTTCTGTGTAAATTAAAAGAACTCATTTTGTAAGACTAAATACTTAATAATTTAATAAACGGTTTTTTTTTAATGAATTTATCACATTATTTCAGGTACAAACAAAAATGTAAAATCTATGAAAATTTTATTTATTAACCTATTATTAAACAATAAATGTACCTGAATAAGATAAACGAAGTAACAAACACTTTATTTACAAATAATAAAAAATATGTACAAGCCCTAACAATAATGTACTTGAACAAATTAAACGTTTCTCTAAAAATTCATTCTCAAATTCAACTTGTTATCTACCTCAGCATTATTTACTTCAAATGTGGGAGAAACAGTGCAAAATACTTTATGGATTATTATTTTTCGAAATTAAACTTATAATACCATTAACAAAATTTCTACTGGCCGGGACAAACAGTAGATATAGAAAAGCATATAAAAAGCTGTAAAGTATGTGAACAATTTTCTCGGAAAAATCCTAGAGAAAGGCTTATGCCTTATCCATTGCCTAGCAGACCTTGGGAACGTATTGGAAGTGACATATTCACATATGGTAATAAAAGCTAAGTAATTATGTTTGATGCATATTTAAACTGGCTAGAGATACTACCAATCACTGATAAAAGTGCCAACTCGGTAATAAAACAAATTAAACCTGTGTTTTCAAGATTCGGTCCCTCAGAAGTTATGATATGTGATAATGTTCCTTTCAGTAGTTAATGTTTTAAACAATTTTCAAGTGACTAGAAATTTAGTCTTGCATTTAGAAGCCCAAATTTTCTGCGTTCCAATGGATTGGCGGAAAAAGCTGTATCAATTTAAAAAAAATCTATTAAACGAAGCATTAGAAGCTGGAAAAGATATTTTAACATCCTTATTAAATTATAGAAACTCACCGTTAAAAGGTATGGATTATTCCCCCTCGCAGTTACTTAATAGTAGAATATACAAAACTAAACTTCCTACATCAAATGAGTTATTACAGCCCCAATTGTGTAAAGATGTAAGAGAAAGGTTAGAGGCAAAACGTTCATTGAATTTAAAATATGATAAAACTTGGGACTCTAGTAAGATCCTTAAAAGCAATGTTGCTCCTAGGTCATACATTGTTCAAAATAGTCACAATAATGTTGTCAGAAGAAACATGTATGATATAAAGCCTTCTAAAAATAAATTTTCAACAAAAACTGACCTAAGTAACGATATTGTTGTAATATCAGCTGAACCTATACCTAACAATACAACGTCAGAACTACAGTCGGATAGTCATAGCAAAGTAACTATGTCAGATTCTCAACCAGTTGAACCTGAACTTTCTGCCTCTAGCCCACCACCTCATCAATAAAAAAATAAGTATGTTCTGACTACACGTTCAGGCCGTGTAGTTAATAAACCTATGAAACTTAACTTGTAAGGGAAAAGATGTATAATATGGTTATAAGTACGGCAACGTCATATTAGCCATAGTGGACAGTGAACTGTCAGTTGTCAGTAGTTCGATCCAGTATTGAAATTCTCATCTTTTAATTCGGCACGTGTTGAGACGACTATCTTCGTTCCACAGAATTCGATTCGTATGTGATGTCTCTCTCTATTCAATACGTTACGTGTTGAGTACGCAAATAAGAATCCCTGTCCAGGTTGTATGTTTATAAATACTTAAAATACACACTAGTGCCTTATTTAAAAGCTTGCTGGTATAGATTTTACAGCAGATAGTGACGACTTTATAGCTTTCGGGTGCGCTCGCCGACATTCGTGTCAGAAATTTTTTAATATTAAATATTATTTAATTTCATTGTAATACTTGTATAACCTTCTAAAATGGTAATTTTTATTGCCTCTTCCATATTATGTACTATAATATACAATAAAAAAGATAAACTGTAATTTAAAATTTTTAAAACGAGGTTAGAATTATGTATAAGGATAAGGACTCTAATGTCAAAACTTCAGGTTTGCAATGATCTTATTTATTTATTTGCCTATAATTACGTTGGCACTATTAGTGACTGACGTTATAGAAATTTGCAAATCTGATGTGTTGTTAGAGCTAATTATTAACATTATATTTTTAAAAGTAGCTCTAAAGATATTTTACGAAAAAAATTATCTCTATAAGTATTATACAGAGTGGAACGAACAAAAGTCATATTATTATAATTATAGCTGAACTAACTTTATGGATTTTTAAATGACGCATTTTTTGTTGCAAACTCACATAAATTTAATTGATTTCTTAAAAAAAAAAAATTAATTTAAATTATCACGCTACCCAAGCGTATCTAAATGTATTTAAAAATTCAGTTAACGTACCTCAGCGCCCATTAGAAATTTTTTTATCTCTAAGGAAGTTTTATTTCTAAAAATTGTATAAAGGAATTAAGACGGACAAGTTTGGAATTTATAACCAGATACGGTCTTTAAATTTATCCGTTGTTATTCAAAACAAAGCAAAGTACGAGAAAACAGCTGGAAAAGTTTTAATTTAAATACGGATGCGGCTACGAGTTCGTCCATTTTAATATACAGGTTAATTGGAAAATATTTGCCGTAAATTAGCATGCAGAAATTATATAACTTGTTGATATTGAATCATATTTTTTTTAATAGCAATTTATATGACTACAAAATATGAAAAAGTAAAAAAGAAATAGGCTTCATTAAAAAAACGAATAATTTAAATTTATGACTGAAAACTATTTACAGAAAGAGAAAAATACTAATATCAATTAATTGTACCATGGAAAAATGGCCAACCAATCAACAGAAAAAACTTGTAAATTAGTGAACAAAGATGATAACAACACACTACACTAAAATCATGGTATTTTATTTCAAATTAATACAGGGTGTTTGATAAGTATGGTACATAACTTCAGGAGCGTATTCTGGAGCTAAAATAAAGGTATTTTTGTCATTTTTGTCATTTTTGTCTCAAAAATGCTTCGTTACGGAAATACAGAGTTTGAAAGTTTCATAAAAAAAATACTATTTTTTAAATATTTCCAAAACCACTTGAGATATTTTTACAGCTTTTGAGAGTTAGCAACGTTGCGTGTTTTACTATAAACACAGTGGCTTTCGGACAGCGGACAAGGTAATAGGTGAAAAATATGGAAGGAAAAACGTGTTACGCTGCTGTCCTTTTGCAATATTTAGTTTTTTGATTGTTCGATTTGGAAGATAAAAGGTCCCTTGACTTTTTTCATAAATAATTACAGAGCCATTTTTATTTTTTTTTATTATTTAACTACAAATAACAATTACTTATAACAAAGAATCAAAGCAAATATTGAAAATGGCCACCTTCTGATAAAACGCACGATTCCAATCTTCTTCTCATTGATTGTCTTACTCTTTCAAAAACTCCTGGAGTATTTCTTATGGTATTACAACCTTGAATTATTCGATTTCTTAAATCATTTTTATTTAATACAGGTGTCTCATACACGAGTGATTTAAGGTGACCCCATAAATAGAAGTCCAAGGAATTAAGATCGGTACTGCAAAGTGGCCAAGCTTGAGGACCTCCTCGTCCAATCCAGCGATTAGGAAAAGTGTTGTCGAGGTATTGGCGAGCAAGAAGACTTAAATGGGCTGGTGCACCATCGTGCACAAATCATAAATCTCCTCTTACTTGCAGAGGGATTTCTTTTAACAGACCATTTAGTTCTTCGTTTAAAAACTGAGTATACTGTAACATTTTAAAAGTCTAATTATAAAATGTTATTTTAAATGTGTGCCATCCGGTATAATTTAATTATCGCCAACACACAATATTCTGAAGAAAGGGAAATTTCTTGAAGTGGGAGTGCCACTAACCAAACTATCTCAAATTAGATTCATAAATTTCATTTTATCGTTACCTTTCAATTGTTTTGGTGGTATATCGGCTGTTCAAGTGGTAAGCAAAAAAAAAGTATATTATGTCTTTATTAAACATCTCAGTAGAAATATTATTCAAACCTTTTGTTAATTATTAGTCTTTTTAAATAGTAAAGTTAAATATATTTTTATGATTCATTCTGGTTGCTAGAACGGCACAATATGTATAGTCACTAGTTTTTATTATCTGATTGGTTCATTTTTTTTAAAAAAGTAGATGTTTCAAATTTATATATCGTACAGAACCACGTGAAAAACAAAATCTATTTTTGTCTAGCAAACGAATAGAATCAGCTGTAAGCCATAAGCTGTAAGCCATAAGCTGTAAGCCATAAGCTGTAAGCCATAAGCCGTAAGCCATAAGCCGTAAGCCATATGACATAAGCCATAAGACATAAAAAACCAGCCATATCGTCACAAGCCGTAAATCTACACAACAGCTGTAATCAGAACGTTGGTTTTCGAGGATCTTATAAAAACTCGTTGATTTGGACAAGCGACAGCTGTATTTCGAAGGCGTTGGTTTCCGAAGGAAGAAATCTCGACTACCTATGGCTAATTAAGGATGGTTAGCTAACAATGTAAAAAGTGGTAAATACTAGTGACTAGTTATTTATGTACGAATCACAATTTGATACTGGTTTACTGTAAATAATTGTTTTCGAAAAGATTTCTTTTTTTTAATAAAATCATTGATTTTTATAAGTATATATGTTGAATCTTATTTTTTAAAGGTCACAAAAATTCTCTTTCATCCACTAAATTCTGTATAATTTTTATTAACTTCTTTTAATTGATAAAGCTAGAATTTATAATTCTCACTAGCTTTTAAAAATAAAAAAGAGAATTATTGGTGCCCAACATTTCCTAGAAAGATTACTACCCTTAAAATTGTCTATTTGAAAAGCCGAATTCACGACAGAGAAAAAGAAGTGCTCATTTATTTTTGTTTAATTTTTAAAGGTAAGTAACGTTTGATAATAAATTTCACTGAGCTAGTAAAAATCTCTATAAGTGTTTTAAAATTAACATTTATCAAAAAGGTAACAAATAATAATGCAAATTGTAGCCTAACGGGTCAAGGGTATATTGCAATACGAATCACCATTCAGTCGAGGGGGTAAAAAGTACGGTCCAATAAGATGGTCATTAATAATCCTTATCCATACATTTAGTGAAAATGTTTGCTGAAAGTGGCCTTCTCTTATTGCATGAGGATTCTCCTCAGCCCATAAATGTTCATTATGAAAATGAATAATTGCTTCTCGCGAAAAAGTTGCCCCATCAGTAAATAAAATTAGGGTAAAAAAATTGTAGATATGAGCAACTTTATGGAGTAACTACCTACTAAAATTTAGCCTTGGCTGAAAGTCGCGAGGCAGCAGAGCTTGTACTCGTTGTATGTGGTATGGGTAAAGCAGAAAAACATTTAAAACTCTCCAAACAGTATTTGCACTTACTTGAAGCTGTTGTACAATCTTCTTGGTACTAGTTGAAGGATTTTCTTCTATTTCTTGTAGTATAGCTTCTTCTAGCTCAGGCGTTGTTACTGTTCGTGGTCTACCAGGAATTACCCGATTATGCTCAAAACTACCGGTTTTACTCAATCTGGCATGTATATTTCTAAATGTTTTAGCACATGGCGTTACCCTATTCCGATAACGTTGCTGATAAATTCTTCTAGCTTCTGCTGAATTCTCATTTACTAAGCCATAAATGAAATGCATTTGAGCCATTTCAACGTTAGTAAAGTTATTCATTTTAATGTCTGACATACAAATAAATAAACAATTGGTGAAGTAAAATGTCAAACAAGTACTTATCTGGGAAAAATTGAAGATAACTTTTTTGTTGTACATTGTTCAAAGAGATTAAAAATAATAAAAAAAAGAATGAAAAATTTTACTGTCTTCGTTGCTTTTTCTTCCAAATTAAACATTAAAAACAGAACAGTGGCGTAACACGTTTTTCCTTCCATATTTTTCAGCGATTAGTTTGATTAAAATATCTTAAGTGGTTTTGGAAATATTTAAAAAATTGTATTTTTTTTTATGAAACTTTCACACCCTGTATTTCCGTAACGAATCATTTTTGAGATATAGTGTATATAACAAAAATACCTTAATTTTAGCTCCAGAACACCCTGTATATTATTCCCAGTCCTACAAAGCCGTAGCCAGAACCAGTTTATAAATAGGGCATCTAAAATTTAAAATACGGCACAATAATATAGGTGTCTCGACGATATGGGGTAGTTAAAGACGTAGGTGAAGAGCGGATCGAAAATAATTTTTCCAGAAAGTGATTTGCAAAATAAGGTTGCATGTCACGTTATATCTAACATTAAATAAATAAATGAACTATACAGGTTTTCAAATAAATTTATAAAGATTCAAAATAGATAAAACTAATAGAAAAATAGAACATATTAAAAATATTTAATATAGTTGAAGCCTTAGATTTGATGTATTGTAGAATTTTTGTTTCAATTCAATTTTTCTGTTCTCTTTCTCTTAAATACAAGAAACAACATATCTGTCATTACCTCGCGAGCTAATGACGTTATTTGTGTCTTTTTTATCACGTCAAAAAGGTAAACTCGCATGAAGTAGTTCTTCAGCCGAATTTTGTTACTGATATAGATATAATATGTATCTCTGAAGGCTTCCCCTTGGTAATTTTTCTTCCAATTTGAGCTATATCATTAAAAATTCCACAACTTGTAGGAAGTGTAACTGCTAGATCTTCTGTATCTAACTGTATTTTGGAATAAGTTTGTTCTTTTTTAACTTCCTTATCAAGTTTCGTCTTTTTTTCTCCAATACGGCTTCTATATTCATACTCATATTACGTTGATATGTGTTTCTATACGAGGATAAGATGAATAATTTCCAGTATGAGAGAGAGAGAGAGAAAAATACGGATTTTAAAATCTTTTTATTATTCCTCATACTCTCCTTTTTGTTAAATACCCTTTGTTAATCGAAATTCAAGACCGTTTATGCCAATAGGCCCATTAATCGAGCTCTTAAAGATAAACGTTTGTGCTGGCAATGATTTACAAATCGGACGTATATTTCTTGTCTGCTAAAAATTGCGTTAAATTTGGTAATAAATTGAACTCCGAAAGGACTAATTATAAGCATTGCAATAAAGAACAAAATATGTCTATTCGATAAACCAAGTGTTTTCTTTCGAATTTTCTGTTGCCTTATTAGGCCCCTGTGCATCCTCCTGAGATGATAAGCACCCTCCTAGCTCGCGAGCTAGCCTACAGATTTAATGTAATTGGCTACATCTCTAAGAGGTGCTTCTCTTATATCGGCCGGTGTTAGCCGATACTCGCTGAACACAAATCTTCTAATAAATAAGAGCGTCGAGCATATGATCGATGGTCTCATCTTCTTGTTCGCACCCTCTGCAGAGTGCGGGATTCCCCATGATATAGAGATGCTTTCGTACTTGGTAATGACCAGTCAGAATGCCTGTAACTAGGCGCATATTCTGTCTGGTCATAGTCAAGTATTCATTTGCTGCAGTGTTGTCAGGATAACTTAAGAGCTCCCTGGCAACTCTGCGGTTTCTTGTTTCATCCCACCTTTCCTTGAATTTCACAAGGGAATGTTCTTTGATTAGGTCTGTCACTACCGATTTTGTCAGGCCAATAGAAGGGCCAGGTCCAAAAAGTATTTGGTTGGCTGCTTTTTTTTCCTGCTTTCTTCTTCTGTCAAATAACTTAATTTATGCAATACTAGAGAACATAGACAAAGCTAGTTATTAGCTACACAATTCATAAGTAAAAGATTACAAAGCAAGAAACAAGAAAGGTTACGAAGGCACGCTAAGGACACGGATGTGAATGTGCACAGATAAATAAATACAAAGAGATGTTGTGATGTGATGTGCAATACTGACTGGCTATTTTTAAGACAGAGCATTGCTATTTTAAGGTAGAGCATTGTCCCATGTGTCCCCTCTGGCTACGGCTATGCAGTCATACAATAATATAAATAAATAATTTGTTATAATTAATGATCGATGAACAGTTTAATTATTTACTTTATTAAGATTTTATTATAAGGTTCGAACAAACAAAAAACATTTCATATTCAATGATAATTTTTATAGTAGCAGAAAAGTGACATCTGACATTGCAGTTTTACATGACATAAAAACAGTATCAACTTAAAGTAATTGTAAATGTATCAGAACAAAACAAAAATATAATAACGCGAAATAATAACATAATTTGCAGTATACATTATAAGGATACATTTTTTCAGAAAATAATTAGAAAAAAAATTAAAATTTTTGAAAAACAAATTTTATTTGAAAATTCTAAAACAAGTGTCGGGTATATTCTCGTTTTGCGTTATTGGGAAAACATACCACTGTATTTTAGTTGTGTCTAAAGGGGTAAATAAATGGCAAAGTTGCCTTGATTAGCGATGATCGAAGATCGATAAACGATAGACGATGGTTAAGTGGATAAAAATCGATGTAAAACAAAAGATTAGCACATTATCGCACGATCGATGTTTTAAACGATATTTACAACGATATTTACAACAATATTTACAACGATATTTACAAGGATATTTACAAGGATATTTACAACGATATTTGCAACGATATTTACAACGATATTTACAACGATATTTACAACGATATTTACAACGATATTTACAACGATATTTACAACGATATTTACAACGATATTTACAAGGATATTTACAAGGATATTTACAACGATATTTACAACGATATTTACAACGATATTTACAACGATATTTACAACGATATTTAACAACAACTTTTCTTAGAATGAATAAAATAAAGGAAATTAAAAACTTTATTAAATAACATCAAAAAATTAAAAACATTTCTAAATATAAATATACGAGTACATAGAGTCACCTAATCATACCCCTTCATATTTGAAATCTATATCTTTTTTATTGGCAATGTTGACATCAACATCGAAATCATCCAGCGCTGGGTCGAATAGGGATAAATTGTACTCAAGTATCGTGTACCGGCTACTTTTCACAATTGATCGGAATAAATGCATTACCCCGTTTACATTACCCCGTTTGCATTACCCCGTTTAATGTTTAAGTGACAAACTGATTTCCGTACTACAAATTCAGTCATCAAGCAAGGAAAGTCGGCCGTAAATCCCCGGCCTGGAATATACTTTCAACTTTTTAGATTAGTAAAACATAGTATTTTTTTTTAACAATAGTTGAAGGAACTAAATTATTGAAAGAGGGGACGTTTAATATTGTGAAATTTTCGTACATTTTGGTATAAAATGATAATTATCATTAATCTGGCAACACTGTTTGACTCATTTTCCATCGCTCATCGAGAAAGATATCTATCATCTACCTACTATACCGCTCATCTCTTATCGGTCATCGATTATCGCTCGAAGCTGGTCTGGAATTGCATTGAAATGCCGAATGATCTGGCAACCTACATCAAGGTATTCATGGAAATTATACATTTAATTCTAAATAATCTCTCTTTAGCTCAGAAACATCCTGTACAAAATATTTTACGATCCAAAATTCCTTTCCTTTGCTGTTTAACTTTCGTACCGGTCTTTTTAGAACTGTTATTTAAGTTTTGTAAACTCTTCTTAAAGGTAGCAAATTGTTAGACGGCATGAAGTGGTTTGCGGAATGTTAATGAAAACGCTTACAAACACTTTAATGCCACTCGAGGCCTTTCCTTGGGGATTTTCAATAAAACCCCTACGAGAAATTTTCAGGTAGGCAACACGATGGTTATAAACTAATGTCTTTGAAAAAACAATACTGAATGAATAGGATAATTATTATGCTAAGACAGAAAAAACAATTTCGGTGGGAGTACGAGAAAATATAAAAATATAATAGTTGTTATACTGTTTTTAAACTAAGAGGAGCGATTTGAATTTAAGTTGACAATTCTGTAGACTTCTGATTAGTAAGATTGCAGTCAGTTTCACACTTAGAGCATATAAGACTAGAGATATCATTCAATGTATTTTGTAATGTATAGCGGGGTCATCACTTTGGCTTGAGGGAAGAGGGATAAGTATTCCATTCTCAATGGCGTACGGTTCAGAAGGGTTGGTATTTCTGTTTACCATTTATCCACTGTAATTTCACAATAACTAATAATTTAGATAATAATTGATTCACATGATTAATAACAAATTTATTTAACAATGGTTTTTTTCTAGTTATATTAAGCTTTCGTTATACACTAATACAGTGTATTGTCAACATGTTTTACTGGAAATGACTATATGTTCGTTTAGGAACTTTTTTTATTGTAGATATATGTTTTGAAACTGCATGCTTTCAACTGAATTCGTGGTCATACATTATTTTTGTTTAGTTCAAGTAGATCATTTAGAAACTGAAATCGTTTTTATATAGAGTAAATAAAAGAAAAATAAAACAAATAATAATTTATTTTTAGTAGTAATAATATTAAATGTACATGTTTTAAAATAAAATTATAAATCAATGTAATCAAAACATAGTTATTGGTTGTACCTAGATATAATATTATGTGTAGAAGTAAGCTATTAATAAAACAAAATAAAAAATGAAATAAACATTTATGCTACTGAATTCCCATGAACTTAATTTATTAATTATTTGTTTAGGTCACCACTTAATAGTGTTAAAAACCAATTACCTATAGAATGAGATGAATACAGAAAAAATACATTTTATTCGTAAGATATATCATGCACATTTTCAGGCAAAAAATGTTCAGTTACATTTTACTATCTATATTAGAGCACAAAACATTTTAAAATTATCGCACAAAAACTTACATAGTACAGTGCTTTTCAGATAAAAGTATCCACCTTAAGTAACTTTTGAAGGACTGATTATTACAAAAAACAAAAAAATACGTCAATTAATATTCGAAGGGGGAGATATCGTGCCATATTTAAGTTTGCTGAAAAAGTCACCCTTTCACCTCTACTATCATCCCTTCAATTTTTTTAAATGACTTCCCCCATTTTTTTATCCATTTTTGGATTGTTCTCGTTTAACTGATTTCAAAAATGTATAAAACATGGGGTTTAAAATAATTAGTTTATGATCTACAGGGTTCCATTATTTGAGTGACAAATTTTTACATCTCACCTTACTGACTGCAGCAAAATTGGATTTAGAATACATTATACCTTAATCGTACCGCTAAAAACTTGTTGAAGTTTTTTATGATACATGGTAAAGGTATTGGAGATTTGAAAACTGAATTTAAATTACTTTTATAGTGTATTTTGATACATGTGCACATTGATTTGTTGAGGTTATTTATTTGATTTGAAAATGGTTTACAGTTTACAAGAAAGAATTGAACTTGTAGGTTTATACTACAAAAATAACAGTTCTGCACGAGCTGCTGCTAGAATTTTCAACGAAACACACCAAGGAGGTCATGCAACTCATAAGTATGTAATTGATCTTATGCATAAATTTACATCAACCGGGTCAGTTGGCAATAAAAAACATAACCGACTGGAACTCGTAAATAACGAAGCAATTGAAGTCGCAGTTTTAGGACAAGTAAGTCTTGAAAATCAACAAGCACAGTCACTGACAACAATAAGCAGAGAAGTAGGTGTTTCATCTTCCACAGTTTATCAAATATTACACAAGCATAAGTACCATCCATACAAAATTAAATTGGTTCAAGAGTTGTATGAAGATGATTTTGATCGTCGTCTTGAATTTTGTGAACTATTGAGTCAGCGCTTGACTGACAATCCACATTTGTTGCACAACCTTTGTTTTTCGGATGAATGCACATTTTCAGTTAATGGTTTAGTTAATAGACATAATTGCAGATATTGGGCTGAGAGTGATCCACATGTTGTGCGTGAATACCACACACAGAATCCTCAAAAGTTAAATGTATGGTGTGGTATCCTAGGTGACCACATAGTCGGACCTTTCTTTTTAGACGGAAACTTAAATGGAGAGTCATATCTTGAGTTATTGAGAGAAGTAATTGATCCACGTATTACAACAATAATAGAAAATGATCATAATCTTTCTGAAGATTTGCTTGTCTTTCAACAGGATGGAGCGCCTCCACATTTTGCTTTGCCAGTACGACAATTTTTAAATGAAACTTTCCCCAATAGTTGGATAGGTAGAAGAGGCTCGATGATGGAGTGGCCACCTAGATCACCGGATTTATCACCTCTAGACTTCTTTTTATGGGGTTATTTAAAAACAAAAATGTATGCTACCCAACCAGAATCTTTAGAAGATTTACGACAAAGAATAGAGTATGAATGCCTACATTTAAATGCACACGTGTTCGGTAATGTCAGGGAGGCTTTTCAATCTAGGTTATACCATTGTATGGAAGTAAATGGTGGACATTTTGAACAATTTTTATAATAAATTTTGAAAATGAAATATTCGTTTTGTCATTGGAAACGCTTGTGACAAAATCATTAAAATAAAAGTTTTGCACAATTCAATTTTATTTAAATTTAAAATTCTGTAGATCGTAAACTAATTACTTTAATCCCCATGTTTTATACATTTTTGAAATCAGTTAAACGAGAGCATTCCAAAAATGGATAAAAAAATTGGGCAAGCCATTTAAAAAAATTGAAGAGATGATAGTAGGGGTGAAAGGGTGACTTTTTTAACAAACTTAAATATGGCACGATATCTCCCCCTTCGAATATTAATTGACGTATTTTTTTGTTTTTTGTAATAATCAGTCCTTCAAAAGTTACTTAAGGTGGATACTTTTATCTGAAAAGCACTGTATTATTAAAAAATACGCAATAGGTACTATATACACATACAAGAGATAATATAAAATACAGTAGGTACCTAACTATTCGTAATTAACATACTTATTAACTATACAAGCAGAACACAATAGCTTCTTTTGCTTCAACTGACTGATTTTGTTGAAACTTGCTGCCAACATCAATACATCAAATATATTTTTGGCCAGTCCATTCCACCCTTTGCATAATTGCCATTTCATCCATCAAAAGATTCAAATAACCTTTTTTATAATCTTTTGACTTTCTCCGCCTTTAAATTTCAATGCTCTTCAGTGAATCCAGAAGAATAATCAACAGCCTAATACCACTTTGATAAAGTACTGGGATGTGGGAAACAATTGTAAAAATTTTCCCTCACATATGTATAAGCCTTCATACTGTAGAAGCTTAAAGTTGGTGCAAATGCTCTAAATTCAAAGGAGTATTTTGTTCTGGAATGATCTTTAATTATAAAATACGGGACCGTTTTATCAAACGTTTATCGTTAATTTTACTACAATAAAAAATAAACCTTTTTTGTTATAAAAAACCTTTTTTGTTATAAAATTTTATTTTTAGATAATATACAAGGGATGTAACTTATTTGAAATGAAGAAACGAATATTTTTTTATTTTTCAGAACATAAGGTACAAATGTCTCCTCGGTGTTCTCTGCAAATCGGATTTTTGCACTCCTTACAGTAATTGGTGGTCATGCACCTTTTCTTGCTTGGACAGTAGAAGCAAGTCTTTCTTTTCCTTTCTTAAGGTATATTGATAACGTTTTCATTCAATATACCAAGGATTTCACCTATATCTTGACGAATGTTGCGATGTAAATTTGGGCTATTATATCTATGCATCATCCACGGTTTGGCAAGGCAAAGGCTCAAATCAATCATATATTGGTACCTTGAAACAGGTTTTTGGCCCTTTTTTATTGTATTAATTATGTAAGTAACGTAAGAGTTTATGCTGGCCATATTTATCATACCATAGAACATACATAGAGGCCATCTGCGCGTTTTCCTGCTCGAACTCATTATGGAACACATTTGGTCGAATGTGTCCACACCTGCTTTGGTCTCGTTATAGTTATGAATTATTGCTGCCTTCCCGGTTTCGTTATTTATCTCTGTCCCCCTCATGCAATGTTGAAAGTAACAAAACTAATTTGTTTTTTTTTTTGAGCATGTAGGATAATGTCTGTTTTTGATCAAAACAAAACACTGACGTATTTGGTTTCCGATGTTTTCCATCTAAGAACTCTTTTCTATTATGGTTAACTTGTAGGGATCTTGTAGCAACTGATCAGCAAGAGGAACCGATGTGAACCAATTGTCCATGGTAACGTTGCGATTTTTGCCATGAATTGATTTCGTTAACTCTTTGACATAAAAATCAACTAGAGGCAAGTTATTTGTCTTTGTTTTCTTTCCCAAATAAGGGGAAGCATCTAACATATACTTGGTTGAGGAATCACAAACCATAACAACTTTTATTCCATATTTTGCCGGTTTGCTCGGTACGTACATCCTGAACGGACATCGTCCTCGGAATGCCAACAGCTGCTTATCAATTGTGACGTATGACGATGATCATGATAAAATGATCATCTGCCTTTCTGTCCTGTCTTGTTTCCTTAGCAATTCATACACGATCCATAAAACGAGCCGGAAATATTTTTATCAAACATGTGCCTTACTGACAAATGATTATCTTTTTTTTTCGGCAGAAAGGATTAAAATACCAAACATCGCTCTCAGTTCGTCTTTTGTCGTTGGGAAAACATTCTTGTGACCGTTGTATTTTTGAGCTGCGTGGCAATTTCTGCATTTGTATGTTGCACAATAATTTCAATTATATCGTCAGAAAAAAAGTGTAAAAAATAATCATCCAGGTTAGAACACTCTTTCGCATTCTCCCTAGGATCCGACATAAAATGAATATTATTTCTAGCAGCAGTTCTTTTGGACATTTTAGGCAATTCCGTAGACCATTTGTGACCATTTGTGACCATTTGTGACCATTTTTGCCTGTTAGACTTTTTGTTTTGAAATTTATTACATATTTTGATCTTGTACGTACTTGGGATAAAGAAATAGCATCTTTATCTAAAGTAGGTTCTATTTCTTCTTCAGATTAAACTGGGCTAAGTTCTTGTTGGTTGAGAGTATCAGCCGAATTATCTTTATCGCCTTCACTATCGGAGTCACATGATTCTACTTCTACATTATCCTCTTCCCAATCACTGCCACTATTTTCAAATGGCTCTGGATCACTTTCACCACCTTGGATAATACGTTCCGCTTCTTCCTCCAGTTGTTTTTGGGTCAATTTTTTTTATTTGACATCTAAAAAAAATACTATAACTATACTTATATCAAAATAGAAAAAATATGAATATAACTTACCTCAAAATTATTTATATCAAAAAAATCAAGTTGAATATAAAAAAATACGTAAACACAGGAGTTTCGTAAATTTTACGAACCTATTGCCGAAAAGTCACTTTAGAGTCGGAAATCAGAACGACCGTATAGCACACTGCCTAGCTTAATACTAGACAAGAAGGTACTCAGTCGGGCGATCCGATACATTAACCAGAAGTGGTGAAATAAACACGATGTTGTACGAGGTTTCGTATAATTTACGAATGACCCGTGTTCTAGGGTTGATTGCTCTCTTGACCAATTTCTTAGATCCACTTGTAAGAGTAGTCTAAAAAATAAACTGATTTGATCTAAAATAACTTATATAAATAAAATATTTCCTCATCATTTAAAACATTTATCAAAATTACTGGAATTAATTCTTACATCCACAAGTGTATCTGTACTTTTGATAAAATAATTATTTTTTTCTACTACCCTGCGTAAAGTACGTACTTTACGCACTCCACGAAGTGTGCAAAGTTGTACTTTTTTTCACTAGTGCGTAAAGTAAAACTCTTTACGCACTAGTTAAAAAAAGTAAAATTTGACAAAATTTGTACATAACAACAAAATATAACGTTTTATTTTATATTAACATTTTTTTGCTATCTCCTTCTAAGACAAATAAATACATTATTTTTGCTTATATCTAATTAGTGTCCAATAAATTATCAACAGTTTATTTTAATTATAATTGTCTCTAAATGTCATCGATTTAATTAAAAGTAAACATACAGTGGATGTCGATTTTGGCAAAAGTAAGTTGGGCGTGGCTGTGTGGATTAGAAGAACTGTCAATCTCTAAACTTTTAATTAGTACCTACCTTATAACAGAACACGACAAAAGTATACTTAAGTTCAAGATTAGATTCTAAAGCCAATTTAGCATTTTTTTAAACTCAATCAAGTTTGAGAAGGTAAAAAGTTTTTAATGATCAAAGTAAGTAAATGCCTCAGTAAATGCTTGAATGCTCAGTATAAAATTAAAATATTCTGTAAAGTTTTGCAACGAGATGTGTGTTCGTATGGTGTGTTGCCTAACAAAATCAGTTGCTGTCCTAACAGGCCACCGGGGTTGTTGGGCAGCACATTATACCTAAAACTTTTATTTTTTTTACAATAGCATTTATTTGGAGTTTTACATGCGCAACGTCAAGATATTTCCTAATGTTTAATAAATTATTTGTAACATTACAATATGTTATTTTTTAGGTAGCTTTTATAATTGGAATTGCGGGAGCTTGTCGCCGGGAAGAATTATGTAAAATGACAATTAACGATGTGGAAGATAAACAAACAGTGTATATTGTCAAAGTATCAGAAACAAAAAATGGAATAAAACGCATTTTTACGATTTTAAATCCAAATAATTCTGCAGTTGATTATTTATCTTTCATAAAAATATATACCTCATTAAAACCATCAAATATAAATTGTAAGAGGTTCTTTTTAAAATTCGCAAATGGAAAATATTCTAAACAGCCTGTAGGGATAAATACTTTTGGTAAAATGCCAAGTGTTATAGCAACGTATCCAAACTTGTCCAATCCAACGGCTTTTACAGGACACTGCTTTAGGAGGTCTTCAGCCATTATGCTGGCAAATTCTGGAGGAGACCTTCTAACGGTCAAAAAACATGGAGGATGGAAATCATCTGCTGTTGCAGAAGGCTACGTAGACAGCACAATAACACAAAAAAACAAAATTTCTAATAAAATTTTGATGGATGACAGTATGCCATCCACTTCCAAACAAAGCTACAATTTTACCGTTGACAACTCTAATGAAGAATTAGTGGAACCACTCGACAGTGAAACTAGAGTTACACAAAATATTTCAACCTCTTTACTTGAAAAGGCCAAATCCATACCACTCGAAGCTCAAAATAGGGTTACAGAAGTAATATCACAACATTTTTCAAACTCTGTGCTGGAAAAGGCCAAAACCTTAAGTTTTGGTAATTGCAATAATTGCACATTCAATATTAATATTCATAAGAGTTAAAAACCTATTTTTTTAAATATTTCTTCATTTGTTAGTCATTTTGTTCTGTAAGAATTATAAATTTGTAAAGTTCCAATAAATTTATTTTTGTTGCTGTGTACAATTTTTGGCACATTGTACTTTTTTTCACTAGTGCGTAAAGTAAAGTACTTTTATATTTCTAATATTAGTGGCTTATGTGTACGGTAGTAGAAAAAATATTGTATGCCACTCGTGTGTAAAGTCCCTTTTTTGACTCATGTGATTGTCGCACTCGCCTACGGCTCGTGCGACAACATTCACATTCGTCAAAAAAGGGTAACTTTACACACTTGTTGCATAAATAACTATTATATACTCGTATATCCTATCATACTATTTAAATATTCCAATCTACTTTGTAGAATATATTTATCCTAAGTTTTTTAATTATATATTTTTTGCAAACAATCTTCTTCTGGGCAAGAGCTAATTTTTTATCAAAAAATAACTGTATAAATTTTTTTCTTAAGCACTGTCTTCTTGAAATCAGATTAATGCTTTATTATATAAGAAAATATCTTATTTGACTTCAACAAAAATTCGTTTTCCTTTTTTAAGTTATTTTTCCCTTTCAAAAGCATTTAGTGTAGATGAATGGGAGCTTACAGATATTGTGGTTTTAGGTAATGAGTTTATCAAATTTTAAACAATTTTTTGTCTTCTAACGAGAGTTAAAGATTAAAGTCTTGCATATTTTCGTCCCTACAAATGAAATGTACGTAAAATGTATTCTGCAGATTTATTAATGATATACATTTAATTAAATTTCAAAAGTTCCAAAGGCTATTATAACCAGCATCTGTTTGGTTTTCAAAAATATAAAAGCTAATCATATCTTTTCATTAGCCTTCTATCTTTCTTTTCCAACTTCGAAATTTCCAATCTTGGGAACTGTAGATAAGAACATATTTTCTTTGCCGTCGTTATTTATAAGCCTGTAAACAATTATGTAATAATAATAAAGGTTTAGTATTTAAAAAAAAATAAGCAAATAAGTGTTTCGAAAGCCACATATGTGAATATCGAATTAGGAAGGAAAAGTACAACCCTTTGAGTTGTGGCAGGAACATGACAAATTCGTGTGTGCAGTTGCATCTTTAAATAATGTGAATGATGTTTCTAAAAAAAAAAACATACCTTATTGAAGAAATCGCTACTTCACTAATGTACGGCGTAAAAAATTATAGTGCTAACAGCGCAAGGCTGCAACTGTTTGAAAAACTGTTTTCTATTCAAAAAAATTACAAAAATGAGCATTAATGCAAAAAGTTTAAGATTTGGCTTTCTAGTCTTGGTCCTCTATATAAGAGAACTATGGAACAATAGATCTTGAGTACAATGTACGTCAATTCAAAGCGGCACAACGCTGCAAATTGTTCTAAATTAAATGTTGAAGAATGCGGTTGGGAGCACTCTGTATCTGTAACGTGAGGAGGGTGGGTAGCTCGTGATCCAGCCTACAGATTAAATGTAGTTGACAACGCCACCAAGAGGTGCTTCTCTTATATGGGCTGGTGTTAACTGATACTCGCCGAATACAAATATTCTAATAAATGAGAGCTTTAAGCAATCGTAAAGTATATGCTCGATGATCTTATCTTCTTGTTCGCACCCTCTGCAGAGGGCGGGTTCTGACAGCATCATGATATGGGGATGCTTCCGTACTTGGCAATGACCAGTCAGAATGCCTGTGACTAGGCGCAAATTCTGTCTAGTCATAGTCAAGTATTTGTTTGCTGCAGTGTTGTCAGGATAACTTAAGAGCTCCCTGGCAACTCCGCAGTTTCTTGTTTCATCCCATCCTTCCTTGAATTTCACAAGGGAATGTTCTTTAATTAGGTCTGTCACTACCGATTTTGTCAGACCAATAGAAGGGCCAGGTCCAAAAATTATTTGGTTGGCTGCTTTTTTGGCTAGTGAATCAGTGGTTGGGAGCTAAGCGAACGATTGGAACCAGTGTGGTTGTAACGGTATGTATGTCTTTCATATCTCTGTTACTCCATGTCTTTCTTTGTGATGACAATTCGGTGTCTGTCAGTCGAATTTCATTTAGATGGTCATTCCTGTCTGAATTTGGAACCGGGAAGACGAATTTTATTTTATCGAGTTGATCCTGTGATACAGAGATTATTTTTCAATTTAAATATGGTTTGCAACATATGGATATTTTTTTATTTAGAAGAATTATTTAGATGTTTTTATATGAAGAACGATTTAGATGATATTTTTATCATATGAAGAGTGATTTAAAAGCTCTTTACCTGGTCATATGAAGAAAGATTAGCTGATTTTTATAGTGATTATCGTCTTGAAGACCCAAGAAGTATAATGAGTGATTGACGTCAAAAAGTCTGAACTATTTGCAAGTTAAAATAAGTCAAAATTTATATTGTACCGAATATTATTTTAAAATAGATAATTTTAAGAGTTATTTTATTATTAGAAACTCTAGTAGATTAGAATTTGGTTTTACCGTATCTTCTGAAGGCATATCGTTTATTTTCATTAATATTTATTAGTCATTTTTGTTTTCATATTTTCATTAATTACTTTTATACTTAAAGATATGCGAATTTAAATACAGTTGTGCTCAATTTTAATTTCAGGACAATTCATTATTAAACCTAAAAAAATACCTTGTTTTAGAACTGTTTATTTTAAATAAATAGCTTTTGATACTTAAATAGTCAAAAACATAAAGTGTTATCCCTGTAACATTTGTTTTAGCACCCTATTTTTAAACATTATTAAAATGCTATATGTAAATGGATTTTCCAAACAAGTGTCAAAAATGTGCCCTAGACATTATGCAAAAATTACTCATAAATTAAACGTTATTTTCAAATTTTAAACCCAAACTCAAGAAAGCAAATCAACTAAATGTAGTTTATAAAATGGACTGCAAAGTTTATAACTCCACTTACACATATTAAACTCTGTAAATAATATTACTGACATGTGTAAAAGATTTGTCTAACATTTATTTTAATTTAATCAACTAGTTGTAAGCTATTTAATTTATACTGTACCGCCTCTGGTAATTTTTAATTCTGTAAAAACTCTTATTTTTGTTTCCCTAATAATTTTGGTAAACCAAATATTAATACTTCGAATACATACACCTACACATTATCACAAACAAAAAGATGGGTTTCGTCCATGATCATTTTAGAGTGTTTCTTATGTTCCTAAATGTTTTTTAAATTTTAAAAAGCTGGGGGCTGCACCAGAAGAAAGAATTTTATTTTCCGAAACATATATATTGCTGAATTAATGAAAATATAATCTACCAATCATACTAAAGATCTTTTATTTGTTTATAAAGAAATATTTTAAATTGGGTGTAGAAAATCCTTCTTCTGTAACAAAGTTACAAAATACCTTTTAAATGAATAGCCTTAATAATATTTTCCTATCTTATCTTACCTCCAAATAAAAATTTAATTTTCAAAAAACGAAGGATGTCTCAAAAAATATACTATCTGCTTTATATTGTATAAAAATATGTTTTCGAGAAGACCAAAGACATTCTGATACACAATGTGGAATTTATTGCAACAATTATAAATCCTGCCTACACAAAAACAGGAGATTAATAAGAACCATTATTATTATTAAAGTAAAAGCTGTTACCATTACACTTTCTTGGACTTCTACATACATTTAATAAGCTGTTGTCAACAAGTTTACACTTTCCACTGTTGAATAAAACATCTTGTTAGTTGGGACAAAATTCATATAGTAATGATCCTTGTTCATTTCATTTATTTGATTTCAAAGCACAAAATATTACAAATAAAATAATAAATCTATACCTATTAATATAAAAATAAACACATTATTTTTTTGTACCTGTAAAAATTCTGCATTTTTAATAAGCTCTTCTTTAACTACATATTTTTCAGTTCCTCTTATATATTTATTGAAGGTAGATACTAATAGGTATACTTAATTGAATTTCTTACAAATATAACTCACATACCTATTTATCTAATTTTTCCATC
This sequence comes from Psylliodes chrysocephalus, assembly GCA_927349885.1. Classification (NCBI taxonomy): domain Eukaryota; kingdom Metazoa; phylum Arthropoda; class Insecta; order Coleoptera; family Chrysomelidae; genus Psylliodes; species Psylliodes chrysocephalus. Next base: position 67,092,953 of record OV651817.1, read on the forward strand.
AAATTGAAATACTTACTTTTCTGTTATTATAATAGATATATAATTTTCTAATCACAGTTTCTTATAAAACAATAAATAAAATATCAAATTAAAACTCTAAACTCGAAATGTAAACAAATATTTTGTATTTTGTTGGATCATTGGGTAACATTTACTGACATTTAGTCGCTGCTCTGGTGGTTCTCTTCCCATCATACTGGTGCGAGCTGCGATAAGAGACAAAGTAGCGAAAAAATAAAATTATAGCCAAATTACAATTATTAATAATGAACTGAATAAGCACCATTTAGTGTCATCTTTATTCGTTGGTTATCTAAAACTTTGACGTCAATGCATTCATAACAAAGTTTTAACGTGTTTTTCTTGAAATGGTATAAGACAAATTCAAATTTACCGCAAAAATGATATCTAGTTACTTTTTTAGTTATTTTTCCCTATGTAAATAGGACTTTTCAATTCGCTCCTCGTAGTTTAAAAACAAAGTACCTATATACTTGTTTGTATCAATAAAGTTAAAAACAATACAGCACCCCAGGTTTTTAATAATAAGACTCGCATAACAAAATCTGAATATTAGTTCATCTTTTCTTTCACATGTATTTTTAACTTTTTAACATTAGTTGGATAAATAAAAATATACCAGTTAAATTCGTAAACATTTTACTAGAAGCTGCCAAAAATTTGCCATAACACCTAAAGTAAATAGTAAAACCTCTGTTTTGTCAATGTAAATACAGTGAATGTTGTACGCAACCAATTTAGGAAACGTTCAACTAAAGGAAGTTATTTCAAGAAACAATTTGTTGATTTGTAGAATTCCGTTCAAAGATGTGGAATTGAACATATATATACATATGTATATACTAGAGTATTATGGTGAATTCAATTTACGATTAATTCCATTTAATTATTAAACGCAACATCGAATATTCTCTGTACATTCAAAGATATCCTACAAACTTACACAAATGAGAGTAATTATTACTGACTATTGAACGTTAAACAGTGATTCTCTTGCGGTAATTGTGACGCAAGTTTGCAGTTTGAATCATGGGCGTGTAACGATAATATGATAAATTGTGAGTTATAATTAGTTGGATTCATTATAGAAACAATCAGAGAAAAATGAAAAATAGAGAAAAATTTAACACCACAATTGGATATAGCATCAACAAAAATACTCTTTTTTATAAGTAGATGATAACGAACAGCACGAATAAAAGGCAGAATTTAATAAACACTATCTGTACAGTGTGTGTGTACAGATAAGTAGATACAATAGAATGATGTAAATATGCAGTGACCGCTATAGCTTGTGCAGAAGTCTGTGTCTCACTTATATAGCGGGAAGAGCAGAGGCAAAGTCGTATCGATGCTCGTTGACAACGGCGTCTCTCTCTTACTATATAACTTTGTTTAATTCTTTGTAAAGTGTATCTTTTATGTTGAAAATTCCATAATTAAGTAGAAAAATAAAAAACAACGTCAAAAATAAGAAGGAAATCAAATGTAAAGAAACAAGTCTACGACCAGACAAAACGTGCCTTTGACACGATATTTTTATATAACACCTTTTATATTTTAAAACAAAATAATTTTTATTTACTCAGTTGCTGATTTCCTGCTTATAGATATTGCTACCTACTAAGGTAGATACAAAATAATCCAATATCTCAATCCGATCAAGACAAAAGGAATCGAGAAGAATAAAGTAAGGAAAAAGAAGATTTAAGTTATTCATATATCTCTAATGAAACAGTTAATAAGCAATGCTTTAAGAGGTAACATTAATTATATATGAAGGATTCCAATATTGTTATTTTTCAACAAGATGTTGTTTTATCTCATTGGTACATTCACGTGCGTGGCTATCTTAACGAAAAAGCGCGATATTTGAAATTGTTCAGCTGCTTTCCCAAGCCTTCCAATTTCTCGATGTGTAGGGGTATCGCAAGAATTTTACAGTTAACCTTATAAAATCAAAAAAATATAAACAAGCAATATAGAGATATAGTCAGAGAATAACTCAATGGTCTTAATATTGTTAAAGTAGATAATTTCGGTAAAATAAGTCTCGCTGAAGGAAATAAATAAAATATTTTTTTATCAAAATTGACAACCGTTGACATTGAACTAAATAAAAATGTGCTGACTAGAAAATGCTGCAATATAGACTTTACTAGACCCATTGTGCATCCTCCTTAGATGATAGGCATCTCCTAGCTCGTAAGCCAGCCTACAGATTTAATGTAGTTAACCACGTCACCAAGATGTGCTTATCTTATATTGGCAAGTGTTAGCCGATACTTGCCGAACACAAATCTTCTAATAAATCAGAGCGTCGTGCAATCGTACAGCATATGCTCGATGGTCTCATCTTCTTGTTTGCACTCCTACATAGCGCGGATTCTAATAACCCCATGATATAAAGATGTTTCCGTACTTGGTAATGACCTGTCAGAATGCCTGTGAGCAATAGCAGATTCTGTCTAGTCATAGACAAGTATTAGTTTGCTGTAGTATTGTCACTTAACTTAAGAGCACCTTGGCAACTCTGTAGTTTCTTGTTTCATCCCATCTCTTCTTGAATTTCACAAGGGAATGTTCTTTAATGAGGTCTATCACTACTTATTTTGTCAGTCCAAAATTAAATGAACTAAGTTACTACATATAATAATGTTCTAATAGATTTGAACTAGTTATTAACTGTTTGATATACCATTAAATAAAATCATCAATTACTCTCATATAACTTAATCATTATACGAGCCTTGTTTAATTGAAACCCATCTTTGGTCCATAAAAACTTTATTGACAAATATATTTATAAATTACTACAACTACAATTAAGACATATATTCCATTGTTTCACCAACCGATGTATATTCAGTTCATAGAATTCTTTCACAATTAAATACGGTTACCTTCTAATGCTTTTTTTAGTGATCTAAATATAAAAAAATCGCAAGTTAATAAATATGGGCTATGAGGTGGTTGCTTTTAAATCCTTCATTTTTTTGTTGCGTTGGCGATATGAGGACGAGCATTGTCGTGAAGCAGACTGACACCACGTGAAATTTCTCTAAAATGGACCTTATTCGAGATATTTGTGAAAAAGTGTAAATTTCGAATTTTAAAGAAAACTCAAAAACGGATTAAGAAAAACACATAAAATTTTAAACTTAAGCTTTATTCCAGCCTGAGGTGAACTGATTAGATTTTGGGCAGTGCCGGAACATCTGGAGGGTACTTTATAGAGGCTCGTTTTTATATTTTATGGAATATATTAGTTATTTTTGTTTGGAGAAGAAAATTCCTTAAATAAAAGTTATTTCTAATATTACTCTATATAATTTTTGTTTTATACAAAATTTTCATAAAATGGTCCGTATTCGAGAAATTTTCAAAATATAAAAAAATTTTGATTTTTAAGAAAATTGTCAAACTAAAAGATGTTTGTGATATCTATCTCTATAATATTTGTATTTTACATAATTTCTCTAAAATGGAGCGCAATAGAAAAATTTGAGGGAAATTATAAATTTTAAATTTTTCAGCATTTTCGTTGACAATGAATCTATATAAAAAAAATGTTTCAAATTAGATGTATGTGGAAAATGTATATATCAAATTAACCTCTAAATATTTGCAGAGAAGCTAGAATAGGTTGTACAAAATAACCGAAAAACGCCTGTAATAACTAGATAGGAAAGTCATGTGTTGGACAATCAGATTTTTTAAATATGAGTAGCCGAAAAAAATTGTATGCTATCTGTACATTTTTAAAATACCTAGCCTGCTGCTTCTGAGCAACTTGATTGAAACATGATACGAAATGAGCACTTTTCGACTTTTCTCTAATTTCTGCCTGTAATCCGTTATATTTTCCAGACATATTTGATGCGTTGCAGTAATTCATATTGATCTCAAGATTTTCCAGTTTAGTCTACAGAACGTTTAATAGGTTTCCTGCAGTATGATAAAAAATTGACACATTAGGAAAAAACACTTATAATAACAGTTAATTGGTTGATGTAAAAAATATCAAGTGTTGTTGGGTCGACAATAACGGCAAAGTATTTAGCCTTAGCTAATGGACCAAATAATAAAATAGATCCAGGATAAATTATTAACAACAAATGCCATTTAAAAGTCACAATACGTAAAAGTGCTATGAAATAAAGATGAAAGTAACTGATTAGTGTAACGGCTACAGACACTATTAACGTTGTAAAATGTTAGTTCTGTGATTAAAATTGTTTCCAAGATTATCACGACTAAAAATGAATTTTAATTTCGGTTTTAAGAATTGAACAAGTCTCGTAATTTGGGATAGAAAAATTAAAACATAAAATTTGATAAAAAGACTCCGTATATCTTCAGGGCTGTTCCTATCCTTCTTTCCTGGAAATCTCTGCTTTCTGTTCCCTACTGCCTATATTAAACTCTTCTGGTCTTTCTTACTGCTTTGACATCTGCTTTGCTTCTTCTTCAGTATTTGATTTTAAGGTTTTTTTAAATAAAATTAATTTTTTCTTTTCTTAGATAAAAAAGTTAGTTTAGATTTTCAAACTACGATTTACTAATTAGAAACTACTTAATTAAAATGAATGAAGAGAACATTAAGTTTTTTATTTTCATGGGACCCTATTTATATGTTATTTTCATAATTATTTTGTGATACCTAAGTCATTTTACTAAACTTTTTTACTTGTAGCAGAATTACGTGTTTAAAAAGATAATTTTTATTTTAAATAAGTAAGTACCAGAGCATAGGGGACAACATCCAAAACATATTAAGAAAAATTGTAGAAACAAAATATAGATTTAATTGCAGAATAATTTTTTTTTCTTTAATAAAAAAGATACAGAAACATCAAATTTTATTAGCTACAATTTTAAATCTGCTGTTAAACTTTTGTCGCAGGAGCTGATTTAAATCCACTTTGATCCTTCATAGGACCTCTGCAACAATAGCTTCAGACCAAAATTCCATAATCTAACCCTCTTCATACTCAAAATGTATATTTTATTTGCTTTAAATATTTGATGTCTAAATATGTATTAATTTGCTGTAAAATATCCCGAATCTAGAAGCGTGTGAAATCGGGGCATGGAATTTATTAACCTTTGAAAATTTCTGGGATTCTCTTTCTCTTTGTGATCGCCTTCGTCAATATTAAACCAGATTTCGGAATCGTAGAGTAAGTGAGACAAAAAGTTATGAAATGCGTGTGATGTGGACAATCCACTCGAGTTGTACAATATATTTTTTTTACGACTCACTAACGAAAATTTACAAATAAAAAAAATATTTTAGGTTATTAAGACAAAATAACTAATTATAAAATAATTTATCACTTTTAATAATTTTTAAAATAAAATAAACGAAAAAAAAAAAAAAGAAAAAAAAAAAAAAGAAAAAAAAAAAAGGCAAGAACGCTAACCACAGGACCATATATTTTTTATTTTTGTTGTTTTGATACTTGTAATTAAATTGACTCCATATAGTTTTATTTAAATTAACAAATTATTTTTAATTATAGATGAAATAGAAACAGAAATATTATTATTTAAACGATTCTACACAAGAATAATCCATTTTAATGTATGTTTAAACTCAATAACTGAAAAATTTACTGACAGTTAGTTTGATAGAATTGTCACTTATTTAAAATTTTAAAAATAATAGAACGTGGTTGATCAAAATATGAACGGTGATTGCTGGATTTCATTTTTTGCAGTGTTCTCACTACCTAGAATGAATATGAAATATATTCGTTCATTTGAAGGCAATAGCATACTTTTTCGTTTTGTAATATGTTCGTAGATAAGCTAATATCCATGTGGGTGTAGAAAAAATAATTTATTGAACAAGGGGTGGAGGGCAATTAGTTTTGGTCAATGACCATCATCATGCATGTTAAAGCTGCACTGGGTATTGTCAAAACTTATTCAGTCGACAACAAATTATAGCTCGTTAAATTCTAATTACCAATTAATAAACAGTCTAACAGCCGGTTGCAAGAACGATTATTAAAATCTCTCATTAGCTAATTTCATAACTTTGTTAACTCCTAAATGGTAAATTTGGCAACGGCGCTTTTCCAAATAACAGTATGACATATGTTATCGAGATACGTCAAAAATTATATCTATCTTTGTCGACCCATTTAATAAAGCACAGTGCAGGTGAACACAAACGATATGTTTTCGCAATGAGTGCTCCGCAAATACAGTCAAGCCCGAGATCCGACGAGACTTTTGACATAAGAATTGTCTAAAAAAATATACTTATATTTGAAAATACGCAAAGAAAAAGAATTTTAAGAAGATTTATCACTGTAAAAAATTGGATTTTACGATGGAAAACAAAGGATTATTATACTAACCACAAATAGTTAGTACTTTAATTATAAGAGATACTTTCTTTATTCACAAACAATATTTTCTTGTAGCAGTGCCATGTACAAAGACGTGCTACAAACTTCCTATTAAAAACTCTGTAGGTATTTTTTATAAAAGGATACCTATATGTAAGGTATCCAATTCTTCGTTAGTAATATGTTACTTTCACTTGTTTATTATTATTATCCATTGCCTATTATTAAATTATGCATTTAATTTTAGAGAATTGTCATTTATTCGCATGTTTCTGAGAAAAAGTGCATACTATTATATATTTTTAAAAAGATAAAGGAAAAGAAAAATTTTATAGTCTTTAAATATACAGGATGTTCCATTTAAAAAACATAGGTGTGCTTTATAACTAAAAAATAGTAAACACATAACAAAAGTTATCTACACCACTGCATTCTATGAAAAAATCTATAAGAAAGTTATATTACCTTTTCGATAAGTTAAAGGGTAACGGAGATACGAGGGTATTCTAAAATGCAACATTTAGAAATATCAGTTTTTCGTGTTTCTGCATCTCTTAATTCCTGTGCTTGCATCTAATATAATAGGTATAGGTATATCTCTAAACTCTGTGAGTCAAGTAGATTGCACACAGATGATTTTGTAAATTATAAACAACAATAGATCATGAGATCTGTAGCATGTAGAGTAATTTTTTACTGAGAATAAAATAATTCGTCTGAGCGCTTTCGGCCTCTTAAACCATCATTAAAGACTCTTATAAGAGCTGTTACAATACAATAAACTCTATCATTACTAAATCATAGAATAAACAACTTTGTACACTTACTCGACAAAAAACCTATAGAAGAAACATCAAGAAACTAAACTAAATTAATAAGGGACAACAACTGACCAGTCCCAAGTCTCCACCATAGCTTGCAGCTTAAATAATTCAAAATCCAAACCGAAATTCTGTGACTGACCCAGTGCAAAATGTGAGGTCAGCTGATTAGTTTTTAACAAAGAAAGTGGAGGTTCATTCGTCCATGCAGAACTAAACCATGCTGATATGGAGAACAAAGAACTGCTAATCTTCCATTTGAAGGCAGCAAGGGTTAGCCAATTAGTTTCGTGAGGCGAAGACAAGTAGGAATAAAAAAATTTCGATTAATTCTGATGCCTTGGTAGGATTTCCCACTCGACCATTTACTGTTGGGTTCTAATTAACAGTGCTGTTCCTAAAGTGGCGCTGGGAAACAGTTACAAAGCCTACGCAGAACACGAGGCTAATGGCCGTAGTAGTCGACGCCGATGACACCAAATTAAAAAAAAAAAAATTTTAAACCAACAACCATCTTAGCAATGTGCCAAAACGGCATGAGTGAAAATTGACATTTGACAATGAAGTTGTCAAGAAAAATGTCAACTAAAGAAACTGAAATGAGATTGGGGAAAATTGTCAAAGAATGATATTAAAAATGATAAAAGTGGGTTGGTACCTCTGAGCAAGCAGTAGTCAAGTTATGGCGGGACTTTAAATTATTAAATAACAAATGATTACAATGAATTAAATAGAATTATAGGTTATACAGTAAATGAAGGTAAAAAAACATGTTTTTCTTTTAAAAATTATAAAGGAGCCAAGCTAAAAACAAATAACAGAATTGAGCAGGCCAGCTCCAGCCAAACCGAAGTCGCAGGCAGACCAGCTTTTCCAGCTGAAAGGAGGAGAAAAACTGTCCTGGTCACGAAATTAGCAATCGCTGGAAAAGACATGATCAACTCCGCTGCAAAGAAGATTAAAGGCGATGCTGACTAGGTAACTTCAGACCAACTGTTGCCAATACTCTTAAAGAGAGGAGGAACTTTGCTATTGAGATGAATTTGAGTGTTAGCAGCACATGTGATATTTGGTTTATTAAACTCTCTGTGTATTTCAAGGTCTTCAAGAAGATTTAGTTAAAAGTTGCAATTAAAAATATTATGAAGAACAGTAACATTCTCAGAAGGAGTGAAGTTATGATTGTTGAATTTAATATGATGTCCAAAAGTGGACTTATCTGGATATCTAATATATTCACTAACGTATTATAATTGTTACAGCTTAATATATAGATACCACTTTTGTGTAGCAACTCAATTTCATTCTTAGTATGTGATAGCTGGCTTTTAATCGAATTAACATCTTTAAAAGAAATTTTAATATTGTTGCAATCTTTAAAAAAAGCAGCAACATCATTGGACATTTTCCCAATATATAATAGTGAAAAGTATTCAAAAGTAGCAGGAGGTTCATTAGTAGGATTAGTAGGACCTTTTCTTGAGTTTGACTTTATTGATAACCACATTAATAATGGAAGGATTGTAGTTATTATTAAAAGCTAATTGTTTTAAAACGCTGATTTCTTTATTAAAATTATGATTAGTTAAAGGAATATTAAGAAGACGATAAACATAAGAGTATATGGCTGATAACTTGTGTTGATAAGAGTGATTAGAGTGAAAATTAATTAGATGGTCAGTTTTAGTTGGTTTCCTGTAGATATCAAATTCAAGTTTATTATCCAGACGACTGATAGAAAGGTCTAGAAAATTAGGTGATTTATTGACTTCAAGCTCAACTGTGAATTTGATTTTAGGATGGATATTTTTAATGAAATATAAGAAGTCATTAATCTCAGTAAAATTACAATTAACAATTGCACCAATGTGATATTCGGTTATTACCTAGTGTGTACATACCACTCAAACCTTTTCATAAATAAATTTTAGTTTTAATATTCTAGAAACAGATTACGAACCCCTACTAACTGTGCAAGCTCAGATAGGCCCGGGACTCAATTTACTCATCTCCGGGGACTCAACTAGGCGGATTATAAATTGTGGGAATCAACTAGGCATCTCCGATAATTTTTAATGGACTAATAGCGTTAGTGAGTCTATAAATATTTAACTATCGTGCTTGCAACCGGCTATATTTCTTAATAATCAGTAACCGGTTAAAAATAGAGTATTTTGTAAATGAACTTTTTTCTCGTTTAAATTTAAATATCTCTAAAAATTATTTACTTTTTGTGTAGGGAATGCCTAACTCAAATGAAGATTTAATTTTTGTACTTTTAAATAGTGATAAATGGTCAATTTAAAACACTGAGAAAATGATGTATACTAATACTAGTTTGGACTCATCCTGTACAAATTTGTTTCTAATTGAAAAAAGTAGTGCATCGGCATAAATGTTGACTAATATCGAAAACCTTTTACCGCAAAAAAAGTGGTTTCATTGGAATAAATACGCTTTTCATACAAAACTGGTTATGGCGTGTGTAATACCCTGTATAATCTCATACTGTTTGGTATTGTTATAATGGATAAGCAAGAGAAATTCAAATATAAAATAAAACCTTACTTTAATAGGCATATCGCTTTCTTGAAATAATTTTTAAATGGTTGCCTTTTCTGATATACATCTTGTTGTGAAAACAGATTAAAAAAATCATATACCTTTGTCTCTACAGACCGAGGTATTACCGGTGGCCCACCCTGTATAATAAGCATTTTCGAAATAATATTTTTAACCAAATATCGTGCATTCAATATTTGCGCCCAATCTTTGAACTGATACTCACTACCACATGTATTTTTCTTTTCAGATTCCACGGTCAACAACTTCCATTCCTTGTGAAAACTTAAAAATCGAACTACAAGGTAAGTTTTGTAAGCTTTTAGTTTTTAGAGTAAAGCTGTACGAAACCAACTTGCATAGGATTCGAATAAAGCTGATACGAACAAAGTTTTTTAAAATATACTTAGATAAAACTCCTGCATCGGTGTTATATTATATTACTATGGGGTATCAGTATTACAATCGAGCCAATAAAAAAATTTTCTTACTCTTTTTAACATGCAAAACTTTCATCTGTACATCTATATCTTCGCCAATACGATAATCCTAAAATGAATATTCGTTTGGTTTGTTTTTTTATTTTTTTTTGTGGTCGTTGTTAGTTGGGGATTTTTTCCGCAAAATATGTCAGCTGATAACACTTAGTTACTAACCAACCGTCAAGTAGAATTTATTTTACTCGCAAAATGTCAACTGAAATATCACAACAAAAATCAGCAAATACAGATCTGAGCACGTACGCATATGAGGCAAGCCGAGATCGAACCGAATGCCTCTTGCGACGCATTTTGTATATACGAATGGTAGACGTACGGGGCGTTGTTCGCCACAGTAAATTCGTGAGCACACAACCGTATATCCAGAAAATTCGTAAAATTAAAACAGGATGAAGATGACGTCGCGGAGTTGAGGACATGCTTTATTATTTTATCCTGCCAAGAATATACTTTTTTTATGGTGTAATAGAACTAGCGTTTTGCCCTCTTAGGATATCACGCTGGTTATTTAAATCCAGGAGAACCAAAACGTTTTCCTGGTTCCACTCCATGCAAAATAAATCCTTAAAACTCACTTTAATCTGTACGGTGCTGTATGGTACAAATTCCCCGTCCAAACTGAGCACATACTGCGTATTGCCTCTCTTTGATGTACCGCCAACAAACGGATCGGGGCGAGTCCGTATAGCGCACACAACGAGGCAATTTGCCGCGCCTCGGAAGCCCGTCCACATCTGCATGCTCATGCGTCCACGGTTTGCCTCATATGCGTACATCCTCAGATCTGTACCCGCCTTAAGAATGAGCTCTTCAACGATTTTGCGTATGAGAATATGACATTCTTATTTTCGCTGAACGTTTGGATAGAATATATTGATGACTACCTAATTGGCCCATTTTTTTTACCAGCAAGATTAACAGGACGTTTTGCGAGCTTATTTACCCATTTTGTTAGAAGATGTACTTCTAGATGTAAGAGACAACATGTGGTTTATGCATCTCGAAATCACCTACCCTAATCGCTGGATTGAACGTTCGGTAAGACCCAAATTTTTTTTTTTCAATTTGATAATGGCCCGGGAGGCAAAAGTTGACATTCATAAATTTTTTGCCAAAAAAATATTTTTAAATCAACCCCTTCAGGTGCCCCAACCCATCAAAAAAAAATTTTTTTTTGGAAATCCGATACGGTCATATGTGTAAACTCTTAATTTAAAGGAGGTACGCGCAATTGTCTGACAGATGTTGAATTTGTATTTTATTTTCTAGAAACAATTATTCTGCGGCATGCTTACTTGCTGATGTGCTCTCTGTTATCTGCCAGCATCGCTAGAAGCAGGTTCTCTAAGTGGCTAAAGAAGCCATTTCTCTGTATTACGACATCTACTATCTCCCTTAAATCAGTCGGCATATATCTTGAATATGCAATCAATCTCCACAAATGTCGTGGACCGACAGTACACAATGATATTGAACCATAATGGACCATTTACTTTCATGATAAATGTAGCTAAGTGTACCAGATTTTCCGTGGGATGCTCCGATGCGACATATAACCGAATGATTCCACTCGCCGTTGTCATCCATCTTGAATGTACGACTGGTCCTGGTTTAATCCTCGCAAGGTCATCGCTTTTAATCCTCGCAAGGTCATCGCTGCATTCTCCAAATGCAACATATCACACAAATATTGCTGATCAGTACTCAAAATATTTCTATCTAAATCAGGAATCAGAGAATCTGACTAGAGGGAGGGTTTCACAAGCTTGTATTGATTTTCCAATGGCACCAGAGAAAGCTTGCGGACTTTGAGTAACACCATCAAGTTGGATTAAAAAGTGGCGTAAGGGAAGTTCGTTTAAATGTAACATGCAAATGAACCATTGAAAAGGGCAATTTCTGCATTTATTCCTGTGTTGACTTTAATGCCATCACATCTAACTGCTACTAATGATTCAATCGATTTTTTTTCTATTAAAGAAATCCAATATGGCGACAGCTGATCCAGACGATACGGCTAAATGGCCCAGGTAAATGGAATCTGGCTCTCTTACCAAGGATATATGCTCCTCTGTAATGGTACTGTAGTAATACTGTAATGAAGTCAATTTTCATTACTATATTTCGGCCTATTCCGGATATAAATTTCAATTTTTATTTTTTATTTTATTTTAACTTCATGGGTAGACCCTGTATATAAAATTTTGTTTCATTTAAATTCGCGTATTTTACCTGAGTAACGAAAGCGCGCGCGCTTCGCGCACATCGAGTGGGGAGCTAGCGTGCTTGGGCATCGAGACTGGAATTCAGAATTCGGATTATTAAAAATCATTCAATTCACGTTACCGATTCGACTAGCTTCTCCTGTTTCTACTCCGATATACACCGCTGAAAATTATCGCCGATACCGTAGTTAGGTACATCGAATTTGTTTACATATTTTTTTTTGTCGACGGTTCTTGAGTTAAAAACGTTCGAATACCGGTTTCATTTGAAATAATTATTCCGTTTTCGATTTTATTTAAGAGAAATAATAATTGATTTCAGATTTTCGTTAAAAATATTTTGATTTACAGATAAATTATTTAGTTTTGATTTTATTTAGAAACATTGAAAATTAGTTTTTTTTTTTTTTTTTTTTTTTTGGTTACTAGGAAATAGAAACTTTGTTTCTATTTTATTAATTAATTAATTTTATTACGACCGTGAATTGTGTTTCTATTTTACAGTAATAGTAAACCTAATTTCAAATTAAATTCCGTATACAGTTGATTAGTTAATTTTCATTGCGACCGTGGATTTTGTTCCTAATTTTTTTTAAGTAATAATAAATTTAAAATTGAAATTAAATTCCGTACATAGTTAATTACTTAACTTTTACTACGACCGTAAATTTTGTTTCTATTTATTCACAATCTGGTTTAACTTTTTTTTTTATTTATGTTTCTTCACTTGGGAATAGAATTAGTTCGAAAGTTGGAAAGTTGAAATAGTATCATTTTTCATGTCGAGTGGACTGGTTGTGGCGAGAAAGCTCACATGGGATTAGATACTATCCCGGTTTTAGATTTTATTTAGATTAACCCCTATCCGTGATTAACATATTAGTGTTTTTCTTATGTTTGAGAGTGCTGGTTGTGGCGAGTACACTCATCATAGGATAAATACTGACCCGGTTTGATATTTTGTTTTGTGTTTGAGTGGGCTGGTTGTGGCGAGTACACTCATCATAGGATTAAATACTAACCCGGATTTTGATTATTTTCTTTTAGTTACCTCTGCGCCGTGATTAAAATGATAGTATCATTTTTATGTTGAGCGTGCTGGTTGTGGCGAGTGCACTCCTCATAGGATTGATACTATCCCGTTTTCTTATCATTTATCTATTCCCCATTCACTAAAACAAGGAGGGTTGTTTCAGTTTCAATACCGACTAGAGAGTTAACCAGATAACTTTTTCTACGACCGTGATTTTAATTTTTTTTTACGAAACAAAATATTTAACTTTAATCTTTATGCCGATTTAGGAGTTAACTAATTAACTTTTACTACGACCGCCATTATTTGTTTTTGGTTTCGTTTTGGCTCAACCACCGATCCGACAAATTTATTAATTAGATACTATTGCCACCGAGCATCTTTCTTCTAATTTTAATTCTACCGTCTGATTGAGACTAATCATTACTGGCCGATCTGTTTGTTTTTATTTTGTTCAGGGTTTTAAAATTACGAGCGGGGGTGGGCGTTGAAATATTTATTTATCTTTTTTATTGTAAATAGTTAAAATTCAATATATGTGTCAACGTTACCTTGACTGTTACTGAGGTTACTGATCCCTAATTTACTTCCCCCTTTATTTCAGCAGTGAGAACTTCTTTATCACTACAAGTGACGATTAAAGCCCGTTACTTGTGGTTACTTATTACCTGTGTCTGAGTGACCAACGACCCCTGGAATTTTTCATCTCCATCTGTGCTGCCCGAGTACTTTCGACGCCGTTTCGAAAGATTGTGGAGTAAACCACACATCAAATCTGGCGCCCGAGAGCCGTCCCGTCAACAGGCGTCATTTGTAAGTAATCGTTTTCTCTGAGGCGAGAAAACCCCTTACAAATTTGGCGCCCGAGCAGGGACCTGGTTACTTTCCGATAGGTAATCCGGTACTGCCCCCAACCCTGCCGTTTTAGATTCTTTTCTTGTCTTGGCTTTATTTTTTTTCTCTCTCCTCCTGTTTACCCCGGTACACATTGAACGTTGTCTAGTCCGCTCCACTCTAAACTAGAGCTATCCCATTTTCCGCCACTCAAACCGAAATTGTCATAGTAACCCAGTCGTACGCCAGTTAACGTTGACTAACCGTAGTATAGTAGTATAGTAAAGTTAGTTAAAATATTTTTTCTCAGTACTAGAATTTCACCGCCGCCCGGCTACCTTTTTTTTATTACTCTTTCCGGTCTCTTCCTCTATCTCGCAGAATTTTTGTTTCTCTTCTATCAACAACCCTCTTCTGAAAACCCGCTCGCGTCCGTTTCTTCTTTGAGTTTATGTCCGAAATAAAAGAAGACAACTTGTGGTTGTTAGACACGGAGGGAAACGACATACAATCCGGTTGGATAACAGAATTCTCTGAAAAAACCAGAGGTAGTACAACAGGAACCGAAAGAGGTTCAAGGATCAACAGTACTCCGAGTAGGCTGGATCTATAATTTGAGAAAACCCGAATTGACTTCCGAATTAAAACAGAGGCAACTAGCTGTCGACGGCACCGTAGACGAAAAACGTAGAAGACTTGTTTCTTTTCTACGCAAAGGAGACTCGAGTCCAAATCGAGCAGTAACAGTCTGTGAAAATCCCCGCACCACAATGACACCCCCAGCCGCCGTTACGGCTGAACCAATAAAAACTCAGGATTGGAAAGTAACATTTGGCAACTGCGAGGATCCCGCAGCTTTTCTAGAAAGACTAGACGAGATCTGCACTGCTAAAGGTATAGACAAAGACCGACTACTGCCCTGCTTGCCTGAACTACTGACCGGAGAACCTGCATTATGGTTTAGAAACAACCGATCCTCTTGGAACCACTGGGAGGACTTTGAATCAGATTTCCGAATATTCTTTTTCTCCGTTAATTACCAGATCGACCTAGAGGTGGAAATAAGTCGAAGGTTACAGAGAAGGAACGAATCTGTAACCAGTTACATAACAGAGTTGCAAACACTAATGAGACGACATGGAAAGCTGAGTAATGAGCAACAACTAACATGGCTATACCGAAATTTGCTCCCCGAATACAGACAGCAAATCCGAAAGACGGATTATTCCAATTTTACCACCTTTTGCCAAGTGGTCCGAGAGTTCGAGCTGCTTAGAAAGGAGTTACAGAGCATACCGTCAACGAGTTCCGTTCCGAGGAATTCCACTTCCCGTTATTCCCAACAATCCGAGCCATTCCGACACCCAGTCCCCGAACCTACCCGATTTAAGACATCTGAACCTCTACGTTATTCCCGTCCTGCTTCATCCCACTTATATCAAGCTAATCCGCCGCCGTCCGACCCAAAACCCGTTTACCCATCTGCTTCCGTACCCGCCGACCGCAATCCGCCTCAAAGATTCGAACCACGACCATCCACCTCACGTGGAGAAGTGTTGTGCTGGAGATGTGGACAGAAAGGACATCTGAGAACACATTGCCAGAATCCAGTAAAGATATTCTGTTCTCGCTGCCTAAAAGAAGGCGTATTGTCCAAGGACTGTAATTGTAACCAGTCGGGAAACGAGACAGGAGCTGTAAGGAAGGGAGGCCCCAACAGCTTCAGCCGACACTAGCCTCTCAAGAATCCGTTGTCACACCCGCACACGATCCCCGACCACACCTAGCCCTGGAAATACTAGGTGAAAATTTTCTGTCACTCATCGACACTGGAGCTTCGAAATCCTACGTTGGAAACCGACTAGCGAAACATCTTTCCCAAAGAGGGCATAAATCCAAAGCAGTATCTTCTTCTGCCAGATTAGCTAATGGAAACTTGATTCGCATCCAGGATGTTTACCACGTACCGATGCAACTTGGCCGCCAGAAAATTTCCGAGGAACTGGTCCACTTTCCGAACTTGAGTGTTGATATAGTGCTGGGGATGGACATCCTAGCCAAGCACAAGTTTCGTCTGGAACTGGGAACTGGACAAATTTCAATAGCTGAGATGCCGATGCCACCTATTGAGGAAGCCGTAGTCTGTTACCCCATTGGGGTAATCGAACCAATACAACCCGCTACATTAGAATCCGCCGACCCAAAGTTCATGACCGAAAACCACTCCAGAATAATACAAGTCCTAATTCACGCCGAATGTGAACCCGACGTTTTCTATCCGCCAACTAGTAGTCAAACCGAGGTTCCAAAGACACTGGACAAAGAGTCCATAATAATAAAAGAGGACAGCATACAAATTTGGCAGCCAAAGAGTTCCACTCCACGTAATACTCCGATTCGGGCCGCAACCCCAACGACAAGTAGAAAGTCAGTCGATTTTCAGTCAGGATTGCCCCAGGAAATTACAGACAAAACCGAAGGCACCAAATTTACTGAAACCTACCATGAACCCAGAAAGGAAGTCCAGATCCGTGGAATAGACTGTCCGATACAGACTATCACGCCCCTTACTGATCGGTCACTGACTCCAGAACAATCCGATATGTTGGATGAATTCCTGCAAGCAGAACTACCTGCCTTTTACGACATTCGTGGCCCGACTGATCTCGTAGAACATGAGATACGGCTAATTAAAAAAGAACCGATCAAACAAAGATACCGACCACAAAATCCGAAAATGCAAGAGGTCATTAACGAAGAAGTAGACAAAATGTTGGACGAAAGAGTAATAGAGCCCTCAAAAAGTCCTTGGAGTTCACCAGTGGTGATTGTTAGGAAAAAAGATGGTAAGCACCGATTTTGCATTGATTTCCGGAAGGTGAATGAAGTCACCATGAAAGATGCATATCCACTGCCGTACATGAATGCCATTTTGGATAAACTGAGGTCTGCTAAGTTTATTACCAGCTTAGACTTAAAAAGTGGATATTGGCAAGTTCCACTTTCCGCCAGCAGCAAGCCGATAACTGCTTTTACCGTACCAGGCCGAGGATTATTCCAGTTCCGAGTTATGCCATTCGGCCTTCATTCCGCTCCGGCTACTTTTCAACGACTGATCGATCAAATAATTGGGCCGGACATGGATCCGCATGCTTTTGCATACCTAGATGACATCATTATTCTAGGAGAGACTTTCGAATCTCATCTAGCAAACTTGAAAGAAGTTTTCCGACGCCTGAAAGAGGCTAAACTTCAAATCAACTTCGAAAAATGTCATTTTTGCTTACCGAGTATGAAATATTTAGGCCATATAGTCACCGGAGATGGAATTAGTACCGACCCCGAAAAAATTGAATCAATTGTAAAATTCGAAGCACCGAAAAATATTAGAGAACTCAGGAGATTTTTGGGAGTTACATCCTGGTACCGCAGGTTTGTCCCGTCCTTCTCGCAAGTTGTAGCACCGCTCACAAAGTTACTGCGAAAAACCTACAAGTGGCGCTGGGAAGAAGAACAAGAAACTGCTTTCCGTAAACTCAAGACTATTTTGACTGAGGCACCGATACTCAGTTGTCCCGATTTTACCGTACCGTTCACGTTACAAACTGATGCTTCTGATCATGGTTTAGGAGTAGCACTGACACAGAACAAGGATGGCATCGACTATGTCATCGCATATGCCAGTAGAACTCTGAGTCCGGCCGAGAGGAACTATTCAGTTACAGAAAAGGAATGCCTCGCTATAGTCTGGGGTATTGAAAAGATGAGAGCTTACCTAGAAGGATACCACTTCACCGTACTCACCGACCACCAATCATTGAAATGGTTGCATTCAATTGTGAGTCCGTCCGGCCGTCTTGCAAGATGGAGCATCTTCTTGCAACAGTACGATTTTGAAATTAAATATCGAAAAGGAGCTTTAAACCGTATCGCTGATGCTTTGTCCAGAAATCCGTTGCCAGAAATACAAACTATGTCAGACACACCAGATGTGTGCGCCGTGGATGAAGATACCAACTGCAAATGGTATTTATCTAAGAAAGCCGAGGTTGAAAGAAACCCTATGGATTATCCGGATTTTTGCATCAAAGAAAATCGTCTATATCGTCACTTTTGGGACATAAATGATTACAAAGAACCAGAATTGTCAGATCCATGGAAATTGTGTGTACCAAAGCCGCAAAGAGACCGAGTTTTGAAAGAGAACCATGATGCGCCGACCGCAGGCCATGCCGGAATCGCCAAAACTATCACCCGCATCGCCAGGCAATATTATTGGCAAGGAATGTTCCGAGACATTACCAAGTATGTTCGAAGTTGTTTGCAATGTCAAAAATACAAACCGTCACAACAACAGACACCTGGAAAAATGAACCCATCACCGAATCGACAACCATGGGAGGTTGTTAGCACGGACCTTGTTGGACCACTACCCCGGAGTAAAAGGGGTAATGCATATATCGTCATGTTTATGGACAGATTTACCAAGTGGGTGCAATGTAAGGCTATTCGAACTGCCACCGCAAAGAGCGTGAGCACCGTTTTCTATGACGACATCGTCACAACTTTTGGATGTCCAAAAGAAGTCATAACCGATAATGGCACACAGTATACAAGCAAACTCTTTGAATCCGTTCTAAAAGAGTTAGGAATCCGTCATCGGTGTACACCGGCTTACACACCGCAAGCTAACCCCGTGGAACGAGCAAACCGAACCATAAAAACCATGATAGCACAATTTTGCGAGGACAATCATCAAGATTGGGACCTTCATTTATCCGATTTGAAATTTGCAATCAATACGTCCCGTCACGAGTCAATTGGTTTCTCTCCAGCATTCTTAAATTTTGGAAGGGAGTTAGTCGTCCCCAAATCCCTACGACAAGAACTTGAGACCAGTAACCAATCCGCCGAAACCGAACCGCTTGATGTGGAAAGTCCCGAAAATTTTGTCAAGAGACTAGGAAAACTCAAAGAGTGTTTTGACCTAGCCCGTCTCAACTTGTCCCGAGCTTTTACCTCGCAGGCTCATTACTACAATCTGCGTCGACGAGACTGGAGGTGCACTATTGGTGATCTAGTGATGAAGCGAGAACATACGTTGTCATCAGCCGTAGATCATGTGGCTGCAAAATTAGCTCCGAAATACTCCGGTCCGTACACCGTTGTCAAAGTTGTATCTCCCGTCGTCTACAACCTCAAAGATGCTTCAGGAAAGAGACTTAATCAGGTTCACATAAAAGACCTGAAACCGGCCGTCGAGTCAGCTTAGACACGAACCTCACCCACCGTCACCACCCCTGTACCGTCTGGAAGGTACCGATCGATTGGAGTGCAGGTGGACCTACGTCCACGACGCCGTAATGTCGGCCTTCAATGTTTCCGACAATGGTAGTTCCGAGTCCGACGATATGGTATGGTATGGTTTTGAATCCGGAACCGAAGAAAGAAGATTGGGAAGATTATTTTTTTTTGAAGTTGTAAATTTTAGTAGTTTTTGTAATAGTTAGGTAGGCGGATAAAAGGAAAAATAAAGGCAAACGATTTTCACCTTTATTTTTCTTTCCGAAGTGAGGGGGGGATGTAATGAAGTCAATTTTCATTACTATATTTCGGCCTATTCCGGATATAAATTTCAATTTTTATTTTTTATTTTATTTTAACTTCATGGGTAGACCCTGTATATAAAATTTTGTTTCATTTAAATTCGCGTATTTTACCTGAGTAACGAAAGCGCGCGCGCTTCGCGCACATCGAGTGGGGAGCTAGCGTGCTTGGGCATCGAGACTGGAATTCAGAATTCGGATTATTAAAAATCATTCAATTCACGTTACCGATTCGACTAGCTTCTCCTGTTTCTACTCCGATATACACCGCTGAAAATTATCGCCGATACCGTAGTTAGGTACATCGAATTTGTTTACATATTTTTTTTTGTCGACGGTTCTTGAGTTAAAAACGTTCGAATACCGGTTTCATTTGAAATAATTATTCCGTTTTCGATTTTATTTAAGAGAAATAATAATTGATTTCAGATTTTCGTTAAAAATATTTTGATTTACAGATAAATTATTTAGTTTTGATTTTATTTAGAAACATTGAAAATTAGTTTTTTTTTTTTTTTTTGGTTACTAGGAAATAGAAACTTTGTTTCTATTTTATTAATTAATTAATTTTATTACGACCGTGAATTGTGTTTCTATTTTACAGTAATAGTAAACCTAATTTCAAATTAAATTCCGTATACAGTTGATTAGTTAATTTTCATTGCGACCGTGGATTTTGTTCCTAATTTTTTTTAAGTAATAATAAATTTAAAATTGAAATTAAATTCCGTACATAGTTAATTACTTAACTTTTACTACGACCGTAAATTTTGTTTCTATTTATTCACAATCTGGTTTAACTTTTTTTTTTATTTATGTTTCTTCACTTGGGAATAGAATTAGTTCGAAAGTTGGAAAGTTGAAATAGTATCATTTTTCATGTCGAGTGGACTGGTTGTGGCGAGAAAGCTCACATGGGATTAGATACTATCCCGGTTTTAGATTTTATTTAGATTAACCCCTATCCGTGATTAACATATTAGTGTTTTTCTTATGTTTGAGAGTGCTGGTTGTGGCGAGTACACTCATCATAGGATAAATACTGACCCGGTTTGATATTTTGTTTTGTGTTTGAGTGGGCTGGTTGTGGCGAGTACACTCATCATAGGATTAAATACTAACCCGGATTTTGATTATTTTCTTTTAGTTACCTCTGCGCCGTGATTAAAATGATAGTATCATTTTTATGTTGAGCGTGCTGGTTGTGGCGAGTGCACTCCTCATAGGATTGATACTATCCCGTTTTCTTATCATTTATCTATTCCCCATTCACTAAAACAAGGAGGGTTGTTTCAGTTTCAATACCGACTAGAGAGTTAACCAGATAACTTTTTCTACGACCGTGATTTTAATTTTTTTTTACGAAACAAAATATTTAACTTTAATCTTTATGCCGATTTAGGAGTTAACTAATTAACTTTTACTACGACCGCCATTATTTGTTTTTGGTTTCGTTTTGGCTCAACCACCGATCCGACAAATTTATTAATTAGATACTATTGCCACCGAGCATCTTTCTTCTAATTTTAATTCTACCGTCTGATTGAGACTAATCATTACTGGCCGATCTGTTTGTTTTTATTTTGTTCAGGGTTTTAAAATTACGAGCGGGGGTGGGCGTTGAAATATTTATTTATCTTTTTTATTGTAAATAGTTAAAATTCAATATATGTGTCAACGTTACCTTGACTGTTACTGAGGTTACTGATCCCTAATTTACTTCCCCCTTTATTTCAGCAGTGAGAACTTCTTTATCACTACAAGTGACGATTAAAGCCCGTTACTTGTGGTTACTTATTACCTGTGTCTGAGTGACCAACGACCCCTGGAATTTTTCATCTCCATCTGTGCTGCCCGAGTACTTTCGACGCCGTTTCGAAAGATTGTGGAGTAAACCACACATCAAATCTGGCGCCCGAGAGCCGTCCCGTCAACAGGCGTCATTTGTAAGTAATCGTTTTCTCTGAGGCGAGAAAACCCCTTACAATACTTATCGTCCTTCTTAGTTTGTGTCAGGGATTTATCCTTCCGTCCATCAAAATAAAACGCTTTTACTACCTCCATGTTCTTATTTTGTGCTTTTCCCTTTCCCGACGAACTTAATTTTGATCTATTATTTTAGAAGTGTACTCTTCAATAATGACGCCCAAATCTTGTAACAGAGCGGAAGAAAGTGATACAGCGCTTCTGTCTGAAACACCGTAACAATCTTACTCCCTAGCAAAAGCTGTGTGAGATTTACCCTCATTTGCAATTTTGGAACGTTTGCAGTTGTGGAAGAACAAGAGAGCTGGGGATCAGAGTCAGGCAACTTTCGAGGATCATTCCTGGTCTCATTTTCAGAGTCTCCTGGCTCAGATGCAGTTTCCTTAGACTTTAATTTTAGGCATTTTTTAAATTATTCTTCAGGTTCTTGGGATTGTTCTATTTTTCTTTGGTTTTTTTTGCTATTTTCCTGGAGGATGCTACATAAATTGATCCTATGACTAGGTTTCTGGTAGTTCGCTGATCTATTACAAATTCCCTTTTTTTGCTGAAATTTTCTTCTCTTTGGAACAACGACAATCGTTGAGGCCTTTATATTTACAACTAGCAATATCAAAGAGAATTTCCTCCCAGCTAAGTTTTAAATCTGTTGGCTTCTTTCTGTAGCTCTCAGATTGCTGTTTGCCCTTATATGGTTTAATTAGAGTCCTATAGTCAGTATTTAATTTTTTTATTTTCTCAGCAACTTTTTTAAATGTAATTGATGAAATCTTCCAGATGTCCACTATGGTGTTTGCAGTTTCTGTTGCTATTATTAAAGCTGGTGGATCTTTGTCTGCCATGTTGCCTTTTTTCTCATTCCTGACAAACAAGTAGTGTCGTGGGAAGTCTTAGCTGGGACATCTCGGCAAGGGTTTCAAAGATAGGACAAAGGGTGGTTTTCCTGGTAGGAGTTTTTGCGCTCATTTTACTTTGTTTGGTATCTGAAACAAAAGAAACAATAGTTATTATAACATTTTTAGCTATAGAAATTTAATTAGGTTGAATAAAAGGAAATAACGTGAAAAGTAACCAAAATATATTTGAAAGTCAGAATAAATGAAAACACATTTTTTTATTTAACTGGGGCACCTCCATTCAAGAAAAGTTTACACATAGGACGGTATTGGAGTTTTTTTCAAAAATGTTTTTTGAGGGGGTTGGGGCATCTAAAGGGGTTGATATAAAATTTTTTTTTTGGTTCAAAAAAACGTACTTTTATGAATGGCAACCTTTCCCACCACATTATCAAATTCGAAAAAAAGTTTTTTTCGATCCTACCTATTGGACGTGCAGGACCTCAAAATTGGCCAGCTCGCAGTCTTTACATGAATGCTATAGATTTTTATTTATGGCTCTTGTTTATAAAACTCTTGTAATAGATGTTAATGACTTAAGGAATTAAAATATTGACAACTGCAATGTCTTAAGCAATACTCCAAGTATTTTTGAACGTGTCAGACAATTAATGACAAATCGTTTGCTTTCGTGTATTTTATCAGAATTAAGTGGTAATTTTGTTGCTTTCAAACAATAGAACTGTATTATCTGCATAAATTGTAAACCATATATAATATCGGATCCAGGACTGTTCCCTATGGAACAATCTCTCTATGTTTATTCCTTATTTTTACTACTTGTTTTCTGTCATTTAAATATTTTCAGACTTTTAACACTGTTCCCCTTATTCTATAACTTTTAAGAACATTTAAAAGTTGTTTATGGGGAACAGTATCAGTCGCCTTTGCAAGGTCGATAAAAACAACTATTTTCTTGTTTACTGCAATGGATAAACTAGCGGAAACTATGAACATTGTAATGAAGTCAATTTTTCTTCAATCGGTTTATATTAATTTATCATTTTTAATACAAATAAGAGCGCTCGAGCTGCTTGTCTTAGGCGTCGCGACAGGTGTGCACTGCTGATCAACATATCGATGCGCGGTGGTCTCTGGTAGTGGAAGGGTTTTCGACGACTGAGCGGGTTCCGGGATTCAACTGAAAATTTTAGTTCCGAATAACACTTGATTTCAGCAAAGTAATAGTCGAATTCTCAACTAAGTCCGCCGTCGATACATTTTTACTTTCCTATCTGTATACAGATATAAGGAAAGTATAGGAATCATGATTTTTTTCGACTTCGAGTTTTCGACGGATTTTTCGTGTTTATAAATCTGTTAGGTAAAAAACCGTGTTTCGTTTTTACGTTGATATTTTTATAAAAGAAACGTTTTATATTGAGACCGTAATTAATTTAAAAACCGAATTATCTTTTAGAAATAGGAACAGTTTAATTCCGTGTTGAGTTAAAAAATATAGTTTGATTTCATTAATACCTAAATATTGGAATTTATTTCTTGGCAAATATAATACCGTTTTTATAAATATTGTTGGGAGAAAGATTTAATTTGATTTCATTAATAAATATGAGAATTTATTTCTTGGCAAATATAATTCCTTTTTTATAAATATTGTTGGAAGAAAGATTTAGTTTGATTTAATTAATAAATGTTAGCAGTTGGCTCTTTGAAGATAGAAGACCGTTTCTTTAAAGGGAATTGAATATGATTGAAATAATAAATGATAGGGTTTAGTTCTTTAACATTGTAATACCGTTGATTTAAGCTTTTGATAGTTAGTCTGTACTAAGAAATTAATTTTTTCTTTTTGGTAGGTTAAATCGGGAATTAAATTTGATTTCGTTGATAAATACTTTTGTTTAGTAAGTTCCGATAATAGTTTTATTTTTCTCTTTTACCGTCAATGTAAATAACTTTAAATAGTAAAATGGTATCCTCTCCCTGTCTGAACGGGCTTGTGATGACGATCAGTTCATTCTTGGATTAGGTGTTATCCGCGTTAGTTTTCTTTTTCCCTTTGTATTCTTTATTTTTTTTCGTGCAAATTGCAAAGTACAGAATTCTTAAATAGCTTCATTACCCTGTCTGAGCGGACTCGTGTTGAAGATCAGCTCATTCTGGAATAATAGGCTACCCCGGGTATAAATTAATTTTTTTCCCTTTCGGTATATTTACTATAAGTAGTTCTTTCGCGATCCTGTCTCCTCGAACTCTCTGTGACCGTTTAGATAATTCTTCCTTACCGAAAAAGTGAAGTACCTACATTTTAGTTTAATTCCCGATACGACAGTTAAATAGTTAATTTTTGCTACGACCGCTATTAGAATTTTTCCTTACCGGAATGGAAAATTATGTTTTAGTTTAATTACCGACTAAATAGCCAAGTTAATAATTTTTTTTGCAACCGAAACATTCATTTTATTTTAATTCAATTTTTACGTCTGATTGAGACTAGTCGGGATTCAATACCGTCCGTTTTGTTTCTTTATTTTTTGTTCAGTGTTATATTGACTGACATCGCAACTAGGGTGGGCGTTTAAATATATAATTTTTATTAATTTTAATGTGTAAATAGTAATTCACAATATATGTGTCAATGTTAACTTGCCGTATTACTGGTTACTAATTCCATACTTTATTTCTCCCTTGTATTTCAGCTAGTGATAAATTCTGTACCAGCCCAAGCAACGATTAAAGCCCGTTCGTAACTTGTGGTCTACTGTTATCTGTGTCTAAGTGACCTTTGAGCCCTGGCATTTTTCATCTCCATCTGTAGCTACCCGAGTACTTTCGATGCCGTTTCGAGAGTTTGTGGAGTAAACCATAACCAAAAATCTTGCGCTCGAGAACTGCCCGTAACCAGCGCCATTCGTAAGGAACCGTTTTATCTGTGGCGAGAAAACCCCTTACAACATATTACTAAACTTTTGTATATTATGGAGGCGATAGCTTTACATTAATAATGACTATTTGTTTCCAACTTAAATCAAATTTAAATAATTTTCCTGTAATAATAATAAACTTTAACGATTTTTTTATAATATAAAATCGATGATATATTCGTGGAAAAATAAATTTTAAACATATCTACAGATATCTCTCGTAACAAGATTGAAATTTTCGTTCGAATATTTTTTCCTAACACGAGATCCCATACAATCACAAATCAACAAGATCTCATTTCAAATTTAAACGTAAAACGGAAAAAGGGGGATGATTAACAAAGCCTAATGGCGGAAAACCAGGAATTTGTTTGGAAAAGACGGCTAAACAAACATTATTTCTCCAGAATTTAGAAAGCAATTCGTAGCTCACACACCACATGTCAATATTTTGGGAAGCTCATCTATCAGAACCAATTTGTATGATTACTTTATTCGTATTTGGTACTAGCGAAACGAAATGATTTTAAATTGGCGAGAATTACAAATCCGCAAGTTTGACAAGATCTTTTCTTACTGTTATTATATACTTTAACTACACTTTATAAAATGTTGTTGATTAAGAAACGAGATACATCTCCTTATTGATAATTCATATCAGATCTTTATTTTTTAACACAAAGTAGTAATTCCCTAATTACGAGTATATCCATATTAATAACATCATGTATGAAATGTCGAACATTAAATAATTTTTGAAAATCTGAAACTGAACATCCAAATTATTCTTACGAAATTCAGGACAATCCCAAATTAAGAAACTGTGACCGGACTTTATTTTTATGACAGAACTATATCATACAGGAAGCGAAAGGTGAAAGTACATATAGTTTTAGTCACAAAACCAGGTTCAAGGTACATCGGTCATGTAACAACAGTTGCTGGTTCGGCAATGAATATTAAAAAGTTCGTTAAATTTTTAAATGAAGACAGAAAATTCCGATTTGGCTGCAATAGGATCAGATACCAATGCAGTAAATACTGACTCAAAAATGGGGCTATTCGATAGTTATATAGTCACAGTGAGAAATGAAATTTAGTGAAAATTTGCACATAAGAAGTAGTAAATTGAAATATTCAATATAAAAGCACAACTTTGTGGACTATTAGTATCATAATAGTACATAGGCCATGGCTCCTACTAGAAACCAAAGAAAAATGAATGAAGACGTGATGGAAGAACTTATTTCCAAGGTATGTAAGAAATTTATGACTAAGATTGAGGAACAGTTCAATAAAAAGTTTGAAAGATTTGAAGTAAAGCTAACTAAAATATGTGAAAAAATTGAAAAAATTGAAACTTCAGTGAAGTCTAATGAAAAAGTCATAAACGCTATTGAATATCAGTTAGATGGTTTAAAACAAACTATTTTAAAATTACTTATTTTGTCTTAATAACCTAAAATATTTTTTTTATTTGTAAATTTTCTTTAGTGGGTCGTAGTAAAAATATACTGTACAAGTCGAGTGGATTTTTCATATTATATCTACTCTTGTTGCACAAATGCACAAACTACTATTGTTAAAGAGCCTTCACTCCTAGATTTGAACTCAAGACCTTTCGAAAGTGCTTTACCTCTACGCCAATGAGATAGCGATTTTTAATACTTATAATTAAATTGATTTTTATTTTTTTTATTTATTATTTATTTGAAAATATAAATGAATATCTCGTAGAATGCTATTATTAATTGCTTTTTCATAAAAATTACTAAGTTTTCTTTATATTTACACTCGAAAACTAAAAAATATAATGACAATTATTTTGACAGAATTGTCACTTATTTAAAATTTAAAAAAATAAAAGTAGTCGTGTGACCAAAATATGAACTGTGATTGGTGTATTTCATTTTTTTTGTCGTGGTTTTACTAGGTAGAATGGATACGAAATATATTCGTTCAGTTGAACGCAATGGCATACTTTTTCGTTTTATAGTATGTGCGTATAATAGCTAATATCCATGTGAGTGTAGAAAAAAAGTTAATATCCATGTTGGGTATAGAAAAAATTTGTCATAGCAAAACTGGAAGGTTTTAAATTAGGAAAATAAATTAGAAAAAATATCAAGTTGTAAAGGAGGATGTTTTATGTTGATAGAAATTTGGTTCGTTTCATACTTTATCCCAATCCTGTATAAAAGGCTATATTATTCTTTTCACCATTTTTATCTATTTATAATATTGGTGTATGTTGATTTACGTCTTAGGCAAAAATATATCATCTCACAGTGATGTATCCGGTACATTAAACAATTTGTCGGATAATAGATGCTTTACGTAAGAGATATTTGAAAAGCATCTTTCCTCAATCGAATCGGAATATCATTTTAAAAACGTTCCATCAATTTGGAAAATGTTAAAGGGTTTATGTTATTATTTTATGGCAGGTTCGGTTATTTGTTTTAAATGGCAGAATTTGTTTTTTTATTTTTCTTTTGATTGATTGCAAATTGTTGGATAATGAAATATTATTTAATACTTGTAATATTTTAAATCTGTAGGCTGGCTCACGAGCTAGGAGGTGCCTATCATCTCAGGAGGATGCACAATGGGCCTAATGAGGCGTAAGTGCCGTGGGGGTAACGCACCCTCCACACGTTACAGATACAGAACACTTGTAATAAATACGACAGTTATATTTATCTTTTGAGGGCTAACATTTTCTAATATACTTATAATGGGTGACCAGAAAAGTATTAAAGCGAAGTAGCTTGGTTTCAATTCAAATCGTTACGAATATCGAATTAGAGTGGTCATTACAAACGTCGAGACTATTCTCTTACTCCTTTAGCGACAGAATAGGACACTAGATTTTTTAAGTCGTAGTATAGTAACACTTCATATATTACATAAATAATGAATATTCTTACTTGTATAAATTATGTATAAACGTCGAAACTTAGAATATTATCAATAAAATGTTAAGGACTCGTCGTGAATCCTAGTAAATAATATACGGGGACAAGCTGAAATGTACGATTGTCTACCCTGCTGCCCCTTAAAGGCCAACTAGTTCTTGTAACTTCTAAATTCACAGAAATGAAAGCCAAGCGATGGGCGTTACATGTGGATGTACTTCTTTTATAATCCGGTCTGCTCCTTTTAAACTCTGAGAGCCCATTAAATTCTTTTACACTTGAAGAACTTGAGATATCAAAGTGTTGTTTTAACCTCTTTCTATGGGGATAATAAATCATAGCCCTTAAATATTTAGAATAAAGCTCCATTGCACATTACAAAATACGAATTCTCCTACAAGATTTAAATCTTAATTGACTTTATCGATAATTTCAAGCAATGTTCTTGTAATAGACACATGACAGATTAAGAAAGTGACATGTGTCTTTTTCGGTTGACTTCTAAATAAAATTAATATTTTTTCATAATAATTTATTCATATGTAATTTTTCACTTCGTGTTTAGTGTTTAAATCACTTCCAGTTTTGTTAAAATAATTTAGCACGACCCTCGTATAAACTAGTGATCTGTTTTTGGTCATTATTCTAGGGCATTTATAATCAATCGTTCACACATATTTCTATTTGGTATCCACCTGGCTGATCATCCTAGTAACACATATATGTTATCTTGGGATTTGATCCCGCCGGCTCTATTAATAGAATTATTAAATTGTTGCGGCTTCCCTCTACTAACTAAATTGGTGTCTAAAATGTGCCTAAAGTCACAAGCACGGCAGATTAATGCAATAAAATCAAAATAAACGTTGCTTAACTGAAATACCGCCAAACAAGACACAATTAATGATAACCGCAGAGACACGATGGATCTAATAAACAAATTCCGTCAAAGCAATGTTTACACTGTGCGGACCAAATTATTGTTGTAGTACGCTTTTTAAACATTAATAACTTTTTACCTTAGTAATTAGTTTTTGGACGCCAAACAGGAAGGTGTATTCTTTCTAGGATGGTTGAAATATTTTAAACAGGACTGGACTTACAGGACTTTTTTGAGTTATTTTCTACGACCACTTAAAGTGGATAAAGGTGTTATGTCACAAAAAGATTATTTAGAGAAAGAAAAGTTTAAAGTTTTACCTTTGTAATATGATATATGGCTCATGATACCTTCCTATCTGATGAACAGCCGTTATTTATCAAAATTGGAATTAGAACTATCACAAACAAAAAATAATATATAGTTTATTCTACGTATATCTATAGGCCATAAATATCATTTTTTGAAAAAATGTGAAATGACACCTTTATCCACTTTTGTCGTCATTTATTTTCTGAACTTGGTTTCGTGAAGACGAATTTGGAAGAATCAAGATGGTCCTCTAAGAAAGATATTTTTTCATACAATGATTATCAAGGATTAACGAGTTTTATATTTTCAATTTTTGATGTTATTTTTTTGTAAGTCGAATGTTTTGAATATATTTCTTTCTGTAAAGCAGATATATTTTATTTTATTATCAGATTATCCATTAAAATGTTGAACTATTTTAGCGATGCAACATATAAATGGTTTTATGGTTTTACTGGAAGAAAGATCTGGATGATCGTCGTTTTTTATATTAATTTTATTGTTTTATTATGAAATCACTAACCTTAAGAGTTTGATCTTGATTATACACTGCGCTCCCTCCGAAGATGATAAGTAAACGTAATACTTATTTATGAGCTAGTTATGCACCATAGCCCAAAGCCAAAACTTATAACCTCACTTTCTGTTCTCTCGGAAATACAAAACTTCCAGCAAAGTTTCAACCCCACCATATATTCTTTTCAGGTAGAGTTGAAATAGATGACAGTATAACCTCAATAGTATTGGAGTCCTGGTGCTTTTAGGTAAACCCCTTTTAGATAAAATTCTGCCATCAAGAAAATGTTTCTTGCCAAAAGGCGTGGAGTTCTGTCGACAGATAATTAAAGTAAGGGACCAGGGTCGAATATAATTAGTTTTGAACTCCAAACCCTCGTAAATAGGTTCCACCAAGGTTTGGTAGTTCAAAAAGGATACTACTACCACGCCTGAGGCATGTTCATTTATGTCAAAAGAGTAAAACTCTAAATTATTTATAATTTTCTAAATTACTGAAAGAAAAAAGACAGAAAACTATAAAAGTTATAATCCAAGCAATCTAAGGTAAATGTACCAATGAAGGGATAAGGGTATTTCTAAAATTTACCTTATTAATTAGTTCCCACTCAGTCTTTAGTCCAGAAAAATGTTCAAGTGAACAGAAATTAAAAAAATTGAGTAAACCTAAAATCTTCATCCTCTTTACTTTAGTGAGAGACATGGTCGTTACTGTCGAATTAAAATTAAACTCTAAGAAAATAAGGCTAGAGAATGACGAGTCCCTCTTTTTCCTGTTAATTATAAACCCTAAAGATAAACTAGATGAAGTATCTTTAGTATTTTGTTTACAGTATTCAAAAGATGTTTCCAATAGTCATCTAGGTATATACTATTGTAGGAATTTTATTCGTGTCTAGGGAATTGTTACAGCATATACGAGTACATAAAATAAAAATGTAACGACAGAACTAGCCAAAGTGTCGGTAAGTAAAAGCTGAGCGTCTTACGTCTTAGGTATACATACGTCTTTAAGCTTCGTCGTTTGCTCGAGTACTGAGCCTGAGCCTGAGATAGTTCTCGGCTCTCGGTTCTCGGTTCTCGAACGTTCGAGAGAGGGTTAGGCGGGGGGACGGGTATTGGTAGCAAAGGAAGCTGTTTGCTTTCAGAGTTTCCAGTGGCAGGGTACTGAGATTTTACCTACACTATAGATAACAATCTCCAAGAGTGGATATCACAGGATTCAAAATTTTGCTAAAAATATGATTGAAAAGAATCTTAAATACTTTTGCTAAGATCCTGATATTAATTATAAAGTAAGATTCTTTTATGACCTAAGTTATATAATTTCTAATAATTAATTCTGGTACTGTAGCTTTATCTTCTAACTGTTCTGTTTCAATAATCTTATGCAGATTTTTTTTTTATTTTTAACTAAACAAAATTTTCCATTTGATTTCTTTACTAAGAAAATATTGGATATAAGTTGTTCCTTGGATAGTTTTAATCTCAAGTAGATTATTTATTTCTGATAAGATCTACTAATACTCAGTTAAAAATCGCCAGGTTCGGTATGAATCATATTTTGTACAGGCAGAGAGATAACATTTAAGGAGTAACCTTTAATGTATAAGACCTTACAAACGGATCGTCTGAGATATCTCTCCAGAATCTATAGTGTTTACATAGATTTCCTGCTAGTACACTTGTTTTCACTTAAGAAGGCAATCTCTGTTGTGTGAATGGCTCTGTTTGGGTTGATGTTTATGTCTCTGGTGCCTTTTCCAAGGTTTCTCTTGGTGTTACAGTCTTATGTGGTACCATTTACTTAGGCATCTGCTCCAATCTTCACCTAAATGCTTTATGGCTCTAGCATATTTGCTTTGGTTTTAATTTAGCCTCCCCTATTACTTCCATGAGGTAACTTTTAAATTCTAATGTGAGATTTCATCTAGTTTTAGAGTGCTGCCAATGAGTATTGCATCGGAGACGGGCAAGATCACGTATTAGTTCTCAATTAAGAATTACGATGAGTGTCTTACCAAGAAAGGACATATTAGACCCTAACTTGGTCGGTTAACCTCATTTAAGAGTTGTATTGCTATTTACCGCCTTAGTCTCTTGGTTGACTTTGGGTGGCGCCATCAATAAGTAATTTAAGGATATATGGAAACAAGCCATGTTTTGTAAATATCTCTAGTCCTGAATGTCTAGTCATGAGGCAACTATCTCTTAGATCTCCATTAGTACTCCTCTATATTGAATCCATTGCCCACAATTTTAAGGATATTTTCATTTAGCAATTGTTTTTCAGCTTCATTAAAAGAAGTCCTCATCTTTTTAATTCAAGTCTTAAAACTCAAAGTAGAACCACAAAATGCAAATAATTACAATTCACAAATGGTTGGATGTGAGTAACTGAACATAGCAATATCTCCCAATATTATCTGAACAATATTCTTAGCCTTCATATAAAATGTTTCTATATATTTGACTATCACTCTCAAAAAACCAGTATTTTCTTTACCTTAGTGTTTTTAGCATGTCCACACTACATCTGGGACAACCACCGGGTCCTATAGTATCACTGTATTTAACCCGCACTAGATTTGTTATTAATCCACACTGGGTTCATCATAAAACTCGTAATGTGTTATGGTTACTATCTGCAATCATGTGTAAATTAAATCGACTCGAAAGAAAAAAGTATTTCCAATTTACCAGCATCCGCAATATAAAATTTTTCTAGATGTTTGCCAACACTATCAAAAAAAAGTGTCTTTTTGTCTTCGTAATTTAACAGGTCCACACTGAACCTGGAACTCGCACTGGGTCCTACACTCGCACTAAATTTATTTAATGTTATAAACCCGAACTGGCTTCTCTAAAAAATCTCGCAACTGAGTTATGGCACTACTTGGAATCCCATGTAATGTAATTCTAAAGAAAAAAGTATGTCTAGTTTGCTTTTGCTATCGTCCGCCATATAAAAAACTCTTACTCACTTATGGCCTACCTGGATTCCCAAGTAATGTGTTTCTACAGAAAAAGTATGTCCAGTTTACCATCGTCCGCCATTTAAAAAAATTCTCACTCTCACTACCTGGAATTTCATGTAGAGTAATGTGATTCGAAAGAAAAAAGCCAGTTTTCCTTCATTTGCCAGATGTTTGACAATGCTATTAAAAAATTAGTTTTAACAGATCCACACTAAACCTGGGACTCGCACTCAGTCTATTTAATCCGCTCTGGATTTGTTATAAACCCACAGTGGATTTTAGACAAGTATTAGAAATTAAAAATTTAAAAAAACCGACTTCAAAAACGTGCAGATATCATCACCACATCTTACTAACAAAAATAGAATCATATAAATCGAACAAGGTGGTAAAGCATTATCGCTAAACATACAAAAAATGAAGAGTTTGAGGATTTTCTCATGGACCCAATTATTAGATTTTGACCAAATTTATATGGGACCACCCCTGAAGTACCCCCTTTCTAACAAAAAGAAGAATTATTAAAATCGGACACCGTGTTAAAGAATTATTGCTGAACATACATAAAAAAAAATATCGCGACGAATTGATAACCTCCTCTTTTTTGAAGTCGGTTAATAAAACACTGAAATATGGCACTATCTGAAATGTCCAGTACATCATCATCCTCCATATAAAATTTTGCTAGATGTTTGATGCTATCAAAAAACCAGTATCTCCGTTGCCTTTATGATTAAACAAGTCCACACTGAACCTGGGATCCGCATTGGGTCCTAGACTCGCACTGGGTCTATTTAATCAGCACTGGATTTATTATAAACCCGCACTAGGTTTTAAATAACAGGCAGCGAAATACCAAACTCATTGGCAACACATAAGTGGAAACATAATTAGTAAGCTTATGCTAAAGAGATCCAACCCACGCATGGCTGCTGAGTTACTAACGCTCGCAAGGTCCGCGATATTTAACCATTGTTAGATTACTAACGGGCTACTTCTTGCTAAAATGGTTCCTGCCTGGAAGAGGAAGATACCTATTGTTACGGGTCAAAAGTACCTTACTGAGCAATATACACTCACCGGCACGAAAAACGGAGCAGTTGAATTTTTTTAAACAAATCTAAAATATTAATACTTTGTGATGTTTTATTATTATAATATCTTAAACATAAACAAAACAACGTGCTTTAAGCATTTTCTAATAACAATTGAACCTTTATTTGAAGAAAAAAAGCGTTTTTGAATAAAAATCAAAAATTGAACGGACTTATCACTTCAAAGTGCATAGTTGGCTATGAAACCATGACCAACAATGCTGTTGTTTTCATTGTTTTGAGAAATTTGACAGATCGAAACACGTTTTAAAGTTGTGCTGCGTTTATTTCACCTACAAAATTATGGCTGTTAATCCCGAAATAGCGGCTGCTATTGTTGCGTTGCTTCAAGACGGAAGAAGTGAGCGATATGTTGCCCAACCGTATCACATATCCAATAGCACTGTGCACCGTATTTTTACACGTTTTTTTGGAAACTGGAGCTTATACCAGACGACTTGGAACTGGTCCCCAACGAAGAACTAGCGCTCATGATGATCGCTTTATCATCTTACAAAGTCTGCGAAATCGTCATGCTACGGCTGTTGAAATCAGAAATCGACTTCATCACGTCCGGCAAACCAACATAAGTGAACGGACAGTTAGACGAAGACTCGGAGAAGACAATCTTACCAGTCGTAGACCTGCAACAGGCCCAGAGCTTCTTAGGCGTCATCGTATTGCGCGATTTCAGTTTGCCAGAAATCATGAGCACTGGGGTGAAAATGAATGAGGGCGCGTTTTGTTTACGGATGAGTCCAGATTTAGCCTGCGGTCTCCAGATGGTCGTGAGAGAGTACGGCGAAGACCACAAGAGCGTTTCGCAGAATGTACCTTAAGTTCTAGGGTAGGCTACCAAGGAGGCTCAGTTATGGTGTGGGCCGGAATTTCTATGGAGGCACACACAGAATTGTACATCCTTCCGAGAGGCTCCTTAACTGCTGCCAGGTACATTGATGAAATTCTCCAAGATTTTGTTGTCCCTTATGTGGACTTTATTGGAAATGACTTTCTTCTAATGCATGATAATGCCCAGACCTCACATTGCGAGAATCACTCAACAGTACTTAAACGATGTAAACATTCCTGTTAT
This sequence comes from Psylliodes chrysocephalus, assembly GCA_927349885.1. Classification (NCBI taxonomy): domain Eukaryota; kingdom Metazoa; phylum Arthropoda; class Insecta; order Coleoptera; family Chrysomelidae; genus Psylliodes; species Psylliodes chrysocephalus. The sequence goes on from OV651817.1 coordinate 67,128,475, forward strand.
GGAGTGGCCAGCGTTAAGCCCGGATGCGAACCCAATTGAACATGTTTGGGACATGCTTGGGCGAAGGATGAGAAGTCGTGTTCCTGCTCCTTTAACTTTAAATCAATTGCAATAAGCTCTTTTAGAGGAATGGGAACATATTCCTCAAGAGGACATTCGCCAATTAATTTTAGGCATGCCAAGGAGGATGCAGGCTATTATTCGAGCACGTGGGGGCAACACACATTATTAAAAATGCGGCACCCCAGTTTTTGCTAGCAAGTCGTTTCAGTTTTGATTAATTTAAGGTCATTTAGCAACAACACCAATTTGTGTTTTTTCGTCTTCGTTTTTTAAATTGTTACAAAACCCTTTTTTTTCTTCAAATAAAGGTTCAATTGATGTTAGAAAATACTTAAAACATGTTGTTTTGTTTATGTTTAAGATATTATAGTAATAAAACATCACAAAGCATTAAATTTTAAGTTTGTTTAAAAAAATTCAACTGCTCCGTTTTTCGTGCCGGTGAGTGTATTTAAAATTTATACCAGTTACTTTTTTTATGATTCTGTCAATAGTATATTAAAGTATAAGTGGATATAACGGTATTTAAAACACGCGCGATTTTTCGAGCACGACGGCGCAGCCGGCGTGCTCGAAATAGAGCAAATGTTTTAAAGACCAGTTATCCACGAATACTTTACGCTATTTTTTTTTTATTGGTATACTTTGAAATCCTAAATATTGGTATTATTTCTACAAAAAAAAATGGAAATAAGAACTAATAACTGAAAATGGTTGAATTTGTGATGTAACATCAGTAAACCTCGTTGTCATGAAAATGAGACAAACAAAAATTTATTTTCAATCTGTCACGTAAGATTAATTGTCGCAACAGTTATTGTTTGAAATGAGTTCAAATATTGAGTATTTAAATAATAAAGCAGAATCGCGCTTAATACCACAAAAATCCGAAGCGGTTTATAAAAAAGAATACGATAAATTCAACACGTGGATGGAAAAGCAAATGGTTACACATATAGATGAACGAGTTGTTCTCGCCTATCTCCAGAAAATGTCGGAACAGTATAAAGTATCGACTATGTGGACTATCCATTCAAAATTACAAAGTATGTTGAGGATAAACAAAGGGGTCGATATAAAATTGTTCGTCAAAGTGCATGCATTCATGAAGGCAATTAGCAAAAATGAGGTAGTCAAGAAGGCATATGTATTCGAGGAAGACGATTTGCGGAAGTTTTTTACAGATGCACCGGACATTACGTATTTATTTTTGAAGGTGTTGAATAAATTTTTTGAAAAATTTGACATTACAAAGCACTCCTGTCAGATCAATATTTAAAAAGTTGGCATTAAGAGATCGCTTAATAGAAAATATTCCGCACTATTTTTGTTTTCTTAAAAGAACCCGAATCTGTTTTAAAAGCAACCAAAAACTGTATTTAATCCAGTAAACTATACCAGGTTTTTTACGAATGCGAAGATCTAGCTGGCCTAAAACAGGAACACTTAGTAGGAAATCTAGTTAAACTAATCAAAGATATAGGACTATTACACCATAGACAAAGATGTGATAAGCACCTTTATAGCAGCTCCCTGCTTATTTATCGAGATCGGAACAACAAAACTAGACATAACTAACATTTTTAAAACTAATTTTAACAGGAAAACGCAGCAAAATCCGAACATTACACCATTTAATATTGAATCAAATTAAAAAATCTTCTTAACTTATCAATGTCAATGTATTTGCGGCCGCCATACATTTTTAAAAGCAACAGGTGTCTGTTCATCTCTCAAATTCACTGGAACAATTAAACATTGTGGCTGTAGAGGAAACCAAAATAAAAAGCACGTTTTTCATAACAATGCATACACAGAAATGTATTCAACGACGTATACGAAATATGGATCTAAAGTGAAATAAAATAAAAGTAAATCTCTGTTATCTACGGATTTACTTCAAATTGAAAGAGTTTTAGAGATGTGCAGAATATTTGGATGGAAATTGCCCTTGCTGCAGAACATAGAGGTTGTCTCAAAAATATGAAATACTAATTAATTACAGTTATTCCAATAATAAATCGTTGTTCAAAATCAGTATACATATTTAGGAGTATTTCGGATTATATAATTAATTTACGTTGGTAGGTTTAAATATAGGTTAAGTTAGGCGAGTTTATTGGTCATTCAAACCTGTTGTGAGAGAATCTTCTTTGTTTGAGAAATGGAGGCTTTTTAGAGCTTGCTGTCATTGCTGTCAACATTTCGAAATGTGAGAGTTTTGACAGTTTCTGTTTGTTGAGTATGTTGAAAACAGTATAATGAATGTATTGTATGACTATCGTAAAGAAAATGGATTTATATATTTTAATGGATTTGAAAATAATAACAAAACAGCTTCACATTTTTGCAGTTTTTAGTTTTGCATATGTTCTAAAGGTCGTTAACAGTAATAATATTAAGAAAATCAGTAAAAATTGCATATAAATAATATTTTCAAAAAAAATTAAAAAATACGGTCATTCTGAGTCATTGGACGAATTTACATTAATTTAAAATATGTACTGCCTATATCACTGTCCGCACTTTCACAGCTGCTTCCATCAGATAAACCAATGTTTACCATATCACTTAATATTTCATCCACTTCAAAAGAACGTTTCGACATTTTATCACTTTATTTATAACACAAGTTATCCTAACCTCATTTCACTTGACAGTATACTGTAGCTCAGCTGAACGAGTGCGTCCAAATCAAACTCAAATTGAAGTCGACGAACACTGTGTCTGCAATCTGCATAACTATGCTGACTCTAACAAACCGTTCCCACAGTACTACCGTTGCTAGATTTCAGCAGCCAGCAGCCGTACGCGAAGTTCAGCAAACTGACAATCGTATGCATAGTCGATTGCCAGCGATTCGCTAGCGATTCGCCAGAGATTCATCCCGGCGCTATCAGCAGCGATCCGCTGGCGAAAGCCCGAAAAGGTGGCGACTTGCTTGAGATTTTCACCGGCATATCATCTCTCGCAAGTTTTAATGTTCTTTTATAGGGAAAAATTTGATAATTGTTCATTGTTTTTTGTGTTCTAAGAAATGAATCATGAATAACATAAGAGAGACGCCGGTGACAATCTCCAGCAAGTCGCTACCTTTTCGGACTTTCGCCAGCGGATCGCGGGTGATACGCCAAGATGATTCTCTGGCGATCGACTATGCATACGGGTGTGAATTTTGCGTCGCGCACACTTCTAACAAACCGTAGCTTTACCAGCCAGGTGAGAGTAGTACTGATCAGAACTTACTTCAACGTCTCAGTAGTGATGGGCATAATCGAATGATAGTCATAATCGAATACTCGAATGATTGAAAATAGAATTTATAAAGTATTCGAATCATATCATTCCAATGATTTATTATATGCCATCATCAATGATAGGGTAGTTTAAGATTAATGTGTCAAAAGTACATTTATTGACAGTTAACTATCCAATCAGAATGCAGTACACCAAAGTATAAAACATCAATATTTACTTTTATTTGTCATGCAACCGTTTTGGCTTATGGCGCCAGCGCGCGGCGTACTGATTGGAGTGGTTGGGTGATTGCCCGACTTGACCAATATCAGAGATATCAGAGATATCAGAGATATCAGAGATATCAGAGATATCAGAGATATCAGAGATATCAGAGATATCAGAGATATCAGAGATATCAGAGATAACTTAATAGGAAAATTTGTTCGGTGGTCCATTTAAATTACATATATGACTTTCTTTCTCTTTTACATTGATCTTTACATATATTTATCTCTCTCCAATAAAACTAACACCAATCTTAGAGGTCGCTGATGTTGCTGGTTTTTTGACGTCGACGTATAGATTAGTACTGACAACTGACAATGTTATGAATGTTGTTATGAACGTGTGCATGAACGTGTGCATTTTATTAAAATTAATTTAATTTGGGCCCCGTTTATTTCTTTATGTCTGATTTTGTTGTTTAATTAATTTTTTTCGGGGGGAGGGGGGGGGGGGGTAATGTTTATTTTCGCATATTATTTTTTGCATGAAGCAATTTCTGGAACCAAACTCGCGTTTCTGTACACTTTTCTTTCTAGAGGTAAGTAATTTCCAATTTATTAAGAAAACCACTGTATAATGTGTGTGTTTAATAATATATTAAAAAATGGCTATAATTATTTTAGGTGATTGGAACAGAGACCCATTGTTACAGGTACTTTTGTTCATTAAGTAGGTAGATTAATGTCTCGGCAGCTTTAATGGCAGCACAAAGTTCCCACCTACTAGAAAAGAAGTAAAATGTATGCTGAGTAAAAAATCTCTGCACATGTAGTATTAGCGAAGGACTTGTGCAGTAGCCACTCTAGCGGCTATTAGAAGATTATACGAGTCATTTAAACGAAGAAAAAAAATTGAATCACAAAAGGGCAGAATTTTATATCAGGATGCATTGGAAAATAAATTTGGGGAAATCAGGTCGGTTTTGGATTTTAGAGAGAGATCGATCTCAAGAAAAGTTAATTTATCCTGCAGAACAACCAGTAGTTTAAGTAGGATCTGCTATAACTTTATTAGAAGATTTCCTTGATAATAAATTGTAATATACCAATTGTTTCAAATGAAATTGAAAAAGAGTTAATTTCGAAATTAGATTTTTCATTGGTAAAATGTTATATTCATTCAAACATCTTAAGATAATCATTAAGGGAGTATGGAAAATAGGTAAACCCTGGTAAGGGACAACGACAAAAAAATACAAAAATGTATTCATCTTTAAATAGTGTTTATTATTAATATTATTATTTGCTATGTTTGAAAAGTACCTCCTGCTGCAGAGCAGATCGAATAGATTAGACGACTAGTTGGAGAAGGTTCACCTGGTCACCAAATTAGGAGACTAGGAAAACTTTTACATGACTGGGGACACAACAGGAATGCACACGCACAAGATATACAAACAGACGACATAACAGGGGTAAGCCTTCAACAACGTCGTGTTTAAATGTTGATAGTATGTCATCCTTCATTCCCTTTTAGAAGGCATGTCATATAAATCTATTGATCTTGATGACCCTAAGAGGAGTTAGCAGAGGGTGTATGGAATGGGTCTAGCAGGTTTCGATCCAGTTTACAGGATGAAAACTTACTCGACTCGGGCCTTATACATTTGTGTGAGTGTATGTGTGTGTTTGTTTCGTTTCCATGATTTCTATTAAAATAAAGTCATAACATATCGACACCTTTTTGCGAGACTAACGTAAGCCACATTTGTTCAAATGGCACTTATGATAGTCTGGAAAAAAGTATCGATTATTCTATATTTTATAAAATATTTGTTACATTATTTCTTAAATATATTATGAATATATAACAACTGTGACTTTCTTTGTAATTTGTCACGAAATGATACGAGGTACTTTCTTAACATAGCAATTGTAGTTTGTTTTTCTGTACCTTATAAAAATATAATTTATAGAAAAAGAGTTTGGTGTATTATTTTTTCAAGTTAAAATATTTAATAATCAATACTTACAATACAAGAATAATAAAAACTATGTTCACTGCTTATATTAAACTGATTAAAACTTCCTTTATTAAAATGATTATTTATATGATAAAAAATTTGATGTTATTGGAAGCTTTTATATTTTTTAATATACAGTGAAACAATAAATTTTGTTTCTCCTGTAAATTTGTATAGAAAAACTATTTCTGAATCCATTTTTGAATTTCCCGCCCTAAAGCATTTTTAATTTTCCCGCTATTTACTAGTGGTGCCATCATAGACTGGTTGTAGTTACAATCGCCCAAACAACTTTTACCGAATAAAAAAAATACATTGTTACACGTCTCGCTGGGTTGTCTCTGTCAATATCTATTGAATCAGTTCGCGGTACGCTAAAAGCAAAGACGCAAAAAGGTTGCATGTGTATCCTAATTAAGAGACATAGTAATTTTGACGGTTTCTTGAATTCCCTATTTTTTTCTCTTCAAGATAGAATTTCAGTTTATTTTTTTTATAATCACAAAAAGAAAAATAATGAATAAGTTTGAAGCCTCAAATTCTAACACTTTTCTCCAATAATATACACCCCAAAATCTCTTTTATGTGATAAATCAACTATATTTTTTTTTATTGATCCGTTATAATGAAATCAGTATCGGTACGGAAATTGCTTTACCTACAAATTCAAAAAGTTTGAAGGTTTCTTTCACTCTTGAATGTGATATAGAAATTTAATAAAGCTCTCCATTAAGTTGCTGTCATATTGAGATAAAAATAAATGTTACCACTAATGTTTATCTAAATCAAATATACAGGGTGTCCCAATAGTGTGTGGAAGTTCAATATATCCTATATTACAGAAAATATCAAATAATGTTATTTACAAAAGTTGTAGATAATATTAATCTGCACATTTCAAAATTATTTTCGATTATACAGAGTGATTCATAACTTCAGAATTGATCAAACCTATGTTTTATTAAATAGACCACCCTGTATTTAATTGTAAATTTGAATTCTCCTGACTTTTCCCTTCAAGAAAATACCTAAGGTTATACTGGGTATTTTGGAAGTTTAAACCAATTTTATATGAAAATCGTACTAGGTTCAACCCTCTGTATATTTCAAAAGAAACAATCGATTATCAAAATTTTTTGATGAATCTTTTTAAATGATAGTCTTCTTTTATAAGAATATACTAATTTTTTCCTAGCCCGACAGACGTGTACAGTGTGAGTCAAAACAGATACATGATTTTCTCAATTTTTTTAAATGTAACACCCTGTATTTCATATCACTACTAAAAGGTACTTTAATTATACGTTCGTTTGAGTTAAATATGGCCTATCCCTAAACACAACAGTTTAGCGAGATTCTTAGATGAAATGTTAAAAAGGGTTAATTATAACTAAATTTACAATGTAATTTGATTTAAACTCCTGTTAAATATTACATACTAGTTACTAGTTAATCAGTTTATATTTTTAAGGTACCTGGTACAATTTTTTATCAACTGAATTTATTTTTTGGGACCTTTACAACTTTTTATATAAAACGCAATGAAAACGCTAACAGAACTTCAAATTTTTTTGTGCATTAGGTCAAGTGGGCTTTGAAATTCATGTCAAAAGAATAATTTGACAGTTCCGAATTGTTTAAATAAAAAAATAAAATTACGTTTAGTGTTCACAAGTATTCAAATTTATTGATTTGACTAATTTAAAAATGAATTTTGAAACCAATGAATTGACTGTTATTATTTTAGTGATAGGAGCTAGTGAAAATTGCTTGTTGGCAACTAGAATTTATAAGCAAAAATATCCTGATCACCGACAACATCGTAAAGAAATTTTTGAAAATCTGTTGGAAAGATTCAAAGGTACAGGTAATATAGCATATCAAAAAAATGATAGAGAAAAACTGACTTTAACTATTAAAAAATAAAGTACATCCATACCATATTCAACGTCATCAGGAGATTCTTGAAAACGATTTTCAAAAAAGAATAGCTTTTTGTGAATGGGCAATAGAGAGCATTAATAATGAAAATGATTTTTTTGATTGTGTACTTTTTGAGGATGAATCAACATTTCACAAAAACGGTTTCGTCAATAGATACAATTTTCATTACTATTCCACCACCAATCCTTATGAGTTAATGACATAGCCAAACACGATGGTCTATTAACGTTTGGGGTGGTATATTAGGGGACTATGTCATAGGACCACATTTCTTTCATGGTCGTGTAACTGCCGAGATCTACTTAGACTTTTAGCAGAATCATCTACCACTACTATTGGAAAATGTTCCACTAAATATAAGACGCCGAATGAGGATATTACATGATGGAGCTCCTGTACATTATGCTCAACCAGTTCACAACTTTCTGAACCATAATTTTGAAAACAGGTGGATTGGAAGAGATGGTCCAGTTATGTGGCCTCCCAGGTCCGCTGACCTCACTAAAGTAGATTTTTTTTGTGGGGTTTCGTAAAAAACGAGGTTCATAAAACTAGTCCATTAACTAGCGAGGAAATGAAGGAAAGAATAAGACAAGTGTTTGCGAGCAAAGATGTACAATGTTTGAAAAACGTTCAAAGATCATTAGAAGCTAGATTACAACATTGTATTGCAGTTGGAGGGAGTCACTTTGAGCAACTTTTATAATAGCTTTATTTTCATTTTTTTAAAAAAAAATGAAAATAACTTATTTTTGGCTCATATTTATTTCATTCAAATATAAAATATCTTCTAAACTGTTGTGTTTAGGGATAGGGACAAACGAACGTATATATAAAGTACTTTTAGTAGAGATATGAAATACAGGAAGAACCTAACCTTAAAAGTAAAGAATAAAATTCAGTTGATAATAAATTGTAGCTAAGTACCTTAAAAATATAAACTGATTAAACAGTATATTTTAAAAGGAGTTTCAATCAAATTACATTGTGAATTTAGTTATAATTAACCCTTTTTAACATTTCATCTAAGAATCTCGCTAAACTGTTATGTTTAGTTTAGTGATAGTACTTTTTAGTAGTGATATGAAATACAGGGTGTTACATTTAAAAAAATTGAGAAAATCATATATCTGAGTTTTGACTCACCCTGTACACGTCTGTTGTGCTAGGAAAAAATTAGGATATTTTTATAAAAGTAGATTATCATTAAGAATGATTCGATGTTCGATTGTTTTTTTTGAACCTAGTACGATTTTCATATAAAATTGGTTTAAATTTCCAAAATACCCAGTAAAACCCCATACATGTTGGTACTTTCTTGAAGGACAAAGTCAGAGGAATTCAAATTTACAATTTCCATTTAAAAAACATAGGTTTATTTAATTCTGAAATTATGGATCACTCTATATAATCGAAAATAATTTTTAAATGTGCAGATTAATATTATCTACAACATTTTTAAAAAACATTGTTTGATATTTTCTATAATATAGGATATGTCGAACTTCCACACACTATTGGGACACCCTGTATGACCCCTAATGTTATAAATGAGAGCGGAGAAAAAGAAATATCAAGAGTAGCTAAATTTTTGCAGTTAATATCATGAATTTTGGTAGAAAATGAAATAGAAAATGTAAATGTAAAATAAACCTAACGATAAATTAGGTCTTTTATTGCCATTGGTTTTTATTACCAATTATTTATAATTACTCTCAGTTTTATTTCGAATTACAATTCCTCGAAAGCTCGTTTTCATGACTGTTTTCAACGTTTTCTTTGTTTTATTTATTATTTAGTTTGCAAAATATACTTTTCGATATTTGGCGTCGGTTGCGAATACATCATTTTTATAGCATTCCATTCCACCAAGATCGTTAACTGCTTGTAATATTTAATACTTATTTTATTTCTGATAGGTTGTTTCGTCCCAGTACTTTAAGTTATTCCATTTTTTAATAAGAGTTTACTATTTCTTTAGCAAATTAAATATTGTTTAATGTTAAACAATGCTTCATACTTCGAGTGTTGGAAAAAATACATGGTTCTGATGACGAATTCTTTAATATTCTTGTGAGATCACCTGAAGCCAACTCTGTTCTTTGTTTACTACCGTACCCGCTGACCCGCTGACCCGCTGACCCGCTGATTATATCAAGACCCGCCTCGAGACTTGAGAAACCGACTTCGGATGTTTTTTATCGCAGTCTGACGCGTGGAGGATAATTTCCAAAACTTGTTAGAGTTGTTTCTTTCTGTATTTTTGTATAAATAGCGTGAGTTTTTGCGGTAGACGTTAAGATTCAAAATTAGTAGTATATTAAGATAAATTGTAATAAATAAATTATAATTGTGAGTTATACTAGTGCCTAAGTATTAAATAAATTAATAAGTACGTTATAAATAAAACTATAAACTGTTTTTAATAAATAAACTATTTTCAAATTAAACAATCGTTACATTGGTGTAAAAAGTGGAACTGTAAATAAACAGTTGGCAAAAAAACTGTGTAATTTAAAAGACTAAATTGTATCGAGAATTGGAAGATCGTCATCTGGAGACGACAGGGAAGAAAGCAGAGAAAGCAAAGTTTGGATTTGGGAACGTTTTTATTTTCGGATAATGCATCTTCTATAATTTCTTCATTAAAAAGTCAAATGTCAACTTTGAAAACCGATATTTCTTCTAATAATTCTTTATTAGAATCTAAAGTTTCTTCTGACATCACTTCCTTAGAAAGTAAAATTTCGTCCCAGTACTTTAAGTTATTCCATTTTTTAATAAGAGTTTACTATTTCTTTAGCAAATTAAATATTGTTTAATGTTAAACAATGCTTCATACTTCGAGTGTTGGAAAAAATACATGGTTCTGATGACGAATTCTTTAATATTCTTGTGAGATCACCTGAAGCCAACTCTGTTCTTTGTTTACTACCGTACCCGCTGACCCGCTGACCCGCTGACCCGCTGATTATATCAAGACCCGCCTCGAGACTTGAGAAACCGACTTCGGATGTTTTTTATCGCAGTCTGACGCGTGGAGGATAATTTCCAAAACTTGTTAGAGTTGTTTCTTTCTGTATTTTTGTATAAATAGCGTGAGTTTTTGCGGTAGACGTTAAGATTCAAAATTAGTAGTATATTAAGATAAATTGTAATAAATAAATTATAATTGTGAGTTATACTAGTGCCTAAGTATTAAATAAATTAATAAGTACGTTATAAATAAAACTATAAACTGTTTTTAATAAATAAACTATTTTCAAATTAAACAATCGTTACATTGGTGTAAAAAGTGGAACTGTAAATAAACAGTTGGCAAAAAAACTGTGTAATTTAAAAGACTAAATTGTATCGAGAATTGGAAGATCGTCATCTGGAGACGACAGGGAAGAAAGCAGAGAAAGCAAAGTTTGGATTTGGGAACGTTTTTATTTTCGGATAATGCATCTTCTATAATTTCTTCATTAAAAAGTCAAATGTCAACTTTGAAAACCGATATTTCTTCTAATAATTCTTTATTAGAATCTAAAGTTTCTTCTGACATCACTTCCTTAGAAAGTAAAATTTCGTCTGACAAATCTTTTTTAAAAACCGAAATTTCTTCCGACTTAGAAAACAAAATGTTTTCTACGGAATATAAATTTTTGTCTAATATTTCTTCCTTAGAAGAAAAGGTGTCTTTCGAAAGGTCTTCTCTAAAAAATGAAATTTTTGTTGATGTGGAAAATAAGATGATTTCCGTTGAGGAAAAAATAAAAGAAATGGAAAAGAAGAAGAAGTGGAACATGTAGACCATGCTAAGAACGGTGAAATAAAGTGCCATGAGGTGGAGTCAAAGTTGAAATTTCAAGGAGCTATAATCTCTGCTCGTGTTAAAGTCTCAACTTTCGACGGGAAGATGTCATGGACGAACTATCTTAAACAGTTCGAAACAGCTGCGAGAACGAACGTATTCTCTGAAAGAGAAAATATAGTAAATTTGATCATCGCCCTTCCAAAAGATGCTTTAGACGTCCTTCAGACAATACCTGTTGAAGAGACAGATGATTTTGAACAACTCAAAAAGAGACTAAACATGCGATATAGCCCTAAACACTTGGAGCATTTATATCAATCACAGTTAAAGAATCGCAAGCAAAAACGAGATGAAACCCTTCAAAATATGAAGTACATATTGCTAGGTGGGTGCGATTTACTTAACCATCAGGTGCTATAATTGCTGTGACCTGGAATATGTACGCAGTTAGTGCAAACGCCCTAGGGTCCCAACAAATGAAGACATAGGAGAGCTTGTTACAGGATAGGATTTATTTAGGACTCGTTTAAAATATACTGCATTTCTAAAACCTAAAATAAATACTACTAACAATAAATATAGTGAATTATTTCATATTTTATCATTTGTTTACTACCATTAAAATTTCCTTACTATTTCAAACTTGAGAATCCATGTAGAATTCAAATTGGGAATCCATGTAGAATTTATCTAGAAGGAAAGAGAACATAAGTATCTTAATAATAAACAATTTTTACTATTTGTTACATTTCAAAACAACTTAAAATCATTTCGAAAGGTAACCAAATTATTGAATTAGTTTTGTTTACATTTTCATAATATCTACATGTCATAAGTCACATAAGTCGATTTTAATGAATGACAATTATAACGAATAATAAGTATTATGAATTAAGTAATCATTCATTCATCTACCAGTTCTAAAAAATGTACTAGAACTAGACTTTTAATTAAAATGTTCTGTCTTTGTCTACCAACTAGACTAGACATAAGTTAGTCTCTTTTTAAGTATTGGAACTATAAGTTTATAAAACTAACAAACTATTTAATAATTTGGAGGCTCTTATCAAAAGGGAAGATGCCATTTTGTTATTCTTATGACAGTTTTCGTCAAGAACAAGTGTCTCAACATTTTTGTGGATTTTTCCAAAAGTTCTACGATTCGAGATATCCGAATTGTTCTATTGAATAGAAATTCAACAAACAAGGGATGGATTTAGTCTCACGTGTTGAAAAACTTCCGGAAACTATTGATCAGGAGACCCTGAGCAAATTTATTAATCTTAGAGGCCACACCCCATCACAGGCCTTCTTTTTCTTTTTTTATATTTTTATGTTTCCTCTTATTTCTCCAAACATCTATAATTATTGTACATAACTTCCGACGTTATATTCCTCTGTAAACGTCGCCTTCGAAGACATCTTCATCCAGATCATCCATGGGGAATCATTCACTGGTCCCATAAGTCCCTAGTCTCATCCCCTTGTGATAGATCCAGACAATAGCCACGGAGAATCATCGACTGGTCTCATACTGGAGGTATACCTAGTCTCATCCCCTAACCCGCTATACAAGGTAACCTCTATGCTATATTAATAGGGATTCCGGATTATGTTATTGGACATTGAAACAACCTGAAACCGAGTGATATCTTTTGAGAAATATTAGGCTATTCGAATTTGTACATATATTTGCAAATTTGGATAGTGTGGATAGCAAGTTGGTGGTTCGAGCCCCGAAACTTTTAGTTTTTTTTGTTTTTTTTTTCCTAAAAAAAAAAAAGGAAAAATATTATTGTTTTATTATTTCACAGTCTTGGTAATTTAAAATGTTTAGTTTTTAAAAAGTATATACTTATTCAATGCATAGTGGCGCATAACGAGGTTCATTAATTTTTATGTTGGCCGGCAATTAAACCCCGGAAAAAGTGTCTGCCTTTTTGGAATTAATTTTTTTTATATTTAATTAAGACGCTATTAAAATTTCAGCGTGAATCAAACACTTCAAATCGTATTTAAAAAAAATCAACTTTGGGGTTGATTTATTAATTATAAACCCTCTCAAAAGTGTCTGCCTAAATTACTAGTATTTTTAGAATTACCTAAACTTTCAATTGTTGTTTGTTGGCCTCTGAATCAAACACTTTTTTTGGGTCATATTATACGACCCCTTTCTATTATGCGCAGTACCTGGTGTCCCGGGGTGGGTCTAGCCAACACAGGTATATCTGCTTTTCCATCCAAATGATTTCAAATTACAAAATTTCAAAGTGCATCAAACACTTAATGGAATGTGTTTTACTAGCTCTTGGACTATAAGGGATTTTGGGGTTGATATTTTTAAAAATAATATTAAAAATTTGAAATACAAAATGGCGGATCCAATATGGCGTCCGATAATTATAAAAATTGCTTTTACATAAAAATTAAAACTAAATGATTTTTAAGGGGTTTTAAGGCCATTGATTTTAAATAAGACAAAATTTAAAAATGTAAAATGGCGGATCCAAGATAATGCCCGAAAAAATTAAAAATTGCTTGTTTTGCATAAAATTAAACCTGGTGGGTTTCTAAAGTTTCTTCGATTCCCTGATTTTGAATAGGACTTTTTACATTATAAATGCAAAATGGCAGATTCAATATGGCGACAGACAAAATTAAATAATTGTCGATAAATACTTAAAGTTGAAAATGACTGTTATAACTCATTAACTAATTATGAATTATAAAGTATATTTGTCTGAACGTATCGTTTCCGCCCAACGGAGATTTTTGGTACTACTGAAACATTACCGAGCGAATCCAACATGGAATGTTCTAACGTGTTCATTCTTATGGTAAAGTTAATATTGCAGCGACCTTCGTATCCAGAAATTTATTTGAATAGAACATTTTTCAAATAATAATCACAATATACGAAAGTAACGGTGTTAGAAAGGTAGAGGCAAGTTTTTCAAAAAAATGTATTTCTATTTTTCAACGTAATCTCCTTTCAGTGTTATACACTTTTCCCAACGTTTCTGCCATTTATTTAACCCCTCCAAAAAATATGATTTCTCAAACTCCGCAAAATACGCTTCAGTCTCGACGATAACCTCCTTGTTAGAGCTGAATTTTTTTCCCCCGAGCCACGTTTTCATGTTGAATAATAGACAAAAGTCGCATGGAGCCAAGTCGGGCGAGTACGGTGGGTGCGGCAGTAATTCGTTTCTTTTTCTTAGCCAAATAAGGCCGTGTCTCCTTCAATTTTGCATCAAATCGGTCCAATAATTTACTATAGTACTGCCCTGTGATCGTACTTCCTTTCTGCAAAAAGTCGATGAGGATTATTCCCTTGGAATCACAAAAAATCGTGGCCATGATTTTTCCGGCCGATGGAACCGTCTTTGGAGCAGATTAACCCCGAAAAATCCATTGCTTTAACTGTCGTTTGGTCTCTGGCGTATAATAATGTATTCAAGTTTCATCAACGGTAACGACTCGACGCAAAAACTCCTGCGAATTTCGATTAAAGAGCTCCAAACACTTGTTATATATTTCTTTCGTATATTTAAAGAAAATTCACGATTCTGGGTTCGAGTAGTACAATAATAAACAATGATTACTTTTCTTTTCTATATTTAACACAAATGAGTTAAAGTGGATTATATGTCAAAGATTTGGGGTTGAGGTAAGTCTTTTGTTGCTATATCATATAATTATTTTTACTAATGTGATTCTTTTTTTTTTTAGGTTAAAACAAACAAAATAGCCCTTTAGATACAGAGCTTTTAGCGGCACTTCTAGAAGATTTGCTTTACAAAGTGAGTGTAAATTACCGGAAAAATTAATGAAATTAAGTGTAAAAGGCAATTGATTATTTTAAATAAATTATATCTTTGAGTTTTAATTTTCAAACTTATGTCTAAGGCTTATCTGTAACTTCCAGGGATCTTCCGTATTTTTCCATTCAATATGTACACAATTTCCATCACCATTTGACAGTACAGAGTGGATTCAAGGATGGTTCTGCAGTTAAACATCCATACTACAGCAAGAGACAATTTACTTCCAATTATTATACTATGACTCTTGACATGAGTAGGTTTACTAGGTAGCCAGAGGTAGGTATACCTTGACACGGTTATACTATACCTATTTAAGTTGTAAATGAGCTAGTTAAAAAAACTAACAATAAAAGGCCTAAAATAATGATTTATTTTATGTAAAATGATGTAAGAATTATTATTTTAACTAATTTTATATCCAAACTATATTTTAAACCTACCTGAGGTGGTATGGGGCCAAATGTGGCTTCCAAAGAAGCGGTAATTAAATCGAAAAAGTTATATGGATTTTTCTATCCTCAAAAGTAGAGTCTTGTTTATGTTTCCTAAACAAAATAATCTTCCAAATAAACTTTTTCTTTGTGAAAAATCCGCAAAAATGCGAGAGCAAGCTTCCTCTGAAAACGTGCTTTTCAAAAGAAAGCTTGAAAAAAAAACCTGTCAGTTTTTTTTTTCTTAATACCGAGTTTATCAGCTAATTCTAGTGTAATTTGATATATAAGGTTGGCCATATGATAATTTAAAATAATTAGATATCTAATTAATAAGTTCTGTGGTTCTTGATGAGAACCAGGAAGAAAAAGAAGACTAAAATTTGACCATTAACTACTCATATTTACAACTCGGTTTTAAAAATATGTCAATTTATGATTTATAATAAATTATTTTTAAGAAGAGAAGTAATTTTGTTTTTATTTCTATATGCCAAATATAAAATCTTTTAACCCATAACAACACCACCCATTCGTGCAAAAAAGTTTCTAAGAACTTTTTAGTCCTAGACTAGAATACAGAAAAGAAAAAAAAAATATATATATACATGTAAGTACATTTATCTCCATTACCATCAGCATAAGTACTTATCTATGAAGTATATCTTTAAGGCTAGAAGTCGTTGGAAAGGGTCAAATTACATTAACAGTATCTTCATCGGGGGGATGAACCTTAATGTCTTTTGCGTTCCGAGTGCCAGCAGGTCTATTATTTTCATCTACCAATTGATACGACCAAGGGGAAACTATTTTGGATATTTTATAAGGACCGACAAATTTCTGAGCCAACTTAGCACTAAAGTGTTTAGCTTTATCCGACTGAATATGATTGCGTCTCCAAACCTTTTGCCCTTCCGTAAATTTGTCACTTCTGCGCCTCAAGTTATACGGGATTCTTGCCTTGTTATAGGCTGACTGTAGACGTTTTTTAACATCTTGAAAAAGTTTAACAAGTGCTGCACTTTGTTCAGTTAGATCAAACTGATTCAATGGTAGATCGTCAACCTCTAAGTTGTTGAGAATTATTTCTCTCCCGAAATTAATTAGATTAGGTGTTACACCTGTAACTTCGTGTTTAGCGGATCTAATTGCACACAAAATTTTTGGTAGGAGTGTATCCCAATTTCGCTGGTCTTCGGAAACATAGGCACTCAACATAGTTTTTATCACTCGGTGACTTCTCTCCACTGGATTAGCTTGTGGATGATAGAGAGCAGTGAACTTAATCTGAACTTTATATTTGTCCATAGTTTGTCGGAAGAAATGACTTACAAACTGAACTCCATTATCCACAATAATAGTCCTTGGTGCTCCATACATTAGTATGACCTGATCTTCTAAGATCTTGACAACGTTTGCCGCCGTGGCTGAGCGTATAGGAAAAGCTAACAAAAATTTACTAAAACAATCCATTACCGTTAGAATGAAATTAAACCCAGTCGTGGTTCTAGGTAACGGGCCTACCAGATCTGCGCTGACTAATTGCCATGGCCTGGAAGCTGTGACTTGCGAGGAAAGCATCTGTCCAACTGGGGGTTTCTGTTCAGGTTTGATTTTCTGACAAGTGATACATCTTCGAATGTACCTACCAACATCAGTTTTTAGTTTGGGCCAGTAGTACTTTTGGACAATTCTAGCCACAGTCTTAGCCACACCCAAGTGACCAGCAGTAGGAGGATCGTGGTAATTGCGTATGATCTCCGCTCTCTTATTTTTAGGAACAACTAACACCCATTCGGAATACGATAAATCTGGATAATTTGAGTGACAATTTCTAAAAAGCTCACCGTTTTGAACCATCCACAGAGGATATTTAACTGGATCTGCCTGAACTTTATGAAACATTTCGGAATACCATTTGTCCAAAGACGAGGAAGGAGTTACCGGGGGGGTGTCCACAACATCTATACAAGGCACAGCCCGGGATAATGCGTCAGGCACTAAATGGTCTTTTCCTTTCCTATGAACCACCTCAAAGTCATAAGCTTGTAGACGTAACGCCCATCTTGCTATGCGGCCCACAGGGTCTTTAATATTAAATAGCCATTTTAGGCTATAATGGTCTGAAATAACGACAAACTTAGAGCCTTCTAAATACGGTCGTAGTTTTTCGATAGCAAAAATGACGGCAAGACACTCCTTCTCCGTAGTTGAGTATTTGCGTTCTGTCTTCGTGAGAGATCTGCTTAAATAACAAATTACTCTATCTCCACCTGGAAAGTTCTGAGAAAGGGTTGCCCCGAGACCGAAGTCACTCGCATCAGTTTCCACAATAAAAGGAAGAGAGAAATCTGGACATGCGAGAATTGGAGCCTTAACCAAAACTTGTTTTACCTTATTCAACGCTTCTTCACAAGCTAAATCCCATACAAAAGTTTTATTCTTTTGTGTGAGACGAGTTAATGGAGCCATTAGTTCTGAAAAATTTGGTATGAAGCGCCGATACCAGGATGCCATGCCAACAATTCGCCTGACCTCTTTCACCGTTCCAGGAGTTGGAATTTTTAAAATAGCTTCCACCTTTTCAGGATCAACTAAGAGCCCGTGTTCATTTACAAGATACCCTAGATAACGCAATTCTGATCTACAAAAAATACACTTTTCCCTATTTAAAGTTAGCCCAGCAGCCTTAATGCGCTGAAGAACAGTCTCCAGCACGTCCATATGCTTCTCCCAGGTTGGAGTACATATAATCACATCATCCAAGTATACAAAAGTAAATGGTTCTAAATCAACCCCTATAACCTGGTCGATCAACCGCTGCCACGTGGCAGGTGCCGAATGCAGGCCAAATGGCATTCTTTTAAATTGGAATAATCCTCTATTTGGGACAGTGAAGGCGGTAAGGGGACGAGATTCATATGCCATGGGGATTTGCCAGTAAGCGGACTTTATGTCCAGGGTACTCAAGTATCGCGCGTCTCGTAATTTGTCCAATATTGAGCTGACAAAGGGGATTGGATAGGCGTCCGGAACACTGACTGCATTTAGTCTTTTGTAGTTGACACAAAAGCGCCACCTACCATCTGATTTCTTCACCATGACAATTGGAGAGCTCCATGGGCTTTTCGATGGCTCAATTATATCATTCTTTAGCATGTCTTCCAATTCTGCATTCACATCTTTTTGTAAAGCAGGAGAGATAGGGTAGTATCTCTGCTTGATGGGAGGGGAATTTGTATGGATAACATGTTCGACAAGATGTGTACCACCAAGTTTCCCGTCCATACCCTTAAAAGCCTGGTCCAATAAATTTTCCATAGTATTTCGTTGTTCAACTGTCAAAGACTCAACATCTCGGATACCAGCCGCATCAATACTATCGATATTATCGTCTTTCCTAAAACTCCATTGCCCAGTATACATATCCGGAATAATTTCCATAGTAACCCAAAAATCGATCCCAAGAATTAATTTGTGAGGTAGGGAAGGTATAACCAGAACATTAATTGCTGAAACCCTGTCTTCCAACTGAATAGGAAGTAAACAGGATCCTAAACTTACACAAGTTTGTCCTGTTGCCACGGTACATGTTACTCGACTTTCGGAATTCAGTGAGCACACTTTGCTTAATATGTGCCACCCTGGACCACCTAAAATTGTTCTAGAGGCTCCACTATCCAAGAGTCCAAGAAATTCTTTCCCTAAGATCCTTACTTTTAAATAGGGTCGTTGATCACCTCTTGCATGGGCTAATATGAAATTCAAGACGGCAAAGTCTTTAGAGTGGGTGGTCGGTATAACATTAGGAACATCCTCCATTCCACGACCTATTGTGGAGGGGTTCGAGCGTTTTTTGCACAACACGATGTACTCACTGTGTTTGGTTTTCCACAACGAAAACAAAATACCTTTCTAGGTTTACCACATTTCCTAAATTTGTGACCAGCTTCGCCACAATTAAAGCAACCAATACTTCTAGCTATTTCAAATATGGGTGTAGTGTTATCATTAGAACTAACTGAAAAGATGGGATTAGAGGGTTTACGATAAGCCAGTTCCGGTTCAACTAACTGTCGAGTAGTCACCGGTGGAGGACAAAACCGTTGAGTCCGGACCTCAGTTTCCTCTATCATCTTAGCAATCTGAATCAAATCATGTATGGAGTTGATAGAATGCGTAGTTAATTGTCTCTGGATGTAAGGCAAAAAATTTCTTTTTATAATTTGAATCCGAGCAGACTCCAATGGGAAAACAGACAGTTTCCGAAAAAGATTTTCCATCACCGATACAAAAATGATTACTTTTTCTTGTGCACCTTGGGTTCGGTGGCGTATCTCTTCCCATAACGCATTCTCATAATCATATGGTTGGAAGTCTACACGCAATTTTTGCATCAGTTCTTCCCAAGAAGAAAACTGACTCATTCTGAACCACAACAGCGCATCCTTTGTAAACAGTTCTGCAGCGGATCGCAATAAGCGTTCCTTTGAAACACCGCGAGACACTCGTAATTCCTCGATACGCTCCAGAAAACTCGTCACACTACCTACCCCATCAAATTTAACAGGCCATCTAGAAATATCTGAAAGTTCGCTTTGTGGGACTGCAGGTGATCGGTAATTAATAGGATTGTCACCAGCCAGTTGGTAATTTTGGGGTCTATTACCGCTTGAGTAAATAGATGGATTTGCTCGAAGTGAATTAAAGGAAGTTTGTCCCAGGGAAAAAGTATTTAGGGTCAGATTTTCAATATTAGACGAAATAGGTTCCCCGTATGCGGCATGAGAAAGTGTAGGCAAAGGAAATGATGATTGAGTGTAAACTGGCAATAATGAAGGAGTATAACTCGATCCAACACAAGTTGTCTGAATATGCCTCTCGTTTTGGTAAGAAGCAGCGCTAGTACACGTAGATATAATCGGAACCCTAGGAGGGTTTCCTCCTCCACCTAAATCATTAGTACTTTCAAAAAAATTTCGTAACGTCGAGACTCTAGATAAGCCACGATCAACAGATAAAACCGTATTTGTAGACGTAATGGGGTTAATAGATACCTGACCAGCATCTCCCACTTCCGATATCTCACTCCCATCATGAGAAGCAAATGAAACGATATGTTCGATCGTGTTATCTCGGTTTGACCTATGTAAAACTTTCGGAAGTAAAATATTTGGTTCGTCCAGTATAGACCGCTCAGCACTAACCGTATTCAAATTATTATAAATATGTTTAACTTTCGTTTCTAATTCTTTACAAACGCTTTTCAAATAAGAACATTTCTCTATCATGCCCGAGTCACATGATAATCTTTCTAATCGTAATGTTAAATGAATTAAACGCGAATAAATTCTTTTGAATTCGTTATGTTTATTGGCTTCATTAAAATTGTCAATATCTTCAGACAAATCACTTAATTTGCATTCACACGTTATCATCTCCGCGTTTGAATCTAAAGTTACTGAAGTTGGTGGCTCGCGTTCCCCTTCCCGTTCTAATCTAAGAGCTTCACTCAATAATGATCGCTTCTGAGCAACCGTTCCTTCTATGGGATAATTCCTAATCAGTAACTCATAGGTGACCTCATCACCCAACAGCCTCTTATATTCCATGGCAAAATTTTTCCAATTATGGATCCCAAAATTATTTAATCACTATATTCTAAGTTGTGTATTATAGAATTATTTAATATGTAGTATAGCAAAGGTAACCCCACGCTTGGGTATTAAAAAAAAAGAAAAAAAAATAAATAAGAACCTACCTAACTTAAAAATTGGTACAGCGAAAGTACCTAACCCAAAACCAAAAAAATTAAAAAATATATCTATCTATGCTTATAAACTGCGCTTATGTAAACGCTATCTCGCTGCTATAAAAATAAAAACAGAATCCCAAAAACTAATTGTCATCTGACGTCATTAATCCTATCCCAATATTATTTCCGACCGTAACGCTAGGAAATGCCTAAATCGATTCACAATCGATTGTGTCTGTCAAATGATGTCAAATGGTACTGAATTGGAGACAACTGACATTGACTTGACAGTGTCAAAATTGTAGGTTAATAAACCAAATCATTGAAAACAACACAAAATATCTCAAAAATATTATGGAAATTATGGAAAACCACCTGAAGTTCCCCAAATCTTTGCAAAAAGTAAGAAGAAAAGTATTTAAAACACGTTGGGGCCAATTTGTTATATATTTCTTTCGTATATTTAAAGAAAATTCACGATTCTGGGTTCGAGTAGTACAATAATAAACAATGATTACTTTTCTTTTCTATATTTAACACAAATGAGTTAAAGTGGATTATATGTCAAAGATTTGGGGTTGAGGTAAGTCTTTTGTTGCTATATCATATAATTATTTTTACTAATGTGATTCTTTTTTTTTTTAGGTTAAAACAAACAAAATAGCCCTTTAGATACAGAGCTTTTAGCGGCACTTCTAGAAGATTTGCTTTACAAAGTGAGTGTAAATTACCGGAAAAATTAATGAAATTAAGTGTAAAAGGCAATTGATTATTTTAAATAAATTATATCTTTGAGTTTTAATTTTCAAACTTATGTCTAAGGCTTATCTGTAACTTCCAGGGATCTTCCGTATTTTTCCATTCAATATGTACACAATTTCCATCACCATTTGACAGTACAGAGTGGATTCAAGGATGGTTCTGCAGTTAAACATCCATACTACAGCAAGAGACAATTTACTTCCAATTATTATACTATGACTCTTGACATGAGTAGGTTTACTAGGTAGCCAGAGGTAGGTATACCTTGACACGGTTATACTATACCTATTTAAGTTGTAAATGAGCTAGTTAAAAAAACTAACAATAAAAGGCCTAAAATAATGATTTATTTTATGTAAAATGATGTAAGAATTATTATTTTAACTAATTTTATATCCAAACTATATTTTAAACCTACCTGAGGTGGTATGGGGCCAAATGTGGCTTCCAAAGAAGCGGTAATTAAATCGAAAAAGTTATATGGATTTTTCTATCCTCAAAAGTAGAGTCTTGTTTATATTTCCTAAACAAAATAATCTTCCAAATAAACTTTTTCTTTGTGAAAAATCCGCAAAAATGCGAGAGCAAGCTTCCTCTGAAAACGTGCTTTTCAAAAGAAAGCTTGAAAAAAAAACCTGTCAGTTTTTTTTTTCTTAATACCGAGTTTATCAGCTAATTCTAGTGTAATTTGATATATAAGGTTGGCCATATGATAATTTAAAATAATTAGATATCTAATTAATAAGTTCTGTGGTTCTTGATGAGAACCAGGAAGAAAAAGAAGACTAAAATTTGACCATTAACTACTCATATTTACAACTCGGTTTTAAAAATATGTCAATTTATGATTTATAATAAATTATTTTTAAGAAGAGAAGTAATTTTGTTTTTATTTCTATATGCCAAATATAAAATCTTTTAACCCATAACACACTGCTTCGACATTGACAGCCGTATCTGCTTGTTGTCCATCATAAGCAATCGCGGACCTATCGGGCCGATACCTTTCTCATGTTTAACTTATCATGTAAAATATTAATTGCCGTTCCGTATGATACGCCTACGGCCTCTGCTACTTCTCGCACTTTCGTTCGACGATCTGCCACAATCATGTCTTAGACCTTTTTAACGATTTCCTCGGTAACAACGTCTGCCGGGCGACCTGGTCGCTCCTCATCAAAAACAGATGTACAACCACGTTTAAATTCATTGAACCAATATCTTACGGTTATCATAGATGGTGAAGGGTCACAATACACACCATCCAACTTTTCCTTTATTTCATCGCATGTTTTTCCATCCAAAAATAAAAATCTGATGTGTCCAACACATGACTTTCCTATCTAGGTATTACAGGCTTTTTCCGGTTATTTTGTACAACCTATTGCAGCATCTCTATAAATGTTTAGAGGATAAACTAAATATATACATACATACATCTACCGCGAAACATTTTTCTATAGATATTCATTGAAAATTAAAATACTGAAAAATTTAAATTTGGCACTTTTCCTACAATTTTTCCATTACGGTCCATTTTAAAAAAATCATGTATAAACAAATATTATAGAGATCGATATCGCAAACAACTTTTATTTCAACAATTTTCATAAAAATCAGAATTTTGCACATTTTGTCAAATTTTTCGAATACGGACCATTTCAGGAAATTTTTACATAAAGCAAAAATTATAGATAATAATATTAGAAGTAACTTTTATTTGAACAATTTTTTTCTTCAAACATAAATAACAGATATATTCCATAAAATATAAAAACGGCCTCCCATAAAGTACCCCCCAGATGTTCCGACTTTGTCCAAAATCTAATCATTTCACGTCAGGCCGAAATAAAAGTTAAGTTAAAAATTTAATGTTTTTTCTTTATCCGTTTTTGAGTTTTCTTCAAAATTCGAAATTTACACATTTTCTCAAATATCTTGAATACGGTTCATTTTAGAGAAATTAGGTATAGGATAAAAATTATAGAGAATTATATTACAAACAACTTTTATTTAATTAATTTTTATACAAAATTATTTTTTTTTACAGTCAAATTTCTCGAATAAGGACGATTTTAGGAAAATGTTTTTATAGAACATAAATTATAGATAATAATATTATAAATAACTTTTATTTACAGAATTTTCTTCTTCAAACGTAAATAATAGATATATTCCATAAAATATAAAAATGTCCACCTATAAAGTACCCCCCCAGATGTTCCGACTCTGCCCAAAATCTAATCAGCTCATTAGACGTTGGAACAAAGCTTAAGTTTGAAATTTGGTGTTTTTCCGTGTATCGGTTCATGAGTTATGCGTTATACAGACACACACACACACACACACACACACACACAGACACACACACACACACACACACACAGACACACACACACACACACAGACATCATCGCGAAAATAGTCAAAACGGATTCAGGGGACCTCAAAACGTAAAAATCCGTCGAAAACTCGAGGTCGAAAAAAATCATGATTCCTATACTTTCCTTATATCTGTATACAGATAGGAAAGTAAAAAGCGAATTACGAATCGATATTGTTCTTTTTCCATTTTATCGATTAATGCGAAACACGTATGATACAAGTGGCTGCCAAATAAAAACCAACCTATGAATCAGTTTGAAATTTAGTATGGTGTCGTGTGACAGAAGACAGTACACGACAGTAGTGCCAACTTCCCTCAGCAACGCCACCTGCCTTCAAACACGGTTACTTATTAATCCACTCTCGTATACACAAAAATGGGTCTTACCATACAATTATCATAGCTGTCGCAGTTGGCACGTCACTGCTTCTATTCACCCTATATGAGACGCTACTGGGACTTATATGAGACGCTACTGGGACTTATATGAGAATAAGATCAGACTCTGACGAGAGTGCCTGTTTTGTTGACCCAGCCAATTTTTATATCAATCGAATAAGGTCAGTACGTAATGTAATGTTTACTTTAACTTATTTAATACATAGTAAAAATATAAAATGTAAATTTTATATATAGGGTATTATTTTGTTTAACGTGACACTGTATCATTGTATATGCCGTAACCTTATTTATATTATAGAAACTTCTTTTGCAAAGAACGCCTATAGAATGTGACGTTATATCCCCACTTTTACTACAATCCTCTTTTATTCTGACTATACAAAAAGATGGAACAAAAGACTTGCCACTTTTTTCAGTCAGCTAAGGGACTATAAATTTTTTGTTTATGCTTTCATTTGATTTTGTCAAATAAACTATGTAAGTCACATTGAGCCTTTAGTTTGAAATACATGGTAAAAATGTTAACCTTAAATCTCGGTGAACCTATAAAATGCTAATCAAGCTTAAATATTTCAGCAGATCGCTGATAATAATCTGTCTGATGTTTTCAGTAAATCCCGCTAATCCTGTGCGAACCGTAAAACCCTCTATAACTTCCAACTTCGTGAAATTGAATGCGTCTTGAAACATATACGTTTGTTCTATTCCGCTGTCCGTTTGTTCTGCCAGGGAACATCCCACTTCAAGAGACAAAGCCGCAGATAAATTAATTTGTAGAGGGTCAAATTATCTGTTATTGGTATTATTATTTTCATCTAAAAGCCATTATTATCGTTTTCCTGTAAATATCACAGTGAAATTTATATTTAATAATTAATAATGTAATATTGAATTCACGGCCAAGAAAAAAATGACAAATTTTTAGGTAATTACTAAAATTGTTACAAAAAAATAACAGAAAAAGCGGCAAGAATTTTAAATGCCACTATAATTTAAATTAGAGTTCTAGACCGCGTGTATAAAAATAAAAAAATATAGAAAAAAATTCCATCACCAGGAAAATGGATTTTCTTAATGTCCCTTCAATAGTACTTTTGCAGTAAATACAAAGTTTCTAAATATTTTTATGCCCTTTTAATAGTAATTTCGTACTTAGTGTAGATACAATAAATAAGAGAAATATGAACAATTTTATTAAAAAATATTTTCATGACAAACTAATTTAAAGAAAATACAGTAAGTTAAAATAGTACTTACGAAATGCTTCAAATTTAATATTGAGTAGAAAATTAAGACCAAAAATCAAATAAAATTTACATTCTGGTCTAAAAACAAAACTAAATGTTATAAATTGTTATAAAAAGTGCATAGAATATTTGAAATACATATTTGAAAATAATCAATGACAATGAAAATTAGAGCAACAATTTCTCTCAGGCACAAAACATAAATAAATATTGCATTTGAGGCAATAGACTTTGGTCTTCATAATACATCCACTTTGACGACATCTTTTCTGAATTTGGCTATATTCTGGTAATTGATCAGCCTTTTGCTTACGTTTTGTTTCTGATGGAATTGCACTGATGAATATCTTTCGTTTTCTGTGTCTCCATAATCATCTTCACTGTCGCCATCTGTTGAGAAAATATTTTCGTTTATGAGTCTTGTTCCGACCTCAAGTTTGTATTTACGCAGCTGTAATATCTTCTTTTTCCTATTTTTTTCTCTTTAAATGCTATCTTTCCATCATCCCGAATTTTATTTTCAATCGTGCTTCTTGGTTTCTTAAAAATTATTTTTCATTTTCCATCACACAATTCTTTGGAACCCTATTTCTCATAATTGTCCCAGTTCCATGAAATACTCGCTTTATCAATTCACTACAAAGTTTAATTGTGCTGAAATATCTGTCAAAATAGATGTGATGACCTGGAACTATGGAAGAAGTCAGTTGCAATACGGCAGCTTCACCAAGTCCAACTCCTGCTTGTCTTAACTCAGGGACAGTTGTTTTGCCTTCGTTAATAATCATATCTATTATAATTCCCCCAGGAGTGGCCAATACGAATATTTTCAACCCGACAGGATTGGGCTTGTTGGGAACATATTATCTTATGTCACATCTTCTACTAAATGGAGCTATCATTTCATCCATTCATAAATCTTTGAAACGCTCCTAGCCAAGGCAACATTTTCTAACTCTTTCAAATAATTTTGTCAGCATTTTTTCCTTTATCAGATATTTCTGGATCATATACCACTTTCAAAGAGGTTCTTATTTGATAAAAACGAGGCCGAGCCATTGCCTGTGATGTAAGAGGTACCTAAAATGTTTCACACCAATACATATCGAATTGAGGGTATTATAAACAAGCCATGCCCATGGTAATACCCTTTAAGTTCTTTAAGTGTGAAAGATAACGATTTGCCTATTTTTAGAACTGAAGTTCTATTCGTGCACGCAACAATTTCTGTGAGGATATCGTTATCTAGATATTGTATCAAAAAATCCTCAATGTTCATCAAATATTGGCAAATATGCAGGTTTTACAAAAACAATTTTTTATGTCTTAAATATTCCTTGCCATTCATCGTTAATAATTGTATCACTGCGTACGTTATTTTCAATCACCTTTCCACGAACTATACCTCGTGCGCCTCTTCCTCTTCCAAAACCTCTGGAACGACGGATTTAGTTGGATCGTGAAAGAAAGGATGATGATGTAGAAGGACAAGAAACGTTCTGCTCAGAGTGGTCGCTTTCAATATCAAAAGAAAGAGATGAAATGTTACTTCTGCGTCTCGGTATCATAAAGTGGATCACTGTCTGAGTCATCACCACTAAACTCACTGTCGCATGTTTCTAAACAGTTTAAAATTTGTTCATTCGTTAATTCTAAAACAAGAAAACATAGACTAGTTTATTACTTTTAAAAGTATTTTAAAAAATATTTGTTGTCTTATTGAATTTATACTATTACAAGTCTTTTGAAATAATTTTAAATCCAAAACAAACCAGTTGTATCTAAGATTTATTTGGATACACTTACCTTGTTTACGTGTATCACGAAAACATCTTGACTCTGACGCCATTTTTATAAGACTGATTTTATATTTAAATTATTTTAAAACTGCTTTAACTAGTAATAGTTTGACCACAACCGTCACTACAATAAAATATTTGGTATAGGTTTCATTCTTTTAGTCAACAACTTGTTTAAAACCTTATGTCCTTCTCGAAGTTCTTTGGCGGTCAGGAGGATAGGCCAGATGGATGGTAGGGAATACATAGGGGCTGGATGCACTGAATTTATACTATGGTTGTAGTGCCTGTTATAACTTACTTATCAGTCACATGGTGGCACAAGACTAAAAGCATAACAACTTTCAGAAAAATAGACAAGGTATAGAGACTGTCTATTTTTTACTATATAATACCTAAGAAAAGTTGCCTCTACATATATTAAGCTATTTTCTGAAATTTCAATTTAAAAAAAAATTTCTTCAGGGTTCTACCTCCCATCAACAATTTTCAAAAACAAAAAAAAAATTTAATTTTTTTTAACTTTTAATACAAACTGAATGTTGCCTTTACTTATAGTAAAATATTACCTAAAATTTCAGTTAAAAATAAATATGTTTCAGGCTTCTACCTTTCATCAAATTGCAAATTAAATATGTACATAAAATTCTAGTAAAATACATAAACCAAATGCACCTATTCACAAGTGCCTGGCATCAAACGTTTACATTAATAAACAAATCCAGAAAATCTCAAATATTATGTCACGAAACTCTTCAAATTTGTTCAATCCAGTTAAGACCAGTTTATTGCACGGCGAATTGTGTAGCTCTATAACTCTAAGCTGAAGTAGGATCTTTGTTTTAAGTTGTGATGAGTTTGTCAGTGAAGAACACTAAGGGCAGTAGGGGAGCTACTAATTGTCCTATATTTGGTGCACCAGCGAATATACCCTCTATTGTTTCACCAACTGTGGAAAATATCATAAAGCGATATTTGCTTATTCAAAATGAACTTAAGGTTTTGAGCTCCGCTAAAGACCCTAGTTTTTTAGAAATTTCTCAATTTGATCTGGGAAAAAGCTTTAATTCCCACTATATCGAAAAATCGCATTATACAATTAATTCGAGATATCCTGGGTAAGTACTAAACCCTTATTAGATATCCTAAAACTAAACGAAATGACAATTATAAGTTAAAAGTTGAGAAATATAAAGACGATTCAAAGAAATTACTTGATATTGCTGCATGTAAATGTGCTTCTTTTGATACATGTGGCTATGTTAAAAAACGCAAAATACCAAATATAGAGCAAGAATTTATATTGGAAACATAGACGTTACTAAAATAAATAAATTAAAAGCCAAAGAAGAAAGAAAAATTAAGATCAAGGCGTATGCAAATCAGGTTTCTTTTAAGTTTGAAGTAGACAATGACAACATTGAAAACTTTGAGGGCGCTAGTATATCTTATTTATCTGAGTCTGAGATATCAGTATAGCTTGAGAATTTGACAGAAAAACAAGAAGCTGAGTTGGAGCTTCCATCAACATCAGGTTGCAGTACAAGCCAGCTCGTATTTCTGACCAATTTGGCATTTCGGACCGTTCTGCAGCAGCGCTTGCATCTGCTGTATTACAGGATTTGGGACTTACTTCAAAAGGAACATCGTCTTTAATTATTTACCGAACTAAGGTCCGAAGAGCTCATCAAAAACACTGTTTTAATTTAAAAAGCGATTTCCAAACATCCACTCCGGAGATTAGAGCATTATATTTCGGTTGAAGAAAGGATAAAACGATGTGCCAGGAAGAAATTAAAAACAAATTTCATCGCAAAATAATAATCAAAGAACATATTATATGATTGCTCGAAGAACCAGGTTCAAAATATATGGGTCACATTACACCAACAACAGGTACGGGGAAACATTTTGCCGTATCTATAGTTAATTTTCTACAAGAATTTGACAACAGTACAAATAAGGTTTTAGTAGTAGGCTGCGATGGTATAGTGGTTAATACAGGAAGGAAGAATGGAGTTTTTCGGCATTTAGAAACAAAACTAAAACGTTCTCTGCAGTGGGATATGTCTGCTACATATGAGTGAACTTCCTCTTCGTCATATTTATCAATATCTCGACGAAGAAACTTCAGGACCTCGTGTATACTCTGGAGATATAGGAAAAATGTTGGAGTCTTGCTAAAAATTGCCCGTTGTAAATTTTGTTCCTATTGTTAGCCCTTTACCAGAATTAGACGCTGCAGCTATTAGCAATCTTAGCACTGAACACAAGTAATTATATGAAATATGTCACTTAATTTCTAGGGGAAACTATTCATTAGATCTAGCAGCTCGTAATCCAGGTAAATTATCACATAAATTATCAAAGGCAAACCGTATATTGCGTCTTTACATCGGAAGTAAATGTGCGTCTACAAATTTAAGAACAATCGCTGAATTTGTGGTAAAAGTTTATTGGCCAGTATGGTTTGACATTAAAAGAAAACCTTCGTGTTGTGATGGAGGAAGACACGTCTTCAGAATGATACAGTTATCATGCTACTTGAACACCGAATTGAAGGCAGTCATCAATCCTGTTATTAAACGAAATGCGTATTTTTGTCATCCGGAGAACCTTCTTCTAGCAATGCTTTTTGTTGGTCGTCCCATCCTGCTATAAGACAACTTGACTTACGAAGAATATTGAAGTCGCGCACAAAAATATCTACAGACGCAAGGGAATTTGTTATTCCTAAATTAGATTTCGATGCCAGTGAAAATTATGAGTTTATTGATTGGCAAAATTGCTCAGTTAAGTACTGCAACTGATGGAGATAGAGAATTTATAAACGAGAACTTCTTTTTATTCTTTCTCTGCCATACACAGGCAGTAGAGAGGCGCGTGAAGGTTGTAAGAGAAGCTTCTAATTCTGTTGTCGGCCATTACTGTACAGATGGATTTATTCGTGCAAAAAAAATTACCAGGTGAAATCTTAACCATCAATACAAAATATGTGACAAAAACACTAAAAAACAAGATTATTGCGTTATATAATCACAATTAAAACACCAGTGTTAAATTTAAAATAGCAGAAAATCTTTTTTCAATGTAGGAATGAATTTAGCTACCCAAATACGCCAGGTTCAAAATCTATATTCTTGAATCCTTCAAATGAAAATGAAATATTAGTAATAATGAAAAAATTAAAAAGCACCAGGAATCTACTATGTATAAAAGTCATTGAAATAAACTTTTTTTTCGAATAACTTTTTTCAAAACATTCAAAAACAAGAAAGTCACATAATAAAAAATTCAAAATCCGGGACTAGACTTTATCTGAAATAGTGAATTTAAATTATTCAGTATGGTAAAATATGACAAAAATGAACTGAGGATATGTTATTTATATTATTTATGTCTTCAAAGTGCAGCTGCTGTATTGGTGTTGTACAACGCTTTCCCTTTCACTAATATAGCTCAACGGGCTAGGGATACGGGTAATAACTTTAAATACATTATTTAAGTTAGACAGGACCGTATTGGATATATTATGGAACGAATTAATGTAAGTTTCTTATTTTTGAGTTGTTTTTGAAAAAGTTAATTGAAAAGATGTTTATTTTAATGACTTCTACACACCGTTTAGTTAAATATCAACTCAGGAAATCAGGATTCACACTGTATTATGTGATGTGATTATTTGTAATTTCACTTAAGTATTCTAAGTTTACGGATTTCTAATAAAAATGCTGTTTTTGGACCCCCAAACGACGTCTCTGGTTAATATAAGGGAGCCTCTATGTAAATTAATGTAGATTGTGTATTTGTTACCAGTCATGAAAGGTTTTAATTGAATTATATGTCGAAAGTAAGCAGGGACGCTTAAAATGCATAGATGAAGTTAAACGTATTTTACATTAGCAGGGATTACGTATAACGCAGCTGGTGTAAACGAGTGCGAACAGAGATTGAAAAACTTGTTGAAAATAATTGAGAAATTTCCATAGAACAAGGAAGATCTTAATTTGCATTTTTTTTTTACTTTGAGAACGCCGCTTTTTTGCGGACATTTAGTTTGTGAATTACAGAAATGTTCTATATTTATGGAAAAAAGGACTATGTGCTAATCCTGGAAGAAAAACTTGTGACAAGTTAGTTGAAGTTATTGCAACTTACGAAGGTAGCGCTGTGAAAAAATAATTAAATATTATCCCAATTCGTTTTTTTAAATCTGGTGGGTGTTTTTATTTTTAATACTATATTGTATATATATTTCATGAGAATATATTAGCATTAACTATAGTAACCAATATCACAGATCATTTCACAACCCATAATAATTTGAATGGCTTCTTATTGGAATTATACATAATTTTATAAAAAAAAAAAAAATTAACTTGTTTATAGCTAAATAAAGCACATAACATACTGTTGTATTTATTTCTAAATAAGTCTTGCATGTTCTAATTGATAAATTATTTAATTTTATCTATATAAAATACAAATTAGGTAAGTATGACCAAATTCGAAAAGGTTTGTTAAATGCTGAAATTTTGTGGCAATTTTTTTTTGAATTGATCCTATATATAGTTTTAAGCGCAAAATAAAACACAGTTAACAGATTTTTTATTGTTGTAATAATATTAAGGGAGATTTGGGAATGTACATGGTATTACCTCATCCTTTAATTTCAAATTTCCCCTTTTTATTTTGCTAACAGTACCATCAGTAAAAATGGTCTCATAATATTTGATAATATCTTCTAAGAAGTATATACCAGCATCATTTCTAGAAAGTGCTCTATCGGCACTAGGAACGATATATATGCTGCCTCTGTTTAGTATCCCATAAAAAATATTTACAATGAAACAATTGGGGTTCAACAAAAAATAACAGTAGCAACTCTTCATCTAACATTAAAACTCTATAAAAAATATGTTTTTTACTAGTAATTTAAATTTAATGTATAATTGTTGTTGTTTGTATGTCAAGATCTATGACTGTAAAATTTTATATTATAGTAACTTGTAATAAAATAAACTACACTCCGTAAGATACATATTGTGACTAGTTTACAATAAATATTATATTTAGACATAAATACATTATTTTACTTATATTAGAAGCTTTAAAAAGACATTGAATTGATTTGTCCTTGTGTTTTTTTTAGTCTTACATTTGATTTGTATTTTGTTTTACAATCTGGAACGACTTAAATCTTGTTTTGATGTTTTTTGTCATTCATGTTACTTGTACTCAGGTACTTTTTTTCACATTATTTTAAATAATCGCTTTATTTTATATTGACTTACATAGAAAATTGACACCGCTATGATTCGACATGCCAACTATAGTTAATTTCGCAAACTTTATAAAAAGGAAGACGGGAATTTGAAATTAGATCATTGCCGATTCGCCTCCTTCTCTCTAGTCTTTATAGTGTCTTACTGTCCATTTCTTTGATCTGACATAGGATCTGTATGGAATTCAGCTTGTTGACGCCATCCATGTTACTGTTTTGTCATCCTATTACTTCAGGCCTGAAAATCTGCACATACTCTTTTCTTTTTCTGTCCCAACTTTTATCTATGGCCGGCTCTTCAATCCCGAAGAAGTTAGATGCTGTCAGTACTGCACTGTTGTTATACCATTTTTTGATGACAATACTATCATTGTTAACTGAAGTAGCAGAACCACGTCAATTTTTTAATTTCTTTTTTTCTTGTTAACTTTAAATTGGCAAAATATTTAGCTCTTATGGTTCCTATAAGTACAGTATATACAGGGTGTTTCAAAAAGATTGGTCATAAATTATACCACATATTCTTGGGTCAAAAATAGGTCGATTAAACCGTACTTACCTATATACAAAAGTGCACCCAAAAATAGAATTTTTTCAACGTTGCTCTTAAACCGTTTGGCATTTTTTCATGAAATTTCATATTACGTGTTAGAATATCATGACTAATAATACCGAGGAAGAAGCAATATTTTTTCTTGATTTTTATAGGTTTTTGGAGGGGGTTACCGCTCATTATTCCACTCAACTTTTTTGTAGTATAAAATTTAATTACAAATGAAACGCCACTGGAATGCAACATTCATTTAGAAACTTTTTTATCTCTTAGTATTTGTTTGTAAATAGTTTAGTTTAGACGATACAGCCATTTGAAATGACAACTTAAAAATATTCAATGGAAATTATACGTATGAAAAATATCAAAATCAAATTTATTTTTAAATTACAAACTAATGTCATCAAAATAAAAATATTTATGCACGACCGGGCGATAAAGTCTAGATTATAAATACGTTTAGCGGGCGTACAGTGTCACTTTACCGCCCGCGGACTAGTTTACCGCCCGCCGGGCGGTAAAGTAACTTTCTTTTTTTTTTTCTTTTAAAAATTCACATGTAGTTAGTAAAACAAACTTTATTATTAATATTTATTATCATGGAAATATTTGGTACAATTAACAAAATATGAGTTTAATAAAGAAATTCTAACTTTAAAAGCCCAAACATAAGATCCTCACACTTATAATTTTATACTAATAACACAATTTGAACAATTACTTATAGAAATGTTAGGATTTGCTACCATGCTCTGTTGTAAGTTGCTACGAACTTCTACTAACTCCGTATGATTTGGGTTACTGCTGGAAGGTGTATGCTCAAAAGAATCGGTATGTAAATTTGAAAATTCAGCTGTGCGACTAGTAGAAGTCATATCAGCATTGACAATTTTTTTGGCGATTTTCATTTTATTTGCCACAGAATCTTCAATATAACCTTCTGCCAGCATGTCGCTTTATGTTAAGGATATCCTCACCTGCATTAGCTAACAAAGTTGCTGAAGATCGTCTAAAACAATGGCCTGTGTAGTCTTTTGGAGTAGGCAATTTTAAATAAGTTGCTATTTTAAAAGGAATTTGACCAAATGTATTCTTTCCAACCACCTGACTGGAACATTTTCCATTACGATAATACACAAAAAAACGTCCGTGGTTGGTATTTGTCGTACGTAGTAAAGCATATTTTCGATATAAGTCGAGGGTCATGGATATCAGACAACTATATGTTTATTCTATTATATTGAACATCTATAAAAATAAAAATATATTACGAAATATAGAACACAACTACTCTACTCGGTTAAAAAATAAAAATTTCGTAGCTACTGATATAAGTAAAAAAACAATTGGACAAAGAAATATTCTATATCTATCTTCTAAGATATTTAATTACTTGCCTAATATGTATAAAATTTATATAACAACCATTAATTCATTAAATATGATTAAAAGCATCTCTAAAAAATTTGTGTTAAATTCAAACAGACAGGACTTTCTTGCTATTATTGACCAAAAAAATAATTAATATATTATAGATATAAAAAAAAAAAAAAAAAAAAAAAAAAAAAAAAAAAACATAAAATTAATATACAGTTGTTAAATTTACCTTTCCACTACTCACACGTTTTACCCTTTTTATAATTAGTTAATTACCTGCTTACTTACTCTCAACTTTTAGTTACATTTTTACAAGATTGTATAGTATTATTTTCTATATTTTTATAAAATCTAAAGAAATCATAATTATTAATAATTTTATTGCTCGTGCACGACCACATCGGTTTTAACGAGCTAAAATTAATTAATCTGTCTTTTGTTATGTTAGTTTAAACTACCTCTAACCTTATATTTATTCTTAATACTATCTTTGTGAAAAAAAAAATTGTAAATTGTAAATTAATCTGTATGTTATGAATAAATATTATTATTATTATTATTATAACTTGGTGATTCCTGCTCTTTGTCAATCACACTGAAAATGCGGTCAATTTTAGTTTTAGATGCTCGTATGGTTACCAATAAGGTTGTTCCTAAATCTTGAATATCGTCTATTGAAATATTAGCTAATTCCTCTCGACGACATGCTCCAAAAATATCAAAAATTAGTGCAACCTACAATAAATAATCATATTAACATAATAGTCTAAAATAAAAAAAAACAATTAACTTACTTTTATCATAAGATATAAATTATCTGGAGCATCTACTAAAAATAATTCTATTTCTTCCCTGGTTAGAATTTTTGATTTTTTTGGTTTATAACCGTCTGATTTCCGTTTTAAGAATGTTATCAATCTTGAATATCTAGCGATGTTTATATTATTGTGCAAATTTACAGTTGCTTTTAACATCGAATAATATGACCATAGAGACGACGGCTTACGGCATTTGGACTTTTCCAGAAAAAATGCAAGAAATACATTTTCTGTATAGTTACCGTCTATAACATTCTTCAATTTGCACCAGCTAACAAATTCATCGTAGATCTTATCGTATATTCTCTTAGATTTGGCGGGTAGTAAACTTAATTTTGCATCTTCTGCTGCTTTAAAAATTTCCGGTGGTATTCCGGAAACTATTTCATCGTCACTACTGTCCATTACATAAACAAAATATATAAAACTTCTTCGAAAATATACTAAGAAACTTGCAATACGTGAAGTCGACTGTAAATAAAAATGTCGTCTACCTATTCTTGTCCTATTGACTTGGTTGCTATGGTAACGCGTATAGGTATATAGATTATTGTTATTTTATCATCTTATTAGTTTCAATAAGACTTATTTTTATTTAACTATACAAATGATTTGGTAGATTGTTATACAGGGTGAGTTATAATAATATCGAGGTATAAAATTTATCCAACTTGAAACATTTATAATAACCTACTCACAAAAGGTGAAAAATAGAAAATAAAACACATTTATTAATAAACTATCATTAATACGGTCATTAATAAAATTTTGTATATTTATTAATAAATGACTACTAAAACGGTCGTGCATAAAATATTGTATGTATTTCGGGCGTAAACAGCGTTTATGGACCTTACGTGTTAATAGCCCTCGCCTGGCGGCTTGGGCTCTTACTTACACGTTGCGGTCCATAAACGCCTGTTTTACGCCCTTGATACATAAATAACTATTATTTAACAGGTATTTAAAATTACATTATTCTCCTGTATATACTTACTGCATAGTTTTAACAATGAAAATCGAATTTTGATATTTTTGCATACGTATAATTTACATTGAATATTTTTAAGATGTCATTTTAATTGGCTATATCGTCTAAACAAAACATTTTACAAACAAATACTAAGAGAGAAAAAAGTTTCCAAATAGATGTTGCATTCGATTTTTAATAAAATTTTATATTACAAAAAAGTTGAGTAGAGAAAAGGGCGGTGACACCCTACAAAAATAAAAAAAAATAGCCTCTACCTCGATTTTGTTAGTCATGGTATTCCAACATGTCATATAAAATTTCATGAAAAAATGTCGAACGGTTTAAGAGCAACGTTAAAAAAATTCATTTAAATTTTTATCTTATACTTTTTTGGGTGCACTTTTGTATATAGGTAAGTACGGTTTAATAGACCTATTTTTCACCCAAGAATACGTGGTATAATTTATGACCAATCTTTTTGAAACACCCTGTATAGACTTGGAGTTGAAATATTGGATCAAATTATAAGTAGTAAAGAAATTGTCAAAAATAGGCCGCGATTTTTCTCAGATACTCTTCCACTAAGTTGCATAACTACTGCAGCTGTCTATCCGTCTTTTACGCTAATAGGATTAGCGGGGGTTGTTGAACCTTGATAAATCTAAAAGTCATATATCAATCTATTATGGTCAAACAAAACGTAGATTTTGATACTTTATTATATACGTTTGGTTTTCAAATACTGTTTTATATTTATTTACTGTAAAAATATTTTTTGTACTTTTTCAATATGATCAATATGTGTGGCTTCCAAGGGCATCCATATTTGCGAAGCATACTCTAGATGGGGTCTTATTAAGGCATTATATAATTTTGTATTTCTGATTTAAAAACCCATAACTTTTATTGCTTTTTAGGTATGTGTAAGAAATGGTTATTGAACTTCAAATTAGACTGAAAGATAACTCCCAAATCCTTTACCTCATATTCACGATTTGGTTTGACATCACAGGTCTTGTGTCTAATGGAAAAAATTAAGAGGCCATGGATCCTTACAACTTAATATATGCCTATGTTTGTAAGTGTTATATAGATGAAAAAAAGTGTCTTTTATTTATAAATATAATAAGAACCTATTAAAAAGATTAAGACCAATGGGACATATTTAAACAAAATTCTGTAGGTACATACACATATTTGATATCAATAAAGAATATATTTTTTGGTGTGGCGACAGGTTTATTAATACACACATGACCATTTTCTGTTTTAAATTAATTTGCAAGGCCACTTTAGCCACTTTAGCCACTTTTGAATAACCTCTTACTGTTGAGGAAAATAATAAGACAATGTCTTCTTCCAATCCTTTGCTTTGATTGTTACTGTTACATCTGTACATTGTGTATCTTATTTTTTACTAATAACACTTACAAAGAATAAAATCTACAACATATACTTGCTTAAAATGTTATATATCACTACAAACGACTAAAAACCACTGCACCGTGCATCTGTCAAATGATATTTACTTCGCGCCAACTCTACTAACTCTACCTTAGAATATATGTAGTCAGGAAGGAGGAATCCTAAACGACCTTGGAATCGGGATGGTATCTAATTTTGACAGTGAACTAGACGAATATGGCGACAAGTGTTTTCGGTCTACCAGTGACGTACTGTCATAAAGGGGCGTAGAAAAGAAAATAATAAATTCTCATTTACATATTATCTAAATTTACCGATTTCTCTCATTTTAACGAATTGCTATTTTCTTGCGAGAAGTTGGCATTTTTTTTATTAACCTTCATTATGTGAATAAATTTTACTTTATAATTGCATGTTGGGAGGGATAAATATAGGAAAATATTTTTGGGATAATTTATAAAGGAACTTCATTTAAAAAATCAAAGCAATGTATTAAAAAAAATTGACCTTTTTAAATCTTTATCCACCATAACTCATGAACCGATAAAAAGAAAAACACCAAATTTTAAACTTAAACTTTATTCTAGCCTGTAGTAAACTGATTGGATTTTAGGCAGAGTCGGAACATTTGGGGGTATTTTTTTGGTGGTAATTTTTATATTTTATGGAATATATCCGTTATTTACGTTTGGAGAAGAAAATTCTTTAAATAAAAGTTACTTATAATATTATTATCTATAATTTTTGTTTTTTACAGAATTTTCCTTAAATGGTCCGTATTCAAGAAATTTGACAAAATGTAAAAAAATCATTTTTTATGAAAACTGTTCAAATAAAAGTTGTTTATAATATAATTCTCTATAATTATTATCCCATACATAATTTTTCTAAAATGGACCGTATTTGAGATATTTGAGAAAATGTGTAAATTTTGAATTTTGAAGAACTCAAAAACGGATAAAGGAAAAAACATTAAATTTTAAACTTAAGTATTATTTCGGCCTGAGGTGAAATGATTAGATTTTGGACGAAGGCGCAACATCTGGGGGGGTACTTTATGGGAGGCCGTTTTTATATTTTATGGAATATATATTATAGAAAAATGTGTCAAGTTAGATAAATGTGGAAAATGTATATATTAAGTTTATCCTCTAAACATTTATAGAGGTGCTGCAATAGGTTGTACAAAATAACCGGAAAAAGCCTATAATAACTAGATAAGAAAGTCATGTGTTGGACATTTTTGTAATACATGAAATTACTTAACATTACCTTTTATTATTTCTATAGGAAGAGGCTATCTTTTTGTAACTGTATAATAGAACAACATAAGTTTTATCAAAGGTTTGTAAGTTTTTATAATTAAACCATTCGAAAATTTTTATGAGATCTGTTTCTATTATTAATTTTAATCAACTCCAGTTCTCTGCATTTTACAGAATAACTGTGTCGTCTGAAAAACTTAAAAACAATATTTCCATCTGTATTTAAACGACAAATTATTTAAAATAAAATTAAACAAGATAGGACCTAAGACAGTATCTTGAGGCATGCGATATGCTACTTATTTCCTTATTTGAGATGTTATTAATTCTATTTGTGTTTGTTTTTGTAAATAATTTTGTAATAAATTATATAGGGTGCATCACGTTTAAACAATAAACGTCTATTATACGAAAAAACGGCACATGATATAGTTAGTAAAGAATTTACTTACTTATATACTTCAACCTGACCACTTTTATTGTTGGAACAGCTGTTGGTAGAAGTCTTATTCTTGGTTTTGAGGTTCGATCAAAACAATCTGCTTTAAAATGACGTGAACATAAAAAATTAAGATAATTTGGCTCAAAATTTGTTTGTTGCATGAACTCAAGCCATAACTTTGTTTTTTGAGAATCTTTAGGAAATCTGAAAATTGTCCACCTGGGATTAATTTATATAATTTGTAAATTTAGAATCTCTAAGAAATCTGAAAATTATTTACTTGCAATTAATTTATAAATCTAAATTGAACATTAATTTATTCATTTTAACAACCACATAAATATCTTAAAATTGCATAAAATAATAGTTTAAATAAAAGTATGTATACCCTATAAACCATGAGAGTACGTCTATAAGCATAGTTGATCGCAGACGCACTTGTTTTTTTACAAATTTAAAACATTAAACATTTTAAAAATCTTTAATGTGGTTGAAAATTGAGAGAACAAAATACTTGCTTATGAAATGTAGATTATTCCTCTCTACTTTTAGTTGTGCTGCTATATCCACAAGACGAATAACTGGCCATATTGTCTTGTTTGTCGTTTAACGCGGAAAATTTAAAACTAACAGTAATACTAAATAAATACTAAAACACTAAACACTTTTTAAAAATGTCTACAAAACACACGTTTGATAAAAGTTTAAATTAACACATAAAACATTTAAATTATTGACAAATTTTAATCACTAAAATTATAAACCAATTTTAGAAATCATTTATCATATGATGATGAGTCATACATAGTACAACATGGCTACCACTTCCGTCAGATCGATTAGATTAACGCGGACACGGAATGCTCCTTCCTGACCATATATGTTCTAAGAACTCTACGCATGACGTCAGAGCCGCCATGACACCATGCGCGATATCCTCCCTGTAGAATACCTATACTGGGTTTTGACTCTCAGCACCTATAACAGATAAAGACAAAAAATATTTTTCTGAATATTGTTCTCTCAGACAAAAAGATTTAAATCAAAAACGCTTATATATTTTTTGAGAATTAGAGAGAGGATTTTTATTTTTCCATGACCATCTAAATGTCTCACATTTTCATATAAACTTAATTAATAAAGAAATAATAAATTTTAATTCTTTCTTAAGAATAGATAAGTTAGGGCATTAACCACTGAAATTGTCAAGTGTCATTCGTCCGCCATGTTTCGACCAACCTATTAGCGCGTTCCATGGTCGGACTTTACGGCATAATTCAATTGTTTGGCAAATAAAAATTATTGTTCTTACATAAAAACGATTCGTTAGTGCAAGCAGCTTGTTTAAAAATATCGTGAGACTAAGGCGCATTATCGTGAGATCATGAGACTCAGTACCATATCGTGAGATCTCATGATAAATCGTAAGATCTGGGATTCCTGATTGAGCGTTGGTTGGTACCCGAGAAATGTAACGGCTCCATTGTAAAGAGGTCACATAAATTTGCTAGGGTATTTTACCATATAATGTCAACATTTTCACTATTTATTTCCTCTTTATATGGGAATTACCCCTTTATACCCCATACATTCTTATTTATTTTAAAATATCGGTAACTTTGCCGTGAGTGCTGTATGGAATTTAGAAAACTGATAATAGAAGATTACAATATTTCTTGTTTGATTCGAAATCAATTTTTTATTTTTCCGAGAGAATCTTTAATCTAGATTTACATGTTTTTGTTTCTTTTGTCACACTCGAATAAAATGTTTAAATAAACCATGAAATGGAAAGATTGAAAAACGTCAGGAATGGAGAATATTTTTTAAAAGGGAATAGAAAATAAGTCGTAAAGATAATTCGGGTCGCATATATGATTTGTGATACGGTGAACAACAAACACCCTTGTTTAATGTTTTACTTAGCTATGGATGTGAGATCATGTTTTACATTTTCTTTATACTGCGAGGGTTCAGTTTTTTATGTTTTATGGAACACTTTATATTTGGATTATTTCTCAAATAGGTCTAAAAGATTGTAACGATCGTTACATTCCACTCATCTGTTCAAGAGGCTCATCAACATGCGTCAGTGCAATAAGAGTTGGATGTGAACTAGATATTGAAAAAATCTAACAATTTAACAATCCAAGAAGAGACGGTAAAAAAATCGTGTCAGAATATAAAAATAATATATTATTTTGGATAAAGGTTTCAGAACAATCTGAAGTCTGATTAAATTCGATGAAAGGACAAAACAGATTGTGTTAAATATATACAGATTGTACGAAAGAAAACATAACAGAACTTAGACAACATTATAGACAAACGCTCCTCAATTTTTAATAAAAGGGGATATCTTTCTTTCATATTCTCAACTGTCATACGTCTATCCCCTTTGTCAGTTTGACTAATACATTTTAAATACGGAATGTATCAAGTATGATACATTATGGAAAAGGTAATTTTATGGAGACTAATCATTGCTTTACTTCTGATTAAGCGCCTAGCGGGATAAAAGTAAAGTGTAATACTTTATTCACAAGTTAATTTTATGAGCAATTTAATGTGTAACATAAATTCGTTAATTTAATTGACTGCAATTTAAATTTGTATTTCTCAACGTTAGAGCTCTGCATAATTCTACTGATATTTGTTACGATTGTGTTATCATGACTCTTCTACCCTCAGAGGAGAATCCGGGGCCGGCCTCTGGATTTTCTTCCTTGGAGCTCTTCTTCGATGAATTCTTCCAATATTTTCTATATGAATAAATTCAAAATAACAAAATGCGATAAAAAATAAATCAATATAGTCCAAACACTGATACTGTTAAAATAGATTGGAGTATTAGAAATGTATTTTACTTTTTGTTTTTGAAAATTTAGAGAGTCTTTTAGAATGGTTAGTTGTTCCAAATCAATACTGTTCAATTTAATACGTTTAAGGTAAATAGGATTTTTATTATTAGAGTTTTTAATATTAACTTTAGGAAGTTCTATTATTTTAAATTCACTTTTTGGCAGTTCATTGCAACGTAGAACTATTTTACCTATTCTAACGCAACACTTATTGATTAGTTATAACAAAAATGTTCCTTCCATGGAACATTGTCATTGTCTTGTCCGCAGATTCTTTGGGCCACCACTGTGTTCTGAGTTGAGATGATCATCCATTTATTTCGATGCATTTTCTAAATTTTTATGTCCACAATCTCGAGAGGGATGGTTTGGCAGTTGGTGTGGTTCTGGAAAACCTTAACAATGAAATTTCTTAAGTGGCGTCAACTTCTACTGGAGTTGGTACAGATTCGTGGCAGATAAACTCTTGGTAACTAATTTCTTAACATTCTGAATCAAATGACATGAAATTTTGCTCGTTTAAGATAAGGAATTTCGAATTTGAAATAATCATTTAGAAAAGGTTGAGGGAAAAGTTGATGTGAGTTGTAATTTTCTCTGCCCACAATTGAGATTTTTATGATAAAAATAAGTTTATTGTTTTTACTAGGGTTAGGTGGGGTAAGAGGGAACGGGTTTTTATTGAGATGACTTAAACATATATTTGTTAAAACAATAAACCATTTAAATTTGATGTCTGTATTGCTTTAAGGACATACTATACAACCCCGTACCTTAAGTTAAGTACTTTTTTGTAGCATAAACAAATATTTTTTTAATAAATTGTGTTCCCACTTTCCCGGATGTTATGATTATTAAGTCTAGTAGTAGTCTAAGTTAAACATTCAACGACTGATGACATATTTGACATAAGTCAACAGTCATGTCAAGTAGCTTTGGCGGCACAAGAGCGCCTGTCCTTGCTTGTATATTAAAAGCTGTTTTGTTCAGTGTTCCAATAAAGATAGTTTAGGGGCGTGCGATCCATGGAAGCGGGGGAAGCACCGCTTCCCTACACTTTGAGATTTAAGAAATAGATATTTTTCAGTTTAAAATGCGTAGAAGTGAATATTAAATTAGGTACCATATTTTCTCTGAAACATTACGTAAACTTCGTAAATGTACTAACATTTCATTGGTAATGTGTAAACGCACGCACCACTCATGACGAAATTAATTGTGTAAACGTATACACCCCATACTTCGAGTCCGTCGGCGGAAGCGCGTCTTGAAAGAGCCGGTTCATCTTCCAATAGGATCGGCTTCGTGTTATTAACCCTGCTTTGCCGCGAGTCGCGACAGTAGTCAGTCCGTTTGGAAACGAGATATACGGTCGAGAGGCAGCGATTTTTACGTCGCCTTACGCATATTGCAATTCGCACCGTAAATCGACGTGTGAGGAAAATCATAGATTTCGGTTTGTTTTTCATAGTTGTTTTTCTTTTTGTAAAATGGAGGAACTATGCACTGTGCCTGTGAACAATAATAATGTGGTAAATTGTGTCTGTATTGTGTGCTTTTTGTTGAAAAAAGGATTT
Organism: Psylliodes chrysocephalus; assembly: GCA_927349885.1. Lineage (NCBI taxonomy): Eukaryota > Metazoa > Arthropoda > Insecta > Coleoptera > Chrysomelidae > Psylliodes > Psylliodes chrysocephalus. The sequence continues at coordinate 67,172,953 of OV651817.1, forward strand.
TCAAATAGAAATTTTGAAGAGAAAATGGACATTATTAATTCTAGTAGACTAAAGGGTGAATGGTTAACCGGCTGCAAAACTTTGAAGAAATTGTTTTGCTGGCCTTGCCTACTTTTTAATATAGCCGAAAAAACACATTGGAACTCAGTCGGTATTACAGACTTGAATAATTTTCACAAAAGTGTAAAACGACATATAAATATCAAATCTCATGTAAGTGCTACAATTAAAGAAAAAACATTCGGAACCTATCACATTGAACATAGTTTGGTTAATCATTTAAAAACAAGCAACAAAATTCACAATGAAAGGGTAAAAAAATAGGGACGTCTTACAACGATTAATAGATTTAACTTGTTTTCTGGGAAAGCATGAACTAAGTTTTAGGGGTCACAATGAAGCAAGTGGATCCGCCAATCGAGAAAATTACATGGACCTTCTAGCAAAATACGATGATACCCTCAAAAATCATTTTATTGATTCGACGACTTTCCGAGGTACCTCAAACAGAATCCAAAATGATTTATTTAAATGCACATCCGACGTTGTGATGGATCAAAGTAAAAGTGAAATTAAAAAAGCACCTTTCGGATCAATTGCGCTTGATGAAACCACAAATGTAGCAAATTTAAGTCAATTATCCATTGTTGTGCGATATATATTGGATGGCATTCCTCAAGAGCGATTCTTAGGATTTTTGGACATCACTAGCGAAAGAAATGTAAATACATTGTTTAAAATTGTTTGTGAAATTATTTCAAGTTTAGAATGTGGTTCTAAGCTTGTTGCCCAGAGCTACGATGGTGCTGCGTAATGGCCATTTAGAAGGCCTTCAAGCTAAAGTAAAAGAGAAGTTTAACCATGCAATTTTGGTTCACTGTATAGCACATAGACTTTTGGTTTTATCGCGAAGCATGGATAATATTACAGATTGCAAAGTTTTCTTTTCGACGTTTAGTGCAAATAGTGTTTCAATACCGTGATTCTTTGATACACTTTTTTCAAGATGTTTGGGATAATAAAGAAATATGGGATGCTGAAACTGTTACTGCCGCTAAAGGGTTTTTGCATTTGCTCAAAAAAACTTTAATTTCAATTTTTTGCTCAACATTTTTGCAGAGATTTTCCCTTTTACTGACATTTTATTCGACATTTTACAGATAAAGTCAAATGACATTGGCTTTTGCATTAAACAAATTGATGATTTTAAAAATAAAATAAATAAGAAACGAGATCACTTTTGGAATAAGACTAAAAACGTTGGCTTAGAACGTGAAAGAAAGAGAATTAAAATTGATAATGTCGGCGACAGAGAGACCTCCTATCGTCGATTATACGCCGACATTTTTGATAATATTTTACAACAAATAAACTCTCGATTTCAAAACTTTAACGAATTAAAATTTATTGAATTGTGCAATTTTAATATTAGTAACTACGATTCATCAAAATTTTCATCGAAAGCTTTAAATTCACTAAAATTAAATTATGGAAATTGTTTCGATATTCCATCATTAAAGTCCCAGTTAAGTATTGTTTATGAAACAACTAAAATTAGTGATAAAAAGACGCCCATCAATATGTTAAATTTTCTTATAACAACTGGTTTAAATAAGTCCCTTTGTGAAGTCGTCAAGTCGTGTGAATTAGTACTAACCATCCCAGCCACGAGTGCGTCAGTTGAGCGAAGTTTTTCAGCTTTAAAGCGCATTAAAAGTTTTATACGAAATTCAACAAGTGAAGACAGACTCTCTAATTTAGCCCTAATATCCATTGAAAAACAGCATGTTAAACAGTTATCTGAAAATCCAAAATTTTACGACGATGTTATAGACAAATTTGCAACCATTGAGGATAGGCGAATAGATATTAAGTATAAATAAATGTCAACTGCTGTGTCAACTGTGCGAAAAATGCGGAAAACAATAAAAAAAACTTTAGTTAAATGTTTTTTTTACGTTTAAATAACCCAAGGAAGCTTTTCAATAGTAAGTTTTTGTATAGCTTCTAGTACTAAACTAGGTAATAAGGTAATAGTAACACTTCAAAAATCTCAATCTCGAATATCCGTAGTACTGAGGAAAAAAAAAGCAAGATTTTGATAAAATGGTGAATGCGGGATTTAAGTGGCATTTAATGAGTTTCTTGGAAAACTTCAACAATGAAACTTCGCAGTTGGCGTCTTCTTCTACTGGAGTTGGTATTGATTCGTGGCAGATAAACTATTGGTAACTAATTTTTTGACATTCTGAATCAAATGACATGAAATTTTGCTCGTTTAGGATAAGGAATTTGAAATAATCATTTAGAAAAGGTTACTTTTGGGAGTAGGTAAAGGGAAAAGTAATAAGGATTTTTCATAGCATATTTAGTTTTTTGACAAATATCACATGAATTAATAAAATTTGTAACAGAATCTTTGATTCCTATCCAATAATAATTTTTGTTTAGTCGTTTAGTCTCAGAAATTTCTCTATGATTTGTCTTGCTTTCATAATGATATTTCATGAGTAAAATTTGGTCTTCTTTATCAGTTACGGTATTAACTAATTTAGTACATTTGATTAGATTTGGACCTATTTCTGAGAAATGTTTTAAATGTACTTCATTAAAACAAATCACTACGAGAGCCTATTAAAATCAAAAACTTTTTCATTGTTTTTCTCTAAATCCAAACTGTTCTGCGGGAATGATGTTTGCATCCTCGGTTTGCTCCTCGAAAGAAAGATACTTTAAAAATGTAACTTATCGCAGGTAGTAGGCTGATGGGTCGGACATTTTGCGAAAGGGCGGGGTCCTTATTTGGTTTTCGAAACAAGCACTTCGGCACTTTTCCGGAGCCATGAAGAGTATTGATTTCTTAAAACCCCGTTTACCTATGATTGCTGTTAAATGGACAATAGACCGTGCTTCGATGCTCTGTTCGAGATATGGTCACATCCAGGTGCTTTCTTTGCTGAAACAAAAGGTATTATATATAAATAAAAATTTCCTTGGTGTACTCGGTCATTAACTTTATTTTATATCGTTCACAGCACTACATATATTTCGGCAATCTCTGTTTCCATCTTCGGATGCAGTAAAAATTTAAAACCATTAAAAAACACATGGGGACGATTACAAAAAGTTTAAAATTTTTAAAATACCAGAAACTCCATCTTTTTGTTCTGTTTTTAAATTTTGACAGCACCCGAAGATGAAACAAAGGTTTCCGAAACATATGTATTGCTGTGATAATGATATAAAATAAAATTAATTACCGAATACACCAAGGAAATTTTTATTTATATAAAATTCTGCTACGGTCAGGAAATTATCCTTATTCAAAACGTATTATGTCACTCACCTTGTCCGAAGATGTTGGGGTGACGTTTCGTCCATCATCGTTATCATCAGGGTAGTAATTTTCCCACAGATCGTCTACTTCGTATGCAAAGTCCATGTCCTCATCGTCGTGTTCATTGTTTTGGCATTTCTTATCCAAGGAGGTGGCGAATACTTCAACTTTGTCTTAGGCGGTGTGGGCTAGTCATTGCGTTCCGTGCAGAAAAGGTACTTTTTGTTTGTCGCGTTATAGCATTTTCTGCAAAGTTCAGAGTCCTGATTTTTGTGCATCAAGAGTTCCTAGGTAGTTATTCTATTGTTCCTCGCTGTGTTATTTTAGTTCTTACAGTCTGAGTGCGAGGTTTAGTGCTCGAATTTTGTCTCTCGGATGTCTGGTTCTATTTACCCGTCTATGTCTCTAATAAGGTCTCTGATAAGGTCTTTGATGTCTTGATCGATGTTTTTAAATCTGCCAGGCCTAGTTACTTAGATTTCCCTCGAACTGGTTTTCAGCGCTTGCTGGATGATCGTTACTAGGTACTCTAGCGCTCAGTCCACTGCCTTCTCGTCTTTGAATATTGATTTATTTTTAATATTACCTCCTAAAATTTCTTTAAACTGCGTCCAGTTTATTTTCGACTCCTCTTTGGAAAGAGTTTTTTTTTGTATCCTTGTCTTATAGCCCACATTTTTTGATTTGTTAAAATTTAAAATATTTGAAAATCACCAATGAAAGAGGTTTAAAATATATAGCCACGTGTCAAAGTAACATTATTTGGTGAGCAGTTGGCGAACAAGAACTTGGGAGTGTCAGTATTTAAAAAGAATATAAACTGCTTATAACAATACAACAAAAAACTTCAATCTTTATCGATCCAGATTAGAAAAATAATTTAATTTTAGTTTTTACTTCGTAAGACATCGAAAAAACTTTTAAGAAACTTTTCATTAACTAATGAATTGCCTCAATTGAATTAAGGAAACAGTACTAGCTGCTAAACCAAGATGGCTGAATACTCGCACCGGTTAGCATATATGAATAATTTTGTATTGGAGCGAATCAATGTCGGTTTTTATAAATTAATTATAAAAGAGAGTAAAGTCTGGACGGTTTTGTTTCAGTGAAGTTGTGAGAGAAAAGTTAAACGGTGGCATAATTGAATTACCATTTTTTTGGAATTGTCTATGTAGTTGTGAAAGTAATACGTCTATATTGTGGAAAATTGTAGCACCGCATGGTATGTAAAACTGTATGCTATACAAATTTAAATAATTGATATACCTAGTGAACTTTAAAAATAGTTTGTATATTATGCATTAAATCGCATAATGGGACTATTAGATATTAAGAAATGTTGGATGGACTACGTCAAAGAAAAAACAGTAAAAATTGACCTTTTGATACAGACATTACTGGATGTGTGTGTATCTCACTATATTTTGCCATATTTTAAGGACTTGTATATTCCAAATCAATTAAGATATGCCCATGCGATTTTCACTAAATACCGGAAATAAACTTCTGCTTATAAAAAACAAAATGATGCCATAATATAGTAGTTATTATTTATTAAATTATACAAAATGAAATTGTCGATAGGCAAGTTAATCTGTAGGTTTCGGCTTTAAATAGGACCTACATAAAAAAATTAGTAAGACATCCCCCGCTGGCTGGCACGCGGTTACATATTTTTATTTGGCAGTATTTTCACACAATATTTGCGTTATATTTTATTACATATCTTTTGTTGGAATAGGCTGGTATCCAGAGTTGTACTCACAATGAATTATATAAATTTTTAGACAATTTTATTTATTTGATTTAACATGTATACGATTTATTTATTTTTTTTTTTAATGACCAACATACACAACTTTATCAGGTTTTTGTTGTTTAGATATATTATATTATATTTAATAATACCTACACCTAATAATAATAGAGCCGTAGAAATATTTATTATTATAAATATCTCGACAGAGAGAATCCAAATTGCAAAATTTTATAAGACAACCTTCCCTTAAATTATTGGTAGAATACGATATTAAAATATTGGAAAATCATTACCCCGTCTAGGTTACTATTACTGCAGTTATTAAAAATGGGTACTGGATTTGCGTATAAGTACGCCTAAACCAGTTTTTATAATGCGTTTTGGCGTGGTTCTCCCATTGAAAAAATATTCATTATATAATTATAATATAATAATAATTCACCCTCTTACGAGTGAATTTTAACCCCAAAAGGTGAGCTTGTGCGGGGAAAGGGACGGCTATTATTATTATTTGCCGTGACGCTCCGGGGTGACTTAAAGATGATTAAAGGTGAGGAAAACCCGGAAAACCTCACCCACCATCATCGAGACGGTAATGTATGGCAATTTTTTATATTCTGCATGTCATATCAACAGAAATTGAATTTCTATTAATACGGCACACATCAAATCCTATACTGAACCATGTAATTTAATTAAAAATCCACATGGTCTTGGCTGGGATTCGAAGCCCAGCAGTCTCTGACACATAAACTTTCTTATAAATGAATATAAGCGCGTTAGACCGCTACGTTAAAGTTCATAATATAATTTTCTTTAAATTAAACACCCTTACATTTTTGAACAGTTTGTTTCTTACACTTGTAGCGATCGGTCGTTCAGTGCGAGTGTTGGAAAAAGTGGTCAGCTTACAGATAAGTAAAATTTGTGTAATTTAAAACGGTGTAGATTAAATATATAGGCATTGTTAGTTGAATTTTAAAATTATTTAATTTTTGAAATGGGTGATAAGGAAAAAAATAATCCTAGTAATATTATTACATCTAATATTAATACTATTAAACCCAATTACGATCTTAATAATAAGTATCAACCCACGGACAATGGACCATATTTTGTAATGATAGAACATAAAGATGATAAAGTTGGTAGATTGTTTCCAATAAGAATAGGGCATTATCTCCTCGAAAAACAGGGACTTCGCGAAAACATTACAAACATCAAATCAGTAGGTGTTAACCGCGTAAAAGTTATTTGTAAAAATTATGAGACGGCAAATTCTCTTGTAAATCATAGCTCTCTAATAAAAAATTATTTAGTTAGTTATATACCTAAATACCTAAATACTATACCCATAAAAAGAATATTATTAAAATGATAGATACTATTTTTATAGAACATTACATATTAAAAGGAATAAAATCTAATATACAAGTAACAGAGGTCAAACGTAAAATCGTTGATAATAAAACAGGCACAAGCAGCTATGTTGATAGACAAATGGTGATTCTGACATTTTTAGGAAACAAAATTTAACCAGGTTTCATCTGTATAATATATTTTTCTGCCATCTCTTCGAGACTCTGCTATTGTTTTCAGATATTTTTTGCGCCATAAAATTTCTTCTTTTTCAATAAGGGTACTATTCCTCTTTCTCTTTAAATACATGAAGTTCATTTCACGCAAAGTACGTAATAAAGCACGTCTTGATATTTTTGGGAGATTTTCATTAGATTGAAGAGAGGAAACAATTTTCTTTACAGTTATTAATTCCTTTTTAATATAAAATACATGTACTGCATGACGAATGACTTGTTTGGTTATATCTTTCAATTTTATTTTTTTTTTCTCTTGGCTCAGCCTTCATAGTATTAATATCGTTTGTTTCATCCCTTGTTTATAAACGTAAAAGAGCCTTCCACTAATATTAGAGAGATCGAATTATACTTAACCTTTCTATTACAAACAATTCCGTTCTCTGCTTTATGAAATCCCTATCAGCTCGCCTATGACACTGCTTCAACGATAACATCCAAGCAAAATTCAAAGGCGTTGTTGCCAATAACGTCGCTTTAATATGCGACGACAGTGTGGATCTCGGACATTATCTACCGTTAGATAAAGATGCAAACTACACGTCGACAATGTTCTATTTTACCTCCAACTTTTAATCGCTTGGAAGACGTTTGAAGAGTTTAAAAATAGATCAGTCAAATTATTAAAATTATTTCAACAAAATGATACCTGTTCTGGAGGTAAATAATAAACAAATGAATTAGTTATTCAAAAATTTTATAACGATAGCGATTTGCTCAACTTTTTTGAAACTATCTGAACGTATAGTCTTTAAAGAGTGAGTAGAAGAAAAATGTTTTAGTAGAAGAAAAAGAAGGTTTTTGTAAATTTGTAAGAGAGTAAATAAATTTTGCAATACCCCACTAATTTATTTATTAATACTGAATATTTCTCCTTTTGTCGGTATTCAAAAAATCAACAACTATTAAAAATAACTTTTTTTGTACAGGGCAAACGTCTAATTTGATTTAGCTATAAAATTTCTTTACAACGTGAGTCACTATCTACAATTGTGGTATTCTTCTATAGTACTCACTTACCATTAACCTCGGTCACTGCGTGTTACACTATTCATAATGGTCAATAATTCTTTCAATGATTTAAATGATGTCATACGCGCCTTGCTCTGTAATACATTATTATCGAATCTGTCAATTATGTAGTCAATAAGGTATGCATCACAAAAATCTACATTATTTCCCAGCATGACTTTATCATAAAAATAGACAGAAAATGATTTACCCTTTCTCCATCGTCTAGCTTTAAAATTTTTCATAATGGTTACCTTATATGGTCTTGAAGAAAACATTCTATTTAGGGGAATCTCTGAGTAATACCAATGTAATACCTGTTTTACTAATTAATCAACATAAATCAGGTGCATAATTTCGTCAGGCACTCTATACACTTGTTAATACAAGCTGAAATATCTTGGCTAACTAGACCGGCAAATTCGGGCAATAATGCGGAAATCTCTTGATTCGCAAAATTTTGGAGATCGGTTTTTAGGATCGCTCCTCGGTATGGTTCTAGTTTCCTGTTCGTGCAACATAATACTTATAACAGTAGCTTGTATAAGTTCATCAACAGTAAATTGCGAACCGACAGCGGCGGCCATTGTTTCTTCTTTTTTGCGGTCAGACAAGATGCTAACATTAAAATAGTCAAAATTATACCTTAATTTCTGGCGACTTAATCCTTAAGCCTTTATTTCGAATCCTTAGTCCCTAATCCCACTTCTGAACTGTGGGGATGGCCTGCGGGTACCTTCTAATATTAAATAAAATATTGGTTTCTATTCAAAACTTGTAATTTCAAAATGACTTGACACCATAACATATCAAACTTATCTCCTCAAGAATCTCTTTTGGCTTGACATTGACAACTGAGAACTAAAATCACAGAGAATATTAACAAATAGAAAGCGGGCCATTCTTCTTTCTTAATAATCGTCTAACTGCTGATGTACAAGACCACCAAAAGTAAAAACAGAAGGACACACTTATTTGAAATTTCGCAGGGAATGCTCGGAGTATTACACTGATTAGCTTTTTGGGCTAGTGTATAGGCAATATAGATTTTTAATGTTTCGTAGTCTCTGATCCATATTAAGACCATATTGTTGATGAATACTTTGGTGAGTTATTGCATGGTCTGTCGAAGTTGAGTAATGCTTCGCTTGTCTGGTATCTGTATGGATAAGCATGTATGTACCTTCTAGTGATATTGTTTCTGGTAATTTATTTTGCAGCTATAAGAATCCACGTGAACTTAATTTGTACTACACTGACGCTACTGCTCACAACCTATTTTAAGGTTCTGGAGTACATTTAATACCCTTAAGTCTTGTTTTGTTTTAGAACCATCATTGTGGTTAAAATTAATTGACCTAAGATTAGAATCTCAACCTAATACCACTGCTTATTATAAATTGAATACAATATTACAAATAGTGGAAGCTTATCTCGTATAAGTATAGCTAGTTAAAAGTAACGGTAAACTGTATCTTTTGTAACACCTACAAATTTAATTAGATCTTACAATGAACCGCTCAACGTTTCTAGAAACACATTTTTTAAATTTCCTTCTTAATTATCTATAAAACGTATTATCTTTTTATTATTTGCGAGAAACAATTGCTTCATTAAGATGCCGAAGTGCTTATAAAGGTTTTCACGCTTTTCAGCAGTTTTGGCATTTTATTTTATTCTACGCTCTTCTACTACTACAGTTTTTACACTCAACGGCTTCCAACTAGAAATGTCCTTCGATACTTTAACATTTTATTTGAGTTTTTAATTTCGTTCTTGAAAAGGTTGGATTAAGCATATTGTAAAGAAATGTGTATAGTTATCGATTTCTTTTGGTGATTTAAAATGTAAAATATAAAAGTTTAAATAACAGGTATTTAACTTTTGGTATAGACCAATAAAATGTATGCTAAAAAAATGGTAGTTTTAAGCGAGATAAATTGTAAATTTGATAACGGTTTAGAAGAGTATAAAATAAATAGTAAAAAGTTTAACGAATTGCCTAACTGTAGGGATTATATTATGATTAATAAAATGTATGTACAATAAATAAACAACACATTCTAATGAAATTAAAAATTAAAAAAAAAAGATTGTTTCTATTGGGACTTGAACTCAAGTCGTGCTAACGACCTGTGCTATTAAGGCTTTTCCCAAATCAAAGATATATTAGCATTTTCTAGAAAGCCTTTTTAAGACACCGTCTGTATCTAGAACGTGTGAAGGGTGGGTTAACTCATGGAACTTAGGCCTCACTAGGCCCATTGTGCATCCTCTTGTGAGCCAGCCTACAGATTTATTGTAGTTGACAACGTCGCCAGGAAGTGTATTCTGATATCGGCCGGTGTTAGCCACTTGCCCAACACAAATCTTCTAATAAATGATAGCGTCGTAGAGGATATGCTAGATGGTGTCATCTGCTTGTTTGCACCTCTGCAGAGTGCGGATTCTGTCAGCCCCATGTTATGGAGATGCTTCCGTACTTAGAAATGATTATTCAGAATGCCTGTGATTAGACGCAGATTCTGTCTAGTCATAGTCAAGTATTTGCTTGCTGTAGTATTGTCAACTTAAAAGCTCCCTGGCAACTCTGAAGCTTCTTGTTTTATGTGATCGTTCCTTGAGTTTCACAAGGAAATATTCATTAATTAGGTTTGTCACGGCTCATGTTGTCAATCCAATAAAAAGGCTAAGTCCAAATTCGTGGTCTGTCCTTGGCGAGTAGTGCTTGTCTGCTATACATGTTCCTTCCAGTGATATTGTTCCTGGTGTTTTCTTTTGCTGCTATGAGAATCCCCTAAGCTCGGTTTAAACTACTCTGGTACAATTGCATACAGTCTATTTTATGTTAAAGTTTGAGGATGTGGGGTATATTCCACATCCTGAGCCTTGTTTTGTTTTAGAACCGCCGGTGTAGATGTGAATTGTACCTGCTATTTCCGGCTCTTTTAATTGTTCTGTTACTTTATATGGCTTATGGAAGATATATCTCGATGAGAGGGAGTGTCCACTGAAGCAGGGCAGGAAATATTCCATCAACATCTGAAGACTTAAACAATTCAAAAGTGTTCATTTCTGCTATATATGTGTTTGGGCAGAAGCAACGTCTTTTTTTGAGGTCCTTTTTTACCTTACTTGTGTCCCTTTTTAGAAAAGGTATGCTCCTAGAAAAGTGAGTTTTGAATAAGAGGCGTGATCTTTCCTCCTCACTCTTCGTCAAGATTTCACTTGGTTTTTTAGAGCTATCCAACCTGCATTCAATCTCCCTTTTGTCAGGGCCTTGTGCAGTCTTGCTGCCGCAGGTGTAGAATTAATATCCTCGCAAAATTTCTTGAAGCTGTTACGGTTAGCTTTCCTGATTTCTATGTTGTAGGTGGTGTCTCGCTGTATCTCTGCCAATCTCCTTTGTGCTTGGCCCTGTTTTATAGTTTCCGCACTTCGAATCTTAAGTTTGACAGACGACCACCATGGGGCAGCTTGGTTTATATGCCTCAAATATTGCTTTATTTAGTTTTTTGAGATCACTTTCCAGTGCTAGTGGGTATCCGGACCCTTGTTTAGCCTAGATACGTGAAAATTTTGTTTTAGAGTGGTGTTGTATTCATCCCAGTCTGTTTTTTTTAGGATTCCTCCTCAGGATCGTCTTAAGAATGTCGCTCTTTTACGTAAGCACAATTATCTTGTTATCAGATAGAGGTAGTTTATTCGATACTCTCCAGTTTGTAACTAAATCTTTAATGCTCGGCGTATTTTTTTTAGTTTGATGTCATTAAAATCAACTACTAAGGTTATGTATGAGCCGCGTGTTCTATGTAGGGTTTGTTACTGTCCCAGCGCCACTTTAGGAAAAGCACTGTTAATTAAAACCCAACCGTAAATGGTTGAGTGGGGAATCCTACCTATCCATCAGAATTATTATATAATTCATTAAATTTAATAATATCCTATCACTGGCGGGATTTGAATCTGATAACCTTCGTTCTCAAAGTCTCTAACCACTCAGCCAACCCACCCCAGTGTATTTATTGTGATATCTAATACCTCACTTTATACCCTTTGTAGTGTAACTGAAATAAAGAGAGACAACTAATCTCTATTTCTCTTACAAGAGTATCATATATAAAATGGCGGCGTGATCGACTATGAAGTGACTAGGACACTTCGAGTGACCGACTGAAAGATTCGTTATCTATTAGCTACTTACGTGTTATTGAGGGAATGGTAAAGGTTAAAAGAAAATATCTATTGATTTATATCTAATCTTTATTGAAAATATTATAGATGAAACCCCAAAGAAGTTAGAATAAATACAATAAAACCAATCAAACGTCAATTTGAATACAAATAACAAATTAAGTATATATAAATATATATATATATATATATATATATATATATATATATATATATATATATATATATATATATATATACAGGGTGGCTCACGCTTAACGGGACGGAGCTTTATGGGAAAACGACCAAAGATATAAAAAATTCGTTTGGGAGGAATACGTAGGTTACAGACGGCTACAATTTAAAATTTGTTAGATGTATACAGGATGTTCCACATAAGAGAAAATATACAAAGTTATATTATTTTTAATGGAACACCCTGTTTTTTATTTTAGAATTAAAAACTACATCAAAAATAATGTCAGTTAACTAAAGGTTCCCTATTACCATTATTATTAGTTTTCGATTTATTTGAATTTTTAAGGAAAAAAGTCTCCCAGAAATTAATTGTTTACTCTTGTTTGAATAATTTTTAATGAACTAATTGTTTTTTTCTTATGTGGGACATCCTGTATACATCTAACAAATTTTAAATTGTAGCCGTCTCTAACCTACGTATTCCTCCCAAGCGAATTTTTTATATCTTTGTTCGTTCTCCCATAAAGCTCCGTCCCGTTGAGCGTGAGCCACCCTGTATATATAAAACAAATTTAATTACTTGATGATTTAGTTAAACTCAGAAAAAAAATATGAAATAATATTCAATACATTATATAAAAAAATATCCTATACTGCAAGGCAAAAATAAAATAAATATTTTAAGAACAATAACTTATCAGATAACAAACATTGAGAATCACTAGTTTCAAACACACTCGATGCAAAACTGAAGAAGGGTTAGTAAGTAAAAGGTAATGGGGAAGCTATTCAGCTGGTGGGTACTATAAGTTGAATATTCTGGTGACAAAATAAGGTAAGTTACCGAGACACCTATCCCGATGTTGTCCCAGCCAGGGGCGAAAATGTTATTATCAATCAACAAGGCATTTTATACTTTTAACTTAGATCTGCCAATGCTGTGATTATCAAAATAAAACACATAATTATAGGAATACAATATTCCTTTTCCCTTGCAGAACTTTAAAAATGACTGGAAAATAATTTCAAGTTCAAATATTAATTATGGCAAATTTTCCTTAGTAAAACTACAAAATATCAATAAACTTCAAAAATATTTAAATTAAAATATTAAAAGTAGGTATGCTATTTTTCACTGATTTAAATAGTAAAATAAGTCATAAAATCAAATAAACTTGTTATTGGAATGCAAACAATTTTCTTATGATAAATCATAAAAATACCGGCAAGAAATAACATGATATTACTTATAACAGTGAAATTCAAATCTAAAATAGTGAACCATCAACAAGTTAAATAATATAAAAGTAATTGAAACATAATAATTGATTTAAAAAGGCACTCACATTTTATCACAAATAAAACCTTTTTTAAAAATCACCTGTACTTAATCATCGACATTCTGACTCTTCGATGTTGGATGACTCTCTGCTTCTGTTCCAGCGCATGCATGAATTTTGGTTCCTGGAATTTACTGCGGTCAAAAGCGATAGAATAGGTGGACGCTTTATATTGCCATTCAACGGGGACGGAATTAAATACGACCCCTTTCACCTTGTTACAAATTTTAGAGTATTCCCAATACTGTACATAATAAGGTTATTATTACAAATATATTCTAGAAGTTGCTTTCCTCTTTGATTGGTGTTGTTGCTTCCCCTTATGGTACTGTGAAAGTTGGCGTCGCATCCAAAAAGTAATAGCAATATTTTTTCTCTGACAGTACTCCACTAACCTCGATTCTTTCTCTGCGAAGTAAATAGATAGTATTACTATGTCTCGCCGCCTCATCCAAAATTAAAGGTATGCTAAAATTGGGACGGTATCTCGCGTCATAAATTCTAAAAGACAAGAATATTTAATATTATTTCCTACTTCATCATTACTATTGTAAATTACCTTTGCATCTTTACATGCAAGTCCTCTTACCTAGTTTCCGTAGGCCAACGATTGCTGGACCAGTATCATATCTAATAAAGTGAATGTCCTGAAAATCACAGCCGATGCTCCCTTGGCGTGATGGATATTCACTTGAGCGATCTTAATGCCCGGCATTATGTTCAATGAGGGTATCATTCCCACTGATCAGATTTGGAAGCTTTTCCTTAATAAACATCTTTCTTGTATTCATATAGTGCACGCGCAGCTAAGGAAGTAGAAGTCGACCGATGCAGAGCCCTGCATGCGCCGGCAAGGCTAGATACAAGAGGGAGTCGTTAGCTGCTACTTGTACCCCTGCTACCTTAGATTGGGGGGGTTTGTTAGCGGCGGTAACCTTTGCAAAATATTTTGAGTTTTAAACCATCTTACTCAAAATATTTTTACCATTAGCTTCATAAGATCCTGGTCGTTCTCCTATACAACACCTGAAGGCGTACCCAGTTGGTACTCTGCCGCTAGCACTTTTATAGTAACGTCATGTACTAGTTTTAATTAACATGCATAAGGTATTTGTTATCTGTAAAATTATATTTACTATTTATAAAAGGTACATTTAATCCTGTAAAAATCTTAATGGCAAGAAAATCCCAAATATTCCAACTTCTAAACCGGTTCTGTAAATGATTTGTATACTAATAGATACTTAAAATTGTTAAATTTTTGGGATTTTTAGTATACCGACACTTAATCTTAATCATATTGATTCAGTTACAGACCAAAACACTTCCTTTTTATAAATCGTATTATAAAAAAATACGTGACGTATTTGTCGATTTGGGGATTTTGTTCGATGAAATAATTAATGCTACAACTCGCTATCATTAGCTTGCCGAAAAAAAATGTATGCGAGACCAACCCACAGATATGGATTAGAGGAGATAGGAAATGCCATTTTTATTAGGCACTTAAAATATTAAATGCAGATATCTTTTAAAAATAAGAGACTCACGCGCTTGCGTATTGAAGTGTACAAGATAGGACTGATACATTTAAACACAATTCGAAAGTATTTAATTATACAATAGAACTAATAACCTTAAAAATGTGTAATATAATTTTTCCTAATTTTCTTTTATATGGATTTTAAGAGATTTTTAAAAATAAAAATCTTGTTTAAAACTTTATTTAAAATTAGGTAAAAACATAAAAATATAGGTAAAATGCATTTTCTTATGAAATGCATACAACGATCTATGGCCCTAATATATTTTATAGCAAATAAATCTGGAATCAGGAATCACGTGATTTAAACAGAACTTTCATATTGAAAAATATATATTTTGTGGGTAAATTATTACATGGGAATATCGACTGCTTAGATCTTAAGGGCATATCCTTTAGTAAATTTAAACCATTATCAAAAACGTCTAGTCAAATATTTTATTGAAAATGGAAAATAATTCCAAACTTAAACGTACAATAACTGAACACAAGAAATTCTCTAAGCCATGTGTTACCAAATAAAACAAGAAAACGTTTCCTTTTAAAAAACAATTACTCCTTTGGCTAATTCCGCAACAGACATCGAATTATGTAGAAAGAAAAACAAAAATAAAAATTTAATACAGCAACATTCAAACTGATCTTGCTTACTATGGAGAATGTTATTCTTGGACCGATTTTGTTCTTATTAGGACTCATCAGCAAGAACAAGACATTTTCTCTTCCGGCTACAAAAGGAATCTGCAAAGGCGGTAAATTCACCCGCTTACATGGATGGAGATTAAGAGATAATTCGAAATAACAAAGCTTTGATTTTGCCAAGAGCAGCTTAAGCTGCAATTGTATAATGTTTGGAAAACTATTGCAGTACCTCGGTTGGTAAACTGCTCTCTTGTTTCAAAAATAATTTATAGCTTGTAAAACACTATACTTTTTTTTATTATTTCCATTATTTCGTATTACTTAGAAGCAACAACTATTATTTTAATATTTAACAATTACTACTGACTTATGACATTATGATCACCACATAATCTTACCTTTAGTTTTGACCTTCGTGTCATTGCATTTTGGAACTTGGTCGATTTCATTTGAAGTAAGTTAAATATTATGAAGACTAGATATAAGGAGGCGAATCGGCATTGATCAAATTTCAAATTTCTGTCCTTTTTATAAAGTTCGCTAAATTGACTGTAATTGTCAGGTCGAACGTCACTCACGTTCATTTTCTATATAAATCAATGTAAAATAAAAATATTTTTTTAAAAAATTGGTGATAAGAATCAAAATAATTAGAAAAGAAGTAACTGAGTACAAGTAACATGAGTGACAAAAAATATTAAAGCAAGATTTACTTATATATATAAATCAAATGTAAAACTAAAGAAAACACAAGGAGAACTCAAATGAATGTCTTTTTAAAGTTTCTAATTTAAGTAACATAATAATAATAACTTTTCAAACATTAAATTCTTCATAACTTTGGTAAAAATTAAGATAATTAAAAAAACAAAAATGTGTTTTAAACTTAAGGGATGTGACTATTGATTTCCTGAAGGGGGCAAGAGAAATCCCAAAATTGAGCATATGGCGGAAGGGAAAATTGTACCGCGGGCCTAATTTCATTTTTTGCCTATAACGGCCAAACTATTTGAATTTTTTTAATGCCACTAACAGAGCTTACTCTGGAATATAAAATATTATGTGTATGTGAAATTCACCGACATTTGACAATAATTCGCCAAGATATAAAACAATTAAACACATTTTTTTCCCTAAAAAAACTAAATTTTTTTTCGAAAGTTTGAAGTAGCACAAAAATGCAAAAATGCACCCAATGGCTCAAAACTTTTTTTTTGAGTACTTTATTGTGTCTAGAATACGATTACATTACGGAAAATTATGCAAATAATTTTATCTATTTTTTTTGATCACTGTTCATTGAGTGACGACCAAAAACACGGTTTTTGAGAAAAGTTGCCTAAAATTGACGATTTTTAGTTTTTTGGTCTGAAAACTAAGCAAACCCAAATTTCATGTCATTTGAATGTGTATACAAAGCTTAAAGTGTGTATGTTTCTTCTAAGTTGTAGAATTCTCCCGACAAAAGTCCCATTACAAGCTCTCCGCGGGATCCAAAACTCGTGTTTACATTGCATTTCTGTAATTTGATTTTTTTTGCAATTTCCAGTTTTAAATTTCTTACATATCTAAATTTATTAGGCTTAAAATATATTAAATTGTTTTTTAACTGACTTGTTACAAGACGTTTATTGAGTTTTGTGCAAAATATAGAATTACCTCAAAATTAGCCGCACGTCGCATCAAGGATAGCCATGGTCTCGGCGTTCGCTTCTTGACAAGTTTAAACTTCAAACGGTCATATTACAAATTAAATCGCTTGATAGTGTTCATCGGCATAGATTTTTAATAATCGTGTTCAGCAAGCTCTGTGTACACGTGGTTTTTCGGACTTCTTCAGCAATTTATTGAGTAAGTACGTTCCTAAATTAAGAAAATTCTATCACAGTGCTATAATTTTTTTGTTTTCAGGTTGTAATGGCTGGCCTGTGTTTATAAAGTCATCAGACACTTGCAGAGGGCTAACTTACCCCAATTAGTTTTTCAAATATATTTTTTTGTTAGATGTTTTCGGAAAACCCGGAGAAAATCATATAGTAAGAAAATTAAAAAAAAAACTACGCCTTCCGGTTTCTTGCGAATTCCCGAAAAATTATGGCAGATTTCGCCGCGGGACTTATTTTATTTGAGAGCCAACAAAAAAATACGCAACTTTTCTCATGGGCACATATGTCTAACATTTATAATTTCACCACAAATTCATCGCAAATTTCACGTCCATGGTTCTGATCAAAGAAACGAAAAAGCAACTTTTTGGTAAAAGCACTTCTGGTGGCGAGAAATTCGCCATTAAAATTACCTGTGCAATGAATTTCCGAACTATTTTTACCTCCTCTTTCGATTGGTGCATTTATATTTACTATCGGAATAATGCTTTACCAGATAATAAGCATTTTTACCATGGAAAATTCCGGAAAACCTGATTTTTCCTAATTTAAAGAAAATTGACCAACAGCTACATCTTTTTTTCGCTTTTTTTCGGAAAAACCACATCAAAATACATAAGGACCACTTTGTTTCTTTCAATTACAAATTAATGTAAGCTCGAAGGGGCTTTTTTTCGTTATTTATTTGGACTATACAGATTTTTATTCAATAGAAACCCATAATTTTTCAATCAAACCTGCTGTGCATTTGACGTTATTCCTAGGTTCCTATATAATTGTTTTAGTTGTCAAAATCAGAACGTATTAAATTTTCGTAGATAGCTAAACTTCGATAATTATATTATCAAAATGTTATCAGCGATATAGAAGACTTACCATCGACTCCTCCAATAATATAGGAGAAAGCAGAAAAGGCAGTACAAAATATTTTACCCCAAAAATCTATGGTTATACCGATACCCGAGGTAATACCATTAATTAAAATTTTATAGATTTTTTTATAGATATACGAGTAATTACTGTTATTGTGTTCAGTACAAATATAAACATATTTATAGTTCTTGATTATTTATCGGGTGTAGAAAAAATAGCGTATGCAACTCTCATGTAATGGTTATTAATACACTCGCATAAACCATACGAAACTCGCCTTCGGCTCGTTTAGTATCCCAGTTATTGCTCGTGTATTAATAACCCTCATTACATGATCGTTGCATAATATCCTATTATTGTCCATAAGATCAAAATACATGAAATGGGACAAGTCAAAAGAAAAATATTACATAAATAATAAAAAAAATAGAAATACAATTGCATTAAAAATATAAATAAAATTAAACAATCAAAACGAGAAATCCAAATATTCTTTGACAGAATAAAAACAGTTATCCATCAATAGCTTCTCTACTTTACCTCTAAATATTTTCAAATTTTCTATTAATTTTACATTGTTCGGAAGTTTAATATATACCAGGATACCCTTGTATTGAGGGCATTTGTCGTAAAATGCAGAGTTATTAAATAATTATGATAAAAGTTATTAGTTCGAAAATGTTCTAGGTTTGATTTGACGTACATTAAAAGTTCTATAAATACAAAGAAGTGGCAAAATTCGGAATTCCTTAAATTTTTCTCTACATGGGTGTCTATAACTTAACGATGCTACATTTCTTATAGCTTTTTTTGAAGTCTAAAAACCCTCAGTACATGAGTAGATGATCCCCAAAAATTATGCCAAATCTGATAAGCGAATAACAACGTGCGTAATAATATGCTAACAAAACAGATTTATTAGTAATATTCCTAAGCCTAAAAAGTGCAAAGCATGCAGACGAAACTTAATGAATTGTTAATGTGAACTAAGAATTTTGTAGACTGAACTTGATAGATTGATTTACCACCTATTCTCATTAAATGCTGTCATAAATATCATTAACCCTGGGAGTAAAATAAAAAAACACAATTTTTTCATTTATAATGAGTAATGAGTAAATATATTACTGGCCAAAAAACACTTCTCTGTGGGACGCCAGCATTTATTGACTTGATACCATTAATACCATTTTTTATTTATCTTTGTACTTCTTTAGGAATAGTTAATATTTTCTCTATATCACTAACGTCCTTTTGGTTGTCCATTTCAATTATTTCTTCACCTTCTCCTGTGTCCGGGTGGAAGATGCGTTCTAAATAGTTGGCAAAAGCATCCACTTTTCGTTTTCAACTTTTTTCCCACATTCTATTTTTACTTTCCTATCTGTATACAGATATAAGGAAAGTATAGGAATCATGATTTTTTTCGACCTCGCGTGCGTGCGTGCGTGCGTGCGTGTGTGTGTGTGTGTGTGTGTGTGTGTGTGTGTGTGTGTGTGTGTGTGTGTGTGTGTGTGTGTGTGAGTGGGCGTGTGTGTGTGTGTGTATGTGTGTGTGTCTGTATCCACCATAACTCATGAACCGATACACAGAAAAACACCAAATTTTAAACTTAAGCTTTATTCCGTCGTACTTTATAGGTGGACATTTTTATATTTTATGGAATATATCTGTTATTTACGTTTGAAGAAGAAAATTCTGTATATAAAAGTTATTTATAATATTATTATCTATAATTTATGTTCTATAAAAATTTTTCCTAAAATCGTCCTTATTCGAGAAATTTGACTAACTGTAAAAAAAATAATTTTGTATAAAAATTAATTAAATAAAAGTTGTTTGTAATATAATTCTCTATAATTTTTATCCCATACCTAATTTTTATAAAATGAACCGTATTCGAGATATTTGAGAAAATGTGTAAATTTCGAATTTTGAAGAAAACTCAAAAACGGATAAAGAAAAAACATTAAATTTTTAACTTAAGTTTTATTTCGGCCTGATGTGAAACGATTAGATTTTGGACAAAGTCGGAACACCTGGGGGGTACTTTATGGGAGGCCGTTTTTATATTTTATGGAATATATCTGGTATTTATGTTTGAAGAAGAAAATTGTTTAAATAAAAGTTACTTCTAATATTACTATCTATAATTTTTGTTTTATGTCAAAATTTCCTGAAATGGTCCGTATTCGAGAAATTTGACAAAATGTGCAAAATTCTGATTTTTATGAAAATTGTTGAACTAAAAGTTGTTTGCGATATCGACCTCTATAATTTTTGTTCATATATGATTTTTCTAAAATGGACCGTAATGGAAAAATTGTAGGAAAAGTGTTAAATTTAAATTTTTCAGTATTTTCGTTTTCAATGAATATCTATAAAAAATGTTTCGAGGGAGATATATGTGGAAAATGTATATATTTAGTTTATCCTCTAAACATTTTTAGAGGTGCTGCAATAGGTTGTACAAAATAACCGGAAAAGCCTATAATAACTAGATAGGAAAGTAATGTGTTGGACACATCAGATTTTTTGTTCGTATTGGGAGTATGTGTTAAATTGGTTTGTTTTTTTGTTAACAGCTTTCCATAATGACATACTCATCTGCGAACACTCTCAGATATTTGTTGGTTGACTCATTTTTAATTTTTTCTTTTTCTCAGTAGACATTTTTTGCATTACAATCAGCACCTAATATAAGAAGAATTTTTATACAAAATTAAAAAAACTGTAAATTTGTCGCGTATGCCAGTTAGTGACAACTTAAAAGTATTTATGCCAAAAACGTCAAGGCGCTTGTGCTTTATCAAATTAATTAGAATGAACCACATACTTTGATTACTATAAGGTGCACGAGAGAGGTCCGACACGCCCAACATAGGGTGCGGCCATTTTGATGCCTTTACCACAGTTTATAGCTAACTGCGCAACTCGGATAATACAATATATGACAACCGCCTGTAATAAAACAGCAGTCTTCTGCGCATCCTGAATTTGTATCCCTAAGTGGATGTTATTCTGGAACTTTCAACTGATCCGAATGAGCTAACTGATTCTTTAGCAATAAACTGTGACTCCAAAAATATATTCAATGACACTGACAGCAGCAAGCAAAATATCAGGTGCGTTTTAATCATCCGCTTCTGCTTCCGGAATTGTCAGTTTAGTCGTTTTAACCTGTCAGATTAAAACAAAAAAACCGACAATTCCGAAGCAGGAGCGGATGATTAAAACGCACCTATTAAAAATATTGCGCCAAGATGTAGGCAACACGTAATAAGGCAACAAAATAGCGGAGTTTTCTATCTCCTTTTAAAGGGCACTCAGAAAGCTGCGCAGTGCGACCATTCTCCGTATAGTAAGAGAAAATCAAAGTATGTGGAATGAACGAAAAGGGCTCTTATCTGGATATATGTCAAATTGTTAATTATTCATTTTTAAATTTCAATGGTATTCATGCCATTAAAGGGGATGAAATTAAAACTTATAGAAATCTATAATCTACCCAGACAGGACAAAAATATTGCATGAATATTCAAGGCATATCTTAACTACATACTCCTATATTCCATGGATATGCCATATCCGCCATGGCATATGACAGGAAGATTGCAGGAATATTCAAGGTCACCATGAAACATATGCCCACAGTAAAAAGTTAACGTCCTGTTATTAAACTTAAAACATTTATATTATATTAGAAAACAGCACTAATACATTTTAATTAAAAAGCTATTTAATAAAAGTTAATTAGGAAAAAAATACAAATTTAGTTTTCTAAATTTTCATTGGTGTTTGAACAATATCATCTTTGTTAAGGTTTTTAATAATCTTGATATGTGATTTTCCTCCAAGTTTAGATACTCATAATTATGATTATCGACTTTTATTTTAAACTAATGAGAATGGATTTTTTTAGCAGATAATTGATATTATATGTGATTAAAAATAATTTTTTTAAAGATAATTCGACAGTTTTACAATCTAATATAGTACAGCCTAAATTGTTAAATTACTGCGTTTTTACCGTTTTTTGAATCCTCTTTGTTTAAACATTCATTTTATTAATTTTCCATAGTAAAAACTCCTAAAATTCTTCTAAATTCACTAAAATAGCAAATTTTGAAAAAATCAAGACGAATTGACATAAGTGACACTTCTGTCGAAACACGTGAGTCTCTTAAATTGAAAACATGGTAACCTACAGTGCTTATTTTAAAACATCGGGAAAAATAGCCTTTTCCTATCTCCTCTATCCATATGTGTGTATCAAACGTTTTTTTACACGTGTGTTTGTAGCCTGTGTTAGTAGTATCGCTTGTGCTTATATTTTGTTTTGGATCTTAGACTGCAGAATCCGGTTTCAACAGGTTACCGTACCGCCACATTACGGTTGAGATGTACACGAGTTTTTAAATAGAATTTTTCCACAATGGTGAATAGGAGGAAAAAGAACCGTAGAAAGGCCCGCTAGATTACCTGATCTGATTCCATTAAACTTATTTTTATAGAGTTATATAAATTTAAAGTCTATATTACCAGATCTCAAAATATCTGTGAGCTAAAAGACCAAATTTTCACTGTTCACTGCAGCAATCCATTTATTTATTTATTTGATGTAATCTTCATTTTTAAACTGAATAATTATAAAATTTACACTGTTTTTGCTCATTGTATTGTTTTTATCTTTTAAAAAAATTTAAATTTACACGTCTATTTGATACGCTAAATATCGTCCTAAAGTACATGAATTATCAGTATCTTACGCCTAGTATCGCTTTTGCTACCTCTACCAAGACTTCGGGCTAAAAAAACATATTTTATTAACTATTAAAAGAAACGTCCGTGTTCTTGATATTTAAACTTCCTCAATCTTCCTAAACATTATCACTTTGCAATAGCAGTATAAAGCAGTATAAAGCGGTATAAATCAAATATCTTCCCAATCTCGCAAGGCAAGCAAATTGTAAATTTACCCTGTAATGAGATCGGGAGACATGGAGGAGATATTTAGAAAAATAATTTAAAATGCACTTAGAAGTCCTAATGGACTCTCGGGGTATTTTTACGGACTATTAACAGTAGGAATCTGGGGTGGAGAAGTTAAATTAATCATAAAGTTGATCATTATTACTTGTGGAGGTCTCTCAAACCCAACAAATGAGAATTTGCTACAGAAACTCAACTGAACGTTCAATCATTCAGAGCAGTGGCGGTGTTTAAACGGTTGTTGATTTCTACTCGTATATTAAATATGTAAAATGTAGACAATGAGGTTGAATACTATGAAGATGACATGCCAAAAAAAAACGACACCCCTTCCCCCTCTCTTAGTGGTTATGTCATAGTTGTCAAAGAGCTGTCAGAACTTTGTTCAAATTTAAATATTTCGACGTTATTTCTATCTTAATAAGTGTTTTTTTTTTTTTGATTAATTTGTATAAAAATCATGACTGTGCCAAAATTAATTGTAAAAACTCTTCAGTGAAAGAGCGTAAGAACATATCTAATTTAAGTTTTCATAAGTAAGTATAAGGAGTGTACTTAGAATTTTTTTTAGAATGCTTAACTTTTTTTTATTATAGGTTTCCAAAAGACCCACAATATCTCAAAATTTGGTCTAAATTTGTGGGAAAAGACCAATTTGAGCCTAAACCGAATAGCATGTTGTGCTCTATTCACTTCAAGGAAGAATTTTTTGATAAGAGTGAGTTTAGGGTCAGATTGAAGAAGAATGCTGTTCCGACAATAAATGAATGTTTAGTTAGTATACACTTTATTTACAATAAAACTTAAATAACTAACTTAATAAAGAACATTGGCTTGACTAACTTTATAATAAAGACAAATAACTATATTAAAACTTAGATAACTATAATAAAACTTAAATAACTAACTTTATAATTAAACTTAAAAACCAACTATAATTAAACTTAAAAACCAACTTATAATTAAACTTAAAAACCAACTTATAATTACACTTAAATGACTAACTTTTTAAGTAACACATAAATTAGAATAAAATTTCAAGAATTTAAAAGCAGTTTTTATTAGATCATAATTTCCCATTATTATACCGTTTTGATAATGAATATACTGTATAATAATAAATACTGGTGATGTATTTTTATTATTTAATTAGATTTGTGGCCATCACTCACTGCTATATACCTCCTCATTCTTATTAAACCAGCAAATCAAACCAGTCAGATCGAATTACCTGTACCCCCTACTTCTTCTCTAAATAATCGATATGAAGAACCGCTGACGCCAAAGAAACAAAAAATATTATATACACTCTCCTCTGTCCGGGCAACAAGTGCAAAAAGAAAGCAAAAATTAAAATTGCTAAGACGACAACTTTCTCGAAAAGTGAAAACTTAAAAAATATATTAAATGATTTAAGTAAAAAACGTTTGATACAGGAAGATGAGTTAGATATAATGTCAAAACTTGGGGCCCCCATCGAGATATGTAGCAGGCAATTAAAAAAAAATCTAACCTACCATTGCCTAAGAAGTATTCAGAAGAGCTAAAAGTGTTTTCCTTAACTCTCCACTATTACTCACCTGCTGCTTATAATTATGTAAGAAGAACATTTGACACTTGCTTACCACATGTCCGTACAATCAGTCGATGGTATCAAAGTATAAAAGGTGAGCTTGGATTCACAAGTGAGGCTTTCAATGCCCTACAGATTAAATCAAATTCTTCCAATGAAAAAATAATTTGTGCACTTATTATGGATTAAATGGCCATTCGTACACATGAGGAGTTTGTTGGAAGCGAACGTAGAAGTTATGGTTGTGTAGATGTAGGAACGGGTGCAAATGAAACTACGCTTGCAAACAATGCTCTTGTTTTCTTGGTAAATTGTGTAAATGGAAGCTGGAAAATTCCAGTAGGATATTTTTTAATTTCAAGTATGACAGGTGAACAGAAAAAGGGGCTGGTATTACAATGCTTAAAGAAATGTTATGAAGTAGGTATTAGTGTTGTAAGTTTAACATTTGATGGTGCTTCTAATAATCTAACAATGGCCAAACTCTTGGGCTGTAATTTACATTATACAACTTTAAAAACTAGTTTCAAGCATCCATCAAATAATGAAGAAATTGTTATATTTTTAGATCCGCCACATATGCTAAAGTTAATTAGAAATACTTTAGCAGAAAAGTGTTCATTTGTAAATGAAGAAAATAAAATTGTTGAGTGGAAGTATTTCAAACAACTTCACGAATTACAGGAAAATGAATCTTTCCACTTAGCAAATAAGCTAAACTCGCAACATATAGCTTTTAAAAAACAAAAAATGAAAGTTCGTCTTGCAACCCAACTATTTAGCGAAAGCGTCGCAACTGCCTTAGATTTTTGTGCAAACGTTCTACATATTGAAGATTTTAAAAATGCTGGAGCGACAACTAATTTTATTAGAATAAATGAACATTCTGTTTGACATCCTGAATTCACGAAATCTTTTGCAATTCAATTATAAGAAACCTCTATCTGAAAATAATTACAATAATACATATATTTTTCTTGACACTGTCGATAAATATATTAGTTCTTTAAGAACACATGCTAATGGTTAACTTCTATTAGATACTGATATATCCACTGGCTTTCTAGGTTTAAAAATATGCATTGCAAGCCTAAAATTACTATACAATAATTTAATTGTAGAAAATAAATTTTTAAAATTTTTGCCTTTGTACAAAATTTCACAAGACAATTTAGAATTATTTTTTTGTTCAATACGGTCTCATGGAGGTTTTAACAATAATCCTACAGTCAGGCAATTTCAGTCTGCATACAAAAAAATTTTAGTTCATGTTGAATTAAGAGATAGTTTCCGTGGAAATTGTATTCCTTTGGAGGAATTAACTATTTTAAAGTGCAATATAACAAGCCAGTTAAATGTTACTTCAAAGGAATATGCAATGTCTGGTAATATTGACGATTTTGAGAAAGTGAATGTTATTGAAAATGATCATTATATTATTTAAAAAAGAAAATCATTTGTGAACAATGTCTAGATGCTTTAATAAGTAAAACTAGAGATTTGTTTCTATTTTCATTCATTGATATAAAGAATAAAAATGGTTTGCAATATCCATCGGAAGATGTAATAAACATTTGTTTAAAATGTGAAAAAATATTAAAAATGATGAAAGACTCTAAGAAAGAAATATCAGTTGATATCATCAGCACATTTGTTTTTAAAGAATTCATAAATTCTAATGTGTTTTCGAATATTATGCAGCACAGTTTGGACCAGTTTGTGTTGGATAATCATAGAATATTATTAATCATAGTGCATAGTTGATAAATATGTCAGTATCCGACTAACATATCTCACTAAAACTAGAGTTAATAAAGCTGCTATCATAAGACATCAAAACAACAAAATAGTGTTGTTTAAAGGTCAATAAATATTTTTTTAAATAATAAAAAATTTTTGGTAGTGTCTTATTAAGAATGGGACACAGAAAAACTGAAGAGTTACCTATAATTTTACCAAATTTGGCAAAATTTTTTGGTGTCATAAGATACGTTACACTTATTTCAACTATAATTATATATTTTTTGATGTTTTTTAAGTAAATCATATAGGTACTTTTGTTGGGCCCTTATAAGAAACTTCAAAATTAACATGAAGAATATTCGCATTCTAAGCATAGTCTTATTTTTAATCAGACTCTTCAGTTGTTCTGTATCCCTTTCTCAATGAGGCACCTTGTATATAAACTTACCACTTGAACAATTTTATATTTTTCAAGTATGTACAATACAGGTGTATCAGAAATTAAAGCAAAAAGACAACTTATAACAAAGGTTTAAATTTAGTAATGTCAAGTCATCCTTGCACCCTAAAAAAGTACGAAATTATTCCTCCAATGCAACCAAACAATTATTTTTAGGATAAGGTTTTGTGTCAAATGTTATCCACAGCCTCAGGGTTTCTTTTTAAAAGGCATGACATTCAAAGTTTTGGTCAAAACAATTTTCATCATGCACTTTTCTTGGAAATTCACAATGCTTTATTAGGATTAAAAACACCAGTTTCTAGAAACTTTTTCACTATAACACTAACATTACTGATCAGAAAAAGTGATTAAAGTTTTCTTTTTGTAATCACAAATCGCAACTGAATGCCTATTTTTAAAATAAATTATCTCTATAATTCCATTTGTATAGTTTTATGCTGTGCATCTCTAAGATTGTTGTTTATTATACATAGGTACCAATTATAGAAATCTTTAGTAAGTACTTGCTTGCAATTTTATTAGTAATATATGTACCTACCCTATATAATTAATTATTTCAAACATAAATAAAACCAACAACTATTATCTGAGTCTTTTTAGTTCCGATTGGTTTTGACAGAGTAGTTTTGATCATGGTTTTCTTTCATCTACTTTTAACCATAAGGTCATACCTAGCTGAATTTTTGGTCTTTTTAAACTTTTGACTGTAGCGGGTCATATTTTTAATGTATGTCATCTGCAGCAGAAAGACCTACATGTTTTACATTTAAAAGTAATCAATTGTCCTTTCTACAAACTCAGCTGTATTTTTACTGAAATATATTTATTCACAATTCACGTAGTGGTTTGGTTTTTGGTTTGGTAATTTAATGTCATAATTCTCCTCATTGTCAGATTTTGACATTGGCAGCTTTGATCAAGACAAGAGAGTCCTTGAACGAAAAATCGTGGTTCGGGTTTTAGTTTTAAAGCACAAAGAGATTAACAAATCTGATGCACAGTGTTATTCGAATGTTGATTTTCGATCACACAGGTCATATATAGGACGGTTTCGGCGAAGACAGAACAATATAATAATATTAATCTGTTTTATGGTCTTGGCATTGGCTTGGTCGGAAAACGGTTAATAAATAATAGTAAATAGTGTAGAAGTCATAATTGCGCAATGTCATCAAATTAATTTCGAATCGATCATGTTGAAACAAATCTTAGGTAAGTAAGTCATTTAAAAGTTGTAATTCTGCATACGGACTTTAATTATATTTGAATACGACCCTGCTTAGTCAACCATTTAAGCCACGCCCAGTGGGATCATGTTTAATACAACGTATCATATGCGTTAATAGATGGGAGACAATGATAAAATTGCGAGGGCGGGCTTTTTGAAATTTAACTGTCTGCTATAGTCTAGAGAAGAATGGAGTGCAGTTATTTATTTTGCAGAACGTAGTACAGATTCAAAAGGTAGACATTTTATTTACACCTCATCCTTCAATGCTTATTTGTAGTTAAAATGAAAATTTTAATACATCTGATCGGCCTAATAAAATATTCTTAAAAGCAATTGATAGTGATAGAAATAAAATAAACCTTTCACAAGAAAATGGTGCTGCAAGGTCACAGAATGAAGATGCATTATACAATTCTCTTAAACAAACGGTAATAGAGAGAAATAATCTTGCTGATAAGGTGCAGTTGCTCCAAATCTAGATAAAATCATGAAAACAAATGATGAATTAATAAAAAATATACAGGAATAGAAGAAAATATGGCTAGCAATATAAACAATGCAACTAAGCCCACTGAATACTTTACTGATGAAAAAGAGATTGAATGGATCAGCGTGAAAAACAGACTAGAAGGTACTTTATAAAAACGCTGAAAAGACGAAAACGTAAATTTAAATAAAGATACATTAGATATTTAACAAAACGGGCTAAAAGTAAAATAATAATCATTTGTTGTACAGCGACCCCGTAGTAGATTAAAAACGAAAGTTTAACAAAACAGTTTAAAAATATTAAACTCTTATTGTATGAAAACGTAAGTTTAACAAAATGGACTAAAAAATAAAATAATAATCTCTTGAAGCTTATAATAATATTAGCTTTTTCTTATATATGTTTACT
This sequence comes from Psylliodes chrysocephalus, assembly GCA_927349885.1. Classification (NCBI taxonomy): domain Eukaryota; kingdom Metazoa; phylum Arthropoda; class Insecta; order Coleoptera; family Chrysomelidae; genus Psylliodes; species Psylliodes chrysocephalus. The sequence goes on from OV651817.1 coordinate 67,202,213, forward strand.
ATGTACTATATTTGAGTTAAGTTTGTGAAGTCAGTTGTTATAGTAGTATCAAAAATAAAAATAAATACTGTCAATCATTTTCAATCCATTTTTATTTATTAACTGCAAAACCTACGAGAAGATTCAACACATTAAAAGATTATGGGCCCAAGCACATAGCTTTTTTCTGTAGAAGACAAAGCAGTTAAAATAATAATAAAAAAAACCTATTTATATGATAGTACCTTTCCCAAGTGCTAAAATGGAACTGGTTTGTCATATTAAACATTTAAACGGTGAAAAAGATTGGCGAATATGGAGTCATAAGATGCGTGACATTCTGGATTACCGCGAAGGCGCCCTAGATGTTATAGACGGCAAGCTTACAAAACCAGATCCTCCTACTGGTCCTACTTCGAACGTTCAAATAAAGTAAAGTAAAGTAAAGTAAAGTAACAGTATAAAAAAATCTGTACTATACCGAAAAGCTAACAGTTATGCTAAATCTATGATAACTAGTGCTGTAACTGATACAGTATATCAGAAAATCATGGATAAGCAAACAGCAACTCTAAACAGCAGTTTCAAGGTTCTTCAAAAGACCAGCTGTTCAGCTTGTGTACAGAAGAAACTTGGTGAAGATGTTTCTACGCATATTGTCAAATTAAAGTGTTTATTTAATGAATTGAATAATGGTTTAAAGACAAGAGGAGAAAATACTCTCTCAGATCTAATGTTAATTTGTAAAATATGGTATATACTTCCAACCAAGTTTGAGAACTTCCATTCTAGTTGGATGCTGTTAACAAAAGACAAGGATAAAACGGTCGATGAGCTTACAAATCAATTGTGCATGTATGAACGAAATTTCGTTAAAAATGAAAGTCAAGAAGAAATTGCAGAAGAAGCTTTAGCTGTAAGAATAGACAGTAATAAGCCGGAGGAAAAACAAAAAGTTTAAAAAGCGAAATATATTTTGCATTTATTGCAAGAAAAAAGGTCATTGGGTAAAAATTTGCAGAAAGTGGATTGCTGATGGAAGGCCGCCAAAAACTCAGGAAACTCTAAGAAATGTAGAAGTACCTGTAGTCAGTACAAGCTTAGCCCTTATGTCAGTTTCGCATGAAGCTTTTAGTGTTAAAGCAGATGAAAATATTTGGTGGATAGATAACGGAGCAACAAGACATGTTGTAAACAAACCAGACTATTCTGTAACTTATAGTGAATTTAAACCACCTTGTTTGAATAAAGCGGCAGTAAAAGAAGTTCTTAAAGCATTAGGACAAGGAACTATTAATATACAGTCTAAAATTCAAAATTCTCTCTTTTATTTAACGCTAAATGACGTCTGGTATGTTCCTGATATATCTAAAAATGTATTTTCTGTGTTGGCAGCACAAGATAAAAATGTACAAGACAAACTGGAGGTACTTTATTTAAAAGCTCAATTGAATCTATTTTACCAGAGCCAAACCTGAAACCAAATATTAATGTAGTTGTTGCAGACAGTTCATTATTGCAGTTATACCATGGACATTCGATATTCGATATTCGATATTCGATATTCGATATTCGATATTCGATATTCGATATTCGATATTCGATATAGGGTATTCGATTTGTTCAATAAAAGATACGAAAAGATTTTAACATGAATGTAAAACTTAAAAGACAAAAATGTGAACACTATGTATATATGGTAAAGCTCATCGATTACCTTTCGGTACTCAACATAAAGCTGCAGCTCCAGGAGAATCGATTTCAACTGATATTTGTGGGACATTTGATCTGTCATTTCAGAAGAAAAGGTATCTAGTGGTATTCAAAGATTTTTATACGAACTTTTGTTATGGTTATCTACTTAGAGAAGAATCCGAAGTAAAAATCTTTTTAAAAGGTATGTTTGTTGTCTCATGCAACAAATATAAGCCATACTATCAAATAATTATTGGGTGATAATGAAGATGAATTTGACAGTGAAGAAATCAAATCTATTTTAAGAGAAAAGGGTATTATTCAAAGCTATGTGGGCAGAATTTGTAAGCACAGCAATTTACATTTTAAATAGAACCGGAAAATCGTCTGTGAATGGTGTAAGCCCATATGAATTATGTATGAGAAAGAAACCACGAATTAACCATTTTAGAATAATATCATCAACCTGTTTTGCTCATATTTAAGATCCAAAAAGAAAAAAGGTGGATAAAAAGGCTACAAAAGGTTATTTAGTTGGATATGACGGATAAGAAAGTTATAAAATTTAGATAAAAGAAGAAAGAAAAGTTATATATTCTAGAGAAGTTAAATTTCAAGAGAAGTTAAGTCATTGTACTGAGACAGTTCAGTTACCACTAATCGATGACAATAAAGATATAGAAAATAAATATCAATTTATTAATAATCGCTTCGCACCACTTTATTTAATATATGTTATTTTTGTCATATTATATTTTTATGGTACTTCTTTTTTAGGAAGAATCAAAATTTTTTAATTTTATTTATGTTTCATGTACATATGTAATTCATTATTGAATAAAGTTATATTATTATTATAACTGCAAAAAAATGAAACAATATTTTTAACAGTCATCTTGAAGCTTGAAATTTTGCATGAGCTGACATCTGACACTGTCAAATGTCATTTAGACACGAACGCCATCCCGTTAATTGGAGTGGTACTTAATTACTTTTATAATATTTTCTATATGGGATGGACTATAACTACAAAAACCTAATGGACTAGTATTAGTATTTGGCATAGAGTATTTTGAGCAAAACATGAGAATTGGTATATCTTTTATCCTCATAACTTGTTTTTAAGTAAATAAATGATTAAAATCCGATCGATGTAAATTTAAACCTACTTGGAAGCTAGTCTTATTCATCGTCTTGTAAATGTCTGGCATTTTGATATACATGCGCCTGTTTCTGAATCTTCCAATATAACTTTGCGGTCTTATAAATCTTTCAAAAGCGAATAAAATTTTTTTATCGAGAAAAATCAGTTTGTTATAACAGAGGAGTTTAAAGAGAAGTGTATAAAATATAGGTTCAAGAGAAGCATTCGTTTCTAATAATTATTTATGGAGGTAATTTTAAATATTTCAAATGGTAATGGTGATAATGTAGATATGATTATAGGGCTTATAAATATTTTAAAATAATGTATTGCAATGAAAAACAACACATATGTCAAGTTTATAAGTTGTAAAAAACTTAAAAAAGAATAGTTAAGGTAGTTCACTCGCGACAGTCGTACATAAAAATATCGCTTAATGGTGAATACCAATAGTTCGAGATTCTCAATGCTAATCAATTTTATTTTTGTAAGAGATTGTACAAAACACATGTAAGCTTATATATATGGATTTTAATAAAATCCATCCGGCAACCTCATAAATACATGAATGGTTTGCTATAGAAATTTGTGACTTCCTCATATTAATTTTAAGGGTTTGTTTTGGTTCAAACAGAACCGCTGATTCCAGTTCTCAAATACAGTGGACGAATTAATTATTCAAGGAAACGTCGCGAGGTTATAACATCCTCTTAGCTGATCGGGTATTAGTTTGGTACAACGAGTTGATTGCAGCGTACACAACGTTGCCAAGTTGTAATAATTTAACGCAACTATGCGTCGATTGCTTTAAAAATATTTTTATTTTAAAAATCTATATCTTTTTACTAAGAAGGTCAAAAAATTCAGCGTTTCTTTAGAAAATTTTATAACTTCTTGATTTACATTGCATTAGTTTTTAAAAAATATGGTAAAAACAGTTTTCGAGACATATGGAAATAAATGCATTACTTGTGTACATGAGAGGCTTCAAGAGTGTTAATTATGCACATTTTGATTGTTTCACAGATGGTCAAAAAATTTATTTTTTTTAATAACATAAACGACACTTTCATTTACATAAAAGACACTTTCATTAACCTTATATTTCAATTTTATTGAATTCTTAAGAAAAGCCGTTTTAAGAGTGAACTACCTTAATGATAAACTCTCTAATCTTTAAAACTCCAGCAGGGCAAAAATTGTTAAAAAGCACCCTAGAAATAGCATGCAGTGTTATTTATTTTGTGGAAAGCATTGAAAATATTGTTCAAAGTACTATTGAGAAAACTGTAACGTGATCTAATGTAAATAATGATTTATAATTAAAATTAGAAACATTTGAAAAGCTTTCCATGTATGATTTGCGAAAAATGGGGGCAGTTTAGATCATAAATGTTTACTACATGAAAGGTTAAATTGCAAAATGGTTAAATACATTTTTGAAACCAACTGACTTGTTAAATTTAATTAATACAACTACAAGTAGGATTCCCAATGAATTCTAAATAAATGCTATTACTCTTTTACAAAAAGTAGGAAATACTAATGGGGTGCCAGCCAAAAACCCCGGCGACCAAATCCCCGGAACCAAATCCCCGCGACCAAATCCTCAGGGCAAAATCGCCGGAGACAAAATCTCCGACAACCAAACCCCCGGAAACAAGAATCCCCGGTGGCAAGATCCTTGACGTCACAAAATACCCGTGCCAAAAAACAATGCAAAAAAATCGAAAAATATTATCCATTAAGTTTCAAAACATAATAAAGCATGCTTATGCCCGATATACTCAGCCTTTCACAAAACAATTTTCACGATTATCTGCGCCAAAAAATAACCCAAAATAAATCCAAAAATAATATTCTATTAAGTTTCAAAACAGGAAAATGTAATAACTGCTATTCATGCAGGTGAAGCTGTAAGTAGGAAAAGAAAATTGAAACAAATGGAAAATAGCTTGTCGGTATTGGTGCAGGTTTTTGATTGCAACGACAAGTTATTGTTCCTCCATGGCATTGCCCAAAATTAGCGATTATAATATTTCTTATTGTAATGTGTACATATTGTTTGCGTTAATTATTGAAATAAGATTTTTAGCTTTGTTAATAAGTTAATTATTCATAAATTTGAATTTATGATCGATATTGGAATTCATGAGTTTATTGTTAGAATAAAATTTCTGAGTTGTGCGAGTTTATAATATTTTAAGCAATTATTTTTTTGTATCCAAGGGGTTTCTTTACCGGAATATATTTTTATTCAAGGGCTTTTTTTACTGGGATTTATGTTTCCGGGGATTTTGTCGCCGGGGATTTTAGTTTCCGGGGATTTTGTCACCAAAGATTTTGTCGCGCCGGCCATTTTGTCGCGAGGATTTTTTCGGCGGGGGTGTTGTCGCCGGGGATTCTGCGCCCGGGTTTATGTCGGTAACCCATACTAATGGAACTAAAGAATTTCGACCAATCAATGCTTTAGCTCTAACAGAAAAACTAATAGAAATTGCTGTTTATGAATAATTATTGGATCATATCAAGAAAAATAAATTTTTTATTAACAATCCATGAAGAATTCAAAAAAAAAAAAATTCTTGTGAATCAGCATTACAAGTTACACTTTGCCACATAAAAAGTAATTTTGATAAAAATAAATGTGTTATCGCTGTATTTCTAAACTTAAAAAGAGCTTTTGAGACAATTGACAGGGAAATATTTGTTTTAAACAAAAGTATAAGTATATAGATTGAGTGGCATAGAAATTATTTAGAATATCGCAAACAGAGAGTGGGTTTTATAAATTAGGTATCATCTGAAATGGATAATGATACAGAAATTCCACAAGGTAGTGTTTTAGGTCCACTTCTGTTTATTCAGTATATTAACGATATTGACCTCTTTTTACTTTGTACATTCGTTAACCTTTTTGCTGATGATGCCTTAATTTGTTGTAGTGATTAAAAAGTTTGGACACAGCTATTCAGAAAATAAATAGTATTCTAGACAAGGTTAATAAATATTATTAAATTGAAGTTAAAAACAACTCGCTGTGAATATATCTACAAAAAAATATCATTTTGATTATGGTTCATCAATTATATTCTTATTCAATCTTAACAAACTCAACATGTTTCAAAAACGTGGAATGAGAATAATTTTAAAAACAAATCGACCTACTTTAATTAGAGTTATATTAAATCCCCTAAATTGTTTATATCTGTTTAAAACAGACTGTACTCTTTCATTATGATTTTAGTTTTGAAAATAGTAAATAGTGTGTCACCTGAATATTTGCAGGAATACATTTATTTTAATAAAAATATTCATTCATATATAACTAGAGGTTTAAGTGATATACATATAAGTAGAACTGTGTGTCGAAGCACAATGAATTCTCTGTTTTTTTTATAGGCTTCCACAAGTTTCATCAACTGCCTGCATCTATAAAAAAATCGTTCTCTTTCTAAATATAAAATATTGCTCAAAAGTTTATTTCAATTTTGGAATGTTTTTGTTTAAATGTATTTTTTAAAATTGTTTTTAATTAATGACTAGTATACTTTTATTTTATTCTTATTTTATGTATTTTATTGTATTGTTATGTATATTAGGGTTTCCCAATTATTAAATATCTATATATCTATCTACACAGAAAAACATTATCATCTACATTCAAGAAAAGCTTTACACTTGAACGATTACATTTGTTTGAAATAAAGCAGAGTTTGCTTTAAATAATATTTCTCGATACAATAAGAAAATAAATGTTAAGTAAAGTATAGACATAATCTTGTATTTTAAGAGTTATCAATAAATAATCTGAGAATAAATTATTGCATTCGAGTATAGAATTGTGAATTAATCCAAGAAAGCTCTTACGTTTATTAAAAGTATGATATGCTCTTAAAACAGACTATTGCGTACAGTCAAATCGGGTAACTTTGGACCAGGTTTTTATTATAAATCTGAATTTATTTGTTATTGTTGCACAATTATATTGAATAATGCACCTACTGGTGTTCCTGTAAAATGGTCTATATGAATTTTAAAATTAAAAAAATTAAAATTTATTGTAAATATAAAAAAAATATATTTTTGGGTGTGGTCCAAAGTTATATTGTATTTGGGGTAACATTGACCAAAGTATTTTCATCGTGAGAAATTACTGATTTCTTACAATTTAAAGGCTCCAGGTAAGATTACGCCATATTATTTTTAATCTAGAGACCCCAGGTCAGGTATTAGTTATAATTTTATTTGTAGTTAAGTTTTTATTTTTTTTACAGACTAGGTTGAAGTTGTAATTATCTGTGGGCCCTATTGTAAATTATAGGATATCTTTCGTTTTTAGACGTTAACAGTAAATAACATCACGTTATTGTTCATTGCAAAAAATTCTTTATTCTTTTAAGTGACTTATGTACTACAAAAAAATTTTAGTCCCCCCACTCTATATTTAAAAAATCGTCATCAATATTTAATATATCCTGTTTTTGGCTAATTTTATTGTGGTCTAACACTTTAATTATATTTTTAACTTCAGTAATCTTTATCACATCTTTTTTTTATTGGCCATATCCAGCCTCCTTTGAAGTTTTTGACAAGTAAATTAACCCATACAGTAAACGATCCATGTGTTTTCTTAACATTTTGTATTCGCCCTGGATACAGGGTATCTTCATCTTTAATGATACAAAATTGACCAGCTATATAAGACTCATCTGGTCTTTTCACCTGAATCAGTTTTCCTTTGTCATGAACAATATATTCCCCTAGAATATGTTCATCACTATTATAAACATTGATGTCAGTGCAAGAGATTACTGATGGTTCCTTTTCATGACTTTGAGTATATTCACCAACGGAATAAATTAATGGAATTTCCTGAGAAATCTCGACTGTCTGATTGAAAATCGGAATATTTGGAGATTGGTTCATGTTTTTCATTTCTTCTGCATCATGACATTTATCAGTAGTAGCATGTACTTGAGCTTGTACTGTAATCACAATAGGCTGCTCTGGATCTGAGTCTAATTCTGGCTCTTCTTCTATTTTTGCGATTTTTGCTATTTTTGCTTTATTTCTTTGGGCCATTGGTTTTTTTCTTTTAAACCGTTTTCCCTCATCTGTATTATTTGAAAGTACATTTAGTTCATCTTCATCTAGTTCTTGGTTTAAAGGTTTCACAGGCTGATTAATAGACATACAATTTTCTTGAGACTTGTTTAAATCGTCTTTTTGTGTGGACATTTCTTGCCCAGAAGTAACTGCTGTGGGGTGGGGCAAATCGTCTTCTTGTATATTTTCTAGCTCGGAAGTAACTGCAGATTTTGAATTGTTAGCAGGTTTTTTCTTTTTTGTTTTATTTGTAGAGCCCAGTGGTCTTCCTCTTTTACTTGGATTTTCTTTTTTTTTTCGAAGTTCTTCTTCTTTGGCTTTATAAAAGTTCTTCTTCAGCTGAAACTGCTTTGCCTGCTACAACAGGCAGTTGAAATTTCTTAGCTGTTCTAATATTTAAGTCGGTGTCCCTTAATTCTTTCAAATATTCCTTAAACGTTGTTCCAATATTTTCTTGTATATTGTTGTTTGCATACGAAGGTAAAATTTGTAAAACCTCCATGCTTGAAAGTGGATAAATTCCAGTTTTCCGGAAACCAGTAATTAAATTAGGTCCTGCTGTTGCTTGTCCCATTTTAAGAGTTTCGTTAACGAGTTGAGCAAATATATTTTTAGGAAGAGCTGCCACTTTTCTTATCCGTACTGTTTGACGCCACTTATTTAGTATAGATCTCCATGAGCTTTTTAAAGATGCAAAATATCCAACATCTAAAGGCTGTAAAAGATGTGTGGAGTTTGGAATTAGACAAATAAATCGAATATTGTGTTCTTCGCAGAGTCTGAAAGCCTTGAGACTTAGATGGGCACTTAGATTGTCACACAGAAGTACTTTTTTTCCTTCTTTTTTTATCCAATATCGGAATAAAATGTTTTTCTAGCCATTCTTCAAAAATGTCAGAATCAATCCAACCAGATTTTGACACAGCCAGTTTAGACAATTTTGGAGCATTAAATAACCAATCTGACCAACTATTTTTACTTTTAAAAATAAAAAATGGAGGAATAAATTATCCGGCAGCATTACCACAAAATACTACGGTGTAGCAGGATTTCGTAGAATTTCGAATTAAATCGGGATGACGAGTCGAGCGGCGAAACAGTAATTTCTTCTTCCCAGGATCGTCGTGAAATCCGGTTTCATCCATGTTATAAATGTTTTCGGGACTTACATCATCCAGCTCCTTCTTAAGACGATCGAAAAAATCTTTAACCATTTGCTCATTAACTTGAGCTCGTTTTCGTGATATATTATGAGCAACTTTCTGCTTAATGTCTGGGTGCCTTTGTAAAAATAATTTTCCCCATTCGTACCCAGGTCTGTTCTCTTTGAAGATTAAAATTTTTCTTCCAGCACCATCTAAATATTTTTTTACAACATCTTTAAAGTCATTTAGTCCGATAGGTATTCCTAAATCACTTAGAGTAAGCAAGTGATCTCTAAATAAAATTTCTTCTTCGGTTGTTAAACTTAAGGGGCGACCTACCGCTTTATTGTGTTGGTTTTTGAGTTTAATATTCAAGGAGCTTCTGGGTATATTATATTCCTTAGCAGCTTGTCTTTGACTTAAGGCTCCCGACCTTATTTTTTCTACAGCTTCTTCAAGCTTTTCACTGGAATAATTGGTAATAATTCCATATTTACGTACACCAGGTTTACGGTTTGAACTTTTTCGAGGCATTTCTGTAAAAGAAAAGTTTTTTAAAGTATATGTTTGTGTGTATAGACTTTATCTTTAAAAGTCTGGAACATTGAATATGATTCACCCTGTATAATTTAACATTAAAAAAAATATTTTTAAAATATGCATACATTTGTATGGGCATGTCAATGTTACCATATTATTAGCTGCCTGTTAAAATTTAATATTCGGGTAACTTTGGACCGGCCAAAGTTACCCCAATAAACATATTTTTTCTACATGTAATTCTTTTTTCGAGATTGTGACCAAATTAACAAATAAAAAACCAAACGAACTAATAAAACACAACTAAATATACTTATATTATTATGAATTACAACACTTACCTATTTTTTTCTGGTTAAACACTCCGAAAATGTAAATTTAGTTTGCAGTACCTAAACACATCTAAATACACAACAGCTAAATAATTAGGCATTCCAACGACCTGTCCAAATGGCTACCAGTGGGTAATGACAGTTTAGATATGGCAACCCTGTTGTCATGTTGTCATTAACAGGGTCAATGATACATATATAGTTATATAGATTGCTCAAAGCTGGTCGTTTACGAGCGGCCATATTGTCTGGTAAATATTTATTAATTTGAATCGGTTTAGCAAAAATGTGTTTTAAAACCAATTTTTTGCCTTTAGGTAATTAAAAAAAATAATTGCTTATATTTTTACTTTAATGCATAAGCTTATGTTTATTTTGAAAAATATGGATGATCAATCTATGTAACTATCTATTTCATTGATCTTGTCAAATCACCAGGCCTACAGGGTTGCCATAATTTTGCCATATCATACCCCGTCAAAACCCACTGGTAGCCATTCAGTTTGGAATGCCTAATTAAATTTGACATTTGACAAGGACACCAGCAAAATGATATCTTCTTTTTTAGAACCTTTCTTTAGTGGCATTTCAGCCAGATACGTTTGTGTTGGAACGTAAATAAGAACATAATTTATAAAAAAAAACAAAGTTTTATTCATGGTCTGGTCTAATGTTGCCCCATTGGTCCAAAGTTACCCGATTTGACTGTACTTTATTCAATTTTATAAAAGGATTCTATTCAAAGCATTTAAATTTTAAAACAAGAATTAAACAATTCGAATCAAAAATCTATGTACTTCACAAAAGATTAGCGACTACAAATTCACAGCACGGTGTTGTCAGCTGAAACTTATTTTAAAATGCACCCACTACACTGATACGGTAGATATGACTGGTACATGTTGAGATGTAATAATTATTATTCGGAAGTCAGAGACATAACGCATTTATAGAGAATCTGGCAAATTGGCATTAGCACGTGTTCATCCTATTGTCCATTTTCTAACATGTTTGCATCGTATAGTTAGGGTTGCGTTTTACTTTTTGTTAGACATTTTTTGTAATTTAATTAATAAGTGTATGAATAAACTAAATTGAAATGGAACATTTGTTAAATGAATGGGGCCACAGCGACCTGATACCAATATTTAAATGTAAGTATATTTAGTTCATTTCTTGTTGGGTATTATTATATATAAGTAAATTTATAATCATTAGAACACGAAACAAACTGGAATAGAAGTAAAAAAAAAAGAATGATGCTGGATGACTTTTTGGAAAGACGACTTCTGCCTTGCTAAGACAAGAGGTCGTATCTACGAAAATTCTGATTTCAAGATTCTTACAAATTTAATAAGCTTACATTTTATTTTATTATAACATAAAATAATAAAGGCCTATTTGCATTAGAAAATATTTACTATAATTATAAGAAAAGGTTAGTAAAATATGCAAAACTTATTTGCGAAGTCTAAAAGGACGTACTTATCTACCTACCCACATTTACTAAAAATATTCATTTTGTAGATACGACTTCTTATCTTAGTAGGACAAACTTTTATGTTCCATTTAGGTTTTGAAGTTATAAAATTTTTTTTTTTAATTATAGGTGGGACACCTCAGAGGACAGAGGAATTTGGTATATTAACTAAAAACAATTTTGAAAAATGTTTTTCGGTGGATAAGTATCAGTGAGAACCCTATTAAAAAGCAAGAACAGCCCGATCTTATTTCAAGATTATTAATCTCTTCAATGAAACTATCCTATAATTCAACCAACATCAATATATTTATGTCAAAGATCATATTAATATTAAAACAAATTTAGTTGTATTGGATTTAAGAACAAGGTATTATTGAATATAAATAAACTATATTTAAAACAAGTGTAAGACTATTTCATTTAAGATGTACATAATACTGCAATTCAGCAATAGATACTCTTCATTTAATTAGAGGTATTTTGGTTAAAGCAAGTTGATTCAAATCTTGAAGCAAGGCTTATTAGCTATTTTTGAACAAGTATTACTAGAATTTCAAATCGAGACAAGTTTTACTTGCGGGTATACAAACACAACAAAGCAGTGAAATAAGACCATTTATCTTGAATATAGTACACCTTTTTTCTGTGTAACACGACAAACAGTAAAAATATAAATAAAAAATTCTCGACGTAAATCTTAAAATAAAATTATTTCCAAGCTACCAATCAGTTCATATTATAAAAAATCCAAAGAAATCAAATCGATTTTAGCTAAACCGCCCTACCACTATCGAGATCACCCCTATTATACTGTTATAATCTCCAACTTATTAGTTAAGTAGTTTTCATTGTCATATAATTTTTTTTTTAAATGACATTTTCGTAGTTCTCCTTTGTGAAATATTTTAAATTGCAATATTGGAATGTAAGACTAGCTTGGAAAAATAGATCTTGATCCTCCTTATCGGTACAGTACACTAATATAAAAATGTGTATGCCCCAAGCAGCTAAATCATGAAACCAAATCCCGAAAACTAATAATCCTCTAATGGACATTTAACGAGCAATCTAAGGACGTCCGTCTTTATTCTGTTTTATGAATAAATTTTTTTAGGATTTATTGGATATTAACATCGGATATTAACATCTGTGTAGCTCCGAAGTTAAATTAAACTGACGTTCCATCAATGCCGTCTCTAAAGGGGTTAAAGTCGGGAAAAGGCCTCTTAGAAGAAGGATAGTTGAAGAAAACAAACGGTCAAAAAGTATCCTCAATAAAATAAGATGATTGTCAGCATTAGTAGGAGTCCAAGGGTATCGTAGAGACCCCCACAAGATACATTGTATACGATACCAAGTGTACAAAAATTAAACTGCCTAGCCTCGAGTAGCGAACTAGAAATTGGCACCCCTCTGTGCTAATGTTGTGGCTGTCGACCCCAGGTCCCCAATAATATGGTTTTGTTTTTTCTATAATAAGGAAATAGTTGCGATACGACAAATTCGCTTGAATTGAACAGTACATTTTTTCTACAACCCACTATAAAAAATCTGCAAAAATTAATTTGGAGATTATTTAGCTAGAATAACAATTAATATCCATTGCCACAAAATTTTAATTCATTACTTTTGTAACACCCCATTTAAGAGTTTAAATGTCTAGAAATATTTTGCGGTAATCAACCTCAATACACATTGATTTGTGTTTTCAAGATAATGCGAAATTAAAGAATACATTTCGTAATACAGTGAGGACGTACAGATTGGAATAAATTCAATAATTTTCTCTTTAACACTATTTTAACAAACTGCTTTTAGAGGTCAATAATTTTTATTTTCAACTGTGCGTGTTACGCTACAATTCACAAATAATTTGAATTCGCGAGAAGAGGAGGCCAAGGATCGAGTCGAAGAACATGACATCCTTAGTAATATTTCATTTTCTCCGTAAAAAATCTGAACGCGAATATTTGAACTTTTTAAGTCCCAGATTTTTTCTAGAGGCCCACGAGAATTAAAATAAATCAAATTTAAGAGGAGAGGAGGCAAAGGATCGAGTCGAAGGACATGACATCCTTAGTAAAATTTCATCTTCTCCTTAAAAAAATCTGAATGCGAATATTTGAACTTTTCACGGTCTAGATTTTTTCTAGAGGTCCTCTAGAAATTAAATAAATCAAATTTGAGGGAAGAGAAGGCCAAGGATCGAGTCGAAGGACATGAAATCCTTAGTAAAATTTCATTTTCTCCGTAAAAAAATGTGAACGCGAATATTTGAACTTTTGAAAATCTGGACTTTAAAAAGTCCAAATATTTACGTTCAGATTTTTTTACGGAGTCGATTAAATTTTATTAAGGATTAAATGTCCTTTTTTCCGATCCTTGGCCTCCTCTCCTCACTAATTTAAATTATTTGTGTATTTTAGAGCCTCTATAAGAAATCTGAACCGTGGAAAATTCAGATATTCCCGTTCAGATTTTTTTACAGAGAAGATGAAATTTTACAAAGGATTTCATGTCCTTCGGCTCGATCCTTGGCCTCCTCTCCTCTCAAATTTGATTTATTTTAATTTTCCAGGGCCTTTAAAAAAAATCTGGACTGTAAAAAGTCCAAATATTTACGTTCAGATTTTTTTACGAATTCGATTAAATTTTACTAAGGATTAAATGTCCTTTTTTGCGATCCTTGGCCTCCTCTCCTCTCAAATTTAATTTATTTTAATTGTCGTGGGCCTCTAGAAAAAACCTGGAACGTAAAAAGTTCAAATATTCGCGTTCAGATTTTTTTACGGAGAAAATGAAATTTTACTAAGGATTTCATGTCCTTCGTTTCGATCCTTGGCCTTCTCTCCTCTCAAATTTGATTTATTTAAATTCTAGAGGACCTCTAGAAAAAATCTAGACCGTGAAAAGTTTAAATATTCGCGTTCAGTTTTATTTACGGAGAAGATGAAATTTCACTAAGGATGTCATGTCCTTCGACTCGATACTTGGCCTCCTCTCCTCGCTAGTTCAATTTATTTAAATGCTTGAGGGCCTCTAAAAAGAATCTAGTCTGTGAAAAATGCAAAATTCACGTTCAGTTTTTTTTACGGAGTCGATTAAATTTTACTAAGGATTACATGTCCTTCGACTTGATCCTTGGCCTCCTCTCCTCTCGAATTTGATTTATTTAAATTCTTGAGGGCCTCTAGAAAAAAATCTGGACCGTGAAAAGTCCAAATATTCACGTTCTGATTTTTTTACGGAGTCAATCAAATTTTAAGCCACTGCTTTCTTGGTGGCCGCTGTGTGCCTAGGCCGCTAGCTTCAGTGTCGCTTAAATTTACCCCAGTTGTATTTCTGCATCGGGGGTAGTGTCTCAACTAAATTCTGTAGCATTTCTGGATTAAACAAATACTCTATGACGTTAATGTTTCTAATAGTAATGACCATATTATTTAAAGCATTTAAAAAGGCAATAGAACTCTCAATGTTTTCTTCCTTTAATACATTAAATTTTCTAACTTTATCCATTAATGAGAGGATTATCCAATCTGATCTTCCAAAATTGGTTTCCAGTATTTTTATCATTTTCGGGACATTTTCAGGCATAGTCAACAAGGCTTTCACTGTTTCTCTGGCTTTACCTTTTAATGAACGATCTAATCTTATCAAATTATCGTATTCAGTGAGTCTGTATTGCTTAGTAGATCTTTTGAACTCATTAATTAAGATAGTCCACTTAGTAATGTCACCAGAAAAATGAATCAATTCACGCATTTTTTGTTGGATTAACAGGGTATTTGTGTTGGTGGAATTTTGAATGCATTGTTTAGCTATATTTAACAACAAATCAGTGTCGCCTCTATTTCCTCCCGCAACGAAACCTGAAGTGCCTTATACAGGTGAATCTTGTTTTATATCTACACTTTCCACCCATTTATTCAGGTAATCAGAGTCTTCGTATAAATTTTCCTCCTGACTAACTGATTCAATCTCATCTTCACTGTCAATTTCTTGGGTTAATAACTGTTGTTCAACCTCAATAATCTTCAATCTGGTATCACGTCGCTTTTTAAGAAGTTTATGTTTCTCTTCTTCAAATTGCTTTTGCTGTTGCAATTTTTTCAACTCGAGGTTTAACCTTATAAGTTCTGATTTCCTAGACTTTTTTGAATTACCATCTATTGATTTAGCAATACTTGAGTTTGCTCTCTGTCTTTCAGGAACAAAATTTATTCTCTTCGACCTTAAGCTTTGAACACGTTCTTTCTCGGCGAGATTGATGGCGGTCAAACTATTTGAGTTTTGATTAAACTGCTTTCCCAAATGAGGAGTACTTTTAGCTCTGGTACTCTCCATTGCAATAAATTCAACCTCAGGAATGACTTTTTGGCCCGGCACCCGCTTAGAACTTAACTCTTTTAGTCGCTCACTTCGGCGAAGGTCGGTACCTTGTAGAGCTTTTTTTCCAATTGGAGTGTCTTCCATAGCGCTTTCAGTAGCTCGAAAGGACCAAACACTGTACGGTAAATAATCTGGCCGTACAGAAAATACCAATTACGTATATAAAAGACTTTTATACCTGACTTTTTATTAACTGATATAATAATTTTTTTCTCAATCTATATACAAGGTGACAACAACAACTACTAAATAACAAGTGTTTAAAACTTAACAGTCAATTTACTCAATTTTTTTAAATGCAACATCATGTATAATATTTTTGCATAAAATTCCGTATTAATATTTCTATCCAACGGTATCAATTTATTTAAGTATACATATACAGGGTGTCCCATCAGTGTGTACTTAATTGAACGATAGCAGTTTAATTATTAGAAATACGAAGAAATTTTTAATATAAAAGTTGTATGAGCATATTTAACAAATAAAATAAGTCTTTTTCAAGTCAATATAACTTTCTTTAACGCAATATTCAAAAGAAAATAAAAAAGATAATGGACGTAATTCATATTGAAAACCATGCAATACTAGGTCATCTTAAAAATTTAAAAATAAAGTTGGGTAATTATCTAAAATGTATAAAACAATTTTCTCGAAATTAACTTCTTTAAGTTTTCCTAACATTGTTCCAGCACATTGATTTTACTTTTTAAAGTACCGTAAACTTGGGTCACTTTGGCCATTTTTTATTTTTAAGTCTATGTAACTTGTAAAGCAAAAAAGATATTTTATTCACCTTGGTCACACTACATTTTACCATTTTACCCAAAGAAAAGCTAGAGTATGTTCGACTTTGGCCACAAAAATTGTTTTTATTGGTATTATTTCTCATTATTTTTAATAAATAAAACAAAAATGAATTCCAAAAATATTTATTTTTACCAAATACACAAATAAAGAAGAACAAAACAAAAAAATATTAAGAATCGTTTAATTAAAACTTGTCAGTTTCTGATATTTTGAAGAAACCTCGCTTGGATGGTATGGGTGTGTCTATCACCTTCTTTTGCATACCATAGAATGTCATCCCTTGTTGGCCATATCCATTGTAATCCACTTGAATGAAGAGACTTTATTTTGAATTCTTTTGAATTTTGTTTTATTTCCAGAACTTCTCCAGGATAAACCTTTCTTTCATATAAAAACAAAACGAAATTTCCAACTGTAATCCTAAAATTTAATTTGGAAGTGCTTATTGTTTCCTTTACAGATTCAGAATCAGTAAGATGTTCACTCAGTTCGACCTCGGAATGTAGAGAAAAATCCATTGAAGATCCGGAGTCGCTAGAAACCCTCATTTCTTTCTATTTGAGTGTGTTTCTTTCAACTGCGCTCGTGCTGGCTACAGGCTCGTACGTTTGAATGTCTTCAACACAAATGCTCATTCCAGGTTTTACGGTGACTTTCTTTTTCTTTCTGGTCGTGGCATCTCCCTGATTTGTAAATCTTCTGTTTTCTATCAGATCAATCACGGAAGCACTCACGTTCATTTTTACATCAGGATCTAGTGTATCGTTTGTTGAAATTCGATTTAAAACTTTGGTTCTGTCTAAAGGATAGATTCCTGCTTTTTCGAATCCATTTTTCAGATTGTATGTTCCAGCTTCCGACCGAACTTCTGTCAGTGTCTTAAGAAGTGAAAATCTGATTTTGGGATCGTTGTATTTGAGCCACTCATCTTATAATCGGTGATAATTTGCCTCCATTTTATATTCAGTGGACGAAAGTAAGCAATGTCAAGAGGTCGAGTCAAATGCGTTGTATTCGGTGGTAAACAAATAAATTTTAAGAACTCAAACCAGCCCTCGAAAGTAGCGCCCTCGAACCAGCCACTTTTTGAACGATTATAACGGGTCCCATGAGGTCCACCTTCCATCCAAGTGTCATATATATTTTTGGCTTTATAGACTACGTAAGGAGGCAAAACGGTACCCAAAGTATTTCCACAAAACATTACACTTGTGGATTGTTTAGACGAATTTAAAATTCGTTCTGGATATTTACAGCCCCTTTTGGTAATAACTTTTCTGTTCCCAGGGTCATCTGACAAGTTTGATTCACTATAGTTCCACACTACTCCCTCCAGTTCACATCGAAAGTTATCAAAATAGGAATTAATTATATCGTGAGAAATAGCAGCTCTGACAGTTTTTATATTTGCAGCAAACCTTTGTGTCAGTTGTGGGTGTCTCTTTAAAAAAAGTCTCATCCTTTCACCACCAGGACAATTGTCTTTAAATTTTCTAATTACCACACCTTTTCGATCTTAGTAGCCCTTGGCAATTTTTCTCAAATCCAGTGAATTCACAGGGAAACCATATATCGATAGTAACTTATTTTCTTCGTCCATTGTCAAAACCGTCTGACCACCTGGTTTTTTATTGTGAGCGCCGTTTAATTTGTTCCGTAGGGTGGCCCTAGGTATATTGAACCTCTTGGACGCCGTCCTTTGACTTATTACTCCAGTTCTAATCAAGTGAACAGCTTCCATTAACTTGGCGTCTGAATAATTTCGATAATTTTTACTTTCTATTACTCTTTTGTATCGCCCCATTATTCTAAAATTAAAACAAAAACTATTACATGCTTACCCTAAGTACAAAAAAATACTAACATACCGTCAAAATAACGCCCAAAAACCGAGAACCAGAAGAAAACAACTTTCGCGATGGTACAATATAAATACAATGTAAACAATGAAATAATGCATTGCCAAAGGCCAAAGTCACACTCAAACACGTGGTTAACCACATGGGCGACATTGGCCGCCCTCTGGCTGTTAAGCAAAAAAGTTAATATTTTTCGTTCTCGCGTGGAAACCTTTCTAGAGGTCCAATTATTGCAATGTTTTTGTCGCTGGCTCATTGATGTCCGTGGGTCACTGGATGGACATAAAGTTTTGCAGAGTACAAAATGACTTATTATTCTTACGTATTTAATTAGAGCTGTATCTAAAAACTAAAACTATTAACTAATAATACTACTTGCTTATAATGTTCAGCATAATGCATGGAAACACAAAAAAATAACATTTGTACATCTTAAACTTTTTAACTTAAATATTATCAATGTAAAAACTTTTTCCAAATCGGCCAAAGTCAGCTTAAGTAACCCAAATTTACGGTAACAATAATGATATTATGTTGACTTACTAGAGAGCTATAATTTAGCCCATAAGAGAAACCAAAAAAATTGTTTGTTAATATTAGTAAAGATTTATTGAATCACTCGAGTCGGTGGCGTAGCGATCTCACGCGCTTATATTCATTTATAGGCAAGTTTGTGGTCAGAGGCTTCAAATTCTACGCCAGACCATGTGGATTTTTAATTAAATTTCATGATTCGTTATAGTATTTGATGTGTGCCGTATTAATAGAAATTCAATTTCTGTTGATAGGATATGCAGTTTATAAAATCGCCATGCGTTACCGTCTCGATGATGGTGGGAGAGGTTTTCCGGCTTTTCCTTACCTGTAAGTCAAATGGCACCATCAATCATCTTTAAGTCGCCCCGGAAATAATAATAACAGCCGTCCCTTCCCCTACACAAGTCGTTTAGTCAACTTCAGGGGTTAAAATTCATTCGTAAGGGGGTGAATTAGGGAGAGTATTATTATTTTATTATTATTATACTAGTTTACAAATTTTAACTTTTTTTATAACCCGAAATAAATGTATATAAATATGTTTACCTACCTTCCTTAAACCATGATTTGAAGGTTTTTGAAGAACGACATCAAGGATTTTGGGATGAAAACATGTTAGAGGATTACTGTTGGTCCATTATAAGAGAAACATATTCAAATTAATATAAAAAGAAGGCAAAAATTAATTATTTTAAAATTTTTTTTAGTATTAATACCAAAATTATGTACCTAATCCCGTCAAGTAAATAAATATTTCTTAAATCAGACGTGACAGAATTTTTTTTCTGGATAGTTCTACCTAAATAAACAATAAATTATGTATGAAAACCATGTAAACTAGTGAAATCGTTCAAATACTTAGTTGAAATAACCGCTACTAAATTTTAATAAATATTTTCCAATCTGGAATATCCCAAAATTAAAGAAGAATCAACTTTTTCTGGATATATAATAAAAGAGTATCGACTATTATGTTCGTGTCATTTACTACACACTACATCCTTTCACACCATTTTTGTTTCTTTCATTGCGGGATTACGTTCCAGGAAAAGACCCGATTTTCGCGTCAGTTTTCAATTGGAGTCATAGACATACTTTTATTTTCAATCAATTGACTTGATCTCTAATATCCTGGAGCCTTGTATTTTTTCTGTCGTGTTATAAATACTGCAAACATTTCAGATTCGCACATTTATAGAATTTCCAGTCAATATTTGACAAATAAAAAAATAAATAACATTTACTGATAAGTTCCCAAGCACCAAAAGGGATGGGCGATATGTTTTGCAACTATTATAAAATTAATTTTTTGTATTATATGCCATGTTTATTTATTTTAAAAAGTTTGTTGTTTAGTTTATTTTCACTACCTCAATTTATTTGTACTAAATACAACAATATCTGTATCTGTAAGAAGGGGACCGTGGGTTATCCCCACATTACTTAAGCCTCACTCAGTCCATTGTGCATCCTCTATTGGCAAATAGAACATGTCTCTTAGCTCGTCAAAGTCCTAAAAGCTAATAACGTCACCGAGGCGTTACTAAATTCCCCATTTCTAAAAGTGGATAGGTAGGCTTCTAGTATTTATTTTACTGATAGACTAATTTATATTGACAATTTTTATTTGAACATAACTAATATCTTAACTGGAACTCAACTCAAACGCAAAACTTAGTCTATTTGTATACATATGTGGCTCTGCAGACTTGCTATCGAATATTCTAGACGTCCTTCGACTAAGAACTGGAGTTGTATTACAATATCCTTCTCGACAAGCATCAACTAGTTTAGTTATGAATAGGATGCGGTTATGTCTAAAGAAAAAACATAATAATATTTGCGTCTTCAGATATTTGGCTCACTAATAATATTTACATCTTCGGATATTTGGCTTACTAATTATTTATATTTCCTTAAACAAATAACGTTAGAATGACATAAATCTTAAATGATTAAATAAAATAAAAACATATTTATGAGGTCAGGTATAAGCGTATACATTGTGACACAAAGTCGATATAAAAAAACTGATCATAGTTACTTCGCAAAACTTCTATAGGGGACTAACAAACTCAAATCAAAGACAATAAGAAAAAATTAGAGAAATTAATGGAGGAAATATTAAATTACAGGGTGATTCGCAGAAAAAATCAATTTTCGTAATTTTCTACCTTACCCACAGCACACACACACAGCAGGCAGTACATTTTGGTATAAATTACGTTTTTTTTAGGTACTACCATACGTATGAATACGGTTGGTTTACTACCAAATATATTCGTGAAAATGTCCGCCTTATAAACGTCGATTACTAAGAATTTATCCACCTATAATTAAACGTGTTTACTATATGTCTATATTAGATTTATAGTTGTAGTATATTTATACGAATCCACTTTGGTATAAAAGACGTTTTTTTATGTACTACAATATACGTATGGATACCGTTGATATGCTACCCAATATTTAAGTGAAAATGTCCGCCCTATAAACGTATATTTTTTTTATTTTTTATACGTCTAACATTACTACTTTATCTACCTTTTGTTATTCTGTTTTACTATACGTCTATATTAGATTTATCTTATTTTATTAATGTGTAAAATGCGTCTACCTGATATTGTTTTAAATATATTTCAAACAAAAATTAAATAAAATGGTCAAAACAAAATTTCTAAAAGAGGCCATGGAAAAATTTTAATATTTCTGAAATGACAGTTTGGATTTCATCCATAGCAGGTGTGTATACACTAGAAATAGGTATTACTCGTGTTTCTATTTTGGTTGTAATTGGCCTAAATATTTAGGAATTTTTTTTGTTCACTTGTTATATGTACAGAACAATATTTTATAAAAAAAAAAATAAACAATAAAATACTTAAAAATAAATAAGTACTAAAAAATAAACACTAAAATACTGAATAAAAAACTAAACGAAACTTTTCTTTAACTAACAAAAAATATATATGAAAATTAAAATTTTAGCTTAACACTTTGGATGTGTTGTGTCCTAGACAGGCCTTAGCTAACTTAAGCCAATCTTGCATAGCACTTCTAATCATTTGGTCGGTTAAGTCTCTTGGTTCACCCCCATTCCTATAACCAAAATGTAACTGCATTTCAGGTGAAATATTTTTTAAAAGATCCAAAGTTAAATTTGTATTATTTTCTAGGAAATTATTAAAAATAATAGAATCAGATGATATATTAATGTCCGAAGCCTTATTAATGTTATCTTCATTGGGAATAAAAAAATATTGATTTGGCTTTAAAGCATCTTGAACATTTTGTGCTATTTTTCTTAGTAGATGACGCCGAGACAGGGTTATTTTAGACATTTTATTAAATAAAAAAACAAAAAAAAAAGGAAAATAAGTATGCTTGGAATGACTAGGTAGCCTAAAAAATACGTATAGAAATACGTATAAAAATAAGATAAACAAAAGTAAGGTTATGTTTGGGAGTTTCTATAAGCATTTTACACACTGTAATAAAACAGTAGTTGTTGTAAAATACAACAATTATTAAACGAGAAGCTAAATTAAAACATTAATAGAAACTTACCTTTGCTTTTAACCAATATCGTAAAAGTTAGGACGCCGAAGCAACATGCAATGCAACTGGGTACAACAACACCAACCATTTTACAAGAACTTTTTATTACATAAAAAACAATTATCGTGGTTAGCAACTAGTTAACAAATATAACTTATAATAGCGTGAATTGTCTGATTGATATCGAGCGCTTCACAGCCACCAGCCACCATCACCATCAGTCAGCTGATTCCCGATCGTCTGCCGGAACCTTACTCCCCTCTCGATTCTCTGCACTACGCGCACTTTGGAGCAGCCCGACTTAGCTTAAAGCACACCACAAATCTCACTCACTGAAACGACATGGACTAGTCCACCCCACCAAGGTTATTGGCGGGTTATTTAAATGTTCGGGTGTTTGAAATCGGTACAATGGGGAATTTGTTATAAATATTACAGGTAATATAATTAAAAAAATATGGTGTAATGTAAATAAATATATCTATAAGCTTTTAATTTAAATAAACCTAAATATATACATATTGTTTAGTTCTGTCTACTAGTTCATTGTAAACTGGTAATATGCGTTTAAGGTGACTTATATTTAAACGTAGAATAATATAGGTATATTAATTAGTATCCACAAACAAAAGCGTTTAATTTATCTGTTAAAAAACGTTAAGTATAAAAATGGTAGATGGTAAACGTTTAAAAAATCAACCAAGACGAAATTTAAACGGGAGTTATAAACGAAGAACACATATTGTAATATTATGTAAATAAACCTAAACGTATATTTAGGCCCACTGCATATAAATAGTTCATTGCAAACTAAAAATAGTCGTAAAATTTACAATTATATACCATAGGATGTATACAAAAAACGTATAATATATATTTTAAAATACGGCATGTATAATAATCGTAAACTGTAAACGTATACGGAATCAACCAATACCAAAATTAAACGAGTATTACGTATAAAATACGTTAGTTATTCTAATGTGTGCTGCCTGGGTATATACCTTTTGAATTACCCTGTATTTAATTTATAAATGATATATTTTTGAAAATGGTTTAATGTCGACTACTGACTTGTATTACAAAATATATTAAATTATATTAAAAGTAACCTGCAGAGTCGATCAACTGTTTGACTCACCCAGTATAAAATGTTTTTATACCTTCTTATAATAAGTCCAACTAAAGTTAATTCAGACCAAATATTAATATTTTCATATTCCCACTGTAAAGTAGAATACACAGCCTCAATAATTTTTTTGGTGATTTTTGAATTACCCTGTATCAAATAATACTTTTTCTACACAAAGCAATATTATTTGATGTTATAATATATTGAGAAAATTACATTTTAAAACGTTTTAAAAAATGGCCATTTTTCAACTTTATCACCCTGTATGTTGAAAACTGGCCATAGGATTGAGTTGTGCCCATGGACACTAGTGTTCAGGAAGTTGATATCTTCAACATACCAATTCAGGCATATTAACCGGAACCCATTTCTCCATAAGCCGGCTGCCTGGTCCTATCTGTTGTGAAAAATGTGGTCGTTAAAAAAGAAGTACCATTTTTCTTAAACATCATTATAGGTGGGAAATACAGAGTGGAAAGTCTAACTGGAACAAATTCTGTAACTAGATAATAAAGGTTTGTCGCAAAATTCCTGAAACACGTCAAAAAATGAAATAAAGAAATATTTACTGAAATTACTTTAATGTATAGGAACATTCTTTCTTACTTGATAAGCCCAATAAAAAACCTGCTTAATAATTTTTTGGTCAATTTGAACTGAATGTGATTGATTTGTTAGTACTTGTTTGCATTTCAACGTGTAAATTAAAAACGAAAAATAGTTACAGAATTTGTTCCAGTTAGACTTTCCACTCTGTATATATTTTTTAATTTGTACTCTATTGCTTTTTCGCATACGTGGCAGAGGAAGAATGTCAAATGTTGATAAAAAGTCATATTATCCAGCATATATCACTGCTTATAAAATGTTGCTGTTATTTTATATTTTATATTTTATTGCATAATTTGTACAGAGAATTAGGTAATAAAATGACTAATAAAAAGTTCGTATTAGATGATGGGTAATCTGTAAAAAGAACCCATATAAACTTTTACTGTCTGTTCAGTTCACTGAAATATTAAAGAAATAATTTTCTCTTTTCTGATAATAGCAAAATCTAAGGAAATCTTAATTCGATGTCACTCCCTTGGGTGGCATAAAATTCCTTATGTATCTCGGAGTTATAGATGTTTATGAGCCTTAAAAAAATTGTTTTTCAAATAGTAATAGTTTGGAGTTTAGTATGTTTTGGTTTACACTAATGTGGAGGAAAACATTGTTACCAAAGTGAAGTAAATAACTGATTTTCACTAATATGGTAATCGTTTATAAGGAAAATCATTTACCACAGAATTTTATTGCTTTAAGTGGAGATTATTTTTTGGCCTCTATGGGCTGTCATTAGGATTAAAAATGTGGGTAGTATAAAGGTTGCGTATGTTATGTTGAGTATTGTGGATAAAGGACAGCATATAGTGGCGACTTTATAGTTTTCGGGTGCGCTCGCCGACATTCGTATTAGTTCGAAGTTTTTTAATATTAAATATTTAATATCATCGGCATCTAAACCTTCTAAAATGGTAATTTCTAATGTCTCTTCCATATTTATGTACTATTATAAAAAACAAAAAAGGTAACTGTAATTTAAAATTTTTAGAATGAGGTTAGAAATATGTATAATGACAAGGACTCTATTGTCAAAATTTTAGGTTTGTAATAATTTTTATTTTAGCATGGAATTTATTTGCCTCTAATTACGTTGTCACTATTCTATCTGAATTAGGGCGTGGTTCAACGCCTACTCGTACTGAAGCTTTAGGCTTATTGTACCCCTCACAGTTTCTATCCCATCAGATTGATTTTCTTGATGAATTTAAGAATATGTCTGATGGGCACTTTCGCGATTTCTTCAGGTTCTGGATATTGTACCCCGAAGTCCATTCCCGTTCCCATTTAAGGTTCCGACAGTGGCATAGTATGTGAATAGGAGTTTCGTCCTCCTCTTCACATATTCTACGTAGGGAGTCATCAGATATTCCTAAGAGATTTAGGTGTTTTCTAAGGCCGCAGTGTCCCGTAAGGAGTCCTATTACGGCCTTGAGTTTGCTTCTGCTAAGGTTTATCAGTTGATTTTGTCTGCTCGTGGATGGCCCCTCTATGAATCTTTTGTCTAAGTCCAGAAAGTTCCAAGCAGAGCCTATGGTGTTCTCTATTTATTTGTTCCCTTAACACCCATTTAACATGTTGGTATGAGATACCACATGTGGGTTCTGGCCAATAAGAGTTTTTTCCGCTCCCTTCCTTGCTATGAGGTCTGCTTTCTCGTTTCCGAACACTTCCTCATGTCCCGGCACCCATTCAGGGGTAACCTTGATGTTTTGCCAGGGCCTGGAAGGACTGTTGGCAATCAAGTATTGAATTAGATTGTATTTCTACCCTTTTCAGTGCTGACTGTGTGTCATGATAAAGACCCTTTTATCTCTAAAAGAGTCATTTAGCATGACTTTGGCGCAGACATTTATTGCTGTTACTTCAGCCTGGAAAAACTGTTGTCAGTAACCCCAGGTTCAGACTAATGGTCCTTCCTGAGTTCACATGGTAGATCCCAGCTCCTGTGCTGTTTTTCATTTTCAAACCGTCTGTATACCCGATCAATTCATTTTGTTTTTCCCTATTTTTCCGGCTTTTGGCCCTTTCTCCTTAGTACCGGATTTTGTTTTAATTTCTCTAATATCACCCAACTAACAAAGTAGCTTTATAATTTTTAATTTACAAGACTATTATATTTTAATGATATTATATTGCTGTGTCTGGAATGCTAATTTATTGTACTACAGTTGCAGGAATCACTATTTTGTTCTCTGAAACTAAATTGTTATATAAATTAGTTTTTACAATATTCTTACAGCAAAATTATAAAATAGTTTTCACGATAACTATGAAATTGTTACATAAACATTTATAAAACTGTTCTATACAATATTTCAGCTTATAAAATAAAATTGCTTTATAGTTATTCTATATTATTGTTCTGGATTACCTTTAGAACTTTTTGGTTATACAAATATAACTGTTTCTTAACCTCATAATAACGCTTTAAAAAATAGTTATATAAATATTAGTGCGAGATAATTTCGCGTCAATGGCAATTTGCTTCTGATGAAAACTCTAAAATAACTGTAATATATTGTCTATTACAAATCAGAAAACTGTATAGCAATTATTTTAGTTAAGAATAGTATTATCCCTTTAAAAATATTTATAAAAAAAATAAAGCAACTACATTTGGTAGTACCAAGGCCATATACTTCCCATACCAATTGTATGTGAGTGTATGGTCTGAAAATGTCAGATTTAAATAGTGAAGAAATATAAAAAATAAGTGGTACCTGCTTTTCAGAGAACATTAAAAAATATTAGTAAAACAGTTTGCTGGTTTGTCTAGACACTCAAAAAAAAACTATCATTCAGCCAGATAATAATTAGGTATGTTCTGAATAATCATGCCCCAATACTAAAATAAAGCCATATTTTTGGCGATGTCCATGTTAAACTTGCTTATTCTCGTAATATTAAAAATCATACTTGCTCTATAAAGCTGTAGAAACAAATCTTATTATTTCAATTCTCAAATACTTAAATCGGAAACGATTTAGTAAGGTTATGTTATATTTTGTCATATAGTGCAGAAATATGAAACAATTATACAACAAACCATGATGAACTTGTTTTGTAGAAATAAGTAATACAACTTAATTATTGTATTACAGCTGTTTTTACTACAATAATATTTTATAATTATGATTCAGTCTTAAAATAACTTTCTAATACCTCTGAATAGCCGCCATATTTAACAAAAACCTAAGATAGTTTTAAAGCTAAATCTACTGTCGGTTTTACTAGTATTTAAGAGAAAACCAATGTTAATTAAAGATTTTAATTATTAGTAATATTAGCATAATCTTATTACTAAAAAAAAATCAAATTGCATAAATTTAATTTTTGTTTCACACTGAAAAAGTATTAGAAATATGAATCAAACTCGAGGCGCTTAAAAATTTAGTATTGTATGTGCTATATAATTAACAGTAATTCTTGCTGCGCATCCAAAAACGACTTTATTGTAGGTCATACATTATGTCTAAACCGCGTTATAGATATCTCTTAAGTAGATACTGCCATTTTACTAATATCGCCTTGAATTTACTTTTATGACAAATATAGAATTAATTTGTTTTCACCAGATACATTTAAAAAACTAAAATGTTACTGATTTTGATATGGAACCTAACCTCAAAATTGAAAATTTATAAAACAGTTATAAAAGTTTAAAAAAACATTTGTTTAAAGTCAGTGTAAATGTGTAGTAACTGTTCGGTAACTGCATTCAACAAATCTTATAGAATTTACAAAAGAACCAAATAGTTCTGTAATACTGCGCCCATTTTGTGTTTATTACTGTTGAAAGAATGTTCCGGAAATGTTCTTAGCTAATATTCTATTTTATAAATTTTGTTCTGTAAACATTTTTTCAGCTTTTATAAAATATCAAATTGTTACTTGGGCATTGTGTGGTGTTTTTTTTTTCGAAAGTTCCCATCCAAATCCATTAGTAAATAGCCTGTATGCCGCCGCTATAGCCTCCTTCTCCACCACAAGGTGTAGTGGAGGAAGACTTAGCAGTAGCTCCATTGCTGCTCTGGGCGTAGTTCTAAATGCCCCTGTTATTATTAGATAGGCTAGTCTTTGTACCTTGTCTAATTTTCTATTAGCTGTCATGCTTTTAGTTTTGTGCCACCATATGACTGACGAGTAAGTTAAAACAGGTACTACAGCCATAATGTAAAGCCAGTGCTTCATACTTGGTTTAAGCCCCCATATGTTCTCTACCATCCGTCTACAGGCCCATAGTATTCTTACATCTTTTTCTGTTGTTTTTTCTATATGGCTGCAGAAGCTAAGCTTGTCATCAAGAGTGATTCCAAGATATTTAACCTCTTTTGCAATTTTAAGATATTGTCCCCACATATAAAGTTCCTTCATTCTTTGAAGGTTCCTTTTTCTTGTGAATGCAACAACAGAGGTTTTTGTCGAGTTTGTGGACAATCCCTCTTTTAGGCACCATCTTTCGATGATATTTAGACGATATTTACAACAGACCCACTTCATTATTAGTGGCTGACATTATAGAAATGTGCAATATATCTCTATTAAAAATTACATATATTCAAAAGTTGAGGTCACAAAGACTAAATTTTCGTTAAAATCTAATAATTAACAAGAAACGTTATTGTTATTCATTACATTTTGAATTTCAAATATTTCCAAGTTTATTTCGGAACCCTTGTTGCAAGAGTATAATAGTTTAACGTTGGACTTAGAACTGTTATGTTTTTCGAGAATGATATGAAGGAGTGTTACCAAAATCAGTGTTTTTATATTTTTTGATGTAATAAAAGTGTTAATTGATTTTAAAGTCAAGCCTACGTCCACATTGACCGATGTAAATAGCATCACAATTATCACAACCTATTTGATAACTCCTGTTTTGCGTCATCATTAATTTTGTGGATTTAATTGCAGCAAATAGTTAACAGGTTTTGAAATAATGCAATATACAAAATATAAAAAATATAAGGCGACTTTCCTCTACGTCGATGGTATTTGAGATCACTGCTTTTAATCTTGTTGATTGCCACATCTAGGGATAGTTAAAATTTAAAGAATATTCTTCCGAAATAAATAATAGGGCAGAACTTGTTTAGAGAATTGAAAAAATAAAAGCAGATATAAGAAATAACGCGCATGTGATTGAAAAATCTACAGATTTTAAAAATAGCAATGTAATCTATCAAAATAGTGATCATTTTGCATACATACATGAACAATGTCTCAGGAAAATACAAATATTTATTTATTATTTATTTATATTGAATTTGTTTAAATACTTTTAACTAAATTTGAAATAAACCTTATTGATATTGTCGTGTAACCACCTAAAGCCGACCCTGATCATCTCGCCGTTACAGCTATCGCTTTGTCTATGTTTCGATACCGCAGGACAGAGACAACCGTACTCCTTCGAGAATCTACCAGGAAAATCGTTGCGCATCGGCTGAATCACAGAGGAAGAAATTCCAGAGATTCTAGACCGTTAAGAATGTACTCAGATAGAGCTGCCTTTTTATAAATAACGAGACTTTGTCGGTAGACGTGAAGTTTTAATATAAGTGTTGTAAAGAAAAGATAAATTGTAATAAATAAATTAGAATTGTGACTTATAATAGTGCCTAAGTATTAAATAAATTAATAAGTACGTTTTAAATAAATTACAAGAATCCGGGACAGATTCGCTCCTGTACATTTGCGCCCTCGATAGATTTGAGACCTCTCTTTATTTTACGAATAATGAAAAAATTTAAGTGAGACAGTTGCGACCCTACCTCTATTGGGATACCTGCTAATGCCTACTAATAATGCATAACCAAAAAAGACGTCGATTAATGAAAAAAACTGTAATAGTATTTTACAAGTCCGGTAGATGACTTATTACAGTATGAGTTGTATATAAACGAGTACTGTAATAACACTGAACGGACGTGTGTAGTATGATTTTTTATTTCATTCTGTCTTTATAATACTTTTTAAAAAGAATAAATGGATATGTTGATTAAAATTAAAAAAAAATGCTGTTTTACATCATTACCTTAACTGCAATTGAGCCATTGTTTCTATAGTTAAGTATGATTGCTATTTACTGTCAAATAGATAATTTTGAAATATTTGTGTTTGAAATAAAATAAAAAGTAATTATACTGTTCCATTTCCCGGAAGCAAATAAGTAATATATATATAATTAGTAATACTGATGTTTAATTGTGAAAAAGCAAAAATTATCTTTAAAAGAAACTATAAGTTGATATTTTGGTCAGAATGAGATAAAAATTTTTGTTTGGGTTACTGACATTATATAACTTCCCTTTATACTTTTTACAGGCTAAGGACTGTCGACACAGATATGCCAGCCTGTTTAAAAGATATATATCCAGTGAATATATCAGTAAACCAAAAAATCTACTTTCATTATTCGACGTCTGTTATGGATTAGTAGGGGTAGGGTCGCAACTGTCTTACTTAAATTTTATCATTATTCGAAAAATCAAATGTATCGAGGCATCAAATGTCAAATGTACGGGTTCGCATCTATCCCGACACCATTTATAAATAAGCTGCTTTTAATAAATAAACTGTTTTTGAATTAAACAATTATGACTTTCATATCTTTTCATTAGTTGGCATTCTTATTAATTGTTGTTATCTAATGTTAGATATTTTTACTATACTTATGTGTTTAAAAGTAAAAATTTTAATTATTAATCGTACAAAACGTTCCAATTTCATAATGATATACGTAATATTTGATCAGAAATAATTATATTATAAAGCGGTGCAAATTTAACCTAGACCCAACTTAATATGTAGCTTTTAAAATATTAATATTAATAAATTCCTGTTCAATTCCATTTTGTATATCCGTTTCCCATTGAATCACCCTGTATATAGTAAAGGTAGAAAATGTTTACAAAATTCGATTCATAAAAGTCTATATGTTTTTTAATATGTAACTGTACCAATATTAGAGTTTCCAGGATATGTATGATGCTGACTGGATTATTGATACAAATATGTTTGTATATCGGCACAAAGAATTCCTAACGGCTTTTTATATTTTATTTTATACTATTTTATCCTATAAACTTCATACTAACCATAAATTTAAGATTGAATTCTTTTGAAGCGTCTCTGAGAAGCAAAAAGCCTTCTATTTAGATTTAGCTTTGCTTATAGCACTAACGAAATATTAAATATTCGTCTCCAACTGACTTGGGTAGGATAAATGTCATATTTTCCGTTTTAGATAGACAGTTATTTACGTTAAATCTTCTTTTAAATACGAACCTACTGTCACAGGTCGTTTCCTTGAAATAAAGAAAATAAAAATGTATAACAAAACAGACAGCCTAATTATATAGAATGGAAATTTTAATTTTTAAATAGAAACAAGGAAAGATGTTTAGTGGTAATCTATTTAGTGGTAACTCGAGCAAAGCTAGAATTCTGGATAATAGACGGAAAATAGAAAAATTTTAAGAATAATTTTATAAATTTAAAAATAATGCCTCTGCTTACATACAGTGTGAAATAGCCAAATGGAATAAATTCGGTAATAAATAAATGAGGGCGTATTCGGAAAAACGCTCGGACATGTCGATTGGTATTTTTAATTGCGCATTTTATTAACAAAAACTTTTTATACATGTAACAGTGGCAAATACCAACTTTCTTATTTTAAATACAACACCCTATACAGGGTGTTAAAAAAAAAGTGTCACAAAATAAAACGGGGGGTAGTATGGGCCAAAATATGCATAAAAGTCTTAATAATCATATGTCCGCAAATGAATGGTTTCAGAGATACGGAGTGTTTTGTGTTTTGTATCATTTTTTGATTATCTATTTTCATTCCCAAAAACTTGCTTTTCTTATCGGAGTCTACCAATGTTTTTTCATAGATACTATTTGCAGTTATTATTTTGTTGTGGGTGAATAATTTTATAAATTTTCGTTATGCCTGTTTACACTAATATTGAATTAGCTGACATGCATTTTAAGTACGGTCGTGCAAATGGCAATGCATTGAAATGGAGGGAGGGCACTTTGAACATCTCATTTAACTCTATGTTGTTATTGATTGTTTATAAATATCATTGTGTTTTTATAATAATAAAAAATTGTTATAAACACAAAATGGTCCGTATCTCCGAAACCGTTAATTTGCGGTCATATATTTATTAAGACTTTTCTGCTTATTTTGGGTCATACTACTCACCATTTTATTTTGTGACACTTTTTTTTAACACCCTGTATATTTTTTAATTTTTAGATTCTTCAGAAAGTTCTAGACATGTTTTATGTACTATGTTCTATACCTGTTTCGGAAATATGAAAAGTTTTCCGATATATTGCAAAAATTAACAATAACAAAATAAAATTGTTTGATTACAGAAATTCGCTACAACTATCCAACCTTGGTCAGGCTAGTCTATTTGCCATAAATAATTTATATTTTGTATAAAATTTGTTTATTTTGTTTTTTTGGGGTCTGTTTGGTCCCAAACTCTTTGGTCCCAAATACATAGTTTTAGTTGTTATTTATTTTATTCCCTTATAGACTTCTTACTGTTTACTAGGTTACATCTTCTTTCACTCTGGCAACGTATTCAAGATGCAATAAACAATCTTAGAGGTGATGAAGAAGTTATGGAAAGGATATATTTTAATTTTCTTCGACGTATAAATCTTTGTATGCGTGAAAATGGTGAACATTTTGAACAATTTTTGTAAAATCTCTATTTTGATTATGTTGTAAATAAATATTTTTGTGAAACCTATACACTCTAAATTATTAAAACAGAAATTTAGCGAAAATCATGAGAGTAATCGAGTCTTATCAAGAGTACCTTTTTTAAAGTAAATGAGTTGCGCAATCTAAATTTCATACTCAAACTCCTTTTGTTCCATTGGCGTAGAATTTTTAAAAGTGCAATTATTTAAAAAATCAAGTTCTACGCCTATGTATTATTATCGGACAAAATTTTAATACCATTTTTTTGCCACATAAAACTCTACCAATATACCAAATTTCAGCAAAATCGCATATGCCGTTTTAAATTTATATGGGAAAAACGATTTAAAAATTGTAACTTCAAGGCCCTCTGGAGCCCAAACGAAGCAACTTTGTACTAAGGTAATTTTACTTAAATCGACTTATCGAGTGCCACCCGTTCAGGGTCTATTCTGTAACAATTCCTTTATATTTTAACGGCCGTTAAAATATTGGTGGCCTTTAATAGTTATTTGTATGCTTAGGCCGCGAAATACCTTTTTAACGTACCAAAAGAATAGTTATCGCCGAGGCCGCTTGCGGCCGAGGCAAGATAATCTTGAGGTCGTTAAAAAGTTTCGCGGCCATGGCATGCATACACACTATTTTTCGTGCAATCGTTAAAATTATTAAACTAGATAATTGTAAATAAATATATTATTGCTCTAAAATCAACAGCAGTTCAATTTATTTAACAATGTCAATGTGTGCTATGGAAATGTTCAATACATACAAAATATTTTGACAGTTCTTAACAAAACGCAAAATGTTTGATACTGATAGCAATATTTCAGTACCTTCCACTCCTCCTAAACTCAAGAGAGTTGTAAATTCGGCGATTTCCGTTTTAATACCCGAACATAAGAAGCAAATTTCCAACTTAATTTCTGGCGATATAGTATCTGGTTTGAATGTAGGCAATAAGCATTATTCAGAAACACTAGATGTAGTTGCTTCAACTTCTGGAGTAAATATAAGTAATAATACAAACTGTACAATTAATGTTAATATTCATCTTAAATAATATAAGTACTTATGTATTTGTTGGTATTCAATAAAAAATAATCCTTGTCTTTGTAATATTTTAGAAATGTCAAATTTGGAAGTTATTCAAATTTGGAAGTGATGTTTGGTTTCGCAGCCGTTGCGTGAGATTGCACGAAAAAATATTTTCGTATTTACTTCTGTCATTATTTAAACGGATTCCTTTAAATAGTCCTAAAATAACAATCATTTTTAACAGTTTTGAATTGAAAATTGAGGATTTGTATGGTTATGTTTTCAAACTATTTCAAATAAATCTTATATGCGATGTTATTAAGTGTTCTCTTGCCATTTTTAAGGGAATCCGGTAAAATAAATAATTTTTAACAGGCCTCTAAAAATTGTGTATACAGAATACCATTTTTGGTCAAAAAAATTAACGAGCCGCTAAAAGTTTAATTTTTAAAGGCCTTTAAATTTTAACGGATATGTTAAAGAATAGACCCCTAATAGCTATATTATTTATTGATTTTTAAATAGTTATTTTTTCCGATTTAAGGTAATTAATTAAACAATCTGGAATCTTTTTGTTATCTGTACTACGAAAAAAGGATTGTTGGTTTTTATTAATTTGCTTATATAATTTTTTGTTATTTTTTTTTTTAAATTTTGATTATTAGGATAGTTTAGTAGTGGTAATTAGTACACTTTGTTTATTTTATTAACTAATTTTGATAGACCTGGTATAATCCATTTTTGTAAGAATTTAATTACTGAGGCTCTTCCTATGGGGCCTCAGTATTGCATTTGTGCAGACGAAAAAATTTTCTGACCCCCATTTTTTAAAACTTTTTTTCATGTTTCTGATCATTCTGAATCCGAAAATCCAAAAAAAATTTTTTCGTCTGGTCGTCTGTATGTATGCCGGCACGACAACAATATGTGCTCGGTGGCGCAGAGTGTACAGTGGTCAAAATTTGGATAGTGTGGATAGCAAGTTGGGGGTTCGAGCCGCCAAAACTTTTTCTTAAAAAAAGGAAAAACTAAACATTTTAAATTACCAAGACTCTGAAATAATAAAACAATAATATTTTTTATTTTTTTTAAGAAAAAAAAAAAACAAAAAAACACTAAAAGTTTCGGGGATCGAACCACCAACTTGCTATCCACACTATCCAAATTTTGACTACTGTACGCTCTGCGCCACCGAGCTTATCTTGATAAAAGTTTGGAATCGCTTATAATAATATATAATAATTTATTACAAATATTTACGAAAAATTTTATCATGTCAATTTTTAATCTTGAGAGATTAAAAGTTTAAACATAAGTCATCTAAATAAATGCATTTTTTTATACTCCGAATTATGAATTAAACTCTCTTTCTATAGTAAATAAGACTTATTTTTATATTGGCAGGCAAATAAACCCCGGAAAAAGTGTCTGCCTTTTTGGAATTAATTTTTTTTTATATTTAATTTAGACGCTATTAAAATTTCAGCGTGAATCATCAAACTTTGGGGTTGATTTATTAATTATAAACCCTCTCAAAAGTGTCTGCCTAAATTACTAGTAGGTATTTTTAGAATTACCTAAACTTTCAATTATTGTTTGTTGGCTTTTGAATCAAACACTTTTTGTGGGTCATATTTTACGACCCCTCTCTATTATGCGCAGTACCTGGTGTCCCGGGGTGGGTCTAGCCAACACAGGTATATCTGATTTTCCATCCAAATGATTTCAAATTACAAAATTTCAAAGTGCATCAAACACTTAATGAAATTTGTGTTACTAGCTCTCCGACTATAACCTATCTTCAAAAAACTATTTATAATTTAAACATAGTGAGTGGTATTAATTATCGGGCACGGTGGTGTAGCGGTCTATCGCGCTTATATTCATTTATAGGCAAGTTTATGAGTCTGAGACTGCTGGGTTTCGAATCCCAGACCAGACCATGTGGATTTTTAATTAAATTGCATGGTTCGGTTTAGGATTTGATGTGTGGCGTATTAATAGAAATTCAATTTCTGTTGATATGACATGCAGATTAAAAAAATTCACCATACATTACCGTCTCGATGATGGTGGGTGAGGTTTTCCGGGTTTTCCTCACCTGTAAGTCAAATGGCACCATCAATCATCTTTAAGTCGCCCCGGAGCGCCACGGCAAATAATAATAATAGCCGTCCCTTTCCCCGGACAAGCTCAGCTTTTGGGGTTAAAATTCACTCGTAAGGGGGTGAATTAGGGAGAGTATTATTATTATTATTATTATTATTATTATTATTATTATTAATATAACATCAAGTAATTTCTTAAACAACAAGTAATTTTTTAAAATAAAGTAAATTATCTCAAAACAAATAATCTATAGTAAATGCGGATAAAACGAGGGGTAAAATAACAATAAATTAAGGGAAATACTTAAAAAGGGCAGGTTTAAAGAGTATTATCACAAGAAAGTATATCCGTTCTGTATATTTATCAAGTATTGTTTGAGGTTACTTTTGAATACAACATTTATTGTTTTTTTTTTTAAATTTCTGTAGGCAGTCTATTAAATTTGTTAAACCTTTAATAAAAATTGTATTTTGGGAACTTTTAGTGATGGCTTGCCGTACATGAAAGTCAGATTGGTTTCTTGTATTATAGTTGTGATATTGCGAATTATATTGAATTTTTTATAATAGATCTGATGCGATGGTACTACATCATTTTTATTTATAAATAAATATCAGTCATGTACTGAACATAATTCTGAACTGAAAGCCAATTTATTTCTTTTAACATGGTTGCAATACTCATCCTTCTGTCCTTTATTAATAGAATATAAATAGGGGAAGTAAGAAGCCCAAATATTTTACATGAGCAGGCTTAAGAAGTAAAGGGGCCAATTATTATTGGATAAATTGCTCAAATAAGTTTTTAAACCCTAATCAAAAGGCGGTATAGAATGGTTTTAAAAATCAAGGCTTGGAAAAATCATCACATGGTTTAACCTAAGTAATGCCAATGCTTCACAAACCAAAAAATTCAACGTGCTAATACTACTATCGGCTTTCGGTATTTCGTTCCAAGTTAAATCATTTCTCGTTTTTGTTACGCTACGAGTTTACCCTTGTGGGCCTCATTTTCTGAGATAACGTCACTTCATTTTATTTATCGAATTGTTTTCATTTTTCAGATAAAATAATTGATTTTTAGTATTTAATAATTTATGTATTATTTCCATTTCCCAATTAAATATCACACGAAAAAGCCGAAACCACCTTTAGACTATTTTTGTTATAGTATTTTCTCATATCCTCCATAGATTTTCGTTAAACATGAATGAAAAATTGAGAAACGTTCACACCAACGCTAATGAAAATATCGGACAAAGTGGAAGATTATTAAAAATGATATGGCTAAATATTAACGGCGAATAATTATTTAGTTACTTATTGAGAAGATCACACGAGTGGAAATATTTACGCCCTGACACTTGTGAACAAAAGTAATCTCGAATTCTAACAACAGTGTTGGCGTTGAATGCTTTTAGATATTTGTATGCATTTATATTGCTAGTTCTTTATGAATTTGATAAAGAAAGTGAAATATTCTCCTTTTCAATTCCTTTAACAAGGAAACATTGCCCACTATGACTGAAAACTCTGTATTACAATATTATTATATTATAACTAATTTTTATTCCTTCGTTTTCATCTATGGGACGGATTTAACCGCCTATCCCAGCGTAGAAGCGTTTACTTTTGTGATGAAGCAATATTAGTCTAAGATCCCGACGTAAGTTAACCTTCCCTCGTCTGTTTTCCTAATTAAATATATAATTTATACAATATAATTGTATAAATAATTTAATTATAATTGTATTATTTGTTATATTCCTCCATTTCTAAAAATAAATAATTTTAAATACATAAGTATTGCAGCGTTGACAAACCAAAGAAGTCCAGGATTAGAGATAATACTCGCGTGAAGAAATCGCTTACAATTAAGTATAGCATTCGGAAATTTGATGGAAAAGAGACAAAAGTTAGTCGTAAATGAAAACATAAATGGATGAAGGGTATATGTTACAGAAACATACTTTAAGAGATATTTGAGTTTGAAGTTTCCTAATTGAATAGTTCACCACAGGACATTGGTTCTGTATCCCCTGGTAACATCTTTATTTGAGATAATATCATAACACATCATAGAAGTAATTTTAGGTAGGTATATAGATTCTTCATTTATGCAAAAAATAGATTTAAAAAAAATGTACATAGACCCTTTATCTACTTATGACTTCAATTTTTTTTAAGTATCTTGCCTATAAAAAAGGACAGGGTCTAGGGAGTAATGAAACGATTTATGACGACGGAGTCTCCTCCAAAATAAGGTCGCAGTGGCGACAGAATAAAAACTAAAAATGCCAATAAGAAGAATTCAATATCAACATTCACAGAGAGCTTGAATTGTACCGAAACTCATTAATGTCAAAGTAGAACAATGGCAAGTAGGTACTTGCCTTGTGAGCTAAATATCCGAAAACTTCAAAAAATGTACCAGGGGCGTGCGGTCCATGCAAGCGGGGGAAGCACCGTTTCCCTACACTTTGAGATTTAAAAATAAATATTTTTCAGTTTACAATGCATAGAAATTAATATTAAATTAGGTACTATATTTTCTCTGAAACATTACGTAAACTTCGTAAATGTACTAACAATTCATTGGTGTAATGTGTAAACGCACGCCCCACCCATGAAAAAATTAATTGTGTAAACGCACACGCCATATACTTCGAGTCCGTCGGCGGAAGCGCATCTTGAAAAAGGCGGCTCATCTTCCAATTGATTTCGCTTCGTGTTATTGACCCTGCTTTGCCGCGACAGTAGTCAGGCAGCGATTTTTACGTCGCCTTACGCATATTGCAATTCGCACCGCGAATCGACGTGTGAGGAAAATCGTAGACATCAGATGGATTTCGGTTTATTTTTCGAAGTTGTTTTTCTTTTTGTAAAATTGAGGAACTATGCACTGTGCCTGTGAACAATAATAATGTGGTAAATTGTGTCTCTATTGTGTACTCTTTATTAAAAAAAGGATTTTCAGGTAGAAATTTTGAGGAGAAAACGGACATTATTAATTCTAGTAGACTAAAGGATCCTATCAATTTAGAGACGAAAGTAGAAAAGTCAGCAAAGAAATGTACCAGGCATTTTCACGTAGGATTCTATGAAAAGTATGAATGGTTAACCGGCTGCAAAACTTTGAAGAAATTGTTTCGCTGGCCTTGCCTACTTTTTAATATAGCCGAAACGACACATTGGAACTCAGTCGGTATTACAGACTTGAATAATTTTCTCAAAAGTGGAAAACGACATGTTAATAGCAAATCTCATATAAGTGCTACAATTAAAGAAAAAACATTCGGACAACCATTTAAAATAGATGTAACTTGTTTCCTGGGAGAGCATGAACTAAGTTTTAGGGGTCACGATGAAGCAAGTGGATCCGCCAATCGAGGAAATTATATGGACCTTCTAAGTTTTTTAGCAAAATACGATGATACCCTAAAAAATCATTTTATTGATTCGACGACTTTCCGAGGTACCTCAAACAGAATCCAAAATGATTTAACTAAATGTGCTTTCGACGTTGTGATGGATCACATTAAAAGTGAAATTAAAAAGCACCTTTCGTATCAATTGCGCTTGATGAAACCACAGATGTAGCAAACTTAAGTCATTGTTGTGCGATATGTATTGGATGGCATTCCTCAAGAGCGATTCTTAGGATTTTTGGACGTCACTAGCAAACGATGCATTGTTTAAAATTATTTGTGACATTATTTCAAGTTTAGTTTGTGGTTCTAAACGTGTTGCCCAGAGCTACGATGGTACTGCCGTAAGGGCTGGCCATTTAAAGGGCCTTCAAGCTAAGGTAAAACAGAAGTTTAAACATGAAATTTTCGTTCACTGTATAGCACATAGACTTAATTTGGTGTTATCGCGAAGCATGGATAATATTAAAGATTGCAAAGTTTTCTTTTAGTTTAGTTTAGTGCAAACAGTGTTTTAATGCCGTGATTCTTTGATACACTTTTTTCAAGACGTTTGGGATAATAAAGAAACATGGGATGCTGAAACTGTTACTTCCGCTAAAGGGTATTTGTATTGGCTCAAACAAAACTTTGATTTCAATTGTTTGATCAACATTGATCAAGATTTTTCCTTTTACTGACATTTTATTCGACATTTTAGAAACAAAGTCAAATGACATTGGCTTTTGCATTAAACAAATTGATGATTTTAAAAGTAAAATGAATGAAAAACGAGATCAGTTTGAACACTTTTGGAATAAGACTCAAAACATTGGCTTGGAACCGAAAGAAAGAGAATTGGAATTGATAATGTCGGCGACAGAGAGACCTTCTATCGTCGATTATACGCCGAAATTTTTGATATTTTACAACAAATGAACTCTCGATTTCAAAACTTTAACGAATTAAAATTTGTTGAATTGTGCAATTTTAATATTAGTAACTACGATTCATCAAAATTTCCATCGGAAGCTTTAAATTCACTAAAATCAAATTATGGAAATTTTTTCGATATTCCAGCATTAAAGTCCCAGTTAAGTGATGTTTATGAAACAACTAAAATTAGTGATAAAAAGACGCCCATCAATATGTTAAATTTTCTTATAACAACTGGTTTAAATAAGTCCCTTTGTGAAGTCGTCAAGTTGTGTGAATTACTACTAACCATCCCAGCCACAAGTGCGTCAGTTGAGCTAAGTTTTTCAGCTTCAAAGCGCATTAAACGTTTTATACGAAATTCAACAAGTAAAGACAGACTCTCTAATTTAGCCCTAATATCCATTGAAAAACAGCTTGTTAAACAGTTATCAAAAAATCCAAAATTTTACGACGATGTTATAGACAAATTTGCAGCCACTAAGGATAGGCGAACATATCTTAAGTATAAATAAATGTCAACTGCTGTGTCAACTGTATGAAAAATGCTGAAAAAAATATAAAAAAAAAACTTTAGTTAAATGTTTTTTTACGTTTAAATAAACTAAGGAAGCTTTTCAGTGGTAAGTTTGTTTATAGAGTTTTGTACTAAATTGGGTATTAAAGTAATAGTAACACTTCAAAAATCTCAATCTCGAATATCCGTAGTACTGAGGGAAACAAAAAAGCAAGATTTTGACAAAATGGTGAATGCGCCGCGAAAATTTTTCTGGCCTGCTGTATTTTTATACAATCGCTTCCTCTTCCAAAAATGTCACGGCACACCACTGAAATGAACAATGAATCAGTGGATGAGCATTTAAGAGTAACAGAATGCTTCTTTAGAAATTATGTTAACAGTAACTAAAACATAGGCTTCGGAACACCTCTTACAGATATGTGCTCAGAATCTTTAAAACCGCAAGAAAAACTGAAGGCTGAAGCAAATCAAAACCTCAGAAATGAAATTATGGTAGCGAATTTAATACAGAAGCTGAAGGCACAGGCTTTTTACTGGTATCTTAAAACAGAACACAACAACATTCAGTGTTTCTCATTCGATTATCAGAAAAATCTGGCTCTGCCAAAATTAGCTGATCAATCGGCTTATTTTTCACAGCATTTTAATTTGTATAATCTTACAGTTATAAAGGGTACATCAACTACAAGGTTAAATCCAGAAAATGTATCTTTACCTGTGGACAGATCAGCAACTAGTGTCATAGCCTCAGCCCTCTTTAATTGTCTTTCAAAATACAATTTTTCTAAAGGTATTACTACTGTTCGTCTTTTTGTTGATGGGTCATAATAGAAACTCAATTGTTATTGGAATGCTCATTGCGTGGCTTTCTATCTTCCCTATTATCGGACATTCTTATATACCTCCTGATCGTGTATTTGGGCTAATTGAACGAAAAATAAAAAAATACCCTGCAACTGCAAATCCAGAAGAGAATTTTAAAATAATTAAAGAATTTTAGAAAAAAACTGGGATGCTTTTAACTGAAAGGAAGTAACTACGTCGGTGCTTAAACTTCCAACGAACTGGCATTTTCAGTTTAACTGTGCCAAAAGATTTATTTTGGAAAAGATAGAAGGAACCAATACTATTACAGTACGCGGCGAAGTAAATTATAGAAACGATTGTGGAGTTTCAAACAGCCTTATTAAACGTGATAAATCATTAGTAATGTTAATTCCTGATGTTTTGCGAGTGGGAAGACCTGTGGATCCTCAGAAAGCAGCATCCGTGGCGAATTTGTTGAGTAAGCATTATGGAGCTGAATGGAGAGAGTTGCCAAATTTAAATTTATATAAAGAAGTAATGGATCAAGATCCAGTACATCCTCTTCAAATGACACAAGAAGACGCTAATGAAGCTGTTGCTGCCAAACTAATGATGATCTTGGAATAGACATTAATTTAAGAAATTAGATAAATATATTATTCTGTTTTTTCTTTACGTTTTAAGAACCTTTTAAATGATATTTTATTTTTAATTATTGTTTCTGTTATCTATATTGAAAATAAAATACTATACAAAACGTGTTATTAACAAATTTCATACATTTGAGGTGCAAAACCCGTCAAGTCATTTTTTAGATATTAGATATATTAATGCACCTAACGCGTCTAGATTTTCTAAAAGTACTTTATTGTGCTAAGAAACTATCTTAGCATAATGTCAAAATACAAGTGACCTTAAAAATACATTAATTTAACTTTCTGTAGGTTTCTCTTGATTATTTTGAAACCGCTTAAAAGTGATTGGCGGGATTTGCATCTATACGACTGAATGTATCATATGCGGTGACGTTGGAAAGCACAGGGAATTATGGCTACAATGTGGCCATTGCAGTGAATGGGCCCATGAGGCCTGTACAGATGTAACCTACCAAATGAACTCGGTGATTCTACCAAAATTTTAAACTTAAAAAAAAATTATTAAAGTATTAACTACAATTAAAAATGTTGTCTACTACGGTTACACAAGTTTCGGCTGTTCCGGTGTCAACCTTCGGGCCTTCGACGTCGCTCAGATGGCAGCTAGGGGGTGGATAGCTTACAAGAATTCCGGAAATAGTAGACAAATGAGTAGGCGCCAACTGGGTCTATATAGTGGCCAAACTATGATCCTATTTCCCCAAAAACCCAGTAAATGAGGAAAGAAATAAAAGACAAACCTCAACTTATGTTCCTTTATAAAAAAAAGAGGAAAAATATTTACTAAATATATCAACTTTAAATTTCGACAATTTATTATGAGTTTGACAAATTACTAAAACTAATTAATTACCTAATGGCTTTAGATAATCAAAAAAAAAAAAAAATAAGTTGGAGGAAATTAAAGGGAAAGTTTACACCATATATGTATATGCATAACCCAAAATAAATTATTAAATGTATCAAAATATGACACGGTTCGTCGTTAGCTTGGTACCAGGCATGACGCTTGCGCAAAATATTAATTTCCACCTTACATAAAATATAAAATAATAGTTAACTTCAATCTTGTGCATAACCGCACCTATACTACATCATATATTGTAAACTAAACAGTAAACTTATAATCCTTATAAGCTTATAACCCTCTCCAAATTGGAAGGCGATATCTGCTTAACTTTTAGTTAAGACCAAACTACCCAAAAGAAAATTATTAAACCATGAAATTTTATAATTAAGTATAATTCATAGAACTAAATAAAAAT
Source organism: Psylliodes chrysocephalus (assembly GCA_927349885.1). Classification (NCBI taxonomy): domain Eukaryota; kingdom Metazoa; phylum Arthropoda; class Insecta; order Coleoptera; family Chrysomelidae; genus Psylliodes; species Psylliodes chrysocephalus. Next base: position 67,246,008 of record OV651817.1, read on the forward strand.
ATAAAAAAAAAAATAAAAATACAATGAACATAACTTTAGACACAGAGGTTATTTACTTAAACTCCCAGGTTGGAAGAGGTTACTTAATATCTGCCCCCACACGGGTCTTCTGAGATCGCTGAACTTGATCGTTAAGTCTGGTCCATTTAATAATGAATAAATTGAAAAAATAAAATTATGACAGTAGCCCTTAATAACTGAAGAATTACAACTTAAACGTGGAAGCAGTCCAAGTGTTCTGCGACCCGAAGGATTACTATATCAGCATTAAGTGCTTAAATTAATAAAAAGTTTGAAATATTAATCAATTAAACGATGTAATATTTGATAATACATAAGTTATGAGTGAAAGAACCCTAGAACATTCTGTGCTCAAAAGTATAAATAATGTTAAGAATACCTTGACAACATTCGGTTGAAAGTGAATGTATAGTTTAACAGTGCACACATGAAACCTTCAATATAACGTATAAGAAAAACCTGATAGTAGGGTGTCTTCTTTCACAGCACTCCCATCTTCCTATCCAGAACGAGAATCATCCTTGTAAATCTAGCTACAAGTAAGCTGGGCGGCTAGCATACCAATGTTCTGTGTTCCCTCGATGAGTTTACAATGAAACCGTTGAACTCCGGACGATATAACCCTCTGTGTACAACTGTTGAAATCCTGAGTCGCTACCCCCTGGGTAAAAATTGTTGTCGTATCCTAGGTTAACAACCCCCTGGGTGAAACTGTCGTCGAATCCTGGGTTAACAACCCCCTGGGTGAAACCCTTAAAATATTACAAAGAAAAATGTCAATACACATTGACTCAAGTATCCCGAACTATAGGATTACCCAAAAATGTACATAAACTAGAAACTATTCAGCATCTAGGATGAAGAAAAATTACATTGGCTCAACAGTGAGTCATAAACAGTATTATGAGCTCAAATAATTAAAATTCTGTTACACCATGCCATAACATAAAAGAAATTGACAGCCACATGGTGCGTAACATAACCAAATATATACAAAACATACCTTTTTCGTAAAGGGTTAACTTGGTAGCCTTCCAAGGATGAGAAACACGTGAGATGATCCACAGCACAACAATATTCCACACTCCAAATGCTGTGAACTTCCAATTATTGCGTTAAAATCCTATAATAGATATGGGCTGGACCAATGACCATAGGAATTTACCAATACACTAAAATTCCTCTCAAAATACGAAATGTCCATTTACCCACAATTAACCATGAAGTAGAATCTAAAATCCCCTTTAATTAGGTAAGCCGATGGGGCTAAATATTAACAAAATTCTACTTCGACGCAAAATTCGTCTTTCTCGTGATTCAACACCCACGGACTAAAAAAATACGTCAGCCGTCCAAAATGGCCGAAATCCCTTTCCGATAAATTTCAAGCCAAGTGGGTTCAGAAATTCATCCTCAAGAATTCCCCACTATATAACTTAACAGACCATTTACGAAAGGTACCCTAAACACTATATTTATATACAGTATAACTACATTTGGGAAACTGTTCCCGACAAAAATTAATACAACTGCGATCGCAAAAAAAAATCCCTAACGACTTAAAATCGCTCATTGTGAAACTACCTTACCTCGGGTTCTGAGCCCGATATTGGAACGTACTACAAACATGACACTTGTCGGTGTTCTGTCGTCAAGTGACGTTTATGTCATTCACTGTCACAATTAAAAAATATTAGCCTAATAACAAAAATAAGCAATGAAATTCTTAAAGAATGGTATCGTAAATAATTAATTACCCAAGGTGAGACTATAATACATAATATATATAAATTTACAACGAAACTTGGTCTATTTTTAGGAGAACGACCACCCTTTTACTAAGTGGTGAGATGAAATAAATTGTAATAATGATGTCCGAAAGTTAGGATACAGGTGAAATTAGTTAATGACAAAAATAATAGTGGTATCATCAATACGATTTTACCCTTTTTTTTCGTATGATTAACCAGGTAAGCCAAAACAATTTTATTAATTCGTGGGGCCAAAAATGAACGTTACACAGATAGTGAACGCGGATATTTATGTGATTTCTGTACGTAAAAAATAGTTGGCAGCAATGTGGTAGGTAACAGCGTCATAAGTCATCATTACCTACTCGTGGCGGGTAATAGCGACCAGCGAAAGGAGTTTTTAAAAAATATTTGTTTTTTTTAATGTTCAATATTTTGGATTTCTGTAATATATGTTTAGTTCACTGGTTAGAGGCTTTCATTGACCCGATTTTGAAAATTTAGTATAAACGATAAAAATTAGATAGACCAATTGGCTTAGAGGACCGGCATTCCCCAACTCTACCCTACATTTTTATAAAAAAATACTGCAACTATGAAATATTTATTAATTTCTTCGTCGTAATCTTTGGATAACCAGGAAAGATTTCTAAAACTCTTTCCATCAATACCTCCGAGTACAAATTTATGAAACAAAAGTCTATTTAATCCTGCAACGGCTGCAACTAAGCTACTTATGAGCGGGCGGCTGAAAACATTGGAAGACGAATAAAACTAAATAAAAAATCGAAATTTAGTCTATTTACTTCTAAAGCAGAATGAAAAACACTCAAGACACCGACTCCGTTCTGTAAACTAATTCCGGCAAGAATTAACAGTGTCCAGAAATAGGTAATTATTTCTCACTTTAAGAATTTATTAGAGACACTCCGGTTCACTCGAAGTAGTTTCGCGATTTATTACGCGGTTTCAAAATTGTTCCCTCGAGCGTTTTAAGACTAAACCTATTTAGTTAATGTACTATTATTCACTTTTACATTTCGAGGTGTAAAACTTAATTTTTAGGCAACTTATTTCCTGTTAAAACAGACGAAGTTGCTGTTCAACGTTGAGGAATGTAAGATATAGAGAATGGATAATAATATGTAGATGATAAAAAGTGTTGGAACAGGTCGTTCAAAAAAAGTTACTGGATAGTCAGAGAAATAATTACTATCATAAATTATAGAAAATCGCAAAAAAGCAAAATATAACTTAAACTCATACTCACAATAGTCACAATACAAAGCGTATCTATTTTATCCGATATCTTTGGGTATTTACCAACTGTTTAATTCTAATTGTTAAAAAAAATCAGAATTATAGTGTTTCCCCGTATTTATGTATCAAATCCAAATTTCACATACTCTAAATAATTATGCGATTAAACCAATGATTTTAATCCGACCAGCACCAAATATAATTACATACTTGATTGGATTTCAATTTATTTTTTGAAAACAACTTTAACTTTAGTCAATACGGTGTACAATGTAAATGAAATAACAATTTAAAAATAGATTAAATTTACGTCAATTTGAACTAGCAACAGCACGTGTTATATTTTTATCCATATTATTTTAGTGTCCTCTGTACACTATATACTATCGCTTCACTATCTAGGGTTTTATTTTAAAATGAAAACATACAGTTTCTGAAATCTATGCTTTTCTAATTTTACATCAGCATAATATTTTGGAAACCAATAAAGCTGTCTTGATTTTTTAAATGAAGTGCAAAATGTTTATATATTCAGTAAATTATTTAAATAATAATAATAATTATAAACTTAGTAATTGTACAGAAATTTTGATTTGTTAAAATGTTTACATATCTGCATAAAAATACGATTGTAAATTTAGTTAATTCATAAACCATGGTTATAGGAACACATAAAATCCTCAATGTAATATAAAAAAACCTGATAGTAGGATGTCTTCATTAACAGCATCATCATGTTCTACTCGGGATAATAAGTAAGCTAGGTGGTTAATAAACCAATGAACCACGAATATATGAACCAGTATTCTGGTAAACCAGTGTACTGTGTCCCACGGTTGACCTAACGTGAAACCTTTGGGTGAAAACCTGTAGTCGAAATCCAGGGGGAACCCTCCAGGTGACCCTTAAAATATTACAAAATGAGTCAGTTTCCCAATCTATACAATTAATTACCCCAAATGTAAACTAGAAACTATTAAGTACCTATAATAAATGAAAAATTACATTGACTCACCAAAAGTCATAAACAGTATTATGCACTCACAATCAAAAGGTGTACAATATTACCAAATATATACAAAATATACCTTTTTCCTAAAATGTTCAACTGGTTAAAAAGAAGAAGTGGTTGGTCGTCTAGCCGCAATCACTCTTCAATATTACAAAACTCATACGCCGATGGACTTTCATGAAGGTTGCATGCTATACCACGTAAGTAAGCAGACAGGGTTCCCTCTTCATACTTACTTACAAAAGCTGATAGATTCAGTACAATCACGGTAATTTTTACGACGAGGCAGGCCTTCTAGGCGTATTGTTCTATCTGAATTTCATGTACGCTTTGCTCCCGCTGTAAAGTTTTACGAATTTCCATATATTGGGATGGTCTGCAGAAACTTGAGCCTCGAAAGCTCGATGCCATCCTTCAATGCAATTATTTATTTTTGACAGTCCTTCTATCACAGTCTGGTAGCAATTCCACATATCAAGGGGAAATTTTGGTGCGTGACGATGTTGACCTCTTTGCGGGCGTCCAATGCAGGTGTCCTCGAAGTAGTCAACAGTTGACTGGACATCCTCGGGTAGCATATTCTTCTCACAAAGGGCTTTGAAGGCATCAATTACATTTATTGTTGACACAAATACCACCGCTTGCAATAATTTAAGTTTTAATGCAATTTCTGCATCGGTTTCGTACTGGTTTTTCAGTCAGGGAGAAATAGAAAAAGCATTCACGATATTTTAAAGCTAAAAATTCTTCGGTAAAACTATTTATCATGGCAGTTTCGAAATCTGTGAGGATGATACTTGATGACACACCAGGCATACATTCTTTTAACTTTTGCAGTAAGCGGATATATGAATTTTTTTGTTTTATCCGGTAACAGCACATACACCAATGAAACTGAAATATGTTCTTTTAAGCCATGTAGCGTAAACAGTTGACAAAACAAGTGTGATACTGTTTTAAATGTTTCATCAGCGTACCAATGTTTGCTTTGAGCTAAGAGTGAAATTTTTTTTTCTCGTTCTAAAAAGCAGTATTCTGTCGTCATTTGGTCCAGAATCGTAAAGCAAAAAGGATTCTCCATTTTGGGTCATTGTGTATTATGCGGGAAATGTGATATCTCGTCGATGAAGTGGCAAAGCTGGAGCAGCTTCTGCCTTTCTACGAACGTTATTTATTGTTCGTTTTATGCTAGAAACTTTCGGTATAGTGGCTGCAGTTGGCTGGCTAACACTAATACATTTAGTAGAGCTAACACAATGTGGTGCGTCTTGGGTAGTTCTTGCGTTTTCACGTACCCTATTATAAAATTTGTTTTTTTTTACTTCTCTGATAGCGGCAGTATGGTTATGCTTTCCAGTTTTTTTAAGAACTTTACCATAATAGTCACATTTCCAAGAAGTTTTTTCGTCTCCTTTGTCTTTTTGATATAAATATCCATCAAGCATTAACTTTTTAAGCCATTTTACAATGTTAACAGTTACACAAGTTTTGAAAGAGTAAAACCAAATTTGGTAGATTTTCACACTTTTATTTTAAAAATAAAAATTTCCAAACAAACACTAACATGACATATGTTTCGAAGTACAACTTCTTTTTCAAAAAAAAGAAGTTGTACTTCGAAACATATGTCATGTTAGTGTTTGTTTGGAAATTTTTATTTTTAAAATAAAAGTGTGAAAATCTACCAAATTCGGTTTTACTCTTTCAAAATTAAATGGATTTTCATCAAGTAAAGGCCGAAACAATAAATAAGTTACACAAGTTTTTAGATATAAAAAATTTAAAGAAATGTGCATCCTTTTTAGTCCAATTAAATAACGAAAAAAAGCCCCTTCGAGCTTACATTAATTTGTAATTGGATGAAACAAAAAGGACCTTGTGTATTTTGATGTGATCTTTCCGAAAAAAAGAAAAAAAAGATGTAGCAGTTTTTCAATTTTTTTAAATTAGGAAAAACCGGGTTTTCCGGAATTTTCCATTGTAAAAATGCTAATTATCTGGGCAAGTATCATTCCGATAGTAAAAATAAATGCACCATTCGAAAGAGAAGGCAAAAATAGTTCGGAAATTCATTGCACAGGTAGTTTTAATGGCGAATTTCTCGCCGCCACAAGTGCTTTTACCAAAAAGTCGTTTTTTGTTTTTTTGACCAGAACCATGGACATGAAATTTGCGATGAATTTGTGGCGAAATTATAAACGTTAGACATATGTGCCCATGAGAGAAGTTGCGTATTCTTTTGTTGGCTCTCAAATAAAATAAGTCCCGCGGCGAAATCTGACATAATTTTTCGGGAATTCGCAGGAAACCGGAAGGCGTAGTTTTTTTTTTAATTTTTTCCCATATGAATTTTTCCGGGTTTTGCGAAAACATCTAACAAAAAAAAATATATTTGAAAAAACTAACCTCGCCATCGAAAAGAGCACATAAAAATACACAAAAAGGTATACTTTAAAACTGTTAGGAAATTAATCCTAAGCCTGAGTGTAAGTTCCAACTTGGTGATAAGCTTGCTTTTTGTTCTCTAATATCTGGTTTTTAGTTATTTACAAGAAAACTTGAAATGGGAGAAGATATATATGCATGACAAAAATACGTATTTTCTAGTTACGTTCCGAACTTTTTGAAAAAAATTGCAAAACAATTTTTTTCTTAATTTCTCGTACTTTTTTCTTAATTAACTCGAAAACTAATTATCTGAATAGAAAACTGTTTCCGTCAGATGATAGAGAAAAAACTGTGGCATATACATTTTTTCTAGCATCCACTGTTTTCTGAGCGCACGTGTGCAAAGATCGGTAATTCTCGCGAGAATTGAAGCTACTCGAATTTTCTGACAATTGGGAGAGAAAGTAAGCTTGCTTCTCATTAAACTTACTGATTCTAATATATTTTCAGTCTGTAAAGTGCCCAAATTACGGAAAAAATCGACAGTGCGCTTGTTTTTTCTCAAAAAAAAAAAGGGAAAATGTTGGATTTAAGAAAAAACCACTCGTTTTACGAGCAATTTTCTAAGTACAAAAAATGCGTAGTTTTCGGTTATATTTCGAATTTCATAGGTCGCATTGCAAATCTGCAATAGTTCACCCTCTGTAAGTGTCTGATGACATAATAAACACAGGCCAGCCATTGCAACCTAGAAACAAAAAAATTATAGCACTGTGATAGAATTTTCTTAATTTAGGAACGTACTTACTCAATAAATTGCTGAAGAAGTTCGAAATACCACGTGTACACAGAGCTTGCTGAACGCGGTTATTAAAAATCTATGCCGATGAACACTATCAAGCGATTCAATTTGTAAAAATATGACCGTTTGAAGTTTAAACTTGTCAGATAGCGAACGCTGAGACCATTACTATCCTTGATGCGACGTGAGGCTAATTTGGCGGTAATTCTATATTTTGCACAACACTCAAGAAACGTCTTATAACAAGTCAGTAAAATACAATTTAATAAATTTTAAGCCTAATAAATTTAGATATGTAAGAAATTTAAAACTGGAAATCGCAAAAAATCAAATTACAGTAATGTAGTGTATACACGAGTTTTGGATCACGCGGAGCGCGTGTAATGGGACTTTTGTCGGGAGAATTCTACAACTTAGAAGAAAGATACACACTTTAAACTTTGTATACACATTTAGAAGACATGAAATTTGGGTTTGCCTAATTTTCAGACTAAAAAACTAAAAATTGTCAATTTTAGGCAACTTTTCTCAAAAACCGTGTTTTTTGGTCGTCACTCAATGAACAGTGGTCAAAAAAATAGATAAAATATATTTTCAGAATTTTCCGTAATGTAATCGTATTCTAGACACAATAGAGTACTCAAAAAAAAAGTTTCGAGCCATTGGGTGTATTTTTGGCATTTTTGTGCCACTTCAAACTTTCGAAAAAAAAATTGTTTTTTTTAAGGAAAAAATTTTTTTTAATTTTTTGATATCTTAGCCAATTATGGTCCGATGTCAGTGAAATTCACACACACATAAGATTTCACATTTAAAAGTAAGCTTTGTAAGTGGCATTAAAAAATTCAAATAGTTTGGCCGTTATAGGCAAACAATGAAATTAGGACCGCGGTACACTTTGCCCTTCCGCCATATGCCCAATTTTAGGATTTCTCTTGCTCCCTTCTAAAAATCACTAGTCACATCCCTTAAGTTCAAAACGCATTTTTGTTTTTTCAAATATCTTAATTTTTACCAATGTTATGAAGAATTTAGTGTTTGAACATTTAACAAATTCAATTTTTCCACCTTCGTCGCCTCAAAATACTAAACAAATTTCAATCGTCCATACCGCGAGAACGGTGCATCAGATCAAAATTTCTCAATAGACATAAAAATTATCATTTTTCTTAATCTTTCAAATGTCGTAAACTGCGTTTTAAAAATATTGATTTATTTCCGACATGCGCCTGCGCAAAATTGAAAAATTGACAAAATCCAAAATTTCGGCAATTTCGAAAAACTGCTACATTTTGTTTTGCCTTTTTTCGAAAAGATCACCTCAAAATACATAGAATCCATTTTGTTTCATCTAATTACAATTTAATGTAAGCTCAAAACCCGTAATTTAATTCGATTATTTATACCGTTTAAAATTTAAACAGTCAACAATTTTTATATTTATAAAAGACCTTAATGTGTAAAGTACATAATTATTCTGCATCGGATCAGCCCCTCGACTTTATTTAGGTATTCATGAAACACCTTCAATTTGCATTATAAATATAATTGCAAAAATCAAATTAATTGTCTTTATAAAAAAATAGTAGTATCTAAAAATTTAATTTGGGGTACTATTTCTATATATTCAATTCTTCAATATTTGACAATCTAAAATCTTAAAATATGATGACATTTGATATGATAGATTTTAGCATTTTCCAGGGGAATATTTTTTTGTGGTGAAATGTAATGTATTGTCGGGGAATTTTCCAGTCGGGGAATTGTTTGTCGGGAATTTTCCGTCGGGGAATGTTCCAGTTGGGGAATTTTCCAGTCGGGGAACAACTATTTTATCATATTCCAACCATGAATATACAACATTTTTATCTAAATACACATTTTGACCCACATGTATGAAGACTGCTTTAGACTACACAATTTCTTGTAAAAAATTTGAAACAATTTCTTTTACAATTTAAATTGTGAAGTATTGTAACGATATTCTAATTTATTTATAGTTTATTTATTTGAAACACACTATTTACAATTTATTTTAGACGTACTAATTAATTTATAATACTTAGACACTAACAATTCTAATTGATTTATTACACTTTAACTTTTCATTAAAATGTTCTATATTAAACTAACTGTGCGCCGATGAGTCGGCTATTTATACCAAGCCAATTCCGTGCTCGTCGTTTCTGGGTGCTTCCAGAAATTCCATCTCTATGACTTAACGGCAGTTTCTCGAAGATTTCGTCGTTTCTTGTATATTCGAGACGCTGTCCGACTATTTTTACACGTCAGCGTTGCTTCGATCATGAATCGAGTGGCAGACTTCCAAGGTCGCGCGTACACAGGGTAGGCTTTAGGAATTTCATGACAGTATCATCCAGTAAATTGTTTGAAAAATCGGATTTTTTAATGAAATTACTGTATGATACAATTTAAATTAGACAAGAAATTGTACAAAAAATTGTGTAATCTAAAGCTGTCTTATGATCCAATTTATGTACAAAATACAAGCTAGATGATATCAGTCTATTGAATGGATATACTTTTATATTAAATACAAATATATTAATGATATGAAATATTATTTATTATTTTTATATAGCGCCGCTGTTTCTAGTTCAATTTTTAAATATGCTTCGAATTATTAATAAAAATTAAAAACAATCTGTAGGATGCCAATGCACAGCCAAACTGAAATTTCAGCTCTCAATCACCAGACGAGTAGCCACACGGGGGTTTATATCATATGTAAAATATGCCAACCTGTTTACTGCGCAGACCACCCGGCGCTTGGGTGCTCTGAAGTCCGTTTTACAATAACAAAATTGTATTAAAATGTAAAGTACACTGAATAATCTAATAACATCTCACTTGGTAACACAAAAAAAGTATTAATTTAACAATTTTAATTTATATATTCCAATAAATTAAAAAATCATGCCTTCACTTAATTATTTGTATAATGTTTACCCGTCTTTCTGTCCGCTGCATGCCTGCTGGCTCCTCCGTGTGTCCGCTACCACAAAAGACAGGCGTGTACTGTCAACAAAAAAAAAACAATATGGTTATGGTTGCGACGAAAACATGTGAGAGTATTTTTATTTATTTTAGATATGTTATTTATAGAAGTATTTTGATGCTTTAACGAGTCTTTACCAGGGAAAATTCATTATAAATACATAATTTTCAATTGTTTATAGTACATTTTATATGTCCATTTTGAGAACAATTTTTTTTTAAATTTTTCTTCTGATATTGATCAAAGAAAGAACTGGTGCTACATTTTAAACATTCCACTTGAAACTTCGGTGAATTACATTTTTGTCTTTCATCGTGCTTGAAACCAATCAAATTATGAGATAATTTTGATACAAAATCAATTACAAATCGTTCAAGAGTAAGACTGCTATGATTTGCTTTGCCTTTAGCTCCCTCAAAGCCAGATACAGCAAAGATAATAGTACTTAATAATGTTATCACACCTCCAAACAGATTACCTTTGTTACATTTTAATAATATAGATCAAAATTTCAAAGACGGTCAGTCATTAAATGAATTTGAATATTACCTAAGAAACAACGTTTCGATAATGAATTTTTAAGAAAGAAAGAAAAAACTGCAGTCAAAATTTCAGAATCAAAGATATTTCAACAATTTAATTTGAAACTATTATAATGATAGTTATGGGGGCTGCGGAAATGTTTTAAAGACCAAAAACATAAAATTGATTGAAGTTACTGTATTTTTTTTTTCTGTTTCAGTTTATATGGATGGTTGCTTTTATCTTATTTCTCAAGATTCAAGATTTTTTTGTTTATTGAGAAAATTTATTAGGCATTAGTTTTTTCAAATAAAGTACATGAATTATTTGTTTTGCAATTTCTGGTTTTCATTATTTTAACCAAAGATAGTTAACGTACGTAAATAGTAATGTAATGTTTGTGATATTAGAGTAACTTTCTTAAAGATAATAAATATTTGGAGATAATTTATAATACTAGAATTTGTTTTTAAGTCAAACTCATTAGATAATCTTTAGAGAATAATATTTTCATGAAATTAGGAGTATTTTTTATAAAAACTAGTAAACATTTGTAAAAATGGATTGTACTTTGTAATAATAATGGTAGGTGGTTTTATCTGGGTTTCCTCACCTGTAAATAAAATGGCACCATCAGTCATCTTTAAGTCGTCCCAGAGTGCCATAGCAAATAATAATTGCCAGGCTTGCCTCGCTCAAGCTCTTCTTGGGGTTTAACTCATATGGAGGTGAAGGGTAGCAAAATCTATTAATATTATAATTGTATTGTCATTTATTTGATTTATTTATTTTTCTTGGGAATTTTTAGTAAATTTAATTATATAAAGCTTTGTATAAAATTTATTTTACCCCTCATAATTATTTGTCAAAGAATTTTACAATTTTATTGGCATTTCATAATTTTTACAAATACCTAGCTAATAAGAAAGCAATATTTTAATTATAATTAAGAGGAAAATTTACTTCAGCAATTATCTTTTTCTAACCAATACGAAATAGAGCCATGAACATTTCTATAGTTTATTTTAATTTTTTGTGAATGAAAAATATGTACCTTCAGGTAAAAGTGAAATGATATTCCGAAATTTGATTTTAATTATTTTCTCAAAAATTGAGAAAATCTTTACTAAAACAAAATTTTGCATTTTTTGCCATCAAAATTTGATCAAATTTTGAAAAAGTGAAATTTTGGATGGCTATATTTCGTATTAGATAAAAAATAGTAATTGCTAATGTAAATTCTCCTTTTAGTAGAAAAAATCCCGCCAATTTTCAAATTAAATATATGACGGGTAGCTACATTACCGACAGAGAAATAGTAGGTAAGTTCGGGCTACGCACTCTTTTCACTATATTCACTCCTAAAGTACCTAAGGCGTTCGGGAACGGAAGGAGTTAAAATAAAAGTTCCATTTTGACCGTTCGGAGATCGTGGAGTGGAGTGTGGATCGGGCATGCGCATAAGGTAATTTAAATCGATAATAAGAAAATTGTGACTAATTCTTAAGTGAAAATGCGTTTTATTTGGTTCCCGTGCATACCATTAATATGGAAGAAATTTATATGGTTGTAACTGATAAGTACGATTAGGTTTTAGGTATTAGTATGTCACATTGACAACTGACACTGAACTCTGAGAGTAAAAAGGAGTAAAACCATATGCGCACTCCGTCTACGCCTATTTACTTCACTCCACTCTGGAGTGCGCAGCCCGAACTCACCTAGTGTAGTTGATATTACCGACAGAGTAGGATTGGTTCAACCACCCGCACACACAGCTCGCTGCAAGCAAACTTGTTGCCAAATTTCTACAAAGACACGGCAACTCTTTACTATCCTTCCTCCATGAGTAACCACATGAAACGCGACGGCTTCTAGCAGATAAAGTAGCCGCATTCGTCAAATAATTTTGATGAAAAGTTGAGAAATAAGTATCTCTTTTGAAAAGTATTTAATTTATGAAATTGAATTATTTATTTACAAATATATATATATATATATATATATATATATATATATATATATATATATATATATATATCAAAATAAAAAAATTATGTTTCTGTCCTATAAAATATTTATAATTAACTACAAAAAAATTCATGAAAATCGAATAAAAAAATAAAGCATCTGGAATATTGAAAGAGGCCCTGATTGCTCAAAATGCTCAGTTTAAATTGTGATTAAATGCATTAAAATTTAATATTAATCTCAAGTATTTAATCATTTGATTTTTCCGTCAGGTAGCATATTATAATTTGATTTACAACTTACTCTTAACAAACTTATTTACTGGTTGGTATCTAATATTTCGCAGAAGAGAGTATTGATAACTTCGGAGAGTTTGGAGAAATTCGCAGAAATTGGAAATACAAAAATAAACGTAATCAGAAACCAGCAGCCAGAACTTATTTTATTGAATTACCTTTTTGCCACTTGAACGGGCCGAAGTGTTTACTATGAATTACAAAAACTAGTTCAGCACGACAATTTTTTAAAATGCCAATATCATTAATTAAATTCCTAGTAACCAGCTTTCTAAATAAATATAAATATGTGATGAAGCGTAGCGGTGGATTAGTGAAGTAATCAGATTGGCCAAGTTTGATAGAAAAGTCCAAGATAGAAAATATTAAATATTAAATTCAGTTTTAAACTTTAGAGAAAGAAGAAGGCATCTATTATTTAACGACTAATCAAGAGAATTCGGAGTACAGATATTAATAAAGTAAAATTGGAATATATTTTTTTTAATTTAACAATTAACATGTCTCAACAGCTTTGGTTATCAACACGATAATAGTTATTTACGATATAAGTATCGTAAAGTTTCATATTACGATACGCTATGGAAATATTCCTTTGAGTATCGTAATATGAATTTACGATACGAATATTGTACAATATATTATCTACTATCAAAAAAAAAATAAATAACTACCAGAATTTCTGAATATTGATATGACAAAGATGAAGTTTGCGGTCTGTTAGATATTTGAATTCACCTTAAAGCCGGCCACTTACGATACTGCAGTGTAGTTCGACAGGATCGTACGACAAGATCGTACGATTTGGTTGAAAATTGGATGGAAACATACACGATACTGCACCGCAGTATTGTTTTCGGTTTCAATCATGTCGGATCAAAATTATTTGATTTGCTGTGTCTTTTTTTTAACAAAATCTTCGTTGGCTTCTTAATACATTTCTCGAAATTTTTCAACTAAAATGTCCTTAGCCCTTTTTCGGGCATTTCTGTTATAATATAAATCACTCTTCACTTTCCATAGGCACTCGTGTTCCTTGCATAATTCGTAGAATTCACTCAAAAAACTTTCCGCATAGGCCATAACAGAACAGAAAATTAATTTTCGACGTTTCAACAGGTCGGCCGGCCACACACGGATAAAAAAAATCCAATCGACGCTGTCGTACTGCAGCAGTCAGACTTTTCTGTCTGCGGTCAAATCGTACAACTTTGTTGGATGCGCGTCCACTCACGATCAAATTACATCCGATTTAGTTGGATGCGACGAAATCGTTCGACCCCGCAGTATCGTGAGTGGCCGGCTTTAGCGTAGTCATAATTGACATTAATAATTTTTGCGAGACAAAACATAGTAGCCTTGTGTAGTTGCTCAGTAGTTGCTAGGTATTGTTTGTTGGCTATATAATAACTGTAAATAATAACTCAAAATAATAATTATCATGAATATTTGTGAAGAAAATATGTCTTACATTGAATTGGCAGCTAACGAAGCCATTGAAACTTTAATTCCTGCAAAATCTAGGAATATATATGAAAAAGAGTTCAAGCGATTTGAAGAATGGTGCAAATTAAAAAATGTCGATGGTGTTTCGAAAAAGATTTTATTGGCCTATTTTTTCGAAAGAGCCGCAGTTGAAAAACCATCTACATTGTGGACTCACTATTCCATGTTAAGGACCACTATTTCGACGAAGAGAAACTTGGATATTAGCAAATATACCCCAGCTGTTGGCTTTCTTCAAACGAAAAAGTGAAGGTTATAATCCAAAAAAAAAAATCAAGAATTTTTTCCAAAAACGAAATACATACATTTTTAAAAAAAGCCAACGACGAAGCTTATTTAATGATGAAGGTAAATTTTATTAGTTTATTTGTCATAGTATGTTCGTCTCCAAAACGATAGCAGACTTTTATTTGAATAATTTTCTTCTCCAAACATAAATAACAGATATATTCAATAAAATATAAAAACGGCCTCCCATAAAGTACCCCCCCCCAGATGTTCCGACTTTGTCCAAAATCTAATCATTTCACGTCAGGCCGAAATAAAACTTAAGTTTAAAATTTAGTGTTTTTCTGTGTATCGGTTCATGAGTTATGGTGGATATAGACACACAGACACACACGGCAATTTTACCCTAAGCTTCCCCTAATTTACCCACCTAAGAAGATGATCAATAACTGGAGTTTAGTCCAATACATGAAGCGTAAAAAAGTAAGTATTTGTAATAAATTTTACCCAATTATCTTTAAACGTTTAGAAAATATTTACAATAGTGTGGTATCAGGACTTTACCTTTAACACCCTGTATCTCGGAAAAGAAAAGTTTTCGGACCTATGTTTATATGAACTTTTACTACTATTTTAGGATGTAGATTACGCTGTTAAAATATGACCGTCTAATTTCGGGACACCCTGTATATCATCTATAACTATCAATAAATAAAAAATGTTTGAGTTGTTTGGTTTAAAAATAGTATTCCTACATTCGTATATTAACAAGCCACTAACCCCCAGTAGGCGTACGACACACAACATTGCCAAATTTATGTAGCGAACAAGGTTCCAAATACTTTAAGGGGAGGTCGTGAGATTCGTGCGGTGTGACGTCAGAAGGGACTGGATTGCTCTTAAAAATTTTATTAACCCTAAAAGGTACCCATTTTGTAAAGTAAATTTCCAAAAAAAATGCGGATAATCGAATATTTTCTGAGAAAAATTGAGAATCCTTCTAACCTAACTTTTATTATTTACTGTACAATTTTTCAGATTTTCCGTTGGTAACTAGATAAAATATGTGAATAATAACAAGAATCTAATTTGCGGAAATACCAATACACTGTTACTAGCTATCTGTATCTGTAACGTGTGGAGGGTGGGTTACTTCCACGGCACTTAGGCCTCATTAGGTCCATTGTGCATCCTGGCTCGTGAGCCAACCTACAGATTTAATGTAGTTGACAACGTCGCCAAGAGATGCTTCTCTTATATCGGCCGGTGTTAGCCGATACTCGCCGAACACAAATCTTCTAATAAATGAGAGCATCGGGCAATCGTAAAGAATGTGCTCGATGGTCTCATCTTGTTCGCACCCTCTGCAGAGTGCAGATTCTGACAGCCCCATGATATGGAGATGCTTCCGTACTTGGCAATGATCAGTCAGAATGCCTGTCACCAGACGCAGATTCTGTCTAGTCATAGTCAAGTATTTGTTTGCTGCAGTGTTGTCAGGATAACTTAAGACCTCCCTGGCAACTCTGCAGTTTCTTGTTTCATCCCATCTTTCCTTGAACTGTTACTAGCTAATAAATTAACAGCTCAGCTGACTTCACTCAAAAAAATAAAATAATAATAATAAAAATTTATCATCCAACACTATAAAGTGACAACTAGACCCAACAGCAGCCAGAGCCAACTTCAACACTTGCCACAAAAACTTTCGAACAACTTCTAGTGGACACCAAGACAGCCTAATATTTGCATTTTACTGAGGCCCTTCCTATGGGACATAAAAATATATTTCGTGTTTTGTTATGATCCCAACACATTTTAGAAACTTTTATAAAGAGTTTCTTTTTTTATTTTAAAATCTTGTTTAGCTAATTTCGTAGTGTTAACATAAAAAGTACAATATTTTTCGCATTTTTTTCTTAAGATAAAATCGAAGAAATCGCATTTTAAATTTTTTTGGGCCGTAAGCCCCAATGGTTTATTAAATGTTTAAAATAATACATTAACCTAACTTGTAAAGCGACTTTTTGGATTTTGCGGTCATATTGGAGTACACGTTACGTTCTATGCAATGGTACCAATATCTCGTTTTTCAAAAATAGTGCCCTGCTACACGGTCTAATTTTGGATTACCTCCGGTTTTAGAATATCCAAAATATTAGTTTTCAATTCACTAACAATTCAGTTTGTGACACTTAGTCCCCTATAGAATTCATTTCTAGAGCAGTTTTGTTACAAATAGCACCATAATATACGTGTTTTTTCATATTCCTGAGAACTTATTGGTTTCGCCAAGGACATAATCGAAAAACTGTTATTCCTGATAAAAGAAATAAAAGATACACCTACCAGGAAATATAAATACATTTCTTATTTATATAGGCATAAAGGAGCCCATCTGTTTCCTGCGAAGATTTTATTTTTATGATGATTTACAATCGATATTTAGGGCCTACAGAATGTTTTTGTTGATATTTAAAATTGGATAGAAATTCCGATACAAATTTATTTTTCTCGCATTCCATCTGAGCCTCGCAATATATTTTTATTATGTTATGAAATTATGTTAATCATTCTAACCGCTTCGATTTATAAAAACCGACTGACAAAAATTTATTGTATTGTATCAGGTGATTTTTCTTGGCTTATGTGGGTCAACAACATGAATAAAATAGGCCATTTCTGCTTATTATAGTGGGATATATATTCCAATATATTCCCCGGGGGTATAATATAATACATTTTTTACTATTTTATCCTGCTTTCTTTTAATTTTTTAACTCCTTCACATGGTATCCCAATTCTTTCAGTTGCTTCTTAGATACAATTGTAAAAAATAATTTGGACTTTGAAGTTTGTAAATTGAAAACTCTATACATGACGTTGTATGTGTTTTTGATTTATTTTTTTTTTATTTTCTAGGACATTATGTTCAAAACATTTTAAAACCAAGTTTAATAAGAGGGGCGGCATGGAACTCGGTACTTCGTAATCTTTTAATCCTAATGCATTTTAAGTTGTACTTTTATAACTACAAACTCGGCACAAAGTTGTAGGCGGGGAAGCTGGGTTAGGCCAGCACTACAGGTGGCGTAATATAAGGTAGTTGAGTTAGGCCAGCGACCTTCTTTAATCCCTTGTCAATTATTAATTAGGAGTATTAATAAGTAATTAGGAGAATGATGTGTAGATACATTACGGATGTAAGGTAAATAGAAAAGTACTACCTATTTTATTCTAGTTTATATTTGGCTGTCGATAGGTGAGGATGTATGTTTATTAACATCACTCCGTATCTAAGTCAGTTTCGTTTGTTTATGTAGTGTATTTTTTTTTAATCGCGAGTGTTTAGAAAATCAACAATGACTGCTAAACGTAATGTTTAAGAACAAAAATAAAAATAATAATGTGCCATTAAAAATAGTTTTACAATGTAGAAAAAAATAATAAAACAGAATCGACACCTGCCAAAGTGCTTTTGGAGCAAAAAAAACAGGACCTGCTTCAGGTAACTAAAACAAATAATATGGAAAAAATGGAAGTGGGAGAAAATCTCCTAGCCCAATAATATCAGGCCTTATTCCATGAAAATCAAGCTAGAAGTCAGAATGAACAGGCATTGTACAATGCTTGGATACAGGAAAAAGCTGATAAACAGCAACTAGAAAGTGCATTGCAACAAATGCAAAACAATATGGAAAATATGCAAAAACAAATTAATATTTTAAACAAAGAAAAATCTGAAATTCCAACGAATTATGAAACTGATGAAGAAGAACTGGCAAAAAAATCGGCGATCAAATTAACAAAGAAGTAGAATGAATAACAGCGGAAAGCAGAAACAATAGAAGAAAAAAACGAAAAGCCAACTCCTCTCCTGAAACATCTCCTGGCCAACCGGAGGTAGCAAAAATCAACAACAAGAGAAAGAAACAGTCGAAAAAACAGTGAAATTTCCCCCGATAATAGCAAGCAACATCAATAAGTATGAAGAATTGCGCCATACACTGGCAGAAAATAATATTTCCTTTCAAGCCACAGCTCTAAGCAATAACCAGTTTAAAATTAATACTAAACAAGAAGAAGACTTCAAAACTGTCATATCAACCTTGAATGCCAAAGAAATAAATTAACATTCCTATGAAGTTAAACAGAACAGAGACATTAAAGTAATGGTTAGAGGTCTACCATCTACATCTAAACCAGAAGATATTGTTGAAGACTTGCAAAGTCAAGGATTAAAATGTAAAGAAGCTGTCAATATAATAAAGAAGGAAATAGAATTAACCGAGGACAACACTCGTAAACTAAATAAAAAACCATTGCCCCTATTCATGCTATCATTCGAAAATATTAAGAAAATCTACGAAATCAAAGCAATCCTTAATCTAAGAGTTAGAATAGAAACCATAAGAAAGTCAAAACTAGTTCCGCAATGCAAAAGCTGCCAGCTATTTGGACATACGCACAACTTTTGCAAAAGAGAATCAAGATGCGTAAAGTGCATAGGAAAACATCATACGAAGGATTGTGTAAAAAACTGCCTTATGGAACATCCTGCTAACTACAGAGGATGTGAGGTAGCTAAAACCTTTTAGATAAGGAAGGATAACATCACTAAACCTAAAATAATGACGAGGCAGAAGAGATCTATAAACGCTTTTCCTATTGTCAGAAATGAAATAACATATTCTCAGGTCACAAACTCACAGGAGCAACCAATTTAAAGATCACAACCAACCATGAATCCCACGCCACAAATTGCGCAGCATACTTCACAGTCAACCAGCTTAGCAGAAAGTACTACTTATGAATTATTATTATCCTTAATAACCAGAATAGATTCACTCTCTGACAGGATCCAGAAGCTAGAAGAATTAAATAAACCCCAAGCATATAACAAAACCACCAATGGACAAAAGAGATATTAGAATAGCCACTTGGAATGCCAATGGTATTCTCCGAAAACAAACTGATATCCAAGTTTTCTTGGACGTACAAAAAATAGATATATGTCTGATTTCTGAGACCCACCTTACAACAGAGTCATACATTAAATTTAGAGGATATAACTTCTATCACACTATCCATCCATCAAATGCAGCAAGAGGAGGAAGTGCGTTAATTATTAAAACATTTTCCACTATGAGGAACCAGGCATCCAAGAACCAGAAAATCAGGTAACCATTAGCACCATTAACATTAAGGGGGGCAAAATTACAATAGCTGCAATCTATTGCCCACCAAGATACAACCAGAAAAAATAAAATTATCTCAATGTACTCAAAAAAACTAGGTAACAAATTTATAATCGGTGGAGATTACAACTCCAAACACACAAACTGGGGTTCAAGATTAACCACAGTCAAAGGAAAAGAATTGCACCAAGTTGCATCAGAACTTGGTTGTACATACCAATCTTCTGAAAAACCCACCTATTGGCCCACCGACCCAAATAAGATTCCAGACCTTTTGGATTTCTTTATTCTGAGGAAAATTTCACCAAACTATACACAAGTAGAAGAAAACTTTGATATGGATTCAGACCATTCTGCAGTAATCCTTACTCTAAGTGATAATGTTATTCAAAGAGAAGCCAAACCGACCTTAGCAAATCGGAAAACTAATTGGGAAGGTTTTCAAGAGGACTTAACAAATATTATTCAACTGACCATAACACTAAAAACGAAAAATCAGCTGGATGAAGAACTGGAAAGGTTTATAGTTGAAATCCAGCAAGCTGCATGGAGGAACACACCAAAAGTAAGAAGATTAACAGCTGGAAAAAAGATCCTGTCGAGATAAGATAACTAGTAGCAGAAAAAAGAAAACTAAAGAAAGAAATGGCAGATGACAAGATCACCAGAAGATAAAAATATATTAAATAGGGCTACCTAAAGACTGAGAAGAGAAATTATAAATCACAAAGAAGAATCCTTCAACAGATACCTAGTAGGGCTAACAGATGATACAGAAATTGATTATTCACTCTGAAAGGCAACTCAAAAGATGAAAAATTCGTGTAAACACTGTCCTCCTATCAGAATAGCAGATAACAAATGGGCAAGAGACAATCAACAAAAAGCTGATATTTTCGCTGACCACCTACAAAAGACGTTCCAATTAGATGAAAATTAAGACACTCCTAATGAGACCATCCATAATATGAAACAACTTGAAATTAAGCTAGTTACTCCCAATGAAGTTACGAAAGAAATTCAGACAAACATCAACTCACAGAAAGCCCCAGGATATGACCTTATTACTGGAGAAATATTAAAGAAACTACCGCGAAAGGCTATTGTTAAATTGACATACCTCACAAAAGCAGCATTTCGCCTTAAATATATACCTGATGCGTGGAAAATAGCTGAAGTTATCCTAATTCCTAAGCCAGGAAAACATCTGAATGAAGTGTCGTCATATAGACCTATATCATTGTTACCGATAATATCTAAGTTATTTGAAAAACTGTTACTAAAACGACTAAAACCAATAATTGAAAATAAAAATCTGATCCCTTCGCACCAATTTGGTTTTAGAAACAAACATTCGACAATAGATCAAGTACACAGGATAGCCGATATCATCGAAAAAGCTTACGAAGAAAAATATATATGCTCAGCTATATTTCTTGACGTAGCCCAAGCATTTGACAAGGTCTGGCACGCTGGCCTAATACAGAAACTTGAAAAAATACTCCCTAGACAATATGTCGATATTCTACAATCATATTTAACGGGAAGAATGTTTAGAGTAAAGCAAGACGAGGCATACTCCGAAATGAAAGAAATTAAAGCAGGTGTCCCACAAGGCAGTGTGCTAGGACCGGTTCTTTATTTATTATACACCAGCGATATCCCTCAACAACAATCTGTTAAAATAGCAACATTTGCAGATGACACTGCAATATTGACAGTTGGCGGAACTAACACAGAGACCTCAGAAAAACTTCAGGAAACCTGCAACAGAATTAATCGATGGACAAAAAAATGGAAAAGAAGGGAGAGAAAAAAAAATTGTAGAGAAGAAGAGAAAGAGGTAATAGACACTTTTAGTCGCCTTTTACGACAAGCTAGGTGGCTATGGATGTATTCTACTCTAGTTTCGCTAATCCACAAGCAGAGTAGTGGGATAAAACCCGCTACTCTAAACGAAGAGAAGTGAAAGAAGTCCCGCAAGTCCACACGGGGAAAGAAAAAATATTTAAAATTTGATCAAATTGAATGAAATATTTACGATAAAAGTAAAGAAATAATTAAAATTCGATTATTAAATGCAATAATGAGGTATTTTATTTTATTATAAAAGATAACGAGATATTTAACAAAAACTCATGAAATTCGAATCATAATCACAGGTTCGATATTGTTGACCTTCAACACTACTAATTAATAAAATTTATTGTAGATGCCTAGGAAACGTGATAAATATTAAATTACTTCCAAGCAAAAAATTTAACGACTCACGAATAAATACCTGTACCTATAAAAACTATTAATTGATCTAAGGTTATATATTTTACCTAATTTATTTAATTTTGCTGCCGAAGCCAAAAATTTCATAGATGGAGGTGGGCGAAAATATGTAGATTCAAAATTCGACAAGTTGCGTTTAAAGCAAAATTGTACTTAGAATTATATTTTTAATAATAATGATTGTAACATATCACAGAAAAATGTAGGAATTAGATATTTTGTGAAGGTAGGTAGGTAAAAAAATAATTAAAAGTAACAAAATCATTCAATAGGTACGATAATTAAATTTTAGGTACAAATTAATATATCCTACACTTATTTGTGGTAAATAAATTTGTTGAAACACTCAAATTAGTACGATTATGCAAATACGATTATGCCAATAATGTGTAGGTACATGCAAAAATTGAAAGAAAAGAAAATTTATAGGTACTATAGGTATATCGGTACTAGGTAAATAGATAAAAGCATGCAAAACAGTTAATTCCTGTAAATACTTGTGTAAATTATAACGGTAAGAGATATTTTCAAATAATTAAGCTTTGTAAGGTTTATATACCACGTTGGGCGCCAATTTGTAACAAGTGATGTTGGTTTTACTTACCGTCTTTTAGCTCAATTTTAATTAGGGCCGTGAGTAGCACTTAATAACCTTGACAAAACTTAACTATAGGAAAGGTATGGAGGGCGCCACCAAACTTACATAAACATATCATTTAAGGTGAATTATAATAGTTTGGCAAATATAATTAATATGACTGATGTTAAAACAGAATGTATATGTTTATGCAGGCAAGTAACAATTACAATCTACACAAGCCATGAATCATTTAAGATACTTCTTTATTTAATTTTTCAAAGATAAAAATGAAACTTATCTCAAAGTAGGAATGGTGTAGGTCTTCAATCTTTCTCAAATAAGGACGGTCTCCTATAGCGATGCGTCTTCTTCTAAATATAATTTAACATGTTTGTAACCATAACTTCAACTATCTTCAAACCATAAATCAACATATTTGTAACCATAACTTCAACTGTCTTCTAACCATAAATTAACATATTTTCAACTTTCTTCTCAGCGTTTGTTTAAAAAAAAAATATTTTAAACTATGTTCTCAGCGTAGTTGTAAAAACCATCCAAAGGTTGACTTATCTAAAAGATTGAGACCTTTTTGAAGTTTACGTAATAAGAAAAAATAAGGAACAAGGAGGTAAGATGTTTCTGAACACAGAATGAATAAAAAATAGATCTTTACAGAAATTAATGACACGTTCTAAAACATCTAACCTCGCATTTTTAACAACTTAATAAATCTCGATCCATTTCGTTAATCTTTGCAGAAATCTTGTAAATATTAATCTTTTACTCACCATGAAATACTGATGGTTCTCACCACTAATAAAAATACCACATAATATACTGTTTAAGATTACTTAAATATTAGCAGATTTAATAATCTCGACTGCCTCGTTCTGAGGTATTACTGTAAAAGACTTTTTCAAGTAATACCTGTCGAAATTCACTTTCGATCCGAACATACAACTTATAAAAAACAAAAAAACACTATGTAAAATATTTGTAGCGAAAGAATGAAACTATCGGTCCTAATAGAGATGGGACAATCATTTTAAAAATATAGTTATAAAATATTAAAAAATAACGGTACTAGAAGAGTAACCGTGACACCATATTTATTATAAAGGAATGAAATTTCGTTTTACAGTACAAAAGCGTTATGAAAGTGTAGCGCACATACAATTGCAATGGTTCAACTAGATAAAATAGCGCGAACTATTTACTTTAGCACGAGAATAGAGATGAATTCTCTGGCGTGAACAGGTTATTTTGTCCACCAGCGCCAGAGCGGTTAGAGCGGTTATGTTATTTTGTCCACCAGCGCCAGAGCGGTCATTTTGGCCGATTTTAAATTTTAAGCCGTAAATTTTTATTTTCAGTTTATAAAAAAAATATAGTTTAAGTAAAAAATACTTATTGTCTTTGTAATTATTGCCACTGCCACTAAGTTTGTTATTATCTTGCCTGTTGAACAGCATATTCATCTTTAAACATTTGATTTTCATACCTACCGAATTCTGTTATTTTATTTAAAATACAGTACGAAAGGTTTGACGTTTAGACTGAATATAACAAAAAAAAACTGTAGAAGGTCTAATCAATCCCGCACTCCCAGAGATAATCACGGCTGAATTAAATTTTAACCGAAGAACCTTCGGATTTCCTTTCCTTCCTTTAATTAACTGTGCAATTAATTGCAGATTGAATGACTTCATGTTGATGTTACATATTTTTCCGCTTTATTGCGAGGGGACCTCCCCCAGATAACACGCCCTGGGAGAGGTTTTATATTGTAAATATTGAGATTAGTAGGTAATAAATTTATACGTATGAGAGTGGTGTTCAAAATAAATTGTACAGATTATCGTATATATTATGGTGTTGAAAATCTAGTGTATGTCCTAAAAACATCAAATCTGAAGTTATTAATAAAAGAATAAGTTAAGATATTTTAAGTAAGAACACTAAATATATAGAGAATAATTTTTTTTTTAAATCTCCACGATTTTTGTTAGTGGGTCGTAGAAAAAATATTCTGTACAACTCGAGTGGATTGTCCACATCGCCTATGGCCTACGACGTCGTGCTCTAATTTCGTCTTTGTGCGATATGGCCATCATATCTACTCTTATTGCACAAACTACTATTTTAAAATACTGATAAAACTTTTGAATCCGCGAGATAGCCTTAGGGCTGCTATAAAACTGCTTTAAGAGTAAATGGGAGAGCGCCATAACGGTTCTTAGGAGTATTTTTAAATCAATATTTTAAAACTATTGAAATCTAAGTCAAAGTCCGCATCTTTAAATATTTTTTTTAGATTATGATAATAAGTGAGATAAGCATAAAAACTACAAAACTAATCAGTTTTAAGATAATTAAATTTTAAACTGTTTTACCTTTATTCTGTTTTATCATCCTATCTGTCAGAATAATTTTGCAAACATGTTGAAAAGACTGCCATATTAGAAATTATTATATAGTGTATGTATAATTTGTTTTGTTACACTTGTTAGTTCCTCAGTTTTCAAATACACCAAAGTCCTGTTAAAAGTGGGCAAGGTAAGTCATAATAAATAATGGGCCTTAAAATATATGAAATTTATAAAAAAGGATTAATATATATGGATTTAAATGTATTTACCGAAAGTTGTTTATTAGAAAAAAACATGGTAAATATCGTATACATAGCACAATAAAATGATTAAATTTTTCTTCGATATGTTTGTGATATAAAATGTCACATTTTAAATGGAAAGATTTTAGAATTATTTAAACTTTGACCATAATTTATTTTAATATATAAAAGTTAGTTATTTGAATATCCATTAGGTAGAGTTAGATATGTAGTATTTTACATGATACGTAGTTAAACAGCCACTGCCATATTTAAAATGGAGGATTTGCTCATTAGCATTGATCTGGCAACCTGGGCATACGACTGTGAGCGCAAAGTGGAAACGGTCCCCCGCTATTGTTAGTGCAACTTATCAATTTTATAGGTTATATTCCTAGTGCCATATGAGTAATTAAATTTAATTTTTATTTGTGCTTGAATGATTTTTGAATGTGAAAATCTTTATAAAGAACATAATTCCTGAATATATAATACGTTTCAGCTCTAGCAATGCTCGTTTAAGTAAAACATCGACTGGAATACCATTTTTTAGGTTAGTTATAAAAGTTATAAATATCGTACAGGACAGTATTATGGCCGGTTTCTGTAAAACGGGTAAAAATATGCTTTTAAAAATGCAAAAAATAAAATCCGTCAAATTTTGGGTAGACCTATATTGAGGGCAATGTTTTTAAACACATTTGCAAAACAACGCTTTTCAAAATTTTAGAAAAAGAAGGAAACTGAAATATTTAAGAAAATTCAATGTCTAATGGGACAATTACATTTTAGAAACGTTTTGTATGATGGAGCATAAACTACATTCGGCCACATTCAACATTGCCATTCCTAATTAAATTTGCCCATATTGATATTTTTTATGGTTGAAAATCCACTTTCAATCATTAAAAATTTTTTGTCAATGATCAGGTTGTTGTTTCTCTACCTAAAAGAAATATTTATTTAAATGAGCTATATTTAGTCTTAACTAGATGTGTTTTAAATTTTATGTCCCCAAATTTTATAAAATTTTGACGTCACTCGAAGATGGAAAAAATGTGTTCGAAACATATGTAATGTTGTGCTAAACGATAGAAAATAAAAACCTGACCGAATAAACCTAGGACATTTTTATTTATACAAAAGTTATTATTTATGCAACTAACAATACAAACGTGATATTAGTTGCATAGATGTACAATATTATTATAATTCTTTAATTGAGCTAAAAAATACATAATTGATATTTTTACATATTTGAAACAACTAATTTAAACGCTACATTTTTTTCTCTAAAATTTTCCAAATATTCTTTTAATAAATTCTTTAATTGGAAGTACAAAAAATTAATGGTTAGTCATGTTTTACCAAACACAATTTTATATTTTAATCAAAATTAGGAAAAAATCTTGTATATAACCCGTTACAAAATACCGTTTTGTGTAACAGGTTTATATTGTGGGACCTCGCTCTGTTCGTCCCGCAAATATTCACTAGTTACATAAATTAAGACGTTTAGTAACTAGTTGCATAATAAGTTATTACTTTATTACCTTGCAGATTTGACCCGAAACCGTTCCAAAGATCTGATGGTACTAATATTATTTTTAAAATGTTGCGATGATAATGTATACGTAGACGGCGAAGAAGTAAATGGTAGACAGTACACACTGTTGGTGGATACTGGGGCAACCAGTAGTATTTTATGATCAACACCCATAAATAACTACAAGCAAATTTTACCACCACCGCTACGAACTGCCAATATCCATGGGAGGTATCCAGTTTCAATTAGAAATTGGTACAGAAAGGTTTACTTACACTGTCATTGTCGCTGATATCGAAGGATAAGTAGACCAATTGACTTGTCTTTGAAGAATTTATGGGTACATATGGAGGTACTGGAAAAGCAAGATATGGTGTTGCAACCGAGAAACAGCAAGATCTGCTCACGGCTCCAAAAGACTACTTGCTGGTTCATAGCACTTCCGTCAGCATCAACGACGCTTAAGGTCTGGCATTAGATAGAACTTTAAGGACAGTTACCGGCTTCCGGAAAAGCCTTAAAACCTCAAGATGGATCGCGTTACTATTTCTATCTAGTAAAAAATACACCTTGTAAGAGTAATTCACTCATCAAGCATTACTTGGTTTGAAGGAGCACGTACTGGAGTCAAATATACATAGACTAACTATGCAAAAGATAGAGTTCAATCAGCTAAATTGGAGGATCATTAGAAACATGGTGGAAGTATCCTCTAAGATACCATGATTCAAATACTGGTCTGCAGCTATTCGGCCAGTGAGATGGAGCTGGGCGATTTGGATATCGTTTTATGTACAAACGGCGAGCAACTCGGCCTATACAATGAGCTTCGCCATAAATTACTAACATGTTACCATAATCACTAAAAGTATGTTCATTCATTTTATATTTACACAACAAAAAAGGAAATAGATGTAAATGTCAATAATGAAAACTATAAACAATTTGACAGGTAAATATTCATAAAATTCCACAGCCTACTTTAATTTCTAGTAATTACTAGTAATAAATGCAGGAGCTTAAATAAGGAAAATCTAATTAACACCAGGATAATCGTCATGCTAAGTTTACTAACCCTGCCAAGTTTAATATTTTTTTAAGGGCGGTGTTCTGAAGATATTTGAAAAAAATTACCTGAAGACGCCATCTTAAAAGAGCTCTAGCTTCGAAACCGAAGCTCCAAGAGCACATGTTTATATAAACTTTTCACTCTATTTTTGTATGTTCTACATGCCCTAAAAATGTGTAACACGTATTCATTAACACCCTGTATAAAAAGAGAACAAAACTAAATAAGATATTTAATACTTGGCATTCTATATTATACTCTTCACAGTTTAACAGACCCCTTAACCCCCATTTTCAATCAGATCTTTTTTTAGAATCAATTGGTTTCACCCCCTTATATAGCTTGATTTTTCTTGAAGAGTTAAATTTGATATCGTTTTTTGTTTTTGAGTTAAATAAATAGTTAAACTAACCGTTGAATAAAATTATTCATGAAAACGGTTAATTTTTGTGGCAGAAAAGTCATTTAGCAAATCTTTTATTCTAGATAAAGCTGCGAAACTGTTTTATAGAATAAATTAATGTCTATTTATCTCATTCTCTTTTGGGTTATTTCTTGGAATTATAGAAGCATTTACTTTTATATTTTTTCCGTAACTTGTCCTGTAAATGTCATATGTATCCTATTGAAAAATAGAACTTCACTTATTTTATATATTTATTCCACACATACTTGATTGGTTGAATTATTTAATACTCATACGATATTATTAATTTACAAACAAATAAGCTGGAGTTACGAGATCCTGATCAAATATATTATACATAGCATAAAATATTACAATCCAGTCCAGCTTACTTCATTTCTAAGCAACTAAAAAATTTACAAAATCCAGTCATCAAGTTGAAATATTACATTAAACATTAGCATCAAATACAATGCCGTTTATGATCCAAAACAGCCGACGCCGCGTGTCTAAAAAATAACTTTAAGCACTAAACAGCGATTAACATTATTTTTTCATGATGGAAATTCAAAATTAAAAACGACATAAGCACCCCCATTGCTCGAGCAAACATCGGACAAAATTTATGTACTGTTTTAATACCTACACTTTGAAAATGGCATCAGCTAAACAGTTTATCTGGAAAAATTAATTAGCATTTTAAGGTGCTATCAAAACAATTCAAAAAATTTATCCATTACAATTTTGTTTAATCTAGTCCTAAAAACTTCAGTGGAAAATGGTATAATCTGTCCCATATATAAATCTCAAGATAGTACTGCAATAAACAATTATAGGCCAATATGCATTCTTAATTACGCTGCAAAACTTTTAAAGCTTATCTTGTATGATCGTATACATAGATAATATGTTATATCTATACAGTGAGCACCATAAGTCTTACCTCCCCCTATCTAACTCGTTATTGGAGTCTTGTTAGGAAAATCGCCGAGACACGTCGATTTTTGATTTCTACAATGTACATTTTTGTATGAATGGTTTACCCTTAATTTCATCCCTTACTGGAGGGGAGTAACTCTTTCGAAAAATTTAAATGGCATGGGGTGGTGAGTGATAGCTCGTTTGAAAGAGGGTTTTATTCTCTATTCAACCATGTAAAAAATTTTAAAATTTGCTTAATTAATTCTCGACTAATTTTTGTTTCAGAATAACGAAAATTAACGTAGCGCACTCATCGTTAGAATTAAAATTCGGCCCTGCATGATTTCGGTTTTGATTCAGACGTGAAGTAAGACTTTTTGCCATTAGAAGGTCACTATTAGTTTAGTTGCTTTCCTATTTTGTGAGGTTTTGTTATTTTTAAACAATAATAAATCAACACATAATGAAGCAAATTTAAAAATGTTTTGCACGGTTGAATAGAGAATAAAACCCCCTTTCAAATGAGCTATCACTCACCACCCCATGCCATTCAAATTTTTCGAAAGGGTTGTTCCCCTCCAGTAAGGGATGAAATTAAGGGTAAACTAATCATACAAAAATGTACATTGTAGAAAACAAAAATCAACCTGTCTTGGCGATTTTCCTAAAAAGACTCCAGTAACAAGTTAGTTAGGGGGGGTAAGACTTATGATGCTCACTGTATATCAACATGGATTCATGACTTCTCGTTCAACTATTAGTAATCTAGCAGTTTTTTAGTAAATATCTGTGAATCATTAGATAGTAGAGGACCGGTTGATGCAGTGTATACCGATTTCTCTAAGGACTTTGATAAAATCAGTTTCAAAATAATTCTGCAGAAGCTTTCTAGTTTAGAACTAAGCGCAAACAATATGTTTTTTATAATGGATTTAATTCTAATTACTTTATATCAACTAGTGGAGTTCCTTAAGGGTTCAGTTGAGGGCCATTATTATTCTTAATATTTATTAACGATTTATGTGACTCGCTAGAATGCAATAGGTTAATGTTTGAAGATGACTTAATATTATACCTATATCAGTATATCTAGAACAGCTGATTGTTTAACATTGCAAAATTAAATTAACCTATTGCAGGAATGGTGTCAATATTTGTAAATATTTCTAAATGTAAAATTGTGACATAACCGCAAACATAATTCTCTGCATTTTCCTTATTTCATTGATAATATTTTGGAAATAACGGACACTATCAAAGACTTAGGTGTGCACTTTGATTATCAAGTTACTTTTAACTACCCCCATTGACTCCTATTGTGAATTCAGCGTACCGTGCATATGATTTTATATTCCGGAATTGTAAGAATAATTTCAATAGTCTCTCGGCATTAACTTCCTTATATTTCAGCTTAGTTAGAACAAAATTAAAATATTCATCAATAATATGGCGTTCTATATACATTCATTATTCAGAAATTATTGAGAAAATTCAAAAGAAATTCTTAAAATTCTTAAGTTTTAAACTAAATGGATTTTATCCTCTAAGAAATTGTAACTACATAGATTTACTACACCAATTTGTTTTTGTAACAGAAACACGTTAAAATCAGGCATCTGTCCTGTTTTTATATAAATAATTGTTAAATGGTGAAATTGATTGCGCTCTGTTGCTTTCTTAAATCAATATTTCTGTTCCTAGAATAACATCTAGACGTAATATTAAATTTCTAAGTAAACGAGTTTAAACCAATTTGTCGTCAAAAATGCCAATTATCTTAATACGTTGTAAACTGTCAGATATCTGTTTTTCTGTTGTAGTGTATGTGAAGAGGGCCGGCCCTAGACATTTTGGCGCTCCGGGCAAAACCTTAATTTTGCGCCCCCCCCCCCTTTTTTTTTAAGTAAATCTCATGCGACCATATCAGAAAGTCAAGAAAACATTGAAAAAAAAATAAAAAAAACGATTTATTAAAAACTCAATCATCAAATAACAAGATAAATAATTTAGCACTTAAGGCAAAATAACAAAAATTAAAATGTAACTAAACTAATATCCCATATTATAAATAAATTCTAACTAACCAAAGTAACTAAAATGCCCTTTTTCTGACTTTTCTTTCGGCAAACTCACGAACCAGTGATTTCAAGTCTAATTTGGTGTTCTATAGCTATCATTGCCAATCCATTGAGACGATTTTGCGTCTACATCGTTCTGAGGTAATTTTTTATTATTTTTAGTTTTGAAAAGCTTCTTTCCCCTGAAGCCACAGTGACTGGCAATGTAAGTAGGATTCTTATTGCTATGCTGAGGTTTGGTGCGAATTTAAGTGTAGCCATAAACTTGAGAACTTCAACAGGGGTTTCCTTTTTTGTTAATAATGACGAAACAATACCTATTTCATCGGCTAGTTCCAGGGCGTTAATATCGCTTGAATTTCCATCAGTTAAAACTGCTTCCAAACCTTTGCAATAAGCCAGTAGCTCATTTCTGGGCATATCTTTTAGACCAAAAATATTATACGAAAAGCTAAAATAATTACTGTGAGTATTTAGCAAAAAAAATCTATTTTATATTTTTGTTTGAGGTCTTGAACGGGTTCATCCGGGCCCTCATATAAAAACGTTTTTGTTTTGCTTCTGACACGATGACGTGGTGTGGTGGTTTCAAAATTAGCTTCCACGTCAATCTCTGAAGCAAGCTCGGTTGCTTCTAAAATAATACTTTCAAGAGCCTCATCTGATCTTAGGTTTTTAAAGAAGAGTTTGCAGTTGCTAAGCATAACAATAGCTTGTGACATTAAAATTTACAGTTTGCAAAAGTTTGCTGATTGGGTTAATATGACTCAAAATTTTGTACCAGATCACAACAGAGCATATAAATTTGAATTGCTTCAAATTATTTAATAATCCACTAGCCTCGTCTCTGATTATATTGTCGATTTCTGAATCTTGATATGTGCTGTACAAAGCATCGTGAATTGGACTAATTTGAAACCGCAGAGCTTTTAATGAGTCGACTCGGCTTTCCCATCGTGTATTACTCAATGGTTTTGGGGTATAAGTATCAATATATTATATTGCTCAACGAAAAGAAGAGGAAGAAAAAAATGTATATACCTTTTGAACAATATTGAAGAAGTTGGCTGCCTCAAACGAGGATTTTGCCATATCGTTAACAACCAAATTTAGCGAATGGCTGCTGCATGAAACATAAAATGCTCTGGGGTTTATATTTCTGATTCTTGTTTGTACTCCCGATTTTTCTCTTCTCATATTGGAACCATTGTCATACCCTTAACCGCGCATGTTTTCTACTTTAAGCCTATTTTTCTCTAGCTCTTCCAGTAAAACCTCCGACAATTCCTTAGCTGTTGATCACTCAATGGGTAGAAAACCCAAAAAATGTTCGTTGATATGAACTTTAACTTTAGACTCTGATTCCTGTATGGAGGCAAATCTTACCACAAATGTCATCTGTTCTACTTTACTTGCATCGGGAGTACAGTCAAGAGTCACGAAATAATACTTGGCCTTTTGAACTTGCTCAATGATGTGGTGCTTTATGTTGTCATGCAATTATTCAATTATTTCATTTAGTATAGTTTTCCCTAGATATGTAGCTTTGATTTCTTCTTTATTGAGGACTCTGCGAACGTGTTCTTCCATTTTTGGATCAAACTCAGCCAATAACTGAATTAACTTCAAAAAGTTTCCATTATTGTGTTCATACAGTTTATCGCTTGTTCCTCGAAAAACTAGAGAGCTCTCACCTAGCATTTTAACGACTGATATAATGCGTAAAAGAACTTCAGACCAGTGATTTATCTCAGAATTATGAACACTAGAGATAAGGAGGAGAATCGGCATGCTCAAAATACGGTCCCAAAAATCACACGTCAACTGAGCTTTTATAATTAACTGCATGAGCGCTGGTACTTTTGACGTAGTTCAAAATACATGGCTTTTTATGGGAATTATACATAATTTTGTCAAAATAATAAAAATAAACTTGTTTATAGCTAAATAAACCACAGAACATACTGTTGTATTTATTTCTAAATAAGTCTTACATATTTTAATTGATACATTATTTACTATTTATTCCTATTTAAGTAAAATGTAAATTATTGATGATAAGTGTTGAAATTTGATGGGTAGAGCTAATTATTTTTTAATTAAAGCTAAATAGGACTGAGGGCATACTAAGACACGGTTTAAATGAAAATATTTAGTTAGGGATTTTACAAAATTTTATGAAAATAATAAAAATAAAATTGTTTATTGCACAGAAAATACTGTTTATTTTAATTATTGTAAATAAGTCTTTGTTTTAATTGCTAACTAAAGGACAGAAAACACTGTTGGTATTATAAATGAGTCTTTATATTAAACATTATTTACTATTCATTATTAGGATCCTATAAAAAATATTTGCAATGACTAAATTGGAGTTCAATAAAGAAAAATAACAGTAGTAACTCTTCATCTAACATCAAAAAATATAAAAAAAGCAAATTTTCTTTTCTAGTATGTTAAATTTAATGTGTAATTATTGTTGTTTGTGTAAGTCAGGATTTATGACTTTATTATTTTGTATTATAGAATTTTGTAATTAAATAAAATACACTCCGTAAGATACGGGTTGTGACTATTTTACAATAAATATATATTATTTAGAAATAATTAAATTATTTTACTTACACTAGGAGCTTTAAGAAGACTTGGATTTTTATCTCCTTGGGATTTCTTTAATTTTATATCGGATTTATATCCCGTTTTGCAACCCCGAACGAAGCAAATCCTGCTTTGTCGTTTTCTGCTACTCATTGTTACTTGTAGTCAGGGCACCTATCCTCGACTAGTGCGTTTAAGCGCTCGCTTTGAAGAGATGCGAGTGGTTCAATGCGAAGACCATGGAGGAAAGATTATTAAGAGTTGCCGTTTCTTTGTAGAAATTTGGCAACATGTTTGCTTGCAACGACCTGTGGGGTGGAGGAGTAGAACTAATCTTACTCTGTCGGTAATGTAGTTACCAGCAGTATTACCATCAACTCTTACTCTGTCGGTAATGCAGTTACCCGTAATTTTATATTTAATTTGAAAATTGGCGGTTTTTTTTTAAAGGAGAATTTACTTTTGCAATTATTTTCCAACTAATACGAAATATAGCCATACAAAATTTTGATAGTAATTTTTTTAATTTTTTAGTGAAATAAAAAACATGTACGTGTAGCTCAAATATGTTCCTCTGGAGCCACTTTTTCATAATTTAATTAAATTTTGATGGCAATAAATCGCAAAATTTTGTTTTTATAAAGATTTCAAAAATTGACAAAATAATTAAATCAAATTTCAGAATAGTGGCTCCAGAAAAACAGACATTTCACTTTTACCTGAAGGTATATATTTTTCATTCACTAAAAAGTAAAATTAAACTATAGAAATATGTGTGGCTCTATTTCGTATTGTTTAGAAAAAGATAATTGCTTAAGTAAATTTTCCTCTTAATTATAATTAAAATTTTCCTTTTTTATTAGCTGTTTGTAACAATTATGAAATGCCCAATAAAAATGTAAAATTCTATGACAAATAATTATGAGGGATAAAATAAATATCATACAAAGTTTTATATAATTATATTTACTAAAAATTCCCAAGAAAAATAAATAAAAAATATATCAGAGATGGCAATACAAAAAAATATTTTTCATTCACTTCACCCCCATACAAGCGAGCTTATGCGAAGCAAGAATGTCTATTATTATTATTATTTACTATGGCGCTCCCGGACGTCTTATAAATGATTCTTTAAGAAAGTTACTCTAATATCACAAACATTACATTACTATTTCAGTACGTTATCTAACAAAAATCAGAAATTGCATAACAAATAATTAATTTACTTGATATGAAAACTAATGCCTAAGTAAATAAATTTTTAAAATAAACAAAAACAAAACAACAAATTCTTCTTGAATCTTAGGAAATCAGACAAAAGCAACCATCCATATAAACTGAAACAGAAAAAAATTAAATGCAGTAACTTCAAATCATTTTGTTTGTCTTTTAGACATTGCAGCAGCCCTCATACTATCATTATAATACTTTCTTATTATTAATAGTAGGCAAGTTTCAACTAAATGAAAAAAGACGTATGTTTTATGTTCTTTATATGTAAACCAGAGATGGCTTGTGGCCTAGTCTGTGAGGAAGCTGGCTCATCCTATATACTTTATACAAATATATATTTCTATTATGTAATATTTCTGCTTTTTGAATTCTTATAGACATATATTTTTATTAAGTATATAGGGTGTGCCTTTTAAAAGTAGTCTCCTCATAGACTAGGCCACGAGTCGCCTCTGATCTAAACCATTTAAAATCAACATGTTGTCAATATGACCCAAAATTTGTGAAACAATTTCAAGAATTTTTGAAAGAAATGCAATAACATTTCTTTGTACATAAATAAAACGTCTTTTATCATAATTTTCTTTAAAATAAGTAAAAGTATCGATGGTCTTCTAACATGTCTGTAAATTAACTTTACACTCTTTGCAGTCAAAACTATTAAG
Source organism: Psylliodes chrysocephalus (assembly GCA_927349885.1). Classification (NCBI taxonomy): domain Eukaryota; kingdom Metazoa; phylum Arthropoda; class Insecta; order Coleoptera; family Chrysomelidae; genus Psylliodes; species Psylliodes chrysocephalus. The sequence goes on from OV651817.1 coordinate 67,281,975, forward strand.
TTTCTTAATAAACCCTGCAACATAACTAGTGGCCTGACTCAAATTCTGCTTCATTTTTTAATTTTATATATATTATTAAAATGAACTTTATCCTCACAGGACTCTATTTGGAGGTGTGATAACAATATTACTAAGTACTACTATCTTTGGTGTATCTGGTTTTGAGGATGCTAAAGCAAGGTAAAGCAAATCTTTTAGCAGTCTTGAACGATTTGTGTTTGTAAACAATTTTGTATCAAAATATGATTTTCTCATAATGTATAATGATTGGGGTTGTAAGTGGAATGTTTAAAATACGACACCATTCCGTTTTTTGATCAATATCAGAAGGAAATTTAAAAATGTTTGTTCTTAAAATTTACGTTTGGAATGGGCCTTATAAAATGTACTATAACCATTAGAAATTATGCGTTTATAATGAATTCTGCCTAGTAAAGACATGTTAAAGCTCAAAATACCTTTACTTGATTTTAAATAATCCTAAATAACTTATATCTAAAAAAATAAAAGTAGTTCCACTCACATGTTTTCGTCGACAACCAAATCATGACATAACCACACATTTGTTTGATTTTGATGTTATTTGTTGACAGCGCGCGCGGGGCCCGCTATAGCGGGCAGCCAGCAGTCATGCAGCGGACAGAAAGCCATCTTCACATAGTACAAATAACTAAGTGAAGGTATGTTTTTTTTAGTTTGTTGTAATATATGAATTAAAATTTTTGAAACAACACTTTTTGTGTGTTACTGAACGAGATGTTATTAAATTAATCAATGTGCTTTACATTTTAATACAATTTTACTATTGTAAAACGGACTTCAGAGCACCCAAGCGCGGAGGAGTATGCGCAGAAACGTGTTTACGTATTGTGCATATGATATAAACCCCCGTGGCGAAGACGCATTAGAAACCGTATTCTTAACCGTTCGTATCTGTGCCTTCGTAATCCTCTTTTATAAATGCGAATGGCAACTTGGCAACCATGTATGATCGACGATTATTTATGTTAAATTGTCTGCTAGAAAGGGGACTCAAAGTTCACACCGCTTGTTTTGTGAAAATTATTCGCAAAAAAGAAGCAATATTAATATGAGTAATGGTTTTGAGCATGAAGTCGTGGTTTTGGGTTGTTTTTTGATGTACTGTTTGGCTATACATAATTTGCAGTGTTATAAAATGGAAAATATTAGTAAAAAGACACATATAATTAACCGAAACAATCTGATGAACGCTTGATCAGAAAGTCTGAAAGGAGCTTTCCTATCATCATAAACTCTTCGAGGATGATTATTTGCCTCTTTTAATTTGTAATAAGATATTTAAAAAAATTATATTTCCCATCATACTTATAGGTGATGATCAATTTATGAAACAAAACAAAAACACTGCAATATTAAAACGTGCATCCAGTTAGACCTTCGCAAGCTCTTTGGACCTTCGCATTTGAATGCGAAGAGCAAAAACCCACTCGCTGTCAAATGGGCACTCGCAATATAAATTCGAACGACCAAGAATAGCTACAACACGCTTTTGAGCAAATACGCATTCGCATTTAGTAAATGCGCATTCGCATTGATTAAAGCACCAGTCGAGGATAGGTGCCCAGGTTCTTTATTTAAGCTTATCTTTATTCTTTTCACTAAATTTTACAAAAATCACTTGAATTCCCATTGATTTGCACAGAAAATAGACGTCGTTATTTTGCCACCCGCCAACTACAGTAGTTTTTTGGAACTTCATAAAAATAGGGACGGAAATTTGACCAAGGCCGATTCGCCTCCTTATAGTCTTCATACTCAGAATCAATGAGTCTCTGAGAAACTTCATCTATTGTTTCACTAACACTTTTTCGCTAAGACCTTTTCCGATACACTTTTTCCTCAGTGTACATAGTCTGAAAACGCATGTTACATCTACGCTAAATGAACATCAATGTGCTATTACACTTTTTTTTTTTTCGTTAAAGAAAAAACGGCATTGCGGGGCTTTCTCTGTTTACAGGATTTTCCGCTTTGTTGGAAGTCTCGGTCCCCTAATAGACTAACACTTTGCTCGGTTTTTCTCGTTAAGAGTTTTTTAAATCATATCCCTTTTTCATACATATGCGTCGTATCTAATGCGTTACAGTTAGGCACTAGTTATGTTTGTTTGTGCTAATTTAATTAAATTAAACCGTTTTAAAGCTTCCGCAATCAAACAATGCGATTTTGTGTGGTTATGTAATGATTTAAATAGTAGTGTTTCCTTGCTTTGGAAATGTTTCATACCACAGCGATTTCCTCAGTTTGTTTTTCTAACCCAGGCACGCTTTTTAGATAAAAAAGACAGATATTATATTTTATTCTTGTACAAGTTAGCCATGTTTAAGTACAATTATCAAAAAATAGTGTACAGGGTGAGCCACTTAAAAATTTTTATCTTCGTTATTGAGATATAGAAATTATTTTTTTTGTGTAAATGTTTGGAGTAAGAACTTTATATTAAAAACGATTCAATTATTTTGTAAAGTTATTGTGTACTTTTGGTTTGTGGCGGTTGGAAGGTTATAAAGAATATTGGATAGCTCAAACAGATGTACCTATATTTCTTTGCAGAAGGATCTGGAATCAGCCGTTTAGGGAGCCTATACACTCAAGATTCTCTAGCAGAATTTTTGATATATATTTAGTACAAATAGTTATAAGCGACTGCTCGCTGGGCACTGTGTACCTCGTAGATGATACAGAACCGGCTTGAGCATATATACGCGAAAAAGAATTATACAAATGAATAGTTTAAAAAAAAATTGCTTTATTGCCGCAACACGTTTTTTCCAAAAATAACAGTAAATCGCATTTTATTTTTTATATTTAAACGGAAACCACAATTTTTTATTTAAAATTTCTGAATAAAAATATTTAATTAAAAATATTCTCTCAGCTGTCAAAATAGCCACCAAATTGGATAATACTATTTCTAAATGTTGTTATACAACTCGTTTAAGGAAGAATATATGGGAATGAATTACTTTCAAAAATTCTTTGTAAGTCTATTGCTCTCATTATTGAGACAACACAAATTACACCAGTGGCGAACCTATCTGAAAATTTTTGTTATTGGTAAACCTCTTAAAAATTCCTGCCGCTATTATCTTAATCATTATTGGAGATATCAAACTTTTGTTTTCTTTTAAATCATGTATATAATACAGGGCCGTAGCTAGATCCAATTTTTAAGTAGGGCATCCGAAATTTAAAACAGGACAAACTGTTACGGGCAGTGGCGGCTCGCGGGGTGGTTCACAGTGACAGAATATAGGTATCAGTACAGATGTATGAAAAAACTTTCAGTATTTTAGAAAAGTTTATAATATACTTTTCTAAAACACTGACAGTTTTTCACCTATAGCTGAACCAAGATCTATATTCTGCTACTGTGAACCTCCAAAATTTTGGTTACGAGCCGCTCCTGGTTACGGGTCAGTCGAGGGTATAGAGTTTTCAGAGACGTAGGTGAAGAGGAGGTCAAACAATATTTTTAAAATAAGTTTCTATATCGCGTTATAACATTTTTTAAATAAATGCTTTCAAACACCTTTTGCTACTTCTGAAGAATTGTGACATATATTTTAAAATGCCATTATCTGAAAAACATGCCGATAGATGGCGCTAATGTCACTATTCTGAATAATCTGTTTAGCGTGTTTTTATCGAGAACAACGATTTCTATTCTGTACTATAGTGTCACTAGAAAAACACGTAAAAGTTTTTTGTAAAAAATAGTGTCATACTTTTTAAACAGCCAATATTTTGCATAATGTAAGTTATAGATATTTCAAATCTGAATTAGCTAAAATATATGCGAGTTCGATGTACAGGGTGTTCGGCATAAGTATCCACACAAAACAGGTCCGTGTTAGGCACCTCAAAATATGATGATTTAACGCAATTTACCTCTATACCTTTTTTTACCCCTAAGGAGCTACGGAAGCCTACATCGGGGCCAAGTTTACCTAATTTTTATTATTTAGATATTACTGAGGCCTTTCCTATGGGGCCTCAGTATTGCATACGTGCAGACGAAAACATTTTCTTATCCCCATTTTTTAAACTTTTTTTTGCGCTTCCGAAAATGCAAAAAAAAAATTCGTCTGGTAGTCTGTGCGTATGAATGCAGGCACGATTACTCTAGAACGAAAGTTCTGATTGACTTGCGGTTTTAATTTTCTTGAATAATTGTTTTTAACTTAGAACCCTATTAATTTTTAGAATTTTCGGTTCATCCTACTACTTTAATATCAATGTTCTTAAAATCCGCCCATGTATTTCTTAAGCGATTTATTTTACGCATTCCAATAATTCCTTACGTCTAACATTCCTAACATCTGTTGATTGTAAAGGTGAGATTTCCAAGAGGGGTTGCGACTTTCATAGTTTCCATACATTTTATTTAAAATTATAAAAATAATAGTAGATGTGTATCCAAAATACGAACTGTTATTGATGGATTTCATTTTCACTATTTTAAAACTATCAGAACGATAAATGAACTGCCCAAAGAATTGTTATTAATAAATTTGTCAAAATGAAGAAAGTTGTTGCAGCTTTTTTGAAACCATTTTAAATTTTAATACGTAGGTAGGCTTAAGCGACAATGGACACAAATATTTTTACACGAACAAATCTAAGGGAGTAAAAAGTGATTATAAAATATTACATGGACAAATATTTTTAGATAAATAGGCGAAGTAAGGAGCTCAAATATTTTATATGAACAGGCTTAAGAGGTAAAGGGGTCAATTATTATTGGATAAATTTATGGCCCCACTTCAGGCTTCCGTAACTCCTTAGGGGTATAACTTAGTATAGAGGTAAATTGCAGTAAATCATCATATTTTGTGGTGCTCAACACGCACCTGTTCTGTGTCGGTACTTATGCGGATCACCCTGTATATTTGGAAAAAGGACGTATATTCTTAATTTTTGTATTTTTTATAAATGAACACTACATAAAAATAAACTATACATTTTTTATTTAATTTACCAGTGTTGAAATTGTGTAGATACATATCAAAAATATATTTCTTTTTTTTTTTGAGGAATACTGTCATATTTTTTTAAACTGAAAAAACAAATTTTTTTTATAACAGTGTCATACGTTTTAAGTGTGGTTAGTCCTAATTATTTTTAACAGTACTTCAAAAATAAATTATAGCAGGGGCACAAGATTTTATACACATAAATTGACAGGTTTGCGGCGGATTTAACCGAAGTGGATGCGATACATTGGCGTACAAAATTATTTTATAGATGTTAATAACAATTTCGAGTAAATCGTTGAATAAATTGTGAATAGCTGTTGAAATTTTGTCGAATTATGATTTGGATATTATAATACATGTTCAAAAATTATTTCTAGTCCTTAAATACATGCGATTATCCGGTTATGTCGGTAACATTTTAAAATTACTTATTCTATGAAACGACATTGGCTGGTAAACATTATCGCGAAATTCTCGAAGCCGTCCGATGTGGTTTGACGTTTACCACTTCTCTGCCTACCAAAAGCCTTTCCAACTTCTGCCCTTGCTATATATCAAGACGCAATTTTCAAAATATTTGGTATTCATTGTGTCGCAAAACTTTAAATTGCTCTTCGGAAAAATTAGTTTTTCGGGAATATATCACTCTTCCAGAAAAGCAGCCATTTAAACAAATGAACAAATCGATAAAACTAAAAGAAAAACAAAACATGATAAAAATATGGGGTGTTAGTAAATAAGTGCGACAAACTTCAGTGGGTGGTTCTGCATGAAAAAATAATGACAACTTGCTATATAAACGTACGTCTGAAAATGCTTCGTTTTCCGAATACGGGGTGTTAAAGTTTTTCTTAGAAACTGATGATTTACTTATTGCTCTGAATCCCGTCGAGATATGCAAATGAAATTCGGTGGGCTTTAAGAAATAGTTATTGCGCATTTTTTGACATGCATTTAAGAACTTTATGTTCATCATTGGCGCGCATACGGGTAATGATCTCAATTATTTTAAAGAAAAAAATGGTACGCCACTGAGATATTTCAAATTAAAAATCACTTTTGAGTTCCTCGTTCAATCTGTGACAAAAAATCTTTTCGTATGGGGGATATCTTGACCGGTTTTAAAGCAATAAACAAATCGTCAGTTTTTAAGAAAAACTTTAACACCCCGTATTCGGAAAACGAAGCATTTTCAGACATACGTTTATATAGCAAACTGTCATAATTTGTTCATGCTGAATCACCCTCTGAAGTTTGTCGCACTTATTTACTAACACCCTGTATTTTGTATAGTAAAAATCTACAATTTGCTGTCTATGTCCCTGATGTAAATATATACCTTTTTAGCCCTATTACTTCTAGTACTTTATTTCCCACATATTCCAACGGTAGTTAACATACCAGGTCTTCAACAATACCCGAAACCCACGTGATCAAAACGTCAAGACAGCGATTGGTGAAAATAATAGTAAAAATCCCTAGATGTTGGCCAGTGCTGTAGGTGTTTTAAATAAAATTAAAATAAAATATATATTCTTCTTTTTTTTATGGTCTGTAACCTTAAGAACAAGATACAGTGAGATATAACAAAAAAAAAATCATATTATTAAATTAATGATGCTTTACATTATTATATTTTCATGTTAGAATTCAATTTAGGCCAATATAAAATCTTATCTTTATATTTTTTTATGTAATCTCTATTGAATTCAATACCTCTCTTATTAAAAAAGAAGAATAATTCGATACCTAACCTAAGATCACCGTATCTTAAGTGTTTTTTTTTGTTTTTAATGTTTATTTAACCCTCCGTACTTTATCTCAATGCTCCGTCCGTACACTTCTTTATTTTCAAGTTTGGAAGCAATACCTAATACCGCTGGTATAAATTCAGTTAGTTTCCACCACGTTCAATATGGTCGAGGTACTTCTGCAAGTGAAGTTCAGTCTATACCCATGAAAAGAATATGTCCCAGCGTGTGCTGTAACTGCCGAAACTGAGCAAAGTAGCGAAGAGAAAACTGAAGAAAGACCTCCAAAGACTAAGAGGTTGCCAGTCGTAAAAAGAAAAAGCGGATACAAGTGAAGTTTACCCGAAAATCTTGGATTTGTTTACCAATTTTGTATATAGTTTAACTAAATGATTACGTTTATTTAGATTAAATTTAATATATTCGTTTGTGATACAAATTGTCTTTTACCTTTTTAAGTCAATAAAATAGCATTTTAGCCATCAGTTTTTTTTGGAACATATGTTTATTGGGATCTAAGTTACCATAAAAAAATTGTTTTAAGTTTTAAGTTCAATTGTTGTGTATAAATAAGCATGGGGCATCATATATCCCAGTGCGTGTAGCGGAATGGGTCAGCTCCAATTTTATTAAAAAAGCTGAATTTAGAATTATTATTATTCAATAATTGAAATTTTGAGGGACAAATTCTTGATAAAAATTAAGTGTGGGAACGGAGGGTTAAAAAATGTTATGCATAAAGAACACAATTAAAAATTATTTATTTTAGCTTGATGGCAACTGGTATATTATCTTAACTACGACTGACTGTTTAAATTACAAGAGTATTACAGATCATACATTTAGCTTGTTGCACGTTTAGAAATTAGAAATCAATTTAAAATTTACTTTAAGAGATGGAATTGTACATGGGCAATGGGACACAATATACAAATACAATTTTTAATTTGTTTTTGTTTATTTTAAATTAGTAAGTATCTATAAAATTGAAAATTAATTTAGAATATGCTAATTTTTCATGTTAAATTTGTTTTTGTTCATTTAAAATATATATAAAAAATGTAACAAAAAGTCATATTGATATAAACAAAAAAAAAACAATCCAGTTCTGAACAGAATTAATCACAACATCAACTTCAATAATTTATTTTAAAGGATAATTTGATGTTGTAGAAAGAATATACATTTACAGTAAGTGTTCAAAATGTTCACCACCAGCTTCTATGCAAGCATTAACCCTTCTTTTCATGTTTTCGAGCACATTATGCAGTTGCTCCTCAGTTACACTTTCAATTTTATTAACTATAGCTTGCTCCAATTCATTCACATCATGCAAACGATTTCTGAATACTTTATTTTTTATATGACCAAATAAAAAGTAGTCAGGAGGTGTGAGGTCTGGAGATCTTGGAGGCCATAATCCTTTACTAATAATTCGGTCATCAAAATATTCTTTTATTAGGTCAATAGTAGCTCTAGTTGTATGAGCTAATGCTCCATCTTGTTGAAAATAACCCAATTGTAACTGGTCATCCTGTAGCTGTTCAACAAATTCAAGAAAAATATTTCGATAACGTTGGCCATTAATTGTGTCATAGAAAAATATGGGCCCTATTATTCTTCTTCTTGAAATTGCTATCTAAATACCAACTTTTATGGGATGTAGACTTGTCTCCACAAATGAATGAGGATTTTCACTTGCCCATGTTCGATAATTTTGACTATTGACATATCCTGATAAGTGAAACCATGCTTCATCAGTAAAAAAAGTTCGATCCAATAAGTTATTGTCATTTAATTGCTCATTGAACCATCGACAGTATTCCATACGTTTAACAAAATCACCAGGAAACAATTGTTGCAGTACTGAAACCTTATAAGGATGCATTGATAGATTTTTTTTTCAAAATCTTATGGCTAGTTCCTACAGATAAATCTAAAACGATGAAATTAAATTGTAACACTGTTCTTACCTGCTTGAGCTGCTAACTTTTTTACTGATTTAGTGGGACTTTGCTCCATGCGAATTCGCACATCTTGAACAACTTCTTCGGTTATTACTGTGGGCCTTCCAGACCCCTTTCCTTTACAAATGCAATTTTTCGTTTCAAAACGTTGAACAAGAATATGTCTATGATGACGAAAACTATCATATTCTATTTGTACAGCTGGAAAACGTTCCTCAAATTGTTGAATGCAACTCTGAATTGAATATGACCAAGTTCCATCATTTCGAGGTCCACTTCTATAATGTGCCATTAAAATAAAAGAATCTTATTCCGGTGTAAACATTTTGAGCTGAAAATTATATTGTCAATAAACTTGTATAAAAGTAAATAAATTTACACTTACCGGCAAAAAAGAATGAAAGCACTAATGAGCTCTAAAAAGAACTGATTGGTTTATTATTATTTGAGGAAAAATTGAATAAAAGCGTGTTGACAAAATGCAAAATCAATAACCTTTAAATAATATAAATATACCCAAAAACCCAAATTAACGCTAATGATATTTTTGACAGTATTGACAACGGCAGTTGACATATAAGGAACCAAATCAGGCCCTTTCACTGTGTTTTTGATGCTACCAGATCACGTGGGTTTCGGGTATTGTTGAAGACCTGGTATAACCCTATGTTCTAAATCAATTTTAAAATCACAAATTTGCCGTTTTCAAGATGTTAAAGAAAAAAAATGTATTTTGATAATGTAAATAAACTTTGTGTAAAAGTTCATAATAATCCAATGTTCTTAAAATTACAAGAGCAACAAGAGGAGAGTTCAATTTTACTTTTATAAAATCATTAACGGTAATAAAGAGTGATCCGAATAAAGAGATACGAATCATGTCCGTGATAACTATGCATGGATCCTAATTAAATCGAAACTTAATCACTTAAAAAGAAAGAATTGACCGCTACAACAAACGTTAATTTTTTCAACGCCTAGGTACTTTAGAAAAACAAATTTGTGAAAAGAATTGCTGGTATAATCAATAATTTCAGTAATTGCTGTAAAAATTAATAATTTCGATTTTTGTAATGGAACTTTACGAAATAAAATAATTTTTTTTATTTTTTCAAATTTTTTCGTTTACTACATAAAACTACAAACGATTTAAAAGTACTGCAATCATTTTGTATGTTTGTAGTTTTCAGTAATTGCTGTGAAAATTAATAATTTTGATTTTTATAATGGAACTTTACAATAATTTTTTTTTTATTTTTTCAAATTTTTTCTTTCACTACATAAAACTACAAACGATTCCAAATACAAATTTAGCAGTTTTAAATAATAATATTAGTAAATAAATTTAAAATTAAAATTAATTAGTTTTTTTGTAAAAACCTTAAAACTACAAAAAAATAAAAGTCACTACAATCATCTACATCGTTTGTAGTTTTAATTCATAAAAATATTTTTTTTATTTTGATATTAGTCGAGTTCCAAAATGACAAGGACAAGGATTCTAATGTCAAAATTTCAGGTTTGCAATAGGTCTGGTTTTAGCATGGAATTTATTTGACTCTTATTACGATGTCACTATTAGTGGCTGGCGTTATAGAAATTTGCAATATCTCTCTATTAAAAAGTAAATAAAAATATTAATTTCTATTTTCCGACGAATTTTGTGTCTCAAATAATTAAATAAAAGTACCTTTGTTACACTGTTCAGCTAAAGTCTCAAAAATAATTATTTCTTCTTGTAATCCTTTCTGATTTCGATTTTTAATTGTTTTTGTCTATACAGTTTTGTCATTTTATATGTAGGTTTAAAACAAATTTTCTAAAAATGTGGTATGTTATTGTATTCAACCTAGTGCTCAACTCAATCCTATGACTAGTTGTCGTTTTCGTTAAAGTTGAAAATTGCCTGATTCTCGAAATTTTTATTTTCAAACTTACGAGCTTGATTGATTTTTTGTTGTTTACTACATGTTTTAGTAATAAATTAGTACATACGTACAAGTAAAAATATTTCCAGTTACAGGGTGATTCACAAATGTATGACGGTATATAGTTTTTCCAAAATCTCACTAATTTTAATATGACGTCAGGGAAGCATATGTTTAAAAAATACTACACAATATGGTATTTTGGCAATAAAATATTAAACAGTATATACTTTTTATGCAGAGTGCTCTAATAGAAACAGACTACCCTGTATATTTTAAAATCTTATGGTTACACAGCTAATTTAACTTACTTAAAAGTCACTAAAGATATGCAAGGTCATCTTTTTAATAATTTCAAAACATAATTTGTTTTTGTTGGTTAGCTGGATGGCTCACCCTGTATAAAAATAAATTAATGAAATAATTTCTCTGTGGCGCAACTGTAGTTATTGATTGTGTGCAAAAATATATTGCGATTTATTCGTGAAGCATCCTGTAACAATTATTTTAAACCAGTGGCGGCTGGTGTCCAAAATATTGGGGGTTCACAATGACAGAATATAGATCTCAGGACAGATGTAGGTAAACAACTTTCAGATTCTTCGGTATATTATACTTTTCTATACCTATAACTTTCTAAAACACAAGTTTTTTACCTGCATCTGTACTGAGATATATATTCTCCGTCATTGGGAACCTCCAATATTTTAGTCACGAGCCGCAACTATTTTAAACTGTCCCTTGTAAAGGACATCCCAGTAAAATTTAAATTAAACTTATATATTCTACATAGAGACTATTTAGCTTTTCAGTTTGAAGAAAAAAATAAACTAAAATCAGCAATTCTCCATTTTAAGGCCCTGTTTCTCGAATAGTATCAGATTTAAAATGCATAACTCTTAAAACAGTGTTAAACTTATTATATACCGAGAAAATGGCTACATAGAGGGTTTTGCAGTAAACTTTAAAAAAATAATTTTACTTAGTGGTTCTCACTATAAAACACCCTGTTTAAGAAATGTGTATTGTGCAATATTTGATCGACAAAATACCATATTAGGTAGTACTTTTTAAAAATATGCCTTCCTAACATCACAGTAGAATTAGTGAAATTTTGCAAAAAAACTACCGTCATACATTTGTAAATCATCCTGTAATTAATATATTTTTAATTGTACGTATGTAATAATATATTACCAAAGCAGGTGTATGCAACAGAAATTCAATCTAGCTCGTAAGGTGGAAAATACAAATTCAAAAAAATAGGGAACTTTTTTTCAGTATATCGTATAAATACGATAATTATCGTGCGTCTTGCAACACTGCTCTCGCTGTTGACATGATTCTTTATAATTTTAGTCGAGTGACATGCGCAGCAAGGCCAAATAGTGAGAGAGCACTCGCACTCCTTTTCCCATAGTTGCAGAATGCGGCTCTTGGTCGCTCAGTGCTCGCACGCTCTCAGTCTGTCTCTTTTTTAATTTTATTTTATTCTATATTAGTTTTTAATTCGTATCCGTTCATTAAAATGTATTTACACCACTAATTATGGCTTAAAGCCGAAACCACTTTGAAAAATGATTTTTGTAAATAAACTGGCACAAAATACAAAGTTTATCATTGCTAATTGTACATAAATACCTTGATAATTGCCATAATGATCGAAACTAGTATCTAACCTTATAATAAAACGTTCATGGACTATAATGATTCTTGATATTGTCTCACTAAAATTTTTTTGTTTCAGTAATAATGCGACATGCACCCCTTTCGTCCAGCAAACTTCCTTGGGCCACGCTCTTGGCGTTTGTTTTGCAAGCGGCTCTCCTAGTCTCGGCGACGTCTACCGATGGAACGATGAATTCCAGGGGGACAGACGATGACAATCTACAGGTAAGGATTTGAGTTTACTCCCCAGACAGATGTCGAAATCGGGATTTCGATAATCCCCTAGATAAAACTATCTTAAATAATCCTAGTAGTAGAGAGTAACTGGAACCGACTTTGCAGTGTGTGAAACGTATTAGAATTAAATACCGGAGAGCTGGAAGACTTTTACACTATTTACTTCAAAAATAATGACTAAGGGAACATCAGAAACATTGTTTGCGATTAGCAGACCCAATAGTTCACTTATTTTCTGGTAAATGACACTTTTATCAAGTGCACGCACGACGTACCTATTGTAGCGTTTTATTATTCTAAGTTTTAAAAGATACATAAAATATAATATAATGAAATATTTAAATTTATTAGTACAATTATGTACAACTATTCAAAATACATTTTAATGTATTACGTGTTGCCTATTTCGGCTAAATCACACTTAACAATATCTTGGTTGTCCTGTCCTGTACATTAGAAATTATAAAATTAAAAATAAATTCACTTTTAAATCTTTACTAATAAAAATCAACATTTTAAATATTTAAATAAAACAATATTCTTCGGATTTAAACTAAATTAAATCATTATTTTTTCTCTGATATACGGATAATGTGCTCATATCTTTCATAGGTATCTTTCATAGATATCTTTCATAACTACTGTTTTTATTAATAAATTGGGTTTATTAAATAGTAGTTTGATTTTTCTTATCTCTTGTCACTGATTTAGTTATTTGCACATTTCTTTAGGTATTAGCGTTGTATGAAGATAATATAGTAGGATAATGCAACAGTAAAAAGTGTTGGATGCAATCTCGAGCGGCATCTAGTGACGATTTAATGAAGTAGTCAATTTTTAATGCTATGCAGATACGCCATCTACGTCTTCTTTTCGTTCAGGCACATGGCCTCTATCACCTACCTATTTTAAAAACATCTTTATTTATTTAAAAATAACAATTTATGATAAAAGACATGAAAAATTAAACATAATAATGAAAATTTATTCCAGTTGACAAAATCGTACGAATAAAATTTTTGGATTAAGGTGATAAAAAGTGGTTAAGGACTTTGGTCAATATTTTGGTTATGTGCGGTTATGTCAAAATATATAAACAACAAAGAATACCTAATAACAACTTATAACAATGTCCAATGTTTTAAATAAATTGAAAAGTTCCAAGTAGAAAACAAAAAAGGAATAAGCTTCTGAAAATGTTGCATGTAATCTAAGTACCTCTAATTGGACTAAGTGTTGGAAAAGTTTATAACCATAAAAATAGCTGATTATTTTTATAGTTTTCAAAATTTTAACAAGCTTTGCTACAAAATTTCATCAAAGCTATCAACAGTTTGCAAGATATTGAGTTAAGGAACAAGAAAATCACACTAATCAGGGAAAAATCAATCAACACTGGAAAACAAATTAAAAAAAAATAGTCACAGGGATATATTAGCGACTTTCAAATGTATCTTGGCTGTTGATCATGAATATAAGAAAAAAATGTTCTCTCGGCTGGCTCTGAGTGTTGAAATAAATCACCTTGAAAGGAAGTTTTCAATAGCTCCACTCTTTAGGAATAGCTCAAGACGAAATCAATAGACCTACAAGTGGTCTATCTGTGGCAGACATATTCAGTTAGTCTTTATATTTCATTATGCAATGTTACAAGGTTCAGCAACTTGCCAAAATGGTTAAAATTTATTTCCAAAATCAGTGCTCTTATTTAGTACAGAATTCTATGAACGACACAATAATTATAAAGTCCTAACTTTGAACATAAAAGAAAATCTTATAAAAAACATTTTTTTTTATATAATTTATTACTGTTTGGAAAAGTATATTTGTTTGTAAAATATTTGTATTTACAGTTATATTTAATCCAGGTTAAGTGTCAGTGCGCGAGTATAATGTTAAGTATGAACAAAATCCGCCCATTCTGTTTATATGTTTGGTTACCGACCCTAGTAGATAGGCTATTTGTTATTACTTTTAATTTAGATTTTGGATTAACGTTTGTATATGACTTGGCTGTTTAGTAATAAATGAAGTCAAAACTGTAACACGTGGTTTTATTCTGGAAAGTATTTTTAAATTGAATCACGCAAGCCGTTCGAGTGAAAATGTTTTAAGTAGTTCAAAACAACAATCACTCTTTTTCATTGTTTATAGAATACAGCCTTTCAGTTAGCTCAGACAAAACTGATTAAATAAATAAATTAAAGTCTTATTATTTTTTGAATTTTTTTTATTTTGACTGGTTGACTATCTCAAAAATTAAAGCCAATCAAGCAAAACGTGAGTCACATTTCGCTTTTTTAGAAGAACAATAATGCAAGTGAAAATTATTGATTCCACAGAAATAGCAAATTAAAGAAAATGTAATATAAAACTTACAACTAAGACGTTAAAGAAAAGTTTGGAAATAATCGATGGGGACTTCGAGATAGCAAATTTATTTTAGTTTTAGACAGAACTAATTTATTTTATTCGTTTTGAAACAATTGAAGATTTATAGGCCGGAAAAGCGATTTTAAACTGAATATTCAGTCCAATAGGCTCTCGACTGAAATACTTTCCATTTTTAGAATAATATCTTTCAAATTCAACAATTTTATGTTTTGTTCCAACACGGATTTTAATAATAGATTTATAAATTGTTTTTGTTTATTTGAATGTTAACAGTTCTTAAAACTAACTTTAAAATAATGAGACGATTAAACGAAAAAGGCTTACGAGAGCCAGTTGCCCTCTTTTGGTACACATTTGTACAAGGCAACTTTACAAATGTTTCCTCCTTTTTTCTCTTGTAGAAGATGGACACGCAGTGGAGCGCACAATGA
Source organism: Psylliodes chrysocephalus (assembly GCA_927349885.1). Taxonomy (NCBI): domain Eukaryota; kingdom Metazoa; phylum Arthropoda; class Insecta; order Coleoptera; family Chrysomelidae; genus Psylliodes; species Psylliodes chrysocephalus. The sequence continues at coordinate 67,297,372 of OV651817.1, forward strand.
TGGTATTTTAAAAAGCCACGTCACATATTTGATTAGATAATTAACTTGATATAAGTGCCTTCAAGACTTAAGTCGTTAAGCATTCAAGTTTGGATTTCCCAACCCAGATTCAATTACATATAAAAACATTCTTTCTTATTTTGGAAAAAATATGAAAAATATAATTAATGCAATCTTTCTGCTAAATTTTGTAGTATTTTGATAACAGTTCAGAAAAAAATAGTAGTAGTCAGTAACTGATCTTTACGAAACCCAAAGTTGAGCACTTAACGTCCTGAGCAATGAAAGTTTATGTCAATGATCTAATCAAATATGTAACATTCGCATTTTCTATAATTTATTTTTTAAGACGCCTTCGTTGAGAGCTTCATCATTGTAGGACATGCAGCAGACATGCAGCAAAGTATTTCCATGTACAAAAAAAAAAAACAATGAAAAATTTTTAATTTTGCCTTTCGAAAATAATACTCCTAAATGTGCCTACCATAAATTGGTACTCGATTCGTTTTCAAATGGTGTCAAAAGTTGAAAACTGAAAATTAGTGGCTTACATGTTTTTATTACTTAGTATAATTTCACTAAACGTGTTTGGTATTATGTTATAAGTTTACCTAACAGCAAAAAATCTGTTAGTTAAATTTTGTCAGTGCCGATTTTAGTAAAATTATATTGAATAAAATTATAACTACCTATATATTTACCCATTATTACTTTTTTAATTTTCAACTTAACATCCTGTATTTCAGAACATTTTATCCAAACATTTTTTATTTTCGTCTATTCGTCTCATTTTGAACAATAATATTCAGTTGTTCATGTCCTATTCTTAATTTGATGATACCATTAAATAAAAGTGAATATAAATTAACAGCGTACAACTCAAGTTTAATTAACCATCAGCGTTATATCCAAAATCCAACCACAATATAGAAAAAAATGTTCCCTATTATAGTAAAATTCCACCCAATCTCAACTAATTCAATCTTTTTCAAACAAAAACTGGTTTATTTTATTATATCGATTATTTTCGCATTTTATGTGACCTTCAAATACCCTGTATTCTGTGCTTTTGTAATAATTTGAAATAGTAAATTGTAACTATAAAAATACATTACCGAAGACAAGTAGAAATGAAAAAGAAGATTTTAAATTATAATTCATTCTCAAGCACAGACATGACCTAAAAACCTGACTTGGACATAAGTACAGTATCGCCATCTACATTCTATGTCCATCGTCCTCCAATGATAAGTCCATAAGGTTACCCTACTATATTTCTTCATACAACGGTATTAGCATTGTATAAATATATATAGTAGGATAACGCTACAGTAAAAAGCGTTTGAGACAATCTCGCGTGGCATCTAGTGACGTTCTTATGAAGTAGTCAATTTCTAATGCTATGCAGATACGCCCTCTACATCTTCTTTGCTTTTGGCCTCTACCATGTAATTATGCTACTTATTTTAGATATGAAATTGGTGGCTGCAATATGTATTGGTCGTAGGACAATCTTGGTTATTAATGTAGAAAAACTTATAACCTTATAAATAATAAATCTGTTTTCAAAATTCAATAAGGCTTTTCTACGAAACTATAATAAAATTAGCAAAAAATTAGTTAAGGTAGTTACTAATAAGGGTTGGGTTTTTTAAAAAAAATCAATCTATACCTAATTTAAAAATTATATTTTCAAATTTTTTAACAAATATTTTATATATTAAAATTTACAGCAAGAGTTTGGGGTTTTACAAAGTATATAAATTACCAGTTTAAACCAATGTAATAGTTATAAGAAATACGTAATAGTTTAGTATGTAATTTTAACATGAAAACAAAATTAGAATAAAACCAATATACATATTATATTTACCTATATAACATAAGAAAGTATTTTTAGAAATTAAAACAAAAATGGTAAGAACTTTTACTTTTTGTAATAACCTTGTTTAATACATAAGTTATCTGCACTTTCATTATATAAATTAATAAATGTTTTATTACCAATGTTAGTTGATATTTTATACCATAATATAGTGTATTTAATTCAAAAACTAAACAACAAAATACAAAGATCGTACATAATGTGCAAATAAATGCTAACATATTTTATGTCCCAATTTTTCGAAAATTAAGCCATTAATAATTGATTTTCCTTTTCAAAATCATTAAACCAGAACAAATTAAATTAACCTTATTTTTATTCGGTATTTATTTCAATCTGTTTTTATAGTTTTCTAAAAACAAAAATATATAATTCGTTCCATTATAAATGTATCGTAGTGTTTTGTCCATTTATGTTCCCAGACAAATGATACATATATTAAACTGATTGATGAAAACTATCAAATAAAATTCACTTTTTAAAGTATTTAATATTGATGTGATGCAATAGATTCAATATTTGTTTGAAAATACCGATACAAAAATACATCATGTTCTAAGAATGCGAAAATCCTCTCACTTATGGCAAGCTTTCTAGAGCGTTCTTAATACAGATGGATAAAAATCAAATTAAATAACAAAAGAATCAGTAACGGAATTTAGAAAATATTGTGTAGCATTAATTATGTTTCAAAATCGATAATTTGACATTTTTTGTTCCAGCAAGGGTTTTCATTGATTTCGAAATAGTTTTTGTGTATTTAAATATTAAAGTTCTTAAAATTAACTTTAAAATATATTTTCTATGTTCAAAGCATTCCTCTTGCACATCTAACCAGATAGGGAGTTTAACCTGTAACTTTTTATTTATTATTTTGGTCAAATTAAATATAATTTTTTTTGAAATATATTTTGATATATTTTTACTGAAAGTATCTAAACATATTTTTGTAAAATATTTCATTATATCGGTTGGTGTTTTTAATGAATTTTGTTCTTCGAGATCATAATTTTTATAAAAAATCAACAACTCCTCGTTATTATCAAAATTTTGAGATCCTTCTAGCAATGTTTGACAATTAATACAATTAAATTTTTTCAAGCACTTTCTAACCAAATATCCAGCAAAATAAGTGCTCGAACAGTTTTCTAAATTAAACTTAAAGTCTAAGGGAGCAGTTGATGTAGACAAATCAGATTCACTGTCACTATTTGAAGATTGTACTATATCTAACTCATTTTCTTCACCGTCTTTTTTCAATAGTAAATCACATGATGATGTGCCTACTTCCTCAAGATCTAAAATATTTATGTCTTCATCTGCATTTGTTGCTGAATTTGCAGTATTAGCAGGTTTCATTAAATTTGCAACAATGTTTATTTTAAAGGAAGCCTGAAAAGATTTTACAGTAGGATTCCTATTGTATCCACCTCTTTGCCTATATATATCGAAAATTGATTTTCAAGAGGGTCTTGTATTAATCTTCCTGTAAATAAAAAGGTTTTGCCATTTGTTTTTTGTTCATTGAACAATAATTTAACTGCATTAATTGTTTGCAAAAAAACATCAAAGCTGGGAGGTCTGTACAACTTACCTTTATTGTCTATTTTATATAGATTTTTTATTAAATTATAACCAGCATTAATAGCATGTAGAACTTGAGGATTTTTGTCACTTAAAACGCGATTATATGGATTGCTATTATTGTACTGGGTACTGTTAAGTGCATCGAATAAATTATTAATCGTACTTACGAAATAGGCTGTATTTTCACCTGTAATTGAAATAAGTTCCCCAGTTCGCAAAGCTACTTTAATGGCACTAGCTACACTATGGCTTAGCAACTGTGCTGCAAGCTTGACATTCATTTTTTCAAATGAACTGGGTTTCAAATGTTTGTCTGTCAATTTTAATAGACATTTTCCAGTTCTACTTTTAGAATCTAATTCATACACTTTTCTAATGTCTGAAAAGTCTATAAATTTTCCATTAAATAGGAAACGAGTGTTTAAAAAATTATTTCTGATGCATTTAAGTAAATGTGGTACATCATATAAAGCAAAATATTTTTTGTCTTCTACATAAAAATAAGGTTTTTCAACACTGATTTTTAAACTAGAAAACAATTGTTGATTGATCCTAGAGACATCACATACAATGCCAATTGGAGTCAAATTTACAGATGTAAGCTTCTGTAGACACTTTAAAACTATTTTTTCTAATTCACCACATGTTACTCCATTTTCCGAAACAAAAAAGGATATAGGAATTTTCCATGGAGAATAGATTCCTCTTATCATTAAAACAAGAGCTTGGCTGGCTGGAACCGATTTTCTTCCCAACATCCCCAAATCAACAAGACCTTCAATTAGGTCCAATTTTTCACTGTAGTCCAGATTTCGTTTAATACTCATTTCGTCAAACAAAACTATACACATTTTTTCAGAGGGTGTCATTGTACCAGATTTTAACATTAAGTTTTTAAAAATCCTGTTGTTAAAACCTGGAGTACAAATGAAGTTTCCCAGCCATTTTTTTATTGTTGAAATAGCTGGTAAAATAAGGCCTTTTCTAATTAAAAAATTGTAGCATGAAGAGCTCTTGTAATATATAGACAAGGCTGTCTTTTTTTCTAGAGATGTCCAAGGAGATCTTGTTTTATGCCTTAACTGTATATTTACTAGAGTTTTAGAAAATACTGTTGTAGTAGCCTCCTTAAAATGTATACTTGCTGCAAGCTGGACTTTTAATATTTTCATTTTGGCTATTCTTAATTGGGTCTGCAAGTTATTTATTTTAGTTCGAGCAATTCCTAACTCTCCCTTTAATTTCTTATTCTCTTCTACCAGAGAGCCACGTTTTCTTTTACTTCCTGTGGGTAGGTTTTGAATCTCCTTCAACCACTCTCCATCACTACTACCACTTTCAGAGATTGTCTGTTCAAAAACTTGCTTACTTGAGCCATAAACCCTTGATATAGGTGCTCTGTTTAAAACTGGACTACTATTTTCAGTATCTATTTTGGAATCTGAACTGCTAGAACTTGACCTGTACTGTACAGGGACAGCATCCTTTGGCAATTTCTTTCTAGAAAGTTGTTCTGCAGAAAAATGCTTACTACAGATAAACATTTTTTTTAATGATTTAGGGCTTAAATCTATCAATTTACCATTGCCTGAAATAAAATCAAAATATTTTACTATTTTTTACAATATTATAGTACATAAAATAATAAAAATAAATGGAAACATGATTTTTGGAACTAACTGTACGTAACAAGTTACCTGATTGAAGGATCCACTTCTTACATCTCTCAGTGTCACTTACAGGAAAGCGGAATATACTGATTGTGGAATCAATTCTGGGCGACAGTCCACACCCATAAAATTGACATTTATTTCCAGACATCTGAAAAAAAAAAAAACATAGATATAAACAATATGTCCCAATTTTTTTTATTCCAATGGGAAAAAAGGTTATCTTATATTTTTTCACAAACAAAAGTTATTTTGGTAAAAAGTTCTAGATCAGCAATAAATTTGTAAAATTCAAAAATTTCCAATACACACTTTTAGCATTGGTTTTTGATTATTCATTAAATAAAGTAAATCAAAATCACTTAAAAATAAGTGCAATGATTTAAATTATTTTTTTTATTTTCTATATCAACAATTCAATTAAATTTTCTCTATATTGAAATATAAAATTATTTGATTTTTATTTTCCTTGTAGACACCTACATTTTAATTTATTGCTTGATTATGGATGTCCCAAATAAACCATAACGTTTTAACAAGAATAATTTTTTTGGGAATATGAGAAAAAACTTTTTACCTTTTGGGACATCCTGTGTATAAGTATAAATGGTTAACGGTAATTGAAATATAAAATATGTGGCAGTTTTCTTTTTTTTGCACAAGATAACAAAATATTAGATTATAAAAATAATGGTGTCACCCTCAAAAAATGAAGTTTAAAGTTTTTCAATAAAACAGTTGGAATCTACGATTTAATTTTTTTTATTATGGTGGATGATGAGGATAGTGAGCAAAGATTTTTGTATAAGTAGGGTTTAAATCAGGTCAATTGTAAATGTACCAAAAATTCGAGTTTTATCTACTCAGTAACTATTTGTAAATGACCCCCACATCGGAACTATGATTGTTCAGGTCGAAAAATTTAAGTACATAAAAATTAAAAAAATGACAACAAATTGGAAATGTTTATGTAACTAAGTACTTAAATAAATAATGTGAGGAAAAAACTTGAAAATATTCTGGGTATGTATGAAAAAAATCAGATTGCCACTGTTTTATTTAAAAAATTCGAGGATGCCAGCCCCTCCATTGCCCGATAGAGGATGGGGGTGGTAAGATTTTTATAAAAGTATGTTGTATTTTCAAACTTTTAAGATTTTATCTCAAAGCCAGTGACCACTGATTGTTTCTCTCAGTTTATTTCAAGAGAAATACAATTCTTGGGGAAATTTGACCATGTTATTAGCCGAGAAGGAACAAATAACTTTTTACAGTCAGATGTAGAGAGTTGGGAAGTATGAATTAAGGAAAATACTAATATGAATTCGAGTACTTCTTTCTTTCGATAGAGCAATCCTTTTCTCGAGTTTCATAATAGGTCTATTGTATAAATTGTGCCATAAATGAGATTTTTATCTTCTCTGTATCATTGTATAAATATCTATTTTCAAATTCCACTTCCAAACCAATTTTTGGTAGAGGTTTGGCTATTGGGGTAGACCCGAGGGTAGACCAAACTTGGCATATGGGTGTATGTTAGGTAGGTATACCTAGATTTTGTAAAAAACAAACTAAAAGTGAAAGTTCTGAAACTTTTTTTAAGATAAATGTTAAGAATTCACAATTTTACTAATTAACTCTCAAGAGAAAGAGTGCAAAAATTGGTGTATATAAAAACAAATGCAAATATATATAGGTAGTATTTATTTTTCACTTTTGTATTTTCTTTTTGTTCACAGAATGTGACTTTTTAATGTAGGTACATAATAAAATTCTATTTTTTAAGTTTTGCTTGTATTTTTTGTTTAACTTCATTAATAATAATAACTTTTACATTTTTTATTCTTAGGTTTTTTCAACCCTTGGTATATGGGTCTATTATTCCATAACCACATCCGAACTATGACAGTTCAGACGAAAAAAAAACAAACTTCAAGAAAATACCAAAAAAAATTGGAAAATTTGTATAAATAAATTTGATATTTTGAGTTTGTATGTAGAAAAAAACTCTTTTATTAAAAAAAAAATTATTTTGTTTTTTGAAGGTGACACCCCTTTCTTATAGGGGGTGGGCGGTTGGGCAACATTTTCTTTATACGATTTTTATATTTATGGAATATTATACAAAGTTTGATCTTAATATCTCTACCCGAACTGCCCTAGCCCAACCAAACTGTTCTTTTAATTTTCATAAAACTTTGAAATTTTGGTTTTGTAGGTATACAGAAAAAATTGTAGATCAAACAGTTTTATTGAAAAAATAGTACCTTTAATTTTTGAGAGCGACATCATCTATATACTTTGTTTTGTGGTTTTTGTTTTGATGAGAAAATACATCTATATACCAAGTTTGTTCCCAATACCCGACCCTAACTAGGATCCTAGCTTCAAGAGCAAACCTTTAACTTATTTCAAGTACTAATCAAATAATAAACTTTGAACGTACAAAATTACCTTTTGTACTTACATTAGGTTTTTTCTATGGTCTACACCTACACGTACACTCTTCGTTAACAAAACACTGGCACTTTGTGTCCAAATAAAATATATAACTGGCACTTTGTGTCCAAATAAAATATATAAAAGTCCTCGTAATTACAAAATTAATAATGCAAAACTCAAATATTCATCAACAGTGTAAACAAAGGAAAATTCCACTCAACCTCAACACAAAACTAATCCAAATTTATACGTCTTTACCGAAGCAAAACAAAAACCGGTTTAAAAGTTTAAAATAATTAATTTGGCGATTACGAGTTCAGATGACCTTCAACTACCCTTGATTATCCGTTGCTACCCTTTCGCTTGCATTTGTAATTTGTAACCATTGTGCCATTGTATCATGGCATGGTTTTACCTAAATAACATATTACCAAAGACAAAAAGTAGAAATGAAAAAGAAGTTTCAATTATATTCATACTCAAGCACCGACATGACCTAAAGACCTGACTTAGATTCCATGGGAGTGGTGCCATCTACATGTTGTCTCCATCTCAATCAAATAAAGTGTCCATAAGATTATCCTACTATATATCTTCATACAACGGTATTAGTGTTTATATTTCTCTCAAGCAGATATACTTTTATATAGGTTTCTGTATTCCCCTGTTCCTTTTAATCGATGCAGTGGCGCCCAGGACAGTGTCTGCCACTCAACGCCTAACTAATAGTGTAGATCCGCACCCATCGCCCGAGTCGTCGTGTGAACTAGCCGAGAGCAAGGTATAGCGATTCCCAACTCTTTTTGGTAAAATAGGTATTATTTTGCTACATTTGAATATCAACATCCGATGCGTTATTTACCTCTAGAGCAGTATTTCCCAAAGTGGTCCAGGTGGTCCCCCAGGGGTCCACGGGAGACTCGACGGGGGTCTACGTCCGCAACGCTTGTTCAGACGTGCAAATTAATATGACTTGTGATGATGTGCTTGCAATCTTGCATGAACGTGTTTGATTCTTCACCAATATAAATACGAATGTCAAGGATAATCATTACTCATTTGTTTCTGGAATTTCATAAAGAAAAGTGAATCGATATTAGTGTTGATCAGTGTCGGAAAAGTAAGTAGCTACCTGCCTATTTGTTATATGCATATAGTTTTAATCCGAGAAAGATGGAACTTATCGTCCCTACTTTATTTTTATTACCTATCTAATTCATTTAATTATTGCGTAGTTTTGATATCAAAATATTGTTTAAAAACTTTTTATAGAATTTACAGAAATATGTTAAAATATAATAAATGAAATAATAATTTTATATCACATTAAAATAAGTTTAGGCGTTTTCATAAAACTCTATTATGGATCTTAGCGGTTTATTACTTTTAATAATTAGAAACAGTTTGCAGCCGGAATTTTGTTTATTTTATAATATTTATAATAATTGAATAATCATATTATGTTAAAATAGCCATATCCTGTTAAGTTCGAATCGCCTTAAGATTACTAAAACAAAGTTGTTTTTTATTTATTTCCTTATACATTTACAGGTAGGTAATTGATACAAAACATGGCTGAATTTAAGAAGAAGTGTCGTCAGTACAGTGTTCAATATTTAAAATTTGGTTTTCTTCCATCAAAGGCAGAAAAACGATTGCTCACATGCCTTTTATGCAACAAAGTTTTGTGCAATGACTCTATGAAACCATCAAAGCTGGAAGATCATCTAAGAAGGTGTCATCCTGATAAAAAAGGTAAAGATTTGAAATATTTCCAAACATTAAAGGAAAAATATGAAGAAAGACCTACCGTGCACAGTATGTTCTCTTCAATGTCTGAAAGCAACGATGATGGCTTGCGAGCATCTTACAATATCTCATTACTTATTGCAAAATCTGGAAAACCGCACACCATTGGAGAACAGTTAATTTTACCTGCTGTTGAAGAGGTTTTAAAAACTGTTTTGCACAAATCTTCATTTGACATACTCAGAAGAATTCCTTTGGGTAACAACACTGTACAAAGACGTAATGATGAAATGAGCTCTGTGTGATTATCTACGAGGTAAGCGCCAATAATTCCCGGCCTGCCAATGAAGGAGGCCAAGTACAACAACAAGTTTTTATTATTTTTCAATGTAATCTCCCTCAACCTCAATGCACTTCTTACAACGTTTAATTAACAATTCAATCCCTTTAAAAAAATATTCTTTCGGTTTATCCTCAAAATGGGCCAAAACAGCTTCTTGTAACTCAAAATCGTCCCGAAAACGTCGCCCGCGAAGGTCTTTTTTCAAATAACTAAACAAATAATAATTGCTGGGAGCCATATCTGGACTGTAAGGAGGGTAATCTATATTTTGAAACCCGCAATCTAGGATGGCAGCTTGTGTAACGCCAGCAATATGAATGGGCGCATTGTCGTGCAACAACCGCACGCCTCTGGTTAATTTTCCTCGACGTTTTTCCCGAATACATTCCCGCAACTTATGAAGTAATGCGGCATAATATGTGCCATTAACGGTGGTATTTGTCTCTGTAAAATCAATCAGAAGGATTCCTTCACAATCCCAAAAGATCGTAGCCATCACCTTTTTCGTTGATTGGCAGACTCTAAATTTTCGTGGGAGGGGGCTTCACCCTTACGGCGTCACTCCATTGATTCCCTTTTCAACAGAGGATTATAATCATGAACCATAGTTTCATCTCCAGTGACTATTGTTTCCAACACGGGGTTCGGATCATCTCCACACAGTTCCAAAAACGATCGAGCACACTCGACACGACGTTCCTTCTAAATCGCCGAAAGGTGTTTGGGCACCCATCATGCACTAACCTTATGCATACCCAAATGATCATGGAGGATTCGGCGAACAGTGGTATCCTTGGTCATTTCTGCTATTTCCTTGACCTTCAAACGTCGGTCACTTAGCACCAGGTTTTCCACAAGGGCCACTTTCGTCATCTTCAAGGGATTCCTGACCCATGCGAAAACGTTTTGCCCATTCCTTCACTACCGAATAGGAAGGGGAACTTTGGCCATATACGCCATCGAGTCTTTCTTTAATAATTTTAGGTGTAAGCCCTTCTTTTGTTAAAAATTTAATAACCGCTCTGTACTCAATTTTCGTCACCTTAGACATTTTCGGAGATACTTTAGTTCAAAATGCTGACAATTAAAAACTATTTGACGTAAGTCGCTTATTTTGTTAGCACAGCCTACTAAGGTTTGTAGTTATAAAATGTTAAACTTTTATCCTAATAAAATATCTGCAACTATGTCAGGCCGGGAATTATTGGCGCTTACCTCGTATGAACAACTCATTTTTCTATTCAACTGGACGAGTCAACTTTACCTGGCAATGAAGCATTATTATTGGCATATGCTCGATTGGTTATGGGCGAAGAAATTCATAAAGAGCTACTATTCGCGAAAACTTTGAAGACGGATATTAAAAGTGAATCAATATTTAATGTTTTGAGTGATTTTTTTAAAGAAAAATCGATTCCATTCACAAACGTTATTTCGGTGGCAACAGATGGAGCTCCTGCTATGGTCTGGCGATATCGTGTGTTTATAAGCCATCTCAAAAGAACTATACCAGAGGTAATTGCGATTTACTGTGTTATCCACCGACAACATCTAGTAGCGAAAAATTTGAGTGATAGATTGCACCAATCGCTTCAATTTGTGATTAATGCAGTTAACAAAATAAGAAACAATGCATTGAATACGCGTTTATTTGCACAATTGTGCAATGAAAATGATGAAGACTTCCAACGTTTGCTGTTACATACCGAAGTAAGCTGGTTGTCGAAAGGTGCATGTTTATCAAGATTTTATTTATTTTTTGACTCAGTTTTAGAGTTTTTAGAAAGTAAAGATCCTCATTTAAAAAAACTTTATTAATTTTAAAGCAGACATCGCGTATTTGACAAATTTGTTCAAAAAATTTAGTGACCTCAACTTACAATTACAAGCGACAGCCTCAATTTAATAAAAACAAAGAGTGTAATTTCAGCTTTTCTTGGTAAATTGAAACTTATGAAGAAAAATATTGGTCGGCGCGAATTTTCACAGTTTTCAAACTTGTCGCAGGTAGAATGCCTTGGTGAAGATATTCAGACATACGTTTAACATTTTATTGCCCTGCATGATTTTAAATTCAGATTTGAAGATATTCCGTCGATGGAAATACCACCATGGATCATAAATCAAGAGGAGCTACTCGAGCTTAGCACTAATGAGGAGCTGAAAGTGACATTTAAAAGAGGGTATCAAAAATTTTGGCTGCAGACAGAAATACCCGAAAAATATTCTGGACTGTAGGGAATTATGCAAAAGCTTCTGATACCGTTTCCCTCATCATATCTCGTCGAAAAAAGTGTTAGTGCCGTTACAAACTTATTAACAAAAAAAGGAGCAGATTGAATATCACAGAAAGGGGATATTTACGGTTATTCCTTACAAAACTCAAGCCAAATATTGATAATTTGCTGTCAATCCATCAAGTACATCCCTCTCATTAAAATTATATATTTTTTGTTATTACCATTGTAGAAATTATATTACGTTATAAGTGTTTAATTTTAATTATATTACGACGGGTATAACAATAATAATTAATAGTGTAATATTTTAAATATTTAAATTTAAATAATATAACACAAGGAAATATACTATATTTCTTTTTACCTCTCCGAATGGGACATTTTCTCAATAAAATTTGTGAGAATTGATTGGTTCTTGTGCTATGAGTCACTTTAGATTTCAAAAAAGTAAAGTTGGATGGAGTCTTTTTTTCGTTTGGCCAACTTTGCTTTTTTGACATCCACTCAAAGCACTATCAATTAAAATTTAATTGAAAATTTGTTTAGTTGACTTTATTATCAAATAATTAACCCTATCAAGCAATCAATTCTAACTTTTTTTTTTTTTTTCGAAAACAACGCAAATTTCCATAGATAGATGTAATCTTCACTTTTTTTTTTCGAGATTTAGAAATTGGTCTAAAAAACAAAAGAGTTTGAGAACCTCTACTCTAGAGCCTTTGTTTATTCACATCGATGACAATGGTTTATTCGAGATATAACTGTTCAGATTACATTTTTTTACTCCTGGATTTGAAATGAGATATTGTCAATTCTATTTACCTATTTTGGACTTGTCCAAAGCCTATGATTTTCTGGAATATGATATAATGTAGGATACACTTAAAAAATATAGTATTAGTGGTCTTACAATAGGGTGGTTTAAATCATATCTTAAGGATAGGAAACCGCTTGTTGTGTAAAAATGATAAAGAAGATAAATCTGTAGAAATAACATATAGGAATACCTTAGGTGTATGTGAATGAATAATATTATGTTATGTAGATTAGGGATTCCCAAAGTGGTCAGATTGAACGACTTTAAGAGTACGACTTTAAGATCGAACATAGAGCCGGAATAAGCCCCAAAAATGCCGATTCTCTTTCTAGAACTGTAGTCAACGATAAGTGGGCCCCTGCTAAAATTAGGAAAAACAAAGAGAACAATACCGTTTTAAAGAAGATACGACAATGGAAAGAGGAAATCGTTGACCTACTTGGCAGGAAGTATCTAATCTCTTTCCAGTGTTTAAATCATATTTGGCTCAAAGAGACTCTTTTATACTGGAAGATGTCTTATTAAAGCGAATACTTGAAAATGATGATGGTTCGGAGAACAGAAGACAGTTGGTTATTCCATGGAGTAGAGTAGCCGAAGTACTTCGTCAGTTATACGACAGTCCATTAGGAGGACATCATCTCAATGTCAAGAAAACCCTTCAGAGAGTACGATAAAGGTTTTACTGGATGAACAGTTCCGATGATGTAAAGGAATGGTGTCCTTACGTAAACCAGAATCTCCGTTTTCAGCCGTATTTTCAACCCTCTGGGAAAATTATAAATATTGGTCCTACAGTTCCGGGTGATAAAACTTTGTTTTGGGGAAATTTCCTCCTCTTTTTGAATATTTTTTTCAAATATCAAATAATTTTTGGGATATTTTCAAAAAACCAAACCCATTTTTTTTTTTCAGTTAATTGTATAATAACTTTTGCAATTTTTGCAAGCAGCTCTTGAATATTTTCAAAAATCATCTACACGCTATTCCAAATCGAATGACACCTCGATCATATTTTTCGTAGACGGAGAAAAAAGTTTGACCCAAAAAGCACTTGTTAACTTGACTATACCTAATTATTCTGTTACGGTTAAAAATATGCTATTTTTTAACAGGATTTTTAAATGATATTATCTCTTCTTCCTTCAGGTGTTGTTTCTTGTAATTTTTTTGTTGAAATTATCACTAACCATTCATTTTATATTTAGCTTTAAGAATCGTGCCTGCCATTTCCGGCTCATCTATATTTTTCATTATAACTTTGTAGGGCTTATGAAAAATATATTGCGGTGAACCTTAAATAAAAACGACAACAACGGAAATAGAATTGTTAAATAATTTGTTTTTTTTTTTAGATTGCTGTATGACCTCAAATCTGTTTGCACAAGTGTGTTATTAACAAGTTGTTTATCAGATTTAGCGTATAAAATAATTTCAAATAAATTTACATATATATTAAAAGCGGAGCACATCACAAATTAATGGATTTTATGTTTTGTTAATTAGGAAGAAATTTGAATAATTTAGTGTTTTCTTCTGTGTGACTGATCATTGTGCACCAGATGATTAAAATAAATGTAGATATAAACCGAGAAAATATGTTTAGTAGGAAAATATTTGATTGCCACTAATGAATTACTTAATATTCGATTAATATCAGTATTTAAATAAAATTTGCTGGAATATTTATTATTCTGAAGCTGCTGTAATTAATACGTATTAAGCAAGCAAATCACCTCTGGATTTTTCACAATCTGAGGGAGCCATAATTTTAGGCTCATTGTAGGCTTATTTTATACCAACATAAAGTATTTTCCGCTCCTTTCTTTATAGGAAAAATTAGGTGATCTGCTAGCTTGATATTACGCTAGCAGAGCACCTTTGGATTTTTCAAATTTTGATTACACCATAATTTTGGGTTAATTGTAAACCAACCTAAACAAATGTCCGCTTCTTTCTTTATAGAAAAAAAAGGTACTCTGTTGGCTTAAAATAGGCCTAAAATTATGTCATGTCTATTTTTTAGCTAAGGTAAGCCTAAACTTATGCTGGTATAGTTTTTTACATTGCTGAATGTATTAATGAAAAACGTAATAAATGCCTGTTATTAGGCCAACAGATTACCCAATTTTTCATATATTGATATAAAGTTAGCCTAAAATGAGCCTAAAATTATGACGTATTTATTTTGTAGTTATTTAAATTTTTAACGAAAAACTCTATAAAGTCATATTGTCAAGCTCCTAATTTTTCTAATAAAGGCAATAGCGGAATTTTTTTTATTATGCCGTATCTATCATTTAGTTTCCTTAATTTTATTAACAAAAACACTATAAAGTCGTATTGTCAAACTAGCAGAGCACCTAATTTTTTCTATAAAGGAAGGAGCCGAAAAATTTGTATGTCGATATAAAATTAGCCTAAAATGAGACCAAAATTATGACATCCATTTTTTAGGTATTTCAATTTTTTTTAACGAAAAATTCAAGCTAGCAAAAGCGGAAAATGTTTATGTTGGTATTGAATTAGCCTAAAATTAGGCCGTATCTATTTTTTAGTTTCCTCAATTTTGTTAGCAAAAAAACTATAAAGTCGTATTCAAAAACCCGCAGAACCCAAATATGATTAGACTGCAGTAGTAGGTAATTTTTACAGTTTCTTCATAATGTTAGGCGTATTAGAATTGATAGAAATTGAACAAGCGTGCTCATGAGGTCCGCGCAGTTGGTCCCCCAATGATCTTTTAAAAAAAAAACTATTGCACCACAATGCACTAGTGATGCATCAATATGCACCTCTAATTATTTTTTTGCACCACCTTCCTTGAGGAACTACAGCCATCTCTTTGTGGGGGGAGGCAAATGAACGCTGCCCCCCCCCCCCTTCTGTGAAAATTACAAGATTTACTGTAATCAGTTAGCTCACTCGGACCAGTTGAATGTTCCAAAATAACATTCACTCCAGGGATACAAATTCAGGATTCGCAGAAGGCTGCTGTTTAAATATAGGCAGTTTTCATGTATTTTATTTGTTATGATTTAATTCTGTATGCGCCAGGGATACAAATCTGAGTTGCGCAGTGTATAAACTGGAACATTGAGATCAAAAGTGCCGACGCAGAGTGAGCGAACTGATTCTTTAGCTACAAACTGTGGCAGTGTTGAAAATATTTTCTATCTCTGCTATTTTCTTTCGACGTTATTCAATAATCATTGGTTACTCATGAACCTCTACTAAAGATACCCATAAAATATTTGGCTGAATATCCATAGAATATCTTCTATATCCTGAAATATAGACGAACATTTGGATATCCATATTAGGTCCACTGGTTATATTGGATATCCACAAAATATATTCTGTGGATATCTCTGGGATTTCTTGTATTGTCTGGGATATACCCATTAGATATTCTGCTGGATATCCATCGGAAATCTTCTATATTCTGGATATAGACGGATACTTGAATATCCATATTAGATCCACGGGATATTTCTAATATCAGCATTTATTTGACCCCTCCCCCAACAAAGAAATAGCTGCAGTTTCTCGAAGAAGGTGGTGCAAAAAAATAAATAGTGGTGCATATTGGTGCATCACTATTGCATTCTAGTTCATTCCAAAAATATCATTGGGGGGGGGGGGGGGAGGGGCAACTTCACTCACCTGTGCTCACGGGCAGGTCAATTGGAATTTTAAACAAAAATAATAACACCTATACCTAATAGTAGATTTCTAAAATTTCCATAATTATTTTTAATAAAGCAACTAAAAATACAATTTTTATCTCTTGCTCTCGCTTTGTTTCCATAATATCTCTAAGGTAACTTGATGTTTAGAACATTCTATTCTTCAGGGCAGAAAATAAGCATGCCCAAGCTCGCCCCGATGAATAGTATATTTTTCCATATGACGGAGCACCCTGATGAATAAACACGTTCTTAAAATTTTAGAAATGGCAATAAATTTGAGTTTTAATTACAATACAGTGTGTTCTATTTTAAAGAAATTATTCATAAGTAAAATTTAAAAACGTCATTTGCATAAAAAGCAGAAGAAATAGGTGTAGAGACCAATACTATGATTTTAAAGGGAATCTAATTCTGCGTCAAAATAGGCAATTTAACTTTAAGAAGTTATTTAATAAAATGTGTGTCTAAAGTTTGAGGCAATTTTTTTCACCACTCTGTATAATTTTGCCTTTAAACTTTCGTGTAGTAGTTAACTTTAACCTTTCAGCTAAGCAGTAAATTGAATTACGAGCAGCTCGTTACAAACTATTTTTAAATTATGGTCTGTATTTTTGAATTTTTCAAAATTTGTTAGAAACGGTCAGTTTTAAGTATAGGAAATATAACAGTAACTTACCTTTATTTGGTCTATAGTATCAAAAAATATAAACAAATATAGGGTATTCCATAAGAAAAAATATAACTTTGATACTTTTTTTAGGTCACCCTGTATATTTGAAAATAATTTTGGAATATGCTTCTCATGGACCCCCATATGACTGTGATAAAAGTTTTTACCCCTCTTTCCATTTCTCGTAGAAAAACCGAGGCGAATGTGGTGGGCCACCCTGTATATCGTAGCTCTATGAATATGACATAACGGTATGTGCTTTAGGTAGTGCGAATCTACCCTCAGTCGAAAGTCGAGAAAAATGGTTTAAAAAAAATGACTACGTAAACAAAAATAAACTTTTCAATTCTACGTCAACAAAAAAAAAATTATTACAAAATAATGAATATGAAATACAGATATTAGTTTTTCTCTCAATATTTCCCAGAAACTGTCGTAAAATTTGATTAATTCAAGTATCCGTTTTTTAATAATTTCAGATTGGGGCTGACATGCCTAGAAGAGACTGGAACAGGAACCTCAACTTGTTGAACAAGCGAGGTTGGGGAGACCTTCACGGTGGATGGGGCGTAAAGCGAAGCGAACCTTCTTGGTTAGAACAAAATGCCTACTCAACTCCACCGATTGTACAGAAAAGAGCTTGGAAGAATTTTCAAGTAAGAGCAGACTAATTATTGTCCCACTAATTACAGCTTCAATCTTTGTGATCTGTAATCTGTCACAATTCGGGGTTCCATGATACAAATGAAACTAGCTATGTCCCAAGGGGTTAAACGATAAATATAATTATAGAGACCTAACTAGTGTAAGCACTAGAGTATTATAAATTTGACTTTGTAGACATTAACTGTATAAGACTGGAATTGAAACCTCTGATAACTATAGGAAACACAATCAGATACAACTTGACATACACCAATAGGAGCACAACACAATAAACAACATACAAAGTTAGATATACTTACCAGGCCTAGTATCTAAGGCACATATCACAACATACAAAGGACCCCGCAGTTTTCTTATGCAAAGTGGCGACACGTCAAATTTTCTGAAACTTTGGTATGTTGTTTTATTCAACCTAGTAACCAAAAGTGTCAATGGGCCCAACTCAATCCTATGACTAGCTTTCGATATACGGGGTGGTAAAGTTGAAAATTGCCCAGTTTTTGGGAATTTTTATTTGCAAAGTTACGAGCTAGATTGAATTTCTGATGCATACACACGTTTACTATGAGTTTTAGTAACACATTAGTACATACTTACAATTATAAAAAAATGTATAATTAGAGGGTGATTCACAAATGTATGATGGTAATTTTTTGTAAAATCACATTAATTCTACTGTGCGGTCAGAGAAGCATATTTTCAAAAAGTACTGCTTAATATGGTATTTTGATGACCAAATATTGCACAATACACATTTCTTGTTTTATAGAGAGAACCACAACATAAAATTATTTTTTTTAACGATTAATTTAAAACCCTGTACTTATGAGTTGAATTTTGGGAAAGGTAATATCACTAAAATATATCGACCTTTAAGTTTCAAAATATACAAGGTGATTTATTTGTTGAAAGGTGTCCTATATTATGAAAAGTACAAATCCACGAACACACTATTCTAAAATTTCGCTCGTCAAATGTAACCATTTTCTCAATATACAGGGTGTCCTTTAAAATGTGTCCCAAAATTCTCAGGCAGATTCCTTAACCAAAAAATGGAAAAAAAGTTCCTATAGACCTATGTCCTAAAGTGCCCCCTAAGCGAGCAACAGCCTCTCGAAATCATTTTTTTTATTTTGATTTTTTGAATTTTCTTAAAAATGGAAACAAATAAAAGAACCAAATTTTGGCTGTTAAATATGATCAATAATAGTGACCTTTTGACACCTTCAAAAAGAAATTATTTCGTCAGGGGTGTACTTGGGAATTTTTTGAAAATTTTGATTATTCATAACTTTTTTGTGTTTTTGGTAATGACTTATCCATATTTTTTTTTACATTCTACATTGAAAACTACGTCAAAAAGGAATACTTGTTTGATCTCGATTGGAGCAGCCGTTTCCGAGAAAACATCATCCAAAGATATTCGTGCAGTTTAGGTTAATTTTCAATTTTGGCTGTTGTAGCCAAAAAGTTGGAAATCGAGGAACACGGCTTACATGTCCCTATCCTTACTTTTGAAGGTCTATTCAGTGGCAAAAAATATTAGTTGATACAGGGTGATCAAAAATCGGATGTGATTTTGGATTTTTGATCACCCTGTATCAAATAATATGTATTTTATGTCACTGAATAGACCTTAAAAAGTTAGGATAGGGACTGTAAGCCGTTTTCCTCGATTTCCAACTGTTTGGCTACAACAGCCACCTGAATTTGAAAAAATGTGATTTTTGAGTAGCTGTAGATCCTTTACTATTCATATTAGATAACAAGTGTGATATATCATTGAAATCAGATTATCGAGCAGATTCTAAAAATATACAGGGTGTTCCATTTAAAAAACATAACTTTGATTTGGCACGGCCTTATGAAACACCCTGTCACATCGTAACTAATTTTAAAATGTGAAGCTTAAAGCTGCCTACTTTTATTATAACAGATCTACAGAGCTTCCTCACACTAATCAATCACCCTGTATACTATTTTTAGCTCTCTAAATAAAATTTAAAAATTTAGTTCCCATTTATTTATTATGAAGACCATAAGGTTTGTATTTAGCTGTTTAGAATAAAAAAGTAAAAATATGTATTTTTTTGGCGTTTTTGTGTTTCATGGATAATTTTTTTCGCTCACTGATAAAAATGATTCTTCAGTTAAACATTATTTCTAAAAGTGTTCTGGTGCGATTCGTTGTATTGTTATTATTTTGTTTAAAATGGCTCACAATAACTACAATAATGATTACACATTCGGCGAAATGACGGACATGCACTTATGTTTTGGACTCGCTTCTGGAAATGCCAATGAAGCTCGCAGACTTTATCAGGAGCGCTTTCCAAATAGGCATCTTCCATGCGCTAAGACGTTTTCTAGAATTGACGATAGACTTCGGGAAACTGGTACATTTAAGAAAAACTCTAGTAACAGTGGAAGACAAAATTATGTGAGAACTCCTGCTTTGGAAGAAGCAATTTTGGATAGGGTAGCTGAAACCCCATCGACAAGTACCAGAAAAATAGCAAATGGTAAGTAATTACTTATTTATTATTTTAGCTACCCCGTACCTTATCGTATAAAACTAGTTTTTTTACTTGTTATTGCTTCTCTTACATTTCACGACTTTTCGTATCGAAAAGAGTTGCGTTATGCAGAAAAAATCTGATTTCCCAAATCAATGGATTCTCTTTCTTAACTATTCACTACACAGATTCTCTCATTTAATTTCAGAAGTGGGAGTCGGACGTAACACGGTATGGAAAGTTTTGCGTGAACAACAATTGTACCCTTACCACATTCAAAAAGTTCAGGCACTTAAAGCTACTGATTATGAGCCGCGAGTTATCTTTTCTGAATGGTTTCTTGGAAGATGTAATCAAGATGCAATGTTTCTTAATAAAGTGCTATTTACCGATGAAGCTGGTTTCACTAGAGATGGTATAATAAATTTTCGAAATATGCATGAATGGGCTGAAGATAACCCTCACGCGGTTGTTGAACGTCACCACCAGGATAAATTTTCAATAAACGTCTGGGCTGGAGTTATTGATAATTACCTTATTGGACCATTTGTTTTGCCGAATAGGTTAAATGGAGCAGCATACAGGCTTTTTTTGGAAAATAACTTACATGAGCTTCTTGATAATATTCCGATTCAAATCAGACATAACATGTGGTTTATGCATGATGGAGCTCCACCACATTACAGCCTTGAAGCTAGGCAGCACCTTAACGAAAGATTTGAGGGTAGAGTAATTGGCAGAGGTTGCCCTGTTAACTGGCCACCTCGTTCACCAGATCTAAATCCAATGGATTTATTTTGTTTGGGGTTATTTAAAATCATTGGTTTATTCCAGTCCTGTTGAAACAGTTGAAGAATTGGAAGAACGAGTTTTTCATCATTGCGAAGTTCTTAGGAATAATCCTGAAGTATTTTTTCGTGTAAGACAGTCTATGATGCGACGGTTGCGCTTGTGTGTGGAAACCAATGGTCGCCACATTGAGCATCTGCTTTAATTTTTTTTGATTTGTTTTTTTAGAATAAATATTTTTTTAAACCGTTTCTTATTATTAAATAAAAATAGTCCCACCACGACATTTGAACTACAATTATTTAGAGAGAGCTAAAAAAGTTATTTTTATTTACGAGATTCACCGAGGTAATTTAGGAAAATTGAAAATTAAGCTAAAGTGGACGAATATCTTTGGATGATGTTTTCTCGGAAACGGCTGCTCCAATCGAGATCAAACAAGTATTCCTTTTTGACGTAGTTTTCAATGTAGAATGTAAAAAAAAATATGGATAAGTCATTACCAAAAACACAAAAAAGTTATGAATAATCAAAATTTTCAAAAAATTCCCAAGTACACCCCTGACGAAATAATTTCTTTTTGAAGGTGTCAAAAGGTCACTATTATTGATCATATTTAACAGCCAAAATTTGGTTCTTTTATTTGTTTCCATTTTTAAGAAAATTCAAAAAATCAAAATAAAAAAAATGATTTCGAGAGGCTGTTGCTCGCTTAGGGGGCACTTTAGGACATAGGTCTATAGGAGCTTTTTTTCCATTTTTTGGTTAAGGAATCTGCCTGAGAATTTTGGGACACATTTTAAAGGACACCCTGTATAATAATTTTAATGTTGTTTAAGAAAGTATTAATTTTAAATTCGATACTATGACTAGTTTTCGAGATACAGGGAGTTAAAGTGGAGAATTGCTGATTTTAGTAATTTTTTCTTCAAACTGAAAAGATAGATTGACTTAATCTATATAAAAGTTTATTATAATTTTTGGTCAGATGTTCATAAAAAAAGACATTTGAAAATATTTACTGTTACAGGGTGATTCACGAACAAATCACAATATATTTTTGCAAACACTCAATAATTCTACAGTTGCGCCACAGATAAATTATTTCATTATCTTAATCTCTACCTGTTAATAATTTTGAGGTTAAAATATGTCGCTATTTGTACTTTTTATACAGGGTGAGCCATGCAGCTAACCACCAAAATTATTTATGTTTTTAAATTATTAAAACGAGACCTTGCATTTCTTTAGAGACTTTTGAGTAAGTTACATTATGCATGTAACCATAAGATTTTAAAATATAATCTAACTGTTTTATAATTACTTACCAAATATATCGGAATACCACATCATTTTCCTATATTTGTGATAAGTTTTTATACACAATCGATAATTATCCATTTTTTTTGTACCTAGGTATAATTTAAATACTGGTTTTAACGTTATATAAATTATCAAGACGAATCGTGACTATATTTAATTAGCAGTATCTCACATACTAGATAAACACTGTTCAAAGACAAAAAAGTCATTTCATTTAAATAAACTAGTTCAATCAAAAACGTAATTATTTAGATTTATAATTTAAACAAGATTTTTATGCTGCCACACAAACGTTGTGGGATAACTATAACTGAGTAAAAACAAATACCGAAACCTCTACTTTTATTGTTGTGTGGAAATGAAGTAACCGTTTAGTTAATTCATCTAGAAGTTGTTGCAATATACGTTTACAAGTGAGGTTTCATTGTTGCCTATATAGAGTATCCTGGATTAACACAATATTCTGCTAAAAATAGTTCATTTGTTTAATAATAAGCGAGTAATAACTATAGACCAGGGTGCATAATTTTGAAAATGGTAAAAAGTGAAAAAAAATTATAGTAGGATGAAACACCGTTAAAAAAGGACGAGAATATAACAAAAACAAAAGGAAAAATAATTTACGGGCGATCTGAGGTCCTACAACTTTTGTGATTACACTTTTTTCACATAACCTCAAAATTTATGTGAAAAATTCAAATAATCAAGTTTTTGGTTTTTTATTTTTATCTTATGCAAAAAAAAATTTTTTCACGAAATTTGGTGAAAACTTACCTTTTTATGTCCTAAAGACCCTGTGATTTTTTTGATTTGAAATATTTATTTCTTCACCTTATTTTGACCTAATATCGAAAAAAGTCGGAGAGTTTTTTGTTTGTTGAAATCTCTTCTTTCTGATAATGTAAAAACATATATACAAAACTATGGTAAATGTTCTCAGAAAATGCAAAGAAAAGAAAAAAACTATTTACAATTTTGAGCTATTTAGTAAAATTTACACTATAATTACTTGAAAAATGTATGATTCTATGTTACATTGATAAACAAAAAAATACAAATCGAAAGTTTGCAATAAAATGAAATATTTTTGTAATGTTTCTTTCGCAACTACAGAGCAACACATTGATTCCAGGGAATATCGAATAAAAAGAGATATAGCTAATTTACAAATATTACAAAAATTTTTTAACAGGTATAATCCTTTTCCAGAGACTGATAACATTATGTCAATATTTTCTGGAATTATTGGCAGATATTCTGTAAATTGCTACGAAGCGTTTGAAGAAGGGAAAAAATCTTTACAAGCTATTGTTGGAATGACTTTTGGCAGTGTCAAATTAAAAAGGAAAAACAAAGTTTTGTCTCTAAAAATGGTTCAATCTTCCGTTAAAGTAAACGGAGATATTACAGCCATCGATCCATTATTGTTATTCCAAAGAATATCGTTAACAATTGACAGTAAAAAAGATATGGAATCTTATTTACAATACCTTATCCATGGTCACTTTTTACAGAAAATGGCCTCAGAAAAAATGTTAAATCTCAACTTTACGATTTATTTGTGAGTGCAAATGGACCAACGCATTCTGACGGCATTGTACATGTCGTTGACGGTGGATTTTTACTGCACAAATTAATTTGGCAGGATTCAACTAAAAAAGGAGAACGTAGTCGTAAAAAACTTCAGAGTTTGATTATCAAAACCATACAAAAATACCATTTCTACAAGAAATTTTTTTATCGAACGAGAAAAACAAGGACAAAATAATAAAAACGTTAATGAAAAGATTACAGTCACAAGGATTTTCCTGTAAACAAGCAGAAGAAGATGCTGATGCAGACATTATTGAAACTTCGATAGAAATTGCCAGAGATACCAATAAAACTGTCATTGTTGTGGGTCAAGATATTGATCTTTTGGTCCTTTTGAATCAATTAACTTTAAATAATATGACATTTATTTTCTCAAACCAAATTCTGGAAATGTAAAAGATCTATTTTTCACGTCTAATAGTTTCAAATATGACTCCTTCAAAAATATCGTTGCATTTCTGCATTGTTTTTTCTGGTTGCGATACAACATCTGGATTTGCCGGAAAAGGAAAGAAGAGTATTGTAAATTCATTATTAGACGATAAAAATGTGTCACATTTGGCCAATATTTTTTATAAAAAAGATGCAAACAAAAAAGATATCGAAAAAAATGGATAACAATTAATTAAATCTACTTATAAATGTAAAAATGATAATATAACACTGAATCAATTAAAATTTCAAAAATATCAATTGGAAAAAATTAAATCATCTTTCACATTGGCAAATCTCCCACCCACAGAAGGTGCAGCAGAACAACATTGTTACAGGGCATATTATCAACTTCAAACTTGGCTAGGTAACGAACTGACAGCAACAGATTGGGACTGGAAGCAACATGAACGTGGGATTATGCCCAAATTTACAGAGAAGGAGTTAATTCTGGAAATATTGCTCAAAACTATTTGCTGTAGCTGTGAAACTGGATGTAACAGTTTAAAATGTGGCTGCCGAAAACATGGCTTAAAATGAACAAATTTATGCTCAAATTGTAATGGTTCTGAAAAATGCACCAATGTGGAAGAAAAAACCTACGAGGAAGTTAGTGATTCAGATGAAATTGTGGATGAAGGACCAATTCAGGTCTTGAAGATTTCGAAGATCTACTAGAATCGGGAAGGTTTGTCGAATCTAACGATGAAGAAATGCCACCGAAGAGACAAAAAGTAATGGATAAGTGATTAAAGTTCAAGATAAGATTTATAAATAAGAAGATTAATGCATTTTAAAATATTATTATGAATAAT
Source organism: Psylliodes chrysocephalus (assembly GCA_927349885.1). Lineage (NCBI taxonomy): Eukaryota > Metazoa > Arthropoda > Insecta > Coleoptera > Chrysomelidae > Psylliodes > Psylliodes chrysocephalus. The sequence continues at coordinate 67,322,601 of OV651817.1, forward strand.
AATCAGTATAAAATATCTAAATTCAATAGTACGATTTACATTTCTATTCATATATTATGAGATTTTCTATGACATAAATGTAATTAGAATTTAATAAATCAACTTTTTGTCAAAAAAAAATTGCAGCAATCACATTTTTTAATTGAAATCCCCCCTTTAAATCCTATCTTTAATATTTAGAACAACTATTTTTGCATGTTTCTTGCAATTTTTATGATTTATGGGTTTGTAATTTTTTTGTTTATCAATGTAACATAGAATCTGATGTTTTTCAAGTAATTAAAGTGTCAATTTTACTAAATAGCTCAAAATTGTAGATAGTGATTAAAAAAAAAAATTTCGGATTCGAGTTTTTTTCTTTTCTTTGCATTTTCTGAGAACATTTACCATAGTTATGTATATATTTTTTTACATTATCAGAAAGAAGAGATTTCAACGAACAAAAACTCCCCGTTTTTTTAAAAAGCTAATATTTTGATGCGAGAATTTTCGATTGAAAATTAGGGTGTTTTTTCGATATTAAGTCAAAATAAGGTGAAAAAATAAATATTTCTAATCAAAAAAATTACAGTGTCTTTAGGACATAAAAAGGTAAGTTTTCACCAAATTTCGAGATAAAAAATTTCTTTTGCATAAGGGAAAAATAAAAAACCAAAAACTTGATTATTTGAATTTTTCACATAAATATTGAGGTTATGTGAAAAAAGTGTAATTACAAAAGTTGTAGGTCTCTTTATTACCTACAACTTTGTCATTTAATTTTTTTTTTCATAGGACTTGTAGTTTTGCCGGAAATCGAGATACACCGTTTTTTACCCTTAAAAACTCACCTCCTTCCACTTCCCGACCTCAGATCGCCCGTAAATTATTTATCCTTCTATTTTTGTTATATTCTCGTCCTTTTTTAACGGGTTTCATCCTACTATTATTTTTTTTTTCAAAACTTATCGACCCTGGTCTATTAAAGTTTTAAGAATTTTTAATTTAACTCGCTCCACACGTATACTGTGAAGTACCTGCCCATACCAAATAGGTACCCAGTATTGAAATTATACCTACGTAACAAAATAGATAATTATCAACATTATTGTCCCGTGAATAAAAACTCGTCACTTATATCTGAAAATGATGTGGTATTCCGATATATTTGGTAGGTAATTATAAAACAGTTAGATTATCCTGTACTTATATTTCAAAATCTTATGGTTACATGCATAACGTAACTTGCTCAAAAGTCACTAAAGAAATGCAAGGTCTTGTTTTAATAATTTCAAAACAATTATTTTTGGTAATTGGCTGCATGGCTCACCCTGTATAAAAAGTAAATATTGTTGACAGGTAGATATTAGGATAATGAAATAATATTAATATGTGGCGCAACTGAAAATTATTGAGTGATGGCAAAAATATATTGTGATTTATTCGTGAATCACCCTGTAACAATAAATATTTTAAAATATCTTTTTTTATGAACATCTGATCAAAAATTATAATAAACTTTTATATAGATTAAGTCAATCTATCTTTTCAGTTTGAAGAAAACTAGTCATAGTATCGGATTTAAAATTCATACTTTCTTAAACAACATTAAAATTATTATATATTGAGAAAATGGTTACATTTGACGGGGGAAATTTTAGAATACCGTGTGTTCGTGGTTTTTGTACTTTTTATAATATAGGATAGGTACCTTCCAACAAATAAATGAAGCTTACAGGTAGACATTTTTTAGTAATATTACCTTTCCCAAATTTCAACTCATAAGTACAGGGTTTTGAATTAATCGTTAAAAAAAATAATTTTATGTCGTGGTTCTTTCTGTATAAGAAATGTGTGTAATGTGCAATATTTTGTCGTCAAAATACCACATTGAGTAATACTTTTTGAAAATAAGCTTCTCTGACCGCACAGTAAAATTAGGGTGATTTTACAAAAAAATACCGTCATACATTTGTAAATCACCCTCTAATTATACATATTTTTAATTGTATGTATGTACTAGTGTGTTACTAAAACTCATATTAAACGTGCGTATGCATCATAAATTCAATATAGCTCGTAAGTTTGCAAATAAAAATTCCCAAATCCTGCCCTGGGCAAAAAGACTTCATGCGCGTCCTTGAGATTAACTTCATAACCTTTCCATAGTGTTGTTACTAAACTATTTACTGATTATTAAATTATTAATGTTGTACATGATTGCAATAAACAAAGTTTTATGTACAGGGTTTTATTTAACTAGTAAATTCATTTAGATGTTTTATGATAAATTTTGAGAAACATGACTTTATATAAAGCATAAAAATATTATTAAAATAATGTATGATATTGCGAAAATTTGTATCATGTTTACTTATTAAGGTATTGTTGACATACATGATATAATTGGTGAAATAGCCTATACCAGGTGTCTACAGAAAAACTTAATATTGAATTATTTCTGGTGTTTTTGAAGATAATTATTTTCATTCTGGGGTTAAGGATATAGGAGAATAATGGACAGTAAATCTCATACCTCCTTACATAAAATTTTCTCGGAATTCCTAATAACCATGTAATTGGCCAAATATTTATCCATGAACATTTAATTAGACCTATGTACTTACAGTTTTTGTTTGAAAATTTAAATGACTAAAGAAGGAGGAGATAAACTTTCATCAAGATAGAGCTGGGCTACATTACTATTTAAAATTAAGTAATTATTTTGATAATATTTTTCTAGAACACTTGATATGACGTATTGAATGGACAGCTCGCGCCCCTGATTTAACTACTAGTATAGATTTCTTTTTGTGGAACATTTAAAATTCGTTGTTTATAAGTCACCGCCACAATCAATAGCCGATTTAGGTAATAAAATAACAGATGTGTGTAGAAATTTAACGCCACAAGTATTTGAAAATGTTAGAAATAATTTTGAAAATTGACTTACTTATGTAAATATTAGTATTTACTTAAACTAAATTATTATGAATAAATCTTGTTTTAAATATTTCCCGGACTAACTTATGATTTTTCGAAGTTAATAATTTCGGATATCTAAATTTTTTTTCTTTTAATTATCTCATAAATTTGATGATGTAAGTAACTAGTGTTTTTACGTAGATACATAAAAAGATGCATTCTTTTAAAATTAATCAAAAAACTTCAGATGATCATTTAAAATCTTGGAGTCGGGGAGGATGGGGATGGAGCGGTATAAGAATACAAGAAACACTGTCTATTGTCCCTCTATATCCTAAATAACCACCAAAAAATTCAAGTTTTATCTTCAAAAACCCAGAAAAGATATTTGATTTTCGCCTGGTAGATTTAAAACACATATCTGTATTAATATTGGGCACTTCCTTTCCAATGCTATATATTTAACCAAATAATTTCCACTTTTGTAATATTTTCTATTATTTTCAGAGCGGGTGGGGTAAGAGGCTAGCCCCTGACAACGAAGATTTTACCATGCAGGAAATCGCTTCACTGTTGGAACGAAACGACCATCAAAGTATACCTGTCGAATCAGATTTTGACGATCACGAAGAGGAAAAACGATCAAATTGGGCCAAATTTTCAGACGGGTGGGGAAAGAGAAACAAATGGGAAAGTTTTCGAGGTATGAAAAATTTTTCAGTATAAGCTTTTTTTAATCTGTTTTGAGTTAATCATATGTGTATGTATCTTAATTCTATAATTTTAGAAGAATCAGAGATAGAAAAAAATGGCCCTTTCGGTCACCAGATCTAGCAGCTCTTGATTTTTTATTTCTCAGCTATACCGTAGAAAAAAAATTTATATTGGTATTTATAAGACGTATTAATTAACACCTTCATTTATTTGTGACTTCAAATAAAAAAAGTTCACATCTTAGTGCAACAATCGGTATGTAGTGAGAATTTACTGAAGTGTTAAGCGGTAAACTGTTCCAAATAAAAATTTTAAATATCACATGTTATTTTTGAATTGTTCCAGATAATAATAATTTTTAGATAAACTGTTTAGAGGATGCCGTTTTCTCAGTATCGTAATTATTATTTACCTTAATAACTTAATACACTGGCAATTATTTTAATAAGTTGGCCATAATAAATGAATAAAAGAAATTTCGATCAAAAATAAAGGTTTTTAGCATAGCGCCTAAACGATTCAATTTTTTTAACTGAAATTAAAAATGAAGGTACCTTAAACATTAGGCCATTTGATGAACCCATCATTATTTTTTTAAGTTTTAATATTCAATTTTCATTTTTCCTCAAAGAGTGATCGACTTTACCCCGCATATTGGGTAGTCAATCACCTATTCAAAAGAATAGAAAATCGACTTTATCCTCTCAAAGGGTGAAGTCGATTAACAAACATTGAAAATTACCCAATCTAATTTTTTAATTTTAGGTTAAGAAATCCATCAAAAAATAGAAAAATGCTTCTTTATTCAGTTTTCTTTTACAGCCTTGGGTTGCTATAACTAAATAAACTCAACGAAAAACTATAAATAATAAAAAAATATAGGAACAAAACATAATCACAAATTCTTAGATCTTTTTAAAAAAATAAAACATAGGTATTCTTTACATTGGTAGAAGAATTCAGTCAAAACTTAAATAAAATTCAACATAAAATTTAAAATTCTTAGCTGTACTTAGCTAACTTATTTAAGATATTGTTCTTCTTCGCTTAAATGAAAGTTGTGCCTTCCACGTTTTTTTTTCCTTTTAATCTGCTCAAACGTAATTACTGATGGTCAGAAATTTGCGGATACACAAAAAACACATCTTTGTTTGAGTCTTTCTTGCGCATTGTATTAACAGATATTTCTTCGTCTGAGATAGTTTTAGTCTTGATAATAAAATGTCTGTCTCTTCTGTTGGTTTTGAATTTTACTAATACGTAATCGTTTACGATGAAAGCTTCCGAATTTTGCTCTTCTGTCAAGCTTTCGAAAAGGGTAGAAGGTTCTCCTATTTCATAATCTTCTGTGAATGACTTCTCTGATTCCGCAACCTCTAAATCCAACACTTTTTATGACTCAATGTCACTTATATTCTTATTTTTAGCTTCTCCATGTTCGTCTTCTGATTCGTTATTACTTGCCTCCCGTCTCTGCCTCCTGGTTTTGGTGTCTTGTGATATGGGTCTGAATTCAGCCATTAACAGATCCGATGTTTCTATGCTTTTTCCTGGAGATAAATACAGTTTTTTTCCTCATCTATCAGTCTTCGTTGGATCTGTCCAAAGTTGTTCAAGATGATCTACTAAAGCACCTGTTCATGATGTTTCTTTAGTACAGCATTCGAATTGAATGAAAAGATGTCACATGCTTTGAACCCTGCAATAGAGTTGGCTTGAGATTTAAGACCAACAGAATCCACAGCCTCCTTGAGAAACTTTAAAAATAAAATTTTGGGAAGCACTCCTCTATTTCTCAACTTCCATGTTTCTAATTCTTTTTTCCATGCCGCCTTAAGAGGTCGGAAGTAAGCTACATCCAAAGGTTGTAACAGGTTTGTGGAGTTGGGTGGCAGCAGGACAAACCTAATATTGTTATTTTTGCATTCCTTTATAACGCTGACAGTAAAGTGGCTACTTAAATTATCTCTAACTAAAACTTTATCTCCATTTAGCTTCTTAAAATGCGGCAAAATAATAGAATAGAACCAGTCTAAAGACGGTGGAATCAAACCACCCGCTGAGCGTGCGATTGTATCTGGCCCCTTCTATACCCCTTCAGTCCATTGCACATACGAATGTTTTGCCTTATAGACAATGTATGGTGGTGCTTGTTTTCATGCTATCTGTGGCCCTATGTGCATACTTGGTGCCCTTTTTTAAGGCGACTTTCACAGTGCCCGGGTCATTTACGAAATTTGTTTCATCATAATTGATGTTAGAACATGGAATATCCTTTACATTTTTTAAATTTCTAAAATAATAAGCTACTAACTCGTAGCTTAACGCTACTCGAACTCGTTTTGTATTTTCTGCCAGTTTTATGAGACCATTGAACCAGTCTGTTCCAGGTAAGTTATCTACGAACCTTGGTTCTGTCACCTCACGCTTCGAAAAATATTGCCTGACAATTGGCGCAAAGTTGCAGGCCTTCATCTAACATTTTCTCTTCATTTTCATTTAGAGCGGATGGTCTTCCATACTTGAGCGGATGTCATCCGTGATAATGATCATTGATGGTCGAGTAAGGGGTGGCAGATCGCTCAGCGACAGCCCTCATCGACATCTTTTTTTGTTTCACCACCGAACTGTTCTAAAATTGCGCAGAACTAGTTGCTCAGTGGTACAAACTTGGAATTCTTCCGAACATTTTTGTATTAGACATTAACACAAACAACTAAATTATCAACTGTCAATTGATTTTGTTAAAATTGTGGAGTAAAATAATTATTATTTATCATTAAAAAAACTAACTTTAAATAAAATTGGTATGCTCTGGTTACGTTTTTTGAAGGTCAGTCACCGTAAATATGTTCTTCTTATTTTAAAGAACAAAGATAAACTATGTAGAAAATTAATTTTCGCAGTCAAATTCCTATAATTCCATATTTAAGGAAATTCACAATATATATTATACCTAACCTTTAACCTTGTTTACATATTATTTTTGTAATGGTTCAATGCATATGTATAACTAGAACGATTGTTGTCAGTTCGCACTTTTGGCTAGAATCACATAGAACTCTTTAAAACAGTTTAGAATCATTTTAAAAAAAAACTCAAACATAGGACTCTTTGTTCAGAACTTAGTTCCAGAAAACACGAACACTTTTAGTCTACTTCGCATGTCTGGGACGGTTCTGCACAAGTCAAACTAAAAACAAGAAAAAACCTTAAAACTGATCGAAATTACCACTCAACAATGGATTTTTTAAAAAATCTCCAGTAGAGCCTTAACATTTTTTATTATAGTCTTATTTTTCTTTATTCACATTCACAAATAACTATGTTTTCCCGTATATTTACCAATTATTTTCCTTCGCGCAAGTTGTGAGCTGTGTAATCAATCGTTTCCGCATGTTTTAATTTTAGCCAATTATCAACTCTTTATAAACACTTACCTACCTTATGTATCAGTGAACACTCTTCATTCGAATACGGCTACACTCTTACTGAACCGATTGTCAACTGTTGACTACATAAAAAAACGCGCCAATTTCTTCACAGGTGCGTGCTTGATCTATTTTTCCTCGCATGATCGAAATTACCTCGTTTGACTGTACTTAAAGAAAACTGTCTTTGGTGGATTTCAAATCCTAACGTATATTCATATGACATTATAATCGTTTAGTTACCCATGATTTATGAAAAACTTTATAAAGTGTCGGCTATTAAACGCATTCTAATATAAACAGCACAAGTGCATGTGAAAACTATAGGGAGTTAATATTAAAACGAGCAGGAAACAAATAATATCAGCGATGCTAGTTGATACGGTCCAGTCAACGGTACAACGCGGTCCTTTATTATTCGTTTCATGTTCGCTCGAATACTGTAGTTTTCACAATAAATTTCATTTAAACTTAAATAAATAAAGTTACTTTTGAAAAATTTGTAGTAGTATTTGTAGAATATAAATATTTTTTTTGTTTTAGGTGCATGGGGCAAACGTGAACCTGCTTGGGTAAATTTAAAAGGACTTTGGGGGAAAAGAAGCAATTTGGACAGCTACGTGATCAATAAATAAAACCTATTTTGGTAAATATATATTGTTTCTGTTTCTTGACTCTCAATCCTTAGCACTTACTATGTTGATTTGAACATTTCCAGAAATGTTTTGTTATAAAAACTAATTTAATAAGCAAAATTGTTAAACATATTACAAAATACTATGTTCTTTAATTTCGCTTCATATTGGAAACTCACTTCCACTTTTTGTGAGTTTCTTTATCTCCAGCAGACATTAATTTCAAAACTGTAACTTTGATTTTGGTTACTAAGTAGAACGCCATTTTTATACAGGCTTTATCCTTATGAGGATTCAACAAGCTTTGATTTTGCTTACTAAGTATAGTATCATGAACAAGCTAATAACCTCCTTTTTTAATAAGTCTATAATTTTCTAGACTTTGCTCACTAAATTTAAAAATTTTGACAATGCCTCCTAAACTTTTCTATCGAATTTTACGAATTGGTAATTTTCCATATGTATTCTCGTTTGCAAGTCCTGCAGGAATTGCTGGAACTAGCTATATTCATAGTGACAATTCTTCTCTATAATATAACTCTTCTGCGAATGTTCTCCTTCTTTTCTGGACATAAACTATGTACCAATTCTATTAAGCACCTTCTGAGAACGGTTACATAACTTGTCAGGACACATTCAGCTTCTTCAATATATTTTGTAGACCGGCTATTTATGTTTATTTTTATTAGCTATAAGCAGTAGAGTCTTGGGTCTATTGTGGTCCTCCGCTTTCTCCGTATTCAGGTACTATCTTTGAAATAGATCTGTGCTTTCAGTTAGTTTTACAAAATTCACTACCACTTCATTGTATAATCCCATAACAAGAAGGTGTTTCAGCCAGCAGTGGCAGATAGTAATACCACAACAATGGTAGATATTTGAGGTCTTTGCAAGGTGTAGTTCCCCAGCAGTTATCCGTGGGTTTCTTTTATTTTGCATGGAACTTATTGATTCTGTGTTCTTTTATAGGTTGCTAGTGAATTTGGTGTTTTGTGGTTATCCACCTATTCACTGCCCGTCGAGCACAGGTTTTGCTTACCCCAAATACAGTTCATTAGTCTTTTCATTTACTTTATGTCCTGATACCAACAATAGTTTTACCTTATTGTGGGTTGCCAGATTATTAATATTGCAATGCAGTTCCAGACCAGCTTTGACCTGATCGTGTTTAGGGCTGCTTAGCTGTCTAAGAAAATTAAGATGTATTGTTTTTTGTAGTTAATTTTAAAATTCTATTATATACACATTTTGATTGCATGTATTTCAGCCTGCAATACAGTGGTATTTTATCCCAGTGAGATAGCGATGTCGCATTTGGATTTAACTCCATGTACTCCAAAGCATGTTCCCTTTTTATATTTAGATCCATATACAGGGTGTCTGTAAAAAGTCTTTACAAAAACATACCACATATTCCTTAGACCAAAATAAGTCGATTTAAGTAAAATTACCTTAGTACAAAGATGCTTCGTTTGGGCTCCAGAGGGCCTTGAAGTTACAATTTTTAAATCGTTTTTCCCATATAAATTTAAAACGGCATATGCGATTTTGCTGAAATTTGGTATATTGGTAGAGTTTTATGTGACAACAAAAATGGTATTTAAATTTTGTCCGATAATAATACATAGGCGTAGAACTTGATTTTTTAAATAATTGCACCTTTAAAAATTCTACGCCAATGGAAGAAAAGGAGTTTGACTATGAAATTTAGATTGCGCAACTCATTTACTTTAAAAGAGGTACTCTTGATAAGACTCGATTACTCTCATGGTTTTAACGAAAATTGCATTTTAATAATTTTAGAACATGAACAATAATTATTAAAATACAAACTTTGTCAAAACCATGAGAGTAAATCGAGTGTTATCAAGGGTACTTTTTTGTAGTAAATGAGTAACCAATCCAAATTTCATACTCAAACCCCTTTTCTGCCATTGGCGTAGAATTTTTAAAGGTGCAATTATTTAAAAAGTTCTACGCCTATGTATTATTATCGGACAAAATTTTATACGATGAAAAACATAAAAATGTACATTTTTCATATCTTCTTCAATATCTCTAATCGAGACTTTTAACAAAAATACTCGATTCTTGCCATGTACGATTTTTTGAGGAATATTAATTATTTGCCTGCAATACGTATACAAAAACATTTATTGTTGGTTTCCATAGTTTCATCTAAATAAAAAAATTGTCAAGTTTTAACACCTAATCTCTTGTTAACGATTGAAAGTGTTCTATCTGACTCAATAATTAAAAAACAAATGCGTGGTTTATTAATATGGCTGTATCAATGCAGAATATACCGATATGTTACTGACATTAGGATTTTGTGAAGGAAATGTTCGAGAGAGTGTCGGGGTGTACTCTGAAAGGTTTCCAAATCGTCGTGTCAGGATTCCTGAAGTTGAAGAAGACATTTTAGAACGTGTTGAAGAAGATCCAGAATTAAGCGCCAGAGGAATTGGAATGGAACTAGGAGTAAGTCAAGATGTCGTTCATAGAGAACAATTGCTATATTCATACCATAAGAAGCCAGTACAAGAATTATTAGTCCATGTTCCTCAAATTCGTTTGGGTTTTTGTTGATTTGTTAATATGCATAGAGAAAGAGATCCAAACTTTGTCAAGAAGGTTCTCTTTACCGATGAAGCGGGTTTTACAAGAAGAGGTATATCTAATACCCATAATGAACATGTTTATGCCGTTGAAAATCCGCATGCAATAAAGGTAAACCATTTTCAGCACGAATTCAAAATTAATGTGTGGGCTGGAATAATTGGTAATTTCATTGTTGGTCCTGTCATACTTCCACGAAGATTAACTGGAGAAAACTATTTGGATTTTCTACAAAATACGTTGCCAGAATTGTTAGAAGATTTACCTCTCCAACTTCGGAGAGATATGTGGTTTATACATTTTTCTTTAAACGTTGGAAACCACTTGAATGAACAATATCCACACAAATGGATAGGCAGAGGTAATGACGCACCTGTAAACTGGCCACCACGTTCCCCAGACCTAACACCGATGGATTACTTTTTATGAGGACATCGGAAATCCGCAGTTTACAGGGAACCTGTAGAAAATGAGGAACAACTCTGGCAACGTATTCAAGATGCAATAAACAATCTTAGAGGCGATGAAGAAGTTATGGAAAGGATACATTTTAATTTTCTTCGACGTATAAATCTTTGTATGCGTGAAAATGGTGAACATTTTGAACAATTTTTGTAAAATCTCTATTTTGATTATGTTGTAAATAAATATTTTTGTGAAACCTATACACTCTAAATTATTAAAGCAGAAATTTAGCGAAAACCATGAGAGTAATCGAGTCTTATCAAGAGTATCTTTTTTAAAGTAAATGAGTTGCGCAATCTAAATTTCATACTCAAACTCCTTTTCTTCCATTGGCGTAGAATTTTGAAAGGTGCAATTATTTAAAAAATCAAGTTTCACGCCTATGTATTATTATCGGACAAAATTTTATTACCATTTTTTTGCTACATAAAACTCTACCAAAATACCAAATTTCAGCAAAATCGCATATGCCGTTTTAAATTTATATAGGAAAAACGATTTAAAAATTGTAACTTCAAGGCCCCCTGGAGCCCAAACGAAGCAACTTTGTACGAAGGTAATTTTACTTAAATCGACTTATTTTGGTCTAAGGAATATGTGGTATGTTTTTGTAAAGACCTTTTACAGACACCCGGTTTGACGGGTTATGATATGGAAAAATTATGGCAACCCTGTAGGCCTGGTGATTTGACAAGGTCAATAAAATAGATAGTTACATAGATTGATCATCCATATTTTTAAAAATAAACATAAGCCTTGAAGTAAAAATGTAAGCATTTTTTTTTTAAATTTCTAAAGGCTAAAAATTGGTTTTAAAACACATTTTTGCTAAAACGGTTTAAATTAATAAATATTTGTCAGGCAATATGGCCGCTCGTAAACGATCAGATTTTTGCTAAAACGGTTCAAATTAATAAATATTTGTCAGGCAATATGGCCGCTCGTAAACGATCAGCTTTGGGCAATCTATATAACTATATATGTATCATTGACCCTGTTAATGACAACATGACAACAGGGTTGCCATATCTATACTGTCATTACCCACTGGTAGCCATTTGGACAGGTCGTTGGAATGCCTAATTGGAAAAATTTAATGATAGGCGAGATAATTCCTAATCGAAGGCTGTATGTGGCATGTGTATTGCCAATGTCTGATTTATATCGTAAAGATAATTCATCGACACAAAATGCCTAAGGTGACGCCTACAAATTTTAAATGTCTATAATTTTACATCTTTGTTTGCGCATCATACAAACGTAAAAATATCCGCAAACAACACAGCCGTACAAAAAAAGTGTTCAGACTTGCCGGTTGGACATATTTGTATTATCATGTATTTTTCAACGCTGAATCCGATACCGAGCTCAGAAATAGCCCTCCACGTCTGGAATTGGCCCCAAAGGCCAAAAATGGCCTCTATATGGCCTGAAAGGTGGAAGAGTCAGTACTGGCTCAAATCGAGTTCCTGAGGATTTTCGAAACACGATTTTCCTGCCCCTAAAAGGCCATTTTCCTGGTTCCAAACGGAGAAATACAGTTAGCCATAAACTTTTCGAGAACGGTATTCATTCCAGAATTTAAAAGTACATAAAAATACCACTGATTCTATTGCGACGTCCGAAACACGATTTTCCGGCCCCTGAGGGGCCATTTTCCCGGTCCCAAACGTGAAATTTCAGTTGGCCATAAACTTTTCGAGCACGGTATTCATTTCAGAATTCAAAAGTACATAAAAATACCACTGGTTCCATTGCGACGTCTAAAATACGATTTTCCGGGCCCTACCGGGCCATTTTCCCGGCCCGCACGGGGAATTCCAGTTGTCCGTGAACTTTTCGACCACAAACCCGACTTTGGCTTTAGAATGCACCTTCAACCACGCCTCATCTCGGAATCCACCTTTCAGGCCATATAGAGGCCATTTTTGGCCCATGGAGCCAATTCGAAACGTGGAGGGCCCTTTCTGAGTTCGGGATCAGATTCAGCGTCGAAAAATACATGGGAATACATATGTCCGACCGCCAAGTCTGAACCCTTTTTTTGTGAGGCTGTGTAATCAAACAGTTCGTATTCACATTGTTTTATTTTAGTACTTAATTATTTTAATGTGTCCCGAATAATTTTGACTATTTTGAGTTATGTAAAGTGTGACAATATTAATAATATTTTTTTTTTTAGGTTACAATTGTTTCAGAAAATTTAAAAATGTCTTCAAAATCATCTCTTCATTGGCAATTTCTACAAAATGTTTTTTTTGTGTTAATATGAGTGATATTTTACTGTCGTTCTGTTAAAAAAAAAATAAAGAGTATAATTTGTTTTTCAAAAAAATTAAACTCCAAATTAAATCAATCGAAATAAAAATGATAATATAGCAAACTATACATATTATAATATCAATTAGTTTTAAGTATACATACTTTAAGAAATAATTAAAAATGTGTTATGTATTTTTGAACAATATTTGTAATTATACCTGAAAGCAGACTAATAATTTATGTGTAACTGAATGTAAAACTAAGAATTATAGTTAAAATAAAATACATGCTGGCATCCTACACAAGCCTTTATTTATTGTTATTCCATACATATAATTTTACACACTCTTCTCTACTTTTTAATTTACTTTCGATATTTTCAACCAGACACCACCATCTACTGCCAAAATAAAAGCATTAGTAACATATTTTATAGGTAATTTAGTCTTTTTGTGTAGCTCCACTTTAAAATTATCTAGCACAGATATAATTCCAACCTTAGTTTCTAGAAGGCCAAATCTAGAGCCTAAAACAGTAAAATTATAATTAATTTTCAAAGCAAAGGTTAAGTAAAACTTTACAAAAATTGAGGTAACGGACAATATTCTATACAAGGAAATTAGATGAATAGATTTTTCCTTTAAGGTGATAAAAATCTAATGATACTAAGTTGAAAGATATTGCCCAGCAAGAGATTCAAAGCTTGTTTAGTTTCTTGCAGAAATATCTTAGATCTACAACGTTTTTAAAAAGGTACCCAGATGAAATAAAAATAACAATAGCAGTGAAAAGTAATTTTTAAGGTACCATTTCGGAACGCGTGACATACGACAGACGACAGCAGAAGCGACGGCGAAGGAGACATATGCATTTACGTTACGCTTCACACATTTGCCAGACCTACTGTTTTGAAGTAGATCCACTGTTTTTGTCTCTGTTTTCCTGTTTAAGGCATAAAATCCACTGTTTTCACCAAATTTTGTTCTTAATTTATTAAATTTGCCTCATTCTTCAGCAAATGGTCAAATAATATGTTCTCTAGTAAATTTTCTGAAGTAAAAGTAGCGTAATTAGCAGCCACTATTGTAGGTTTGCTCCATAAAAACTCAAGATAATCATTATGTTTTTATTTAACACAGATGAACCTACCGATCCGTTAAAATAGCGTTCTACATACTAACTCCAAAATTTTGAGACAGATGGCGATACCAACATCGTATCAGTGACAAAATATCTTTTAATTGTTTAGTATATCGTCGTTTACGAGTAATAGCGGAAGTGTTTATAGCTACCAATTTTTATTTGTTTGTTTTTATTTGTGCGTCATGGATTCTTGGAGGTAAGTGAATCAAGAAGGTTTACTATATTTTGAAATAAATAGTATATTGGGTATTTATAGACATCAAATACCAGAAAGGGCCAAAAGCCGGGAAAATAGGGAAAAACAAAACGAATCAATCTGGTATACAGACGGTTCGAAAATGAAAAACAGCACAGGAGCTGGGATCTACCATGTGAGCTCAGGGAGGACAATTAGTTTGAACCTGGTGTCACTGACATTAGTCTTCCAGGCTGAAGTAACAGCAATAAATGCCTGAGCCAAAGTCATGCTAAATGCCTCTCTTAGAGATAAGAGGATCGTTATCATGACAGACAGCCCTTAAAGCACTGAAAAGGGTAGAAGTACAATCTAAATCAATATTTGATTGCCAACAGTCCCTCCAGGCCCTGGCAGAATATAACAAGGTCACCCTTAAATGGGTGCCAGGACATGAGGGAGTGTTTGGAAACGAGAAAGCAGACCTCCTAGCAAGAAAGGGAGCGGAAAAAACTCTTATTGGACCAGAACCCACGTGTGGTGTCTCATACCAACATGTTAAATGGGTGTTAAAGGAACAAATAAAAAGAGAATACAATAGGCTCTGGATGGAACTTCCTGGACTTAGACAGTCCAAAAGATTCATAGGGAGGCCATCCACGAGCAGACAACATCAACTACTAAACCTTAGCAGAAGCGAACTGAAGGCCGTAATAGGACTCCTTTCGGGACACTGCAGCCTTAGAAGACACCTTAATCTCTTAGGGATATCTGATGACTCCCTATGTAGAATATGTGAAGAGGAGGACGAAACTCTTATTAAATGGAAACGGGAATGGTACTTCGGGGTACAATATCCGGAACCTGAAGAAATCGCGAAAGCGCCCATCAGACATATTCTTGAATTCATCAAGAAAATCAATCTGATGGGATAGAAACTGTGAGGGGTTCAATAAGCCTAGAGCTTCAGTACAAGTGGGCTTTGAACCACTTTCTAATTCAGATAGATATATAGATAGATATAGACATCAATAAAGACATGTTTAATGTTTAAAAAATATAAGCAACCATTTTTCTCTGTGGGATCACCTGTTGAAAACGACGTTCCGATAAAGGAACGCTAGGACAATATACTCTGTCCATGATAATGTGACGTAATATTTTCTTTATAGTTTTTGTTGTTGCAGACGGTCATTGAAACTCCATAAACTTCTGGAAGAGATAGATAATCTTGATGAAAACTCTTTACCACCAGACAGCATAACAATAATACCACCCGAAAATGCTACTAATTAGAATATTGATGAAGATTCTGGGAATGAAGATCTGGTTTTGCCCAGTAATCTTCCCGGAAGCCAATTGAGGGCTGAAGCATTTTTTACCAATGATAGAGACACCCAAAGGAATGACGAAGACTGATAGCGAGGATGATCTACCTCTATCAATACGTGTAGTCAAGAGAAAGATAATATCGCAAAATAGCAATTCAAAAAAAAAAGAAACAACCTGTGGTCGAATGGTCCGATGATAATATATAGTCCATATTTCCTGAGTGGTTAGAAGAATATGGCCCTAAAAATGATAAATCCACTAGATTTCTTTATGTACTTCTTTGATAGCGATATAATTCAAATGTTAGTGAACTACACGAATATGTACGCCTCTCAAAATAATTAAATTTCTACAATTTCTGATGATGAATTGTATTGCTTCATTGGAGTTCACATTCTAAGCGGGTATGTCATCGTAAGTCGTCGTAAAATGTATTGGCAGAATTCTTCAGATGCAAACAATATTCTAGTTTGTGAAGCAATTTCCCGAGATAGGTTTCAATATATTATGTCAAATTTACATTGTAATGACAATAATCATCTAAATAACAAAGATAAATTCTCTAAAATGAGACCCTTGTTCGATTCATTAAACAAGCGATTTCGATTGTTTGCGCTCGAAGAATAAAATCACAGCGTTGATGAATCTATGGTGCCTTATTTTGGGCGTCATGGTTGTAAACAATTTATAAAAGGTAAACCAATCCGGTGAAGTTATAAATTTTGGACCGAAACAACTAAATTAGGCTACATAGTATGGTTTGATCCATATCAAGGTTCGTCTACTACTCTCACAGACAAATACAAGGAAATGGGAATTGGTGCTAGTGTTGTATTATAATATGTCGATACCCTCACAAGTGAGATCTATCGACCCTATCACATATTTTGTGATAATTTCTTCACCTCATATTTGCTACTAGAAGAACTGAAAGATAGGGGCATCAGGTGCACGGGAACCATGAGAGAAAATAGAATCCCTGCAGATCCAATGGATAAATAAAAAATGATGAAAAAGAATCCAAGGGGTTCATTTACCCATAAAACTGGAAATGGGATAACACTGGTTTTCAAGTGGAACGATAACAATGTAGTATCAATAGCCACAAAGTCCCTATCAGTTGAACCCATAAATAAAGTAAAACGATACTCCAGATCTGATAAGAAGCATATTTACATAGATCAGTCCCATCAAATCCAAAAATACAATAAAAATATGGGAGGAATATCGGACTGCAAAAAATGTGGAATTGCACTACATCCCAAATAATGTGTTTCATACTTTGTAAATTTAAATTATAATTACAATAAAAATGTAATATTTTTATGGTTGTTTATTGTCCTACTAATCCTTTAAAAGAACATCTCATATTTCGAAAACAGAATAATCAAGATTTTTATAAATACTAGTTTAGGTTGTAAACTTGTATATCCATACAAAATTTTTCAAAAAAAAACTTGAGATTTAAAAAAATAGTTTCAGGTATATCTGGGTTAAAATGCAACAAAGTATTAAAAGGGCATCATAAAAAGAACACGCATGCTAAACACAAAGTATTTGAATTATCTGATTCAGACTGATTTGAAAGAAATACCTATTATTTTTCATTGTTTTTTTTTTTGTTTCCGGACGTTAATATATATTAACAATTTTACTATTTGTTTTTATTCTTTGTTTATTTTTTGATTTGGGTAGAAAACAGGTTAATTTTTCGTTTCTTATATACTTGTTTCTTTTTTTATTCACTACACTGCAAATTAATTTTTCCCCCTGTATTAAAATCTACTTTTCAGATCTTCTGTTTTTTTTTCACGTTTTTTTTTCACCCACCTACTGTTTCAGCAAGTTTTCATATGGCAACACTGCCCAGGATAGATCGAAAGAACTTTACAAGTACCATTTCCATAAAATATCAACTAATCACCTGTCGATGACTTTTGTCTCTCGCATTGGTCGCGCCTTACGAAATATGTTTCATATAATTTCATGTGTTCAGACGTGTCGTATGTCGCGCGTTTCGAAATGGTGCCTTTAGTCTCTTGATATTTATATCAAGGAGGTTGCTCTGATGATAATAGCTCTATTTCGCATGTTTGGACTAGAACCTGATATAGGATCTATACGCTTCCATTGCTTCAAGCGAACAAAGACTCCATCTCACCGAGATTTATCTTTCGTAAGCCATATGTATATTTTAATACACAACGTTCATGAGAGGTTGTTGAGCGAAATTAAAACCACGCAAACCTCCTATTTGTTACTTACCCTCAGGGTGGTGAAAAGAGAAGGAGATGACACTACATGGAATTACCACTTTCGCCATAAATATAAACTTTGTGACATTTGTATGTGTAGGTATGCTAATATAGTGTTTTTAGGTATATTGTGGTAATTTAAGTTTAATAATAATTATAATATTTATAATAATTTTTTCATTCATTTAATTTATTATTTTTTGTTATTGTGAATAAATAAATATTAGTGGTATTAGATTAGTTTTGTTAATTTCACTTAAATTAAATCAATATTCCATCATTTTTAAAATTTTTATTTTTCATTTTTTTTTTAAACTCATCAATTCCCCCTTTTCTCTTACCCACTGGGTGTGCCGACGATGAAGTGAACAAACTTCGAAACCGATCGCCGTTTAAATACAAATTAATTTCCCTTCTTTTTTCCACCTTTAATCCATTAACTAACATATGGCTCTACCCTAAGTTTGAAAAAGTATTGTTTAACGTTTAACTTGTAAGTTTATTGAACATTGAAAATAATGTTATCTTTTTTTAAGTCAACTTTTTCTGACATCACTACACATGTTACCCCTAAAAAGGTCTCTATGAGCCGATTTTAAAAATATAACCTTTATAAAACTGACGACATATTTCAGTGTACTTCCCAGGTAAATATCAGTAAATATTTAATTTATTATTCATGATATAGGTAAGATATAGGTAAGATAAATACTATAAAGTTTCTCGAATTAATTTAGGGCAGTGCAATATTTATATTTTATATAGTCTTTAAAAAAACTGTAAGTTTATAAAAGTATACATGAAATCAACACCGTAAGATAACCAACTGGCAAATTGACGTTGTTCGTTACTTCCGTTGGCCATCAAGCTAAATAAAAATATCAACATCAACACAGTAGTTAACCAACTGGAAAACTGGTGCTGTTCGTTAACTCCATTGGTGATCAAGCTAAATAGAATACATCTTGATAGCAAATGAACGTGGTCTGCGTTTGAACGGGACTCAAGTGAGATCTCAGTAAATAGTTTATATTAATTGTAATATACTTTGCTAATTATTGCAGCACATTTAAAGTATGAAAAACTTAAGAGTTTAAACATAAATTTGTCTGGTTTTATTTATTAATTTGCACCATTGAATCCTGAGTTGCCTTAATTGATATCATCACAACATGGGTATATAAATTATCAATTAATTAACTGGACGATCACTTCTACAATTAGAGAAAAAAGGCCAAATACAGTAAGTATAAACTAAAATAAAATAAACTTGTGAAGTAAACAATAACATTTCAGAGAGTAAAAGAAATGGGGTGCCGGGGGGGTGGGCGGTTACAACACATGACTATTCTGTAGACTCTGGAGCAAAAAACAAAATAATTATAGCCGTAATTTGGAAGTAAACAAACATAACCTCAAAAATAATAGTATTTTTTTACCTGAGACGTTTTTCGGTAACAATCGTTAAATTGACACACATACGTCCGATTTATTAAAGTCTCAGTTTTATTTAAACTTAATTTTTAATAGATACAATACACAATTTAAATTGTCTGTTGATTTTTAGAATTTGACATCTTGATTGGAAAGTTGGATACGTTGAAAAGATAGAATGTGAAGTACGTAGAGACGACATAAACACTATTTTCTGATATGACAAGTGGAGGCACTTTGAGTCATATGTTGATTAATTCTAAGTTAATAATTTTATATTTGAAGACTGACGGAATGAAAATATTTTGATATAATTTAAATCACGCTATTTAAAAAAAATGGCATTTAGTATCGCCAAAAATGACTAGCTCGAGTTTGACATATGTCGTAAAATGGTATTGCAAAAGTGCAGACACTATAGGGACCGTGCGTCATGACTTTAACGCCAACTGGTGACAAAAATGTGCACTTTTTGGGGGAGATTTATTAATGTTTTATATGGAATTTATTGTTAAGTAATTATTAATTAAATAAAGTCGAATTATTTTCGTAATATCATTATCGAAAAAACATGTTACATCCGTGGATGTAAAAACATATTGCTTTGGAAACCTGGATTTGATTCGGTAGCAAAGTAATTTTATAAATTTCCACAGAGCACCTTCGTGCCTCACACCCAACGATATACATAATTACATAGATTGCTTATCCATATGTATCTTGTTCAATTTTGAGCACTTAGTTGTAAACAAATCATTTACAAAACCGGTTTATGAAATTAGAATCTTTAGTGTTTTTTTCATTAAGATTTTTACATATTTAAATTAACATTTTATATAAATATAATTTTACAGATAATTAATGGTTTATTTTGTTAATTAAAACTAATTTAAAATGTTACTGTGAAATTAGAATGTCCAATTTGACAAACATATACAATTTGTTAACTATTTCTTATTTATCACTAAAATAAACAAATTATAATTAATACATTGCAATTACTGTCAAAAGAGATTGCAACAAATTTTAAAATATAGTGATTTTTTGTAAAATTTTTAGAAACATTACTATTAAACATTACTCAGAATAATAGATAAGTGTCCAATTACAACTCTTACAAAAGTTGTTTATATCTCATATTAAAGTTGTTTACATTACCTTTACAAAGTTGTATTACATATTGCAATTATGTGTTTTATATAGTCTTATTTCTGAAATGAGAGTGGTCTAAAATTATTTACATCCATCCTTATAAAAATTGTTTAGATCTCTTAATATTATTTAACTACATGGAAACTCAACTCTCAAAATACATAACGTGTCTTGAATTAAGTAATTATTTTCTTTTTCTAAAGAATAAAACGCTGAAATTTTATTTTAAAACACATTTGGGCTAGAACGCCCTATTTCGTGGGCAATAGGAAAGGCAATATAGCAGTGCATAATGCAACCCGATTTTCGTAATCTTTTTTATAGATGTGTGAGCAATCTGTATAATTATGTATAGCATTTGGTGTCTCATAAACGTCTAAGGCGGATGAATGACATTTCTACTAACATAAAGAAATATTATTATTATTCTCAATCTATTTTATTAATTTACATTTTTAAAATGTTATTGTAATACTTTTAAATTCGGTGTTACTATATACCGATATTTTGACATTGGATACACTTGCTTGAGGTACAACTTTACAATTTATTGTTAAATTTTTCACATTTTATATCATTTTGACCATGTAAACGATTGTTTGTTACGGGCCGGTATCTATATTTAAATATATTTAATATTTTAAAAAATATCCTTTATTTTTTACTTGCAATGTTTACCCCATTTAATTCTAAAATTGAACACTAGAGAGGGCTAACTTCGGCAGTAGTGCTGCCTCTATATTTCACGCACGGTCCCTATTATTACCGTCATTGCATCTCTATATCTATGATTTGAAAGATTCGTTTGCCCCGCCCTACTTTGTGACGTTACTGTGTGTGTTGCCCAAAATAAGGTGAATATAGTTATTTTAAGCAGGGCATTGTTCATTTAACGAATCTATTAACGAGTTGACAACTCTTTTTAGCTAGAGGCTTTCACGAAAGCATCTCACCTCCTTGAGCTTACTTAGAAAAGTGAGCCGAAGAGACGCGATTAGCCATAACGCAATGGCGTACCAAAAATAGAGATTAACATGTATGAAAACAATAAAATTATTAAGATTTAATTTATATTTTTGTTATTTATATTAAAATAATGTGTTTTTATGAAATGTTAAACAGGGAATAGCTTAAAATAGGATAAATTGAACGTTTTAATTTACAGTGATTGGGCGTATATATTTAATCAAAAAGAGTCTGACCACTCCAGAATCCAAGGGCCCTATACTTAGGAGAATATCAAATAGAAGAGGGAAAATTAGCTAACTTGAAGTTACTCCAAATCCTACACTTCCTTGAGAAAATAGGATTGAAAGGGTCGTTATAAGCATTAAGACCTTTCCTTGCTGCATCAGCGACAGAAGGGAGCACAATAGATCTTTTAGGCTGCAGTTTATTAACACCCCATTCCCAACATATGACATAACCTAACATATGGGTAACTTTGGGATTTTTTTTGGGGATGTTCAAGCAATATGTTTAACTTTTTTCGTTTTCGCTTCTCTAAACGGCTATTTTTCGATAATTTAAAACTGTTTGTCTCACTAAAATTGTATTATTGAAGAACGAAATAAAAGAACGTATTTTCGCCCTTTGATTAATTATATTACAGTTACCTAAACAATATCTGGGTCCCTCTCCAAACGACATAAAAGCACACGTCTTTCTTGTCGCAATATTTTCAGCACTAAATCGCTCTGGATCGAACCTTTGAGGATTTGGGTAAATATCTGGATCGTGTTGAATACCTAGTACTGGTATAACGACATTTGTGTCCTTTTCTAGAACTATATCCGTATTTGGAACTTGATAGGTTTTGGTGCAAATTCGCGGTAACGCAGGTGCTGGTGGATGTTTTCTCAGTGTTTCTAGAAAAATTGTTTTAAATTATTTTTCTTTTACTAGCTTATAATCAAATTTATGTTTTAATAAAATAATGACAATACAAACCATATATTACTTGAGTCAGATACTTCATCTCATTGATATTATCAAAGGTGAGTTCTCCATTATGGTTTTTCAAAACGATTTTAATTTCTTCCCTTAACTTGTCCTGTATGTCTGGATTAAGAGCCATCTCCAGCAAAGCAAAAGTCATAGTAGTTGCAGACGTCTCAAACCCAGCTATAAAAAACAAGAAACACTGTGCTGCAAGCTCGTTAAATGTTATAATATCGGAGCCAACTTCTTCATCTTTGCGCTTTGTGATAAACTCATCATCCGCAATTTTACCTCTATTTTTTAATTGCAACATCATATGTATAAAGTCTTTTCTGAAGACGTTGTTATTTTCTCTATATTCTATGGTCCTTCTGATCACATCCATGAAAAATTTCTCCATTCCCTTGTCAAAAATTGGAAATTTGAGAGCACGCAAGTAGTCTCTGTGAATCACAAATACGATCAATTGTCGAAGCTGTTGTTTCCAGTTGTCGTCGAAGAATTTTTTACCGTTTTCTCTAAATTTCGAATCAGACTGTTTTAAAGAATTAAAATCTAAACCGAAAGCCACCGTGCCTATAACGTCAGTGGTGAATCTAGATAAGGCTTCTTTAATATCGACAGCGTCCTGGATTAACGCTTTCTCGGCTAGTAGGTCTTTTAGACCCACAGAACATTCAAAGACGGTTTGGTACATCATCTTTAGATTGCCTAAAACAAAATACGAGAAAATGGAAAACAAAATAAATATACAAAAATTAATGGGAGACAAAATAACCTAAAATAACGTAAAATTTTCCTGAGGAAAAGTATACAAAGTACTGAACATCATTTTACTTTCCTCTGAGAATACAGTAAATTAATCAGGTGATGTGAACAAATGTGTTTATGATAAAAACTTAAAAAGGTATACAGTTAATAAAAACCAATTTAAGATTTACTTAGGTTATGAAATGGGAGGTAATAAACAACTACTTTTATAAGTTTTTGCTTTATGGTTTATTTTAAATTATACAATTCATATTAACTAATTTATTAAAAAGGATATTTTTACTAACTCTATGTTAAAATGAGACTGTATAGGTTATTGAATGAAAATCAGTCGTAGATGAACGATGTTAGTTGGGTTTCAAATATTTACCACCCGCTTCAATTCAAGCATTTTCATATTACTGAGGCCCTTCCTATGGGGCCTCAGTAATGCATACGTGCAGACGAAAAAATTTTCTGACCCCCATTTTTTAAAACTTTTTTTTATGTTTCCGATCATTCTGAGTACGAAAATGCAAAAAAAATTCGTCTGGTCGTCTGTATGTGTGTATGCCGGCACGATAACTCTAGAACGAAAGTTCTGATTAACTTGCGGTTTTGATTTTCTTGAATAATTACTTCTAACTTAGAACCCTATTGATTTTCAGAATTTTCGGTACATCCTAACTACTTTAAAATCAATTTTCTTAAAATCCACCTATGCATTCCTTATGTGACAATTTTAGGAATTCCAATTATTTATAACGTCAAAATTCCTAACATTCTTTACATTCCATACATTGCAAACATTCTCTAACGACCTGCCAATTTATGAAAAATATATAAGCAGTTTCTTAAAAATTACTTTTTTATAGGGGCGCTACTAAGCGTACTACTATTTTATTCCTAGCCACAAAAACACCTTCATCAAATTTACTGGTTCTCTGTCGCAACCCCATAGAATTTTTATTTTGGTGTCATCGGCGTCGACTACTACGGCCATTAGCCTCGTGTTCTGTGTAGGCTTTGTTACTGTTTCCCAGCGCCACTTTAGGAACAGCACTGTTAATTAGAACCCAACAGTGAATGGTCGAATGGGGAATCCTACCTATGCATTAGAATTAATATTTAATTTTTAATTAAATAAAAATTCCTGCCACCGGTGGGATTCGATCCTGAGACCTTCCGATCTCAGAGTCATGACTCTAACCACTAAGCCAACCCACCCCATCCCCTCCGGCCATTTTATTTGGCAAAAATCAGAATAATGCTTGGCTGTGCCTGTCAAGTATCAAGATGTCAACTGTGATATGTGAATAACTCTTAAATGTCAAATTATTTAAATATGTATACTTCTGATATTTATTGCAAATAATTTGAAATGTATCTCAATTCAGGCTTTCCATAAATAAAGGTACAGCAAGACAGATAATATAATATTCTTATTCAAAGCACTTTTTTAATATATAAAAGAAAGGTAGGATATAATGCCTATTTTAAATTTGGATCATTTATGATACCGATATATTTTGTTGTTTTTCACTTTAATTATAAAGTTGCCATTTATTTGTATGTTGAAAGAAAACCTTTGTGAAACACATTGCTCTCTATGGATCTTCTTTAACACAAAAAAGTTTTGTGGCTATAAGTTGCTATAACCTATCGTCGCAAAACTATTAATAATTAAAATATAGTAAGTAGTATTAATATAACACCAAGTATTTTTTTTAAATAAAGTAATATGATCTCAAAACAAATAATCTATAATAAATGCGGATAAAACGAAGGGTAAAATAACAATAAATTGAGGGAAATACTTAAAAAGGGCAGGTTAAAAGAGTATTATCACAAGAAAGTATATCCGTTCTGTTTATTTATCAAATATTGTTTCAGGTTACTTTTGAATACATTTATTGTTTTTTTTTTTAATTTCTGTAGGCAGTCTATTAAATTTTTTAAACCTTTAATAAAAATTGTATTTTGGGAATTTTTAATGATGGCTTGCCGTACATGAAAGTCAGATTGGCTTCTTGTATTATATTTGTAATATTGCGAATTATACTGAATCATTTCTAATAGATCTGATGCGATGGTACTTTTATTTGATTAGATTTTAGTATTGTTACACTTTTGATCATCCTTTTGATTACATTTAAAATAAAGCAATAATTTTCTTTCAGTCCCTCTTTTTATGTTTTGGGTATTCTATTATGAAACAGTCTTTTCTTAGGAACCCTACCCTATCTCATATTAGGAGACCAATTTTGAAAATAACAAAAAGTGATTTTTTTAGTTATTACCACTTTACAAAAATAATTAACATTTTTAATAAATCTAATGTGTTAAGATGGGAAGTATACCCAACAGTCAAGCGTTTAGAAATAAAACAACTTTTGAAAGTTACATTCTTACCTATTTATTCAAAACAATAAAAAGGTGTCTCATATTGTTCCTTTCCTCTACTGTTGCCCAGAAAGTTTCGCTGTTCGCAAACTTGTTAATTAATCTTTTTTAACAAGCATATGCCTATCAAGCCTACTAGAACAACTAAAGGAGACGAAGAGCGCGGGCGGCTCAAGCGGTGTAGTGGATTTATTATTTCATGATTAAAATTAAATTAAAATTATAAGATTATCCATTAAATCTATTTTACGTATATTTTAGAATGTCTTAAATATTTTCTGTGAAATGTAGATGAAATACTTGCATATTTTTGGCAGTTCTGCATCTCTACTGAACTTATGCAAAAGCCACCACTTATTTGAAATAAAAATCGATCTGTTTTAGCTTTTTCGAAAAATCCAATGATTAATTCCGAAAAATAGGATGAAACCGTTTTGAGTGACCTACTTTGTATATCAAAAATGGCTAGATTTATCGAAGTACAAAATCTGCTTAAAAATGCATTTTTTACCAGATGTGCTATATAAGAAAGATCGTCCAGTGAAAAAAAAAATATATATTGAGCGCAGCGCCATCTCCATATTGACCTATTTAAAATTATTTTATATCTAGACTCCGTTTCACGAGAGAAGAACACAATAACAATTAGGCATTCCATAGATTTAAATTAATTTTCGCGCGCCTGTCATTTGTCACGTATAAGTAGGATGTTTGTTTATTTACGTATTGTGGGATTTTGTATTTGTGATTTTTTAACTGTTTTTAGATAATATTCTTATTATAATAGTGTTTTTGAGTTTCATTTAGTGTTAATTTAAGTTTAGTTTTCGTGCTTTCGTTATAAATGTAATTTTTCATGTGTAGTACGAACTAATTTGTTGGAAATATTGACCTATTGGTTGCTATAAGAACATCTAGAAATATGTATTTACTAAACCCAGGACATGTTTTATTATGTGGTTTAAAGGACATATCAGGTACCAAACGTTTATTATTGATGAACTTCTTTAAAAATCTTACTATCCTTATTCTTATATCATGAAGTGAATTGTGTAGTACTTTGTATACATGTAAATGGTAATAAAACCGTCACAACTCATATTGAAGTTTGATTCTAAACAACGTTTTGCAAAATTTCAATATTGTGAATTTGTAGATACCCATTTATCTTAAGAAACAGAATTTTATGACTTGCACTTGAAAAATAATGAATACTCCAGTTTTGATTTTGACAATAACACCATACAGATTGCAATTTGCTGGAGGCTTTTTCGCAGATTTCATTTTTAATTTAAATACTATCACATACTATAAGAAATAAACAAATTTAAAGCTAAAAAGTAACAAAAAATTCTAATTGTAATTGATACAAATTAAAATGTAAACAATGAACACGAACGCCAATGTTGCCAAATGATGAACTGATTTTGTCTCTGACTGATTTTAAAACTAAAATTAATAAATGAACTGATATTTAAAAAAAAATCAATATAATAAATCGATTTTATAAAAAAATCCTTAAATAAATAGTATGATTACATATTACTAGACACAAATTTTGATTCTTAAATAAAAGGTCTTATCCATTTCTTCAAAAACTAAAATCCGACGACGTAACGAAATTTTGCTGCTTCTGGCAACACTGAACGTCATCCTACTTATAGGGACCTTTTACTAATTTCCTCCAGAGGGCGTATCACTTAGCTTGAATCGCGAATAGGTGCCAGTGGGAAATTCTTGTATATTTAAGGGGGTAGCGACATAGTCTTGCAACTTGGACACTATTTTTATTCGAAGTAGTACTCGCCAAGCTTGCCAATTTATGAAAAAATGTATAGGTGGGTTTTTTAAATATTATTTTTATTGTGTTTGACATAAAATATTTAAATGTATTCCATTATTCACGATTTTACGTAAAGTAGATAGAATACACCATATGTCGCCACCCTTAGATATACCAAACCAAACCAAACTGGTAATTCATTTGTTTGGAATGCCTAATTACAGTCGCAGAAACCAAATTATGTCTTGTTTACCTACGTCGCTTAGTAACGACATGGTCACGTCACTGGCGTACAATAATTATTGCCATTTATTTATTTGTTAGCGACGTTAGCGTTTGACATTTAAGGTTATTTTTTTGGAATCGACTATTTGTTATATATTTTTGATTTTCGATTATTTTAAGACGTTTGCAAGTGAGTGTTGTGTGTTTTATTTAATCTAAAACCATGCCTCCTAAAAAGCTTGTTGGTTTAAAAGGAAAAATTATCCACAGTCAAGGTCGGCAGATTATAAAAAATGTCGCATTTTTTATGGATTCCGAAGCTGAAGATGGAATTCAAATTCCTTTACAAAATCATCGGTAAGTAGAATAAAAAAGTATAATACCTATGTAATAATATAATTTATTATTCCTAACCGGATCAGTCAGAATTAACAAGTATTCTTTGGCGAATTTATATACTTTAGTAATAGACTAGATATTGTCTTTCGGGATTTATTATACGCCGACACTCGAACGGCGGATATAACTATTGAAATGTTATAACGAGTTTCTAGACACTTTTAAACATACTATACATAACAATTTTGGGTCCGCTAACACTTATTTACAAAAAAATGTTTACCTTAAAATCCTTAAAATTTGTTGTCGGGTCTCCATCATAAAACAAATGTGAAATAAACCATTTTCACTGATTTCTTGTTGTAGAAACGGCTAAATATCAATATAAGACCATTCATAGAGCAATAAACCGTACCAAATTTTTTCATAAACGATCAAATTTTCTTATTTTTCATTTTTAGTTTGTTAGAAAAACAAATAAACATTAAATTATTTTCAATGACAATTAATGTGTCTAGTTTCTATAAATGCGATGTTGCCAAATCGAGTAAGAAAACATATAAGTCGGGAAATAATTCGGTTAGTGAAAGTTGGCTGAAAAATTATATAGTGTCTGGCCAGCAGGTAAATTTGAATCTCGAAGTGAAAACATTTGTAGTAATCACAGACAACCGTCTTTTTATTTCATTTAATTACGGCATGTCGGTACTTATCTAATATTTAACAAAAAAAGTTGGGATCGAAGTTCACTGGCCAGACGCTAATGAGGGTTGGTAAGGTTAGGTTTTTTCAATTTGAGCTGTGTCCAGGCCGTTAGAGTCTATGCTGGTCGGCGTAGCCAGGCATCGGTTAAAATTAAAATTAAAATCGTTGCTTCTTCTTCTTATTGTATATTGTTAGTTTAGGTTAGGGTAGGTCGTCAAAGAGTACTCTGCCGATGAGGGTGAGGAAGAAGATCTTGATATGAGTATTATTTAAAATGTTAGTTTTATATAATTTTTCTGATACTGAAGTCAATTAGTTGGCCTGGTACAACGCAGAGCATAGGTAAAAATAACCATTGCTATGTAATAGATAATTGATATGGCAACATTGTATTTCTTTTAGACATATGTCACACTGCAAATCTTAATTGTCATAGTCTTTACGAAAATTAAAAAATTCCGATGAACCTAAACATGGGCTTAAATTAAAAAAAATAAACTGTTTACGAAAAAATTTGGATGGTTTATTGCATTATGAATGGTCTTAGTGTTATTATTTAGCAGTTTCTATAACAAGAAATTAATCAAAATGATGTAGTTCAAATTTTTTCAACATCGAAATTGGAGGACATATTTTAATAGTTTTAAGGTAAGAAAAAAATATTTTGTAGCGTTTGCAGGGCAAAAAAAGTATTTTGAAATGTGTTTCAGAAGGTCTAAAATTGTTAAAAAAAAAAAATTGCCCGTTCGACCGTCGGCGGATTTTTCCAAATTAGCCAGGAAAAAATTTTCTGAAGTTTCTGATCAAGAATGGTTTTCTATTTGCGAACATGTAAATAAATGCGAATCTGAATGGATTAAAAAAGAACACATTCTGGATGATGCTGTAGATTCGCTCGTGTTTACTGTAAATACAAAATCGTCTGATGAATCTATTTCAGAGGACGATTGCAGCAGTGACAGCGGTAGGAGTATTATAGAATTGTTTAGTGACTCTGAAAGCGATTAATAATACAGGCCTATAAGAAATATTTTTTTCCAACATACCTACCTAGATTCTAGGCAAACATATTTTAGTCCATTTTTATCTAAAAAACATTTATAACCCAAGATTTTAAAGGAAATTTAATATACTTTTTATTGTATGAAGCAATGCCTGCACCTACCTCTACTCAATAAGCAAAAAAGTAAAAAAAAAATTATTTTTTGCGTATTAAATTCTTTTTTTATAAAAAAATTTAAATAAATAATTTGATGTGTAATAATTGTATTATTATAATTATATTAACTGTATGAATTTTGCCTCGCTCAGAAAGCAATTGATCTGCTATTTAATTATTTTTTCTTATAATTACATTTACAAAAAATTTCGTATTAACTATGTATATTGTTTCGTTTCCGAGATATAAAAAAAACTCTAAGGGTTGAATTTTCACCCCTATCTCCAATTTCCACCCGCTAATTCAATAGCACATTTATTAACCATTTGAATGATTTTTTTCATAAAAACCCATAAAAGTGATAATTCCTATCTATATTACATATTCAATAGAGTCTATAAGGGATTTACAAATTGCATTTTTTTTATTTCATAATTTCTTGCATTAAAACTGAAGAAAATGACAACACCATTTTCATATTTATATTTATTTAAGAATTAAATTTTAAATGGTTACTCTACTGATTTGAAGTCAAACATCAAATGCGCTAGTTCAGTGTGATGTCATTTTGGTTCCACTGACATTTAATTCTAACCAAACTTTTAACAAAAACATCAATACATTTGACATACCTATATGTTTTTTCTGTTTTAAGTCTATTTGTAAATATTGTTTACAGGTCATAAAAAATAGTTTAAAGATATGTAATTTGTAACTAAACGATTGTATATTTGATGCATGTTATCTACTTACTTTAGGAATATATTTATAAAAGTAAAAAAACGATATAATTTAGGTAAACAAAACGAACAAAACGCACTCAAAAAATCTACTGTCACTTACATACTAGCGCCACATACTTTGATGTAATCAAAGTATGTGACTAGCGCATTTATAATGTGGCGCTGGTTATGACGACACGTTCGCGCATACAACTGCAACTTCAGGTGTATTCTTCTCTCGTGAAACAGATTCTAAAACTGAAGCTCTCTTAAGCCGGGATCCAACGGTACGTGGAATGGCAATCCTGGGTTGTGAGTTGAGTCTCAAGGGACGCACCGTTCCCACGGCGCATGAAGATCGCGCAGACGTGGACACGCGTCTATTGCAGTCTGTTTTACAAGGGCAGTGTTTTTTTTTTTTTTGTAGTAATGGGATGGCATCAGACATGCAAGTCTATTTACCACAGAAAGTTTAAACTTAATAATTTTCATATATATTTTAGTATTTTGAGTAAATTTAATAATAGCGTCAAAAATAATCTTATCCGATTGAACTAACAGTGAAGAAATATTGAGTGGAAGTGGGAGTAAAAGTTTATTTAAATCTTGATATAATACGGTGGTATGTTGAGCATTTTTATTACAATCTAAAAATAAATGATTGATATCTGCTACAGCGTTTATATTGCAATATGGACAAAAGGGAGAATCCAATATTCCAATTTTATATAAATGTGCAGGGAATCGGCCGTGATTGAGCTTCAAACGAGTAATTATAGATGACTGATATTTATTATAGTTCCATGAACTGATGTAAGGAATATTCTTGGGAAGATTTTATAATTTGGTTTAATTGCGTATTGTTGCTACCTCAGCCTTTTTTACAGGATGGCAAGAGGACAAAAAATAAAACGAAAACAAAGAAGATGGCGAAGAGTGTCTTTGTATAGAAATCAAGATAAGTAAGTACATTATAGAATATTTTGCAACAAGTGTTGAAATTGATTTCCACACGCTGTATACACTATAATTTTTCTACGACTGCAACTAATATTAGTTTGTGACTTTTAATTTAGTTTAAAAACAAAACAAAATGGGAGCCTTATTTTACACAAATATGAAAAATGTTTAGAATAATAAACATAGTCTGATAGTCATAAAAAAATAAACCTTGGAATAATTTGTACTTTTAATGTTTTTTGCTGTAAATTATATAGTTTTATTTTAATCATTTGTAGGTACAGTGCCACAGACAGAAGATTTACGCCAAGAACCCTCAGGAATTATGAACTTAGTTCCTGTTTTTATGGTTTGGATCCCGTGTGTTCTAAATAATCGACTCGGCTTCATAGAATAATAAAAATTCTAACACCACTTCGTTAGACCACTGACAGTACCACGCTCCTAGCCGCGTTGTTGGAACCGTAAGCACGTGTTGCGCGCCAACGTCCGCGATCCTTTAAACCGTGTTGATTTACCGACAAACGACGGGACTCATCGCGCCGACCGAAGATTGGCCAGCCTGCCCTATCCAACGGAGCGGGAACTGGCAAGTTTGGCGCGTAGAGTACCACTCCACGTGCCGTTGGATCACGGCTTTAGCGCTCTATGAACTGGCTTTTACAGAATTAAAATATCTCCAAAATATCCGGCCTAGAGTTTTTGTTGGTACACCCTGTATATGTCTTATTGTTTGTTTTTCGTTATATAATTTAATTTTATACCTGTACATATTTGTATATTTTTTGTTTATTTGTACCTACTTCTGTAATCTCACCCTATCCGTACAATGGCAATCTGGCCCTAAATATGTATTTATGAATCAATAAAGAATTTAAATTTGAAGCTCCACCCCTGACCATTTATATTAATATAATTTTATTTTTAGATATAATCTTTCTTAATCCTATTGCACTCATCCCATGATAATGATGATGATAATAATTATCGTAAAAAAATTACTTGAAGTAAAAGATGGCGTCACTTTGTTCCTCATTCTTTTCCATTTTTGGTCTTCTAAATTGAACAAATGTCCCGACAAAGGATTAATTTCTTCATTGAAATAAACGCCATGGTTTACGAAGTGATCAAAATCGCTTACCATTATGTTTTTTATCAGATCCAAATCTACGGGGATGTAAACTGGCCTAAAAAACGAAAAAGCTCCACCGTGTTTCCATCCTTTTCTCTTCAATTCACGGTATAACTTAGCGAACTGATCTCCAACTGATATTTTTTTGCTTAGTAAGTCTTTGGTATTTCCGAAAAAGAAATCTGGTTCTAAATAATTTAAACCTACCCGTTTCCAATAAGAGTATCGCCATTTAAGATAAATATAGCATAAAATAACAATGCAAATTGCAATTAATATGGATATCAAGTAGGACATGATTATTGTATTATGATCACTGTAAACTATTATATAAACGTACAGAAAGTGTAAATTTCATTTTAAATATTTTTTAAACTGCGTAAATAAATTGACTTTATAGACCAGTCAGTTTGTTAACTCGATAATAAACTAGATATATGACTGCGAGTGGATCAGTAGCTAGCTTGTCAACTGACTTCCAGTTACTGGGATCAATGGAGGTATGCTAGGGAATACAGCTAAACTGGTCAATCAATGCTGGCCGGATAAAAAGATCCCTGGACAATAAGGAGTCCACCTTGGGTGGTTTTATCAGAAGCACCTTCTATGTCTATGAAAACACCAAAATATAATACACTCACTAACCAACAGGAATTTTCCACAAATGGTTAGTGGGTGGATACATAACATGCTCTCAAAGCGAGCAGTAAACATACGTGTAGAAGATGTAAATATAAGAGGCTTGGTTGCGAGAAGATGTCCACAGGGAGGGGTCCTATTACATCTACTGTGGAATATGGTCCTCGACTACCTCATCAGCCACCTCAATAATAACAGTCACTACACAATAGAATACGCAGATGACCTGGTCATTCTGCAAATAGGGAATTTTGAGAACATAGTCTGCGAAAGAATGCAAGTAGCTCTAAAAATTATAGAACAGTGGTGCAAGGACCATTCACTGTCTATCAATCTTAAGAAGACATAAATGGTCATTTTCACAAGGAAAAGGATCAAAATGGAATTAAAACCTCCACAACTCCTAAACACAAAACTAAACTTTGCAACAGAGGTGAAGTACCTGGGTCTCATCTTTGACAGCAAGTTAACATGGGACTCGCATTTAGAAAACAGAGTTAAAAGAGCATACATTGCTTATGAACAATGCCGCCGAACCGTGGGGCCTGGGGTTTCTCCCCCAGAGTCGTCGCATAGACTTACACGGCTATCATAAGACCTATGCTAACATACGGTGCAGTTGTCTGGGTACCAAAAACTAGAAAATTAGAACAAATTCAAAGAACAGCGTGTCATTCTTAGTTTCACTCCCCTTGATATTTATATCAAGGAGGTTGCTCTGACGACAATGACACGCCTCCGCACAATTGGAATAGAACTTGATATAGGATCTGGTGAGGCAAGACGTCGCTTTTGGCAGGAGGCGCTCGATACGCTCCCACTGCTTCCAGCGAACATGGACTCCATCTCATCGAGATATATCTTCCATGAGCCATATAAAGTTATAATAGAACAAATAGAAGATCCAGGTTCTAAAACAAAACAAGACTCAGGATGTGGAATATACTCCAGATTATTAAACCTAAACATAAAATGGGCTGTGAGCAATAGTGCCAATGTAGTTCAAACAGAGCTAACGGGGATTCTCATAGCAGCAAAAGAAATAACCAGAAACAATATCACTGGAAGGAACATGCTTATCTATACAGATAGCAGACAAGCACTTTTCACCCTGAACTGACCACGAATTTACTCAGGGTTAGTACTGGAATGTCACGAAGCTTTGGCCGAAGTATCAATCGACAATGTGGTCACCTACCTTAAGATGGATCAAAGGTTACGCCACACCGAAAGGTAACCATTTTGCTGATTCACTAGCCAAGAAAACAGCCAACCAAATACTTTTTGGATCTGGCCCTTCTTTTGGCCTAACAAAATCGGTAGTGACAGACCTAATTAAAGAACATTCCCTTGTGGTGTGTGTGTGTGTGTGTGTGTGTGTGTGTGTGTGTGTGTGTGTGTGTGTGTGTGTGTGTGTGTGTGTGTGTGTGTGTGTGTGTGTGTGTGTGTGTGTGTGTGTGTGTGTGTGTGTGTGTGTGTGTGTGTGTGTGTGTGTGTGTGTGTGTGTGTGTGTGTGTGTGTGTGTGTGTGTGTGTGTGTGTGTGTGTGTGTGTGTGTGTGTGTGTGTGTGTGTGTGTGTGTGTGTGTGTGTGTGTGTGTGTGTGTGTGTGTGTGTGTGTGTGTGTGTGTGTGTGTGTGTGTGTGTGTGTGTGTGTGTGTGTGTGTGTGTGTGTGTGTGTGTGTGTGTGTGTGTGTGTGTGTGTGTGTGTGTGTGTGTGTGTGTGTGTGTGTGTGTGTGTGTGTGTGTGTGTGTGTGTGTGTGTGTGTGTGTGTGTGTGTGTGTGTGTGTGTGTGTGTGTGTGTGTGTGTGTGTGTGTGTGTGTGTGTGTGTGTGTGTGTGTGTGTGTGTGTGTGTGTGTGTGTGTGTGTGTGTGTGTGTGTGTGTGTGTGTGTGTGTGTGTGTGTGTGTGTGTGTGTGTGTGTGTGTGTGTGTGTGTGTGTGTGTGTGTGTGTGTGTGTGTGTGTGTGTGTGTGTGTGTGTGTGTGTGTGTGTGTGTGTGTGTGTGTGTGTGTGTGTGTGTGTGTGTGTGTGT
Source organism: Psylliodes chrysocephalus (assembly GCA_927349885.1). NCBI lineage: Eukaryota > Metazoa > Arthropoda > Insecta > Coleoptera > Chrysomelidae > Psylliodes > Psylliodes chrysocephalus. Next base: position 67,357,913 of record OV651817.1, read on the forward strand.
GTGTGTGTGTGTGTGTGTGTGTGTGTGTGTGTGTGTGTGTGTGTGTGTGTGTGTGTGTGTGTGTGTGTGTGTGTGTGTGTGTGTGTGTGTGTGTGTGTGTGTGTTTGTGTGTGTGTGTGTGTGTCTGTATGTCGCATAACTCATGAACCGATACACAGAAAAACACCAAATTTTAAACTTAAGCTTTATTCCAGCGTTTTATGAACTGATTAGATTTTGGACAGAGTCGGAACATCTGGGGGGGTACTTTATAGGTGGTCATTTTTATATTTTATGAAATATATCTGTTATTTACGTTTGGAGAAGAAAATTCTTCAAATAAAAGTTACTTATAATATAATTATCTATAATTTTTGTTCTATATAAAATTTTCCTAAAGTGGTTCGTATTCGAGAAATTTGACAAAATGTAAAAAAATATTTTTTTATAAAAATTGTTTAAATAAAAGTTGTTTCTAATATAATTTTATATAATTTTTATCTTATACATAATTTCTCTAAAATGGACCGTATTCGAGATATTTGAGAAAGTGTGTAAAATTCGAATTTTGAAGAAAACTCAAAAATGGATAAAGGAAAAAACATTAAATTTTAAACTTAATTTTTATTTCGGCCTGAGGTGAAATGATTAGATTTTGGACGAAGGCGGAACATTTGGGGGGTACTTTATGAGAGGCCGTTTTTATATTTTATGGAATATATCTGTTATTTATGTTTAGAGAAGAAAATTGTTCAAATAAAAGTTACTTCTAATATTATTATCTATAAAATGGTCCGTATTCGAGAAATTGAACAAAATGTGCAAAATTCTGATTTTTTATGAAAATTGTTGAACTAAAAGTTGTTTGTGATATCGATCTCTATAATTTTTGTTGTTACATGATTTTTCTAAAATGGACCGTAATGGAAAAATTGTAGGAAAAGTGCTAAATTTAAATTTTTCAGTATTTTCATTTTCAATGAATATCTATAGAAAAATGTCTCTAGGTAGATGTATGTGGAAAATGTATATATTTATTTTATCCTTTAATCATTTATGGATGTGCTGCAATAGGTTGTACAAAATAACCGAAAAAAGCCTGTAATAACTAGATAGGAAAGTCATGTGTTGGACACATCAGATTTTTTTTGTCTGCAGCAAAGTGTGGTACGAAAGTCATTGAAATAGAACTGTTATTAGTATTAAAAAACGCACTGTTTTTACAAACGTTACTATGGCACCTACAAAATAAATAAATGAATAATTGCATTGACGTGTGCATTTTAAATCTTGTTGACACGTTGATCTTTTAATACTCCGATATTAATTTATTGAATTTTGAATATCTTGGTAAATTTAATTCGATAATGGGATACACATTTAGTGAGTATGCATATATGCATCTTATGTACGGTCTTGCATCTTGTAATGCTTATGAAGCAAGAAGGTTGTATGAAGAAAGAGATCCTAATCGCAATATTCCAAATGAGAAAACATTTCAGCGACTTGACCAGCGTCTAAGAGAGACTGGTGGGCGATTCCCAGTTAATAATTATTGACTTTCTTTAATAATTTTTAGGAAGTTTTGGGAAAACAAGTACTGATGCTTGTGTGACAATAACAGTAAGTACGGTGCATTTGGAGGAAAATATTTTGGATACTGTAGCTGATACTCCTTCAATAAGTACTCAAAGAATAGCCGTGGACCTTTATGTGTCAAAAATGACAATTTCTGAAGTACCTAAAGAACAGTTGTTATACCCTTACCATCTGCAAAAAGTGCATCAACTACTTCCAGAAGATTTTTCTCGAAGAATCTTGTTTGCAAACCGGCTGTTAGATCAGCAACGAACAAATGGAAACTTCATTAGCACTATTCTTTTTACCGATGAAGCAGGGTTTACCAAATATGGTATTGTAAATTTACATAACTCGCATGTATAGGCTGATTAAAACCTTCATGCTACTTTTGTCCATCATTATCAACATCAGTTTCAATCAATTAATGTTTGGGCAGGAATAATCGGCAATTTTTTGATTGGACCATGCGTATTGCCGCCACGATTAAATACTGAACTTTATTTACAGTTCCTTCAGAACGCTTTTCTGGATTTAATAGAGCATTTGCCACTTGAAACCCGCTGAAGCATGTCTTCTTATATCCAAGTGTCAATATTATGGATTTGATAGAATTTCATTAGGTTTCATAAAAACATACTTAAGTAAACGATCACAGTTAGTTACAGTAAATGGTCAGAAATCAACATCCATTCAAATCAAATCTGATGTACCACAAGGTTCAGTCCTAGGGCCCCTGCTTTTCTTACTCTATACTTCGGATTTCTACAAACACGTAAATAATTGTGCAGTCAAATTTTTTGCTGATGACACTCAGCTGTTCCTCGATTTTTCGCAGAATGAAGTCATTACTGCAGTTGATAAGATTAATCAAGATCTTAAAAAAATTGATAACTATTCGTCTGATCATAACCTTCGCATTAATGCTTCGGAATCCAAACTATTATTATTCTGTAGTAAAAATATTAGACAATATATAAAGAACAATACAACTCTGATGATATCTGGTGAATCTATTCCACATGAAACTGAGTCTATAAATTTAGGGTTATACTTTGACGATCAAATGAGGTTCAGTCAACATGTCAACTATGTGTTACAAAAGTGTTATAGTGGTCTTCGCTTGCTTTATTCTAATAAACACATCCTACAGAACCAATCTATAAAAATAAAACTTTGCCAAAGCCTTGTAATTTCAAAAATATTATATGAAATTGTTGTGTATTATCCTTGTTTAACAGCTGCTGATCGTAACCGTTTGCAAATTATGCAGAATACATGCTGCAGATTCGCAAAAGGACTTAGAAAATTCGATCATATTTCCCAAGCCTTCTCCCAAACTGGCTGGCTAACTGTTAATAATTTATATATATTTATGTTCCTTTCTTTTCTTTTTAAAATACTTTCTACTGCGTCACCATTATATCTTATGAGCAAATTAACTTTTAGATCGTCTACGCACAATGTAAACATAAGAAGCAATTTTAATTTATCAATGCCTCGTCACTCTAGTGCTATTTATAATCGTAGTTTTTCGTATAATGCGGTTGTTCTGTACAACACTTTACATACCGATATTAAAAAATCACGATCTCTACCTGTTTTTAAAAATGCTTTAAAAAGGCAACTCTTTATTAGTCAAATGTAAACTGGTAGATATAATGAGCTACTAATGTCAAATTGTATTGATAAACTTTTAATATTATAGTTAATTTTAATGTATATATGTTTTGTTAGGGTTAGGTGTAAGAATAGCCACAGGCTAAACCTCGCCCATGCTAACTGTACAAAAATGTAATTATTTTGTGCAAATAAAGACCCGTTATTACTATTATTATTAAAGTGGACAACGGGACTAAAAATTATGTATTAGTCAATGCCTGATTTTGGCTAAAGCCTTTGGCTACCAATCTAGCTTAAGAACGGTTTATACTTCCATCTACATTAGTTTTTAAACGTAACAACCATGTCTTTAATAATTTATCTGCCGGGGGTAGTGGGACCAATTCCCAAGTATTATTTTTAAGGAAAGATTCTATTTCTTTATTCATCGCCTTTTTTACTCTTTAACTCATCAAATTGCATATCCTAATTATAATTCTCTGGAACATTTGAAAGAAAACATTCAGCTGACCAGGTATATTCTTCTAGATAAAGTGACAGACGAGTTTGGCGTTGACTACGTATAGGTTCTTCACCTTCAGTATCAGAGTTGGTCTGCCTCCTAAGGTGGCTTAACTTCTCTCGCAATACAATCTTCAGGATTCTCTGCACTTTTGGAGTAGTATGCTTCTTTTTATTGAAGTTTGACTTAATTTCTAACTTAAATTTCTGAATGATTACTTCTTTTTAGAATATTACGTCTCTACTTACTAATTACTTTCTTTTAATTTTGTATTCAAATTCTCTATCCATCTCTTTCGGCACAGTATCCAACAAAGAAACTAGGCATTCTCTTTTTGTCCAACCTACGTCTACCTGTATCTGTAACGTGTGGAGGGTAAGTTACGCCCACGGCACTTAGGCCTCATTAGGCCCATTGTGCATCCTCCTGAGATGATAGGCACCTCCTAGCTCGTGAGCCAGCCCACAGATTTAATGTAGTTGACAACGTTTCAGATTTAAACGGACACAGCTTAATTGGAGGTAGAGTACACTTAGCTGAGTTTAAAACACTCCTATACTTAGTCTTTAATCTTACTCGTTTCTGAGATATAGGGTGTTTTTTGACTTTTTGCCAAAACTTAAATCGGCCATTTTGTTTGAACGGCTAGAGTTATTTTGATAAAATTTGTACAAAAGTTGCACTCTCTTAGGTTAATGAAAACCATAATTTAATTTTAAAAAATTCCAGGTCCAAACTCTCTTCTTTTTATATTTCTCTTTTTAGCTAGAATATCATCCTGTATATCGGATTTTAATAAATGTTACTGCACATTTAAATAGTACATGGATCAGCAAATGAAATAATGTAATAACATTTAATGGCACGGTCTTGATGTTCTTACAATAAATTTTTATAATGGGGACTACATTATTATAAATCAGTATTTACGAAATTAAAATAAAATATTTTACTCTGTACTTTTAAAACTCTACATAAATTTTCATAAAAATTTATTCAAAAACTGCCAATGTTACTTCTATTAACATTTTGAGGGGATTAATGGCCTCTTCAAAAACCATCGCTTAATTGCCACCGACTGAAGACGCCCTAAGACTACATTGTTTAAGATGTTTTCACCAGCTAACTATTTACCTAAGTTCTTTAAAGCCAGACGCAGTTTCCTAATGTTGAAGAGTATGGATGGAAAGTAGATCAAGATTAAAGTATGATACCCTCTTTTAAGACTCTGCCCGACCTGCCACCAGACATAAGAAGAACTTACATCATGCAAATGCAAAAAAGATACTATACAACGATAATTTTCACAGATGTACAATATTCTAACAATAATATTCTGATCTAGACTGTTGAAGCAAAATTTACAAATGCAGAAAAAAATATATTTGCTGTATTGGTTCCTGCACCTGTATGGCACAGAAAAACTGCAGAAATAGTTTAACCACAGCCACTAATGTTTTGGAAAATGTTGATTCGTGTGGTGAATCTGATTCTGATTAGTTTGAAAGTCTTGTACTTATAAATTTTAATATTATTAATTTATGCTTTATATACTTCCTTCCAATTATTATTATTATAATTTATTTATATTGGGAATTTATAGTATTTTGCAAAGCAAAAGCCTTACTGTTTATAATCGATGCTTATATATACTGTATTTATACCTTCAATAAATAGTTTATATTTTCTTATTTTTCATTTTCCTCCAAAAATAAAAAAACTCTTGAAGTAATTAATACACCCTATTATTCATAGTGGATAAATCAATAATCCCTGTATAAAATAATATAAGAGAATCAAACTGATTGCATACATTTCAACACTGAGAGATGCATAAAGAGTCGAGAGTCTCTGCCTTCAATGTTTGCTTTCTAGTAAAACCATAACATCACTAATTGTTTATTGCTATATTTTTGTTAATTTAAAAGCAAAAGCACTGTTACCTTGTCAATACACAGGCGTAACTTTTATGAAGAATAGTTTTTTTTTGATTTAGGCCTTCGTTTTTCGTCAAATGAAAGGTATATTTCTAAAATAAGATTTTTTTATACAAATTTGTAGACGGCTGAAACCAAGATATTGACGTTTAAATATAAATGATTTTGTTTAAATAATTATAAAGAAATAGTTCCTACAAATACCTAATTGAGCTTTAGAACAAAAAATAGGCATATATTTTTTTCTATACGGTGGTATCAATTACTCGATTTTTTATGATAGTGCTTTTTTGCACAGTCTAATTTTGTATTACCTCCAGAACAAGGGTTAGCTTATAATGTACTTTCATCCCTGAAAAATTCAGCTTGTGACACCGAAGTGGAAGGCAAAGTCAAAATAAGTTTTAATCCACACCATACTATATGCCTGTTTCATTATTCTCGTTTTGTTTACAAAATTATTTACATGTATTTGAAAAGCTAAAATAATTCAACCTATTTTGTTGCAACTGAACCCAACAAATTTTGAACATCAGTTATATTAAATTTAACTAAATTAGATGTAATTTCACTAAATTAGATGTAATTTCACTAAATTAGATGTAATAATTTTCAATAAATGCCAAAACCTAGTGATGTTATATTGGAAGTGGCAACAGGGCTTACACCGGTATGAACATTTACGTTTTGTATTATAAGCGCGCCAGCGGCTTACACATTTTTCATTGATAAATCTGCGAAAAATTCTTCTCTTTATCCCTTCTCTTACTTCTCACCTTTCGTCGCCTCGCCCCGCGTCTAGAAATAGAATGTATTGATTGTCGAATTATTGTTGGCATCGTGAATATTATATTTTATCAATGACTGCCTTTATCTCTGTTATCTCTGGTTCCAACGTATTTTCTGATTTGTACATGAATGAGTCGGCGGATTGTAAACACGATCAGAATTTCATCGCTTGTACAATTTATCAGCACATGCGCATTTGAACGCCTCTTCTCGTTCGTGCTATTTATTTGTAATTGTTGGGACTTTATTTTAGCTTGGAGTGGCTTAGGTTTCTATTTTTTTCAATTGAAATGAATAATTTTTGTTTTATCTTGTGTACGGGTTTTTTACGTAAAATACGTACTTATTTTTAATAAAAATAAACATCTTAAGGTTTTAAAATTATAAATTCACATAGAGCGCTCGAATAAATGTATTTTGTTGTATTTTAAATAATGTGTAAAATACCAATTCACCAAACATATGTTTGGTTTATCCAATTCCATTGATTTTTGCGTTCCAACAAGTACAAGTCGTTGATTAAACAACGGAAGAATAAAGGGGCTGACATGCGCAGTGATTGGTTTAGGTTTCTATTTTTTTCAATTGAAATGAATAATTTTTGTTTTATCTTGTGTACGGGTTTTTTACGTAAAATACGTACTTATTTTTAATAAAAATAAACATCTTAAGGTTTTAAAATTATAAATTCACATAGAGCGCTCGAATAAATGTATTTTGTTGTATTTTAAATAATGTGTAAAATACCAATTCACCAAACATAGGTTTGGTTTATCCAATTTCATTGATTTTTGCGTTCCAACAAGTACAAGTCGTTGATTAAACAACGGAAGAATAAAGGGGCTGACATGCGCAGTGATTGGTTTACGAAGGCATCCATGCACGAGTCAGAGACACATCAGAAAGGAACTGTTGGAACAAACCTAATATGTTCTGATAGTCTTTTATTCCCCGTACCTGTTCAAACTAGTAGCATTATATAATGACATTGTCCATTCAACAGTTCTTAAAATGGTAAAAAAGAAAAGTTGGAAGGAAGTTTTGATGGACGAGTTGAATTTTGTAAAATTATAATAGAAAAAATAGCAGAGAGCCAATATTTTTTAAAAAAATATTTTTTTCTGATTAATCTACTTTTTTCTAACCTCATTAATCGTCAGACTTGTCGGTATTGGGCTACGAAGAATTCACAATGGATGCAGGATTACCATACTGAATACCCGGTAAAAGTGATACGGAAATAATAGGACCATACTTTTTGGAAGAAACCTTAACATTTTTTTTTTAAAGACATATATTGATCCCAGTGATTCCCAAACAGAAATGATTTGCGGCTACAGCAGGATGGTACACCTTTTCAATATATGGCCTTAATGAGAAACCACATGGATAGTGTCTTCCCAAATTTGTGAATAGGTAAAAGAAGTATCAATAGAATGGCCACCTAGATCACCAGATTTCTAAGATTTGTTTCCGATTTTAAAATTATTTTCAGTTAATTTCTTAGATATTTCTCTAACCTTTCGGATTTCCATTTGCGATTTACAATTTTCTTACTTTACATTTTTAAATAATAACTATTTCCTAGTCTAAATTCTATCTCATAAATTAGTTTATACAACCATAGAAAAAAAACTATCATAAATAAATACTGATTATAATTATCATTCTTGAACTTAGCTCATTGATAATCAAATAAAAAACATATACAAAATAATTATGTTTAAAGGATTTTGTCATTCAGATATACAGGGTGTTTCAGAATGTAATGGACATACGTTAACTGTAGATGTGGAATACTGGAAATAGTCCATTCTTAATGAGACTATCACATATCATTACCTAGATATAGGGTACACGCCTCCGCATGGTTGGAATAGAACCCGATGTAGGATCTGGTGAGGCGAGACGTGGCTTTTGGCAGGACGCGCTCGATACGCTCCCAGTGCTTCAAGCGGACATGGACTTCATCTCACCGAGATATATCTTTCATAAGCCATGTAAAGTTGTAACAGAACAAATAGAAGAGCCGGAAGTGGCAGGTACGATTCATATCTACACCGACGGTTCTAAAACATAACAAGGCTCAGGATGTGGAATATATTCCAGATCCTTAAACCTTAACATAAAATGGACTGTGGGCAATACTGCCAGTGTAGTTCAAACAGAGCTCACGGAGATTATCATAGCAGCAAAAGAAATCACCAGAAACAATATCACTAGAAGAAACATGCTCATCTATACAAATAGCAGACACGCACTACTCACCCTGAACAGACCACGAATTTATTCAGGCTTAGTACTAGAATGCCACGACGTTTTGGCTGAAGTATCCATCAACAAGGTGGATCAAAGGTCAGGCCACATCAAAAGGTTACCGTCTTGCTGATTCACTGGCCAAGAAAGCAGCAAACCAAATACTTGTGAAATTCAGGGAAATACGGGATGAAACAATAAACTGCAAAGTTGTCAGGAAGCTTTTAAGTTATCCTGACAACACTGCAGCAAACAAATACTTGACTATGACTAGACAGAATCTGCGCGCATTCTGACTGGTCATTGCCAAGTACGGAAGCATATGATCGTGCATATCCTCTACGATTGCTCGACGTTCTTATTTTTTAGGAGATTTGTATTCGGCGAGTATCGGCTAACATCGGCCGATATAAGAGAAGCACCTCTTGGCGACGTTGTCAACTAATTTAAATCTGTAAGCTAGCTCACGAGCTAGGAGGTGCCTATCATCTTAGGAGGATGCATAAGTGCCGTGGGGGTAACATACTCTCTACACATTATAGATACAGGGTATTATTTTATGAATTTCGTCTGATTTTGTTTTTGGTCAAAACACAACAACCACTCGGTATAAAAAATTAAAATTTAAGTAGGTGTCTTTTACAATTTGCGCATGTCGTTTTAGAGGCACTAATTTTTTGAAAAAAATATATTTTTAAAATAAAGGGTATTGTTTTAAATTGCTCTTTTGGGCTAGACCGGAAATAATTTTTTATATTTCAGAAACATAAAATAGTAAAGAACAAAAATTTACTGTTATATTCTTAGATAAAAGAGACCAGAGAGATAACATACATCGGTGTTTAACCTGCGCAAATGCTGCCAATTTCTAAAGTAAAGTTAACGGAGTGGGGGAACTGGGCAAAGATCCGAACTCTGTGACAGGGAATGGACTTTGTTTATTACCATCATAATGAACTATTAGATTTATTTAAAATATATTTTTAATGATATTTTGTATTATGAAATAAAATTAACGTGATTTTTTAATATCAAACAGATGCCACCATATTTTATGTAAAAAGAAGACCTTTAATAGAATATTTGGTTAGCGTTTATTTACTATGGACTTTTCAGCAAGAGACTACAGTAAAATGTTGAAATAGAATATTGTTAATAGATCAAGAAATGGTACTCATTGTCTACGAGTATTATAAAAAAAAGCATGTGCGTAAGCAAATACTGCAAATCAAACCTTGTGAGTTGAACATTATATTTTTTCTACGGCTATTACATAAAATTAAAAATTAGTCAAAGTGAGAAAATGCTGTTTTGTATTGTAACCTCAGCTTTTTTCTTTAGGAATATTAATTAATAAAGAAGATGAGTCACATAAAACTCTAGAAATATATATGTCTAAAACCAGATAACATTTTAAAATTAAAACCTATTAAAAGTCATTTGGTCCCTAGGGGTGGGTGATTACCGAAATAAATGATCGATTATTGAAAATATTCGATTATTTTCGATCGATCGATTATTTTCAAACAATCTATTTTTTTGTCGTATTTCCTTTATAATCGACTACTTGATTATCTTTGAAAAATCAAAAAGAATCGATTAATCACATAGCCAATCAACCGATAAATCAGTGTTTACAAAAAATAATAAAAGAATTATCGTTTATTTTAAATAATCGATTATTTTCAAATAATCCGTTTTTTCTTTTATTGAAACAGATTATTCGATTATATTTGAAACATCGAAAATAATCGATTAATCAAAAATATTTGATTAATTAGAAAGTCGATTAACTGATAAATTGATTAAAAAAAACCGAATTATCGATTATTTTAAATAATCGGTTATTTTCGATCAATCCATTATTATCAATAATTTATTTTTATTGTATTTCCTTTAAAATTGATAATTCGATTATCTTTGAAATACTGAAAATAATCGATTGTTCCAAAATAATCGCTTAATCGAAAATAACCAATTAATTAAGAAGCCGATTCTACGATAAATCTATTTTCCAAAAAAAATAACCGAATTATCGATTATTTTCTAATATCCTTCTCATATTTCCTTTAAAATTGACTATTCTATTATCTTTGAAAAATCGAAAATATTTGATAAATCGAAAATAATCGATTATTAAACAGCTTATTAACCGATAAATCGATAATTCTAAAAAATAACCGAAATATCGGTTATATAAAATAACCAATTATATTCGATCAATCGATTATTTTCATATAATTTCCTATCGAAAAATCGAAAATTATCGATTAATCGAAAATAATCGAATAATCGAAAATAATCGATTATTCGAAAATAATCGATTAATTAAAAAAACCGATAAAATGATAAATCGATTTTTCCTAAAAAATCGATTATTTTCAATCAATCGATTATTTTGAATAAATTTACTTTCTTTTGTATTTCCTTTAAAATCGATTATTACATTATCTTAAAAAAAAACGAAAATAATTTATTAAAAATAATGGATAAATCGATTTTCATAAAGAAATATCAGAATAATCGATAAATCGATTAGTTTTGTAACCCCTATCGGTCGCTTGCTTTTATCCGAGCATTTAGCTCCAAAATTTAGAGATTTGGATTTTTTGATCCCGTTATCTTTGAAACCGTATTCGATTGTATAATAAATAATAAATATTGCTAGAATTTTGATTTTTTTTTAGTGAACGAAAATTTTGTTCGAATTGTTTAGGAGTTTATAATGTAACATTTTATTAACAATGTGAATAACTCCCGTAACTTTAGTATTTTTTTTGCTTATACTAGATCATATTGTGCGTTTTACTTTGTTTTAAGACTTAAGATTGAAATGTCACTTTCGATTTGACCGCAAATAAGATGAACCTTGGAATTTTAAGTAGGTCATCCTGTGCTGATCTAATATTCTTATAAAAATAAAATTTAGCTAGCAACTATGCTTCTTTCCTTCTTATTTATCTACCAAAAAGGGCTAAAAACCACCTTCAGTAAATATTCTTACAAAACTACTTTTTAAAAACAAAATTTCGTTAGCAACAATGCCTATTTACTTCTAATTTAAATTAAATGTTTAAAATTTTACCCTTTTGTAAATTTATGTAAGTAATATATCTGTTTTCTAAAATATGTATTTGATGTTAAATATTTAATGAAATCCTTTAATGCGGATCTGAAGTATTCAGCCCAAAGGATCATGGCGCTTTATGTCAAAACGTTAATAAATATTTACCGCTGAAAACGAATATATTTTTTATCTTTCATAATATTGGTACTTGTATTATAGGAATATACAATTTTTCAAGATACATCGTGGCATTTTGAACTTAAAATTGAATAACTAGAACACTTTAAATTGCTAAAACACCAACAAATAAATCAAAAAACAGCTGTCAATGGTGACTGAACTCAGGCGGAGGTGAGCGTTGAATGGTAAAATCGGAGCAATTCGGGTGGCGTCGTGCAAACAATGATTTTCAATTGGTGGGTTACATGGGGTTAAAATAGACAACATGCGCAGTGTGCAATGTTACATCTTCGGTCTCTTTAATCTAAGGTTATATTAAAGCTATGAGCTTAAAATGTATTTCTATTACTTAAACTCTACTTTATCTGATATATAACGTGTAGGCGGGCTACTAAATTATTAGAAAAAACTTATTTGATGCAAGTGTAATAATTGGCATTATTATTAGTTGAAAATATAAAGAATTTACCAAAAATTCTTAATAAGTATTTTAATGTTTAAAATAAAAAGGAAAACACGTATGAAAATGAAACAAACAATTAGGTTATTAATCTAGTCAATGGCTATATTGGTTTATATAGAGAGGAGACAGAAAGAAAGAATCTCAATCCAGTGCGTACTAAGGTCCAGAACTTTCGCCGAGGGCGAAAGCTCTCATTTTTTTTTGGGACTCTTTAAGTCCCAAAACAATGTAATGTCTAGAGTAAAGTTTTGTGTATGAATTGTGAATTATGGGTAAATATCTTTAACTTATTTTTAAAGTGTTGTTTGATAGTAATTAATTGATTTACATATAAATGCCTATTTTATATTTTCGTCCCAAATAATCATATTTATCTTCTACATATTTTAATATTATTATGGAGTTAAAGTTTTGCAGTGCTATTTATAATTGTTAATAAGTCCAAACTTATCATTTAATAAAATGTTTATCTAGTTATCATAAATCTTTATTTAAAGTTTGTATTTATTAACAAGTAGTGCTTTATTACCTAAATGTAATTTTAATCATTCTTTCTTAAGACTATTAGTCAATTTTTGTACTTATTGTAAATATACATTTATTAATTTTTTAATAGTTATTATTAATCTCTCCCCCTTATCCAAACTAGAAAACTATTACGAGCATTTGAGAAGCCTCAGCGTTTCTATTCCCTTAGGACTAAAAGAGTCTAAAACTAGTTGCCAAGAACCGCTCGACTATGCTATTGAGGGATAATTTTGTTCTTTTAATTTAATTTTTTTATTATTTTTATTTGCCATTGGTTAATGGATGTTCCTTCTGGACTCCAGGACTCTTTGGCTGGTGACGGTGCTGCCTTAATCCCTTAATAGTATATTAACAACAGTAGCTAAAGACCTATCACCTATCAGTAGTTACAAATGGTCCCTAGGTAGTTGGTTGTTACATTTAGAGACAAGTGGTGGTCTTTAGGCTTCCCGGTTGTTTACACAAGACAGAACTCTTTAAAATGCTGAAAACTTACGTAAAATAGATTACTGATATTTTTAAAACTATTGTATCCGTCTGAAAAAGCCTGAATATTCAATAACTGAAAAATGTAAGAATAGAAGAAGCATGAGAAAAAGTTTGACATTCATTAAAAATATAAGTTGATGAATCTAATTTTTTAACATTGCAACTAAAATCGAGAAAACGTTGCAGGACGATTGAAACTACCAGTCAACATGTTGCGTGTGCGGAGTTATTCACTGACATGAGCTGAGAACCGAAGTCCTATAAAGCTCATACATATTATTCAAAAAAATTTTACTAAGAAATAATTTTTTTTAATCTATAAACTATAAATTTAAATTGATATAAAAAAACAGAAAAAACTCCGTTTGAAAGAAAATTTTGTCTAACTCTACAGTTAAAATTTTCCTTTTTTAATTTGAACATGTGCCCACGTAGGTGCAGGTAATTATTTAATACAAATAAATCCGAAAGATCGACACAGAACATATGCCTAATTGCGCGAAAACAAACGATGAAATCACCACGCAGTCGACGCTCACTAAAAAGAGTCAGATTAGCCGTAGGTTGACGCTGGCCTTTTTATACCATACGGAAGCCTTGTTGCAAGTCGCTGCACATTTTCCAACCTCTTTTGATCCGAGATTAATACGGGACACCAAACAGGACCACAGTACTCCAGGCGAGGACGAACATATGTTGTGTATATTTTCAAAAATGTTGAGGAAGAAACATTGACAAAAGTATTTTTTATTAAGAAAAGTTGAGAGTTTAATTGTCTGCTTACTGAGAATATATGCTCTGACCAAGTTTTCAGTAATGATAACGCCGAGATCATTTTGGGACGATACTATCTTTAAGCCATTATTATTAATATTATACACCAATTTAGGATTGTTTTTACCGATATGAAGAACAACACATTTATCAACGTTTAGCGGTAATAACCAGTGCGAACTCCACTTTGATACCGCACTTAGATCAGATTGAAGAGACTAATAGTCCGCAATCGGATTATCGTAAATTTTTGTTTCGTCTGCGTAGTAGGAGTGACAGCTTTTTATGTGCACAGAAATATCTGCAGTATATAATACTGACAACGGATTTGGTTTGAGAGAAACTATTACCAACTCTTATGCGAAATTGTCTGGAGGTTGAGAAGTCCGTTACCCAATCTATTAAATTGTCTCGGATTCCCAGATTCCCATCTTTTTGAGAAGTCGGTGCTTTGGAACACTATCAAAGGCTTTAAAAAAATCCAAATATATAACATCTGTAAGAAGACCAGCATCTAAGGCTTTTGTCCAGTCATTGACAGAGTGCAGGAGATTAGTTAAGATAGATCGTCCTCTGATAAATCCATGTTGTTGGGTGGGAAGTACACGTTCGTTTCCAAGAAGATCAGTTACCTTATTACATATTATAGACTCCATTACTTTGCAAACTGTTGGTACAGGGCTTATCGGTCTATAGTTATTTGGGTCAAGCTTATTGCCCTTTTTGTCATATAGATGGCAAAATGTGAGAATTAAAGAAGGAGGTGTTTATACGGAAAATGGGATAACAGAGAGTGTCAGCACAAGATTTTAAAGGAAAAAAGGAGATACCATCTAAGCTTGTCTAAGTTTGTCTTTTATTATGTCTGGGTCAAACGATATGTTGGAAATAGAGGCCTGCATTCTGTTTAGTGAAATATCCGGAAGTGGTGATATCAGATCTTCAAGGATGAATACATTACAGAACGTGTTAGAAAAAAGTTGAGCTGATTCAGTATTGTTGGCACACTTATTTCCGTTTTCTTTTTGTAGAAGAGGTACGGACACTTTGGATGTCAGATTAGTTTTAACATATTTATAGAACTTTTTGCTATCAGCACAGTTGACGATGTAATCCTGATAGTTATACTTTG
Organism: Psylliodes chrysocephalus; assembly: GCA_927349885.1. Taxonomy (NCBI): domain Eukaryota; kingdom Metazoa; phylum Arthropoda; class Insecta; order Coleoptera; family Chrysomelidae; genus Psylliodes; species Psylliodes chrysocephalus. The sequence goes on from OV651817.1 coordinate 67,373,210, forward strand.
CTTCAATAAATGCGGCCTTTAGTTGATTGGAGAATAATCGATGAGCAGAGAAATCGTTCATATTGGTGGTTTGCTTAAACTTTTTCCATAGGTGTTTCTTATGTTTTATCATAGACAGCAGTTGATTATTTATCCAGGGTTTTAGATTTGCTCTTCTATTTATTTTGTTTTTAGTATGAGATTTTACACAAACATCAATATTAATCTAGTCTAGTTGGTCTAGATGGGAAAAAACTTCAGCAAAGTTTGTGAGTGAGAAGATGGTGTGATTGGATGTGCAAGAAGAGAATGATTGAAATTGTAAACGACACGTTATGACTGCATGATCAGATATTCCAACTAGTGGGAGATACACCGGTGGGGTTAAAGTTGTTCATCATTGGTAAGTAGTAGATCGAGGGTAGAAGATTCCTGATTTATTCTAACAGCCCATGATAACAAAGCACTTATAAATATCCTGACCGAACGTGTTAGTGTGTTAGAAACACAATCAAACATTTTTGACTTTGATTCTCAAAATATGGAAATGTTTGACTGGACCGAATAAGGCACAATTTAATGGTATTGCCGAATAGGTAAGACCTCGGTAATAAAAACTATATTGCTGTTTTTCTTGTTTAGCTTAGAGTTGACACCAGCCAGAAAGTTCTGGAAATGATGTAAGTGAGATGTTTTATGATGTTTTGGTTTCATTAACTAATAATTTTGTTCCTCTTCATCTGGGTTATGGGCACATCAGTCGAGATGATTACGCCGAACTTCACAGCACCACTACATTCAATAGACTATGTCGTGCCCAAGCAGATTCTTTGGTAGTTTTAGTAGATGCCACTTGTCTACATCACCAAAAACCTTCAGGTCACTTATCTCTGAGAAAAACTTACTGTATTTAAAAATGGGATAATCTGGTTACGTTTTTTGTTGTACATAATGGACGTTTCTGGCCCTCAAGCTTCAGATGCAGCAAATATTGTCTCGTTGATTTTTAACACCATGGCTCTGAACGAAAATTGATTTTTCACGTATTTCCGTCAAAATGACAATATTATATATGCCATGGACTACAGCGATTTAAGTGGTTTATGCCAAAATGTAGGTCTTAATGTTTTTATGCCACATTTCCTCTCAAATGAGCAACGAAAACTGACAGGCTAACGAATCTCGTCTTTTTACCATGCCAGATGGATAATCTAAATAGTTTTTGGTCGCTTACAAAATGAGTTTCGATTCTTTAAGAACGTAGTTTCAAACAGTTATAGGTGTAAAACTTTATCTAAATTTTTTTAAGTTGCATGTGCAATTTCAAATGCATTCTTTTCGCTCTTAAATGAAAACGGTCCAGATGATGATGTTTTTTTGACATCGTGTTTTAGAACTTGTTAATAGGTCAGACAATATATTGAGACGCTGCATCGATTGGCTACTTGTGGATGGTTTTTTGTACCTTCAAGATTTTCTCGTTTTAAATTAGAATAACTTTTAAGTCTTAACGCACAGAACGTATCAAAATCGCTTAGCCTATTTATATACGTCAGCCCATTTCAACAACGGCCAATATTTGATAAGATTACATCTGAAAAAATGATCAGATATGACTCTTACAAGCCCCGATACCTACCAGATTTTAAGTTGTAGAAGAAAAGAAATGTTTTATTCAGTACAGCAGCACATTGTTGAGAATTGATAGTATTACTGGCTGGGCCTGTTTATATAAATCTAAGGTAAGAGTTTTAGGAATGGGCGGGCATATTTCTTCAGTTATAAGGTTTTTATTATATGGCAGGCATCACCCAGAAATAAAGTACCTGTTAAGAGATAAGGTCGAGAATACGATGAACGTTAGATGATAGACACATGGAAACTAGGTATATTAAAAACAATCTTCGTATATTAACGGGAATACTAACCAGGCGTTATCAGTTAAAAATACATCTTAAGAAATTAGGAAATAGTAAAAGAAGCAAAGTACAGATTGTGTGAAGAAGAGGACGAGACTTTAATACATACTCTTAGCATGCAGCACCTAGATACCTAGCAAATTAAATAGCATGAGGCGGATCCTACCTAACTTGAAGCCGATCGACATTCTAAACTTTCTAAAATTTTAGAACACATTAAAGCCATGGCAAGAAAGGTGGACACAATAGATCTTTATAAATCGCAGTATACTTATCTCATTATACTTCCATATAAAATATAAAATAAAGACGATTATTTTAAGTCTTTTATTTAGAAAACAATTTATTAATATCACAATTAGCCCGACTATGATTACCTTTGTAATTTTCTACATTAATATTATCACTATATGCGTACCAATGCTGTTAAAATAAAATTTTATTTCAAATACGAAAACAAATCAAAAATAGTGATTTTCAAAATATTAATTTGCAACACTATTTTTGTTAACTGAGTAAACAAGAACTTGCAGTCAACAGGAACAAAAACAAGTCAAAAATAATGATTTTCAAAATATTAATTTAGAAAAGTAATGTACAAAAATAAAATAAAAAATATGTAATTATTCTTCTAACTCTTGTTGTTGTGAAGAAGACCTACATTTTTATAGACACTAGAAATTAAGTTTTTCAAATTAATAATAATTACAACTTTAGTAATGTGTTAAAATTGCAAATATGTTTAGGTTGGTTTCAACAATATTAATTCTGATAAATTCAATTGAGATCGAACCCATTACACCTTCAAATGTACATAATCAAAGTATTTCATGAAAATAACGATTTTGACATGTTGGATTGTATTAATTTTAAAATATTATCTTTCTAATTAACGTTTCAATTTATTGTATCCAAATTTTATGCGGGATAAAAAACAATACCAGTAATGTAAATATACCGGGTATTAATGTTTTATACATACTATTAAACCAGGTGTAGCAATTTTAAAGGTATGAGGTGTATGGGAACATGTTTCCATAACTACTCCTTCCTACTTTGGTCCAAGCTACCCTTACGTCCAAATGTTTAATGTAACCCTGTATATATTTTGAAAAATTATTTAAAGAGCACACTTTTTGAGTATATCCATAATAAAAAAGTTATTTATAGTAGGTATATTTTATTCGCTACGGATACCTCCGCATGGAAAGTATGTGGAATTACGCACCCTAGAACCCTAAAATTTATGTATACAACTGAAATATTACCAAAAAATAGGGCTACCCGAAATTTTTGCTTGGACACCCGCTATAACAGTAAGTATAAAACATATAAATTTAAATAAAAAATACGCATGATCATAAGAAATACAATACCATCTAGAAATATTTTATGATTTTTTCAAATATTTAAGTGTTGCTTTTCTTAATTTTTGAAAAATGTCCATAAATTGAAAATATTTCTTAAATTATTATATTATTATTAGTGAAAGGGTATTCTTAAATAGATACACTAGGCCAGTTTTGGCACAGTAAGACATTTCTTGTTGTGAGATGGCGCTGAAGATACTCGAATTCATATCATATGGTCTTTAAGAGGCACCAAGCGTTAAGAATCATGGCCTACTAGTGTATCTTCTCCCTAATACAAATTAAAAGTAATTTAATATCCAAACTGGATCTTATATTTAAATAATACAGTAACTTATCCTTATTTGAATTTAGGCGAACATTTTTATAATATTGCTTGATGCAAAGCATGAAAAATCACAATTCAAATTAGGCTACTTAAAAAAAATTAAATATTAACATTTAAAAAATTGTCTCCTTCATTTCAAAATAAAATAGTTAAAAACATAAATTATGTAAAGCATAGCATACAAAAAGAATTATTGGTTAAAGATTAATTTAACAAATTAAAAATATTTAACAAATTAAAAATAATTAACAATTTAGAAATAGTTAACGATTTAAAAATAATTAACAATTAAAAACAACATTAAATATTATTTTTAAATTATTTAATAAATATGATGTTAATTGTCTTCAATTGGAATAAGCAGACTTTTAGTAACATTTTCTACTTTGTAGAATAAGTTATGAAGGATTTCTTTACACGCCTGCGTACTAGAATATTATTTATTATTCCAAATTTCTTTTTGAAAATCACTAATACACAAAACTTGAAATAATTCCAGGTACAACATTTGAAGATATATCTAATAAGTAACAAAAATATTGAGCAAATTATTAAAAAAACAATTGAGCACACAAATCTCAATATTTGAGCATACAAATCTCAATATTTGAGCACACTTAAATCTCAATATTTTAGCAAACGTAAATCTCAATATTTGAGAACACTTAAATCTCAATATTTTAGCAAACGTAAATCTCAATATTTGAGCACACTTTAATATTTTATACTGAAAAATGTAATTTATCTCTAAAACTAATCAATCCTAAAAAATTACAGAAGTATTGTGGATCAATTAAACGTTATTGTGTTTTTTGCTACTTTTATCTAGCAATTATCAATAATCTTAAAAAGTGTAGATCACAATATCGTTATCCACCCCTTGAAATTCTTGAAACTTAAAAAAAGTATATATTAATGAAAAATAGTTTTTATTGGGTAGATATTGCCATTCTCCTTCTTAATTAACACATTAGGGTAACATAAAAGGCCGCTGAAAATGGGGGAAAATTGTCTAAAATGGAATAGTGTCACTCACAGTTTAAATAAAAAGTGACATCTTACCATGGCACCACAATTACGTGCACAGGTAGGGCAAAGATTTAACAATAATGAAAGAAATTCATTAGAACAATATATTCTATTTTAAAAGCTAGAAGAAGTGAAATATTAGGCTTTTCTACTGATCTTTGTGTAAACAACAGATTTGGTTTTCAATAGTCTTCATGCTTTTTCCTGGAAAATTGGTCTTGTGGGTAAAATGGGGTATCCTGCTTTACCTCAATTAATTCACCGTGGTATATTATTTATTTTTAATGCAAGAAGTTTACATATGAAAGACAAATTAATATTTAGAGGCCTTAAGAAACGATACTTGAGGATATTTAAAGGCTACAAAAAATATGGAGTGCAAAAATCTAGAGAGAAGATTTAAGGAAAAGGACAAATAAACTATTGGTTCTTCTAAATCATTTGAAAGTAGAAAGATTATCAGTAAAATCATCATAAAGCGAAGATGACTGACTTTTAAGTGATTCTACTGCAACAAGTATTCAAAAGAGTTTCATCCTACTATCCGGAGGTGCGAATTTCGAAATTTTGGCACTAGTTTATTGAAGTAACTAACTTTTTATAATATTTTAAGTAAAATTAAGTATGAAAATTATATTGTGTTCGATATTTTCATTTAGATTATAATTAAATGCAATATTTTGACCATTTAACCTTTAACTTTTATCATTATTTCCTTCCACAAAACATAAAACAAACTAATTTATGGAATTATCTATTGGTCCTTGAGTTTGCAACGTTGCCACCTTGTTAAATTTAAAATCACTGTGTGTGATGTCCAAGTTTGTATTTAATAGCGATAATCGTGTTGTCAGTTGTGGATTGAAATATTTATTATTGTCTCTATAACTAATAATAAAAATAATTAAAATTAAAAGTATCCTTGATGTTGTGGACGTTTATAAAAAACGGAAAAGAATTACTAACATAGTTGGTGAACGCGCGCTCTTTTTCCATCTACACCATAAGAGCATCATACTACGATTACTATAGGTCTTTCCTTTGCATCGAAAGTGTAGCACTGACATACACCACTTCTAAAAATATCGTTCCATTTATACAAATTGTATGGATGAAATGATATTTTAAGAAGTGGTGTAGTTCATTGCTACACTTTCGATGCAAAGGAAAAGACCTTATGTTTGTCGGTTTGTCCCACTCACCTCCTAACTACTGCAGAAGACATAAGACAATAGGTTCTTTCGTTCGTCCTACTGGTGTAGGAATGAACTATACCAACGGACACTATACCTTTCGTTTGGCCCGGTATAAAATCCACTACACCTTCCTGTTGGCGATGTGCTGTCCACTGGTGGATATTTCCTCCGCCAGCTATTTAGCAGGAGTGAATTACACTCGACATGTTTATAAAAAAAAGAGAAAGTAAACTAACTAAATAAGGTGGTGTAATTGACACTGGTGCATACTGCTTTTACAGCGAATGCATGAACCTAATGAGTGAAGCCAGAGAGATGTAGAAAGGGTGCGTTCGTTTCGCTAGATCCAAGGCTTGCTTTTTCCTATACTTGTGGAACGATGCAAGTGGAACGATGCACGTGGAACGAGCGTAATGCGCTCTTACGGCGTAGGAGTAGAAAGGGTGCGCCCGGCCGACGTTTCGAAATTCGTTTCCTACTCGCCCTAATGCTAACTCTCTGTATCTTTCGCATGAACTTATGCAAAGGGTATTGGAAAATGTTCAGTGGTCGACACCGTATACACTATTAAATCATTATACAGGGTGTTTCAACAAGGTATGTCATAAATTCTTCCTCAGATAGATAACCAAAAAATAAGTGGATTTGGGTATATTTACTTATATCAAAAATTGGCTCCTTACAAAGTTACAGGGCGTTAAACCATTAAAAAAACATTAAAAAAAAACTTTTTTTGTTGTAAAAAGTTTGCTGTTGGGATTTTTTCTTTGAATTTTTTACCAGTGCTGCAGATTTAAAAGCCCAATATTCTAAAGAGAAAACAAATTTAAGCGACCCCCTTAAAAAAAGTTTTTTTTTTGACATAAAGGAATTTACTTCATCGATCTTAAAATCTAAAAGAACTATGAATTTTTAATTTTTTTTATAAAGAAATTAACTTTGTATCTTTCTTCGTTAACGAGCTATTTACAATTTTTAACTGAATTTCTAGAGCAATTCGTCCGTACTGGCCTTAACATATCAACAAAACTAAGAATAGGTCAGGAGTTATGGTATAAAAAACGCATAAAAAAATCAGTGGTGTGTCTAGGGCTGTGCTTGAGCCGCCCCTGCAAAAACTACCCCTTACATTTTTATTTTTGTATTCAAGAAGGAGAAGGACATGTTGAACATTTACTAAATTAAATAGTTTATAAAATATGTATAATTATTATTATTGTCAAGTGTTTATTTTTAATTGTTAATTTTTTGTTAATATTTTTTTTTAATTCTCAATTAATTTAATAAATACATTTTCAAACTAACGTGTATTTTTATCACCGGCATGGTGAATCCATGAGGACGGGTGGCACACCATTTTTAAGGCGCCAATCCAATATTATAAATACCTTTTTTACAAAAATATAAACAAAAGGGGTAGTTTTTGCAGGGGTGGCTCAAGCACAGCCCTAGGCACACCACTGATTTTTATATGCGTTTTTTGTACAATAACTCCTGACCTACTCTCAGTTTTGTTGATATGTTTAGTCCAGCATAGGGATCACGACACTCGATTTGGGATACTCGATCTCGATTAATCGACTGAAATGTTTAAAATTTATTAATGACATTCGAATAATCGTCTCGATTCGACCGCAATTACTCGACTGCTTAGATGGTGTAGAGTAGTGCAATTTTGAGGTTAAGTTTAAGAAACAAAAACAAAAATGCTTCCTATTGTTCACCAAGTTTTATTAGAAAGACAACGTCGACGAGAAAATTTGGCCTTAATAAGAGAAAGACGTTTGTTACGACTGAACAGCAATCCTTTTTTCCTTGTGGATAGACGTTTTATTGAATTATTTCGCCTCAATAAAGTCTTAGTTCACGAATTAATAGACACTTTACGACCTCATCTACACCAAAGACAGGATTTTAGGGGCATATCAATTGATAATATGGTTTTATGTGCCTTAAGGTTTTATGCTACTGGTTCATATCAAAGATGTGTTGATCAAGAGTATATTTTTGGAATGGCTCAGAGTACTGTGCACAAATGAAGACACAAGTGGATGAAGGGCCTATGTAGCAAATCATTTTTATGAGATATTTCGTGTTAAACTTTATTGTTTTACAGTTATTCCCTAGTACATGGGTTCTTTATCCACTGGCAACTTCTATATTTGATGATATATTGTCACGGGAGACATTTTAAACAAATTTTAAGTACCTAATCCCTTCATTTACAAAAAAACACCATTTAAAAAAAATGTTACATAGGCCCTCTATCCACTTGGGTCTTCAAATATGTTCATATTATCACCAATTTGATGATAGATCACGTAGTAGTCACTAAAATAAAATGTCCAACTGCAAATGAACAAGATATTATTAAATTAGTTTTTAAATAGATGGGGATTTACTGGTACAGTTGGTGCTATAGACGGAACTCATATTCGCAGAACACTTACTCTCATATTGCGATATTAAAACCTCCTGTTGATGTACATTATTTTATAAACAGGAAGGGTTTTCATTCTATTGACTGTCACATTATATACAGTCACAGGACACATAACGCAACCACAGAACATAACGTAACTGACACAGAACATTACATTTGTCTTGGTAGTAGTTCAAATGACTTCAAAAACCGACAATAAACGAAAATCAACTCGATCGAGTTTCATGAATCCTATTTCGAATTGCGGTCGAGTCGAACGTCGAATTGTACGATTAAATCGAATCGAGTGTCGTGATTCCAGCCCTGGACGTGTAAAGGCATAATGTACTATTATTCAGAGCCGTTGTACTTTGAATCGCGGTATACTATGGCTTTACGTTAGGCGTAATTTCAAAAGATAATCTGTACCGTGATTCAGAGCACGACTTTATTATAACGATCTGAAACACAGTATATAATGACTCTAAATAAAAGGCACGAGTGTCGGCCAATTTATACTGCGATTCAGACGCCACACTTGTTGAAAACACCTGATCGAAAAGTTTGGTAATGTATTTTGAGATTATTTTATTTGTTGCACAAACAAACACGTGCAAATTTTGCAAACATATTTGTTAACAGAAAACACACTTCTGCAGTAGAAAGTCTAAAAGAAAACTTTCAGAAACTAATAGAAATTGCATCAGAAAATAACACCGCATATTTTACGAATTGCATCATTAAGGCTAATGTTGAATTAAAAAAAATTACAACATCAACGCAATTTTAGGAAAGGACGCTCTTCAACACAAATAGTGGTTCAACCTACAGCTATTAACAGAAGAAGGAATCGAAATGGCCTCACATCTGGAAGGAAACGGATTCAATCAGGTAGACCATCCAATTTGGAATTGAAGACAACATCCATACGGAGGCATAACTTGGTAGAAAATATTTTTAGACATCAATCCAATGCAAAAACCCATTAATGATTTTTTTAATAAAGACAGTTGTTTAATCACAATTTTTTTTTTATGAAATTTACGATATTTTTCTTAATCTTGCAGTAAATTGAATTTAGTTGTAATTGATACATGTTGGCTAATTCAAGATAAAACATCAGCAATATAAATTATGTAACTTGTGACACAGTTTGTTCTAACAGCAACGCCAATTATTTAAATCCATTTTATACTGTGTTTCAGATCGTTATAATAAAGTCTCTGAATCACGGTACAGATTATCTTTTGAAATTACGCCTAATGTAAAGCCATAGTATACTGCGATTCAGACTACAACTGCTCTGAATAATAGTACATTATGCCTTTACGTGTCCAGGACAGACGAATTGCCCTAGAAATTCAGTTAAAAAATTGTAAATAGCTCGTTAACTAAGAAAGATGTTCATTTTGCTATAAAAAAAAATTTAGGAATTCATAGTTCTTTTCGATAAAGCAAGTTTCTTTGTCAAAAAAAATATGGGGGGGTTAAAAGGTACCCAACCCCCCAACTTTTTTTGAAGGGGTCGCTTTAAATTGTTTTTCTCCTTAGAATATTGAGCCTTCCAATCTACAGCACTGTCAAAAATTTCAAAGAAAAAATTCAACAGCAAACTTTTTACAAAAAAAAACGTTTTTCTGAATGTTAATTTAACGCCCTGTAACTTTGTTGGGAGCCAGTTTTTGATATAGGTAAATCCACTTATTTTTAGTAATCTATTAAGGAAAAATTTATGCTATACCTTTTTGAAACACCCGGTATAATTAAACTAACTAGCGTGTTAATGAAAATAGCAATAATTTTGAGATTGCGGATAGGTATTCAATAAGGACCAATGGCAACATTTGGACCAACTTAAAAATTTCTAAAATGTTTAGATTAACGATTTTTTTCTCAAACCCCATTCCATAGTCTCCTTTATCGAAAAATGTCTGTTGTGTACCTTTTTCTATATGGTCTTCAACAATACCCATATCCTACATGACCTGGAAACATCACAATATGTAACGAAAGTGCCTGATTTGGTTACTATTATACGACAAATGAAGCTGTCAGTTGTTAGTTGTCAGATATGTCACCAAGGGCTCTCCAGGGGGAGCTATACGGACCATGCCCCCCGCCCCCCCGAAATGAAAATTCTTACTGTTTATGGGACTTTTAACCAAAAAAAATGTTCTAAAAAGGGAATGGCTAAAGGCAATTCCCCCCTCCCTCCCCCTAAAATTCGTCTTGGAGCCGCCATTGTATGTCACTGGTGTTCATTTGAGAATTAGGTATATTTATATATTTGTTTACGTTTTATAAAAAACTTTAATTCATTTATTTATTCAGTGTATTAATAAACAGAACAGTTATTTTTAGAGATTGTTGGTGCCACAATTCTTTTTTATTGTAAGCACAAATTTATTTAATTTATCCCGTAAAAGTTTGGTATGTAATTTAGTTTAACTAATGATGTTTACATACAAACAACATTATTTTATTTTAATAGCTCATTTTTGAAGTGGAACTCAAAAATCTGATAGAACGTTTTTTAGATAAATATATAGAATGATACTTTTTAACGTTTTAACGGGTATTGTTAAAACTCTGTATGTTCTACAAAATGACTTTTTCAACTTTAAGATTTCTCCATTACGTTTAGAATATATTTACCTCTGTTTTTTTGAGTAAAAGTACTTTTAGGAGGTTTTCAAGAACTTTAAGATAAAATTAGGTATTCCAACCACCGACCTTCATATTAAATATGCAGTTCAGTGATTTGAATGTCCTGTCCAAATGGTTGGCTTATGTTTTTGACAAGGTGAGTGTTACACAAGCGTTTATTTAAGTTGTTTTGTACGTAATTAGTATAAATAAAGTCAACTTTGTGCTTTGATTGTGTACTTTGAGCAAAAAACGCAGAGTAGTATGTGATTTTATTAATAAGTTTATCCTTAGTGTCATGTAAACTATAGATTTTTGAAATTACTAGAAGTAAAACAAATCAACTCAACCACAGAACACTGAACTCAATGTACAATGCCAGATTCATCAGCCGACCAATTTATTTGGAAGAAGTAGTTTGACTTTATCGTGATATACTCTGTAATATTCAAAAATTAAAGGAGGTGGACAACGTTTTCGGTGCTCACTACATAAATACTTCCATAATCTAACAAATATATTTTTGTTTTTGAGTTAGTTATAAAAATGTTTAATTCTGCATGGCAGTGGCAGCATTAACATTTTGTTGTACCAAATTGGTCCATCATCAAGTGTTCGATATCGAAAAATATTAAAAAATAATTTTTTTCCAAATTTCTTTTTTAAAAAGGTCTATAGATTGCATAGAAGTTCTGTCTGATATCCTTATATTCCAAAAAATTCAGAATTTTATATTTTTTTATGAATTGACGGATGAGATTATTTTTGTATACAAATATTTACTAGGTAGCGTTGCAAGAGTAATGCAACAAGATTTCAATCATACAAAAGATAATTTTTGATTGATGTACTAAACGAAAAATGAATAATGCAATAAGATTTGTGTTTTAATCTAAAATAGGTTCCTTAAAGGGTTTTTAGTTTTCATGAGATTATGTTAGGTACAATACAAGAAAAATTCAAATATGCAATCAAAATACCAGAGAAATAACAAAGAAGGACCATGGCTAAACTTTAAAATGTCTCACTAATGCCACTATTTTGGGTTGTCAGGAGAATGTGCAGTTGAAAAGTACGATCTGTCTAAAACTTGACAAACCCTAAAACTTAACATGCGTACAAATAACAATTTGAAAACGGTTTCGGCCTGCTGACCATCACCGTATCTGCAGAAATAAACACATCTATGTCCATGTCAATATTAAGTATGACTCCTGTTAGACAAATGAAAAGGGTAAATGAAAGATGGGAGCAGTAAAACACAATATAAAATTGAGTTGAATTAGAAGAAAATTTAATAGATGTATGTTGTTAGGTTTGAAACTAGAAATAGCATCAATGGAAGCGGAAGAGTGGCAAGAGATTAAACAAGAGGACATAGCTAATAAATTATATGAAAGTTAAATAAAGAAGATTAAACAAACATTAGTCAAATCTGTTGTTCTGGGAAAATGATTAATGATTTGCAAACTTTTGTATTTTGTTAACTAACTGAATTTGAAAATTATAACTGTCTACATATTTAACTAACGGTATATATAATACCCTCGCAAAAAATTTTTGGCTAAGGATACTTCTAGTTCTTCTATGAACCTGTAGACCTTCAAAATTGTAACAAAAACAGTAAATCAGATTCAAATTTTGGTACTTCAGTCGTTATCCTTCCTAGCCGGCAACTTTTTAACCATCACTTTGTAAAAATCGTGCGGCGATTTCGTAGGATACATCTTTTTACCGTTTTCGTCCTTGTAATCTCCATAACGTATGGCTTTCATAGTTTCCATGCCGAAGACTTCGCAAACTCTTTGGGTGAAAAGGCTGGTCGCGTCTACCTTCATCAACTAAAATAGGAAAAAGTTGTAAGATTCACTCAAGTGAAGAAAAGAAAGAAAAGGAAGAAATATTAAGTATTACTAATACTAAACCTTATATCCATGTTCTTCAGCGATAAGTTCACTTCTAGAGAAAAGTTCCTTAGCCAGACCCTTTCCTCGATATTTCGAATCTACTGAAAGTATCCTTAGATCGAATATTTTGTCTACATTGTATCTAGTAAAAAGGTCTAATTCTTTGTTAACAGCGTTCAATAGGCCGAAAACTCGTTGGTACGGGACACTGTCGATTGTTTTCATGTTTTCCAGCGATTCCTCTATGTCTCCTTTTCTACAGGTTCCGTTCAGAGCCACTCCAGCTATCTGTAATGAAATATTTTTATACAAAATAATGGCAAGTTAAGCTTTGAAAGTTGAAGTGTTCCATTGCTTGAGCTCTAGTTCTTAGAAACGAAACAGGATGATAACAGTGGGTTCAAAGGGTGAAAAAGATAGTTAGGTATAAGCTCAATAAGAGTAGCATTGTCGTTGAAGCTTTGCGTAATAAAGTAGGCGCGTATAAATACAATATTTGTTGATATTTTTTTAGGTAAATAAAAGTAAAATTGGAGGCATAAATTTGTATAACTTTAGGACATGTAACTATATCGGTATATTTAAATATTTTTAAATTAAATCTCGTTACTCAAAAAAGAAGAGCAAGGAGTAACCGAATAGATTAGAAACAGCCTTATAGGTTATACAAAATGTCACATCAACAATTTGTTAAACAAATACCATACTATTTGTAAGGCAAGCAAATTATTTAAGCAGCCGATATAACACAGTCCACCTCTAAGGAAAGAAGATAGAAGCTGGATGCAAAACCTGAACACGACAAAGCATCTATCTTTGAATAACACCTCTTCTAAGGTCTAAGTCCACCTGAGTCTATTATTAATGACGACGATCCTATTAAAAACTTCTTGAATATCTCATGTTTAAAACTTTATTCATAACTGAAGTTAAACAAGAAATTTCAAGATGTAACAACCATAAAGCCCCTGATTTTGATTTGATTAACGGCCAAATTCTCAAGCAATTGACTAGAAAACCCTAGTTTTGCTAACCATACTATACAATAGCGTATTAAGACTCGCATACTACACGATAACATAAAATTTCGCTCAAATTATAATTACCAATAAATCAAATAAACCTCCAAATAAAACTTCGGCCAATAAGCTTGCTACCGATACCAAATTACCAATTTGACTCTAGAGAAACTCATTCAACTGTACAATAATATAACAGGAACGATGTAAAGAGAAAAAATTATATGTGGCTGCATTCTTGGATATGCAAGAAGCTTTTCACCAAGTAAATGGCATAAAGGCATAAACTACAATCATATTTCCCTACTTCTCACTACCCAGTCCTCAAGTCATACCTCAGAAATGGGTACTTTCAAGTAAGATTTAACACTGAAATCTCTAACTGTTATCCAATACAATTCGGTGTCCCTCAAGAAAGTATCCTAGGTCCCCATCTTTATTTATTTTTTACTTCTGACAATTTCAATGCACCATGGTACATTAGAAATAAGACCTTACACCAGGGCTGCTCAACATACGGCCCGCGGGCCGCATGCTGCTCGTCATTGTCGTTTTCTTGGCCCTTTGTCCGTTGACCAGTTTGGCCCGCCTACGTCAAACTACACATTTGTCAGTAACAAAATTGCATTTAGGTATTAATAGCCTTCTTTAGGAGCTTGATAGAAGGACCTGGTTCATTATAAGCTGATGGGCCTTTTTTTTCAGAGTTGGTTTATAAATTATAAGAACTTGGATTAGATAATTATAAGGTGAGGACCTTTTTGGCCCTCTTGGCTCGCGTACATTTACGGTTTGTGGACTGGCCCTTTGAAAATCTCAGTTGTGCAGACCTGCCTTACACGATGATTCTGACTTACCACTTGTTGAAGATGAAATCAACAGACCAGCGAGGAACTACCTCACACAACATCCTGAACATACGAATAAGTAAGCTAGATATCTCTACATTCAGCCTGAAATGGGAAGACGGTTAAAAAATAGTGGCCTACTGACGTTTTAAACTAGTAAAGTGAATGTTTAGCTAGGAGAATTTTTACTGGATAACGTCTCCATTCAATTATTTACAATATTAATCATATTTACCTATATCTTTAAATAGCAGATTGTAAATATGCAATTTAATGAGAAAAGAAATATTTAATCATTCTAGAAGCATAAAAGAAATGCAATTTTATCTAAATAATTACTAGTTTTGTTTGATTTATTTTTGTTTCTCTTAATGAATTATTTGTTCTCCAGATTCGGTTTTGTTTGTTTTTTTTTTAACAAGTACATACAATTTATTAATAATTAAAATATGTAAAATTGACTAGCAACAAAGAAATACACTCCCGACAATTTATGAGGCTTTATTCACTGCGTATCCTGAGGCCACCTGTAAAGCTACTCTTGTTTCTAGTAATAAAAATACCAATTAAATAGGTAGGTAAAAAAATGTAGTCACTTTATTTAGGGGAGATAGGGTTACAGTGGATCAAGGGGCATAGTGAATTAGCCGCCATATTTCTTTTAACTTCAGTGAAGCATTTCACTCTATAACACACATCAAAGTCTAATCGAACCGCCCATCAGTTTTCAATTTAGTGTTCATTGAGCTGATGATGAATGTAGATATGCTGTGCCATCTTTGTTGTTTTAAAATAAGTAATGTTTTTTCCTGTTGGTAAGTATTGTTCATGTTTATGTAAGCCGTGCTGGAAATTATAAAGTTTTTTAGTGTTAGATATTTTATTTGATTAGTGTTAATAAGAAATTAGTTGGTATTTTGGGTTTAGCTGAGCTAGTTTTTGTAATACGTATTGTTTAGCGGCAAAAGTTCAGTCGGGTGACAGTGACCCAACTACCAATGGGGCTCAGTGGATCATGATCCACTGTTCCCCATAAGTTGTAACTTTTATATTTTGTGACGAAAGTATATTTTTTCAGAATCAACATGCCATAGAACAGGGTTCGAAAAACTAAAATAGGTATGAACACAACAACAGATGCAACATGCTTTAGATATTATTAAAAATTAAAATAGAAGTCTAAGGAGTGTCGCAGAATTAATAAAAATTCCTTTTACTACCCTTCGAAGGTATCAAAAATCTAAAAATTATGAAAAGCATATAAAACTAACTTCTAATTATGCAGTTAGAAAAATATTTACGATTGAACAAGAAATGGGTTTGATGAATTATATCAAAAAATTTAGTCAAATGTTACATGGTTTAACCAGACAAGAGGTTCGGCAGTTGGGATACGAAATGGCCGTAACTAACAACATCAATGTTCTAGAAAAGTGGCATGTAATGAAGTGTGCTGGAAGAGAGTGGCTTTACAATTTCAGAAAAAGACACATAGAATTAAGTCTGAGAACACCAGAAGGATGTAGCTTAGTGAGAGCGACTTCCTTCAACCGCCACAATGTGGAAATTTTCTACGCAAAACAAAAAGAAATTATGACACGTAATCCCACTTTCGCTAATGGTACAAGAGTATACAACCTAGACAAAACTGGTACAACAACGGTACAAGCAGCATAAAAAGTACTTGATATTAAAGGCCAAAAGCAAGTGTGTGAAATAACGAGTGGAGAAAGGGGGATTTTGGTAACAACTTGCTGATACTTTAAATCAGTTTCTTTCTCCAGAATAATTTTGTGGCTCTCCTGTGGCTGGGCCTAGAAAAGGAAGAAAACCAAGGCGCAAAGGGAAGTCTGTGGTAGCTACAGACACGCCGGAAAAAATGAAAATTGAAGAACTAAAAGCTGCAAAGAGAATGAAAAATTCAAAACCTGCATAGAAAAATATCGCACAAGAAGAACCGGAAACTACTGATGAAGATAACTACAGCGTTTATTCTGAAGAGGTCATATCGAATAATGATGATGAAGAAACTAAAGTTATTGTAGATAGAATCTTGGGAGTCCTTGGAGAGTCCACCATCAACGAAAGCGTTCATTTTAGTTGAGTTTCAAACAAAAAATCATAAAGTTTATTATGTCGGTAAAGTTATAAGTGCGGAAAAATCGGAAGTGGAAGTGAGTTTTTTACGAAACACTAACAAAATGATGAACACATTCCATATGCCAAACGTGCCCGATATTTCAATGGTTTTTTTGAGCGACATAAAAATGGTTCTACCTTCACCCAACTTAAGGGGAAATACAAAACGTCAACAGGCGTTTTATTTATTAAACTTGGATTTTTCCCTTATTAATTTGCGTTAATTTAATTGTTTAATATGTTTTTGCTTAATCCAAATTTAAAAATATGTTATTGTGTGTGATTAAATATTTTTACATTAATATATTTTTAATGGACATTTAACACAACAATGTAAGTATACAGGGTGTAACTAAATAGCTAGTAATTTATTTGGTTTACCCCATGGTTGTAAGGTGGAAAACGCAACCCCAAAAATTTCGTTTCAACGTAACTTTTTGTTTTATTATTTGTTTACCATTTAAAATTTTATTTCCGATAGCCTGTTTCATTCTAAACAAAAAATGTCTCTTAAATTTTTTGCCCAAAATAAACCAGTTCGCAGCAAAAAAATTATTTTACGAACAACTACAGAGATACATCGTCATAAATGCGAACTGGATTTATTGTTATTTTGTAGTTACTACCTGCATTAAATGATTAAAAAGGATAACAAAACATACAACATGTAGCATAGTAAATGTTCAATATGTCTACCTTCAGACATTACGCATGCGTCTAGACATCGGCGCATTGAGCCACGTATTCGTTCAAATAATCCTGGAGTCTCTCTAATCACCCTGCACGCATCGATGATGCGGTTTCTTAATTCCTCTACATCGCGAACAGGAGTACGATAAACCAAATGCTGCAAATGGCCCCAAGTAGAGAAATCGAGAGGATTGAAATCAGGGGATCAAGCGGGCCAATTCTGTGGTCCTCCTCGACCTAACCACTGATTTGCATATGTTTCAGTTAAATGCTGACGTGCTACTTGACTAAAATGGGCGGGAGCCCCATCATGCATAAAAAACATATCCCTTTTGACGCCCAAAGGAACTTCCTCCAGCAGAAGGGGATGCACTTCTCTTAAAAATTGAACGTATGCCTCACCATTTAATCGAGGAGGTAGAAAATGAGGCCCAATTAAATAATCACCAATAACTCCAGCCCACACGTTAAGAGAAAAGTGTTCTTGATGGTGAGTTTCAACAATAGAGTGAGGGTTTTCATCAGCCCATATGTGGTAATTATGAAAATTAATAATCTTGTCCCGAGAAAAACTACATTCGTCTGTGAATTCGATCGTCTTCAGAAAGTCACGATTTCTTCTAATCATTTCCAGCATCCATTTGCAAAATTCAAGACGGTTCGGAAAGTCTCGCGGAAACAGTGCCTGTACTCAATGCAGATGGTAGGGGTATAAAAGATGTTCCTTTAAAATTCGAAATACCGTCATATGATCAACATTTAGCTGGAAATCAATCTTTTTAGTACTGGTACCCAGTAGGTTGTTTTTCAATAAAATTAAGTAGTGCTTCCTCAAGCTGTGGTGTTCTTACTTCTCGATGGCGACCAGAATCGTGCGTTCTTTTGTTGAATGAACCATATTCTAGTAATCGTTGATGAAGTCGGGCAAATATTCTATGTGAAGGATGCTGCCGTTGAGGATACATTTCAGCATATCTTCTAGAAGCTTCTAACCCATTTCCCTGCGACAGACCGTAATCGTAATGCATATGAGCCATTTCCTCATGTGTGTATGCCATTTTAATAACAAGTGAATTATTAAAGTAACAAATTACGAACAGAACAACAATACACAATTAGCATTACTTCAATTTCAAAAATTTACAAACTGACAGCTTGATTTCAATGTAATTGTCAGTATCGCTAATAGCGGCCTACTAGATAAATTAGTTTCGTATTTTCGTTTTATGGCGATATCTATCTTGTTCGTAAAATAATTTTTTGCTGCGAACTGGTTTATTTTGGGCAAAAAATTCAAGAGACATTTTTTGTTTAGAATGAAACAGGCTATCGGAAATAAATTTTTAAATGGTAAACAAATAATAAGACAAAAAGTTACGTTGGAACGAAATTTTAGGGGTTGCGTTTTCCACCTCTTACAATCATGGGGTAAACGAAATAAATTACTGGCTAAGTGTATTTTTGGTAGTAGAAAATGACAGGTTAATTTCAATATTGTAACTTGTTTAGTGCTTGTGAAAAAAATTATTAAACAAATTTTATGTACCCCCTTTAAGAGGCTGTATCTTAACAAGGGATGCTCCAATGAAGTTTCTTTATATGAAAGATCCTATCTTTTTTTCGATGAGGAATCACCCCTTAAATGTTTTACACTTATTTAGTTACACCCTGTATTTATTGCGATCCACTGTAACCCAGCCAATTAATCACTGTTACCCATAGGTGGGGCAGAGTGAGTCATTTGACATTTTTCTTCTTCTTTAATCTTTTGTTTAAAATGTATTACCTAATTTCAGAGTTTGCTTTAAAATATGTTAGATTACACTTTGCCCCATAGGTGGGACACAGTGAGTCATTTGACATTTTTCTCCTTCTTTAATCCTTTGTTTAAAATGTATTACCTAATTTCAGATTTTGCTCCAAAATATGTTAGATTACACTTTGAAATAAAATTGTAATAAAAAATATTTAATTTATTATCATAAATAATATAGATATGCCCAATCAAAAAAAAAAAATTATCCATTCTACCCCCTTTCCCTTATTTTATATTTGAGACCTCAGCAAAGCCAGATATTACCATAGTATGTCTTAAGGCACATTGTAAATTGTAGACTAAGGGAGCTCGTTTGGTAAGAGAAGTCGTTTGGTAATCCGGTTGAAGGATTACAAAAAACCATTGTTCTTAGTTTTATAATCGTAATATTTCCAGAGTGTATCTTCGTTTGTTCTCAGGTTAAAAATGCAACATATTCAATTATTTTTTTAAATTGATTTATCGAAACTAATCAAAATTGTGAATTTAGGTGCCCTATGTAGAACATGACCCAAAAAAGAATGTTTCTTCGTAAGGGTCATCTTCATATCAATAATTATCGACAATATAGCTCCTAGCATCCGAGGTAGTCAGGTAGTAAGAGAGGTAAACTTAATATTTGTCTTACCAAAAGTGTGATAAGTGTTTGACATACGTAACGCGACTAAGTAAGATAAAGAGTATGTACCTAGTAGTTGAAAATCACTACAATAAGTTGTAAAATAATTAAAATAAAATTTAAACTGGAATTAAAACAATATAAATAAAAATCAAATTCCCATTTTAATTAAAACGTTATCGGCCATTATTCCGAGTTTCTTTATTCGCTTTCTCGTTTATTTGGAAAACCATGAGATGAACTAATAATAGGCGGTCTGGCATCTGTGGAAGCGCGATCAAATACAAAAGACGCTTTGTCTTTTTTGCAATTATTCTCCAGCGGCTTCGTATGGATTTCGCTGAATCCCATTCCTAGCCTAATATCTTTTTTATTATGAAATGTTATGGTGATGAAAAATTAAGTTAAGACGTGAGGTGGGGTGCAATTTAAGACCATTATATATTTGACTAATAGTACTCGTGAGAAACGGTAATAAGATAACCATGGGAGATTCTGGTATGACCTATTCGTAATCTTCGAATTAAAATTTTATTTTCTCTATAGTCTGAATAAAAAAGTTTCTGTAATACAAATAAGGTCACAGCATATAAAATGATATATAGGTATATTAAATTTTGAATGCTTCTGACAAAATTGTTGCACTTTAACATTAAACGAATTAAAATTAACAAATAAATAACAAGGAGAATTATAATGTTGCTAATTGGATTAAACTTTTCTTAATCTCTTGGTATTAAAAAGTAACACTTCAGTACCTAAAATCAGAGATTAAAAAAAACAAAAACTCAAGAAATATCTTTAAAAGTCACTGTCTTCACTATAACTGTATTATTATCATTGTGTTTCTTGAGGTTTATTATTGTAGGATCTATTAAGTTTTCCATTGATATATCCACTTTTCAATGCATTTTCCAATTTACATCTGAAACTGCCTTCAAAAACAAATTTCGCACATTAGGTAATTTAACCCTTTAGTACTATAGAATGTTTTTCTAACACTGGTACTACATTGAGTCTAAGAGACTCCTCAATAAAATCTCTAATACGAAAAAAATTTAAGGTAAATAAAAACAAAAAAGATTCATTTGTTGCCCTTTCAGCTATATATTATTATATTAATATATTATTATATAATAGAACTAATAAAATTACATATTTTTTATTGAAAATGTTTAAAAAATTGAGTTCGAGTTACATTACAGATTTTACAGATTTTAAATGCGCACTGAAGGTAAATAGATTTATGGTAGCGAATGCACAGGAACTGCACCATTCTGTAGAACTGCTTCTTCTCCAAGATTTAGAATGTTATGGTTACTGTAGTGCCTCATGTGTTTTTTAACAAGAGACAATGCTAAGTTTTTTAAAAACCTACTCTGTTCAATAGTTTTGTTTCCCCTATAAGAGTTAAATAAAACAAAAGAGTTCACTGCGCTTATATCCAAAAGTCGAAGGAGAACAGCCATGGGCCATCTTTGGGTTCTTCGTAAACTACTATAATTCGCACATTTTTGGGTATAATGTATCAGCACCACTTTTTGTACAATTGTAAAAATCTATTATCTCTGGTTTACCGTCTACCACAGAAACTGAATAGTGCATGGATGATACAGCTAGTACAGTTCATCAAATTTCTAGAGGCTTTCGACGGCTAGACAGAGAAAGCACTACTGACAGGCATCCCGACGGATTTACGCAATGAAAGTACACTCTGCGCATCAAGTATTTCACTATTTCATTCAGACGTAAATGTCAGATGTAAATTTCGCTAAAACATTTCTTTTATTTTCGTTTGTGTTTTTTGCTCATTACAGTTTAATAGAACCTAAGTATGGAGTTTAATAGCAAATTAAGAGGCCGCGTGATTAACAGTCAATCTCGCGAAATAATAGCCAATGTTATAGAGTTTATGAGAAGAGAAGGAAACTTTAATTCACCTTCAATACCATTTAAAAATGTAAATAATCGTGTTCCTGCAGCCACAGGAGTATCTAAAAACACTGTCGTCCGCATTTCTGGAGAGAAAAAAAGAATCGATAACCGTGAGATATCGGAATTTTCATCACCAAGAAAAACCATTAAAAAACCAAAAACAGTTAATGATATAGATGAAGCTGCACAAGAATCAAATTTTATTTTTTTATTATTAGATAGCTATTTTTGTTTCTGAGTTGTGTTCATTTACAGGCTCAATTTTTTTCCGTTTCTCCTTTTTGATTTTATATGGGGTTTCAAGTTGTTTTTGACTTATTTCGACGTAAATCACAACAACACACTTTTTTAATAAAGCAAACAAGTGTTAAGAGGTATATGTACGTGTAAACTACAATTACAAAAAATTGATATGAAACCCATGAAACCACCAACAAAAATGTAAAGCTAGCTTCCGTACTAGAACATAGTGTCATTCGTCGAAATAATTTATCGTTTTGTTTAATAGATCAAGAAATGTAAATATTCCCCTGTTATTTTTTATAAAATTATAAGAGAAATAAATTTTTTTCTAAACAGTATAGTTTATTATTTTGTAGAAAAACAAAATTTCGAAAATTTTAGTAATGTTTCAGAAACAACCGTTATTAATAATAGGTACCATTTTCCTTAATAAGGTAGAAATAAAATATAAACTATTTCCACGATTTACAAAGGCCTACAAAAAAATTATAGGTATTTTCCGCTATCCTATAAAATTTATATTTTCTGACTCAATTTCAAAAGGTTGAAGGAATTCCAAAACACCTTTTATGGCATAATAATTATGTTCAATTCTACATACTATCTTTAGCTGCTTTTAAAAACGTTCTAAGAAAGTCCAATCAGACCAATTTAATCCCTAAACTATTCCACACTTTTAAAATTTAATTACCTAAAAATATTAAAAACTATTTAAAATAACTTGTTTAGCAGACTGTACAATAGCTATCTTAGTCACACGTAGCGCGTTCTCTGTCTGGGCGTCGAACACCTCTAGAAATTTGATGAACTGTACGCATTTGTTTTTTTTTTTTAATATATGACGAGAGTTATGTCCCTTGTGAATCCATACATGGTTTTCTTTTATGCAATAGAAATTGAGGGGAATTTCTTTTTTATTCTTACGTAATGTTCCAGTGTAAGTGAGCCCTTTTTTTCAGTTCAGTCATCAGTTCAATCGAGCTGAACCAGTTGTCAGCTGTAATGTTTCAGTTTGATCCAAAAAGAGTTTTGGACAATTTCAAAACTGATTAGAGTTTATTTTTCTATATTCCGCTGGTAATCAATGTTCTGAAACCAATTTTCAAACATAGGGTCATCCATTTCTTCATGTAGTCTTTTGTTTTCTTTGACTCGAACATTATTAAACTATCTGGCAAAAATATATCGGTGCTTCAAATGTGGGTTAATATTAAACGATTTTCTTTACTTGTTCGATTTTTTAATCCATAAGAGACTCTTGTTTTTTAGTTTTCATCTGAATAAAATACCTGGTTACGCTGATTCCTTGCGTCATGTATTATTTTTTGAAGATGAAAATATGATATATTTGCAAGGGTGGCGACTATTTTCTATTTCTGACTGTAATTTTTAAGTGTCGGAATTGCATTTCGAAAGAAAAAAGAATGTACCATTAGCATTATTACATCCTTTACCTATGTGTCAATATTGTTTCTTCCTGGGGGCTTTTTTGGATGTGAGACTTCTTCAGTAACTGTATCTTCTTTAATAATGTCATACACTGTCCGTTTAGATACTGCAGTATAACTCTCACATTTAGTTTTTTTTACTGGCCATCTAAAGTTGTTTTACATGTGAAATATTGTAGACAAT
Organism: Psylliodes chrysocephalus; assembly: GCA_927349885.1. Lineage (NCBI taxonomy): Eukaryota > Metazoa > Arthropoda > Insecta > Coleoptera > Chrysomelidae > Psylliodes > Psylliodes chrysocephalus. The sequence goes on from OV651817.1 coordinate 67,396,947, forward strand.
TAAGTGCTTTATTCCATGGATAACATGCTTAGGTAAAATAGAGAGTAAAATGTTACTCGTTTCCGAAATAGCTGAATATTCAAAAATTATTAATGTCTCAAGAACAAGAAAGTTGACATCTACTTTCGGTATAAACATAAATGACACAACTGTCAAAATATTTAGAAAGAAAGACCATAACCTGTTTACTAAAACTAAACCCGACCTTTGTTTTATCCTTAGATTATACAAACCTTAGATGGAACATAAGACACTGCGCATAATCCAATTTCGAAATTATTCACACCCACCAATCACAGTTGAGAACATCACATGTCAGAGCGTTGTCCATCCAAATTTAATGTGTCAACGAGAATTAATTTGGTATTTTAGTGACTTAAATTTTGGAAATTAACGTTTAAAATGCCATGATGTGTTGTAGAAAGCTTTATTTATATTAAAAGTGCGAAATGTGACGGAGATAAAAGAAACTTATATTTATTTCGGTGAGATATTTAATTTTTAAAGATTCTGTCCACGTCCATATTTGTTAATTTGAAAATAAACAGAATCGGACTTGGTCATTGGTACATGTTATAAGTAGCAAATAAAGGTTATTTTTTTAAACTGTTTACTATTTCTTGTTTCATGGTGAATCTGTTTTCAGTAAGTGGAAAGAGAAACATACAATCAAATACAAAAATATCAATTTCATTTCCAATTTATTCGTTTCAAACTTCACAACTGGTTTCAATAGTTTTTTCAAAACTATTTAGTATTTCTACTCAAAGTGTGCTCCGTGGAGCCCTGGGGCTCCGCAAAGCCTTTGTGAGGACTCCGCGAAGAATATAATCATAATAAAAAAAAAACAGAACTATCGCCACAAAATGGAGGGACCTGGCTTGAGGACTTTTTTTTGAGAAGTAATTTTGTTAAGTCACTTAGTGGAAGGAGGATATGATTTTGCTTCAGGACTTTTTTTATTTTATTTTTTATGGGTGAAATGGATTTGGGATAATTCTTGCAAGGAATCTTTGGAATTGGAATTATTCAAAAATAAATTAACAACAAATTATGTTCTTATGTATTTTCAGCCTGAGTTGCCGATTAAATTAATCGTAGATGCATCAAATGTGGGAATAAGGGCCATATGTCATGTTTTTGAAAAAAATATTGAGAAATCTATAGCTTCTGTTTCGCGTACCTTATCAAAGTCCGAACAAAAATATTCCCAAGTTGAAAGAGAGGGCCTTGCAATAATTTTTGGATTAAATAAATATTTATATAGACATTTCTTTATCCTAGTTACAGATCACTTACCTCTGGTAACTATTTTTAACACAGCTAAAGGTATACCCCAATTTTCAGCCAACAGACTACGTAGATGGGCAGTAATATTGTCAAATTACAATTATAAAATTGAATATGTAAAATCGGAGCATAATATGAAGCCGATTTTTTTATCACGTTTACCTATTGAAAGTCAAAATGAGAGTCAAAATGAAGAAAAATTTGAAAAATATTTTTTAAATTATGTGTTTTATGTGTTGAGGGCCCCGTCAAATATTTCGCTTTTCAAAAAGGTTCCGCCCCCAAAAAAGGTTGAGAAACACTGCTCTATAATAATATGGGATCTATCCATTTAATTACATTTTATTTTCTCTAATTTTGACATATAAAGTAATATATTTTATAATCGCAGCAAGTGCCAAAACCAGTTGCATAAAGTAGAACATTATGCAACTGATTACGAAAAGTTGATTATGTCACCAGTTACGAAATGAAAATAAATAAAACTGCCTCTTTTTTGGTTTTTAAGTCGAAAAATCGAGAAATCGAGTAATCGAAAAATCTAAAAATCGAAAAATAAAAAATCGAAAAATCCAAAAAGCAAAAATCGAAAAAACCAAATATCGAAAAAAAGGCAATGAATAGTGACATTTCACAATTGAAAATATGACATTACGTTTAACAACAAAAAAGAAAACAAAAAAAGAAAAGCTTTAAATTGCGTTTTATTTTTTAAATAATTAAACACCGTTATTGAAAACTTCCCAGAAATGTTGGGGGTAAAATTTTGACGTACTCCTTTAAGGATAATGGGTAAAAATGTTTTTCTTCTTCAAATTTCTCGCGGGTAATGTCAAAAATCAGATCGACAACACTGCACATGTTCCTTATTTTTATTATTACTATTAAAAAAAAAAAAAACGTCATAGGGCAATCAAATACAATAATTTTCTGAAATATTTGATTGGAAGTACCTACAAAAGAATGCTGGTGAATCATTTTTCAACACAATTTTATAAATAATCAAGACAAAATTTGAAAAAATCTTGTATGTAAACACGTTACCAAATGCCGTTTGGTTACATAAATAGCTATTAATTGACTTCCTAATATTTTAAATCATTGAACGGTATTTTCCGTAAATAATTAAATCATAAATAATTACCGGTATATAAGTACCAAAACATTTTTTTTTCTTTTCGAAGAATAGGCTTATGTCAAATAAACTTAAAATATAACGAACGAAAAGGTAACCCATTTCTAATAAAATTTAATTATTTATTTTATTTTGGTGTGATCGTAGAAAAAATCTTGTGTGTAATTCGGCAAAAAGTACTTTGGCTGTTTCGATAACTTTTTGTCTCAACAGCTATTTTGTTACAATCATTTTATAAACTTTTACTTAGGGTCGATTTCACCGTTTTGTTAAACGAAGTTTAAAATACTAAACGAAGATTAAAATGACATTTTTATATTAACAAAAATAAAGTTTAAATTACTTAATGGAGTTTAAAATGATATTTTTACATTAACAATGTCATTTTAATCTTCATTTAGTAATTTAAACTTTATTTGACACAACGGCGGAATCGCCCCTTAGCTAGTTATATATTGATAAAGTGTTATTGCCCTCATCATAAATGAATCGTGCTGACAAATAAAGTCAAAAAAACGTCTCATAATTTTTCATCTTTTAGTTACCTACCAAAATTACTATAATACAAATATTTAAGTCCGACCCAGAACATCTCCCTACTCCTTCCACCCAGTTTTTCGGTTTTGGCAAAATTCGCGCAGTGACAAATGCTTCCTATGTTACCTCTACCCTTTCTAACCTCTTTGGTTTTATCAGATGTAGATAGTTTCCTCTCGTCGTTGGCCAGCCGTATTTAGCCGTATGTAGTGTGATGAATTACTAATGACATTAGCTCTCACATATAAGGTGCTACACTTTAGATTAACTAACAATTACTTTCCTCCAACAAGGGGCTAAAGTCGAAGATTGGAGTAATTTATTGACATTGCTGTATCACGCATAAAATTATAATTTTATGATCAATCATAAGTGGTATACTCGATATCTAAAATGTATTGGTTTGATAATTGTATACGTAATAAAAATTTTCCTTGAGCCGCCCTATATTTATCATTTTAGCTGTGACCCAAATAAATTTGGGATTACCACTGCGTGCCTCCACGTGTACTTCTCTAATAATTTCCAATTCGACATTCTCGGGATATTCTTCGAGAATATCCCGACTCTCGAACATTCCATTTCTAATGATCCGCTTCTAAGGGATGCTGGATATTAGATGGTTTGGTACGGATATTTATTTCACAAATAATTTCTATGTAACAAATCAATCTATTTGAAAATGAAATGTGAATGGAGTGTGACCAAAATAAATCGAATTTTTATCCAATAGTATATAGGATCCTATAACGGTGGTGCGACCTTTCATAGCTGCCGATCCAACAGAATTAATTTAAAAAATGGTTATTAACTGAATTATTTCATAAGAAAGCACCTATTTTTGACCTAATAACATGATCATTATTTCGGAACCTTATCGAAAAAGGTATATTATACATTTTTAAAGCCTTACTATGGCTGTTACTTTATAGCACAATGGAAAATTGCAGAAATAGTGACAATGCAGTAGCTTGATTAAAATCCCAACGACCTCACTTCATATCGGACCATAAGTCTCCTACACATTATATGCCAGAGAAAAAAACACAACCTTGTCAAACAACTATTCAATTAAGGGGGTTACAAAAAAAAACTTCAAAACCACAGAGCTGGGCTGCAAGAAAGAATGGAGCCAAGAATCCATCTCGCTTGCAACCGAAATACATGCTATTCAGTGGTATATGAACGGTTCCAAAACTATAGAAGGAACTGGAATCGGAGTATATGGGCCGAGAACCAAGCTCACCGAAAGCTTGGGAAAATACCTAACCATCTTCTAGGCGGAAATTCACGCCATCAAAAAGTGTATCCAGTTTAACATCGAGAGAAACTATCATAGACAAGAGATTATCATCATGTTCAATAGCCAAGCAGGGTAACGAGATTGCAGATAGTCTTGCAAGGAAAGGGGCTCAAACACCCTTTGTAGGACCTGAGCCGTTCTGCGGTATCAGCAGTAACATAATATTGGGAGAGATTAAAAAGAATTGGGGCAGTAGAAGAACCGATAATTGGAACAATCTTTTGAAGCTGAGACAGGCTGAGACAGACTAAGATACTTCTGGGTGAATATAACCAGAAAAGATCGGAAACCTGCATCTGCCTGAGCAAGAACAGGCTACATATTGTAACAGGGACCCTTATCGGGCATTGCCGACTAAAAGGACACCTTAGTAAACTGAGAGTAGTAGAGGATAGCGAGTGCAGATTCTGTGAGGAGGACGAAACCTCCATTCACATCCTAACTAAATGTGTAGCATAACAAAGTAGTGTTCAAATCAATTACAATTATTAAAGTGATATAAACAAGATAATCTGTAACCTTTTTTTTTTTTTTTTTTTTTTTTTTAATTTCAATAGATAAAGCTTACCTCTCCAGTTTCAGTATTAAGCGCCATGACGGACAAACCTTCTTGTAACGTTATCAAATCATATTTTTCCAGTAGAGGACATGGTTGATTGTAAAAACTAAGACCCACCGAAGCGTTTAGAGGTTCGTCGGGAAAACTCTTTCTCAGATGACTGATGACGTCGTCATAACGGGATGCTGGTATTGGGCCGTATTCCATTTTCTGCAAATAAAAAAAAAATGTATTTTCGAAAATTAGTTTCAAAAACGTACAGAGTGACATCAACTCCTAAAAAAACTAAAAATCGCACCTCCAACAACGCCATATTTTAAAATGTTGTTTTTCAATATAAAAAACATAACCTTATGGGTTTTATTAAAAGAAAAATTAGAAAAAATATAAATGACAATCAGGGAGATGAGAAAGGACGGAGATGACTTTGTCAAAAATCATAGTAACTAAATTCGTAAATGTCTATGTCTATATAGATCAGGGAACGTAAATATATTTTTAAACAATATTTATAACTTATTAAATGAAACTGAGACAAACCATGAGAAAATTGACCTTGGGGATTTTAGTTTTGATTTTAAAAAGTCTGATCAAAATGTTTTATATGTTAAAAACATTTTACTAAGCTTTTATATGCATGACAGAATTACTGAAGACACCAGGGTAGAATATTTTTACTAACACTTCTGATAAACTCATGATAAAGTCATATATAGCAGACCATTAAGGAATTTTGAAATCTCTATTAGTATCAGCAGCTAGTAACATATATCTATCTGACAACTTTCTTATTTATTAGCTGCGCCTTGCAGCTGCAAAAAAAGTCATTTAGTAAATAAAATATATCATTGTGCTAAGCCATGCTTTAAAGAGGAGATAATAAAATTGTCAAAGTTAAAAAGCAATTTATCATATAATAATGAAAATATAAAACAACACTATTAATTTTGTTTAAATTATTGCTGAGGTAACAAATGACTTAAAAAATGTTGAACTTCTAAATATATTAAAAAAGATTACAAACAGTGAATGCCCAAAAAAACACATATAAATAACAATAGGATAAAAGACTTGAATACTGTCTGGCATATTGCCAACAGCGATTAGGCACATGATAGGTTATGATATGGCAACATTGTGGGCCTGGTAATTTGACAGGGTCAATGATATGGATAGTTATATATATATTGATCATCCATGTTTTTAAAAATAATCATAAGCTTGTGCCTTGAAGTAAACATGTAGATAATTATTTTTTTTAATATACTCAAAGGCTGAAAAGTGGGTTTAAAACACATTTTTGCTAAACCTATTCAAATTAATTGCCAGGCAATATAGCCGCTCGCAAACTACCCGCTTTGAGCAATTTATAAACTATATACGAGTAAGTATCATTGATCCTGACAATAACAACAGGCCCACAGGGTTGCCATATCTAAACTATCAGTTCCCACTGGCAGCATTTTGACAGATCGTTGGAATGCCTAATAGGGTTCACAATTAGGCATTCCAAACTGAATGGCTACCAGTGGGTTTTGACGGGTTATGATATGGCAAAATGAAGGCAACCCTGTAGGCCTGGTGATTTGACAACGTCAATGAAATAGATAGTTACATAGATTGATCATCCATATTTTTCAAAATAAACATAAGCTTATGCCTTGAAGTAAAAATGTAAGCAATTATTTTTTTTAAATATCTAAAGACTAAAAATTGGTTTTAAAACACATTTTTGCTAAACCGATTCTAATTAATAAATATTTGCCAGGCAATATGGCCGCTCGTAAACGACTAGCTTTAAGCAATCTATATAAGTATATATGTAGCATTGACCCTGTTAATGACAACATGACAACAGGGTTGCCATATCTAAACTGTCATAACCCACTAGTAGCCATTTGGACATGTCGTTGGAATGCCTAATAGGGATCGTGCGTCATGACTTTAACGCCAACTGGTGACAAAAATGTGTACTTCATGAGGGGTATTTATTAATGTTTTATACAGCATTTATTGTTTAGTAATTATTAATTGAATAAAGTCGAATTATTTTCGTAATATCATTATCGAAAAAATTTATTGCATCCATGGATGTACAAACACATCACTTTGGAAACTTGAATTGTATTCGATAGTAAAGAAATTTTATGAATTTCCACAGAGCACAATTAGTGTCTCACACCCAATTATATTCATAATTACATAGATTGCTTATCGATACGTAAATCAGACTAAAAAATCAACTAACAAAGTGCTACTTTCTTCTCTTAATACAAAAATAGATATTATTTTACTTATATGCAATCCCATATTCTTCACCTTTTTCATATGAATAATTATAGAATTGTTAAAGTAATGTACAAATTTGATCTGCTGTGTTTTTTTCAAATATGTTTGTAAGTTTTTCAAACATATCTTTTGAAGTTTCACAATCTATAATGTGCATAATTAGTTTTTTATCAATTGTAGTTTTTGTGCTTTTGCATCCTTCTTTAACCAATTTGTGTTATCTTCATCCTTTGTTAGAGCATTTAGTAATTCTTTTCCATTTAGAATTGAATATAGGTTAAAAGAGAGCCAACAACTTGTTAATCTTTAACCTACCTGAGCCAAATAATGTCTCTGATGATCTTAATCAAAGAAAAACTCTAATAACAAAGGCTGCTGGTGCTAATATCACTGATATTAACGATACCAAAGTTTTCCGCTTCGGAAAGATTAATAAAAATGGACATCGACCCCTTAAAGTTGTGTTGAAATCAACTCGTGACGTACACGCCATTATCAAAAACAAACTCCTAACCAAAGGAAAACTCTGGACACTGTCAGAAGCGAGTTATTGAGACGTCGGCAAGCAGGTGAGCTAAACTTAACAATTAAGTATGTCAACAATACTCCTGTAGTTATTACAAAAAACTAGATTCGGGTAAGCTGGCTGTTTATTACCAGAACGTTAGAGGCCTTCGAACAAAACTATCCTAACTATATCTCAATGTTACAAATTCTTCCTACAATGTAATTATTCTAACTGAAACATGGATCATAGCTGATATCAATGACGCTGAACTTGGTCTTAACGGTTATAACATCTACAGACAGGATCGTTCCCCCCAGTCCAGCATCTTTAGCAGAGGTGGGGGTGTTTTAATAGATGTTAGAAAAACGTTCTCCTAGAGTATCATTAACTCTAATCCATCTATTGAGCAACTGTTTATTCCCTTAGACCACAGAAACTGCGAAGATATTTTAGGAGCCATATATGCCTCCTAAATCTCATTTTAATCGATACCAACTTCACTTTGATCAACTTTTAATGATAAATGAGCAACATCCGGTCAGTCAATTTTACATTTATGGCGATTATAATCTACCTACAGCCACATGGGATATTGAAGATTTATGCTCTTCAGCTTCGGCTTATCCCAGTTCATCACTATTGGAAAAATAAGCTATCGAAATAGTCTCGAACATATGCGCTTTTTACAATCTTTTCCAGTCCAACAAAGTGCCCAACCAAAGAGGAGTTATCCTCGATCTTGTTTTGTCCCCGGTGGAACTTACAGTGATGGAGCCGTTGATATATTGATTCCACCTTGTTCATCATCCTCTTCTTGAAACTATAATTTAATATAAGACGAACTCAAGTGATGCTCCTGGAGAAGATAATTATTAAGATTTTCGCCACGCCAATTATGAGGGTAAACGCCAATCTTTGGAGGCAATGGATCTGGATGGGCTTCTTCAAAAAAGAAACCTTCAGAAATTATTCTTACTTTTTATGACGCTTTGTACTCGGTAATTGAGTTATTTGTTCCCTTGAAGAAATTTGTTATAAATAGATTCCCACATTGGTATTCTTTTCAACTCAAAAGCTTAGTCAACGATAAAAAGGTTGCACATAAGATTTACAAGCTAAACAGGACTCCCCAAAATTATGAAATAGTCAGTTAGGATCACAATGCAGGATTATATCTAGAGAATGCTATTCAAATTACATACATTCTGTTAAAACTTCTGTTAAAAGTGATGTTAAAGCTTTTTGGAATTTTGTAAGTACCAAAAGATCTAATAACACCATACCTGATAATATGAACCTTGAAGACTCTTTTGCTTCTTGTAGCAGTGAAGTATCAAATCTGTCTGCCAAGCATTTTTCATCAGTTTACACTAATCAAAATCTAAATCAAAATTTTAATGATATTGAATCAAAACTTAATGTTTCCTCTTACCACATTCCTATTTCGACTATTTACGAGAAATTATCTAATCTTAACATAAAGAAAGGTTCAGGTCCTGACATTATTCTTTCCATCCTCAGAAATTGCAGCTTCGTATTGTCTCGCCGTCTCTTCTATATTTTCAATAAATCTATCGCCACGGATAAGTTTCCAGATTATTATGTCACCCCAATATACAAATCGGGTAGCAAGTCAGACGTCAAAAATTACCGACCTTTATCTATTCTCAATACCATACCTAAGGTTTTTGAGAACATTATAACAGACTACCTTACCTATGACTGCTCTGGCATCATAACGGATCATCAATATCATGGTTTTTGTGTTGGAAAATCGACTGAATTAAATCTAGTTACCTACGTCGACTTTTGCCGGAAGCTTTGGAAAAGGGTTGCTAGATTGATTCTGTGTACATTGACTTTTCTGAGGTTTTGACAGGATCAACCATTCTCTCTTACTTCAAAAGCTCGATTAATATGGTATAAATGGGGTCGTACTACTATCTTACGAACAGAACTCAAATGGTTAGACTAAACCGTCACTATTCTTACTCATTTCAAGTTATCTCAGGTGTTCCTCAAGTATCACACCTTGGTATCTTATTATTCAACTTATTTATAAATGACATCTTTCATTGTTTTCAGTATGGCAAAGCACTATTGTTTGCAGATGATTTAAAAGTTTTTCTGATTATTAAAACCATTTATAATGCCCGCTGGCTTCAGTCTGACCTTGATAATCTATCAAACTGGTGTTCCTTAAATGTCATGGACTTGAATGCTATAAAGTGCCATGTCATACGCTTTTATCGATCACATGTACCAACTACTACTTTTGATTACAACTAAAATGGTCATATCTTGGAATCTGTTAATCATAGCCACTAGGCTATGGAGTTATTCTAGATCCTACTTTAGGCTTTAATCAACATATACCTAAGGCTATTCATAAATCCATGAAAATGTTAGGTTTTATCAAAAGGCTAACACATGATTTTACTGACACAACTGCAATTAAAGTCCTTGTTCACTACTCCGACCTCATCTAGATTATCGCTCTTCTGTCTGGTCTCCACATTACATAACGCACAGCAGAAACATAGAAAATGTGCAACATAAATTTCTTAGATACATAGCCATTAAATTGGGTGCGAGTATGATTTTAAAGAGAATTTTCTAAACATCCCCTCCTTAGAAACTAGGAGGAGACAGAGAGACCTGACATTACTTTTCAAAATTATCAATGGCAGATGCAGCTGTACTGAACTTCTAACAAAAATAAATCTTTATGTTCCAACGCGCTCAGCTCGACAGCAACAAACATTTGATGTACCTTTTTATCGTTTAAACCATACTTTTAGCAGCTGTATTCCAAGAATGTTAAGATTAGCCAACACTTATAATGATCTTGAGATATTTAACACCCCCTTTCATAAATTTATAAAGCAACTACTTAGTACTGAGCTTTAATCTTTGATATTTAATGTTTAATGTAAATATTTTATTTAACCTTATTGTCTTTTGTCTTTTTAAATCTTTTAAATTCTTTACCTATTTTAGTATTTATGTAATGAATTATATTACGATTGTATTTCAGCACCATATTACCGGGTGTTCAACTTAAAGCGTTACAGCTATATACCGCTTTTTATAAAAAGAAACGTTTCAGACGAAAGTTTTATAGTTTTGTGGGGAAAAACTTTTGGCTAAAATCGTTTTTTATAGCTAACCATAATAAGGCTAACTTTTTTTTCGCGCAGCAACATTTTCAAGTAGCTGTTACTCAAAAAGTAAAAGTCCAATAAAAAAAATATTTCTCTCAAAAGTTTCTTATTTTTTTATGTACTTTAAGAATATGTAAGAAAAAATGGGATTCCCATTTAAAAAAACAAAGTCCACCTCGATATGGCCATATTATGGCCAACTACAAAAAAATGAATTTAGCCAAAATATTTCCCCCAAAAAACAATAAAACTTTTGTCTGAAACTTTTTTTCTAAAATGCATATTTTCGGCAGTATTTGACTGTAACACTTTAAAATGAACACCCGGCATATTTCACTACATTTTAATTTAAAAATTGTAATTTATTTCTCAAATGGGCTTGCCCGTAAATAAATAAATAAATAAATAAATTTGCTTTAAAGGTAAAAATTATTTGAAAAATATTTGATAAGATGTTTCATCGAGCAGTCTCTCTATACAGGGTGTCCCAAAATTCTGTGTACATAGATCTACTGTATCATAAAGTCCATCGTTTGCCTGTGAGGAAGCTTCAAAGTTGGAAGAAAATTTTCAATTTTTTTAATAACACCAGAACGCTTCGTTCGATTTTTTTAAAATTTGGTGTGTAGCTATTTTAATTAAAGAGCCATTGTTCAAAGCAAAAATTACACCAATTGAAATTATGGAAGGGTAAAAACCACCCTAATCCTACCATAAATAACATCGTATTTTTTTTTTTTTTAAATTTATGGACTGAAGATTAGTCACTTAAAATTTTCAAGAAAACTAAGTTGGCGGCTGTCAACGTTACAATAAACAATTTGATAATTTTGACAGATAAGTATGTTGTAGAACTGTAAAAATTGTCTACTACTCATTTTATGTATGTATTGTATTTTTTCTGTTTCGATTTAAAGTTTTTGTGAAGGAGTTATTTCAAATATTTTGTGGTTGGTATGGAGTACACATTCAATAAACAAACTGCTTGGTTTCTGTAATGGCAACTGCCGTGAGAGTGTTCGGGTATACCATGAAAGATTTCCAAATCGACAGATTCCAAATCACCAAACTTTTACTTCTATCGAGAGGCGACTTCGAGAAATTGGTCAACTGAAACCGAACAGAAATAATGCTGGAAGACCTCGTCATGTTAGAACTCCTGTTGCAGAGGAGGGAATACTTGAAATAGTTGAAAATAATTCCGGAATTAGTACCCGACGACTGGCACGCCAAACTAGGATTTCAAAAAGCACATCCAACAGAATAATTAGAGAACAACTTATGTATCCCTTGCACATTCAAAGTGTCCAGAAACTCCTACCTCCTGATTATGAGTCTCGTTTGCATTTTGTACAAGTTATTCAAGAGCACAGAGCGGCCGATCCAGTTTTTCACAGAAAAATTTTGTTTACAGACGAATCATGCTTTACACGACGTGGTATAACAAATTCACATAACGAACATGTTTACGCAGATGAAAACCCACATGCGATTAAAGAGAAACACTTTCAACGAGAGTTTAAAATTAATGTGTGGGTGGGTATTATTGACACCTACTTGATTGGTCCATTTAGATTACCAGATCGTCTTAACGGTGACAGTTACTTGCATTTTCTACGTCAAGATTTGCCTCAACTGTTAGAAAATTTACCTCTCAATTTAAGCCGTGACATGTTTTTTATGCACGATGGTGCACCACCTCATTTTTCCCGCATTGTGAGAGATTATTTAAACGAATAATACCATGGAAGATGGATTGGCAGAGGTCTGGATGCTCCTATATAGTGGCCACCTCGATCACCGGACTGTAATCCTTGTGATTATTTTATCTGGGGTTACTTGAAAACCAAAGTTTATGAAGTTCCTATCGACAACAATGAATAATTATGGGGTAGGATTCAAACTGCTGTAAACTCTATTCAAAATGATCTAGGCATTTTGAGAAACTTCAATTTCTTGCGCCGAATTCAAATCTGCATGAACGAAGGAGGTGGCCATATTGAACTTTTATTGTAAAAAAAATTTATCCTTCTTTTCGAATTGTTATTTTTCAATAGATACCTATGCCTATTAATGATTGTTTTATTAAAATAACGTTAAAATCGTGTTCGGGTTGCAGTAGTAACCGCCAACTTTGTTTTCTTGACAATTTTAAGTGACTAACCATCAGTTTTTTTTTACTCAAATACCATGAGAGATACATGTTTTTTGCGATAGAGAAAAAATGCTACAAATGAGAACAGCTCTCCACAAAAAAAATTTAGGGAACAGGGGCGGCCCTGAAAAAAAATTCGATGTCATTTATGGTAGGATTAGGGTGGTTTTTACCCTTCCATAATTTCAGTTGGTGTAATTTTTGCTCACCAAATTTTATAAAAATCGAACGAAGCGTTTTTGTGTTATTAAAAAAAATTGAAAAATGTCTTCCAACTTTGAAGCTTCCTCACAGGCAAACGATGGACTTTGTGATATAGGTAATTTTGGCTCAATCGACTTATTTTGATCTCACCAACATACAGTAGATCTATGTACACGGAATTTTGGGACACCCATAGGCGGTATCGCCAGAATTCATCTCCAGTTTCTGTATTTTTATATTGGGCGTAGTCCTGGGCCCATAACCTGTCATAGCTGTGGTTTTATTTTAATTGTATTTTTATATTAAATAAAAATACTATTCTTACTATTTAATGAAGTTATATATTATTATTCTTGACATTGGCAGTCAACAATTAACTACTACATAACAACTATAAAGTCTCTCTAATCTTTATAATAACCTTAAAGTATTATTTTAATAGTAGATAGGTTCTGATCATTGATTATCTAAGCTTCAGCCCGATCATCAGCATCTGAATGCCGATCTTCAGTTCCTCATCAGTAGTCATCTAAAATATAACCCGGTCCATATTCAGCATCTGTTTAAATTTCTAAACAATATATAATCCTGGCCTACAATAATTCCTCTGAGATTAAAGAAGCGCGATAGAAATATTGCCACCATATTAACTTACACGAAAACAACGAGAAGGTAGAATTCTTAAAAGAAGACTTACATGACGTAAAAGTTCAATAATGCCTTAAAACCTTAAAAAAGCAAAAACGTCCGCGGTTGTATTTCGAAGAGAATAAAGAATAAGAAGACGATAGCAATAATTAATTTAACGAGAAAAATTTGTCAGATGACTTGAGTATTACAAAACCCGTTCGTATGATTGAATCGTTATGTTGATTGAAACCGCTGAATACAAGAAAATGGAACAAAATTAAAAAACATGTGTGTTTTATGCGGAAAGCTTAACCGAAAGGCGATTTCATAATTTTTTCTGTTTCTTTTAACCCATATATTTAATTTTAGTTTGTGCCATCTAACTCTGACAAGTCGGAAGAGATGAAGTTTTATATTTAATGTGAATTATTTTTAAAGTAATTTTTTTTTATTTATTTGAAATTTACTTTGTTCTTACAGTTGCGTTATTTATTTTTTATCAAAAAAATTTACATTTGAAAAAAAATGAATTTTAGGGCATCTCACCCGGACTTACCCAAATAAATCACAAGTATAATAAATTATTATACAGGAATTCTATTGTATGTTATCAGGACAATAATTTTTCGGATTATTAGATAATATTCAACAATGTTTCTTAAATAGTTACGAGTTTTATTAGTATAATTCATGTGATTTGCATTTGCAATCATTTTACTATATGCACTTCTAATTCCCATTGCAGTTTACAGGGTGACCCAACGAAACTTGTTTAGGTAAAATGTTACTCGTTTAATGTTTGAAAATTTAATAATAGCTAGGTATAAATTTATTAAATTCTGTTAAAGTATTTGATGCTAGGGTAAATCGAGGATAGATGGCGCAGAAGGTGAGATGGCGCAATGGTTTTGCAGCGCCACCGCTAGTGTTAAAGATGAGCGGATGCGCTCTGATGTACTTCAGTTCATAGTAAACAAGCCGCCGCACCGTTTGTGTTCACCAGTTAAATGCCTATTTGAATATAGTTTTATACGTGATCCGGTGGGAACAAAACTATTTTTCCCATTTCCTTCTTAGCGCTAGTGAACTTTAAATTTAATAATAATTTTAGTCACGTTATCGTCTCAAGTAAGTAAAAACATTCTAGTTTTGTTGTATAACCTTAAAATTCCGCATTTTTCAAAACGTGTTTGGTTTGTGAGGTGCGCCATCTCTCCTCTCACAATGAGGATAGATGGTTCACATATTTTTGAGGTGAGATGGCTTATTAATATTTATTTTTCTTTTCAGTATGCCAACAAAATACAAGCGCACTGGAAGTTGTTCCAGGGCTAGTTGGACCGAACAACAGTTAGCCGCAGCCATTGAAGCCATTAATAAAAATATAATGGGAGTTAATGATGCTGCTCGAAATTGTGGGGTATCGGCAACCACTCTACGAAGAAGAAAATTGAGAAAAAATGTAAAGAAAGGTCCTCTTGGACCCTCCTCCACATAAGGCGAAGCAGCTGAGTCAAAGTTGGTCCAACATATCCTAAAACTTCAAAAACACGGTTTTGTTCCTACTCGAACCGACGTGCGAAGGATGGCTTTTAAATTGGCCGAACAGCTGGGCATTAAACATCGTTTTAATAAGGAATCGAGATTAGCTGGTTTTCCATGGCTCAAGTTATTTCTGCAGAGAAACCCAAGGCTGTCAGTGAGAAAAGCAGAAGGGGTCTCTATTAATCGATCCTTGGGTATGAACAAAAAAGATGTTGAGGATTATTTTCAGCTGCTAGGAAATATTCTGGCCGAAAACGATCTCATAAATAAACCTGGACATATTTATAATATGGACGAGACTGGTTTACAGCTTAATAATAGGCCAGGGCATGTCATTGTTCAGAAAGGATCTAAAAATATCGCAAGTATCAGCTCCGGTGAAAAGGGAGAAACCATCACGGTTATAACCTGTTGTAACGCAGAAGGCGTTTTTATTCCCCCTACCTGCGTAATGAAAGGCAAAAATAAAAAAACAGGAGTTTGAGGATGGGATGCCCCCAGGATCCTTGGTCTACATGTCGGTAAAATCAGCCTATGTCAACAGTGGCATATTTTTTCAGTGGCTTAGAGATCAGTTTGTTCCCGACTGGTGCAGTTTTGTTACTGCTTGATGGTCATTCTTCACACTGTAGTAACATTGAAATGCTAGAATACTGTGTTGACCATATTGTTTTGCTTACCGAGTCATACGACACAATTTTTACAACCGTTAGATAGATGTTTTTTCAGATCGTTTAAATTAAACTACTACTCAGCTTGCAATTTATACATTAAAAATAACCCAGGACGAAAGATCACCAGATTACAATTTGGAAAATTACTTGCTGAAGGATGGAATAAATCTGCAACTGTAAATAATGGAACTTCGGCATTTAAGGCTACCGGAATTGTGCCATTTAACCCTTCTGCTATCCCAGATGACGCTTATTTGACTGAAAATAGTATCATACTTGAGGTCTCTGATGCAGTTGAAAATAAAGAAAATCCTGATGGCAGTTCTCAAAGTTTCAACAAAGCTTTAGCTGATGATAATCAACAACCTGGCTGCAGTTGGCAGACTGTAGGTGAAACTGTACCAGAAAAACAAAATAAATCGCCTGCAGAAACGCAAATACTCCTCTGAAATGTACCCCTGGAAAAATACTGGATATAATCTCACCTGTTCCGGTTGTTTCTGTTGCCGTTAATTCGGTTCGAGCCAGGAGCAAGCAGCTGGCAGCAATTTTAACCACAGAGGCAACAATTGGCGAAAAAAAGGAGAAGGCGACTAAGAAAACACAGAAAGAAAAAAAGACCAGTAAATCAGAACCAGTTTTTAAGAAATCAAAAGTGACCAAAAACAAAACTAAGAAAGCTTCCAAACGAGACTCATCTTCAGACGAAGATCTAGAAGCACCGACATTGGATGACTCTTCGGATGCTCGTTCAGATGATATGGACGATGCTGACGAGTCTTGCACAGGATGTGGTGAAACGTACTCCCAAACCACAAAAAATGACGACTGGGTTAATTGCTTACGTTGCTCCAAATGGTTCCATGATTCTTGTTCCAAGTTTGTTAACTTTTGCCATGACTGTGGTGTTGTTGTATGCAAAACAAAGTAACATTTTGGCCAAAATATCATTTTTTTTCAGTTGCACCATCTCACCTCAGCACTGTGGGGGAGATGGTTTTTGTTAACTATTTTAATTTTCTTTTACGAATTAAAAGTTTAATTTTTTTATGAATTTTAATACTTAAGACATGTTCCTAAACTCAATAAAGGTTCGTTATAAAAATTGACAGCAATTCTAATTCAACGTATGCAAATGTTAACATAAATTTTAAAACCTGGGCCATCTATCCTCGATTTACCCTATAAGATTCACCGACACCGGATTCATTAGGCAGTTGTATCGATAACTCGTAGAGCCCGAACTGAAACTATGTTTTAGTTTCAAAGAACGAATTCTAGATGGCGCTGTACACATAATTTACAGAAATCCACAATTGATGGTGAAAATAGTGGGAGTTGGGGGAGGAGTGTCATTTGTCATTGGTCATTGGCATCCATTACCAATATTTATGGTGACTAATATCATAATATTATCAATAATTATTACTGAGGCCCTTCCTATGGGGCCTCAGTATTGCATTCGTGCAGACGAAAAAATTTTCTGACCCCCATTTTTTAAAACTTTTTTTTATGTTTCTGATCATTCTTGATCCGAAAATCCAAAAAAAAATTTTTCGTCTGGTCGTCTGTATGTATGCCGGCACGATAACTCTAGAACGAAAGTTATGATTGACTTGTGGTTTTGATTTTCTTGAATAATTACTTTTAACTTCTAACTAATGATTTTCAGAAATTTCGGTTCACCCCAAAGACATTACAACTAAGAGACCAAATTGTTTACATTTTTATGTGTCAAATCATTATTCCACTAGATTCTCATTTATTGCGTCTTTGCCGATTTTATCAGTCTGTCAAAATTATTTGGAGAAATTACTTTCGAAAAATAAAATTTGATGTGTCCTATAACTATAATTTTATATTATATAAATAAAAATATGTTTTTAATCAAATTATTCTTTGAAGTTTTAATATAAGCTAAATTTTTTATTAAAAAATCAATATTAATCTAAACAAAATATTAGGGTTTCGACGAACTCCGGAAATACGGCAACGCTGAATATCTTATTTTACGAATTTACAATTTTTATAAATGAAATGTAGTCACATACTTTGATAATGTAGTACCGTAACCAGCCGCAACGTTGCCAATCAGGTCTAACAGCTATTTTGTATTTCTGACAGTATCTGACAGTTTCTATGTGACTTATTGATTTATTCATTTATAAAATACTATTTTTGTGAACTTTTGTGAGAAATATAAAGAATTATGGTACATGCATGTGTAGTGTTCAAAAAGGTAGATCATTTAAGTCGAAATGTATGGTTTCATCGGTAAGTATTTTAAGGTAAAGATATGTTGTTTTCATTTGAACCAGTGGAGTAGGGCTTGTACAAGATTTGATACAATTTCTTATAGAATTTAAATTATATAGGATCACATAGTAAATTGTTTGAAAAATGATTATCCAATCTAATTTTTTAGACAATTTACTGCAGGTTTGATAATATACAATTTAAATTGTACAAGAAATTGTATCATGAACTTGTGTAGTCTAAAACAGTCTTAAAACAGTTTTTAAAGTGATATTCCTTTTATAAATTGGTAAATTATACCAATAAATAATTATTGAATAGTGGCAAAGAAAATTTAACGTAAAATGTAGAATACCTTAAAAATGATTTACCTATTGAGCACCTATACATATTTTTTATTACTCTATTTAGGTTTCTGCAAGATCCTGAGAAAAGAAAACTTTGGTTTTCTCTAATAAGAATCCTTGAAAATCAGCCCCTTCGTAAAAACCCAGAGTTGTGTTTAGAACACTGTTTTCCTGAAAATGTTTTAGTACGTGCAAATGGTACTAGATATATTAGAAAAGATGCAAACTCCAGACGGTGTGAGGGCTTTCTATTTTTGGATGACTTATCCAACAGGTAAAAATACAAAATATTAATTTTTTGTTTACCTCTAAACATTATTTATTACCTATATGTATGTATATCTAATGTATTGGTTTTTAGTTCTGATTCAACTGTTTTTGGAACACCACCTGCTGCAAAAAAAAACGTTGCAGTAAGTTATAACATTAATAACTAAGCATAAAAAAATTAAATGAAATTTTAGTTAATAAAATTAAAGTATTTTATATATTTAAAACATTATTTTAAAAATTTTTATAGTTTTTTTACGATATTTTTTGCCATGCCATGATTTTTTGTAATTATTAATTAAAAAATTATATATTTTTAGGACAGTGTTTTTTTATTTAGATACCCCTACCTACTTAATGTTAATTTAAAATTTTAAATAATTTTGGTTAACATCATACCAGGCAAATATATGGTAAATGCCAATAAACTATAAACCAATAAATTTTAAAAATCGAAAGGTAACTTGAATTCGCTTGTATTTGAATTTACTTGTACTTGAATTTACCTACATGAAAAATCAGCAAGTATCATGCAAAACTAGTGTCATATACTCTGAAGGCAATTCTCTCACCAGAAATCAAATCACGACTGGTGAAAGACTGTCTAGAAGACCTGACAGAGCTAAGTAGTTAAAATAAGGTGACCTTAGCCTGAGTTCCAGGCCATGAGGGATATCAGGGCAACGAAAAAGCCGACGAATTAGCCCGAGGAGGCTCAGATAAGGCCATGACAGGCCCCGGACCCTTCTGTGGAGTTGCTAAGGCATTGTGCAAGGCATCCATTTAACAATGGATGCAAACAGAGTCTCAGAAATGGTGGAACAACTATCTAAGACTGAGACAGGCCAAACAGTTGATCAAGGAACCATCGGCCAAGTTCACGAAAGACCTACTGGATCAAAAGCGTCAATTCGTTAGGATAACAGTAGGCCTTCTTACTGGACACTGTCGCCTCAAAAGGCACATGAGTGTCATAAATCCAGCAGAAGAAGCAACTTTGTGCAGGTTCTGTGAAGAAGAAGAGGAAATAATATTCCACGTCCTGTGCCAATGTGAATGCGTGGCTGGAACGAGGTTTCTAACATTGGGCGAAGAAAAGCCAATTGCATGCAACTACATGCGGGAGCCACTGTCAAAGCTACTAAGACTAATAAAAAAGACCAGGCTAGACGACATACTCTAAAACAAACAGGAGTCCCACAATAGATCTGAAAAGGTCGCGGTGGACAAGGACAAATAACGTCCAACTCATAATCTAATCTAATCTACCTACATGAAAAAATCATCATAATTATATTACTAAAAAAATATACCTACATATTTACGTATTTTTTTAACATACTACTCTGACAATACTGGTAAGTTTAAAACTCTACGCCACTGGCAAGCATATTATGGACACTGTTTACAACGTTGCCAGCCAGTCATAAGAGTTTTGAAAGAGAACAACTCTTTCAAAATTAAATGGATTTTCATCAAGTAAAGGCCGAAACAATAAATAATCAGTCATAAGAGATCTATCTTTCTCTCTTCCACTCACTAACAATTTTAAAACTAACTACTTTAATAACAATTTTCTTAAAATCCGCCTATGCATTCCCTATGTCAGCAATTTTAGGAAATTCAACTATTTCTAACGTCAAAATTCCTAATTAGGCATTCCAATGACCTGTCAAACAATAGGTGCCAGTGGGAAATTCTTGTATATTTAAGGGGGGTAGCGACATAGTCTTGCAACTTGGACGCTATTTTTATTCGAAGTAATACTCGCCAAGCCTGCCAATTTATGAAGAAATGTATAGGTGGGTTTTTTAAATATAATTTTTATTGTGTTTGACATAAAATATTTAAATGTAATCCATTATTCATGATTTTACGTAAAGTAGATAGAATACACCATATGTCGCCACCCTTAGATATACCAAACCTGCCCACTGGTAATTCATTTGTTTGGAATGCCTAATTCACATTCCATAAATTGCAAACATTCTCTAACGACCTGTCAAACAACAGCTGTTGATAGTATAGGTGAAATTTCTAAGGCGGGTTGCGACCTTCATCATTGCAACCATATAGCCATTTTGGAGGCTATTTTCATTCCAAATTAGTCTCCAAGCCTGCCAATTTATGAAAAATATATAGGCAGTTTCTTAAAAATGACTTTTTATGGTGGTGCTATTAAGCGTAGTATTTCGCCCCTAGCCACAAAAACACCATCAAATTTCTCTGTCGCAACCCATAGAATAATAATTAACAGGTCATTTTATTTGGCAAAAATCAAAATAATGCTTGGCTGTGCCTGTCAATCAAGTATCAAGATGTCAACTGTGATATGTGAATGGCTCATAAATGTCAAATTATTTAAAAATTTATACTTTTTTCAATTCAGGCTTTCCATAAATAGAAGTACAGCAAGACAGATAATATAATGTTCTTATACAAAGCACTTTTTTATTATATAAAGGAGAGGTAGGATATAATGCCCATTTCAAATTTGGATCATTTATGATACCAAGGTATTTTGTTGGGTTTTTCATTTTAATTATAAAGTTGTCATTTATTTGTATGTTGAAAGAAGGCTTTTGTAAATTACATTGCTCTCTATGGATCTACTCCAACACAAAAATAGTTTTGTGGCTATAAGTTGCTGTAATAGTCCAAGAGCTAGTAACACAAATTTCATTAAGTGTTTGATGCACTTTGAAATTTTGTAATTTAAAATCATCTGGAAAGAAAAGCAGATGTACCTGTATTGGCTAGACCCACCCCGGGACACCAGATACTGCACATAATAGAAAGGGGTCATAAAATAGGACCCAAAGAAAGTGTTTGATTCAGAGGCCAACAAACAACAATTGAAAGTTTAGGTAATTCTAAAAATACTAGTAATTTAGGCAGATACTTTTCAGAGGGTTTATAATTAATAAATCAACCCCAAAGTTGATTTTTTTTAAATATGATTTAAATTTTAATAGAGTCTTAATTAAATATAAAAAAATTAATTCCAAAAAGGCAGACACTTTTTCCGGGATTTAATTGCTGGCCAACATAAAAATAACTCTTATTTACTATAGAAAGATTTTAAATTCATATTTCGGAGTATAATAAAAAATGCATTTATTTAGATGACTTATGTTTAAACTTTTAATCTCTCAAGATTAAAAATTAATACAATTAAGTAATAAAGATACTTTTATAGTTTTTAAATCATATATATGTGATTCAATTAAATTACAATGTAGGTATCATTTGACATAATAAAATTTTTCGTAAATATTTGTAATAAATTGTTATATATTATTATAAGCAATTCCAAACTTCAATCAATATGTGCTCGGTGGCGCAGCGCGTACAGTGGTCAAAATTTGGATATTGTGGATAACAAGTTGGTGGTTCGGGCCCCCGAAACTTTTACTTTTTTTTTTCTTAGGATCGCTTCACTCGCGCGCTACGCTTAGAATCGACAAAATTGCAAATCGCATCTATTTTTGAGGACTATTGCGCTATGCGCTCAGGGTAGGACTTGCTCTTTGATTTTTTTTATAATGGCTCTATTTTGTTTATTATATTTTTTTTAGAAAAATGAAATTTGCCAATCGCTCTCAAATTATGCGAACTGCCGCCCCTACAAATTTGGACGCCAAGTTCGGAAACACCCCATATATGATTTAAAAACTATAAAAGTATCATTATTACTTAGTTGTAATAATTTTTAATCTTGAGAGATTAAAAGTTTAAACATAAGCCATCTAAATAAATGCATTTTTTTATTAAAATATGAATTTAAAATCTCTTTCTATAGTAAATAAGACTTATTTTTATGTTGGCCGGCAAATAAACCCCGAAAAAAGTGTCTGCATAAATTACTAGTATTTTTAGAATTACCTAAACTTTCAATTGTTGTTTGTTGACCTCTGAATCAAACACTTTTTTTGGGTCATATTTTACAACCCCTTTCTATCATGCGCAGTATCTGGTGTCCCGGGGTGGGTCTAGCCAACACAGGTACATCTGCTTTTCCATCCAAATGATTTCAAATTACAAAATTTCAAAGTGCATCAAACACTTAATGAAATTTGTGTTACTAGCTCTCCGACTATAACCTATCTTCACAAAACTATTAATAATTTAAACATAGTAAGTGGTATTAATATAACATCAACTAATTTTTTAAACAACAAGTAATTTTTTAAAATAAAGTACATGATCCCAAAACAAATAATCTATAATAAATGCGGATAAAACGAGGGGTAAAATAACAGTAAATTAAGGGAAATACTTAAAAAGGGCAGGTTAAAGAGTATTATTACAAGAAAGTATATCCGTTCTGTTTATTTATCAAGTATTGTTTGAGGTTACTTTTGAAAACATTTATTGTTTTTTTTTTAATTTCTGTAGGCAGTCTATTAAATTTTTTAAACCTTTAATAAAAATTGTATTTTGGGAACTTTTAGTGACGGCTTGCCGTACATGAAAGTCAGATTGGTTTCTTGTATTATAGTTGTGATATTGCGAGTTATATTGAATTTTTTCTAATAGATCTGATGCGATGGTACTATGTCATTTTTATTTTATAAATAAATATCAGTCATGTACTGAACATAATTCTGAACTGAAAGCCAATTTATTTCTTTTAACATAGTTGCAATACTCATCCTTCTGTCCTTTATTAATAGAATATAAATAGGCGAAGTAAGAAGCCCAAATATTTCACATGAGCAGGCTTAAGAGGTAAAGGGGCCAATTATTATTGGATAAATTGCTCAAACAAGTTTTTAAACCCTAATCAAGAGGCGATATAGAATGGTTTTAAAAAAGCAAGGCTTGTGAAAATCATCACATGGTTCAACCTAAGTAATGCCAATGCTTCACAATCCAAAAAATTGAACGTGCTAATACTACTATCGGCTTTCGGTATTTCGTTCCAAGTTAAATCATTTCTCGTTTTTGTTCCGCTACGAGTTTACCCTTGTGGGCCTCAGTCTCGATAAGGTGAGAACCACCACTTTAGCGTCTCCCGAATTGTTTAATTGTTTTTATTTGGGAGTGTCCTAGATCCTGGATGTACTAGTAAACCGTAATATTTCAAATTTAAACTCGATACGACCTCCGAGTTCTTGAGTCTTTTCAAACTGTTTCAAATATTCGAAATTTGGTGCTTCTATATATTATGCTGATATTGAGATTCTTATGATTGGCGCTATAGCGCTGGTTTGGGAATGTTGGGATTTTGTTCGGAGAATTACAATTATTTTCTGGAGATGAACCTAATCAGGCAAATATAGGAGCTACATCCAAAAGATTATTTGCGGCTATAAAAGTATCGCCACACTAGTAAGATTAGTTTTGTTAAGGTGACCGTACAGCCTGTCTAACAACTTATACAGTGAGCATCATAAGTCTTACCCCCCTATCTAACTCGTTACTGGAGTCTTGTTAGGAAAATCGCCGTGACACGACGATTTTTGATTTCTACAATGTACATTTTTGTATGAATAGTTTACGCTTTATTTCATCCCTTACTGGAGGGGAGCAACCCTTTCGAAAAATTTAAATAGCATGGGGTGGTGAGTGATAGCTGATTTGAAAGGGGGTTTTATTCTCTATTCAACCGTGCTAAAAAATTTGAAATTTGCTTCATTAATTCTCAACTAATTATTGTTTCAGAATAACGGAAATTAATATAGCGCACTCATCCTTAGAATTAAAATTCGGTTACTGCATGATATCGGTTTTGGTTCAGACGTGAAGTAAGACTTTTTGCCATTAGATAAGGTCACTGTTAGTTTAGTTGCTTTCCTATTTGTGATATTTTGTTATTTTTAAACATTAATAAATCAACACGTAGGTAATGAAGCAAATTTTAAAATTTTTTGTACGGTTGAATAGAGAATAAAACCAGACTTATGATACTCACTGTATAGTAAAACGACGTTATTTTCTAGCAAAATACTATATTGTCCATCAACGTAACAACTAAGGACCGATTCTACCGTTGTGTTAAACGAAGTTTAAAATGACATTTTTACATTAACAAAAACGTAATACTACATACTTCTTTGTTTTTATATTTACTGTAATTTTTATCTTTGGGGAACAAAAGAAGGTCCTCCACCTCGTGTTTAGCATTTAATCAAAAGAAATATGGTCATCCTAGTTTTGTACGATAATATCATGAAAAAAAAACGATAATTTCTACGACATTGTACAATAATTTAGTTTTGGTCATCTGGCAATGCTGCATTTCACTAATAGTGTAGTGCCAGTCAATCGGAATTATGCTTTCTGTGGGGGACTAAGTGTCACAAGCTGAATTGTTAGTGAATTGAATATTTTGGAGATTCTAAAATTGGAGGTAATCCAAAATTAGACCTTGCAGAAGGGCACTATTTTCAAAAAACGAGATATTGGTACCATTACATAGAGCCTAACGTGTAATACAATATGACCGCAAAATCCAAAAAGTCACTTTACAAGTTAGGTAAATGTATTATTTTAAACATTTAAAAAACTATTGGGGCTTACGGCCCAAAAAAAATTAAAATGCGATTTCCTCGGTTTTATCTTAAGAAAAAATTGCGAAAAATATTGTACTTTTTATGTTAACACTACGAAATTAGCTAAACAAGATTTTAAAACAAAAAAGTTACTCTTTATGAAAGTTTCTAAAATGTGTTTAGATCATAACAAAACATCAACCATATTTTTACTTTCCTATCTGTATACAGATAAGGAAAGTATAGGAATCATGCTTTTTTTCGACGGATTTTTACGTTTTGGGGTCCCCTGAATCCGTTTTTACTATTTTCGGGATGATGTCTATGTGTGTGTGTGTGTGTGTGTGTGTGTGTGTGTGTGTGTGTGTGTGTGTGTGTGTGTGTGTGTGTGTGTGTGTGTGTGTGTGTGTGTGTGTGTGTGTGTGTGTGTGTGTGTGTGTGTGTGTGTGTGTGTGTGTGTGTGTGTGTGTGTGTGTGTGTGTGTGTGTGTGTGTGTGTGTGTGTGTGTGTGTGTGTGTGTGTGTGTGTGTGTGTGTGTATGTGTGTGTGTGTGTGTGTGTGTGTGTGTGTGTGTGTGTGTGTGTGTGTGTGTGTGTGTGTGTGTGTGTGTGTGTGTGTGTGTGTGTGTGTGTGTGTGTGTGTGTGTGTGTGTGTGTGTGTGTGTGTGTGTGTGTGTGTGTGTGTGTGTGTGTGTGTGTGTGTGTATGTGTGTGTATGTGTGTGTGTGTGTGTGTGTGTGTGTGTGTGTGTGTGTGTGTGTGTGTGTGTGTGTGTGTGTGTGTGTGTGTGTGTGTGTGTGTGTGTGTGTGTGTGTGTGTGTGTGTGTGTGTGTGTGTGTGTGTGTGTTTGTGTGTCTGTATCCACCATAACTCATGAACCGATACACAGAAAAACACCAAATTTTAAACTTAAGCTTTATTCCAGCGTACAATGAAATGATTAGATTTTGGGCTGAGTCGGCACATCTGGGGGGGTACTTTATGGGTGGTCATTTTTATATTTTATGAAATATCTGTTATTTACGTTTGGAGAAGAAAATTATTCAAATAAAAGTTACTTCTAATATTATTATCTATAATTTTTCTTCTATACAAAATTTTTCTAAAATGGTCAGTATTCGAGAAATTTGACAAAATGTAAAAAAAATAATTTTTTTATAAAAATTGTTCAAATAAAAGTTGTTTGTAATATAATTTTTATCATATACATAATTTCTCTAAAATGAACCTTATTTGAGAAAATGTGTAAATTTCGAATTTTGAAGAAAACACAAAAACGGATAAAGACAAAAACATTAAATTTTCAACTTAGGTTTTATTTCGGCCTGACGTGAAATGATTAGATTTTGGACAAAGTCGGAACATCTGGGGGGTACTTTATGGGAGGCCGTTCCTATATTTTATGGAATATATCTGTTATTTATATTTGGAGAAGAAAATTGTTCAAATAAAAGTTACTTCTAATATTATTATCTATAATTTTTGCTTCATGTCAAAATTTCCTGAAATGGTCCGTATTGGAGAAATTTGACAAAATGTGCAAAATTCTGATTTTTATGAAAAAGTTGTTTGCGATATCGATCTCTATAATTTTTGTTTATACAAAATTTTTTTAAAATGGACCGTAATAGAAAAATTGTAGAAAAAGTGCTAAATTTAAATTTTTCAGTATTTTCGTTTTCAATGAATATCTATAAAAAATGTTTCGAGGTAGATGTTTGTGGAATATGTATTTATTTAGTTTATCCTCTAAACATTTATAGGTACTGCAATAGGTTGTACAAAATAACCGGAAAAATCCTATAATAATAACTAGATAGGAAAGTCATGTGTTGGACACATCAGATTTTTATGTCTTATATTAATCAACTGTTAATTATTATAAAACAAAACAATTAAAACGGCTGCCGCTAGATTTCTACACTCTGCTAACAGTGTTATAGCTTTATATATTCCATCTTCGTTGCACCTATGATTGTAAACATATATCTATCTCTATCGAACTACGAACAAACACTCTTAATTTTTTTGTTGATAGACTATTGTATTTCTGATAATGTTTAATACAGATTTCCCGAATTGTACGGATCCAAATGAAAATGTATTGATTTCATAATTGTAAGTAAAAAAGTTCATATTAACACGTAACACGCAAACATTGATCAAAATTCGATCGAAAGTCAAGAGATGTAAAAGTTAGATAACTAATTAAAAAAACCAAAAAAATGTATACCCAGTTTTGTCCATTAATTAAATGTTTTTACCATTAACTTTACCATTTTATCAAACATCAATGTAAATCATTCTCGCAGAGATGTAAGTATTTGAATATTAAATTTTAATTTCAACTACTTACACATACTATTTTTTGCAATGTAGATTCCTGATGATGGAGATAATTAATAAAATTTCCGAAAGCTTGAAAATACTCTAAAGAGTCTTCTTTTTACATGCTATATTTCCAATATTCCTAGTCTACCTAACTAGTCAGCAAAGACTACCCTTTCTCTTTTGTTATCTGTTCCTAAAAAAAATGTGATTTTTAGTTTTGGTTATTTTTTAGTATTTATAAACAACGTGTCTGTACCTCATTAGTTAAGTAAATGCTTTAAAATGGGTGTAAACAAGAATTTATTTTAATTTATTTTGTTATGATTTTATTTTGTTTGTTTCATTTTGATATTTTAGTCTACAGTTTTTTCTTTATTTCAAGCACCTACCTACCTACCTATCTACCTACCTACCTACCTACCTACCTACCTACCTACCTACCTACCTACCTACCTACCTACCTACCTACCTACCTACCTACCTACCTACCTACCTACCTACCTACCTACCTACCTACCTACCTACCTACCTACCTACCTACCTACCTACCTACCTACCTACCTACCTACCTACCTACCTACCTACCTACCTACCTACCTACCTACCTACCTACCTACCTACCTACCTACCTACCTACCTACCTACCTACCTACCTACCTACCTACCTACCTACCTACCTACCTACCTACCTACCTACCTACCTACCTACCTACCTACCTACCTACCTACCTACCTACCTACCTACCTACCTACCTACCTACCTACCTACCTACCTACCTACCTACCTACCTACCTACCTACCTACCTACCTACCTACCTACCTACCTACCTACCTACCTACCTACCTACCTACCTACCTACCTACCTACCTACCTACCTACCTACCTACCTACCTACCTACCTACCTACCTACCTACCTACCTACCTACCTACCTACCTACCTACCTACCTACCTACCTACCTACCTACCTACCTACCTACCTACCTACCTACCTACCTACCTACCTACCTACCTACCTACCTACCTACCTACCTACCTACCTACCTACCTACCTACCTACCTACCTACCTACCTACCTACCTACCTACCTACCTACCTTCAAAAAAATAAATAAAAAAACATGATCCAAAATCCCTTAAGGGACGCCAAAATCCTTTTCTGCACACAGGAGCCAGTAGCCCTTACGGAAGCCCTATTTACCCCGTCCTTAATCGTCTCATTTGGAAATCAGAGAGTTTCCAGTCTTTTTATGTTCCATTTTTAATTCACGTCCTCCCTGTATTTTCATTTTGTACTTATTTGTTCATTATGCAATTATTTTGACTCTACAAATCATATTGACAAAGTAGTTATTGTATTAGCATTATTATTTTCTATTATAGTCACTAATCACGCAATATAATAATAAAAAACCACCTTGACGGTCTTTTTAAAGGGCAAAAAATTCGAGAAAAAAGATTCCCTCAAATTACATTCTTTCTTGAACGGTTTCCGGTCCGGCTGGTGTTTGATTTGATGTACGAGTTTCGAGTTGGCCTATATAATGAGTGTTTTGTATTGATTTTTAGGGGTCTATAAAATTTATGTAGTCATCTACTTATACACACTTTACCTTAATCAATACTTTGTGTTGACTTACATCGTTATTTTTGTTTCGTGAAGTGAATAGGGTTTTTTAAATGGAAAATAATGGAAAACGATTTTCCTGTAATATAAAATTGGTTAAACTAGTTTTACATGCAATAAATTGATAGCTATTTGCTACCAGTAACAACCAATATACATAAAAAATTCAGTCAATAATTTGATAAATATCTGGGAAATCCGGAAGGGTCAAACCATTCTAATATTCTAAAACGTTGTTCTTCTGGCTCCATGCAAAAATAAAAAAAAAAAACTAAATAACTGATCAAAAATATTAAAAAATAATTCTGGTCTTTCTCTATTTTTAGCACCTCTTCAAAACCTATTCCAACTTCAAGTAGCATTTTTCGTGGGCGGAACGTGGCTACCACGATTTTACAAACTTTAAAGTGTATTGCCAAAGTTTCTGCCACGTAATAGACACGGTTCTACCACGTGGCGGTAACAAAAATGGACCACGTTTCCGGAACTTAAATAATCACGCCACGTGGCGAAAACGTGCCGATACTAAATGCTGAACTTTATTACTGTATTAACGTTTGAACAGCATTTTGATATTTATTTAAATAACTTTAAGTCAGTACCAACAACTAGTAAAATTTAGTGGTTTACACCAATATTTTGGTAACAAAGTCACTAATTTCAATTTTCGGTCCAATATAGGCAACTTTCCCCTAATAATTATATATCAATTGCCACTGCCACTGGTAAAATCTAAAATTTAAAACAGCGTATTAAAATAATAAGGCATTAATCATATTTTAAATGAATCGCTTACTACCATGTTTTAGAAATAAATAAAATGTAAAGGTCTATTTATACTCCCTTATTTATTAGTATTTGTATTAGTATTATGATTAAGGATTAAGTTGAACCTTCACAATGTAATGGGGACCACACACTTTGATTACTATACGGTGCAAGAGAGAGGTCCGACACGACCAACATAGGACGCGGCCATTTTGATTTCTATGCCACAGTTTATAACTAAAGAATCAGATCGCTCACTCTGCGTCGGCACTTTTGATCTCAATGTTCCAGTTTAAAACACTGCGCAACTTGGATAATACAATATATAATAACCGCCTATAATAAAACAGCAGTCTTCTGCGTATCCTGAATTTGTATCCCTGGAGTGGATGTTATTTTGGAACTTTCAACTGGCCCGAGTGAGCTAACTGATTCTTTAGCAATAAACTGTGACTCCAAAAATAATATTTACTGACACTGACGGCAGCAAGCAAAATATCAGGTGCGTTTTAATCATCCGCTTCTGCTTCCGGAATTGTCGGTTTAGTCGTTTTAACCTGTCAGATTAAAACAAGAAAACCGACAATTCCGAAGCAGAAGCAGATGATTAAAACACACCTATTAAAAATATTGCGCCAAGATGTAGGCAACACGTAATAAGGCATCAAAATGACGGAGTTTTCTATCTCCTTTTAAAAGGCACTCAGAAAGCAGAGCAGTGCGACCATTCTCCGTATAGTAAGAGAAAATCAAAGTATGTCAAAGTATGTGCATGTATATCAATATATTATGAGATAGAGTTAGTATGTAGTGCATCTTTTCTTTCTAAAATTATTATATGAGGAATTTTCTCCACTTTTATTTCTCGAGGAGTTCAAATGCACAAAATGCAAAACCCCATTTGTGTAATGTGCAGCTAGGCCTGAATTTTAAAATGCCAATTGTGGTTCTCCTTAATAGTATTGTCCTTTTCCCAAAACGTTATTTCTCTACTGCATATTTTTTCATCTACAGTCAGTACTCTAGCTCCATATGAACATTTTAACTCTATCATAGAGTTTTGTTTCTTGTTTTAAACTCCATCCGGACTGGCAGCAACATAATCAAATTCGGAATGAATAAAAAGTCCACATTTAAAAACGTTTTCTTGCAAATAAATTTCCAAATTCAATTTTACTCTGGATTTACTGTCCATGCCATATTGGGTGGCTTTGGCAAACAATAAAGACGTTTCGTTTTTTTACAAATGTCTCCAAATATCAAAGTAGTGACACATTTTCATCTTTAGGTATGCCACAATCAGCTTGATCTCGTGTCACATTCATTTTTTCTCATCTATAGACATTGGCAAACTTTTTAGGAAATCTTCTTTTGTAACGCGTATCAAAGAGTGCGACAGATCAAAGGTACTTGCGAGAGCAAGAAAAATGATTTACTTAGTTATAAAAAACATTGAGAAACTGGTTAAAAAAAGTCGGATTTTGTATTTTTTTTTAAAGAAGTTTCAAATTTTGAAAAAGTGTCTCCTGAGGAGCATAGATTTATTCTTTGCCTACACGCACATATTTTTTTCTTTCAAAATAAGTAAAAACTAAACTTTAAAAGTGTGGTACTACGAAACCTTTGCATGCTCTGCTCTAAAGCCAAGTAAATACTCCTCGTTAATGTTTGCAATAAATCGGAAAACAGTTAATATTTCTGAACAGTCAGGTATAGGACATAATACATAAAATATGTCTAGAATTTTCTGAAAAATCCAAAAATTGAAAAATATACAAGGTGTAGCATTTAAAAGTTTTTGGTAAAAAAAATGCTCAATTAAAAATACCAATCGATGTTTCCGAATTTATTCCAATTGGCTGTTCCACACTGAATATAGATATAACAGTTTTTACCTACCACATTTTTTATTAATTTTGTGTACAAAATTTAGAAGTTTTTAGAAGACAGCGTTGGTTTCAAAAACAGAAGTATATGAAAAAGTCATTAATTATTAGGTAACAAACTCTTTATTTCATCTATTTGAACTGAATCTAAAAAGCCTTTTCTTTGGAGGCCTGATGCTGACCCACAATAGCCGAAACTAGTCGATCTAATCACAAAAATCTTTAAAAAATATTTAATTTATGGTAAATGATTTAGAATTTTCTTTATTCTTATGTTAAAAATTGATTAACTACTCAACATATAAACTATAGGCCAGTAAGCAAATGAAAAATTTAATCTTCGTTGTAAGATTAAGTACCGCTGGGCGAATTTGAACAAAAAAATTAAAAAAATCCTTGTGGTTTCTGATATTTATTATTATTGAATTAAATTTACGTATATCTGAAAAGTAATTTTTAAATCAAAGAAAATTTTAAATATATTCAAAGAAAGTTAAATCCACGATATACCCAATTAAGGAAAAATGGTTTCAAGTTAAATTTTATCTGGAAAATTTAGAAACATTAAATTATTGCCAGTTTATTCTTATTTCAGTAAAATATTATAATAATTAAAACAATCAATTTAAAAAAAACTGCTAAGAAAAATACTTTTTAGTCACTTTTTGAAATTTTTTTTTTTTTACAATTTTCGGTTGTAATTGACCGCAGAGTTGAAGTTGACCGACTTGTAAATAATTGTCTGATATAAATAAGTTAAGTAATAAATTAACTTTGTCAAACTTCGGTAAATTCATTTTAACATTCATGCAAAATGACAGTAGGGGCAAGACGGGGTAGACGGGCAAAACGGGTTTTCGCATTTAAAACTATACCACTAGCGACATCTATTCGTCATTGGGGTAATAGCATTTTTAACGGTCCCAGCCATAATTTTAGTTTTCAGCCACCAGTACAAAGGGATCTGCGGAAGTGAAATACAACTTTGGCCGGCCATTTTAAGCAAGGCAAGTTCCTGTTCATGAATTTTTTTGAAATTTTGTGATAATATTCGTAAAGTACACTATTTTAGGCTTATTTATCATAACTTTTGTTAAACATATGTAAGGTTTTTCATTTTTATTTCTTAATTATTGTAAAAGTCTGCATACCGGGCAAAATGGGGTATGCTAAAATGGGGTACCCCATTTTGCCCTACTATCATTTTCTCCCTGTTATTGTAATCCTCATAATATAATGTTTTTATTGTTTCGGATGGTGTATAAGGACAAACGGTCCACCAATAGACAGGGTTGGTCTAATCTAAGTATGGAGGAGGCCGTTAACGCTGTAGTTAGAGGTGAAATGGGACACCATCGTGCATCTAGCCAATTTAATGTTCCGCAAACCACTTTGGAACGATACGTCAAAAAACGAAGAAGTAATCCAAATGAGGAAAATCTTTCAACAACTTTGGGTAGATATAAAACCGTTTTTCTACCGCGACAGGAAGAAGAAATTGCAAGCTATTTGAGAGATATGGAGGGTCGATTATTTGGATTAACCATGACTGAATGCAGAAAGCTCGCCTTTCAGTTAGCCGAGTTGAACAATATTAATCATCCTTTCAGTAAAACTTCTCAAATGGCAGGAAAAGGTTAGATGCAGGGCTTCTTGAGAAGACATCCGGAATTATCAATTCGAAAACCAGAAGCTACGTCAGGAATGCGCCCAAGAGGATTCAACGAGATTGCCGTCTCGAAATTTTTCACCCTCCTTGAAGAATTGGTCGAAAAATATCATTTTACAGCACAGCAAATATACAATGTCGATGAAACTGGGATTACAGTGGTTCCCAAAAGTGCTTCTAAAATTATTGCAATCAAAGGTAAACGTCAAGTAGGGGCTTTGCCATCAGCAGAGAGAGGCGAATTAGTAACTGCAGAAATATGTTTCTCTGCGTCAGGTTCTTACATGCCTCCCTTGTTGATTTATCCGCGCAAGAAAATGCAGCAAGGATTTTTGGATGGATTAGTTCCTGGAGCCTGGGTAGAGTTAAATCAAAAGGGTTGGATAGACATGGAAATATTTTTTAAATGGTTTAAAAAATTTGTTGAATTTTCCAAGGCTTCCCGTGCTTCTACTTTTAGACGGACACTCTTCACATACCAAAAACTTGAACCTGGTAAATTATACCAGAGATAATGGCGTAGTTCTTTTGTGTCTCCCGCCTCATTCTACCCATCGCCTGCAGCCATTGGATGTATCATTCATGAAACCTTTAGGCGTTTATTTTGAAGACGAAGTACGAAGGTGGCTTAGGACCAACCCTGGCCGGGTAGCTACCTTGCACCAGCTGTCTACATTATTTAGCGCTGCTTTCATAAGAGAAGCTACCATGCCAACTGCCATAAATGGTTTCAGAAAAACTGGGATATGGCCTGTGAATGCAAGTGTTTTTTCTGACGCCGATTTTTTACCATCGGTTGCCACCGAAGTTGAAGATGAAAGCGCTGTTGACTGTCAAGCTGAACCGTCAAATAATATTAGTGATGTCCGAAAAGGGAACTCCAATAATAATTCTTGCACTGCAATTGAACAGCACAGATCAGACAATAACACTTCTCCCATCTTTTTAACTTCAAAAGCTACCATTCCTATAGGCGAAAAAACACCGGAGAAAATTGAGACCAATTTCGCCATCGAACCCCAACCAAGCACATCGAGAATGAATGATTCTTCCTTTTCACTTTCCAGTCCAACAGCTATCATTCCGATTCCCCAGACTCGTCAGACTGTGAAACGAGTGAGACGAAAAAAAGGTAAAATTGTTATTTTGACCTCCACGCCTTACAAGGATGAACTTGAAGAGTCGGTTGAAGCCAAGAATAAGAAAACATTAAGGCAGATAGCTGTGAAAAGAAAAATAGAAGATCCAGGCGGCTCAAAGAAGACTAAGAAAGGAAGCAAAAAAAAATCAAAACTTATTGCAAAAGATGATTCAAGTGACAGCGAAGTTAGTCATGATAGTGATGCAGAATGCCTTTATTGTGGAGACCTTTATTCCATATCTTCCGAAGGATGGATCGCTTGTTCCATGTGTTTACGGTGGGCACACAATTCATGCGCCGGAGTTGACGACGAAGACAGCGAGGCCACATTAATATGTGAATTTTTCAGTTAAATAGTTATTTTTCAGTTAAAATTATCGACACCCCATTTTGCCCTCCCGGGCGGGCAAAATGGTTTAATTTACAGTTTTGACATTTTTTTGTATTTGTAACTAAGCGTTTAACAATTTAAGAAAAACAGTTTATCCTTTTGTTTTTTTAAAGTTTATACTTGACAAAAAAATATACGTTGTTTCTACAAGCCTGCTTGTTGGTTTTTTATTAACTTTAAAAGTTTAGGTACCCCATATTGCCCGTCTTTCCCCTATAGGTACTCGCTAATATCGCCTTAAATACCTGTGAAAATTTGCAACTCTCTCCGATGATGACATGATGCATTTTTTAATTTACAAGATTTTTTTTGTTATATAAAAATTGTTCGGCAAATATTGATGGCAAATATATGCTAATCATTTTGTAAACATCCCACGACGTCGGCAAATAGACAAAATTAGGAATAATTATTATTTTTAAAATTTTTGCAGTCGAAGTAAAATTAACATTTCAAATTTTATGTTGAATTCGGTAGACCTGGGAAAATGCTTATTCAAATTTGCAAGATCACAAAAAGATACGAAAGCTTTCTGGGGCCACTTTTTCATATATAAAAAATATCATCTGGTAATTGCGAGATATTATCTCGCAATTGTTGTATTCTTTCACAATTACAACTTATTATCTCGTAATTATGAGTTACTTTCTCGCATTTGTGACCTATTATCTCACAATTGCCACTTATTATCTCGCAATTATGCGTTACTATCTCGCAATGGGGCATGTTCAATAGGGAATAGACCAATAGGAGCTAGCGCCACAACGTTGCCGGTTAGAAGGTTTACGAGAAGTGATGTACGTTGGTTTGTATACTCCTTCTTACTTTTAGACTTCTAAAACATCGTTAAACAAAAATAACTTTTAAATATATAATATCAAATGTTTTTTGAAAGTATTATTTCTGTTTAAACTTTTACCATATTTAAAGTTCCATTGTTTTAAAAGTTGCCAGAACTTCGTGCTCAACCTACAAAAACTCGAAATGGGACCAAACTGTAACTGCAAAAACCGATGTTTTGAAAATGTTAGCGAAGAATGCTGCAAGAGAATATTTTCTGATTTTTATTCGATTTCCATTAAAGATCTTCAAGATTCTTACCTTTATGGATTGATAAAAAGGTGCGCCAGAGACCACGATCAGGAGAAGGAAAAACAAAAGCCTCAACCTTTTCTTACAAGGTACCTGCAAGAAATACACAAACCATTCTAAGGTTTTTCTTTATTAAATACCCAATATTCTTGTTTGTTTTAGGTTCATGCACTTGGTAAAGAACACAAAATTTGTCAAAAAGCGTTTCTATCAATTCATAAGATCACAAAAAGTAGGCTCGAGAGATTGCAGAAATATTTAGCCAATGGAAATGTCACAGCTCCGACTGCTCACAGGGTGAAACATGCAAACAGGCCAAACAAAATACCTGATGATATTATCGCTCAAGTTCGAGAACATATACTAAGTTTCCCAAGGTACAGATCGCACTATAGTAGAAAAGACAACTTGCATCATTACTATCTGTCACCTATATCAAATGTCTCTAAAATCTATGATTTATACCTAAAGAAATACGAATCTCGTAAAGTACAAGTTTTTTAGAAAATATTTTGCAGATAATTTTAAGTTTTGGCAGGCCAAAATCGGATACTTGTCAAAAATGCGACAAGTTAATAAGTAAAATTTCCGCAGCAGATTCTGAAGCTGAGAGATTGGCATTGTAACAATAAAATTCTATTCATCTCAGAAAGTCTGAAACTTTTTATTCCGATTTGAAGATTTTTACACAAATCTCTAAGGATGATCCAACAAAGGAGGTTTTAACGTTCGACTACCAGCAAAATATGCCGTTACTTGTCTCTTCCAACAGAGATGTTTTTTACAAAATACAACTTTGGCTTTTTAATTTTTGTGTACACGTTGGAAGTATTAAGAAAAGCTACTTTTATGTTTATGACGAGACAGTGGGCGGAAAAGGACAGAATGAAGTAGCAAGTCTTCTGTTATACTTTGTTAATACTTATTTGAGTTCTGAGGTAACTGATTTATATATTTTTTCCGGTAACTGCTCATCTCAGAACAAAAACTACATGCTGCTTCAGTTTTTTTATACCTTGGTTGATACTGGCAGATTTACAAAAATTCACCACAGATATCCCGAACCGGGTCATAGTTTCCTGCTGGGTGATCGAAGTTTTGGATTGATAGAGCTACAAAAAAAGAAACACGACAAAATGTATTTGCCTCGTGACTACATAAACATCATTCAGGGTTCCAGCAAACATTTTTTGGTCAAAAGGTAACTCAAGACATGTTACTGAACTTTAAAGATCACTTGAAATCATCCTTTGTGTTAAATCCCTCAAAGAAAAATAATAAATTTACCATATCAAAATACAGAATAATTCATTACGAAAAACAGGATGCAACAATTTTTTGCAAATTTGACATCAAAAACAAAAAAGTCTTAGATGCCTCATCGCTTCCAACTAATGATCAATATTTGTACCCAGGAAGAAGAAAATTAAAACCAAAGAAATTTCAGCACGTGATGAGCTTAGCTAAAGATTACGTATCACAGTGCGACATTTGGTTCTACCAGGAGATAGAAAATATTCACCAAACTTTCCAGGAAGAGAATCTTGTGACATCAGTGTTGGAATTCAGCAGCGATGAGTAGATTGTTTTTTAACGAATTTAGTAAAAATAATATAAAACAGGTTGTAAAAATATTCTTGTGTTTTACTTTTATCTCAAAATGCCGTTTTT
Source organism: Psylliodes chrysocephalus (assembly GCA_927349885.1). Lineage (NCBI taxonomy): Eukaryota > Metazoa > Arthropoda > Insecta > Coleoptera > Chrysomelidae > Psylliodes > Psylliodes chrysocephalus. The sequence continues at coordinate 67,434,885 of OV651817.1, forward strand.
TTCCTTTATTGAATTTAAATACATATTTTTTTTTACGTAGTCCATCAATTTTTTCCCATATTTTTTTAAAAAATTAAACTTTTAAACCAAAAACTATAAAGAACGTTTTTTCAAATCCACCCTAACATTTTGTATGCAATGAAAAAAGCAATCAAGTCGAATTTTGTGAAAGAGCAGTTTTTCCTATTTTCTCAACATTTTAACTTTCTGGACTTGCCCGGTTATTGCATTGGATTCCTCAATTGTGAATAATTATCTCGCAATTGCGACTTATTATCTCGAAATTGTGAACCTGTACATCCATGCATAAGGCTAAAAAAGTTCAATATTATGTTTATCTTATGTAGAAGTAGTTTTTTGAAATAAAAACGAATAAACTTTGACTATAAAATAATGAATAAATTTAGAGAAAAATCAGTTTTTGGAAATTTGTGCTCATTGAATTCTAAATAATATTAATAATAATAATAAATACCTTTACTACTCAATAGTATTATATAAACATAACAAATAAATTATACACGAAACATTGAGTAAATGGCATTTAGCTCAGTGCATTTAAGTCTTTTGAACTAAAATGTCTGTTCTTCCGCTAGAGCCCGATTATTCTTAACTAATAACAAACAATGAATTAACAATTGCAGTCTGACAGTCCGTCCGGTATATATTACACGTGACTTCGGCCAGTCCGTTTTTACTTACGATGCTCATCGACAGATAGAATATAGCTACCGAACTGTTAACTACAATAATTTGTAATTTAGTTTTGATTATACCCGTAATAGACGTTATTTACTACAATTATTGCTTTATTTCTGTGTCAAGGGGACACAGACGACATCAGAAGTGGTTGATAAAGAAAAAAGAGTGTTGAGAGACAAGGGCTGTGGTGTTTCGTGCAATTTTTTTTCTCGACATGGTACAAAAAAGGAGGGTATTATACGCCGACACTCGAACGGCGGATATAACTATTGAAATGTTATAAAGAGTTTCTAGACACTTGGAAACACACTATGCATAACAATTTTGGGTCCGCTAACACTTATTTAAAAAAAAAAATTTTACCTTAAAATCCTGAAAATCCTTAAAATTTGTTGTCCGGTCTCCATCATAAAACAAATGTGAAATAAACCATTTTCACTGATTTCTTGTTGTAGAAACGGCTAAATATCAATATAAGACCATTCATAGAGCAATAAACCGTACCAAATTTTTTCATAAACGATCAAATTTTCTTATTTTTCATTTTAAGTTTGTTAGAAAAATAAATAAACATTAAATTATTTTTAATGACAATTGATGTGTCTAGTTTCTATAATTGCGGTGTTGCCAAATCGAGTAAGAAAACATATAAGTCAGGAAATAATTCGGTTAGTGAAAGTTGGCTGAAAAATTACATAGTGTCCGACCAGCAGGTAAATTTGGATCTCGAAGTGAAAACATTTGTAGTAATCACAGACAACCGTCTTTTTATTTCATTTCATGATGATTGTACGTTAATTACGGCATGTCGGTACTTATCTAATATTTAAAATAATTTTTTTTTCAATTTGAGCTGGGTCCAGGCCGTTGGAGTTTATGCCGGTCGGCGTAGCCAGGTATGGTTTAAAATTTTTCTGGTGGCGGCGAAGCCGCCACCTTACAAGAAGTCGTTCCTTCATTTTCTTATTGTATTTTTTCTTATTATTAGATGCCCACGATACAAGACACGTTCGTTAAAAGTTGGGATCGAGGTTCACTGGTCAGACGCTAATGAGGGTTGGTTAGGTTAGGTTTTTCAATTTGAGCTGTGTCCAGGCCGTTGGAGTTTATGCCGGTCGGCGTAGCCAGGTATGGTTTTAAAATTTTAAAATTTTATTACAAGAAGTCGTTCCTTCATTTTTTTATTGTATATTTTCTTATTATTAGATGCCCACGATACAAGACACGTTCGTTAAAAGTTAAGATCGAGGTTCACTGGCCAGACGCTAATGAGGGTTGGTTAGGTTAGGTTTTTTTTTCAATTTGAGCTGTGTCCAGGCCGTTGGAGTTTATGCCGGTAGGCGTAGCCAGGTATGATTTAAAAATTTTCTGGTGGCGGCGAAGCCGCCACCTTACAAGAAGTCGTTCCTTCATTTTCTTATTGCATATTTTCTTATTATTAGATGCCCATGATACAAGACACGTTCGTTAAAAGTTGGGATCGAGGTTCACTGGTCAGACGCTAATGAGGGTTGGTTAGGTTAGGTTTTTCAATTTGAGCTGTGTCCAGGCCGTTGGAGTTTATGCCGGTCGGCGTAGCCAGGTATGGGTTTAAAATTTTCTGGTGGCGGCGAAGCCGCCACCTTACAAGAAGTCGTTCCTTCATTTTCTTATTGTATATTTTCTTACTATTAGATGCCCACGATACAAGACACGTTCGTTAAAAGTTGGGATCGAGGTTTACGGGCCAGACGCTAATGAGGGTTGGTTAGGTTCGGTTAGTTGAAGAGTTTTTTGAAACTGGCGGGAAAATTGTATAATCCTTGCAATTTAGAAAATATCAATATTGACGTCGAAGAGTATTCTGCCGATGAGGGTGAGGAAGAAGATCTTGATATGGGTATTTTTTAAATTGTTAGTTTTATATAATTTTTCTAATACTGAAGTCAATTGGTTGGCCAGGTACAACGCAGGGCATAGGTAAAAATTACCATTGCTATGTAATACATAATTGATATGGCAACATTGTATTTCTTTTAGACACATGTCACACTGCCAATGTTAATTGTCATTGCGGTTATGAAAATTTGATCATTTTGACGAACTTAAAATTGGTCGTAAATTAAGAAAATAATACTATTTACGAAAAAATTTGGATGGTTTATTGCATTATGGATGATCTAGTGTTATTATTTAGCAGTTTCTATAACAAGAAATTAATCAAAATGATGTAGTTTAAATTTTTTCAACATCGAAATTGGAGGACACATTTTAATAGTTTTAAGGTAAGAAAAAAATATTTTATAGCGTTTGCAGGGCAAAAAAAGTATTTTGAAATGTGTTTCAGAAGGTCCAAAATCGTTAAAAAAAAAAAAAATAAAAAAAATAGCCCGTTCGACTGTTGGCGGATTTTTCCAAAAGGAGAAAACGATATCAGTCGCCTTTATCGTTCATCAACATCAAGTGAGAAAAAATAGTAACAGTAAGAGTAGGGGTAAATATAAGAAACAGAAAAAAAAATCAGAAGCTGATCAACCGTAAGTTACATACCCCTTCAATTCAATCGTATATTGTTTAGCATGCCGAAACCATAGCGGTTTCAATGATAATAACAGATTATGATTCCCAATTTAGGGACATTAAAACTCTTTTAAGTGACAAAACTTTTCTTTTAAATATATTTGCAAAATATTAAGATGTATTACTTGATGGTGCAGAAATTGGAAAAACAGTGCCAAAATTTAATTTTTTTTTTTTTTTTTTTCATTAAGTACCTAACTGTCAATTATTTAAACAAAAATATATTATAAATTATGCATAAAGGGACATTTAGAATTACTCAGTTGTAGAAAGATAGCATTGATAAATAAATAATAAGATGATCTTATATCTATTTTTTGTTATGAAATGGCCCTATAGATGTTTTACATAGTGCTATAATGTCTTACAAATAAGTTTTTATCGATTTATACAGAAATGTTATCAGCAGCAACAGTGTTCGATTCGCTTATTTTAATTTTTGATTCTCACATAAATAAATCTTTCGAAAATTGTTTCCTTTGTGTATGACGGTTCCATAGGCAAGTATTTTTTAAAATAAATTATTTGTCAAAAAAAAAAGTTGTCAAAGTAAACACAGTATCCTTTGCCTTAAAAATATCCACATAGATGTTAGCGGTATTTCTCTATACTCCCCACCATACATTCTTGAAGTCCATACACATGCGTGTCAGGATGGACGAGCGGGAGAAGACAGACCAGCGCAGTGATAGTACGCTAATAGACAGTGGCAATACCACATTGTAATTGAGAATACTTGATCGTGAAATAAACCATTAAAAAGCAGTTTAGACATTTTTATTAGGGATGATACATCCCTTAAGTTTATATCAGAAGTGGGATCACTACGCGTACCGTGGCTAATAGACTATAATTAGTAATTTCAGTTGAAGTTAGTGCTAGTGATAATGGCGGACGAAAATCCTGAACCTCGTGACAGTGCGTCAGCAGAACACAATGTCGGTCGATGCTAAAGACAATGTGAACGGACATAGTTTAAAGCATGCTAAATTTCAGTGGTGGGAAACATTAATAAACTTTGTAGCAGCCCAAGAGTAATAAATGCTGATGTATCTCAACATTCCAAGATGGCTACGTAACCGTTCGCCAAGCCAACGCCCAGAGTTGGAAAAGCAGATTAATCTAAAACGCAAGCGCCAACATTCGCGCCTGTGCACCAATTTCGACTTACCAGCTATGACCCTGGCGACAGCGCATATTCCATAAAAGTATGGCTTATCGGCTACCAAAATAAAAGACGAACTTAATGATGCTAAAATAAGCAGAGCACCTAAAGAAATGCGATTATTGTTATTGTTGTGACTGGCAACTTCTTTTTCGAACGTGACAAAACTTTTGTGATGACCTAATTGTTGCATTCGCTGACAAGAAAACTCCAGCTGCTCGTGAATACAAGGTTACGCTTCAATGCCATGATTGTAACTCACGGTGTGTGATTGTGAAAATCAAAAATTGTGGATCATCACTAAATTTTATAAAGCTTTGCTATGGCATTCAGTTCCGGTATAGACAATTCAAAAGCCAAATTCCGAACGTGAGTGGTGAGCTCATAAAATTACTTGCCGAATTTGATGCGATCCATGTTGACTTGAGTCCCCGAGAACGACGAAAAATGCAGAGATCATAAGAAAACCAAGAAGTCAGTTTAAACGAGAAGCCGCCGCCAAAACACCAACAAAATCCATGTCGGAGAATATAACAGGCGAGTACATTTAACGCGGTTATTACTAATAAAAAAATCCGACAGTATTAATGCATTAATAAAAAAAAAAGGTCACGTCTAATCCAATTGTTAGTATAAACAAAGAAAGCCTAAGAAAACATTTGTGTTAAAAAAAGTGACGCTATCTGAATTCGACACCGATAACCATGTTATTATACTATGAACAAACTCAGTCATTAAAATACCTTATTGAGAGTGATGCTGACAGTTCAATAATTAAACATTCCGTAGTAAAAACATTAAAAGGAACGATTAGACCAGCTGATGCATGTGCTTTTGTTATGAATTGGATTTCAAGATATTTAGAATATCGATCTTTGTGATTTTGTCGACTATTACGTTAGAGGTAGTTCCAAATAATGTGATTCCTGAAGATGTTTACTTGACATTATTATTGGAAGCAATGTCATATGCCGACCTTGTTTAGGTGTTGAGAAAAATGTCAACACGATTGAGTTACATTCCGAAAATGTTTACTATAAAAAATTTAACGATATGAAAATTAATCAAATAAAATTAAAAGACACTTTAAAAATACAAGTGAAGAAACTTTTAACGTTTTACAAGAATAAAATCCTGGTAGAGGAAAACTGAGGCATAAATGAAAAGGGCCTTTACACTGTTCGAGAGGTATTACCACATGAAATATATCAACTTCACAAAAAGCGACAGCGAACAACTGTAGCCGCTCAAGATCAGTTGCTATGATCATCGAAGTAATTATAAAAAAGGTGAGTGGAAATTCCACAATATTAAATTAATAAAATTGTTTTTGTTAACTTGAGGTGGCAATCCCACCAAATTTTCCTGAATAAATTATGATAATAAAGTAACACCAGTGTTTGGTGTTGTAGCACTAGTGTTTAGTGTTAGGGTGACAATCCCACCAAATTTAATTAAAGAAATCATGATATTAAAGTAGCACCAGTGTTTGGTGTTGTAGCACTAGTGTTTAGTGTTAGGGTGGCAATCCCACCAAGGTTAATTGACATGATAGTTAGTGGTAATTCCACTATGTTTACTGTAATGGTGGCAATCCCACCAAGGTTAATTAAAAAGGTAGTTAGTGGCAATCCCACTATGTTTACTGCAATGGTGGCAATCTCACCAACATTAATTGAAAGAATAATTAGTGACAATCCCACTAATGTGTATTGTAATGGTGACAATCCTACCAACATTTATTGAAATAGTATTAAGTGGCAATTCCACTGTTTATGGTAATGGTGGCCATTCCACCAACGTTGATTGAAAGAATAACTAGTGACGATCCCACTATGTTTACTGTAATCGTAGCAGTTTCACCAACATTAATTGAAAGAGTAATTAATCATTTAGCGTCTAAACAGAACATTAGTGATAATGTTCATAAGTCGTAACAGTAGTTCTGTTTTCGTATTTTGTAATTCCAGATATATGTGGTGCGAGGACGCACCAATTGCAGGATGGCCGTGTTAGCGGTATTTCTCTATACTCCCCACCATACATTCTTGAAGTCCATACACATGCGTGTCAGGATGGACGAGCGGGAGAAGACAGACCAGCGCAGTGATAGTACGCTAATTGACAGTGGCAATACCACATTGTAATTGAGAATACTTGATCGTGAAATAAACCATTAAAAAGCAGTTTAGACATTTTTATTAGGGATGATACATCCCTTATGTTTATATAGATTCAATACTTTCTTCTATTATATCAAAATATCTATTTTTCCTTGGTAAAATATGTCAAAGTCAAGAAAATACCCAGAAACCAGACCTTAAATCCTCTCTGTGATGTTTTCAGTAAAAAAGTAGTTTAGTTGTTTATCATTCAGTGTACTATTTGGATAAGAATAAGCCATATATATTGAGAATATTGACACAAATATAAAAAGCAGTATCTACTTTTGACAAAAAAAAAATACACAGAATTGGAAAAATCAATGTACTCATATTTAGAAAAGTTAAAACTAGACAAACTAAATATCTACTAACAATCACGCTATATAAAAGAGTATTTTAATTTTATGGACAACAAAAAAATTTCGTTTGATATTTTCAGTACAATAATGATTCATTTTTATTTCTTATTTTACATAACAAAAAACAAAAGAATGCAAAGGATTATTATTTGTATATACACTTTTTGTGGCCATGGGTGTGGACGATAGCGAACTTATGAATCTGCATATCAGCACAATTTCGTTATTGATTAAAATACGGGCGATGTTCGATCGTTATGAATAGCAGAATAGAGCATTGATAATATAGATTTTAGAGACAAAACATTATCGTTGTATTTTCAAGGTTTTGTCAATATGTTTTTATGTATTTACATGGTTTTTCTTACAAGAATAATGTGTAAAAATTTCTGAAAACTTACAATCTTAAAAGCTGGTGTTTGTTGAATAATCATAGCGACACAATGCACAGTAATTAATTTTAGCCGCCTTTGATCAAAATTGTTTAGTTTTAAGACTCGTATCAAGGTTTATGTTTATTTTTACAAATTAATATGAGATATTGGTCCATATAGCTAAAGAACAACAGTCACATTCAGTAATAAATCATCTGTTTTCTCAAATTTCTTAATGAAAATCAAACATTAAACATCTTAATTAAAAAAATATATATTAATCTAACACAACAAAAATTTGATAAAAAAAAACACTAAAAACAAAAAATTTATCCGTTTTATCGATCAAAGATAGTTTTTCACAAATTGTACGTTATATTCCCTGGTAACTGCATTTACCACTTTACATGTTTCCACACATTCCAAGAAGATATCAGTACTCCTCGCTTAACCAGAATACCTCTTAGAAATTTTTAGGATATATACGGCCGAGAATAGTGCATTTAAGTAAGAACTTGATTTCTAATGATTAGTGGCTATAGCTACCAGAATTACTCAATGGGTAACTCGATTAAAATAATCCAGTATATCACTGTTCTGATACTGCAAACATATATTCAAGCACTAAATAAATTGAAAGTAACTGCAAATTAATATCAAAGTTTTAGGCGCATATCTTAAAACTGAAAGTTATATGATTACACTCAATAAAATAGATCTGTCTCAAAATATTAAAAAAAAATAAGTTAATTGTACCGCTCTCTAAGTAGAAAATATAATAAACAATGCAAAAGTTGGTAAAATTGGCCATGACATCACCGTAGTTTGTAGACACAGAAACCAGGTTTAAAATTTCTGTCAAATTAAAGAGCATTATAGCAAGTTTTGTTAAAAAAAGCCATTAGTGTGAAGTATCAAAATTCACAAGACGATCAAAAAAAAAAGTGAAACAAAGTTTCAAACCTAAAAGCGTTAAAGTTATTTAAAATTTAAATTCCATATTTTTTTTAAAGATATTTTTCTTAACTGATACAAATATTTTAGATTTATTATTTTTAGATTTTGGCAGCAATTGCACTTTGATTAAATTATCTTTGCTCGAAATTTTTAAGATTCCAATTCAAACAGTATTGTGTTATAAAAGGCATTAAGCTGTTCACAACAGCTTTTGAACTGCATCGGGGCAATGGCCTAGCAGAACGAATGATCAAGACTATACTCGATGTTCTTTCCACATCAAGTGCTGACACGAAACACCGAATATCTCAACACTCTCCCACAGTGCTATTACTCGGCTATCCACTCTGAACAGAGACTGACCCACACAATATGTCCAATGAAGAAATTGTAAACATCACAAAGATATGTACGCAAGTAGACCAGAATCTAGAAAACAGAGTTAAACAAAGCTCGACCTTCAATGTACAATTCACCACGAAAGTTATACAGATGCCCTCTTAGGCAATACAGTAGCCCTCTTAGGCAATACAGAAGCCCTCTTAGGCAATACAGTAGCCCTCTTAGGCAATACAGAAGCCCTCTTAGGTAATACAGTAGCCCTCTTAGGCAACACAGAAGCCCTCTTAGGCAATACAGAAGCCCTCTTAGGCAATACAGTAGCCCTCTTAGGCAATACAGAAGCCCTCTTAGGCAATACAGTAGCCCTCTTAGGCAACACAGAAGCCCTCTTAGGCAATACAGTAGCCTTCTTAGGCAAAACAGAAGCTCTCTCAGGCAATATAGTAGCCCTCTTAGGCAATACAGAAGCCCTCTTAGGCAACTCAGAAGCCCTCTTAGGCAATACAGTAGCCCTCTTAGGCATTACAGAAGCCCTCTCAGGCAATACAGAAGCACTTATAGGAATCGCAACAGCTGACTTAGGCAAAATAGTAGCCCTCTTTCGCAATACAGAAGTTATCATAGGTATGTATCACAGCAGCCGTCTTAGGCTACATAGCAGCCCTCTTAGACAATACAGAAGTTATCATAGGTATGTATCACAACAGCCGTCATAGACAACATAGCAGCACTCGTAGGCAATACAAAAGTCCTCATAGGTATCTATCACAGCAGCCTTTTTAGGCAACATAGCAGCCTTCTTAGACAATATAGCGAATCTCTTAGACAAACTAGCTAACCTCTTAGACAAACTAGCTAACCTCTTAGATAAACTAGTTAACCTCTTAGACAAGACAGTTCCTCCTTAGACGGGTTACTGCTCTTGGACAAAGCTCTGCTACTTAAATGCCTTTTAGGCATACGAGAAATGTATTTGTATAATGTGTATTTTATTTCAGGCCCATTTGGTCTTTCGAGGACGAAAGAATATCAGGATGGCCGTGCAGTCTGACAGTCCGTCCGGTATATATTACACGTGACTTCGGCCAGTCCGTTTTTACTTACGATGCTCATCGACAGATAGAATATAGCTACCGAACTGTTAACTACAATAATTTGTCATTTAGTTTTGATTATACCCGTAATAGACGTTATTTACTACAATTATTGCTTTATTTCTGTGTCAAGGGGACACAGACGACACAATAAATAAAAAAAATCTTATTTAAGAGACATAAAAAATATACTAATACTAAACGCGCTAAAATTAAGGCAAAAACATAGATAATATAAGAACAAAATAACAATAAATGTATCTGTGACAACCTAAATAATAAAGAAAAAGTTGATAAGGACAATACAACAATAAGAGTTAGCATCAAAAAGTAAGCAGGTGATTTTTGTAGTTCATTTTGAAGCTATTTAGAGAAAGTGTGATATTAAAAAAAATATTTTTCATTAGATTATTTGCAGATTTTGCCACGTTGTATGAAAATGCTCGTTTAAATATTTGTTTACGATGAGAAGGTTTGGTAAGCATTTGCTTTCGTCGTATAGTTACATTGTGGACATCAGTACGATATTTAATCTTTTTGTGTAAATATGCTGGAGTTTTGAACTTTATAATTTTAAATATAAAAAAAGCAAAATGCAATTTTCGGCGATTATGCATATTAAGCCATTTCAAATTTTTAAGTTTATACGTTACTATGCCTACGTCTAATGCCGTAAATTAACCTAATGCAAGAATTTTGTATTTTTTGAATACGGGCTTTGTCAGCAACGTCTAGACATGAACCATACACTGTATCACAATGATCAAACAGCGATAGTATAAGTGAGTCTCATAATTTTTTTTTATGTTAACATCCAAAAATTGTCTTTGGGGATATATTGCTTTTAGTGCACAATATGATAGTTTCAGTTTAGATGTGAAATGGTCTTTGAATCTTAACTTATTATCAACAACGAGTCCCAAACTTTTTCTATTGCTATTAAAAGGAATGATTTCAGATTCTATTTTTAATTGCATCTGGTTTTGTACTGCAATTCTTAAAGATTCCTTACAGAATAGTAGGGCAGACGATTTAAGTGGATTTAATTTTAGAAGGTGATTGGACGAAGTTTTTGCTAAATTCTTTAAATCTATTAATTAAATTAGAAGATTCTACTAAATTTTCATATTTAAAAGAAAAGTATATTTGCGTATCATCAGCATAAAAGTGATAGTTACAATATTTTAGAGAGTATTGAAAGTTACTAGTATACATAGTGTATAATAGTGGACCAAGAATACTGCCTTAAGGAACTCCTAGTTTTAATTTAATTTTTTGAGATTTGTTTTTGCCTATTTGTACTCTTTGATATCTATCGCTTAAAAAAGATTTTATTAAGTTAGTAGCTGCATCAGAAAATCCCAAATAATGAGTGATTGACAGCAGTATTTGATAATTTAACATATCAAAGGCTTTCGAATAATCTAGTAAAACTAATACACTTGTTTTATTGTTATCTTCAGCTTGAATCAAATCATCAACATCAGCAAGGGCAGTGGCACAACTATGTCCACTGCGAAACCCAGATTGTTTTAACCTTCGTCTTCCCGGGTGGGGTACAAAGGTACCTCATAAATTGTTTTTCCTGCATATTTTCTCAGACAGTCCATATTTTTGGTTACCAATTTTATTTTGTGTCAATAAGAGCTTTGCAAATAATTAATGCTTGTCAAAAAAGATTCTTCTTTCTTTGTTTTTGGAATAAAAATATTTCAATAGCGTGGGGTATATTTGTACCCCACGTGGGAATCCGCGTCCACTATTTAGGAGTGGCCTATGCAATCATTTATACGTAAAGGAATTCTAAAACGGCGCGCGCCGCTTCTAAAAATAGACTCGTCAGTGTACTCGTTATACGCACATCAGTTTGACCATCGCCAACGGTCGCATGTGTTACTTTTACTCATCAAAAATGTCGAAAGGTATCAATGACGCGGAGTTAGAACGACTCTTATATGCAAAGTCCGACGATGAAATGGAAGAATTTGACTTGATATTATCTGAAGATGAGGAGAGTGACAGGGAGCCGGAAATAAATGAGGAAGTTTCTGATCTTATTCAATGCGAAAGTGAAGTTCGTCAAGAAACATCTGTAAGGCAGGACAGGACCGAAAGTGTACCGAAAGAAGGTGTCGGAAATCCATTTTATAAATCTCAAGATGGCACACAATGGTCGAGAATACCATATCATCAGACACGCAGAGGTACTAAAAATATATTCAAAAATAAGCAAGGTCTCACCCCGTATAGTTCAAGTTTTACCACTGAAATTGAATCATTTTTGCTGTTTTTGTCAAACGATATGATGGAAATTATAGTAGTTTAAACGAATAGAAAAGCTGAAGAGGTAAGTTCATTATTTCATTTGTTTATAATGTTTATGTAGTTTTCTGTATTCCACCGTTACAAAAGCAAGAGTTCTTCTATTGTAGGTGATAAAACAATGGAATAAAAAATATCCACATAAACTTGGCAGCCAACCGATTCTACGGAGATCCATGCGTACATAGGACTCCTGCTCATCCAAGGAGCACTTCAAGCAACCAAGGAGCCCCAAAAAATGTTATGGTGTACCGATAAAAAATATGCTAGGCCTATTATTCCTGCAAGTATGTCACGTAATCGATTCCAGTTTCTAACAGCATTTATTCGTTTTGACAACTATTCTACTAGAGCTCAGCGAAGAATGAGCGATACACTGGTACCAATTAGAGAGATATTTGCTATTTTTGTTCAGAATTGTAGTAAGGCGTATTCACCTGAATCGCATGTTACTATAGACGAGCAACTTGTTTCATTCAGGGGGAGATGTCCTTTTCGTGTTTACATGAAAAGTAAGCCCGATAAATATGGCCTAAAAATTTGGACAATGGCTGATAGTGAAACTGCGTACAGTATAAATTTACAGGTTTATCTTGGAAAAATAAATAACCAACCAGAGAAAAATCAGGGTGAAAGAGTGGTCTTGTATCTTATAAAACCCCTTGGCACTGGATATGGAGTAACCACAGATAATTTTTTCACAAGTTTATCACTGGCAAACAAACTTGCTGACAAAGGACTAACCTTGTGTGGGACACTCCGAAAAAATAAGCCATACATCCCAAATGAGTTGTTACCAAAATTATTTAGGACCATACATTCTAGTATATTTGCTTTTACGAAATACCATACTATGGTCTCTTATACCCCTAAAAAAGGCAAAGCAGTTATTTTGCTATCTACGAAACATCATGATGATCTTGTTGCAGATGAATCATATAATAATAAACCGCACATTATACTTCATTATAACCACACAAAGGGTGCTGTAGATAATTTGCAATCGTTGGCCAATGGCAATTTTTGGTCAATTATTAGATATTGCATGCCTAAACGCATATACTCTATGGAACATCAAATATCCGAAAAATTCCAAAACTAAGGACGACCGACGGTATTTCTTACTTCAGTTAGGAGAAGCTCTGGTAAAAGACAATATTATACGGAGATATAATCGCCCAGGACGCTTGAGCAAGACGCTGAAGCAGTATATGCGAGATGTTGTTCCAGAATTGGCATCGGCTGCAGTTGAAGCACCAAGAGAGAGACACGTAAGTGGACGTTGTTATCTGTGTTCACGAAATAAAGATCGCAAATCTAGACAGTTTTGCAACAAATGTCAAAACTTTGTATGTGCAGAACACCTTGTAAAAGAAGTGAAGTGTATTAAATGCAAAGACGATTAGGAAAATATTATATCTCATTTTCTGTAATTGAATTTTTCACTAATTTTACTCTGTTCTAAGTTCATTCTATGTATTATTACTCTTTACTATAATAAAAAACACGTTTATGTATAAGAAGTGTCATTTTTGTCATGGGGTGCAAATGTACCCCACGTGGGACCCTACGTAATTATGCTGACGTGGGAAGACGAAAGTTAAAGGTAATAAATTAAATTTAGTTAGATGTTCTCTTATTTGCCCATCTAAAATCTTCTCCAATACTTTCGATAACACGGGCAGAATATTAATAGACCTTAAATGATTTAGATCAGTAGGTGAGCTAATTTTAGGTATTATAGCTATCGATTAGAGAAATTGCAAAATATATCATAATGTTTAGTTGCTATTTCTACAATCGATTTGTCCTTACTCTTCCCCAGTTAATATTAATTCCGATATTTTCAGTACGAAACGAAGCTTAAACTTGGGTTTATTTAAATAGGCTATCATAAATATGGTATAAAAATATACCGGTAAGTTTTCCTGGTGCTCATGATAACATAAAATTAACAGGGATCACAAAAAGTACAAACATTTACCTTGCTCTGGTATAAGCAAAACTAATTTTTCGAATAAATTTGCTCAATAATTCCATATTATAAATGGATCGTTTGATTACCTTATTAATATGTAATTGAATTGGATATTAGAGAGTTATTGCACTTCATGGGCGCATATATGGGAGGGTAATGGGGGTAATTACCCCCAAGAATGTTTAAACTTAACTTTTTATAGATACTAAAAATGTATTGCACAAACCATTGAAAGACCAATTCGACGGGTCTAACGAAAACTGTAGTAACTCAATTTTTGTTCATTTTGAGATACGTGTGTAGAATTTTAAATTTATATGTTATATTTAGTAGATGGGATTAGCCAGTTCTGGACCAAGGTCAGAGGCAAGGTCAGAGGCAATTGGTGTAATTAGTAATTACCCTAAGTACCCACCCCCCACCCTTCGAGCAAGTACCCCCCACCCTTCGAGCAAGTACCCCCCACCCTTCGAGCAATTAGCAAGTACCCCCCACCCTTCGCGCAATTAGCAAGTACCCCCCACCCTTCGCGCAATTAGCAAGTACCTCTGAATTACTCTGTACACCATGTTATTGCATAGTGTAATGAGTGTAATTGCATAGTGTAATGAGTATAGTAAGTACCTCTCAGTACACATAGTGATGTAAGGATCAACCAATTATTCTGTACTGAGTGTAATTGCATAGTGTAATGAGCATAGTAAGTACCTCTCATTACACCATATGCATACCTCTCAGACAGTATTTACTGTGTATATCACGTAGTGTAATAAGTCTAAGTACTTCTCTTGTTTACTGTTGTAGCATAGGGGAAATAAGTCGGCGCCATGCACACCCTTGACTCTCAACCGCCATAGCTAAAGTGAATCACCGGTCTTCGGCAGACACGCGCGATGTAAATATTGTTGGAAGGGGTAGTATCCCACCCTTCGCGCAATTAGCAAGTGCCTCCCAATTATTCTGTAAATTATATACTTTAATGAACGTAATTGAGTAGTGTAATGAGCATAGTAAGTACATCTCATTACCTCTTAGTGATTACTATGTATTTAGAATTTACGTTACTCTATACCGAAGTAACAAGAATTGGAGCTGTTCCCGTATATTATGAATAGGGGAGGGGAGCATAGTGGAGGTGGGGATTTATTGAGAGGTATATAATATCACATCTATACGAATGAGATCAGTCGCGAGCTATAAGTGCGTTGGAAGTTTCATTATCTAATATCGAAATAATCATAAAAATAGTAGATATGTATAAGTGTAATTGCGGTTTAACATTTACAAGAGCAGATAATTTACGACGACATCAAAATAAAAGTTGTAATCTGATATCTAACCGCAATGGTGAATCATCCAGCGGTACGAAAAGAACCGCCAATTCAAGCCCGGATGTTTTACCGGTAAAACAAGCTCGTGTAATGCGAGTTTCACATCGTACCGTAGACCCACAAGTTCATAAAAGTAGATGTGAATCATGTAATGTAGACATCGCAACCAATCAGATGACATCACATATGAGGAGTCTTAGTCATAAAGAAAAGGCATGCACAATTCATGTCGATGGTATATATTTAATTAAGAGTGCATTTAAGTGCAGAATCGCAAGTTATAGAGTCAAAAGTGATGAAAAACATATAGACTATATAACATTTTTTGAGGCTATAAAAGTGAGGGTATTGGAATTGTTGAAAGTTGTTCTGAGGGCCCATAATGCCATTAAAGTTAATGTAGAGGTCTTCGCTACATATGTATTGCAGAGCCAAGATAATTCTGAAATCAAATCTTTTAATAGCATAAATCGAATACTAGATTTGCCGACGGATTTGGATGTGGTATATGCAAACTTTAAGGACGCCTTGGTATCTCAAACCGTAGACTTCCAACATAAAGATTCAGGTATAGTAGTTATATAATACATAATACATCGGTAACTAATAAATTATTCATTGTTTCAGGTTGGTCATTACAGGAAGTACTATTTCTAGAAGTTAATATAAATAAGTACTCTCCGTTAGGAGGCTGCTCATACATAAAGCTGCCTAAGTTTATTGAAACCAAGAAGGGTGTAGTGAATGTGCAGAATAATGATGCGTACTGCTTTGCTTGGGCCATCACATCAGCTCTATATCCAGCCAGAGATCATGTTAGCCTAATGTCATCGTATCCACACTTCGAGACCGCGCTGAATGTTGATGGCATTGAATTTCCCATGAAGCTTAAAGACATTTCAAAATTTGAAGACCTCAATGATATAAGTGTTAATGTTTATGGCTTGGAACATAGTTATGAAAATGGTAAGGCTAAATTTGAAATAGTAGGCCCATTACGATATTCCCGTAGAAGGTTAGGGCATCATATAAATTTACTGCTAATAACAGAAGATTCCGGTAATAGTCACTATTGTTGGATTAAAAGTATATCCAGATTAGTTTCGAGTCAAATAACTAAAAATGGTCATAAAAAATTTTTTTGTGACGGGTGTTTACTTTATTTTCCATCTGAAAGCGTCCTATTACGTCATCAATTGTGCGATTGTAATCATATATATACCAGTACACCATCAGTGGAGCTTAAAAAAGACAAACGCGGTAATTATGTCCCCGAAAATATACTGAAGTTTCAAAATTATGGTAAGCAACTAAGAGTCCCATTTGTAATTTATGCCGATTTTGAATCGATCCTAAAACCTATAGATCATTGCGAACCAGATCCGGAAAAAAAATTCACCATCCCTACATACCAACATGAGCCATATGCTTTTGCATATCTGATTAAATGTTCATTTGATGATTCATTGACGAAATTTGTAACTTTTACCGGCGATAATGCCGCGAGCGATTTCGTAAAACGCTTAGAGGATGATGTATTAACTATTTATAATACTCATTTAAAAGACATTGTTCCAATGCAGCGACTGTCTAAAGATGAAATAGATGATTTTAACACATCGACTATATGCTCTATTTGCGATGAGACCTTTCAAGAAGGCGAAGTTAAAGTAAGAGATCATTGCCATCTTACCGGTAAGAAAACACCCGGCGCCGCGCATAGCAATTGTAATTTAAATTATAAAATCCCGCAATTTGTCCCAATATTTTTCCATAATTTGAGTGGGTATGACAGCCATTTATTTATTAAAGAATTGTATGGGGAAGGTGAGAGAGCCGAAGTTATTGCCCAAAATAAAGAAAAATATATTTCGTTCACAAAACCATTGTACACCCATAGCTATGTAGATAGAGACGGTATTTTGAGAAAAAATTACATAAAACTCAGATTTTTGGATAGTTACAGATTTTTAGCGGATTCCTTGGTTGGGCTGTCGGAAAACTTGCCATCAGAATTTTTTGTTGAAACAAGGAAATGTTTTGCAGAAAAAGAAAAATTTGATTTGATGAGACAGAAAGGGGTGTTTCCATATAATTTCATGGATAATATATTGAAATAAGATCACCCAAATTTACCCTCAAAAGATGAGTTTTATGATAAGTTAAATGATTGTCACATATCCGACGAGGATTACGCGAGGGCCCAGAAAGTGTGGGATGTATTTAATTGCCAAACCTTGGGATCGTATTCTGATTTATATTTAAAATCAGATGTTCTAATGTTATGCGATATATTTGAAAATTTTAGAGATGTATCGCTTAAAGCATATAAACTAGATCCAGCGCAATATTATACATCTCCAGGTCTGTCATGGGATGCGATGTTGCGCTACACCAAGGTGGAGTTAGAGTTGCTGACAGATATTGATATGATTAATTTCTTCAAAAATAGTATACGTGGCGGTATCAGTCAATGTGTGGAAAGAAAACATATTGCCAATAATCAGTATTTATCGGAATATAATCCCTTCGAGCCAAAGTCCTCTATACACTATATTGATGCCACAAATCTCTATGGGTATAGTATGAGTCAGCCACTACCCACAGGAGAATTTGCATGGTTATCGACCGAGGAAATTAATCAACTCGATGTAATGTCAGTTGATGATCTCGGGGATTATGGCTATGTATTAGAAGTTGATGTAACATATCCACAACACCTTCATGATAAACACGCCGATTTACCATTTTTAGTGGAGAATATAATTCCACCTAATTCCAAAACAGAAATCCCCAAACTGGTGCCGAATTTAAACCACAAAGACAAATACATACTACACTATAGAAACTTCAAGCAGGCCATAAATAATGGACTAATTGTAACTGAAATTCATCGCGCCCTCAAGTTTAAGCAGTCACGTTGGCTGAAAAAATACATCGATCTCAATACTAATATGAGAAACAATGCCAAGCACACATCTGAGAGAAATCACTTTAAGCGCATGGTCAATAGTGTGTACGGGAAAACTATGGAAAACGTGGATGACAGACGAGATATTTACCTTAAAACCCACTGGGTTAGTAAGAGAAATTCCCCAGGCGCAAACAATTTAATTGCTCGACCGAATTTTAAGTCTTGTTCTATATTTTCAGAACACTTTGTGGCTATACATATGGGTAGAACCAAAATATGCTATAACAAACCATTGTACATCGGTTTCACAGTGTTGGAATTGTCAAAAGTAAGGATGTACGATTTTTATTATGGAATATTAAAACAGCAATTAGGTGATCAAATTTCATTACTTTACACAGATACCGATAGTTTTGTACTTAAAGTTGATACAATTAATTTTTATGAATTTATGGGGAGAAATATAGAACATTTCGACACATCTAATTATAAAACGGATAATAAATTTAACCTACCCGTAAGTAAACCAATATTGGGGAATTTCAAAGATGAGTATCCAAATCAGGCCATCAGCACATTTTTAGGGACAGGCGCCAAGGCCTACTATATTAGATCAGACGAAAAAGAGACCAAAGCCGCTAAGGGAGTAAAAAAATGCGTAATACAAAGCAGCTTAAACATGTCGGATTATCAAAAGATTGTAGAAGGCGGGGGTAAGATATTTAGAAAAATGAATACATTCAGGAGTAAGTTACATGATATATATACTGAAATGAAAAACAAAGTCGCATTATCTTACAACGATGACAAAAGGTTTATAATACCAAACACCGTGAAAACTCTACCGTGGGGACACAGAGATATTCAGGAATATCGTAATGGACCTCGAAAAACTGTAGCCGAATTCAAATATAATGTAGCCAATATTGTAAATAATGTTAGTGATGAAAATAGATTAGAGTTACTGTTAAGACTATTATTAGATGAAATGTAAATAGAAAATTAATGTATATGAAATATATATGTAACAAATTATTGTGACTTTTTTTTTACCAATATCAAACTATCTCTCCCCTCCACTCCCTACTCATTCCAACGGCTATAAATAGCGGATGCCCACAGTTAGATATTCATTCCACTCCAGCCAGTCCGCTCAGAAAATCAGCAAAAATGTCCATCAACATATCAGCCATAATTACCAGGGAGCAAGCTGATAAGGAGCTTGAGTGGTTGAATTCAAATTGGGGGAAGTTCCAACCAGAGGCGCTACAAATCAGTCAAGTGATGGTAAACGGGGCATCTGATGAGAAGAAGAAAGAAAAAAAAACGTAAATAATGGTATTTGAAGAGATGTAAATTTTAATAAATATATGTATGTGCAAATTTACTTTGAATAAATATTTATACCAATCCATGTATATCATTTCTCATTTTTCATTTTTTTAAAAGAAAAAAATTCTTCAAATAAAAGTTGTTTGTAATGTAATTCTCTATAATTTTTGTTCTATACATAATTCCCATAAAATCGACCGTAATCGAGAAATTTGACAAAAAGTGTAAAATTATCCCCACTCTCCATAAAAAAACATCTGTGTCGGCTTTATTTGAAATGCGATAGGGATCATATTATATGTATGTACAGAGAATCAAAAAAGGAATAAAAAAAATTTAGTTACCCCCACCCCCTCCCTAAAACAGCCGCCAACAATTGCATATCTCCGTAACGGTAAGAGATAGAATTTTTTCCTTGAGGGGGGGGGGGCCTATGGGGGGTGGGAGATGGGGGATGGGTTAGGGTGGGGGGTATGGGGCGGGTTAAACTTTGGTCTTTTATTTTTTTTCCATTGGGTAAAAGGGGTCTAGGGGTCAAGATAAAAAAATTAGACGAAAAACATCTGTGCCGGGTTTATTTGAAATGCGATAGGGATAGGGATCATAGGGATAGGGATTATAAAAACAAAAAAGAAAATAAAAAAAAAAATTACCCCCACCCCTATAATTTTTTGATTTTTTTTTTGCTAGGGTGTTGGGGAAAAAATTTTTTAGGGGGTATATTTTGTATTTTTATTTTTTTTTTTTGATAGGGTGTTGAGGTAAAAATTTTGGGCCCTGCGATGCGCGCGCAACACTCCCACTCCTCACAACACTCCCACTCCTCCCCACTCCTTTCGATTGATGTATATACCCAGCTACAGCGCATTATCATTCAGTCTGGTTCAGCTCACCACACCAGACAGACATGGCAGAAATCGCCGAGTGTGACTCTACAGATATGGTTGATATTGTTGACCTATTGTCAGCCGGGTGGGACACCGAGTTGAATGGTCCATGCGACTCCACATCGGGGTTCACACTGCAGCCGCCCGGTGTCTACGAAGTAGACACCGATCCGAACAGTGAGTCGGAGAGTGGCGACTCCTCGGACTGGTGGGATGACGACATCGACCCTCCGATCGACGACGACATCTCCGATTGGGATGCCGATGCCGATCCCGACATCGGCTTTGTGGTTTTTGACGATTCTGACTCGTAAAGACCACCTACCTTGGTCAGACAACGGCCCTTTTCAGGGCCATCAAAAAAATTCATAGTAAAGGCAGTGCCTTTAGATAAGTCTTAATGTTATACGCAGCTATTGACTCGCTTTCCATAGATGCGTGAGCGCATGATGTTGTGAGTGTCTCCCCTCCGCTTCCAATCTTTTCGATCACTATATATTCGGAGATCAGCGCTAGGAAATTCAGTTTACTTCAACTCGTTGAGTAACTAACATGGCCGATATAATCGAAGTAGCCGAATGCGATTCGACGTCCGGAGTAGATACGAGCTGGGGTCAAATGACCGACTTGGATGGGGTGTGCGATACCACCCATGGTCTCCGAAGACCAAGGCGACCATCAACGCCACCCGGTCCATGCGACTCGCGCGTCCTGATATTGGACGTGCATGACGTGTGGTGTGGCACCGACACTGAGTCGAACACCGACTCGGATGCTGAGTCCGGGTCGGATGCCGATTCGGAGAGCGATTCTGACTCGCAATAGGGTATCTGCCCTCGTCAGAAAAAAAAACGGTTCTTTTCAGAACCAACAAAAAACTATAAAAACGGTTCTTTTCAGAACCAACAAAAACTTATTACAAATAATTTGCCCCAAGAGGACAAACTATTTTATTTAGAGGTATGCACAGCCTTACACCAATATGGCTTAATAAATGATATATAGTACTTTATGAAATACCTCGTATTAAGATTGAATATTATTTAAAATATATTATGCGGTATTCCAAAAATGTATGAGCATCATGTTACAGTCGCAAGATGTTACCCTATGAAATGCCGAGTATTGCAATTTAATAATATATACTAATATGCCGTATACCCGAAATTTGTGCATTGTGTAGTTAAAAATATGATCATTGGTTCGATGCGCAATGGTCGTTATTTACAATATGAGGCTGTGAGAGTCTCCCCTCCACTCCCACCCTGACACTCTTCCCGATTTTACTATATATACGAGCAATCAGCGCTAAGAAATTTAGTTTATTTCAGCTAGCTGAGTGAACTACTAAACTTTTTCAGTTATTTTCAGTTATTTTCAGTTTTTAACATGAGTTGCAATGACGAGACAACCAATGCCATCAACAGCATCCTTATGGAGCCCAAGAGCAGACTGCATGATTGTATGACAGATGACGACTTTGATCTGGAGATGCTGCTAATGTCAATCGGACCCGTGTCACCTGTGTCGCGAGTAAGTGACATCCCGCTACCAGCCCCGGTACCAGCCCCCATTTCAGCCCCGGTACCAACCGCATTACAAACCTATGTAATTGACGATAGCGGGGATGAGTTTGAAGACTCGCCAAAGATTATCGTCCATACGGATATTCGTGTCCCTAGACTGCCGGCAGCGACAAAAAGATTGTCAGTGGTTGCACCTAAAACCAAGAAGCCGAGAGCCCCAAGGAAGCCGAGAGCCCCAAGGAAGCCGAAGGTCGCACCAGCACCAACATTGTTGCTGGTACCCTCGACAAGCGTGGTGGCTTCAACCAGCCGAGCCGAGCCGAGCATACCATCATCGCAGGATGAACTTAGTATGCGGCTCAATAAAGCAATGCTCGCCGTGATGAATCACCAGACGCGGTTAACGGCAGATAGGGAGCAGTTGGAAATAACCCGATCTACCTACAAAGAATTGAAGATGGAGGTGGATGAGGAAGAAAAGGCCATGGAGGTAGCCTCAGCGCCAATTCAGTATAGGCTGGACGAATTGGATGAGGAAAATAGTCGCATCCAACTACACATCGCCGACTTGCAGCGGCAGTTGGAAGAGGTCGTACATCGCCAACATGTTGTGCGCCAAAGCCAGGTGGATGCGGGTATTGAAATGTCAAGGGTCAAAGAGGCCCATCCGGGACATGAAGAGCGGAAGAGGGCTTGCGAGGCGATGAGGGTGAAATGCGATGAAGTGAGCGAACGGGCGCAGGCGACAAAGGAAGGCATTTCAAAGTGGTTAGATCACATCAATTCGGATCCGGGCGGCAGTTGATAAAATTAAAAAAAATGCAATGTGCCATACTAATACCTAGGCGATGGTGGCGTGGAAATTTAGTAAAGGGTTCTTTTCAGAACCGCTGAAATATTTTTAAATGAAAGATTAGATATTGCATCACTTGCAATAATATAATTTTAAGATATAACAGTTTTTTGTTGGGAGTCTCCCAATCTCCCACAATCTTTCAGATCACTATAAATACTCACCGCACACATACACATATAGTTCTTAAATAGATATTCAACCTACATTCTACTTGAAGACCTCGCGCTACTATGCATACTTTAAGCGATGATTGTTCTATGAGTAAGCGCCTCACTTGCAAGATTTGTACCGATAAGGAAGTGCAAATGGTTTTTATACCATGTGGGCATGCCGTATCTTGCAATAGCTGTAGTCGATCTGTAGTTATTTGTATTATATGCAGAGCGCCGATTAATGCTAGAGTAAAATTTTTTCTGACATCCAACTTTCCGGAACTAGATGCACCCTACTGAGCGTGATGTTATGCAGGGGAGGTGGTAAATTCGAGGGTTGGGAGAGTGGAGGTGGGAATACATAACCATATATAAGGAGGTCCCGACCACTTACCAGCATCAGTCACTTCGCTGTAGCTGACCACTAACAGCAAAGATGGATGGACAAATTGTTGTTGTTGATGTTGATGCGGTTGAGGAGATCGAGCGTCAGCTCTCCTTGTTGGCGCGTTTTGATGCCAACAAGCCAGGCATTGACGAATTTTGGGACGCCATAGAACGTGATGTAAGTTTTTAACTATTACCTTATGTTTATAAAATATCTAATTATTATGCTTATAAAATATCTAATCAATATACTTCTTTACAGGCTGCTGATGCCGCTGCTGCCGCTGCCGACGGTGATGGAGAAGGCGTGGCTGGTCTAGCGCAACTTGCCGACGAGGATTTGGGTGCTGTTGGTCCGGCACCACTCGTCGAAGAGGGTGAAGACGCCGTTGGTCCAGCCCCACCCGCCGATGAACCCGCCAGCGACGACGATGATGAGGGCATTGAGGCTGATTGCCCTGGATCACCGACTTCAATAAGAAGGGAGCTGGCTGTATTTCAGGCCAGAGGCGGTAACCACTTCTGCGTTACATCCAGCTCCGTTATTGTGAAGTTGGTTATTCCCGGCATGGAACGGAGCAAACGTCTGTGCAACCCCTGCTTCCTTTATTACGAGCAGATGGAGGTCGAAAGAAATCCAAATGCCAGGTACATACACGAGCATCAGCATTTTGTTGTAGAAGGGGGGGATTTGGAGGATCCGCAAACATGTGATGTATGCGCCCGATATATTTCCCACTTCTGCGACACAAATGTTTGCCCTGTATGCATCGGCGCTTGAAATAAAGGAGTCAGGGGTTGCAATACGACGGCTTTGTTATGCATCCAATGACCCTCTATATATTAGTTTTAGATTTAATTTGTATAATTGTTTATTATTTAAGCTTTCTGTATATATTTAAGTGTAAGTTATTTTATTATTGTATATGTAGTAGTTGATAGGGAAATAAAACTTGTTTTTTTTTAATCTTTATTTCATTTAATATCCATACTAAACAATATCATTTATATTAATCCAAGAGTTTTCTTGCTGTGGGAATCCCAACCACTTCACCAAGGCTTTGTCCCCTTTTGTCCGAATGACCTTTTCCACTAAATAAACATCTTTCCAATTTGTTTTTAATAATTCCAACTCATAAAATGAGCCTTTAATCGATTGACCATTCATATCTTCTAGAATGTATGTTACGGGGTATGTGCTATTTATTTTTCTTATTTTGAATAATTCAGTTGTATAGTTAGCAGTATACCCTTTTTCAAATATGCTTTTATATTTACTTATTCTTACGACATCGCCGACACGATATTTCGGTTTTTTACGCCTTACTTTATTTTTGTTTTGCCTATATTGGTTGAGTTTAGTTGTCGGCTTCATACCTATGATTGAATGCGTGGTGTTATTATACTTATTAATGACACCGTTTATAATATCTATCCAATTGTATTTCCCTCTCATAGCCATTTTTTTATATAATAGGGATTTTATCGTACGAATCACACGTTCTGCCATTGACGCTTTCATTGTACTATAAGTCGAATAGTGATTTATATCATATGTTTTCATTACTTTCCCAAATTCCTTGTTATAATATTCTGTCCCTTGATCCGTTTGTAGATTTTTAGGATGATGTGCGCAATTTTGGAGTATATCTAAAAAGGCATTTCTAACATGTAAGCCTGTTTTATTTTTTAATGGTCTCGCCCACACATATTTCGTATAACAATCGATGACAATTAGAATATATCTGTAACCATCGTTTTCATCTTTATAACTTTGCATATCAGCCAAATCACTCTGCCACAAGTCGGCATATCCTTTTACAATAGTCCTTCTTCTGGGAAAATTTCGACGGGCAGATCGGTGGATTTCTTCAATTATTTGGTGCTTAGACATTCTTTCCAATTAAAATACAATTTTTTATTCAATCTTTTTGATCCTTTCTTCCAGTCCTACTATAATTTTCGATAAAACCGCTGTATTTTGTCCAATACTTCCTTTGACGCTTTCAAGGTCTCGAAGAATTTCCGTATTACACTTAAATGAATTTATCGGTAAGATCAGTTAAACGGTTCTCTAAAATTATAGTAAAATTTTTTATGCCTTTTATTTCACTTTCCAAAATATCAACTTTAGTAATAATTTTTAAAATATTACTTTTTGTAGTGGTAAGTATGTCCTCAAAAAATTCTCTATTGTGCTTCACTATTTGTAACATCGATTGGTATTTAACATTAACATCGCCAATACTATTGCTTGACACAGTTCGATGTTCAAATACTAATTTCTTAAGTTCACTCTGCTGATTTTCGAAATAAATCGTAGCTTCGCGTAATACGTTTTTAATGGATTCCGTTAAAGCTTTTAAAACGTGATCTTTTGCTTGCCTAGTAAGATCGTCAACATATCCAACCGTTACAGCGTCGGTCGATTGTTCTGGCTCTCCGAGGTTCACCAACCGTTTGGTTTGCATATCATAATTACCGTCACCTGTTAATTTGAATCCAAGACCCCTCTTTTCTCGAATAATTACGCGTTGATTTTTCTTTTTTCTTCCGAATTTATCTACAATGTTCCTTGAAGACATTCCGTTTACGACTGACCTCTACAGCGCATGTATTTAATATATTATTCGCTCTTCTCTTAATTCTTCAATTATAGATAAAATTTCATTATCGTGCCCAGTATGGCCGGCTTGCTTTGAACTCCATAATAAACGCAATCTAGCCACCAATTCTCTCGGCTTGTTCCAATAAACGTATGTGGGTTTAGAGGTCATTATTTTTTTGTATTTAGGTATTTTTGAAAACCCTCCACCCTTTATCTTTACCGGAGAGAACAATGGTCTAATAATTTTTCTCAATTTATTTACATTTTTGTTACTTAGCCCTTTGGACTCGTCATACTCCTTAAAGGCCGCTCCGGTAAGTTGTAATATTTCCTTATATGTATCCATAGTCGCATTACTTACCTTCTTAGGGCTTCGATAAAATAGTAGCTCATACAATTCCGGATTGCCGTGGTAGTCAGCAACTCTTCTATCCCCATCCCAAAACGAGATTTTGCCATCAGAAAATTTTACTTCTAAATTACCAACCATTGTTTTCATGTCTTTGTCCATATATACGCCGTACCGAGTATCATAGCGTTTATTACCTCGCGATATTTCTTCTAAATGCTTATTAATATATTTTTTATCATCATCATCATCATCATCATCATCATCATCACCATCACCGCGGTCGGATATTGCACTTTCAAAACTTTCTCCATATTTTGTCGAGTCCGGTGATATTGACGCGAGTTCCCTTTTCATGCCAGATCTTTCTTCTTTAGTGTTAGCGGGGTTTTCTTCTTTAGCGTTAGAGGGGTTAGAGGTTGCGGCTTTTGAAATTGTTTTCAACGGTTTCGTCAGCGGTTCATACATTTTTTCTAGAGCTTGCAGAGTTTCAACGCGCCCACTTTTTAAGGCATTAAATTTCTGTCTAACCGAATCGGAGACAGCGGCCAGCTCCGATTTGATGTCGAAATGTTTTTTATTGCTATACATTTTAATCGCTGAAACCACCTGCCGCCTTGGACGCTACTTGAAAAATAACGCGTATTGCATTGTTTAGGGGTATATGAAGCTATCGAATCCTTTCTTATATCTACCGGCGCTTATATCTTTATCTTTATCTATCACTAGAAATCCATGCTTTTCACCCCAACATTCCACACATATTTCTTGAAATTTTCTAAAAGACACGTCTGGAGCTACATGGTCTGAATATATGTGACGTAGGTTTAGGTCATCTTGTTTAAACATAATTATTAGATTTGCGTTGTCTCTAATCAATTGTTTCGGAATCTTCGAATACGTTTGAGCCAAATAAAAGCAATCTATATTTCTGTGTCGCCCCATACTAAAATATGATCTAATAACATCTTGTTTTTCACAAATCACATCATCAAATATAAATATGGAATTTGGTTTGGCGTCTACTGGTTGAATTATATCTTCATTATTGTTGAACGTAAAATAACCCAACCCTTTTATCGGAGTCAAAACTTCATGCAAGTACTCATACTTCTTCTGGTATAATGATTTTGAATAAATATATACATTTTCAAATCGTAGCCCATTTGGTTGAATGAGTAGTGATAACATAACATTTGTTTTACCGCAATTTGATGGTCCTATTAGAAGGCCGCGCATTGTATCGGGCAACAATGGGCCGTGTCTAGGAATCTTATTTTCACTAAGCCCATCACCAACTTTTTCATCTAAATTCTCCACACAGATACTATTTTGTGCTTTGACTATGCGCATCGTTTGACTGTCTTTGGCTATATAAACCATCGCTCATGTAACATTCATTTAAATGCCTAGCGTCAAACGAGTGCGATCTATCACTAAACGTTATTCAAAAAGAAAGTGTGGAAAAGGGTGTGTTAATTCCCTAATAAATAAATTACCATTTGAACTGCACATACCGGGGTACCAATATTGTGGGCCAGGTACGCGCTTACAAAAACGTTTAGCGCGTAACGACCCCGGAATAAATGAATTAGATAAAGCCTGTAAATTACATGATATCGCTTATTCTAAAAGTGCAAACGATTTGAAAGCTAGACATATTGCTGATAAGGACCTTCAAGAATTAGCTTGGACTCGGTTTAAAGCTAGCGACGCGTCAGTTGGTGAAAAAGCAGCTGCCTGGACTATCACAAATATTATGAAAACAAAGCGAAGTTTTGGTATGGGCCATAAATTACGGTCTAGAAAGCGGCGTCGCGGAACAAAAAGCAAAAAACGAATTGCTTTCGGTAGAGGAATTGTCAGTAAGATTAAAGGGGTATTAAAGACATATGGCGGACAGAAAATGGGGGGAAAAAAACACTCAAGAAGATGGCTGCATCATCTCTCATGGCTGCCCGAAAATATGTTAAAGCAGCTGGGGGAAAGAAAAAAATTATTATTCCCCGTATTATACCGATACCAAAAAAAGGTGGATTTTTACCATTAATACCTATTTTTGCTGGATTATCTGCATTGGGGAGCTTGGCAGGAGCGGCATCCGGAATCGTCAAAGCAGTGAACACCGCTAAAACAAATAGTCAACAATTAACAGAAGCTAATCGACACAATAGAACCATGGAAGCCATCTCTCTAGGAAAAAACGGTAAAGGATTATACTTAAAGCCCTATCGAAAGGGGTTGGGCCTTTACATGAAACCATATCGGCCAAAAAACTCGTAAGTTCACTACCTCGAAGACCTCTCAGTAATTTAGACATACAATCTTTTGCCAAAAGATTCAAGATTCCCTACTTTCGAGGTGTGTATATGAGAGATAATTTACCAAACTGCGGGCCACTAAAAAACGAATCAGCCATTGTAAATTTGGATAGTATTAGCGGGCCAGGAACACATTGGGTCGCTTACAAGAAAAGAGATGCGTCCTCAATATATTTCGATAGTTATGGTGATTTACCCCCACCTTCAGATTTAATTAGTTATCTGTATAAAGGGCGTTGGCCGGTATCTGAAGTTCACTATAATTATAAACGCTACCAGAAGTTTGATACTGTCCTATGTGGACATTTGTGTTTGCAATTTCTTCTCTCTGAAGGATGAATACCCATGATGAAGAACAACCTAAGGATTTTTCTAAAAATGAATCTATCGACGTAAATGATGGTCCGACGGTATTTTCGAAACGTGGGTCAATTGACGTAACCGACGATCCAACACCAAAACACGTAATTTGTTGTTTTTGTAAAATTCGAGAACTGAAAATTTCCACTAAAAAGCGAGTTTATAATTTATGTAATCAAAAATAGATTTCGAAGTCAGTGTGACATACTTCTTAGCCATGTAAAGAACATTTAATTTGTCGTCCATAGCGTCAAGCATTCTCAGCAATGATTTTTTTCCGCCCATCGAATTGGATGTTAATAAACAGTATGGTCTTGGATTAATAGCATTTTATGCCTACCATTCTATCAAAAATATCACCTCAAAAAATAATATCATCTGTTTAGAGGTGGTAGACCCAGAAAAGTTTTGGGCAGATGTGGTGCAGCGAGAGAAGAGTTGGGCCGAGGAAGGCAGTGCACCGAAAAAAATTAATGTACGTGTGGCACCCGGCGCTTATGAGATTGATGAAATTAATAAGTTCGTCCAAAAAGCTATATATGACTATCTATATCCGGATACCAAAACTATTATAAATCAGGGAGAACTTGATGCTATGTTTAAATTGTCGGCGAACAACAACACTCTAAAATGTGAAATTTCATCTAAATTCATAATCAACTTTGATTGTGACAACAGTATAGCTAGCCTCTTAGGATTCAGTAATTCGAAGTGCCCGCCAAGGCCTCAAGCTTATGTTTCTTCAATGCCGATTAATATTATGAACCTCCACCTTGTTCAATTGGATTGTAATATTATTTCTGGTTCCTATATAAATGGGAAAGAAGCCCACACCCTTTTTTCATTTGACATAGACGTTGAGCCAGGATACAAACTGACGAAGGAACCTCATAACATTATTTATCTACCAGTCATACCTGCCGGTCGGCAATACCTAGACAACATTACTATCCGAGTTGTAGATGATAACGGTGAGTTGATTGACTTTGGGGAGGAAACTATCAATATCACACTCGAGTTAAAGGAGATAAACTAATATGGGATTCTGCTTCAAACCACGACATTCAACTAGCACCCATTTAAATAATCTTATAAATAGAATCGAAGGGAAAAACATGAACATTCGTCGAGTAACTGTAAAGCGAAGAAGACTTCTGTTGTCTAATAAAGATTATAAATTTCTTCAATCTATTGGATTCCATATAAGATATTAAATAATGGCTGTTTATGTAAGAAATGAGATGTTGGACGTATTTGAAAAGCCGATCGTCGATAACTCAATCAAAAGATGCGATGGATATATTCACCCGCCTACGGGATCGCCAAATTACAAACATTCTGATACAATCACCTTTACGATCAATAATATGGACCTGAATCTCTTAATTTGCGATAGTTACATCAATATAGTTGGAACATTTAAGCCAAAAGAGGCTAATAAAAAGTGCTATTTGGCCAACAATGCTCTTCCTGGCCTATTTGAAGAAATTAGATATGAAATGGGTGGACAAAAGATTGCTGAATGTCGAAAACCTATTATAACGACAGCAATAAAAAATATGGTGTCATATGGTGAAAAACATGCGAAATTATTAGAAACATCCGGTTGGGGCCTCAGCGAAGAGAATCAAGTTTTGGTTGATTCAACGAGTAATACATTTACAGGTAGAATCTTATTAAAACATCTATTTGGTTTTGCTGAATCTTACAAAAAAGGGATAATAGGTGTTAAGCATGAGATGACTGTAATAATTGCTCGAGCATTCGAAAATTGCTATATAGGAGAAGTCGATGCAGACATAACTATCACTAAAATGGATTGGATAGTCAAACACATTACTCCCGAAAATGATGCAGATGTTCTCATGTATAAAAAAATTAATGACAAACATTTGCAATCCATTAAAATACCGCACCATAAATGGGATCTTTATGAATTACCTACTCTAAGACAAACTTCTAACGACATATGGGCGATTAAAACCACTACATCCATGGAACGACCTAGATATGTAATTATTGGATTTCAAAATACTTCTTTTACTGAAAACAGGAAAGAAGATGTGACGGCGTTTACGGCTGCTGATATAAGCAATATCAGATTATATCTAAATTCTGAAGTTTACCCATTAGAGCGTTGGAATTTGGATGTTGGGAAAAAGTTGGATACTCCCGCTTATTATGCTTATGAAGATTTTCAGCGAAGTTACTATAAAAAGGAAAATCCTGAGCCGATGTTAGGCCTGAATGGCTTTAGAGCGAACCCTCTATTCGTAATTGATTGCAGTATGTATCCAAAACCAATCAAATCTTCAACTGTGGATGTCAAGGTTGAATTCGAAACACGTAAAATGCAGTTTCCCGCCAACACTAAAGCGTATGCGCTTATTATTCATGAAGCTCTTATAAGTTATAATGCACTAGATGGCACTGTACACACTGAATATATGCCATTGTAGTTCATATAATCTAATTTACTGTATCCAAACTTATACCTGTGTTCACTTTTAACAAAAATAAAAAGATGTAACCTTTTTTAAATAAAAAACAATTAAACTATGTATATTGTTTTATTTATATTTTAATCACAGATAGATAGATATATTATATAAGTAATCCCTAATCCATTTCGTCATCTGTCTCATCATCAGCCTCATCGTCTGCATCTTCATCTAAACCATGTTTACTCCTTATTTGCGGGGTGATGTATGGTAAGGCCTCGTTCAAGAAGCGTTTCAAACTTAGGGTAACCATCTTCTCACAGAATGTATCCAAGTCCAGCTCACATGCATTATATTCGCAGCAAAGACTGCTGCCTTTACAGTATTTCTCATAACAATCGTTTTGATAGGCCACAGCTTCTGGAAACAGCCATACCTCAGCGTCGTAATTGATGGAGTGTAACGCATCCATCGCCAGTGCGTCCAGTTCCTTTCCAAGCCTGCTTATTGCTGATTCTAAGTCGATGGCTTTAGGCCAGTGCTCTTCGGAATACATCATCCACATGTCGAAATAATCTGAAACAATATTTGGCCGTTATTAAATGAACAAATATTGGTAAAGTTATACTTACGATAAAATTGTGGAAATTCTTAATGAAATATTGCGTATATTAGATATCTATATGTGTTTAAAAGTAAAAAAATATTTACAGTGACTCTACCATGGATTTAACTAATTGATTGCTGGCCAACTAGATCGATTCTTATATGAGACCTAGTAGTTGAGTTGTAACACGGCTTTTCCCCTAAATAGGCCATGGCATATTGGCCAGTAGAATCATTTATCATAGCAATGACTTCGGGTGGCATTATTTCAAAAATGCGTCTCGGTAACCAACACTGGAAAAGCTCCTGTGAGTGCCGATCAATTAAATGAATAAGTAAACATTTACCATATCTGGTATCTTTGACCAACATCGTTTTAATAATATAAAGTTGACCTATAACCAATGACTTTAGTTCTCTTTGGTCCAATATTGTGGGCCAGTCTCCAAGTAATTTATTAACCGCATCAATTTGCGTTTGAGCCATAGTAGAATACAAATAAATATTTTTTTTACCTGTATAATACACAATACTACACAATACTACACTCAGTTATTATTTGAAACTTCTAAAGACTCTTAAAGCTTACGATTTTAAACTGATTCCATTTGGATATGAGGTCGCTATATATCCTCCCTAAAAATCCCCACCTCCACTATATTTTCCTTCTCAATATTCATAGTATGTAATATAGAATACAATAGTAATCACTAGGAGGTAAATAGTAATGACTATTTTAGCGGTACTTACAAGGTGTATAGAGTAATGAGATGTACTTACTATGCTCATTACACTACTCAATTACGTTCATTAAAGTATATAATTTAATGAATAATTGGGAGGCACTTGCTAATTGCGCGAAGGTTGGGATACTACCCCTTCCAACAATATTTACATCGCGCGTGTCTGCCGAAGACCGGTGATTCACTTTAGCTATGGCGGTTGAGAGTCAAGGGTGTGCATGGCGCCGACTTATTTCCCCTATGCTACAACAGTAAACAAGAGAAGTACTTAGACTTATTACACTACGTGATATACACAATAAATACTGTCTGAGAGGTATGCATATGGTGTAATGAGAGGTACTTACTATGCTCATTACACTATGCAATTACACTCAGTACAGAATAATTGGTTGGTCCTTACATCACTATGTGTACTGAGAGGTACTTACTATACTCATTACACTATGCAATTACACTCATTACACTATGCAATAACATGGTGTACAGAGTAATTCAGAGGTACTTGCTAATTGCGCGAAGGGTGGGGGGTACTTGCTAATTGCGCGAAGGGTGGGGGGTACTTGCTAATTGCTCGAAGGGTGGGGGTACTTGCTCGAAGGGTGGGGGGTACTTGCTCGAAGGGTGGGGGGTGGGTACTTAGGGTAATTACTAATTACACCAATTGCCTCTGACCTTGCCTCTGACCTTGGTCCAGAACTGGCTAATCCCATCTACTATATTTCAATGAATAAAGTGGTAATTCATATTATCATTCAAATAAGTAACCACAATTATACACCTAAGATATGCAGTAAGTTAAAATAAACATTTTGTCACCCACTTAAACATGTCAACACGAGATCCAGAACGTCAAATGTCATTAATGTCCATAAGAATAACACAGTGGTCATTGAAATTATTGAAGCATAATTTTGAAAATGAAAGCAATTTAATTATTTAACAGAACATATGGATGGTAAGGTAATAAAGTTTATATGTTTTTCTATGGATTTCATTTTTTTTTCTTCTTCGATTTGAAGAATTTTAACACAGCCTACTCAAACCATGGTTTTTGAAGTGAATAAAATTTAATTAATTTACACATTCAAAGCATATAAACGGTAAGTTGATAACATTCACATGTATCAATTATTCGCAAGGTCTAGAGGGTATATTTTGTAAATGTTGCGTTATTTTTTCAAAAGTGGATGGTGTACATGAGTCAACTAAGTTGGGACGTCTTGTTACCACTCCACTAAATAAGTGTTCCAAACTATTCGGAAAAGATGGCGATTTGATAATGCATGATAAATCGGTCTATCATAGTAAAGCTGTTACAGAGGGACATA
This sequence comes from Psylliodes chrysocephalus, assembly GCA_927349885.1. Lineage (NCBI taxonomy): Eukaryota > Metazoa > Arthropoda > Insecta > Coleoptera > Chrysomelidae > Psylliodes > Psylliodes chrysocephalus. Next base: position 67,469,046 of record OV651817.1, read on the forward strand.
ATTTAATTAAAATTTATGACAACCCAGAGATAGATGTGAAAAATACATTAGATCAAGAAAGACAAAGGCAGATTTTAGAAAATAAACTTAGATTGAAACCCATTATAGAGTCAGTAATCTTTATGGGACGACAAAATATATATATATATATCGACGATCTCTTGTCGTTTCCGAAGGTTCTTCTGAAGATGAGGATAATCTTGTAAATAATGAAGGTATCTTTCGTGAATTAATTAAATTTAGAATAGAGAGTGGCGATGTTGTATTAAAAAAACATTTAGAAAACACTTCATCTCGTGCAACCTATATTAGTAGTTATACGCAAAATGAAATAATTGAATTCTGTGGTAAGGAGATTTTAGAAACCATTTTACAACGAGTAAATAAAAGTCAATTTTAATATGTAATATTTGACGAAACCACGGACATAAGTCATAAGTCACAAATGTCAATAATCTTAAGATAATGTTACGAAAATTGTCTGTATGAAGATTTCGTAGGTTTTATTGATTGTCACGCAATGTTTGATGAGGACACATTAGAACCAGCAGTTAGCTGTAAAATTTTGGCCCAAATCTTATTTAATTTTAATAAAAAAAAATTAAATCCCGATAAGTGTATAGGAATTGTAACTGATACTTGCAACTTAATGCTTGGTGAACAAAAAGGAGCCGTTACTGAATTAAAAAAAAATGAACTAATGCACTTAAAAGTCCTTGTGCCAGCCACTCATTAAATTTATCTATTCCACAAAGCTCAAACGTTCAAGGTGTTAGAAATGCCGTTGGCGTTATAAAAGAGGTAAATGCATTTTTTAAAGCTTCCGCAAAAAGAAATTTTTTTCATAGGCAAAAGTTAGATGGCCATAGTCAACCTAAAAAGTCTTTGTGAGACCAGATGGGTTGAACGTCACGAATCTGTGCTTCAGTTTCAAAATATTATTCAAATCATTGTAGACCTTCTTGATATTATTTCCCACTGGAAAGATCGGGACGCCTCTTCAAAAGCAAAATGTTTAAAAATGCTATAGGTTCCACCGATTTTATAGTTTCTTTATGCTCTCTGTCTGATATTATAGCTTTGACTGAATGAATTTAAGTAAAATATTGCAAAAGAAGTCAATTGATAAACACTATATTACTACGCTTACACAAAATGTTATCACCATTTTAAAAGAAAGACGTCGAAATTATGAAACTTATTTTAGGACCATTTTTACTTTAGTGTCAGATATTCATAAAAAATTAGATTTAGAAATTATCAAACTAAGAGTTACTCAGAGACAAACGCATCGCCCCAATATATCTGCAGAAAATAACGAATCTTTTTTTAGACTTAGCATCTATATTCCTTTGTTAGATAATATATTGCAAGATCTCCAATTTCATTTTAACGAGGAATATTTGAATACCAATATATTTTTTCCTTCCATTTTCAATTCAAAAACGGATACTGAAATTAGTCAGTCGATTGAAGTAGTTGCGGAATATATAAGAAAATTTGAAAATAACCAAAACAGAGATTTAATACTTTTAAAATTAAAATCTAAATTCAGTATTTGGAAAAGCGTAAAAAAAGCGATACAGATGGTATCGGTTTATATTCGTCTTGCGATGAAAATAAATTTCCTTTATTAAAAAAATGCCTACAAGTTTTGGTCACTCTACCCGTTAGTGTAGCTTCAGTTAAAAGAAGCTTCTCCTCTCTGCGGCGCCTTAAAACCTGGCTTCGTTCAACAATGGCCTATTAGTTGGGCTATCACTTCTGTTTATACACAGAGACATTCAAGTAAATGTAGACCATATTATAAATAGATTTGCAAATAATAAAAATAGACGACTTGATTTTACGTTATAATTTTTTTCATTTCATGTTTTCTGGTCATGCGAGTATGTTATTCCCAAGAAAATATTTTTGTTTGTTTTTGTTATGTTTTCATTTATAAGCTTTCGTGTTATTAATGTTCTTAAAATATGTTTAATATTATACATGTAAAAGTTGTTCTTTTTAAATTTACTTGTATTATATGTTTTTTGTCTGTTTTGTTTTTAAATTATATCAGAAATAAAGTCTATATGTTCACTACCCCCCCGAACTTAAACTCAGGATGCGCCACTGTTGCACTTAAGGTCAGTCACTATTAGTGCCGCTCTTATTTTGACATTTGAGCATATGCAGATTACTTTAATCCTAGAACTGACTTTAATAAAGATTGTGCCTTAATTGTGGATGTTTAAGGACAGCAGTTAGTGGTGACTTTAGAGTTTTCGGGTGCGCTCGCCAACATTCGTAAAAATTTAATATCATCGTCATCTAAACCTTCTAAAATAGTAATTTCTAATGTCTCTTCCATATTATGTACTATTATAAACAACAAAAGAGATGAACTGTAATTTAAAATTTTTAAAATGAGATTATAAATAAGTATAGTACTCTAATGTAACAATTTCAGGTTTCCAATAAGCCTTATTTTAGTATGGAATTTATTTGCCTTTAATTACTTTGTCACTATTAGTGGCTGACGTTTTAGAAATTTTCAATAACTCTCTATTTACTAATAATCGCTAAAAATTAATTAAATTATATCGATATATCGATCAATCTGCTAATTGAATAATAATTATTTAAAAATAACTGATTAATGGAAAATAATCGATCTCTCGACTAACCTAAAACAATAGATTGATCGAATATAATCGTTTATCCCTCGAATTAATCGATTAAATGAATAATCGATTGCGTTTACCGATTTTTGACTTATTTTTTTTTTTTTTGAAAATAATCATTATATATTTACGAATTTTGAGCAATAGCCAATTATCTGAGTGCGATAGGGATAATCCAATCAAGTTGTACACTCTATTTTTTCTACGATCCAATTAATAGAATCTACAAAATTTAAAGAATAAAATTAGAAATTATTAAGATTAAATTATTATTTTGAAAATAATTTATATAATTATTTAAATTTACTACGTTTATTTAATTATAATATAAAATAAATATATATAAAAGAACCTAATTTGAATTTTTCTTATATTTGATATAATTTTACATATAGAAAATTATCTTTTATGGATTGCCATTATTTATCGATTCTTTACCTAGAATTACTTAATTTTAATTAAATAATACTGACAGTTTGACAGGCTGTATATTTCAAATATAAACTGTTGTGGATTCATATCTTTACTAGAATGGATATGAAATGATATCCGATTAGCAGACTAACATCGTATACTTATTCGTTCTGTTGTTCGTGCACAAAATAAATAATATATATTGGCGTAAAAAATAGCCTAATAAAAATTTACTCTTGTTGCACCTGTGAAACATTAACCGATTTTGAGCAATTTAAACTCAAAATAACATTTAGTCCACTAGTAAAAAATTTAATTGTTTCTTAATTTCAAAAAATATTTCAGGACAGATGCTAAAATGTCTTTAAAAAATGCGTTTCATTGACCTCCTTTTAGGGGTTCGAGCTCCATTAAAGTAAGCATTTTAAGACATGATTTAATAAGCTAATGACATTAATTTGTAATTTACCATTCCTGAAAATTTTACTCAACAATTTTGAAACACCTTGTATACCTAAGCGTACAATAAAAGAAAAGAACCTTTTGAGCGTACATTTCAGACAAATTGTCAAAGAAAATCATACAAAGCACACATAACGAACAGTCGGACAAATGATACCACTCACCGATTCAACTTTCTGTTGTCCTCGAAAACTAACAGAGGGAGTTGCAAGTTCTGGGTCGGAAAGTTTCCTTGGCCAGGTAACTCCGCTGTATTCTGCGTCTGGACGTGCACTAAACTAAACTTTATGGCCCTTTACGCCCTTCCCAATCTGGCCTGAAGGGAGTTCTGAGCCCGTTTCCCATCCTTGTCGGATCCCGTGTCGCTGTTGCTTCTGGCAACCCGGGGCATGACTTTGCAGGCACGGATTAGAATTAATTGGATTCATCTCTTGCTCGAGTAAATATGAAGGAGGTCAGGTGCGGACGTGACCTAATTGAACATACAAATAATCTGACCAATTGCAATGGAATTTTCTATACTACTCTGTTTTGTCTCTAATAAGGAAACGACAAAATAATTCACTCTTTTGAAAACGAAATAACTTTAATAAACAATATACACTGCAAGTGGTCGAAAATAAATCATTAATAATGATGTTCCAATCGTGGTTCAATTGTCATAGTCTAAGATCCGAAGTAAGGTCGACTTTCACCCATCTGTTTAATGGATGAAAGTTTTTTTTTAATAAATAAAATGTTTATAAATATACCGCAAAATGGTTGCTTAAGAAAATACGGCCCAGACTATTTATTTTCTTAAAATAAAAAAAACGGCACTCTGCAAAGTATTCCCCAGATGCTTCCACTATTCCCAAACTTTAATCAGCTCACCGCAGGATATATTAAAGCCTAAGTTTATATTTGGTGTTTTTCTCTTTATCCGACTTTGAGTTGTCTTTAAAATTCGAAAATTGCACTTTTCCTCAAATATCTCGAATTAGGTTCATTTTAGAAAAATCATGTATACAGGGTGTCCCGAAATTAGACGATCATATTTTAACAGCGTAGTCTACATCCTAAAATAGGAGTAAAAGTTCATATAAAAATAGGTCCGAAAACGTTTCTTTTCCGAGATACAGGGTGTTAAAAGTGAAGTCCTGATGACATATTTTTGTAAATATTTTCTAAACGCTTAAAGATAACTTAGTAAAATTTGGTACAAATGCTTACCTTTTTATCCTCTATGTAATGGACTAAATCTTAGTTTTTGATCATCTTCATAGATGGGTAAATTAGGGTGGGACTTAAGGTAAAAAAGTTTTTTTGTTGTCAGTTTTTAACATTTTTGACTAAAAAATTTGGAAACCCAATGTTTTCTTTACAATAAAGCTACTCTTGCTGCATCTCGCTAGGGCGCACCATTTTCAAGAGAAAAGCATTTGAAAATTTCATGATAAGTTCATATTATCTTATTCGAAAGTGCAAACAAAAATTAGTAGGCCTGGAATCCAATAATTGCTTTTCAATTCTTTGAGACTCTGTGATAAACAAAAATTGGCTGTCAATTGTGTAATTATTTGTACTTTTTTTGCGTGAAAGAAAAATACTTCTAATAAATGGAGAGATTTTCAAATAGAGAATTGGCAGATATTCATTTTGTATATGGTTTGTGTAATGGAAGGGCAAGAGCAGCGGTACGAGCATACCGTAGACGGTTTCCTAACCGAAGAATTCCTGACTACCGCGTATTTATTAATACACACAGAAATTTGGTTGACCATGGTTCATTTCAACGTGATCATGGACAAGGGAGACCACATGGGAACAACAATTTGGAACACGCCCTTAATTTATTTGAAGAGGACCCAAGAAGGACTATTCGAACTGTTTCCACGCTTTCAGAAATACCACGAGCAATAGTAAGTAATAATGACTTCCCTTTTTCTTTATACTATTTTATGATTCTTAGTTTTTATTGCTCAAATTTACAAGTAAAAAACAAGTTTTAGATTAAAGGCATTTTTAAATTCTTACTTTAGTTTACGTGTCTTTTAAAAAATATGTTCATTTAGGTTGGAAGAATGTTAAGAATGCAGGGTATTCATCCCTATCATTATCAGTGTGTTCAAGCCTTAAGACCCCACGACTTTTTACCACGAATGGAGTTTAGTGAATGGATAAGAAACCATCAGGAACTCCTTCTTTTTATTATGTGGAGCGACGAGGCGACATTTAATAGAGGTGGTGTTTTTAATATTCACAATCATCATTTTTATTCACAAGAAAATCCTCGGGTGGTGCGACGTCGATTTTTTCAAGATAGATTTTCTATTAATGTTTGGGCGGCAATAATCAATGACAGATTAATTGGGCCGATTGAAATTCCTGCTCGCTTAAATGCAATTGAGTATCTGAATTTTTTACAAACCCACCTTGAACCCATTCTGGATAATCTCCCATTAAATATTCGACATCAGCTGCACTTTCAGCACGACGGAGCGTCAGCCCATTATGGCGTTAATGTGAGAAATTGGCTAAATGAAAGATTTCCGGGTTGATGAATAGAAAGAGGTAGTCCCATGCCGTGGCCACCTCGATCTCCAGATTTAAACCCATTAGATTATTATTTTTGGGGTCGTATACGCTACAGAAGTTGACAGTGAGGAAGAGTTGCGTGAAAGGATACGTTTGGCAGGGAATGAAATACGGCAACATAATTTTGAAGTAATGCGAGCTTCACATGCAATTACCCGTAGAGTCAAAATGTGCCTTCGTCAGCAAGGCAACATTTTTGAACACTTACTTTAACTGTTGTATAAATTGATATTTTTAGTAGAATTTTTGTTATTTTTCGTAGAATTTTTGTTATTTTTAGTAGAATTTTTGGTAGTATAGACAAAAACAATTTTTGAGAATCATTTGTCTATCGTCGTCATTTTGACCTATTTTAAGTCATCCTTAGGACAATAAAAGTAGATACTTCACGTTAAGAAGCTTAAAATTATTATGAAATAGCATTTGCAATAATTAAAAGTAGGTAACTAATGATTTCTTCTCTAACTCAGTCAAACTTCGTATTTTCAAGAAATTATCAGCTGTTCTTAATTTCAACTACAGTTTTGGTATAATTTAACGATATTTAACGTATCTGACTTATTTTTACCTTCCTAAGGATTACCCTAAAAAACGTCGGCAGTTAAAGAAATAAATTCTCGTCAATCATTTTATTGGGCCAAAGCCAACCAAACCATTAAAAAAAAAACAATTGATTAGTTTAAGTTTAAATACTATTTAGTTTTACCATTTAAAGTTTCTTTATAAAAAAACATTTAAAAAACAATTAAAGCTAAATAAATTTCTTTAGTCACCGGTTTTCCAAACCTGAAAAAAACATTCTGATTCCACAGTAATTATTGTACAGACGGGTCTAAGACTGCGGAAGGCACTGGGGCAGGAGTATTCTCCAAAAACCCTGATACTAACCATAGCTATGCTATAGGAATACATTCCTCGGTATTTCAGGCCGAGGTATACGCAATTTTGCAATGTGCAAAAACGAACAATGAAAGAGCTGTCGAAAATCAGCATATTCAAATAATGTCAGACAGCCAAGCGGCACTTAAGGCCATATCGAGTCAGAAAGTTACGTCGAGGCTGGTATGGGAATGCATCGAAGAACTAAGAACGATGGCAGACCGTAATAGAGTACAACTATTTTGGGTGCCAGGTCACAAAGGGATCGAAGGCAACGAAAAGGATGACGAACTTGCAAAAAGAGAGTCAGAAGAAACACCGGAACCAGACACAAACCCAGGAGTACCAAAAACTACAGTCCGGGGTTTTATAAATGACTGGATTCGGGAACAACATATCAACTATTGGGGAAGCATCCCAAAACAGGCACATGGAAAAGCCTTCATAGGCAGACCATGTCCCAAAAGAACTGGAGAACTACTCTTAATGAATAGGAACCAGTTGAAAGTGATAACAGGGTTCATGACTGGGCACGCCCCAGTAAAGGGACACTTGAACAAAATTGGCATGTACAATGGGGAACTCATGTGCCGACTATGTCACAAGAAACCAGAAACGGCCAAACACATACTGTGCGAATGCGAAGCTCTAGATCGCAAAAGACAGGCTCTTTTTGGACAACCCCAGGTTGATCCAACAAAGTATAGAACCCTCTCACCCAAGGATCTGTACAAACTTGTACAAGGTATAAAGGTGATAGAGTGGGTGCTATGAACTAACATGGGGTGAAACACAATAAGCCAATAGGCTTCAGTGTTATTCGGAGACACATAGTCTGACGAGCCCAGGAGAGAAAAAAAATTATTGTTTGCACTTTCGAATAAAATAATATGAAATCATATATTTTGCTTGAAAATGGTGCGTCCTAGCGAGATGCAGCAAGAGTAGCTTTATTGTAAAGAAAACATTGGTTTTTCAAATGTTTTAGTCAAAAATGTTAAAAACTGACAACAAAAACTTAGGGCAATTTTACCCAAAGCCCCCCCCCCTTATTTTCCCATCTATGAAGATGATCAAAAACTGGGATTTAGATTACATTACATAGAGCGTGAAAAGGTGAGCATTTGTACCAAATATCACTTAGTTATCTTTAAACGTTTAGAAAATATTTACAAAAGTGTGTCATCAGGACTTCACTTTTACCACCCTGTATCTCGGAAAAGAAACGTTTTCGGACCTATGTTTATATGTTCTTTTACTCCTATTTTCGGATGTAGATTACGCTGTTAAAATATGACCGTCTAATTTCGGGACACCCTAGGGACATAAGCAACTTTTATCGTGATTTCTATACTTTCCTTATCTGTACACAAAAAGGAAAGCAAAAAATGGCCGTGACCGTATTTTCTTAGGCAACCTATTTGCGGTATATTTAAAAACATATTTTATCTATTAAAAAAAACTTTTGTCCATTAAACAGATAGGTGAAGGTCGACCTTACTCGGACTATCAATAAAATGATGCATATGCAATTAACAATACAAGAAAGTGATATTGGTTGCATAAATTTCAGTAATGTTTAATCTCAATATAATTTTAATCAAATTGTCAAAATTAGAAAAAATATTGTATGTAACACGTTACGTAATACCGTTATATGTAACTTGTTTATGTTGTGGGATCTCGCTCTGCTCGTCCCGCAAATATTCACTCGTAGTCGCTCTGCTCGTCCCGCAAATATTCACTCGTATTTAACATATTGTAAAAATGCCAATAAAATTATTTATTATTATATTATTATTGGATATATTCCATCCGGCCCCGAGGATTTGTATGACTTTAATTTGTTGATAGTTCAACTAATTCTGTGTTAAAGGTGGAAAAAGAAAAAAATTCTATATGGTCTTGTGGTCTCGAAGGCCAGCTTCCAGTCTACTGAAGCTGGTCTAATCCCGTTTTAAATGTAGCTGTCTTGAGTCTCCTGAATCTAGACCTGTTAGGATAGTTGAGATCTGAAAGTGCACCTAAGTTAGTATTTCTAGACTTTTCTCTAGTGTCGCAGTGTAGGTATAATCCTCTCTTTTGAGGAATTCGACCTGACTAGATGTATTGCCTTTGGCTATAGTTCCGTGGATTCCAGCGCATACGTTGGTCTCTGAGACCTCTTCGCAGAACTATTATTTTTCCTTTATTTAGCTAGTTTGCTAATATCACAATATACAAATTTAGTAAAAATATACATATACATATAAGTCAAAACATAAATAATTTAGATACAATTAAAACTAACTAAAATTCTATAGGTTGTTACTGTTTCTGAAGAAATATTCATCAATTAAGAAATCTGTCACTTTGACTTTAAATGTAGTTACAGATGTTACTGATTTAATTTTCTCTGGAAGTGCGTTATATTGATTTATATACCTTTAAAAAAATAGTGAATTTTGAGGTGCACTTTTAACAACTGTTGCAATATAAAAGTTATTTCTGTTAGAGAATTGTGCACAATAGAGTGATAATTAAGCTTCTCTTTTAGGTGCATTGGAAGTAACCCGTGTTTGATTTTATAAATAAAAATTAACGCATTCCGTAATAAGAGTCTTTTGATTGGCATCCACCTCAAAGTTTCAAGCATTAGATTAATGGAAGTATATTTTAAACAGGATAATATAATAATATAATAAATCGTTTATTGTTTACCATAAAAAAATATATAATCATTCGTTTACTTATATCCAGAAAACCACTAGTAAACAAAAGGAGTGATGATAGGTCTAGAGACCAATTCTTCCTCATCATCCTAAAATAAAAAGTAATACAAATAATAATAATACAACAATTAAATAATTATATGTATGAAGTTACAGACCTTAACTAACATTTTTCATTTCCAAACCTAATACAGAAAAAACCTTAACCACGAAAGAATAATACAATTAAAATATTTTAATTATGATGTAAAAATCATTTATTTTTTTTCTCTAGTGTGTGCACAAATATAATATATAGCTGGAGACTATTGTTGCAGAAACAACTTGTTCGTTTGCTTTTTTTTTAAAGGCTCTTAACGAAAGAGAGAAACTTGGTATATCCATGAGGTGACCAACAGATGCAATCTGATAAGAAAAAGATGATTTATATAGTTCCTTGTTGTGTGCTGGTATGGTAATAGGATTTTTACTCTTAGATTCAGGTTGTGCACATCTGTTCTAAATCTGATTTTTCTAAATAAATAGGGGGGATGTTTACTTTTAAGAATCTTATAGAAATAGCAGTAGGTATGAAGTTTACGACGATTGTACATACTTAACCATCCTATTTCTTTAAGTTTGTGTGATATCCGATTCCTTTTGCGTATACCATAAATCATGCGCAAACACGAATTTTTCAGTTTTTGAATGCGGTACGAGTATATTTTCCTAAGGAAAGGTCCGTATACGGCGTCGCAGTGATTAAAGTGCGAAAGTACAAGTGAATCTTTTAACATTTTTTTTGTTTGTATGTTCATTTTAGACCTGTGCGGATAGATTACTTTTAAAGAGTAATAAGCTTTCTTAATTTTTTCACTCACGTGTTTATCAAAATGTAGCTTTGAGTCAACATAAATACCTAGATTTTTACAATGACGACTAAAAGCCAACTATTCTGATCCTATAAAAACTTGCAGGTGACTTAAAGCTAATGATTTATTGCTCTCGTTTCCGAAAATAATAGCATGGGACTTATTGGCATTAATTTTTAATAGATGTTTTTCCGATAACGAAACTAGTTTTAGTAAGTCATCATTAATATTTGTATTAGCAAGATGTATATCAGATATATTAAAAGAATAATAAATCTGAGTATCATCTGCGTATAAATGGTAATTACAATGGTCTAAATGTGTGTGAAAATTTAAAGTATATAACGTATACAACAAAATACTACCCTGAGGAACACCTTGATGTACTTTCAAACTGTTCGAAGTTTTATTCTCAATTTTAACTTTTTGTTCGCAATCAGAGAGAAAGGACTCAATTAGATTTACAGCTGCTTTACTAAATTTTGAATATCGCAAAATTGACAAAAGAATTGCATGATTAAGAGTATCAAACGCACGAGAATGGTCAATTAAAATGAGAATGCACATTTTATTGTTATCAAGATCATGAATAATGTCATCAGTAACAGCAGACAGGGCTGAAGTACAGCTGTAACCGCTTCTAAATCCGGACTGATTTAGGGGTAATAATTTTGTCATAGCTGCGAATTCCCTGATTTGCTTTTCCAGTATCTTTTCCAATATTTATGAAAATGTTGGAAGAATGCTGATGCTCCTTAATTGACTAAATTCTGTGGGATTTGAAATTTTTGGTAGACGTAGTACGTAAGCTCGTTTCCAAATCTTGGGAAAATAACTAATATTTATACATTTATTGAGAATATGTACTAAATAAGGTATAATAAATGGACAAAAAATAATAATGATTTGTATGTTTAAATTATCATTACCGTAAGCTTTGGTTTTTATATTTTTAATTATATTTAGTACCTCCATATCAGCTGTATGATTAAATTTAAATTCAGTGTTTACTTTTATATTAAAATTATTATTGTAAAAATTTACTAAGTCTTTATCTGGTTCCCGATCATCTTAAGTTTTATTTATTAAGAAGTTATTGTATGTATTTTCATTTTTTAGGGTTATCGGTAACTCCCAATTGGCATCTTTAATGATTTTTAATTTTTTCAGTTCTTGCCATTTATCTTTAGGAGTGCAATTTGTTAACTTAAACTCAAGAAAAGCTTTTTTTTCTCGCTTAATTGTAGCCGAAGTTAAATTCCGTAACTGTTTATAATAATCCCAATGAGCAACTCGCTTTGACTTTTTATACTTTCGTAGAGCTTTATCTCTAAGACTTTGCATAAGTTTAACATTGTCCGTAATCCAGGGTTGTTTTCTTTTACTAGTTTTAAATGTAGACCTTTTTCATGGGCGCATGTTTATTAATTAAGTTAAGAATATTGTTATTTAAGTACTCAATTTTTTTGTCTATATTTTCTATTTCATAAATAAGATCCCAGTTTATTAACTCGATTTAATTTTGAAATTCAAATAAATTTATTCTTTGAAAATCTCTGTAACTAAAGGTTTTTGAGGAAATGGTATTTTCTAGTGTTCCAAACTCACAATATTATTATTCCCATAGCCCTATTCGGCAGATTCTGTAGTCGGTTCAACTCATTTTGATTTAGTAAAAATACTATTGTAGAGCAGTAATTAAAGTAAGGTAGAATTATAGTATTATATATAATACATTTAGTGTGATAATTTCAATTTCAACAGAAAATATAGTCCTATTGAATATATCTATAATATCAATGACATAACACTGGATACTATTACAGAGGTAAAAGATTTGGGTGTGATATTAGACTCCACCCTTTCTTTTCAAACTCATATAACGGCCTCAGTTAATAAAGCATTAAGAATGTTGGGTTTCCTTAGAATAACTACTTCTGATTTTCATAATGTGATGTGTTTAAAGATTCTTTATTGTGCCTTAGTTAGACCTTATATTGAATATGCTTCTTCTGTATGGAATCCTTTTTATGTATATCTAATCCATAATATAGAACAGGTTCAAAGAAAATTTTTACGCATTGTTGCACACACTTTGTCATCTTGAGACCCTTCTGAGCAGAAGAAACCAAAGGGATCTTAAAATATTGTTTAACATTATTAACTCATCTGCCGATTGTCCATACTTGTTATCCCAAATTGGATTTTCTGTACCTTTTCATAGAACAAATTATGGCTCTCACTCTTTTATTCCTAGAGTAACAAGAGCTGCTAACAGACTAAATGTGAATGGATTACTTCTCCATCAGATTTTTCTAACCATTTATGTATATGTGAGGAGTAATTTTTAATTGTTTTTAATTGTTTTTAATATTTATGTATTTAAATTAATTTATTATTATTATTTTGGATTTTATTACTATTTAATGTATGTAATATGTATTATCTGTAATTGTATTGTTTTAATGGGCTCTGACCCGTAAATAAATAAATAAATAAATAAGCCAAATGAACTTCTAAATAGGAAATTTAACTTAAATGCAATAGTTTTGATAACAGTGTTGGCATGGTCTATAAATCTTCAATTGTTATGTTATATTGTTTATCAACAAACTGTGTATAGTTATAATTGCTATTTATCAGCATACAATTTGTTTTATTTGTGGTAATTTTCAACAAATTATTGCAACATCATTTATAAACATGTTGCACTGTTTCATTAACAACTCTTACCAAGTTATTTAAATCCTTACAAGAAAAATATATTAGGGCATCATCAGCAAACAGGTGAATGTCATTGACCTTTCAAATCAACAATTTCATTGTTATACACTAAAAACAACAGGGGACCCAATATACTTCCCTGCGGAACACCTTTGATATAGTTAATTTCCTCTGACAAAATGTTATTTACTTTTAACTTTTGTTTCCTCTTAGATAATTCACACACCACTCCAATGCTTGCTCTACTATACTCGAATGCCCTTTGAAGATCTATAAAAACTGCCAATGTTAGACAGTTTATCAGATTTATATTTCCGATCATATAAAACACACTGGATAGCTGATTCACAGTTGTCTGCTTCTGAAGCCCGATTGTATTCTAGTAATAAGTTTATTTTGTTCTAAAAAATTAACAATTTGTTCATAAACAACCTTCTCAATGATTTTTTCGATACAACTTAATATACTAATAGGCATTAAATCTGTAGCTTTATTTGCGTTTATCATAGAAATTTTTAGAGCATTAGGTATTTTTGAAATTTCTAATGACGAATTTATCAAATTTAAAAGTGGTTCTGAGAGGTTGGGAAAACAGTTTTTTAAAATATTAATGTTAATGTCATCTGTGCTACTTTTATTTTTCATTGCAAAAAGAATGTCTTTATGTCCTCCATGAGTTTCTTTTAGCCTTGCGTACCTCTGTGTTATATATAATCTGTGAACGTATTTTTATACGTAGTCCAGTCTTGTGTGGATTTGGCTCTGTTAAATAGCCTTCGCACCTCGCTTCTCAGGCTATCTAGGTGTTTATTCGCTTGACATCTCTCTTTATCAGGACATTTTTCTTAGTAGGCATCAGGCCTTGTTTTTCAATTCTACTGTCTTTCGGTGTTTTTGTTTCTCGTACATTGGTGGTTTCCTCTTTGAGAGACTCCTCGAGGAATTTAGGTACACTTTCCAATTCATTTCTCTGGGGTTTCTAAACCTGTCTGCTGTAAGAGTTGAACATTGTTTATGGAATCGGATATGTCTGTGATCTGGACACGATGGTTTATTGGACACATGCCAATTCCTGATTTGGTCGTTTGTGCCTCTAGAACAGAACAAATGTTGATTTGTTGCCTTTATTGGCAATTTCTGAGCCTTCACCTAGAATAAATCGTAATAATAACTCATCTCTTAAATTGATGTTGATGCTTCCCCACATAGCATCCTATTATGAGTTTGGAGGCAGATTTTCTTCTCTCCTGGGAAGTAGGCGGAGGTTACGACATAGCTCTTCTTTCCCCTTCCGTTCGGATTTCGTACAAACTAAAAACTAAAAGGCTTTATTTCAAATGACCTGCGTCTAGATGTAAGAAATCAGAGAACTTAGCTAAGTCCATCCGTGAACACACTATAATGTAGAAATAATTCACATTATAACATCTATAAAACGTTTCAGAACAAATTTCGGGGGAAAGTACTGTAAAACTGTTAGTAATGACGTTCTATGAACTTAACTTTCTAACCTCTATGAGATGTGCTATAAAAGTCTTGCGGACATTCGGTAGTTGCATGAGATGTTAGGGTTACATTAAAAATACATTGTTTGTAAGTTTAAGAGCCCGGAGTTGTAGCTTATTAACGTGGATGAGATGTTCATGTCCTAGCTGGGATAAATCCGCCCCTGTTTAAATTTAATCCTTAAATGAAAATATCCAGCAGGTTGCCAATTTGCTAATTTTACTTCGTTAAGATTTACATAATTGCTTACACGAAAACAGAAAATTATTTTCTAAACAAAATTGAAATGTAATTTTCTATTGAAATGTTATTTCCCATAAAATTACCTTTTTAAAAATGTGCCACTCTTGGTACTTTCCCTATCTAAATTTAAGGGGTTGTTCACCCCATACTCGAGGATTTCTGCTTCTAGGTGCCAAATTTTCGCCCTCAAGAGGACGCCAAAATCGAAATGTGACACAACAGTATAGGTATTAATAAATTTCTTATAAAATGACCTTCTCAAAAATCTGCCACACTTAGTACTTTCCCTATCTAATTCTAGGGGTTGTTCACCCCACTCCTCGAGGGTTGAAGTGTCAATGATGCAATTAAGAAAAAAATCAACTTGTCCGATAATTTCTGCTTCAAATCTGAGGGAACCAAGGAAAGGGGGCTGGTAACTTGTCATTGGACCACAATGTATATTAAAATTAAGTTGACGACCGAAAAGCAAAGAAGGTCGTTTGCGCATATTCCTCAAAAAACATTTTTTTCTACGGTTTGGCATCGCTGGATTGTTGACAATCCTACACAATAAGTACAAAATAATACAAAATAGTACATAAATAGTACGCATAATATAGATTGCCCATTATTAATTTTCCGTCCAACTGTATAAATTTTAATAAATTGTTTAGGATTCCATTTATAAAATTTAATTTATTAGCCCAACGTCTTAGAGAAGACAAACCAGGAAGACCCATTCTTTTCAAGTACATCGAGAAGTTTTTGGTGTGGCACTGTGTCAAAAGCCTTTGCTAAGTCCAAAAAGGTGGCGATACATTTTTTATTGTTGTTCATTTCTTCAGCTACATGAGATATTAGTGCATGCATAGCATCACTCGAATTAAGACCCTCTGTAAAACCATATTGATGCTGAGGAAGCAGATTGTTAATTGTTAAGTATTCAATGAGTCTCTCTTTCAAACATTTCTCAAATATTTTTGCGATATTACTAATTAAACTGATTGGCCTGTAATTGCCTATTAAGTTTGGGTTACCGGTTTTATAGATCGGGGTTATAATGGATTTTTTAAAATGTTTCGGTACAATCCCAGTACAGAATATTGTATTAATTATATGTTTTAAGGGAGTTACAATGAACGGATGTAATAGTTTTAAGTGTTTTACTGATACACAATCAAATCCAGGGGTACTGTTGTTCTTTAGGCTATTTATATATCTAATTGTATCATTGTCACAAATAGGTTTTAAGAATATTGACTTAGTTATCATCGTTTGTACAGGGTAATTTATTTTACAATCACGAATGGTTTCATACATTTTTGTACCAATAGAGGTAAAATATTTATTACAATAGTTCGCCATTTCTTTGTCAGTATTGAAATCTTTATTCCTATCATCAACAATTACCAAGTGGTTTTGACTTTTTTTACAGCTGTCATTTGTAGCTTCTGAAATTATCTGGTAGGTTTTTTTTAAGTTATTCTTGTGTTTATTTATTTCATTTTTATAGTAATCATTTTTTGTTTTCAATATTAATTTATTTAAATTGTTTCTAAAAATTTTATATTCATTTTCTTTATTAATGGAGTGCTTTTTTTGTAATTGCTTTTTTAGTTTATCTCTGTTTTTGATGGAATTGATTAAGCCATTTGTTATCCAAGGTTTTACCTTTTTATGAATTTTTTGATTAATTTTTTTTACAATTTTACATGATTCAATACTATTGAGATATTTGTCATAGAACTTTTGAGTTGCTATTTCAGGGTTATTTTCATTGAGAACACTTTCCCATGTTAAAGCTTCAAATTTAGAAATTAGTTTGTCATTATCAATTTTAGTTATAGTTGTATAGGTAGTTAGAGATTTTGTTTTATTTATTGAAAGAGGTTTTGAAATATTTATCATAACCGGATCATGATCGGTTAAATCGTAGTTTATCACATATGAGTTGAATTTTAATTTTTCGGTTTTAATACTGTTTCTTAAAAATATGTGATCCAAACAGGTTTTACTCTGAGCCCGTGTAATTGTATTTATATAAGACAAGAAGCCATTTGAGTGAAGAGTTGCTTCGTAGTTATTTGTGATATGATTTTTTCCGTCCAGGAGATCGATATTAATGTCTCCTATAAACATTTCAATACTTTTGTTTAGGTGAGTGGGGATGTAATTTTCTATGTCTCGAATAAATGTATCTGCCGAAGTTTGAGAAGACCTATATAAAGCACTAATGCCAATAGTTGTATGATTTGCTGTTATGTTTATTTTAGTAATACAAATGCCTGAAAGTTCGAGCTTTATTTTGTTTATTTCTGCATTTAATTTTGATTTGACTAAAACTATGACACCATCATTTCTATTAATATTACAGTTGTTGTAGTGTATGTTGTAACCCTGTAGATTAAACTGTGAGGTAGATTCTAATTGAAAACATTCGGATAATATAATTACGTCACAAAATTTTATATCATAACTTTCTAGGAATAAGATCAACTCATCAAAATTCTTTTTAATACTTCTGATGTTGAGATGCATGACATTAAGGAGTTTTTCATTTAAATTAATTTTACTTGTTATATTTGGAGCATCAATAATTTCATTATTAGTATCGATTTTTATAGAGTCTAATAAATCGTTTTCACTTACAATTAACATTGAGAGCCGGAATAATTTATTTTATTTCTTAAAATTTGCTGGTGATACTTCAAAGTTGGACATTCACGGTTGTTGTTTTCATGGTCAGTGGCGTGTTGTGTATTATATTTTCTATTTGTCTGTTCACAATTTTTATGGAAGTTTCATTGGAGCGAAATGGATACTACCAATAGATGGCTAGTGAATATGGATAAGTCGATATTCGTTTGCAGTGGGCGGAGTTGAGGGTCCAGCAGAAATTTTTAAGAATGACTGAGACCGATCGATAAATTTCTATTTGTAGCTCTTGGATGAAATTTTATACACTCGTGATTGAATGTTTGGACTATTTTCTATCTAATGTTTGTTATTGTTCATTAGTGCGTTTGCGGGTAGTAAGTATTGTGAATGAGTTGTGTTTATGTTTTATTACTGAATTATTTTACTGTTAATAAAGGAAGAGTTCCCAAAAAAAAATTTGTGTAGGTATTTATAACTGTTTTGAAATTGATAAAATAGAAAATATGCTTTTGTTTTTCGTTTCCTTTACAGGTTTTATCCGAATTAATTTAAAATAAATTATATAATAATAATAATAATAGCAATAATAATACATTTCTTAAGTGTTGAAAAAATTGTATTTTTAATTTAAATACCTAAGTACTTAGCATAAGTAATTATAAACAACAGGTTATTTCTTTAATCTGGTGCGTCACAATGTAATAAAAAAAACCCTTAAGATGGTTGGTAAATAATATAAATGAATTCTTAATATTGAAGTAAACACAATGGGTTCTATAAGGATTATTGGTTGGGGTTCGGCTTTGGGGGATAGGGTCGAAATATTAAAATTAAACTTGGTATATGGATGTATTATCCCATAAAAATAAAAATCGCTTTAAAAAATTCACCCCTCCCCACCCCTATCTGATATGGTGAGGGTGGCATTCCCAAAAAATTAAGTTAGAACTTTTTAAATAAAAAAGTTGAAGTCTACGATTTTTTATACATAAAAACACAAAATTCCAATTTTTTTTTGATCTTAGAAAAAATTTCGACTTTAATCTTCATAGTTCGGATGTGGGGGCTGGCATTTAAAAATAGTTACAAATACATAAAAATCTTATTTTTGGCATATTTACAATAGAAATGATTTGCAACATTTTTGTATAAATATCTTACCACCACCATCTAGAGGGAGTTGGAGGGTGTGGCATCCCCAAAAAATCAAGTTAGAACTTAAAAAAAAAACAGTTAAAATCTACAATTTTTTATACATATAAACCAAAATTTCAATTTTTAAATCAAATTATTAAATTAAATTATTTTTTTAATTTCTTTATTATATTTAATATTATTTCTACTTTTTCTAACAATAATCAATTTAAGATATCTACTTTGATTGAGCCAAAATATTTAGTAGGGGAAGTTTTTAATATTATACAAACATACTGTGTGTCCAAAAAAATATATGAATTTGGCTAAACATTAACCTTTATTTCTAAAAACAGGAGAACAATGTTACTTGAAAAATGTACCTAGAATTAATATTATCCACCATCAAATCCTGGACCTGGACACAATTTTTTTTTAGCAATACGGGAGAAGCGTAAGTGACATTTTTACAAATGAAATTAATTTCAACAAATTTATTTGAGATCATGTACAAGATTATTCACTATTAAAGACACCTTTTATAACCACTATTGCATATTCAAAAAAAGCTTTAAATAAAAGTTTGTGAATATGACTGACTTTTTTTAAATATACCATAAAAATACGTATTCAGATTTCACGGAATACAAGACAAATAAACTTTTTTAAATGGGATACCCTCTATGTTATTAAATTTCTGGGATATTTTTTTTCTAATTTCACAAATGTATATTATTGATAACCCTATCATATACCGTCTGTTCTCGAGTAATTTAACGTTGATAATGTAAACATAAAAAAGTTAACATTATTAAAGTAAAAGCTATGAAAATCACAACTATTATGTTTGATAATAAAATAATCCAAATAGGTAGTTTACAGTGAGAAAGAAAAAGTGTAAATATTTATAAGATATTCGACATAGATTATCTATGATATTCGACGTTTAATTAATCAGGAAAGAATAAAGATCATTTCGAAAATTGAATAAAATATATATCTATGCTATCCTTATTAAAAAATATTCATGTTAAATCCTGTGAAATATGCACACCACTGATATGGTCATTTGATGACATTTTTACAAAATTCGGTCAATGTAAACATTATACAATAATAATTATAGCATAAAGGAAGGGTAATTTATAATGAATAACCCTGTTAGGTACCATAAATTTTTAGTAAAAAATTTTAATTCGCACTTTTTTACGTAGATTAAAGAAAAATGTAATTTTGTGCGTTTTCTTGGTGCAGACATTTTGCAACACACTGTATATTCAAATCCAAAATAATGTATTTTCTTTTAACACATACCTAATACAAATTTATTAGCAAAATTTAAATACTTGTTATTTTCGGTATATTTCTCCTTTAGACACACACATTTTTAGTTTCATTGTCAAAAGATTTAAATAAAATTATCTGACCTTATAATATTCTATTATAATTTGATTATTAACATAAAATTAATGTTTTGAAATTAATTTCAGTTTTACCAATTTAAAAAATAAAATTAAATAATAAAAAAAAAGTGTCCGCTCGGGGGGTTTGAACTCGGAACCCTTCGATTCGTAGACAAGTACTCTAGATTTTCGTTATGAAGACTTATGAAAAAGTTTTACTTTAGTAACGCTGATAATCAGACTGGTTTTAGTTTCATTAAAATCTCAGTTTATTTCTAAATATAGACGAATATCTTGTGGAATGCTATTATTTATTGATTCTTTACAAGAATCACTAATTTTTATTTATATTTAATCTAAATAACTAAAAAAATATACAGGGTGGCTCACGCTCAACGGGACGGAGCTTTATGGGAAAACGACCAAAGATATAAAAAATTCATTTGGGAGGAATACGTAGGTTACAGACGGCTACAATTTAAAATTTGTTGATGTATACAGGATGTCCCACATAAGAGAAAATATACAAAGTTATATTATTTTTAATGGAACGCCCTGTTTTTTATTTTAGAATTAAAAACTACATCAAAAATAATGTCAGTTAACTAAAGGTTCCCTATTACTATTATTATTAGTTTTCGATTTATTTGAATTTTTAAGGAAAAAAAGTCTCCCAGAAATTAATTGTTTACTCTTGTTTGAATAATTTTTAATAAACTAATTTTTTTTTCTTATGTGGGACATCCTGTATACATCTAACAAATTTTAAATTGTAGCCGTCTGTAACCTACGTATTCCTCCCAAACGAATTTTTTATATCTTTGGTCGTTTTCCCATAAAGCTCCGTCCCGTTGAGCGTGAGCCACCCTGTATACTGACAATTAATTTTACGGAATTGTCACTTATAAAGTTCTAACATCTGACGTAGAGGGCGTATCTAACCAGTAAATAAAATCGTTAGTTCAATGATTGTACCAATAGATGGCGGGCGCGATTGCCTCCAATAACTTTTACATGGCCATTATTCTACTATAGTTCTTTATACAATGAGTATAGTATCTCTAATTATATTGACATAAATATCATATATTTTTATACGACTGGCGCCATCTAATTTTTAGAAGAAAAAGGTAAAATTTCACCTAAAAACATTGCTATACACTATACAGAATTCTACTTGCTAAAATGTAAAGTTAGGAGGATGTATGGAAGATGGAAGATCATTGTTTATAGATGCAAATCTTTAAATACTTTGTTGAAGGAACTTATTTGTGTTGTATAGGAGTATTATTAATTATTTAATATAAATTCTAACATTGTATAAATATCTTTTAGTGGGCATATGTTATTAGTTTTATAAATATATTTTCTAATAATAAAATTATCAAACACCAGGATGATGAGATAACAATAAAATACCTAACAACTTTATCGATTTTAATAGTATTAAAGGATTAATCGTTTTTAGAGCATTAGTATAAATTTTAATTTAATTTGATTAAAAATCAGGTATGTAAAAATGAAATGAAACAAGAAAAATACTTTTTGAGATTGATGATTTCATATTTGGCTGTGATTTTTATTTCTAAACACGAACCACCGACTGTTATTAAGGATATATTTTTCCAAATTTTAAAGGTTTTCCATATATGTCAAATATCTGTAGAATATCTTTAAACATTTTATTAATATGCTTAATTTGAAAAATATCTGGATTTTTTTTTTTTAATGTATTAACCAATTTTCCCTAGTATCCAAGTCTTCTCCCCACTACCCTACTATACATAAAAACATTTAAATTAATGTAAACCCTGCTCTATTAGATACATTTTGTAACTTATTTTGTTTCCTCTTGTTTTCATTTATGAGATGGACACTTAACCGCCTATGCTCAGGGTAGGAACGTTTTCTTCAATATGCCTACCAAGCAGAAAAATTAACAGATGATGCTCTGCACAATCTAGTATGCAAAATCGGCCATGCCCTTAACCACGAGAAGATTGCGACGGGCGCCTTCCTAGATATAGAAGGCGCGTTAAATAACGCCCTTTCTCAGACTCCGTTCGTTCTATGGAAAGAAGATGAATTGACAAACTGACCTGCAATTGGATCAAAAGCATGCTTGGAAACCGGAACATAATTTCATCACTTCAGGGAGAGAAATACATTTTCGGGTCTACTGGAGGATGACCACAAGTCTGATTACTTTCACCCTTACTTTCCCAGATAGCAGACGACGTCTGAAAGACGTCTTTTTTGTGTCTTGGTTAGGTCGCAATGTCCTAGGACGTTATTAAGACGTCTTATAAGACGTCTTGCAAAAGCCATAATTCAGACGTATTAATCTGAGAGCTCAAAGACGTTCTTAAGACGTCTTAAAGACGTCTTACCAATTCCATATATTAATGTGAAAGCTCAAAGACGTCTTTAAGACGTCTTACAAACGTCTTTCAGTCGGACGGAAACTTGCACGGTTTACATAATTCAAATTTAACAAGAAGAATCAAATGAAGTGAAGTTTGACGTTTGATTTAACATTATATTCAAGCCGGACTTCCGATTCGGACACCATCGTGGCAATATTGAAATGGCGTTCTCCGAATCGGGAGCCAAGAAATCCCATAAAAATCACAAAATATCTAGTATAAAAGTGACCATCCGAATTTAAAAAGTATACAAAATTAAATAAAATATTCAGTGTAATATTTGGAGAAGATAATTGAAATCAAATATCAAGTGCAGTGGAAAAGTGAAAAGATTGAGCCCATATAAAACGAAGAAAAGAAGAAATACATTCAAGCCCAAGCCAAAAATTTGTTTGGCCCAAGCTCATTGTGGATTATTGATTATTTTATTGCGTACACGATTATAGCCACCAAAAGGGACTTTGGGCTATTTTAAGCATTTGTGTCTCTTTCTACTTAAATAATATGGAACAAAAACCAGAGAGGGAAGAATAGTTTGTGTTACCGATGTAGCACGTTCCTGGAATACAGGTAATAAAAGAATATTTGTTTATATACATAGAACATTAATGTTTCTTCTAATAATTAAATTAATTTAAAAGTAAACATCTTAATATAAGATTTAATTCAGATATTCGTCAAGTATCATTTTTTTTTTGTTTTTATGGAGATTTTGAGAACTAATAATATCAAAAACTCCCTATTAGATAGCCATTTTGAGTGAAGTTAAAGTAAAATTGTTAAAGTAGGCGTAAGAAATTAATTTTTTGTTTTGTTTTATAGATAACTGTTCTGTCGGTTTTTACTAACTTTTGCAAAGTGTAATTTTCTGTGACTAGATGCTCTTAACTAAATTTCTTTTTAGGAGCTATACAAAGGCAACTATAAATCAAAGAGAAAAATCAATCCACTTATGGCTAAAGAGGAGTGATCGAATGCGCTACAAAGAAAATAACTCTTAGTGACCTGTGATTAATAGATGTTTTATCAATAAATATTTTAATTCTATTTTTTGCATTATTTATAATCTGCAAGGTTGTTCTACTTTTTAATAACCAAGATATCCGACGTCCTACGTTCATAAGACATCTTAAAGACGTCTTATTTATGGCTTCACAAGACCATTATAAGCTATTAATAAGTCGTCTTATTTATGGCTTATTTAAAGCTTCACAAGACCATTATAAGCTATTAATAAGTCGTCTTATTTATGGCTTATTTAAAGCTTCACAAGACCATTATAAGCCATTAATAAGACGTCTTAAAGACGTCTTATTTAAGGCTTCACAAGACCATTATAAGCTATTAATAAGTCGTCTTAAAGACGTCTTATTTATGGCTTATTTAAGGCTTTACAAGACCATTATAAGCTATTAATAAGTCGTCTTAAAGACGTCTTATTTATGGCTTATTTTAAGCTCTACAGACCAATATAAGCTATTAATAAGACGTCTTAAAGACGTCGCTTTTTGTAACATCAGACGTCTTCTAAGACGTCTTAAAGACGTCTTTCAGGAAATACCAGACGTCTTAAAGACGTCTCGAATGTCTTATGCTAGACGTCTTAAAGTCGTCTTTAAGACGACTTTGTGCTATCTGGTCCAATTGGACCGTTCTAGTGGATAACCTAATAGACGACCTCTCTCGGCAGGGGGTGGATTTCCAATGCTATACGGATGAGCCGGTTATTATTATAATAATGAGGGGGAAATACGAAGAGGCGATATTTAACATCCTTTAACAAGCTCTAAATACGATCAACAGATGGTCTGATGTCTGTTAACTTCCGGAACAATGTTATCGTCCCCTTTACCAAAAAAAGAAAGCTCGACAAGCTTCGACCAGTTACCTTGGCCTGGAAAACCCAATTGGAAAAAAAAACATTAACAATTCCAAATTATCTCATTAGATCCTCAGAAGGATTTACTGCAAAGCGTGGGAGATCAGTCCTCAACTGATCTACCAGATTTACCAAACTATGGTAAAACACGTGGTTACGTATGGCTGTGCCGTTAATATTTTTATAAAAAAACTATATCAAATATTGGAAAAGTGGCACCGAAACACAGATTTAACTTTACCTACAAATTCATATTTTTTCTTTGAATAAAAATATAAAATAAGATTTAAAAGTGGCGGCTATTTTTCGTATTAGAGACAATTGCCATAGTAAATAATCCTATTAATATTGTTACGCAGCACCCTGCAGTAGCCTGCAGCTATCATATGAAAACGTACAGATAGAAAAAGAAGTGGAATGTTACTCATCACTCTACAGTATGCTGCGGTCGTCATAAGTAAAAGTACAGGTAAAAGAATATTCCAGAAATGTCCAGAAATGTCATTACCCGTCAAGAACATTCTAGATGACAGGTCAAGAAGGTTCGAGAAGGTCAAGAAAGATATATAAGTCGACGACCTGACGTCAGAGTTTTAGTTTTATGATAGACGTTATACGTGAATGTTATCAGTTGTAAAGTTATTGTCAAATATTGAATTATAGTTATTGTAAAGTTCACTTGAAATAAATTGTGATACCAAAAACCAGTGTAACAATATTATTAGGCTATGTATATTTAACACCATCCTCTGGAAACAATTTAATAATAATACCCCGAGCATCGCGTATGCTGATTCTGTTACTTTTTGTTGGAATTTTCATTTAAAAATAGTATTGATCACGCATATATTACTCACCTTCTTCAATATTTTGTAGATTGTGACAAAAATGGTAACGACTATGATATTAGAATTGAAACATCTGTGGGATATGTAAGTTATATTATGAAAAAATTCTATAAAAATCGTACAAAAAAATACTCGTAATGTTACATGCTTAGCGGGAGATTTTTGTTACTATTTATTTTGTAATCAAAATAAATAACAGATAATATTAAGTGATTTTTTTGTTTCAAAGTCAATGTGATGAACTGTTTTCACCTAAAGCGGTTGAAGATAACACAACAGTACGTTGTTGTTCTTTGATAATACTCTTTAAATTCCAGTGGCGTAACTAATTGACTATACACAACCAATACATAATACAGTGTGGTCCAATGAAAAGTATCCACCCCTCTTTTCTTGGTTCCCTCAGATTTAAAGAAGAAATGTTCGGAAATGTCGATTTTTGTTTGGAGGGGGACACAATTTTTTCCCTAATTGCACCATTGATACTTCAACCCCTTAAGCAGTGAGGTAGCAGTGGGGTGAACAACCCCTAGAATTTAGATAGGCAGATTTTTGAAAAGGTTATTTTATAAGAAATTCAATAATGCCAATATTGTTGCGTCAAATTCTGATATTAGCGCCCTCTTGATGGTAAAAATTATGCACCTAGAAGCAGAAATGCTTCGACCAAAATTTATATAAGAGTGGCACATTTTTAAAAACGTAATTTTATGGGAAATTACCTTTTAATGTAGGAAATTACATTTCAATTTTATTAGTTTTTTAATTTTGCCTACTTTCGAAAAACTGTAGAAACTCTAAAATTGATTTTTTAAAGATTTATTAAAACGTTAATTTAACAGGTGTTGCTTCCATACAATAATACAAATTTTGTTCAAATATATTGCGAACATTTTGTAGAATTTGGTGTTTTTCTCCTGCATTCAGCTATTATCCGTTGGCGAAGATCTTCTATGGAATTAGGCTTTGTAGCAAAACATTTATTTTTCAAGTGTCCCCAAAAAAAAATAGTCGAGAGACGATAAATCCGGTGACCTTGCAGTCCATTCAATCTACTGTCCAGGGTACCGGTTATTTAAAAATTCTGTTATAGCACCAACATAGTGCGGAGGTGCTCCATCTTGCTGGAAATGTAGCTGATCAACATCCTCCTCCTCCTCCTCCTACTCCTACTCCTACTCCTACTCCTACTCCTACTCCTACTCCTACTCCTACTCCTACTCCTACTCCTACTCCTACTCCTACTCCTACTCCTACTCCTACTCCTACTCCTACTCCTACTCCTACTCCTACTCCTACTCCTACTCCTACTCCTCCTCCTCCTCCTCCTCCTCCTCCTCCTCCTCCTCCTCCTCCTCCTCCTCCTCCTCCTCCTCCTCCTCCTCCTCCTCCTCCTCCTCCTCCTCCTCCTCCTCCTCCTCCTCCTCCTCCTCCTCCTCCTCCTCCTCCTCCTCCTCCTCCTCCTCCTCCTCCTCCTCCTCCTCCTCCTCCTCCTCCTCCTCCTCCTCCTCCTCCTCCTCCTCCTCCTCCTCCTCCCTCCTCCTCCTCCTCCTCCTCCTCCTCCTCCTCCTCCTCCTCCTCCTCCTCCTCCTCCTCCTCCTCCTCTCCTCCTCCTCCTCCTCCTCGTCCTCCTCCTCCTCCTCGTCCTCCTCCTCCTCCTCCTCCTCCTCTCCTCCTCCTCCTCCTCCTCCTCCTCCTCCTCCTCCTCCTCCTCCTCCTCCTCCTCCTCCTCCTCCTCCTCCTCCTCCTCCTCCTCCCTCCTCCTCCTCCTCCTCCTCCTCCTCCTCCTCCTCCTCCTCCTCCTCCTCCTCCTCCTCCTCCTCCTCCTCCTCCTCTCCTCCTCCTCCTCCTCCTCCTCCTCCTCCTCCTCCTCCTCCTCCTCCTCCTCCTCCTCCTCCTCCTCCTCCTCTCCTCCTCCTCCTCCTCCTCCTCCTCCTCCTCCTCCTCCTCCTCCTCCTCCTCCTCCTCCTCCTCCTCCTCCTCCCTCCTCCTCCTCCTCCTCATCCTCCTCCTCCTCCTCCTCCTCCCTCCTCCTCCTCCTCCTCCTCCTCCTCCTCCTCCTCTCCTCCTCCTCCTCCACCTCCTCCTCCTCCTCCTCCTCCTCCTCCTCCTCCTCCTCCTCCTCCTCCTCCTCCTCCTCCTCCTCCTCCTCCTCCTCCTCCTCCTCCTCTCCTCCCTCCTCCTCCTCCTCCTCCTCCTCCTCCTCCTCCTCCTCCTCCTCCTCCCTCCTCCTCCTCCTCCTCCTCCTCCTCCTCTCCTCCTCCTCCTCCTCCTCCTCCTCCTCCTCCTCCTCCTCCTCCTCCTCCTCCTCCTCCTCCTTCCTCCCTCCTCCTCCTCTCCTCCTCCTCCTCCTCCTCCTCCTCCACCTCCTCCTCCTCCTCCTCCTCCTCCTCCTCCTCACATACATATTTTCTACACTGAGCGAAATAGTTTGGAAAATTATCTGAAATCATTATGTAATAATTAATTATTTGTTATAAAAGTTAAAGAATTTTATTATTTTATAATTTATCTATAAAATTTGTTCAATATTTGGTTATTTATTGTTAAAAATGTAATAAAAAGCCCCATTTTTAAATTAAAATTACCTTTTCCTTAAGTAAAAATAAGGTAAATAAAATTAAGGGTGCCAAAAAAAAATTAGGTAACAATAAAAAGACATTAAGTTTGAGAGATTTAACTAAATATTTGCAATGTGCTTATATTTTCAAAACTTTTAGGTTTAAAAAGTACTTACATATTTTTAGAATTTCTGGATTTATATTATATTAAAAGGACTTTCAAGTTTATCACTCATTTCTGTATAAACAAGTGTTTTTATATTTTTAAAACTTTTAGGTTTAAAAAGTACTTACATATTTTTAGAATTTCTGGATTTATATTATATTAAAAAGACTTTCAAGTTTATCACTCATTTCTGTATAAACAAGTGTTTTCTCGCCAAGTTAAACTAGATGTCATTTAAGGTTTATGTATTTAGAGTTAAATACCTGGCCTGGATATCACGCAGACAATACAAATATGTCTAGACGTCCAAAAATGAGTTTTTTCTGGACTTCCGATATCCAATGGACGTCCAGTAAAGTATACAAATGGCACACTTTTGACCATTCAGAGGACGTTCAATTCTGGAATATATTTGGACGTCGAATACTGGACATTCAAAAAACATCCAGGATTATATTTCCATTGAGACCACATTCCCACTTTTTTTACAGAACCGCAACTTACCACACACTATTTTATATTATTAATAATTTGTTTATTATTTTCGCAAACCGCTATACACCATTTTTTTTTTTTATTAAAAATTGCTGGACCTGAGCAGGAATCGAACTCACGACACATCCATTATCGTTTTACGCTTTCAATTGCTAGACGAGCTCGACCAAGGAACCACTTGAAAACTTTTTACTAGATACAGTTATAATTGAATAAGATTTCAAACTTGCTCTGATAGAATGAAATGCAATAGATTCAATTTGTCAATTTTTAATGACCAGTTATATTAAAAAAAGAAGTATATATTATAGATGAGTATTATCTGGTAGGCTTAATAAATAATGACCTAAGATGGACGTCCACTGGACGTCAAAATACTACTAAACTTAAAATTAAGTCCAAAAACAGACGTTCTCTGGGTATCGATATTCAGCTGTCAATTTAATTAGCATAAACGGACGTACACTGGATGCCCGGATATGGACGTCCTGACCCTCAAATAAATCTAAAGTGGACGTACATTGGACTATGTGTGCTGTCTGGGCATAGACGAATTTTTTGAAATAGTACTTATTTAAGTATGCACCAATATTTCCAAAATCAACTCCAGTATGATTCATTCAATAAATGTAAATATGAATGGGCAAAACATCTTTATATTGACATAATTGTACTTTACAATTTAGCCATAATAAAAAGATTTCACCCATTTTGACCAATCCTAATTGAAACACGTGGATTTATTATATTTTTTTAAATATAATTTTATAATAAAATAAACAAAATCTCCATATGAAAAATAAAATGTCAAAAATGATTAAATCATTATACTTTATATTTATGCATGTGATAAAATTCTTAGTTTCCTAATAACTTTTTTGGCACATTTTATATCTGCATTAGAATACTTAAGTGTGTAAAAATCTTCATCTTATTACTACACAAAACAAACATCAAAAAATATCACTTAACATTGCTCACGTACTAAACACAACTTGGACTGACTTTGACAGATAACATCATTTTGAGTGATACACAACTTATTTTCGCACATGCGCGTTACAAAACGGTACGCTAAAAATACCAAGCTGTCGCTTCTCCTTGATCGTTATTCTCGGCTCCAAATGTCGTAAAACACGCGTCTTTAAAAAGTTTGCTGAAAGTTGGAGTTTTAATTTTTTCGACACGAGTTTTTTGTCCACCATAATAATAACTATTGTACTAAGGTACTTTTTTTAACTGTGTTTTTGTATGGTTTTATGTAAAAAACTGGAGTTTGTTTTTAAAACTTTTTTTCATGTTTCCGATCATTCTGAATCCGAAAAAGCAAAAAAAATTCGTCTGGTCGTCTGTGTGTATATATGCTGGCACGATAACTCTAGAACGAAAGTTCTGATTGACTTACGGTTTTAATTTTCTTGAATAATTCAAACTTAGGGCGCTATTGATTTTTAGAATTTTCGGTTCATCCTAACTACTTTAATATCAATTTTCTTAAAATCCGCCTATGCATTTCTTTTGTGACAATTTTAGGAATTCTAAATATTTCTAACATCAACATTCCTAACATTCTTAACATTCCATAAATTGCAAACATTCTCTAACGACCTGTTAAACAACACCTGTTGATAGTAAAGGTGAAATTTCTAAGGTGGGTTGCATCCTTTATGCTTGCAACCATAGCCATTTTTGAGGCTATTTTTATTCTAAATTAGTCGCCAAGCCTGCCAATTTATAAAAAATATATAAGCAGTTTCTTAAAAATGACTTTTTTATGGTGGTGCTAACTTAGGAGTACTACTACTATTTCGCCCCTATCCACAAAAACACCTTCATCAAATTTACTGTCTCTCTGTCGCAACCCCATAGAATAATTAACTGGCCATTTTAATTGGCAAAAATCAGAATAATACTTGGCTGTGCTTGTCAAGTATAAAGATGTCAACTGTGATGTGTGAATGGCTCTTAAATATCAAATTATTTAAAAATATATGCTTTTTTTTTGCAAATAATTTGTAGTGTATCTCAATTAAGGCTTTCTATAAATAAAGGTACAGCAAGACAGATAATATATTGTACTTATACAAAACACTTTTTTATTATATAAAAGAGAGGTAGGATATAATGCTGGTTTTTTGCAGATAATTTTAAATATACGATTTTGGATTGCATATTCAACCAACGAATTGTAAATAATAATTAGTAAACTCCTGGTCATAAATTTCCTCAATTCATAAAATTTAAAAATTAATCTTACCTTGGGATTTTAATGACGTAATGTAATTTTGATCAATTATGATACCGAGGTATTTTGTTGTGTTTTTCATTTTAATTATAAAGTTGTCATTTATTTGTATGTTGAAAGAAGGCCTTTGTAAATTACATTGCTCTCTATGGATCTACTTTAACACAAACATAGTTTTGTGGCTATAAGTTGCTATAACCTATCGTCGCAAAACTATTAATAATTTAAACATAGTAAGTAGTAGAACGAGGTAAAACGAAGGGTAGAATAACAATAAAGTAAGGAAAATACTTAAAAAGGGCAGGTTTAAAGAGTATTATCGCAAGAAAGTATATCCGTTCTGTTTATTTATCAAGTATTGTTTGAGGTTACTTTGAAATTCATTTATTGTTTTTTTTTTTTATTTCTGTAGGCAGTCCTTTAATAAAAATTGTATTTTGTGATGGCTTGCCGTACATGAAAGTCAGATTGGCTTCTTGTATTATAGTTGTGATATTGCGAATTATATTGAATTTTTTCTAATAGATATGATGCGATGGTACTATGTCATTTTTATTTTATAAATAAATATCAATCATGTACTGAACATAATTGCAATAGTTTTCCTTCGGTCCTTTATTAATAGAATATAAATAGGCGAAGTAAGGAGCCCAAATATTTTACATGAGCAGGCTTAAAAGGTAAAATTTTTATTAGATAAATTGCTCGAACAACTTTTTAAATTCTAATCAAAAGGCGATATAGAATGGTTTTAAAAATCAAGGCTTATGAAAATCATCACATGGTTTAACCTAAGTAATGCCAATGCTTCACAAAACAAAAAATTCAACGTTCGAATACTACTATCAGCTTTCGGTCTTTCGTTCCAAGTTAAATCATTTCTCGTTTTTGTTACGCTACGAGTTTACCCTTGTGGGCCTCAGTCTCGATAAGATGGGAACCACCATTTTAGCGTCTCTCGAATTTATTAATAAAAAAATATAAATAAATACTTTTTTATTTTTTTGCTAGCGTGGCGTCGTTTTAATTGACTTACCGCGACGGTCCAAGGGGTCCCATCCGCCTCTGATTTTGATATCTAAATCATTTTTTCTTTAAAACAAATCTCCCATTAAAACATCGTTTTCTCCGCCACTTTAAATCCCCCACCCTCCGAAAAATCGCGGGAATTCATGAAACTACTTGATGATCTTGACATGGTTGGTGCATTCGACGTCGTCGCGATTCACGCATGAGCCGCGCGACTTAAAAATAAACCACACGAGAATTCGAAAATTTAACCGCGGTGCGCGCTCCACGCTCCAGTCTGGCGGGAGAACTTGTGCGGTACGGGACTGTGCTTGGAATTTGAAAATAAAATAAAAATAATAACACCGAAACGCCGAAACACCGAATCTAGCTGTTATCGATCCCAATCATTTCGAAATTTTCAAGGTAAACCTTGTTTTTACTTAGCGGACAGGTTAATCACCTAACCTAAAATTTATATTTACAATTCGAAGTTTAGAAGGCCGAGTTTGTTGGTTTCAATTAAAAACATTTCGTAAAAATATATTATTAAAATCAACCTTGGTTTAGATCTGCAGCGGTGGAAAGTTAAAAAATTTGAAACTTAGGATTATTTACTTAGTTATTCTATAAACTGTTTATCATTTTCCATGCTTTTCTATTTAATCCTCGTTTCAGAGTCAGTGACATAGAAAATAAAACACGCATTAGGAGTGACCTTACACCAATTTCCCGCAATTATGGATAATTATTATTCCTAATTAGGTATTATTATTGCTTTGCTTCACCCAGTTTTTACTTTTCACTTCATATTTTTTTGTCTACTGATAATGTGCAAAAACCACCAAAGTTGTTGCATTTTAATTTTATTAGTTAATATGGATTAAATTTTTTTATAATACTCGTATTAATATTCCCCTACTTTTAACTGGGAACTGGGCAATTAATCGGGTGTTTCTATTTTTAAATGAATCTCCAATTTTTTAAAAATGTAACACCGTTGGATTATAATATAAGTAGTAAAAAAATTTACGCATCGCTGGAATATGACCAAACAGCGTTTGTTAATTTTTACCTGAGTCAGAATACCAATTTTGAAAAGTTAGGTATACCCGTATATTGAAAGAAAAAATCCTCATATCTTCCTTTTCATCACTCTTAACTGAATTTTAGGAATTTTCATTTTCATAGAAAAATCTGTATTCTAAATTTCAGCTCCATTTTCAACCCCATTTTTTCTTTATATTTTTATGCATTTGAAGTTTTATAGACGTGACATAAGTAATCTTGTCCATTTATTTATTACGATTTCTACTTTTTGTCAGTTTAATTTCTTCTACCCCATTTCTGTTTTCCTTTCCATCATTCTTAGATACAATTTTTCTGTAAATGCCCCTGTTTTCATTCTACAGGGTGATAATAGTAAAATATGTATATGTACATGTTAGTTAATGGCTGTTATTAGTTAACACACTATATTTCGATAAATTACGATAAATCAATGACGTAGAATCAAGGGATAAGAAAATAATTTTATTTACAACCATATATGTAATGTCATTACTAACGTCATTGAAGGTTGGGAAGTGTCACATTACACATCTCTACTTCCCGCCCTCACTTCCCGCCCTCATTTCATCTATTCTAGATGAATATTTTTTATATTTAAAAAAAATAACAAATTTTTTTGACAAATTTTATAATACCTATTTAATAGCAAACAATAAAAAACAACAATGAACTAAAATACAACAAACTACTTATTAATATTTATTATTCGCGAATTTAATATCCAGCTTTATCTGACATTAATTTATATTGGTGACAGTTGTTTACCCCGTAATCACAGTAACAATTAGGCATTCCAAACAAATTAATTACCAGTGGGCAGGTTTGGTAGATCTGACGGTTGCGACATACGATGTATTCTATCTACAATACGTAAAATCATAAATAATGGATTACATTTAAATATTTTATATCGAACACTATAAAAATATTAATTAAAAAAACTGCTTGTACATTTTTTTTAAAACTGGCCGGATTGGCGACTGATATTTCGAATAAAAATAGCGTTCAAGATGCAAGACTATGTCGCTACCCCCTTAGATATACGAGACCTTCCCACTGGCAGGTATTGTTTGACAGGTCGTTGGAATGCCTAATACATTTACTTGAATGTTCTGAGAAAACTGCGCTCTTGGTAATTTGTCGTTAAATGTAATATTTTAGGTATGTTCAGAACGAAACAGAGATTTATTAACTCTGATCGAAATATGATGGTTGTAAATAAAATAGTATACAAACCTCGGTAGGAAGTTTCATTCCTGTCTCGAGATCATACCGCGGTGTGTAATATACTATTAGTCCAAACTTTTTGAAACACTATATTTTGAATAATAATTATTCCTCATGAAATTTGTCTCTATAAAACATTCCATTGCTGACATTTTTTAGTTTTAGTCCTACTCAAACATGAAACCTATGTACAATTTTGATAATGAATATTAAAAGGTCCATTAACTAATGGGACCAAGGTTTTGTTGACTTTATAATCCCATAAGTTAATGGACCTTTTAAGATTGATTATAAATTTTAAACTTAAGCTATATTCCAGCCTGCGGTGAACAGATTAGATTTTGGGCAGGTTCAGAACATCTGGGGGTATTTTATAGTGGGTCGTTTTCATATTTTATAAAATATGTGTGTTATTTAAGTTTGAATAAGAAAATTCTTTTTACAAAAGTTGCTTCTAATATTATTCTCTATAATTTTTGTCCTCTACAAAATTTTCCTAAAATGGTCCGTATTCGAGAAATTTGACAAAAAGTAAAAAATTCAAATTTTTAGGAAAATTGTACAAATAAAAGTTGTTTGTGATACCATTCCCTATAATTCTCGTCCTATACATAATTTCTCTAAAATTGACCTTATTCGAGATATTTGAGAAAAAGTGTAAATTTCGAATTTTGAAGGAAACTCAAAAACGGAGAAAGAGAGAAACACCAACTTTTAAATTTAGTCTTTAATCGATTCTGCAATAAGATTAAATTTTGGGCATAGTCGGAAAATCTGGGAATACTTTAAGGTCATTTTTCTACTTAATGGAATATATCTGTTATTTACGCTTGGAAAGGAAAATTCTTTAAATAAAAGTTGCTTGTAATGTTATTCAGTATAATTTTTGTCCTTTACAAAATTTTCCTTAAATGGTCCGTATTCGAGAAATTTGACAAAAAGTGCAAAATTCAAATTTTAAGAAAATTGTTTCGAGTAAGATGTATGTAGAAAATGTATATATTTAGTTTATCCTCTAAACATTTAGAGGGGTGATACAATAGGTTGTACAAAATAACCGGAAAAACCCGTAATGACTAGACAGAAAAGTCGTGTGTTGGACACATTTTTGGACAGATTTTTAAGTTAAAGTCTTTACTGCAAGAGAAGATATTAAGAAATGATGTATTTATGAAATTCACTTGAATGAAAACTGGGACGTTTTCAGAAAAATTATATTTTGCTTTTCCTAATAATTAGTTAAGATCTACAAGTTCCCCAGTTTATGATACTTTAACCTGGTACAAAAAATATATAAAATTCCTTGTCCAATATGTATGTTACGTTTTCCAGTTCTTGTTATTTTAATTTTTTCTACCAGTCTACTTCCGTATTTCGTGTGCAAAATTATATATTATATATTTTTCCTTAAGGACTAATAAGATATCTTGATACGGATACAATTTTATTACCGGTATACCCTAATAGCTATATTGCTTTGGAAGATACAAGTCCTTAAAATGTGGAAAAATATAGTGAGACAACCGGTATTTAATCTACATCATTCTTTACATACTTTTTATATACCTACTTAACGTATTTTTATATAGTTTCCTAGAGCTCGATTTAACATCTTGGAATTTCATTTTACATTTTCCTTTAAATTCTTTTAATTTCACCTTGGCTTTCACCGTGACTTTCACTTTTTCCATTTAAAGAAAACAAACATAATGACGTAATAATTGAATATTTACCAACTGTAAACGTCCATATATAATTGTTATTATTTTTTTTTTTTTAAATAAAAAAATTAAACTGCCTTTTTTAAACTATTCTCTTGAATTATACCTGTGGTTTCTCCCCCAGAGTCATCTTATGGACTTACCCTGCCATCACAAGACCTTTGCTAACATACAGTGCAGTTGTCTGGGTATTGAAAACCCAAAAATTTACGGCTTTCCGCACACTAGAACAAATTCAAAGAGCAGCATGTCTCAACATAACAGGAGCCAGGGAAGTCATTCTTAATCTCACTCCTCTTTTACATTAACGAGGTTCTGATGATAATGACACGCTTCCGCAAGGTTGTAGTAGAACCTAATGTAGGATCTGAGTAAGCGAGACGTCGCTTTTGGCAGGAGGCGCTCGATTCGCTACCAGTGCTTCAAGCGAACATGGACTCCATCTCAACGAGATATATTTATCATAAGCCAAATAAAGTTATAACAGAACAAATAGAAGAGCCGGAAGTGGTTGGTACGATTCATACTTACACCGACGATTCTAAAACAAAACAAGGCTCAGGATATGGAATATACTCCAGATCCATTAAAACGCCTAATCGTAAAATGGGCTGTGAGCAATAGTGTCAGTGTAGTTCAAACAGAGCTCACAGGGCTGCTCATAACAGCATAAGAAGTCACCAATATCATTGAAAGATACATGCTTATCTATATAGATAGCAGATAAGCACTACTCACCCTGAACAGACCACGATTTTACTAAGGGGTTAGTACTATAATATCACGAAGCTTTGGCCGAAGTATCTATTAACAATGTGATCACCTTAAGATGGATAAAAGGTCACACCACATCGAAAGGTAACCGTCTTGTTGATTAACTGGCCAGAACGCAGCCATCCAAATACTTTTTGGACCTGGCCCTTCTATTGGTCTGACAAAATCAGTAGAGATAGACCTAATTAAAGAACATTCCCTTCTGAAGTTCGAGAAAAGATGGGATGAAATAAAAAACTGCAGATTTTCCAAGCAGCTCTTAAGTTATCCTAATATCACTACAGCAAACAAATACCTACTTGACTATGACTATACAGAATATGTGCCTGGTCACAGGCATTCTGACTGGTCATTGCCAAGTACAGAAGCATTTCCATATCCTGGGCTGTCAAAATCTGCACACTGCAGGGAGTACGAACAAGAAGATGATATCATCGAGCATATCATCTTCGATTGCCCCAATTTTTAAAATATTTGTGTTCGGCGAGTATCGTCTTATCGGCCGATATAAGAGAAGCACCTCTTGGCGATGTTGTCAACTACAATAAATCTGTAGGCTGGATCACGAGCTAGGAGGTGCCTATCATCTTAACAAGATGCACAATGGGCCTGGAGAAGTCTAATGCGGTGGAGCAACCCACCCTCCACACGTTACAGATACAGATTATCTTGAATTAATTGAATCTCGGTATCTTTCTAAAAATATTTGTTTTTACATTGACCAGACCTTTATAAAATACATGATTATTTTTCTTAAAAATTGTAGTTGTGCTATACAAGCACATAAAACTGAAAAGAAAAACATAGGTACATATAAAAACTAAAACTAACTATGTGCAGTTCCTAAAATATTTGAATTATTGGCCACCGAATGCGTCGTTAGCTATTGAAGCTAAATTCCTCCCATAGAAGTAAATCAACAAGTTAAAACTATTAAGATGCCTATGTATACAGATGAACATTCAAAAGAATCAATCCTGAGTTTCCACAACAA
Organism: Psylliodes chrysocephalus; assembly: GCA_927349885.1. Lineage (NCBI taxonomy): Eukaryota > Metazoa > Arthropoda > Insecta > Coleoptera > Chrysomelidae > Psylliodes > Psylliodes chrysocephalus. The sequence goes on from OV651817.1 coordinate 67,506,671, forward strand.
TAATTATATTATTTAACTAATAACGCGCAACATTTAGTAAAAAAATCATCCCAAGAAAAGTATTCGGTTCCTACATAAGACAATTGCTCTTTGATCTGTATTTTAACGATATCTTCTTTAGGGTCTACATATACCTACAGGGGTTGGCATAAGTCAGGCAACAAATTTGCATAAAAAAAATGCAGCGTCAAAATTAATTTATTCGAAGAAATTCCAAAGGGATTTGAAAATGGGTTAGTTTAAGTGTTCAAATTGATGATTATCTTGATCAATGCATTGACGGAAACGTTTTGCAATGGAGAGACAGGTCAGGCGAAGCATGTTAAGGTGTCCGCGAAGATTTTCAAATTCTTCTTCAATTGCAGTTCGGAGCTCGGGAAAGGTGCGTGGTTCTCTTGCAAAAACGCGGTCCTTGAGAAGGCATCACATGAAGAAATCGCAGGGTGTCAGGTCACAGGACCGTACGGGCCACTCAAAGATTCTGCCTATCCATTCTCCAAAATGATAATTAAGGAACTCCCGCACACATAACGCGTAGTGCGGCTTCATCCTGCATGAAATGACGGATGTTCGCGAGTGTTGGATCGTTGTCCATTTAACCACGTAAATCTTCGAGCATGCATTTCCAGATAACTTTGGCCAGACTTATGCCGATTTTTTCGAGCATTGCCAGACTTATGTCGACCCCTGTATATAAAGTTACAGATATAAGTACTGTGTACTACGTCGTACATCCTCTGTGAAAGGAGAGATATATTTTTAACAAAGAACTCAAATAATTGGGTAACAAGTAGTCATGAAAACGTTGTAGAAGGAGCGACTCGGTTGTGGCTCCTTCGAGGAGTTCATCGCCCACCCTCCCAGTGCATTGTACAAAAACCCATAGATTACATACAGGACCATGAACTACCGATGAAAATCCTGTTTTTTACACAATGAAATTAAGGCAAGACTTACTTATTTTTGCGTACAATTACCGACTTTAAACAACCATAACCCCTTGATAGTGCCCTTAGGGAAGTTGTATTTAACATATTCATTACTTTGAAATTACACGATATATCATAGGCGAAGATATCGTATTTAATCTGTAGGATGAGCTAGGAGGTGTCTATCCACTTAGGAGGATGCACAATGAACCTAGTGAAGACTAGGTACCGTGGGTTAATCCATTTTCCACACGTTACAGATCTAGAGGTCTATTAGCTCCAGGAACTAAGACATTTGGGATATTCCACAAGACGAAATAAAAAAGAAGTACAGTTTTGTGAAAATTTTCAAAAGAATAGAGCTGGGTTGAAAGAAATAATAAAAGAATCCATCGTGTTTGCAACCGAAAGCCATGCAATTAATTGGTATAGGGATGGCTCCAAAACATAAAAGGACCTGAAATAGAACTGCATGGGTCTAGAACCAGGTACTCTGAAAGTTTGGATAAATATCCAAGAATCTTCCAGGTGGAAAAGCATACCATTAAGAAGTGTATCTAGTTTAACATCGAGAGAAACTATTGCAGACTGAACGAGCTAGGCGATCAGAAATAAAATTGACTGTAACACAATATTTGGAGAGATTAAAAAAGAATTGGGCAGTAGAGAAAACGATAATTGGATAGATTTCTTGGATCAAAGACAGGCTAAGATACTTCTGAGTGATGTAAATAGAAAAGAGCGGGAGTAGCCTACTCAAAGGATACCTTAGTAAACTTGGACTAGTTGAAGATAGTAAGTGCAGATTCTGGAGGAAGGGGGACAAAACCGTCATTATTATTCTGACTGAATCTTTAGTACTTCAGAATCCAAAGGCACTATACTTACGTGCATACCAAATAGAAGAGGGCGATCTACCTTACTTGTAGCCACTCCAAATCCTAGATTTACTTTTAGAAGATAGTATGGAAGAAGGCACAATAGGTTTTTTAGGTCGCAGTGTAATCATTTATAACAAAACATTCGAAGGCATTACGTCGATGACTTTTCTTTGTTTGGATAGGTATAGAAATGGATTTAAATAAAAGTTTTTGGCTATTTGAACTCCAGGCATAATAATATGACATCTTTAAAGCGGATCAATAAGAACAGAATTCTGAATTTCATAGATTTGAAAATAAAAAGATTTTTTAAGTATGCTATTTATTTACAAAAAAACACAAACTGATGTAATTTTAATCATTTTTACAGCCACAAAACTTTTTTTGCCTAAAACGTTTTAACTTCATACCAATTTTAGTCTTCTAGTTATTTAGGAAAAACTCTGTTTTAACAACAAACAAAGAAGATAGGCAGTAAATAGGTACTCTATGGAAGCTAAACGTGGGTTTTAAATAAGATAAAACAAAATAAGGTAAATATCTAGGAAACGAAAAATACTGGAAACAATTACAGACGTTGAGTCTTCTAGATTAGATTTAATTAGGACTGTGGGCATGTGGCCTCCCCCACCTCGATCTTTTCAGATCTATTGTGGATATCCTTCTTGAATCGTTGTTTAGAGTAGCTTGTCTAATTCAGTCTTTTGTAGTAGACTCTATAGACTGTGAGGTAGTTCTACGATATAGCTAGTTGCCCTTGGTTTTTCTTCTTCAGGTGTAAGGAATCTCAGTCTTGCTAGACCTTCACAGCAGCACAATACGTGTTCTGCTGTTTCCTCCTCTTCCTGACAGAATCGGCATAAATTCTCTTCTGTCAGACTGATATTATACATATGTTTGTTAACCTGAGATTTTTTAAACATCCACTGCTTTGTGCATGTTCTGATAGTTGTTTTTGTTACACCACGAAGGGTTCTGGGCCAATAAGAGCATTTGAGGCTCCTTCTCGGGCTAGTAAATCAGCTTCTTCATTGCCCTTATGTCTTTTTTGACTACACAGCTCTGTTAGGGCTTTAAAACAGTCCCACACACGCTCTGAGTGTACCTGCATGGAACTGAATACCTTTTACGACGCTTGACTGTCTGAGTATATGACAATGGTTTTTCCATTTACCTTTTGCCTTAATACTTCTCTTGCGCAGTGATGTATTTCTGCTATTTCTGCCTGGAATACTGTCGCATGTTTACCTAAGCTAAGTGAGATTCTTGTCTTTGGCTTGGTACTATATATACCTCCTCCTGCAGGGTTATTCTACTAAATTTATAGCCCGGCTACAAGTTGGATTTTGGCTTGAACTTTATATGTTCCTAACTTCAAAATCCAACTTGTAGCCGGGCTATAAACTTTTGGCCGGGCTATAAATTTAGTAGAATAACCCTGCTGAACCTTTATGGATTTTGGAGTTGTCTGTATACCAGGTGAATTCTGCATGAATAGAAGGTTCTCCCGTTCACGCTTCCTTGTCTGGTATACTTACTTTACATTGCTTTTGAAAGCTATACTTTGGGAGCATTTCATCTGAAGGCATTCGCATTATTTGGTCGTTCTCCAACTCTTTATATTGCTCGCTGTAGTCGCGTCCATGCAAACTGCTTATGGGTGATGAACCTTTGTATAGCCTGTATGTGACAAACCTGGCTTCGCTTTGAATAAATATGTGTAGTGGTGTTAGGTTTAGCATGACTTTTATAGTTGCTGTTGGAGTCGTTCTCTTAGCTCCCGTGGTACTCAGGCATGCTTACCTTTGAATACCATTGAGATGTCGAATGGCTCCAGCTATGCGAGTCTTTGGCCACCATATCACCGACCCGTATGTTATCATCGGCCTTATGACTCTAATATATAACCATAGGGACATTTTCGGTTGTAGTCCCAAATTTTTTCAACACAACTTCGATATAAGTTGAAGGATGTTGTGTTCATGTTAACCTGTGGTCAAAGATGACTCCCAAGTATTTGGCCTCTTGAGCAAATGGAATCTGCACTCCTTTCAGTACTGGTGACTTTAGTAAAGTTGACTATTGTGGATAGATGGAACAAAATAAATATGGTAAATACATAACAAATATACTGGAAGGAACGAAATAGATAAAGGGGAAAGCTGGGAAGGATTTGGAGAAAAGCCATGTTACAAGTTGTTGCCGTAAAATAAATAATGGACTGTAAAAATATAGCAACAGACACAACAAAATGGATAAAAAACTTAAAAGCCTATATACATAAATTTTTCGATATACCCTGTATTTTTATAAGAAACCAATTTAGGGCATACGAAGTTTATCTCATAACAATAACTAAAAAATAGCACCTTAAAGTTTGACCACATACTTAATGATTACCCTGTATACTGTAAGTAGATATCGACTTGGCGCCAAGGGACATTTGCTCTTTTGGCATAGTATTCGGCACAGACAGAATCCTGTAAATCTGAGCGAAGAGGGTCAAGGACATCGATCGCGTCCTTTATCCTTTCAAAGTCAATCATCACCTGCAATCTACACGTGGAAAACACGCGATGGTTAGTAAATAAATTGATAAATTTTGCTTCAGTTGATTGATAGTCACTTAGTGTGTAATATTAATAATAATAATAATAGTAATAATGTTGCTTGTTAAATTGTGTAGTAATTTTTATGACAAATATGACTAGCAGTGGCGGAGAAAATTGGATTAGATTAGATTAGATTTATTGGCTAATTTAAATAGATTTACATGTTTGTAGAAGGTCAAAAAATAGATTTAAAAAAATTAGTACAACTGATAATAAAAGATAAAACACAAAATATACGACCTGGGATTAAATTAAAGAGAAAAAGATAAGAAGAAGAGAGAGATAAAATACTAGATAAAATAGTACATGCATACTTGGTATGTGGAAAATGAGGTGCTTGATAGTTGGACAAATTATCAATGGAATCTGCACGATTTTGAAATCAATTTTTTAAAATTATTTTTAAATAATTAAGTAACCTTTTAAAAATAATGAGATTTAAACTGTTTTTTGTTAGAAGTTGCTAATCTAAAACGTTATTTTATTAACTAAATTATTTGCATTTTTTGTATCATAGTGTACGAGTCGAAAATTAATATTTTAAATATTTCAAGAAATGAATAGTAATTATACATAGGTAGATCAGTTTTAATTTTTAATTTGGAAAACAATGATTTACATGTATAGCGAAAATTGATTTTAGCATATTTAGCTTTATTGTGATATCTGAAAGATATCGAAAATCAACAATAAAAGAAAACATAATTCGCAAATGTACCGATTTACCTACATCTGTCAATACAATTTTAAATAGACAATCATTTTCAATTACCTTTATCTAGTTTATCCAAGGTAAATACAATCTATCGTTTTCAAACAATGATGATTTGATACGTATATGAAAGATGACATTTTAGATAATAATATGATTATATCACTAATAAACTAAAACATTTCCTATAATATTTTGGTTGATTAATAATCGATATTTATACACCGTACTTGACTAATATCTGATAGTCATACTTGGTATATTAACGCTGCAAAGAACCGAACCAGTAGATATACTTGTCATGTTTTCTCATTGCTTTTGTACCGGACTCGTACTAATCCTATTGGGCTGTTATATTTTAATCATTTGTGATATAAGTCTTCTTCTTCTCGATACCATTCTTTGTTTTATAAGGATAACGAGCGTTTTTAAAAAAGTCTGTGAAAAAGAAGAAAATCAAGTTTTACAAATAAATTTATTGTTTTGTTAAAGAACATAAAAAAGCACTTATGGTTTTATTTTTTAAAAATAATTCCGTTTAGGCGTACATATTCTTCCTATCGTGATCTGAACTCATTCATTACGTTCCGTAGCATTGCGAGGGGAATTGGGCCTACTTCCTGTCAGATTCCCCTTGAATTATTTGTCTTGAAACATTTTACTCTTCAAGTATCCTCACAAGAAAAAATTGCACGTTGTGAGGTCCCATTTCAAGAAATCTATGATTGGAAAATAACCTATTATGATAAAACGCCTTTATAGCGTACCCGCGTTGCTAAGGAGTCCACCACTCCTTTGTTACGAAATGCTAATAGGCAGAAAACATGGCCGATAACATCCCTACCACCTCCTCATGATACGGCGCGGTTGCCGGGTTTTTTTGGTTATTCTGCTCCACCCTGTACGAGTATATTGTAATAGTTCCACCCCGTTGAGGTAGAACTATTCCAGTATTCTAAAGATTTAGGGTCCTGACCCCTAGGTTTTCCTAGAAAATTACCCAAAGAAATATTAAGAATTCAATAACAATTTTGGTCAGAATGGCATTAATAAATAAGCAGTCTTTCGGTTCTCTTCTCGCTAGTCGTTTTTCTGGTTTCTTTCTCTGCTTTTCTTTACTGTCTGCTCTTCTCTCTCCTATTATGATTTCTGACCTTATTATATTTATCCATTGTTTCTTAATCTGACTTAACTCTCCTTCCTGCTATGTCTCTAATGTATCTATTATTTCTTTTTAATCCAAATAAAACTTATTTTACCTTTTATTCTTTTAAATTTATCAACTTCTATTCAATACAAGTTTTCATTTTCTAATACAATATATCAAAATTTCCACTAACAAATCCAAATCTAACATTTTTCTTCCTATATTAACATCCTTCATTCGTGCCAATACGTCCTTTTCCTGTCCCTTCATTTTATTTCTATGATTTTAAATCTGTCACCTTCTAAATTTTCAATTTCGATAATGATCATCTCTCTCTTCTCTTATTTCTTCTTTTGTTTCCTTAATCTGGCTGTTCCCTTATTTTATCCATTTTCTGCCTAAAATTTTCCTTCTTTTCATTTAATTTCTCTGTCTTTTTTCGTATTTTTTTATCTTCTTTTTCAATTTTTCGTTATCTTCATTCACTCTTTCTTTCATTTTTCATTTATTTTCTTCCGTTTTTTACCATTAACATCTGCAACATGTCCTAAATATCCATTTATTTTTGACACTCCTGTCTTCTATTCTTCCTGAAATTTACTTGAATCTGATTCTTTTCCCCTTGACCGACCTATTCTGTAATTTTTAATAATTTTCATTCTTGTACCACTTCTTAATTTCATCAATAAACTAACCCACTCTTTGTCAAATCTTACACCAATCACACAAGGATCAGTTTGTCACAGTAATAAAAATAATCCTCTTACCAATCCTTATTGTGCTGATCCCGTTACCGCTTTTGCAGACAAACCTTTGACGTTGGGCGCCAATTTGTAATGGTTCCACCCCGTCGAGGTAGAACCATTCAAATAATCTTAAGCTTTAGAATATTAGAATATTTCTAGCTCCACCAGGTGGAACCATTGCAATATGATAACATATTACTTATTTATCATATATAGTCTACAACAATACCCGTATCCCACGAGTTCTGTCAAATACGCCAGTGTCATTGTTTTAGGGTTACTATTAAAGTTATTATATTTGTTTTTGTCAACTAATGGCATCAATTTGGTCACGTGGGATACGGGTATTGTTAAAGACTCGTTGATTGATAAATAAGTAGATTTGTGGCTAGTTTATTTGGGTGGACACTCAACCGGTTCTGATAACTCTGGCACATTCTTCAATGACTGTTGGACTTGAATTTCTTTGTAAAATATGTAGTTAGAAATATACCTGGAAGCCTTAGCAGCTGCTCTGGGTAGTTCGGATCGAAAGCGCTGTATCTTCATGACACCGAATCACTTGCTGATTCCCACAGTTGTATTCTATGTAAACAACCATATATGCTTCGTTATGGTTTTATATGTATACTAGCACTTTGTTCAGGAAAGTTAGCCAGTACATTTTTGTAAACCACGCCCAGTTGTTTTTTGAGACCGACCAGAAAATATACACTTTCTAAACAATTTTTTATCCACAAAATAACGTTTTGCCGATCAAGACCGAAAAATAGACGTTAAGACCGGTAATAGTAATTTTTTAAGACCGACCAGAAAATATACACTCTCTAAAGAATTTTTCGTCCAGAAAATAACGTTTTGCCGATCAAGACCAAAAAGTAGACGTTAAGGACTGGTAAAAGCTTTTACCAGTCTCTGTTTTTAATTATGGTAACAACGTTAAAAAATATTGTACGTCACGCGACCGAAAATTAGTGTTAAATAGGTCTCTCCAAGCTTCCAGTTCTCGCCTACGGCTTGCCCTGGAATCTGCTTGTCTCGACCTGCAAACACTACTTTCCAGTATGTAACGTAAATTACTATTTCCATATATGTTTAGTTAAAGTTAGGCGCTGTGACAGGCTTGTGGTTCACCTACAGTGAATCAAGAAGGCTGTATGGCGCTAATATGGTGAAAATAGAATAGAAGTTACTCGGGCACCAGTTTAGCTAACACAGTTTGTTCTGCGACTCTGTAGTACACCAGAGTGTACTCAAGAAAAACTCAGTGGAGTTAAAAATATTTCCAGGCGGTCACTGCTAACGAGGTAGCCACTAAATCAGAATCAACACACTTATCTCCTTTACACCTCGTACCCTACGCTACCCTTGAAAAATGGGAATAACTCGGGTCACTCAGCACTCTGTGTGTCGGGAAATTAACGAAATTCTCACTAGATCGCCAAAGACTACAGGCGAAGAACAAAGATCAGAGCTTCCAGTGTTCTGAAATCAAGAGAATGATATTTTATTTCCTCATTATTCCTTCTCAGCAGGCAAGCTTGAAGCTCGGTAATTTCGGAGTGGGGAATACCACCACCACATCCGACTGTTTACTAGTTCAAAAATGTTGTTTTAGCACCTTGAGGAATACACGTAAATAATTGACATGAAATTGAATCTACGAATGCCCATTCGGATTTCGGCAAATACGGAAATGTTTTGACCTACGAGGGCACTCGCAATTGTTTATAACGGGAAAATCCTGGAAAACACAAATACGGGGATCTTCGACATCCTCAGGCGGAAATTTATTAAAATATACCTTTTCATCAATTAAAAATAAAATTTACTGACTTCGTTACAGTGTCTAGATGGATAACAAGGTATATCACTTCTTTGTTTTGGGGGTAGAGGTCCTCTTATCTGAAGACAAGTATCTCGTTTTAGAGTGAATGTATTGGCTTTGATCTTCATAAACTTATCGAGTTTATCAAGTTGGTGTAGACATCTAAAAGCAGTAACAGCATTTTTATGCGAGGCAAGGATCGCTGTATCTTCTACAAATGTTGCTAGGGTGTTTACATGACGACCTTTGTTGTATGTAGGTGTAAAGCACCCTGCATTATGCCAACTCAGATTTTACTGGGATCAAGTGTTTGATGGTGGGTGAGGTTTTCCGGGTTTTCCTCACCTGTAAGTCAAATGGCACCATCAATCATCCTTAAGTCGCCCCGGAGCGCCACGGCAAATAATAATAATAGCCGTCCCTTCCCCTACACAAGTCGTTCAGTCGACTTCAGGGGTTGAAATTCACTCGTAAGGGGGTGAATTAGGGAGAGTATTATTATATTAATATTATTATTATAAGTGAGTATAATATACTATATATACTATAATATATATGTTATCTAGCGAAAAGTAACCTGTATTTTTGAAATAAATGGAAATAGGTACCAAAAGTGGTTTAATGGCTCTCAAAATGTTTGTATGACTTCTAAGCTAAGGTCATTTCCCTTTCAAGCATTTTTTGTTCAATAGATCTACTCCATTTAGTCTTTTATTCACCCCAGGTTTTCTAGAAAAAATTATCAAAATATTCTAATTCATTGCGAATGGGGTCAAACTACAGAATTTAAAATGCTTCCAAGGGCAATTCTTTTATTGCCTCGCGTATTAGGAAAGTCAAACTGATGATTCTGGATTAAATTTTTTTAATCCCATTATTAAGTAATTTAATAAAACAAATTTTATCAAGTAAATTCCATCAAGTAAATTCATTTAATAAACTGTGTTACAAATTCACACTTTTAAACTCTATTACATCATTATCATAACTTACAACACTAAATAGATATCCTTAATTTTCTTTGGTAATATATTTACACAATTACCATTTCTAACCCGCATACTGCATAATATATCCATTAATTTTAAAATATTTGATTGTTTGTTAATTAAAACGAAAGCAGATTATTTTTTTTTTTTTCAAAATCTATTGATAATTATTTTATTTTGTGGTGACTCAAGATCATTTCAGTTAATAAACATGAAAATACATATTATTTTTAAAACCCAAAATTACTAAAAATTCAATATTAAATGACGTTTTTTGTTTATATGCTTTTCAAGAGGCAACAAATAACAAGAATACCAGTAAATTAGCATAAATGTGTGATGCGAATATATACGTTACTTGAATATTTACATATGAATTCAATAAATTTGATCCTCCAGGTCATTGCATTTTAAAGCTTGTATACAAACACAGACCTTAATAAAAATCAGTATCGGAAATTTGTCGGTTAATTTCCTATCTCGGTTTTAATTAGGTTTTCCATGAGGGACAGAATTTTAAATTGCGGTTTGGTAATAAAATAACCTAAGATTTGTTGCTTTTTATAAAGAGTTTAACTTATTGTACAAAGTTTTATAAACATTGTCAACAATAGTCTAGTTCAACAGGTACGAATTTCCTTATACATTTGTTATCAAGGGCTTAACACATGAATCTACAAACTAGGATTGACAACAGATCATCGTGCAACTAAATCTGATTGGAATGTTTTTAACAAATATTATTCTAAAAAATAACTTAAAATTATACAATACAACTGGGATATATTTTATAAAATGCTCAACAATAGACAAAAATACAGTCACTTTTACAAAAAAAGGAAAAATTAATAAAAAAGACAGAGTAGATTACTACAGGTATTTTGAAATCAATAATTATAAGGCACAAACTATATAAAGAATATAAAAAAATTAGGAAAAAATACTACTAAAACAGAAATTTATTAATTATTGCAAATAATCTTAAAATCAAATATTGCAAACACCAAATAGAAATTAATGGAGGAAAGCAAACAAATTATGGAAAACAATAAATAATATTACAAATTCGTAAAGTAAAAATATTAACATACAAGAATTATCTTCAAAAAATATGACCAAAACTTGTTTAAGCTTTTATTGACTTTTTTTCAATATGAGAATCAATCTTCACAACAAAATATAACAAGTTATTTAAAAAACGACTCAAAAAATTAGGTTTGCTGATTTTCTCATAAATCTCATCTTCAGATAACGAAATGTATAATGGGATCACCCCCGAACAAAAAAAGAAACATAGAAATCGAAGAACGTGGTAAAAAATTATCGCTGAACATACATAAAAAATATTCCGATGAATTAAGAACCTCCTCAATCAATCAAAATCATAAATCGAGCCGAGATTAAGAAATTAACCCAATACCATTATAAATAGGCCATTTAGATAATAATGGTTTGTTTTGGTTCAAACCGGACCGTCGATTGCAGTTTTCAAATACAGTCGATGAGCTTATTTTTCAAGAACATTGTAACTATGAATTGAACGTAAAAAAAAACGAAACAGCTAGGTGAGTTTGAGCTAAATATTTTTTGAAAAACAGAAAATCAAATTAGTCGTTATAAAAGCATGCAGTGTACAACTCGAATGGATAAGTTTTTTCCCAAAGTGATGGATACGTACCTTGATTGCTCTAATGAAGAAACATTATCCGATGATGAATACTAAGATCCAGACTACCCACATATCCAATTTCAAGAATCAATGAATTTATAAGAAAATATTTAGATAAGTAATGCTTCAGATAATCTTGGAGCATCAGGTTGCAAAGAACCAAGAAATTCATGTTTTGTTTTTGTAAATTTATTTCAGTAAAACAGCAGTTTCATAGTACCTTAATTTGAATATTATTTACTTTCAATTTACTGTTTCAATTTTGTGAAATTTAAAAAATATTTTAATTTTGTGACAAAATATCGTTCTCCATGTCCTTGTTTTATCAATAAATATTTTGTATATAATCAAAACAATCATTCTTTTAAAAAGTTACAAGTAGAACTTTCTTATCAAACGTAACATCCTTGTGAGTCATTTAATAATGTCCTGTTATTTACTCGGCGCTATAACTGAAACCTTAATTTGACAAATTAAAAAATAAAACTATTCCTAGAAGACACGTTTAGCCCTTTCTATTTAATTATTATTTACAGAAAAATTTCCATAATTTTTACACCGATAAAAATCTAATAACAAACCGTATGCAGTAGTTAATGTGATGAATACCAACAATTTTTTTTATATAATTGCTGAAGCAATTATCATAGAAGAGTGAACTAATGTTTAAAAATGATTGACAAGTGATCCCATTAATAAATGTTTTCCTATTTATCCATTAATTTGTATTTGAAATTTAAAATTACGAAATATAAATTTTGCAAATATCTTTCATGTTTATTATATCAATTTTACGACAGTTTTACTGTTTAAAGCAATAACGAATATGGAACCAACCCTCTGTCAGCATTTTCTCAATGAAGAGAAATATTAAATTAATTGGGTTAACATATTTTGATCCGAACTTTTTTTTGATATCAGGAACAAAAAATCTTTTCATAACTCTGTCCAGAGTAACAACCCTGATATTTGGCTAAATACTTATTTTTTTACCCATTTATTTCTAATAACCTATAACTGCAAATTAAGAAAAACTTTCTTACTAAAATTTCTGTAAGTTTACATATCACAACTATATAACAATATAACAACTATACAAGGATTTTACGTAGTTTAACCTCAAAAATAAAAACCGGTTAATATTGAACTAGGACTACACACAAAGATATAAACAGACTTAATTAAAAACAAGTAACGCAAGAGATGGCAACAACACAAGAGTGCCGAAGACACAATTCAATTGCTAGATAGAGCCCAATCTATAAATACACTGATAACAGAGCATAAAAACGATGCGTGGCAAAAGATTATGTCTGAGGTCAATCCGTATGACAACTTATTATGGAAAGTTGCGAACTACTTGAAAAAACCGTACTCGCAACTTCCCATAATGGAGGACAACCACAACAACAAATACAGGACGTTCGACGAGCGCTTACAGCAAAATTTCACTAACAACGCGGAAAATCACAAGCGCAGCAAAACATAGAAAATGTGGTAAAAGAAATTTGGGATTTACCACAGCAACCGGTACCATTAGAAGACCTAACCTTCCTGCAGGAGGTTAAAATAACGAATAAGACTTTACGCAACAAGAAGGTCCCGGATCCTGACGCCATAAGCAACGTGCTAATGCAAACTTATGCAAAAAAGCTATCGTACAGCTGCACAATATTGTTAACGGGATTATGAAACTACAGTATTACCCCGACACCTTAAAAATTCTAACATAATACCGGTTCATAAAAAAGGTAAACTGGCGAATAATATAGATAGTTGCCGCCCAATAACTTCACTTAACGGACACGAGTTCAGTAAGGTTTTCGACAGGGTTACAGTACTGTAGCTCAAATACTGCACATTTATTTAATCAAGGTAAACAAATAATACTTGTGGTCCTGAACACCGAAAAGGCCTTCGAAACGGTTTGTACTTATGGATGAATTCAAAAAATACATATGAATGATTACCCCGTTTACATTATAAAAATAATACAATCCCACATTCACGACAGGATATTTCACATTAAAATCAATACAACGAAAACAGGACCATACACTGCTGAAATAGGAGTTACCTCAAAGATCGGTACTTTCACCGCATCCCTACACTATCATGACCCATGACATGCCAATGGGTCATTATGGGGTAGAAACAGCACTGTACGCCGATAAAACTTTATAGAACTTTATACAAAGGCTGGAGATCCATATTAACAGAACGTTAAACCCCTATCTGGTTGAAAACAAAATGAGACTGAAACGTTATGATTGGCCGGCCTTCTGAATAGAAATTGAGGATTCTCTCGATTTCTAGTCGGACGGAAGACTAAACCAGGTTGACGACAACCAACCCTATTTTTTTATAACGGTTTCTCAGGGAAGACAGACACAATTAAACTCAGACCAAAAGCTTTTCTTCACTATTATCGACTCTAGTTATTTAGCGATTTAGAAATTGTCCTAATGTTATTTAAACAAGCATAGGACACGTCATTTTCCGAATTTAGGTAGTATACGGTCATGGCCAACTGAGATCCAGATCGCCCGACACGAAGAAATATACTGTGTATTTTGTAATTTATTCGTGTATTAAATGAAATGTGAATATGTATATACATTAATAAAGACTTTTGAAAGGAATGAAATAAAACGAGAACCGACACACATAATAACAAGTCACACACAAAGGACAACCCTGTTTTATAGGAATATTTTTCAGGAAATACGACAAAATTAAAGCCAAATAAAATCTCAACCCTCACCACTACCGACAGTCCCATATTCACCATACTGTCTTGATAATGTCAATCGACAAGGAGCAAAACGGAAAAGCCAAAACCGTAAGGCAAAAATAGAAATAACGGCCAGAACATCGGCATTGTCCAACTGCTAGCAGAAGGATAATCGAATGTATTTTTATTATTTATATTTGTACATAAGTGTATATAGTAAATATAAGATTTTGAAATGAAAACCTGTTAAAATTATGCGGATGTTATTATCCGCAACCTCTTATAAATCTGTACCATTTATCACCATATCTGCATTAAACATGTTGAAATACTCGATAGAAATTTCTTACTAAACTTACGTTGTACAGACAAAAATATTTGGTCCATCTACATTGACCTGGTGTAACTTTACATTGTCCTGATGAAACTGCATCAGTGGGAAAAGATCAAGCTTTTTGTTAAACCTTAGAGATATTTCTCTGACTGTGCAGGACCTATTTAAAAATGTAAAGGGTGGTCCATGTAGTGTTTTTTTTTAAATCATATGTTATTTTGACACTGAAAGCTTTTTCCCGTTTGAAATCTTGATAAAAGGTTAATAAAATATCTTCGCAGATCTTTCCAATTGACTCAGTATTTGAAAGTTATGTTATCGCTTCTTAGTTTGGGCATTCGAGCAACTCGAAATGGACAACGATTTTGCTTGAAAAGTCATATTTTCTGGCGAGGTGCATTTTCATCTCGGCGGTTTTGTTAGCAAGTAATACGTTGCATCTGGGGATCGGAAAACCCGCACGTAATCGTCGAGAAGCCAATGCAGCCTCAGAAGGTGACAGTTTGGTGCGGATTTTGGAGTGGTAGCATCATTGCACATTTTTCTTTGAAAATGCTGCTGGAGGCGCCATTTTAAGCAACGGTGAGCGCCATAGAGGCATGATAAACAATTTTTTGTAATCCTGTTATCAGCCGCCTCGGCGATGTCAATTGGCCACCTCGCAATTGCGATTTGACGCGTTTAGACTTTTTTTTGAGGGGTGCTGTGAAGGACCGATGTTATGCGAACAATCCAGTAACAACTCAGGCCTTTAAGGCGAACATCGAGATAGAGCTAGAAACTTTTACAAGTCTCTTGTAAAATTGAGTTAACAGGATGCGCTACTGCGAAGCCAGCCGAGGCAACCACATGAACGTGTTACATAAATAACGAAATGTCTGCTCTTTCAAATAAACCACTAATATACCGAACAAAATTGATTTTTGTTAATTTGTTTTGAATTTTTAAATGAACCATCCTTTTTGTAGGTATTTTGCGTTTTTGTTATTATTTATTAGAAATCCCATTTTCAAGGTCATGCATCCAATTCTTAAAATAATGAGGAATATTATTTTATTCACGGAATAAGTTTTGTATTTAGGCTCCACCTTCAGTTATAACTTTTATATATCCGCACTTCTAATACCACGCATACATTTGGACATTCTTCTTTTACGCTATTTTACAATTTTACATTTTTTGGACTTTTAAAACAGTTGCAAATATAATGTAATGTTTACAATTTTTTTTAAAAAGTTAAAATTAAGTTTAATTTTTTGCAATTATTAATATGTTCCGGAATTCAGAAAAAGTTGCAAAATAAAATTTATAATTATTTCAATTTAATAAATATTTTAAAATTTTGTAATGAATGTGAATTGATTATCTTTAATAACTGGCCTAAAAAAGAACATTTTATGTTTGAATCTGCAAATATAGCCAGTATAGGCCTTTTTTCAATCAGCTTATATTCATTTAAATAATTATAATAAACATCTCTTAATTAGGTTCTAATTTAAAAAAAATCTATCAAAGTTCACCTCGATCATATTGGATTTAATTAATTTAAAAACAATATAGACTGACTGTGTTTCTTATTTATTTTTGTATATTTAATTAGATTAGACTGTACTTTTCCTGTCGAGTTTTAATTTAGACTAACACAATGGCTGAAAAATACTTCCGAAGCTAATTGTTATTCAAAGTATGGGTTCGTAAAGTAAATCAATGTGTTTCCACGTCTAAATATTATCTTATCGAAATTAATAAATACATGGTTCATTATTTAGGTATATTTTTGTGTTATAGATAATAATTGGACTTTGCGTAGTATATATTGACCCATTGATATTTTATACATACTTACATAATGTTAATATAAATATATGAAGTTAATATACATATATACAAAAATTACCAAGATAGATACATTCATTCAGTAAAAAATCGATATGACCTTGTCCCTTTAAATTGAAGTATTCGCATTATTGCCAAAGTGATCTGTATAACATAATAATATTTCATGAACAATACTATTTCTGATGTACCTATTAGAAAAGCTCAATGATTAAAAAATTCAATAGACATAAATACAATCATAAAAATTATTGATATTCATGATAATGACTTTGATCAGTGTAAAATATAAATAATAATATTGTAAGGAACAAGGCAGTAGTCAGAAAATAATTTGGGGGGGTTTGATTTGGTGAAACAGTAGAAAAACATAAAATCGTTTTAATAAAAGAAATAAAATGGTGTTACTTATCATATATTTATTAGAAAACCATTACAGAAATATTAACACCTTATTACAAAATTAAATTTAGTCTTCTAACTTTCTTTACAGCGAACAAATCAATTACCTCCTCGGTGTCGATGTCAATTCTGCGGTGGATTGACATTAACACCAAACCGTTTAGTCTTTCCTAGCCTGTGGAGTCTCTCAAATAAGTTTTAAGGCGTTTCGTAGAAAAGAAGGTCCTCTCAGGAGTACATGTAGAAACAGGCAGTGTCGCCTAGATCTTTAAAAGTTTGTGAATATTTGAAAATAAGGCCTAGTTGCATTCTCCGAGAGCTTCAATAGCACATGTTGGTCGATCTAGTTTAGATTCTTCTACCCATTTTATCCGCCACATGTCTAATTCAGCTTTTACAAAGTCTCATTCCAAATATTTTTTTATAGAGCTCAAAGTAGTTTTCTTGATAATTTTGATTAATTTGTTCTTTGCAACACACAGACGGAATTAAAATATTGAGAGATGATAATGTGGCTTTATAATTTTGGAATCTAGACTGAAGCTGATCAATGAAATCATCCAAAAGTAGAATCATTATAGTAATTATAAAATAAGTTTCAGGTTCTTTTGTGTTGTAGTTTGCCCTATGCTAGCGGAATTTTCATTTCCTCGTTTACAGTACTGAGCAAATTCTGTGCATTCTTGAAAAGTTCAGCAAATTTTGAATCAATATTTTGGCGAACATCTTCAATAGTCTTTATAATTAAATCGACATGTTGTAAAGCAGCTGCCAAATCGCATAGGGGCGATTGAAGTATTTTGTGTAGTGACAGTGTGTACGGGAACAACATTCCTAAGCTTATAACAAAATCACTTGAAATGACTGATCTCAAAAAAGAATTAGCCTTTGACGATGTTTCAGAACCCATGTCAGTGCTTAAGTCGTCTAGTGTATCAACAATAGCTTTATACATTTCTTTAAATCTTAACAACCCATCATGATTTTCTACCCAGCGGGTCTCGCACATTGCCGCAAGGTTTTTCCATTGTGTTTCAGGGAAGTTTTTTTCGATATTATCCTTTAAATACTTGGTTCGTTTTGCCGAGGACCTGATAAAATTTCCAACCGATTTTATATTTCCAATAGTATTTCGAATAGGCTGAACCTGGCAAGAATGACCCAGAGCTAAATTCAGTGAATGTGAGCTGCAATGAACGTATAAGGCTTCTGGATGTGACTCATGAATTACTGCCTGCACACCTTTAAAACTTCCTTTCATCGAGGAAGCTCCATCATATCCTTGTCCGACTAAATATTCGCAGTCTACTCCCAAAGATTTTAATTCAGATAAAATTGCATTAGCTAAATATTTTCCTTTTGTATTCTCAACTGTAACAAAAGTGAAAAAATCTTCACGCAAAAAAACCCCATTATCTTTTGGCTCTGCATATCTTAGACAAATGAACATCTGTTCTTGTCGTGAAACATCAGTAGTTTCGTCAACAAGAATTGAAAAGAATTTTGCAGAATTTAATCCTTGATCAATTTTTTTCTGGATTATTTCACCACTAATTGCAATAAGTTCATTTTATATGGTCAGGCTTAGGTAGGTAGCGTTCAACGTCATATTTTCTGTGCTTTATTAGATGTGAGTCATCACATCTGCTTCTTATCCGTAAGATAGCACGAAAGTTTCCATCATCTGTCTCTGGCTCAGTATCATTAATTTTTATTAGACCTGAGTCGCACGTACCTCTCAGTGCTAATTCTTGACGTCCACATAATTTAATTGTTTTAATAAATAATCGGAATGAGCCGTTTCCGATTTTCAGCTAATTGCGCTAGGTATCCGCTATCAATCTAACTTATATTATATTTGGTTGAGATTTATTATACACCTTCATAAAATTATCAGCCAATAATACAGAAGATTTGTGATACTGGCTTTCACTGTGGTATTTGAAATCATGTACAGCATCTTTCCATTTAGTAAGCGGCTGAGTAATTAAGGATTTCAACTGCTGATGAGAGCCTTTACCTGCGCAATCTCTGGCAAATAATACACAATATTTGCATAAAGCACCTTGTTGCCCTGTACTCGTGTAAACCATCCACGAGAACCGTTCAAACCATTGCATTTGAAATTTTAGCTTTATTTTATCGTCACTTACGGGAAACTTGAATGTCTTTTCTGGCATCCAAGGAGATTTCAACAATCTGTACTTTAAATCATCATCAATTTTGGTGTTTGATCCCTTATAATAGCCCACATCTAAAACTTGCTGAAAAACATCATCTACAGTCCCAGGAACGGCAGCAGAAATACCAGAACTACTTTTAGTAGTATAACTGTCGAAAACACTTGATTTTTAGTAGAACCTTCACTACCAGTACCAGATATATATTTTTAAATAAATATTTGAATAATATATTTTCTTGCGTCCTTTCTGCCATTTCAAATGTTGAACCGACCTGTAACAATTAAAAAAAAAAGCCAAGTATTAATTCCATTTGTACACAAATATTTACTTCGATAAAGATTTAAAAGAAAATGAATACGAGTAGGTAGTCTACTCTTAGGCAACAAATCCTTTTAATTTTAATTTAAATTACAAAAATTATAACACCACTAACTTCGCTTATATCGCCTTAGTCGCATCGCATTGGATCACTTTCCAAGGCAGAACTGTCTCTTCGTGCTCGACGGCTCGCTAATATATTCCGCAGACGTGGCGCAACGAAACATCGAGAATAACCCGTCTTATTCTATGCTAATTGAATATTCCCGAAATGCAGTTTGAGCACGTTCCTGAAGTTGCGTCGCTTGTGTAGTTGGCGTAGCACGTAGTTTCGCCGCTCCCTAATAGATGTCGCTGCGCCGCTATTTAAGTATCGTCGTCGTCGTCGAGCATAAAGTTATACATAATAAAAATAACAGTAGGTAGAGAATTTTGTGTGTGGTGATTAACTATTATGTTGTATATAACAACAAAGTGAGAAGGGCGCACTGTATATAACTGCAGTCTCATTAATACTTATTAAAAGTCTAAAATAAATATCTTTTTTTTTATTTCGGGGGGGGGGGGGGGGGGGGGGGTATCAATCCCCATCGATACCTTCCCTGGCTACGGCCTCGGTAAGGAATGATAGGATTTTATGTCAGTGTAGATCACAAAATATCATACGATTACTTTCTTTCACAATAATGATTAAAGTGAAAATTGTCCCTATTAAGGCTAGACAGTCCCAATTTGAAACCATTTGTGCCGATTTAACAAGTGTCCCGATTTTGTCCCGCTTTTGTTCGATTAACAAAATAAGGGTGCCTGAAACTACAATTTTTCCTTTTTTTTCTTTTTCCTTCTTTTACTTTTTCCTTTTTTCTTTGTATTCTTTTTCACTTTCCTTTTCTTTTTATTTTGTTTCTTTCTTCTTTTTTTTCTCCATTTTGTTCCTGTTTCTTTTGTTTTCCTTTTTTTTTCTTTTTCCTTTGTTTCTATTTTCGTTTTCCTTTTTTTTTTCTTTTCCTTTCTTTGTTTTCCTTTTTTTCTTTTTAATTTTTTTATTTTTTTTTTCTTTTTCCTGGTTTCTTCTTTTGCCTTTTTTTCTTTTTCCATGTTGTTTCTTTTCTATTTTTTGAACCTAATGAACCAAACCGTCATTGTCAAGAAATATCCTCCATGTTCTCCGTTTGTCCCGCTTTCGAGTTTTCAAAATATGGTCACTTAACATTAATGGACTTCGGCGTCACATTTTGTGGTATAATCGATTGAATATTTTCGATTAATCGATTACCTTCTTTCGAATATTTAGTTATTTTCGATTATTTTTGAATAATCGATTATTTAAGATTAATCAATGATTCTAATATTGTCGATTATTTTCGATTAACCGATTACTTTCGATAAATCGATTAATCTATTATTTTTAATTGATCTACTAATTTGGATTAATCGAATGTTTTCGAATAATGTATTATTTTTAATTAATCGATTATTTTTAATTAACCCATTATTTTCGATTAATCAATTATTTTAAATAATCGATTTGATCTAAAGGGAGTATGACATTTTTTTTCATTGTTCTCCGCGACCTTAGATCTATTGTGGTTCTCCATTTTTTAGAGTACGTTGTCTAGCTTGGTCTTTTTTAATTATCGATTATTTTAAATAATCGATTATTTATTTTGATAATCGCCCAGTCCTAATTTCAACCGCCCTTATCCTCAATTTGTAGTCAGATTTTTTTCAAAATCAATAGGCTTCATTCCGTTCTACAGCTTGATTTTTATTTTAAAATTTCATGTTGGTACCGCTTTTTGTTTTTTTTTTAATTTTAACCCCCTTAACAACCCATTTTTAATCAGTTTTTTTTAAAATCAATAGGCTTTGTCCCCTTATAGAGCTTGATTTTTGCTAAAAATGTCAAGTTGATATCATTTTTAGATTTTGAGTTAAGATTTTTTTACTATTTCTACCCCCTTAACACCCTTTTTTTCGCTCAGATTTTTTTTAATCAATAGGCTTCTTCCCCTCATATAGGTTTATTTTTCCTGAAATTTTCAAGTTCATATAATTTTTAGTTTTTGAGTTAGGATATTTTTTACTCTTTCTACCCGCCTTAATCCCCCTGTTTTTATTTAGATTTTTTTCAAAAAAAATAAGATATGTCCCCTTATATAGCTTCTATTTTCCCGAAATTTTCAAATTTATATCGTTTTTCGTTTTTGATTTATCGTGTGGACAAAAAACGTGACATCGGACGGACGGATGAACTGATGGACAGACTACTGTGTGAAAAGTATAATAATAGCAAAGAGGAGAATTGTAGCCATATTATCATAGATAATAAATGTGTTAAAGAGATATGTCAAATTATGATTTTTTTTTTATTTCTAAAGTAGGCTATGACCATATTATGCAACCATTATTATCGTCAATAGAATAATTCACTTTTGGCACCAATAAGTAATTCGTTGCGGCAATACTGAGCATGCGCATCTATTTAGTATCCGTCATATTAAAATGTTATTAAATTACACACAGTACTTTAATAGTATAATATGCAACGATCATGTAATGAGTTTTCATGCGAGTGTATTAATAACCATTACATGAGAGTTACATACACTATTTTTTTTACACCCGATAAATAATCAAGAACTATAAATATTATATTTATATTTGTATTGAACAGAGTAACAGTAATTACTCGTATTTCTATAAAAAAGTCTACAAAATTATAATTAATGGTATTTTTTTGTGTGTGTCATCGGCTTCAACTGCTAAGGTTATTTCACCTTGTGTTCTGTGTAGGCTTTGTTACTGTTTCCCAGCGCCACTTTGGGAACAGCCCTCTTAATTAGAACCCAACAGTGAATGGTCGAGTGGGGAATCCTACCAAGGCATCAGTATTAATTTTAAATAATTAAATGAAAAATCCCGGTCAATGGTGGGATTCGAACCTGGGACCCTTGGATCCGCAGGCAGAGACTCTACCACTGAGCCACCCACCCCCAAATTAATGGTATTACCTCGGGTATTGGTGTTACCATAGATTTTTGGTGCAAAATATTTTGTACGGCATTTTCTGCTTTCTCCTATATGTGTGGAGGAGTCGAGTAAGTCTTCTATATCGCTGATATCAGACATTTTGATAATATAATTATCGAAGTTTAGCTATCTACGAAAATTTAATAGGTACTGATTTTGATAACTAAAATAATTACATAGGAACCTAGGACAAACGTCAAATGCACAGCATGCTTGATTAAAAAATTATGGGTTTCTATTGCTTAAAAATCTGTATCGTTATGAAAAATCTGTATCATAATGGATATCATTATGAAACGAATTATGGGCATATAAGTGCATTATTATAATACGGGTGTAGAAAAAAATTATAAAAGAAAAGATTTCCGGGGGTGTCCATTATGGGCCCATATTTTCGTAGGGGGGGAGGTCCGTAAAAAATGCAATTATGTTTTTCTCTGAATCTAAGTGATTGTCCACATATTCTGGGATACCCAGTATATCTTTACTAAACATTAAAGACTGCTCCTTCTGTATATAAGAGATGCCTTTGCATTTATTTGTATTGCTGAATAAATAATTAATTAATGGATATGGATAATATTAGAATAATATACTGACTATTTTAAAAATAGCTAAATAAAACAACATGCGTCTCATACATAATAATTAGTTTAACTTCGAAACGGAAAAAAGTTGACCGTGACCGTACAAGATGACCTAAATAAAGTACCTTGCTGCAATTCCTTGAGATATTTAAAGGCATATAAAAGGATATAAATACAAGGTGTAACAAAAATATAACAGATAGGTTTATAACTTTATATTTTACGGATATAGTGTTCCAGATCCGATTTTAAAAACTAAACTAAAATCACTAGAAACTTAAATATAAGTTCATGGTATTATCATGCGCGCCATTTTCGATCAGACCCTCTTTATTTTATTTAGATATTACGACCTCAACTTTTCCCGTTACCAAGAATATATAAGTTGAAGGCAACACATTTTCAGTGTTTTACATACATATATACTGAGATCTATATTGTCATTGTGAACCCCAATAATTTGGTTACAAGCCTCCACTGCGCAAGAATATGCAGAAGAGTTTAATAATAATTGTTGTGTAAAAGCAGGCAAATCTTAGTTAAATATGAACAATATAATATGTTTTTCTTTCTACAACTCTAACTCAAGCGAAAGTAATAATTCAAAAACTTAAACTTAAACTTAAATAATAGAATATTGTTTTATTATCTAGTTTACGCTTTCAAGTTTCGTCTACTGTATCCATCAAATTTGACATATTTGCAAAAAATTACAAGTTAGGTTACCTCAAATATTCTAAAAATTGTTTTTTTCTGTGCCAACCCAATTTGAATTGATTTACGAACCTTCTTTTTGAACCTCTTAAATTAGATTATATTTAAAGGGAGTTTGACATTTTGTGTCCTTGTCCACCGCGACCTTTTTAGATCTATTAGAGTATGTTGTCTAGCTTGGTCTTTTTTAATTAGACTTACTAGCGTTGACAGTGGCTCCAGCTGGAAGTGTCATGAGTCTGCCTTTATTTTTCTCCTAAACATAAAATCCTCAATCTAGCCAGGCCTTCACACTGGCACAGGATGTATGTTGATGTTTCCTCTTTTTCTTCACAGAACCTGCATAATGTTGCTTCTTTTGCTGGATTGATGACACTGCTATGCCTTCCGAGGTGACAATGTCCGGCTATTGTTATCCTAACCATTTGACGTTTTGATCCAGTAGCCGATAATTCCGCGATGAACTATTTTGGCCTGTCTTGATCTTGGATAGTTATTCTACCATTCATGAGACTCTTTTTGCATCCATTGTTTGATGAATGCTGTGCACAATACCTTAGCAGCTCCACAAAACTGCTCGGGGCCTGTCTTGGCCTTATCTGAGCCTTTTCATGTTAGTTTGTCAGTCTTTTCATTGCCCTGATATCCCTCGTGGCCTGGCACCCAGACTAGGGTCACCTTAGTTTGACTACTTTACTCTGCCAGGTCTTCTAGACAGTCTTTCACCGGTCGTGATTTGAGTTCTGGTGAGAAAATTGCCTTTAGATCTGCTTGGCTATCAAAGTAGATGGAACAGTGTTGCATATTCTCCTAGACTCATCGAAATCGTTGTTTTCGACTTGGGTCTAAATATTCCAGCACCGCATCCTTCATTAGTTTTTGAACCGTCTGTATACCAGATGAGTTTTAGGATTCTCGGGCTGGTATTTGAATTTGAACATTTCTTTCAAATTAGTAGGTGAATATGGCTACATCAGTAGGCATTCCTGGAATCTTATCCATTTTTATTTGTTGGTATATAAAACCTTGTATGGTCAGCGTTATGTAGCTGGCTGATTGGGTTTGTCCGTGCATTAGCCTATAAATAACGGACATGATTCCTCCTTGTATGAAGATATGCAGTGGCGTGAGGTTTAATAGTACCTCCATTGCTGCCGTTGACGTAGTACGCATGGCCCCAGTGGCACTCAGCAGGGGCAGCTTGTGACCAAAATTTTGGGGGTTCACAGTAGCAGAATATAGATCCCGGTACAGATATAGGTAAAAAATTGTCAGTGTTTTAGAAAGGTATATTATAAACTTTCTAAAACACTGAAAGTTTTTTCATACATCTGTTCTGATACCTATATTCTGTCACTGTGAACCACCCCATGAGCCGCCACTGGCACTCAGGCACACGCAGTTTTGATTACCCACGCCACTGCGCCATAAGTCATAATGGGTCTTATTACCCTTGTGTATAACCATATGGTCATTTTAGGGTTTATATCCCAGTTTCTTGCACATATTCTTTTAAAACTTTAATAGCCATTGTAGTTTTGTATTCGAGTTTTTTAAAAAGTTGATGCCACGTCAGCCTTTAGTCAAATAAGAAATATGAATCCCTTAAATCGTAGTTTTTTATAGTTTATAGTTTCCATGACAACCACATGACAAACGTGACAAAAGTGTGAAAATTTGATCATGTTTCAAGAAATAATATAATTTATTGTTGTACCTCCAACGATTATAATTATAATGAAATAAACATAATTTCATGATAATTGTTACTGTTTTTTTAAATTTTAATTATTTAATTAATTACGACACTGGATTACACGCAAGCCAATTTCGTTGCTGACTTTCAATTTGACTAAACATAAAAAAACAGTCATTTAATATTTTAAATTATGAGAATTATAATACCTAGTTAAATACCTTGCAATTGATTCAAGAACGTATGAAAAATATTCAAGATATAACTGGTTATTTAACAGTATTGCAAATGGCTGATTTTTTTATTTGAGAGACACTTAAGAATAGGTACTTAAATTTATATACATCATAGTGGGTTACTGGAAACATTTCACCCCATTATTTATCTGTTAATCTAAGATACTAAATAAGTGTTGTAACAGGTTTGAACTTTAAGCAATTTATGTAAATATATTTATCCCTTTCTTTTTAAACCTACCCGTGAAACAATGTATGGCCTCTTTACCCCTATCCCTTAAGCCTGCAGATGTAAAACTATCTGGTCCTTTTACCCTTTACACTTGCTTACTTATAGCTTAATGCTCAAAATATTTTGAATCTTTACCACTGACACATTTCCATATAAAAATCTTTTGGCCACTTACACCTTAGACACTATCAATGTAAAAATATTTGTACTCTTTACCCCTTGTCTGCATATTTAACAATAAGATAACCCTTTTATTAAATTCAGATATACTAGTTTCATTCTGGAATTGGCTAAAACTCGTGCAAAAATCATCATTGGTCTGGGGTATATTGCGTTATCTATTTGTTATTGGTATTTTTTTTAAATGGGGACCATTATTTTGATTATCAGGTGGTCGGACCAATTTAACTAACTGGTGTATCTTTATTTTTTATTTCTTTAGCTGTTCAAGAGTCTAGCCGCGAGTACTAAAATAGATTTATGTTTGTAAGAGTACTCGCTATAATTCAAATTTAGATATAGATTATTTTTTTTTGTCATAAAAATTTGCGGATTCGTAATTGGCGCCCAATGTATTTATTTTTGCCTTGAACAATGTACTGGTATTTAAAAATAATTATTTTTTTACTTGGGAACGGGTTATCATCGTTTGCCTATTATTATTGGACATTTTTTGCTTGAAAATAAGCATGAAATACAATTTTTTTGGCAAATTCAATATCGTCGTCGTAGAGTCAAAACCGCGTATCATAAAATTATCTGGTTTTCAGGAAATACTAGAAACTTTTTCTGTAATTGTTAATTTTGTAAAAGTAGCTTTTTTATGTAATAGAAAAAGGCAAGTCAAAAAGATGCCAAATGGATAAAGATATACATTTTTAAAATTAATCTTTAAAAAAAAATTAAATTCATTTACACCAAAATATGAGTCACCAGTTATGACTCTACAACGACGATTACTATAATGTATTTATATTTCAAATTAAGGTAAAATTTGTATTTAAATGAACTCTGATGATTAGGTTAACACATTAGTATTACCCGACCACAGGAAGCATATTTTTATAAGTATGGCTGTAATATCTTTACAGAACATTACAGCAGTTTCCTACTCACACAATCTTTATGATATTTTTATTTCTTTTGACATAAATAAAGGCTACGATTTACTTAAAACATTTATAGGAGTCACGTAAAATGTCCAGTCTTGTGACAAGTGCCTAAAACATTTGTGTATTATCGAAATATCACACTTCGTGAAGTTAAGTCTCATTTGTTTCTAAGGAGGCCATGAGACATAATAGGAGCCGAGATCCCTGTGAAAAGCGAATCTGGGACACACTGTATAGAATCTCTTATAGGATAAAAGTACCTATTCTAAAACTAGGCCTTTTTCGTTCTATAGTTATTGTATTATTTTTAATTATTGATCTTATAAGAAAACCTATTAATATTTGTTGCGCAGAAGTCCTTAGAGAAATTATAAGAACTCAAAATTGTTACGACAAACATACATAATAATATTGAAAATTACCAGGTAGTAAATTTATATAATATAGTTTGAATTATCATTATCACAATGGGGCATGTTCAAAAATTTTGAAATTTTTTAGAGTACAAAATAAAGCTACATTTAATGTTTTTTTATCTATTAATTTTCCCGAGTTATTAATTTTTTTAAATTTATGACGTCACCGGGAATAGACCAATAGGAACTAGCCATACAACGTTGCCAGTTAGACGGTATACGAAAAGTAATATACGTTCGTTTGTGTGCACCGTCTTACTTTTAGACTCCTAAAATATCGTTAAACAAATATCTTTTAAATATAAAATATCAAATGTTTTTAAAAGTATTATTTATGTATAAACTTTCACCATATTTATAGTTTCATTGTTTTAAAAAACGACAACTTATAAACAAGAAAATGGAAATGCGGCAGCACTGCATGAGTGGGCGGAGGTAATTTGCCCACAAAATATTTAAAGCTGCTAATCCTATAGGTAATTTGCCCACAGCAAGTAAAAGGTCATCTTAATCCTGTTGGTATTTTGCCCAAATTTATTTCTAACTGAATAAATCATAATAGATATATCTTTCATTTATTATTTTTTATATATTATCGAAAAGTAAAAACACATTATTAATTAAACTAAAAATTATATTAAACACTAATTTTTATTATTATAAAAAAGTAAGTATACATAAGTTATATTATATTTTTTATATATTTATATTTTATTTACATATTTTTCAACTGGGAGGGATAAATGTGATACAAATTTTATATACTCTAATCTGCTGATTTGCTGCAGATCAAATCGCTGTATAAATTTTTCTAAACACTGAATTTTTTGTTTTACACTTTTGTCTTTGATTTTCTTAGGTATACTTAAGCTTTGTATTGTGACATACGTGTCGATTTGAAAGTCTTTAAGCTTTTCTATAAAAATATATACAGAAGGATGTGTACAGTAGAATGAAGAATTAAACCTTGAATGAAACGACTCACAGGCATTTGTAGTTCTTGTAATTGAAGCTGTTTTTTCTGCCCATATACTTGGAGGAAATGTAGAATTTTCTTCAATATATGTTTCTAATAGGTAATCGGCATACCTATCGAGAACGGCATTTTCTGGTTTACTTGCCATTAAGTCAAACACAAAACAGTCTCCAACTTCATCGGCGTTTAAATATGTCAACCCAAATGATGTTTTAAGCCATTTTCCGGTATCACTGTTAGTTGTATATTCAGTCATTAATCCCAGAGACTGAATTTTACGATACCACGCTTGATGTAGATGAAATCGGCAGCCATTGATTACAGTATTAGGCCACATATAAATTAACGCCTTATGAATTGCTATTTCAAAATCAACGAACACTTTAGATGGATTTAAAGCAATACTGTAAGTTTCCAAAATTTTATAATGCAATAACGAAAACAAATGTTTGTATATATCGGTAGATTTGTTTGGTAATAAACAATATACCAGGGGCACATAGTGTCCATTACACAGCCCATGAATGGTAAATAATTGTAGGAAAAACTTTGTACAATACGAAAATGTTCCATCCATATACAAGACGTTCATTTTACAAAAAGTACGAATATTTGTCTCATATGTAAATACAATAATATTATTTTCTCTGCTATTTATTAAAAGAAAATGTTCACCTTTACTGGTTTTAAATGTATTAGAATATAAGTCAACTGCATCATGCACTTCTTGTATATTTGTAGGTAATGGACCTGGTAGTATTTTGCGACGACTGTTGTATATAGTTTTTCTTATGTAGGACACATCAATTGTAGTTAGTGACTCTGGTAAATTAGTAGCAAGTACTTTACGGATAATTTTAGAAGGTTTTTCCGAAATATCATCAACTGCTTTTCGCTTACACGAATTAGAAATAATTTTCCTGTTTAATTTCGGCTCATTTGCTTCATGGCTATGAATTAGGTTGCCTCTGGATACTAAAAGTTCAGGACCAATTGTAAATACAGTGGCATTACAAGCATTTGTTTTTCTTTGGGAGCATCTCCAAGAAACTTCTCCACTTTTCATTTCTCTATCTTTGGCAAACGTAAAATTCTCCAAAAGGAGTACATCTTTCCCGCGTGTGCTTTTAATCAATGTAGCTGACATTATAGAAATAATTATTGTTTATAAACACTCGAATTACAATCATCAACGTATAAAACCTGACTGAAATATAAACAGTAAACACCCAAAGTAAGTACCTATTAGAATTATTAATAATCAGGTAGGTACCTATTTGTGGGCGGATGTAATTTGCGGGTTTAGGTACCTGAATGCTACTGTGGGCAAAATACCAGTAAGATTAACGCACTCCTTTACTTACACAGGTAGAAAACAGAGATTTGTGGGCAAAAAGGACCCGCCGGCATGAGTCATCTGTGAATCAAGAATTTTTGTGTTGTCAATCGATAATTATGCAATTTTGATGGTTTTATAAATATTATGAGTATGAAAAAAATGTTTCCTCCCAAGATGTGATAATGATTTACATTTTACATTCATTATTAAAATTATTTATTAGTGTTGCTAGAAATATGAAAAGACGAAAATTATTATCGTTACACAGAAACGCTTCAAGCAACAGCTAAATTATTTTGTTGAGGTTTGTATCTATAATCTTTATTAAAATAAAAATGTTTTATTGTAATTTAATTATTCAATTATCTACCATTGTAGTAACGATGTTTTTTTTTTAGGTACCAGATGATTCTGAAAACTGTTTATTTTTTTAATGATGGATAAACCTTTAAATATAAGAAGTGGCTAGTACCACACAAATGTCTTCACAGTTCTTGTTTTTCATCACAAAAGAGCCAGCTCACTGATTCTGCCAAAAAAAGAAAAACAGAAAACAAAAAAATCTTGACTGGAAAATAACCTTCTACTAGAGGCATTTTCGTCTCTATTTAATAAACATACACCGGATCTTCAAGATGCAGCAGCAATTTCTGACATTGCCCCCTTCGGTTAATTTAATATGAGCCTACTATAAGTTCGAAGGTGTATATCCTAAAACCCATTCTGCAAGAACCTGCCTTGAAACCTCCTGAAAGTTTTAAAGATAGTGAAGTTTTGTCTGAATTGGAAGAAACATCTTTAATACCTGATTCAGAGGGACTTAATAATGAGCAGGATCTTCAAAACCAATGAACTCTCAAAATTGAAAATAAACCGATATATTTAGGTATATTTAGGATTGCCCAACAGTGTTTTTAAAATCCTCAATATTTATGAGAAGGAAAGTGTAGTTTACATAAACCTTTTGCATTTCTGTGTGAATTAGTGGTATTTTTAACTTAAAAGAACTCACATTTCAGAGATTAAAATAATTATATATAAACAAAAATGTAAAATCTGTAAAAAATTTATTTACTAACCTATTATTAAAAAATAAAAATACCTGAATAAGATAAACAAAATAAAAAACACTTTATTTACAAATAATAAAAAATATATACACAAGCCCTAATAATAATGGGGACATCAAATTAAAATGTCCTCTAAAGATTCATTATCAAATTCAACTTGTTATCGACTTCATTATTTACTTCAACACGGAAAAAAATTGTAGAACAAATTTCTACAATTATACAATTTTTCTCTACAATAAATAGTACATATAGGGACAGGGACAATTTGTAGTAAAAATTTCCAAATATTTGTAGAGAATGTATTGTAGAGTTATTATCTACAATATGTAGTAATATTATCCAAATGCATCATAAGAACAGTTATAATTTTTGCTATTCATTGTATGAATTTATATTAAAAATGTATTGCGTTTCATGAAAATTAATACGAAAATTTTACACAATAAATAGTAAAAATTCATACAAATTGTAGTAATTTTTAATAAAATTTGTAGTAGTATTCCATAATTATTATAATTATAACCTAGAAAAAATGTTCCTTAATAAAATATTCAAAATTTATTGTTTTAATATAAAAGATACAAAGTCTTAATTACATTATGTAATAAATAACAGTAATAATAGCTCCCTCAGTCTCAGTTGGCTTTTCTGCACCTGAAAAATATGAAATAAAAATTAATACCTATTGAATTGTTCATAACCTTAAAACGGGGATATTTATCACCTTTACAATGTTTGGAATATTAAATGACTACGTCAGATAACTAACAAAAATGAGAAAGTAGGTATGTCACAATTAAAACAAAAAAACAACATTGAACTTGGCACAACATTCGATCGTTGGGCACAACTATTTTTTTTAAATAATCTACTAAAGTTATTTAAATTAGTTATCTAAAGGTAAATTATTCAGAAACAATAATAAATGTACTTACCACTAATATAAGTTATTATTAAAATTTTCTCAAACGCATCGGTGCTTATAATATAATAATGTGTTATATATGTGCCATGCTTTGTTTTGTGAACATGGCGAATGGCTACTGCTGTCTTATGGTCGACGTCAGAAAACGTTGGCGAATAGCAGAATTCTGTTTTATTCACATGACTTAGAATTTCTACAATATTAAAGAATATTTTTAAACAAAATTGAATTTTTTTCATAAGAAGGGATGTAAAGTATTACTATTTTTTATAGAGAAAATTACTATTTTTTGTAGAGATAATTATTAATATTTGTACAAATTTTTACAGAAGTTAATAGTAGTAATTACGATAATTGTAATAAATTTCTACTTCTACAAACAATAGTAAAATATACTAAACATTGTGGTCTTTTTCTCCATTCTTGTAGCATTTTATTCGACAATTCAATTGCTACAATAATTAATAGTTTTTAACTATAAATTGTAGTAAAATTTTCTACAAAAAGTTAAGTATTTTTCTACAAGTCTACTACTACAACATTGTAGTAAAATTTTCTAGTCTCATTTTTTTTTCGTGAAATGTGGAAGAAACAATGCAAAATACTTTATGTGCATGTGTAATTATTCCGTTTACTGGGCAAATATCTCCTTTTATCAACTTATTCATGGGAAATCGCATTATCTCCATATACTTGCTTGGCAGATCTAAAAATAATAAAATATTTAATAATGTGATGATTTTTTTAGTATTTTCAAGCGTACATTTTTATGGATTCCTATTTTTTTTTCAATTTTTATTACTTTTCTATGTTTCAAATTATTTCAAAAAATATTATCGTAGATTTATTCATGTAAATACTAGACATGTGTATAATAGTTGTAACAGAAAGAGTTTGCATATTTACAAAAAGTAGTCATTCATTCACAAAAATGTACTCATATTACAATTATTTACAAGACATATAACAAATAGGTAATCCTCGACCAATTAAAAATAGTATTACAGTAAATACATGTGCACTACCCTTCTAAATAGTTTTAATTGTTATTTAATTTTAATTTTTGAGGTAGGCAAATTTTATGAACTCGTTTTATACAATAAAAAATTTGCTATTTCTCAGGTAATACATAATTATACTTTTACTTTTAATTATAGAAATAATACCAACAGCACAGCTTTAAACGTCGCTCTCTTGCTCAATTTAGAGATTGGCCCTTGTTGCTTCAAAGTACAGATATATCATCCCAATTTCTAGTGTTATATTTGTGGATATTAGTGTACGCTTATATATATTATCAGAAAAATATATTTTTCTCATAAATATAAATGAAGTAAAGGGTAAAGGTAAAATATTTATTTTTGAAAAACTTACTATTCGACAATCCTAATGGACCTGAGATAAATATGTTTTTACTATAAGGGGTATTGCTCCATATAAACTGTAACTACTATTAAAAAAATTATAAATAAAGTCTTACATACCTTTCTGTCTGTTATAAACTGAGTATTGTTAAAAAATGCAGTAATCATCGCAGTATTCATATCTTGGTTTACAATGGGTAAAACACTTGTATCAATTTTTATAAATCCAGCTGACAAACTCATATTAATAATAAAAATAACCAATTAGCAAAGAGAATCGAGAATTGAGAAAAAAATTATACAAAACAAAAAACGAATGTTAGGTTAGGTGGTCTAGGTGGTGTCAATTTTAAGTGTCACTTAGATGTGCATTCACTTCGACATTCTGTGTGTCGGTTTATTCGTTGACTTGGTTCTGTATAACAAAAAAAACTTCGACACAAGCTGATTGGTCTATTCCCGTATACACATTTCAAATTTTAAATTTAAATTGGTTTTAATTTAAAAACTTTTGGCTTTTTTAACAAACTGATTATGTAGAATAACTTGTATAGCGACTAATTGTTACAATATAATTTATAAAACAGCATATCTCACATATGAACATGGCCCATTAGCAATATTTATTTGGCAAGACTTGAGTGGTGAAGATTTTAAAAATTAATTAAAAAGTTGTGATGTCATGGAGACCTTCTTTGCATTTTGTATTAAAAAAAAAATAAGCTGGGTTATAGTCTAGAGACGAAATGAGTGCATTAATTTAATTTGCAGAACGTAGTACAGGTTCAAGAGGTAGACATTTTATTTACACTTCATCTTTCAATGCTTATTTGTAGTTAAAATGAAAATTTTAATATCGGCCTACTAGAAGTTTTTATTTAGATTTAATTGTGTGTCCGTGGTTTTTACTGTAATAAACATTTTCTTTTGATAGATAAGTCAGACTTTATTTACTCATAGCCGTATGTATTTTAATTGGTTTTAAAGTAAGGGATTTGTCGATTACAACCGGTATTAGCATAGTATCATCAGGTACAGGTAGACCAGCCCTTACAGTGCTCCAATAGAAGCAGACACATTGATTTATCAAATCTTGCGATCTTATAAAATTTGTACATTTGCCGAATTGTTTATTATTAAATGTTTTTGAACACGTATTTTTATGTTTTAAATGAAATAGAGAATCTTTTATTTAAAATTATACAAATTTATATTGCAACACCCTGTACAAATTCGACTATTTCAAAATTGTATTCTGGAAAACCCTGTATACGTGATTTGTTTCGCATCAATTCCTTTAAAAGCAACACTATAAATGTTAACAAACAAAACGTAAGTATTATTTTCAAATTGTGTAACTGAAGTCAATATCCGTTCGAAAATAGATCGAATATTCAATTTTTATAATGCCGGTATTAAAAGGTCAACAAATATTTATTGAAGAGCAAAGAGAGTAGTTCAATTATCAAAGTCCGAGTTTCGATAACGTCTAAGAAACGTCTACATGGCTCCCACAATATATGATCATTTAGAACTTTTTTTTAAACGTTTTTCAATATTTATTCTTAGTAATTTTAGATGTTAATAAGGTTGTATATTGTGATTTTTACGAATTTTGCATTTTCCTTACATTTGATGAGCTGCTAAACAAGAAATTATACTTAAGCTACGTTTTCCCAGCTACGTTAAACGCGAGCTAAAATCGTCTGCGATTCACGCAGTGTGCGTTACGTGAACAGTGTTTTTCAACTTGGGGCCAATCAGTTCGAATTAAAACGTTTTACAGTGCGTTGAGTATAAAAATGGCTAGAAAGTAACAATAATATGATGAAAAAAAGTTCTAGATCTCATCATGATGAAGCTACGAGAGGAAGAAATATTCATAAGAAGAACTTTGCTAAAAAAAGACGTAGCGAAAGTGAGCTTTTTAAAAGGAATTGGAAGACTGCTTTAAGTTACTTATTGCTAACCATTTGGTGATGTTCCTTGTCCACCATATTCAAGTAAAATACAAATTACTCACGCACGGCTTTGCGTAATTGACTGGCCCTTGAGGCACAGCCGATGTTTCACGCAAACGCATTTCGTTCAATGCTGTGAAACACGCTGTAGGAAAACGGCCGATTTAAACCATACAAGAGCAGAAGTGTTGGGTTGGGAGTTCTACGCTTGCATCGTAAGCAGCTAGGAAAACATTGCTTCTTACCTGAGAAGTTTTAAAGAAGAATAAAATAGTCGGCATCTCTCTCTTCTCTTTTTCCTGCGGAGCATGTAATGGTGTTTGAATAGCTACTCTTTAATTAATCTCAGATGTGTTAGTAATTCTCTCTACTAGAACCTTTCATTTCTTTCTGTCTATTGCTTATCTCTCGTTTAATTTTTTTCCGGCGATTTGAAAACCTCCTCTTTTTTTGAACTCTGGTGAAAATGCAAACTAATGTACATATTGGTTGCTATAGTATTTTTAATACAAATTCCCGATGCAGTGTTGTCTAATCTTCAGAATGATTGAGGAATTTAGAAAGTTTTGAAATTGTAAGGTTATGTATTTGTTATGTTTCTAGGATCAATTAGTTTTAAATGTATGAAACTAATGGAAAATATTGAATTCACTTATGCATAAAATAAACATCTAAACAAAAAAGCTGTAAACATATTGCAAGACATGGAAAATAAACCTGTAAGGTAGTATATTTCAAATGGATCAAAATTGGCCCAGAATTAGTACAGAAAATATCTCAAACTAATTTTATTTCACCAAGAAAGTTATTTAACAGAACAACATTTAAGTTGTAAACCACAACACCTCATAAAATTAAAGAGTTCGTTGAAAAAATTAAAACTGCAAAGGCATGTGAAGGAGTCATAATATCATTAGATAGCTATACTCAAAGAATTAAAATTTGAAATTGCTAAAATATTTGAATACAAGAAGGAAATTGTTAAAATATTTGAGTAGGTACTTCAGTAGATCTCACTTTCAGTAATGGTTCTGTATCTCAAGTATTCCAGAATGCTTCAAAAATTTACTGATATCGCTGCTTCTTTTCAATGTTTTATTTATTTCTAGTTGTTATTTCGTATAACATATATATTGACACATATATTCTAAATTGTAATATCGAAACAACACATATCAAAGATTTAATGGTAGGTACACCGTTATAGCAAATCTTGTAACTTCATTTTAAATTTTTTGTTATTGTTTTAAAGTTTATTTCTAAAAAAAGGCATTTTTGATTTTCACTGTAGATCTTGAGAATGTGAAAAACATGTAGATTTTTATTGACCACTCTAATTAAATTTTTCCAATTTAATTATTTTCCATTAAATCTTCAATATGATTTGTCATTTTAATATTACAGTATAGAATATAGCAATTTTGGCATATGATAAGAGAAACAAAACATACCTAATAAGTTTTTTTACTCGATTTACACGATTACTAATACCTTTATTTACTTCAAATTTAGCGACTTCTACCATCAATTTTTGTAGGTCTAACTCCTTTTGTCATTATTTTGCCAGGTGTTGTTTAATGTGTCATTTGCATTTAAGAAATCTTTTGATGGTTCAAAATTCGTCCTATATTTATTGATATTCGCGAATCCACCACTACTTACAAATTGAATATGTTTTTGCTGAATGGGACTTCAAGAAGTTGCTCTGACAGAAAATTTGTTAAACGTCTTTTGTTAAATATCGAATGAATGAACCAGTTTCATTATTCTGGAAGTGGAATATTGGGTCTGTCAATTTCTGTATCAATTGATTTTTGGGATCCTCTCTTTTAACGTGTATTTTTGATAGAATTTTCTTTATAATGAGTCCATAGATGCAGGTAATTCTTTGTGCATAATGCTATATTGCTCTAAAATATTTCCCAATGAACTCTTATTTGTGGAGGAGCCGAGATACACATTTACTGTTAGATACATCGGAGAGGCTGTCAGCTCAAACTTAAACATTTCGACATAATTAATGCTTCTGCCTATATCATTCGTTAATAAAATATTTTGAATAAACTGTTGACCATGCAATGATTGAGAAGTTATATTTTGATACCATGTTTGTCTTTGCTTCTTGCAACAATAAATCCGTACTTAAAATTTTAAACAAAAACCTACAACTTACCCAAATATATTCAGGCTTATATCTGCAACAGGATGAATGTAATGAATGTCATAAAAACACAAAAAATGTCTATATTTCTTCCCAATTTATTAGGTACTAATATGTACTGCATACACTTTTTTTAGTAAAAACAGATAACAATGACACATTGTCCATTGGCACCTAACGAGAAGTTTTATAATAAAAAAATGAAAAAATTCATAGAATATTAATAATGTGATGCATCAACTGACACGCAGAGAGAAACAGAGCTATTCTACGTTTGAAGGCGTAAAGAAAGATAAACTGAGAGTCGATGAAATTGGCGGTGAGAATTAATTACAGCGTAAACATATGACATCTGTCATCATTTATTGTTATATCTTTGTTCAAAAGCAAAAAAAATATGGGGTTTAGTTTGTCACCTCGTCAACATATAAGTAAAACGTTCATAGAGAATATTTTTTTTTCATTTATGCCTTCTTTTTTGGTTAAATGAGTGGTATATTTAAAAAAGACGACTTTTTAACCAAATTTTTGAAGGGCTGAAACCGAGATATTTAGGTTTACTTTTTTTTTTAGGGTAAGTGCTAATGCAAATGATTTTGTTTTAAAGAAGTATAAAAAATACTTCCTACAAAGGTTTTATTGTGCATTGGTCCAAAAAATAAGTATTTTTTCTCTATTCGGGGGTATAGATATCTAGATTTTTGATATTACCCTTCTGCACAGTCTAATTTTGTATTACCTCCGGAATAAGGGTTACCTTATCATGGCCTTTCATCTCTAAAAAATACATGCTTGTGATAAAGGGAGGTAAATCGTTTTCTAGAGCGAATATTTTAATAGAGATATATTTATTTGTAATATGAAAATAATGTTTATGTCAACAAACTTTTGTATAATGATAATATTAATGTTTAAAGGTTTTAAAATAAGTGCTTGAAGATATCACAGTTTGAAATTCCTTTCATTGGCCATAATACTTTTTTTGATTAAATTAATTATTAATTAATTCCTGTTTTACAGTTAAGCTTCAAAAATCAATTCATATTTTAAACTGAACGGTCCTTAAGCCCAGTAAAGTTGCTACAACTAAACAATATAGTGAACTTTTAAAATGAAATTCAATTTATATTTAGAATTAAATAGGTTAGCTAAAATTTTTGACCGTATGAAGTTATTTAATTTATAAATAATTACGTTACAAAGATAGTAAAGGAGCAACACGGGTTCTGCCTCATTCCCCATGTTAATTCCCATAAGAAATCGCTAAGGTTCATTCTGCACTTTTTTGTCCATATCAAGGTCATTCGTCTTTGTCAAACGTCAAACGTCAAACGTCAAACGTCAAACGTCAAACGTCAAACGTCAAACGTCTTTGACGTTTGACGTTGATATGGACAAAAAAGTGCAGAATGAACCTTAGCGATTTCTTATGGGAATTAACATGGGGAATGAGGCAGAACCCGTGTTGCTCCTTTACTAAAGATTCATCTCCGTTTTACAATATCAATACGTGGGTTGGCCTTAGCACAAAACTCTGTGTAGTAAAACTTTTAATTCGAATCAGAATCTTGATATTATTATTTGGGAACTTAAAACCGTGATCCACTAGTTGGTGTAGCCAGCCTTTCAAAATATTTGGTATAATAATTATAGCAATTGCCGCTGCCACTGGTCAAATCTAAAATTTAAAAAAGCGTATTATTATAATAAGACATTAATCATATCGGATCACTTACTACCATGTTTTAGAAATAAATAAAATGTAACTCTCTAAATTAATAATCATATTTCAAATAATTTAAGATTCCTTGCGTCATGGTAATAAAAATTAAACAAAACTTCCCACCATTTAGTTGGTATTCTATCCCGTACTTCCATGTCTCTATTAGCTCTGCTGTTAACTAGTTCTGGTAAGGCATATTGCTAATACAAATTTTTAATTCTATTTTGCACCTTTTTTTCCCAAAAGCTGTCATTATGAGGAATTTTCTCCACTTTTATTCCTTAAGGAGTCTAAACGC
Organism: Psylliodes chrysocephalus; assembly: GCA_927349885.1. Lineage (NCBI taxonomy): Eukaryota > Metazoa > Arthropoda > Insecta > Coleoptera > Chrysomelidae > Psylliodes > Psylliodes chrysocephalus. The sequence continues at coordinate 67,545,837 of OV651817.1, forward strand.
ACAAAATGCAAAAATGTGCAGCTAGTCCTGAATTTGTAAATACCAATTTGTGGTTCTCGTTAATGGTATTGTCCTTTTTACAAAAAGTTATTTCTCTACTGCCTATTCCTTCTTCTACAGTCAGCACTCTAGTTCCCTATGGACATTTCAACTCTATCATAGATTCTTGTTTTTTGTTTTAAATTCCATCCGGACTGGCAGCAGCATAATCAAATTCGGAATCAATAAAAAGTCCACATTTAAAAACTTTTTCTTGCAAATAAATTTCCAAATTTTATTTTGCTCTGGATTTATTCTCCATGCCATATTGGGTGGCTTTAGCAAAAAATAAAAGATTTTATGAGATTTTTTTAAAGAAAACCTTATCTTTTTTTACAAATGTCTTCAAATTTTAAAGCAGTGACTCGTTTTCGTCTTTCATTGTGCCACAATGCACAATCAGCTTGATCTCGTCACATTAGTTTTTTTTTCTCATCTAAAGATATTGGTAAACTTATTAGAAAATCTTCTTTTGCAACGCCCATCAAAGAGTACGACAGATCAAAGCCACGCGCGAAAGCAAGAAAAATTATTTACTTAGTTCAAAAAAATATACATTACTTTAACAGATTAAAGAGTTGTTAACATGCTGGAATTAATTATTCTTAAATCAAAGATGTATTCATTAAAAAAATAATTTACGTAAAACAATAAGGTGTTCAAATACGTAAAATTTATTTATTCCTCGTAAAATATCAGTAAAATATATTATAAATTATTTTCATTCACAAATATTAATTTCTTAAAAATTTAACAGAAGCGTGACTTTCCAGACGAACAATCTTGCAATGTAAGGGTTTCATAGTACCCCACTTTTAAAGTTTATTTTAGACTATTTTTAAAAGAAAAAAATATGCACGTGTAGGTAAAGGTTGACACGAGCATAGTTTGAACCACTTTTTTAAAATTCAATTTAGTTTTTTCTAAAACAAAATTGAGAAAATGGGTAAAAAGTCGATATTTGATTTTTTTTTTTTTTTTTAGAAAAAACAGATTTACATTTTGAAAAAGTGTCTCCAGAGGAGCATAGATTTAACCTTTTCCCACACGCACATATTTTTTTCTTTTAAAATAAGTAAAAAATAAACTTTAAAAGTGTGGTACTACGAAACCCTTGCATGCTCTGCTCTAAAAGAGTATAATTTAACTAAATAATTATACTGTAAGGCGCACTAGTATAACTTTTGGTTTGGAACTTTTTCAACACTAGATAAGTTAGGCTTATTTTACTGATCAGATTGTAATAATCGTAAACCCAAATTATTAAAAAAAAATCTCCTATTGTATTTAGCATTGTTAGAAAATTAACTGAATAGATAAGTTGACTGTTTTCTTTTAAAAACCTATGTAATGGGATTTTAACAAGTTTTCCTATTAATGTACCAAGAGTTGGTATACACGTTTCCACAACTAGCCAACCCAAACTTTGACATTGTAGTATAGCGAAAGGGGAAAAGATCAATAAAAAGTATATTCAGCGGCAACAAGTGACAGAATTGCCAATACTGCCAGGAATAATAAAAAAATCATTTCATTATCCTTCGCTCACGCGTTTCGACGTTCACTTCCTATTGCATTTTTGTCTGGACTTTCGCCAATTACTCGTACAGTGTGTTCCGATGTTTGCTTCATAAGTATGTCACGTAATAAAAATTAAAATAGAGTAAATTATTTGTACCGCAATTACGTAAACACGCAACTGTATTATTGTTTTCAGTAAAAATACCTGGATGTACATAGTTAGATTATGGCTATCTAGAACTGTAAGTGGATTTTAGTTTTTTTGTTTGATTTTTCTATCAGTTTAATACCTTGAGTTCGAGTTGTTCAGTGAGAGATAATAATGTAGTTTTAAATTTGTATTTAGTGAAAAGTAATGCGATAAGGAGACAATAATAGTTATTTATTATACGAGGGAAAAAGTATTAGATTTTAGCTCGAGGTTGTTGGGAAAACGACGATTTAATATTATGTAAAAAAACATATTATTATAATATATTAAAATCAGAAATTTATCGATGTAAAATTTGTTAAACTTATAGCGACAATTAGACATGCGTTGCTAAAAATGCGATTTTATCGGTTTTATCTTAAAAAATTTGCGAAAAATCTTGTATTTTTTATGTTAACACTGTGAACTAAGATAATCAAGATTTTAAAATAAAAAAAAGTTACCATTTATAAAAGTTTCTAAAATGTGTTTAGATCATAACAAAATATCAACCATATTTTTATGTCTTATAATAATCAACTTATGTTAATTAATATAAAACAAATCAATTAAAACGACTGCCGCGAGTGATCTACACTCTACTAACGGTGTTATTGCATTGTATATTCCATCTTGGTTGCACCTATGATTGTCATGATGTATCTATTTCTATCGCACTACGAAACTAGCCCGGCTCATAATAGTATCACCACAACGGACAACCAATTTAATTTTTTTTTTGTAGATAAACTATTTTTGTTTTGATAATGTTTTATACAGATGTCCAAAATTGTACGGATCCAATTAAAATAGTTTATAGATCTCATAATTGTTAGCCAAAAACTTCTTATTAACATGTAAACATTGATCAAAATTCGATCAAAAGTCAAGAGATGTAAAAGTTAGATAACTAATTAAAAAATCAAGAAAATATTAAATATCACAAATGGCTTGCAACTGAAAATGTATCATTTCCATTAATTTTTAACTTTGCTAATTGTTAATGCGAACCTTTTTGCTTAAAATTATGAGATCTTTAACCTGTCTCCGTTTTATATAATTTGGGATACCCTGTGTTGTAACCCCTTAGAATAAATTGTAAAGGTGATTGAGAGACCATTAGAAATTAAAAATATATTTGATAGCCTATTAACATTGACATTCGACTACTATTATTTTATAACCATATTCGCGCATTGCCGTGCAACACCTAACAATAAGAAGGGATACTGCAGTCTTCCACACTGATTTAATTCTAACTTCTAACATGAAAAATTATTAACTAAGTAATTTGAAATCGTTGAGTTGCGCGACGAATTCTCTTTGATCGTTTGAGTTCAAGTCGCTGATGGATTTCCGCGCTTCGCTCATCAGATGATTCCGATTCGACATTATTGTCAGCTCGGTGTCCTTCATAAAGGTTGCCGTTAGAGCCAAGGTCAAGTGGTTGGCAAGTTTGCGCGTGCCAAAACTGCTGAACTTGGTCATGGTATTGGGGTGACTCATGTTCATAAACCTGAGGTGTTTCACTTGAAAAGGTGTCTGTCTTTTTAGGAACCATCGTATATCGAATTTGGTCTATATGCTTTTTAAATGAATATCCACATAAATCTCTACCTGGTAGTGTAGCAAACCAAACTTTTATTGTTATAGTTCCAAATTTCCACAGAATTTTGTTCCCAATATTGACTTGAACTCTTCCTCCCACACTTAAATTACGTACTCCGTACTAAATCTTTATCTGTAGCTGTTCTAAGGTTATCATACGTTATGTCATGGCTAGAGATTTCTTTGACTGATATATTACAAAGTTGATGGACTTCTTTATTTAAAAACTGATCTGTAGAATATGCTTGCTGAGCAATAGTGACTCTGGAAAGGCAATCAACATTTATGTGATTAGAATCTTTCCTGTATTCAACTTCATAATCGTAACTAGACAGAAACGAAGCGAATCTAAGAAGTCCAGCTGAAGTCATAGGAGGTAATTTTAAACGTTGATGAAAAATTCTGGTAAGGGGACTATTATCAGTGATAAGTTTGGCCAAATATATACATGAAAAAGTAATTTACTGAAAATATAATGTCGAGAGCTTCTCGATCTAATTGACTATAGTTCATTTTGCTTAAAGTTAAAGATCTTCAGGCAATTGCAATTGATTGTTCTAACCCATTAACAATATGAAAAAGAATCCTGCCAACTCCTGTCGGACTAGCATCACACGCCAGAATCGAGGGTAGATTTGGATCATAAGGAGTCAAAACTCGATCACTAGCAATCTCTTCTTTTAATTTGATGAAAGCTGATTCATAAGAAGCAGACCAGATGAATTTTCTATTTTTTTGAAAGACTTTACGTAGTAGATAAGTTTTACTTAAAGCATCGGGAATAAAACGAGTGTAGTACGTTATCAATCCAAAAAATCTTCGAACTTCATGCTGGTTTCAAAAAAATGCACATTTCTTCCGGTTTAGATGAAGGTCAAAATCTTTTAATCGCTGAAGATAGGCGCAAAGGTTTCTTTGACACTCTTCTTCGGTTGATCCATGGATTATGATGTCATCAAAGTCCGAGTGGGTTTTTGATAATCCGGAAAGAATTTGATTAATAATACGATTAAATTCGAAAGGAGCTTCTGATTCTAAATGAAAGTCGATGTATTCGGTAATATGTTGAAATTGTTTGAATGTCACTGGTTTTCTCGTCTACCAGTAAGTGCAGGTAGGATTTATACAGATCAAGTCGACAAAAATATTTGGAACCCTTTAAGGTGTTGAGAATGTCTTCGATCTTCCAAATTTTATAATTTGCTCCTACTAGCCTATCGTTGACGTCGACTTTGTAATCTACGCAAAGTCTAACTCCGCCATGAGCCTTTGGAATTACAACTAAAGGTGATCTCCAGTCGCTATGATCTACTTTTAAAATAATTCCGGCGGCTTCGAGACTATCTAATCAGTTTTCAACCTTTTCTCTAAGAGCATAGGGTACACTTCTTTCCTTAAAAAATACTGGTTTGGCGTTTTCACGCAGATGCAAGTATACTTTGAATTTGGGTACCAAGCCAATTCTTTCTTCAAACATTTCTGGAAATTTATTGGTCAATTCTTCTGGTGTATAAAGTTCAGTAGTTGGTGTATCAAGTTGGTTGGTATTGAAAGGAAGGTTGCTATCGATATCTTGAAGATTGATGTCGAGATATCTAATCCACTCACGACCTAATAGTGGTTTAAAACTGTCTTGGACGACATAACATTCTTCTCTGGAAATTTTGATATTTTTAATTAGTTATCTAACTTTTACATCTCCTGACTTTTGATCGAATTTTGATTAATGTTTGCGTGTTACGTATTAATATGAACTTTTTTGCTTATAATAATGAAATCTATAAACTGTTTCAGTTGAATCCGTACAATTTGGGACATCTTTATAAAACATTATCAGAACTATAATAATTTAACTACAAAAAAAATTAAGATTGGTTGTCCGTTGTGGTGATAATATTATGACGCCCAGGGCCGACAAGAGGGGGGGGTATCCGGAATAAATTCCCGGGGCCCCACAGCTTTAGGTGACGACGTTTTTTTTTAAAGATTTCACTAAAGAGGATGAGAAATGTTTGCTTAAAGACCTTTTTTTTTAGAAATGTGATATTGAAAGAGCTTAATTTTTTTATAAAATTGTTGCAGGGCCCGATCTGGAAAATCTGAGCTAGTTTTGTAGTGCAATAAAGATAGATATATGTTTACAAATATAAGTGCAACTAAGATGGATTATACAATGCGATAATACCGTTAACAGAGTGTGGATCACTCGCGGCACCAGTTTTAATTGATTTGTTTCATATTAATATAAGTTGATTATTATAAGACATAAAAATATGACTGAGATTTTGTTATGATCTAAACACAATTTAGAAAATTTTATAAAGAGTTATTTTTTTTATTTTAAAATCTGGTTTAGCTAATTTTATAGTATTAACATAAAAAGTACTACACTTTTCGCAATTTTTTTCTTAAGATAAAACCGTGAAAATCTCATTTTAAATTTTTCTGTGCCGTAAGCCCCAATGCTTTTTTAAATGTTTTAAGTAATATTAAGGTGAAGGGGGAGAAAAAGTCCTTTATATCTCACAAGGAAAGTCAATGTTTAATTATTTAACAAAACATTGTCAATTTTAAGTAATACATTTACCTAACTTGTAAAGTAACTTTTTGGATGTTGCGGTCATATTGTAGTACACTTTACGCTCTATTCAGTGGTACCAATTTCTCGTTTTTTTAAAATAGTGCCATTCTGCACGATCTCCTCCGGTTTTAGAATCTCTAAAATATTAGATTTCAATTAACTAACAATTCAGCTCGTGACACTAAGTCCCCTACAGAATTCATTTGTACAGCACCATACTATAAGGAAACCTTTAAAATAATCAAATATCTGTCAATTTAATTCTATAATTTAATTTAAAAATAAAGAACTTAGTGGTTGCTTAGTAGTTATTTTAAATAATATAAAGTTAAAAATGTCTGATTCCGAGTTTTCTCTGACTCCCCGAAATTAGTAGAAGCAGCGAAAGTAGAGTCACAAAAATTATTGCCAGCTAAATCGCGAAAAATTTACGAAACGTCTCATTCAAGATTTGTAGAATGGAAGATGAAAAATACCTACCTTTACTTATGTGTATATATTATACAGGGTGATTCATAACTATTGGGACATAGGCTAAGGGCAGGTTATTTGTACAAAAATATGATGACAGGGCCAAATATACCCTAATAAAATATTGCTGTGGAATAAGATAAAGGGCGTTAAAGTTGAATTTTTTTTTTCGTTTTTTTTTATAATGTCACTGTATATTAATGAATTGTTATCAAAATCGGCACAGAGACATATCTTTGGACAGGGGATAATATTTTATGTACAATTTCTCATTTTTTTACGGGGAGCGCCACTTGAATAATTATTAATGATGAAATTAAGTTTTAGCTTTTTTTGACAAAACTTTTTAGTATTTTTGATTGGAAAATATGATGTAAACGTCAATTCTACGTAATATTGGTACTCTTGTTTAAACACGATAATTTTACCCGTTTTCGAGAAAAACGCAATTGAGCAGCTCACAAGTCTCAAATGGGGAGTTAAAAAAATATTTCACATATGAAAAGTGTGCTTTGGAGTGTCAGATAATTGTGTTTGGTACATGTCATTTCTTGACAGTGAATTATTTTTGCTGTTTGATTATAGTCTATTATTATTACTATTATTATTATTTATCACCCTGTATCTTATTCCACAACAATATTTTATTAAGGTATATTTGGCCCTATCGCCATATTTTGCTACAAATAATCTGACCTTAGATTATGTCCCAATAGTTATGAATCACCCTGTATATTCGGGAAAGAGGTACTCACTTTTTAATGCAAAAGTGCAGACACTTTTAGTACCGTCATTCCATCTTTTTATTCTATATCTATGATTTGAAAGATTCGTATGCCCTACCCTACTTTGTGACGTCACTGTGTGCATTGCGCAAAATAAGGTGATTTTAGTGATTTTAAGTAGGTCATTGTTCGTTTCACCGATGTGTTATCGTGTTGACATCTCTTTATAGCTAGAGGCTTTCGGGAAAGCATCTCGCTCGCTCGGGCTCACTCAGAAAAGTGAGCCAAAGATTAGCCAAAGATTATCCAAATCGCAGTGGCGTACCAAAAAATAGATATTAACACGTATGAAAACAATAAAAGTATTAAAATAAAATTTATATTTTATATTATTTATTTTAAAATAATGTGTTTTATGAAATGTAACTAGGTGTTCACTGCACCAATGAACCCATGGAGAAACCGCTTCTGATTTTGGGGTACCCTGAATCCGTTTTAAATATTTTTGCGATGATCTGTCAGTATGTCTGTGTGTCTGCATACTCGATAATTCATGAATGAATATACAATGAATATACAATGAATATACAATGAATATACAATGAATATACAATGAATATACAATGAATATACAATGAATATACAATGAATATACAATGAATATACAATGAATATACAATGAATATACAATGAATATACAATGAATATACAATGAATATACAATGAATATACAATGAATATACAATGAATATACAATGAATATACAATAAATATACAATGAACATACAATAGATTGTACAAAATAACCGAAAAAAGTCTGTAATAACCAGACAGGAAAGTCATGAAGAAATTTTGGTTTTTAGTTTATCATCTAATACATCATCTAATACCTTTTTGTACAAATTTATTGCGTACTGTTTTTCTGAGAGACTTAAATAGCCTAAACTCAACCGTTTTCATTGTTTTGATGGACTTTGCAGGGACTGCTATCATTACTATACTCAGTATAGCAGGATCCATAATCGCAGAAATTCAATACAATTACTTACTGAAGTTCTGAAAGGAACTGTTTTTTAACGAAATAGACTGAAAAACTAAGTAAAATTATAAAATGTCAGAACTGTCAACAATGTCAATTATCATCCGATGATAAGGCTAAGTGAGGTGTTAAACTGACTGCAATCTGACCAATCAAAAGTCTACAGAATTTTCAACTTAAATTCAAATCACTCCTTCCGGTTATTAAATATAGTGGCCGATCAGTTGATCAGTCATGACTGATCATGTTGGTTAATTGTCTTTTTCGCTACACATTTTTGGCCCGTCGAACTGCTCACTTAACGCACCCTTAATTGGTTAAAAATCAAAGACCGACCAATAACATACGTGTCGGATGATGATTTGTTAAGTCCCTCTTTGCCTTATTTGGAGCTCTTGCAGCCCGTTACCTTGAATAATTGATGAAATGAGTAAACCTCTGAAACTCCATTGTCGAACGACTATTGTTAGTTATCTAAATCATCGTAAACCATTGACTTCAAAAATTTGGTGGATATTGCGATTTGAAATATTCCAGGACTTACCGGAAGCTTCTAGAATTTACCGGAAGCTTCTGGAGAAATCGAATTTGGTGAATGAGCTATTCTAAAAAATGGTGGGTGGCTGTTGACTAGAATCTTGTGGGATAGGATGGCCAAATTCGTATATAAATGATATTGTGTTGACACTAAAAAAAAGTCTAGACATTGTTGTGTTAAGATATATGTTGTCAAAATAAATTAGTAAATAAGTATTGAGATAAATTAGTGTTGTATTAATTTATAAAATAAATTGAGTTTTAAATAAATTAGTTAATATAGTGTAAATAAGTTAGATAATAAACTTTAAAATAAATAAAAGTTGCAATAATTATAAAATTACATTATTTTTAATTGTTTTTGTGTAATAAGTGTAGTTTTGTTTAAGGTCAGCATAAAAAATTAATTTGAAACTCTAAGACCTCGTCGTAATATTAACACCATTAGTTGTAAATCTAATTTTATAAATAACTTTACCATACTAACAAAAACCAAAAATTTTTAAAATAGGAGATATTTTAGAGAGATAATAAGAGATATTGTATCTCAAACAAAAATCTGTCTGTGTCTCCTATAATTTTAAAAATTAAATTTGTTTATCAGTTATCATACATAATATGCCTTAGCTAATCTATTGTCGACTGTAAAATACCATGAATTTACTAAGTCCAAAGTACAAACAATTTCTTATAACTTTAATGACCGTATTTGCGTTCAATGAATACTACATAAGGTTGTTAAACACAATGGGGTTATTAAATTGAGTGTGTAGAACCTATACAGTGTCACCGTTAAAGTCGACATCATGTGGGGGATTTTTTTTATCACACAGTTTGCACAATTTTGAAGTTTATGAGCAGTGGTTGGTTCTGTCGATCGACTATACCTATCAAATTTAACATATTTTCAAAGAAAGTAGAAAAAGTTAGTTTATTTTCTTATGTGTAAAAGTTGTTTGTTTATTTTTCGGTTTTCTACCCATCTTCCAAATTGTTTAGAAATGTTTCTCGAAAAAATACAAATGATCTGAAAAAATTAACGCCCATCGAGAACAATAGTGACACAACTAAAAAAAATTTCATAAATCATAAATAAATAGAGCATAAGAAGTTAAATTTAATACCCTCGCATAATTTTTAATTATCTACAATAAACGCGCGTTAATCAAAATGGCGGCTAACGCATATATAAACTATATCAGTTCCAAAAAAAGTCTAACAAGAATTTGCTTCAACTAATCTTCAAGTAATCTCGACAAAAACTCTTTTGCTGTAAAGTTTTTGAATTTATACATATTTTTATATTAGAGCCAATTTTATTTAGCGACTCAAATTTTTTTGCAGACTCCTCTACCTTTCAAATTGAATCAAGCACACCACAAAATCGAAAATGTTAATAAGACTCGCCAGAAGCCCACTATGCCGGACCGCAAACCATTCCTACAAATTGAATTACTCAACAAAAATTGAATATAGACCAATCAGGAGCGTTCTAGTCGCTAATAGAGGAGAAATTGCAGTGCGAGTATTTAGGGCTTGCAATGAATTAGGAATCAAATCTGTAGCTATTTATTCTAAAGAAGACAGATCTCACATTCATAGGTTGAAAGCAGATGAAAGTTACCTGGTAAGTTTCTAATAAAGTTTCTATAAAATTAGAGCATAATGTTGTAAGCAGTTTTGCTGTTTCTGGTTTTAGTTTATGCAAAAATGGTTTGTTCGTTTGAAATAGGGCACTAAAATTTGTCATTAGACCTAGTACGTATGACATGAAATCCAGATAAATTTAAGTAAATTGATTATTCATTGTAAATATCATTTCATCTGTAGTTAATGAAGGGTCTTCAAATAGTAATTTAGTAAAATATGCTTTTAAGGGTTGAAATTGTTCTAGAATTCTGTCACCACACTGTTTTAAGGAAAGCCAACGAGTTATAGCCGACTTTAATATTTTGTGGATATCAGTTTCAAAAAAGGATTGAAATTCCTGTAAACGTTCATTTCTAATGTGACGTCCTACATTTCTTACAAGATCGTCTATGGATCTTGGTAATTTTAAACATGCATGTGATATTGCTAAGTGTGCTATATAACATGAGCATTTAACGCATAAAATGTTAGGAATTTCGTTTTTAACCAGGCAAAAACTGAGTGATAATTACCAGTCATTACGTTGGTAGTATCTGATGAAAACGCTACTAAATTAAAAATAGGAACATTTTATCCATCAAAGTTTTGAATAACTCGTTGGCTTTACCTCCCTCAGCCTCAACAATATTAAAAAAACTTGTCACAATATTATAATTAATAAAGTCATAATAAATAACGGCAAAAGCGCACTGTTTTTTTGTAGAAATGTCTGTTGTTTCGTCCATTACAAAGGAAAAAAATCATCCTGGCTCTCTTAAATTTTTCTTGAAAACACTCTCCCAAACTGTCGGTCATTATTGCTGTGCATTTTGTTCTTTTTAAACTTATTTCTTTAATTATTTCTGAATCAGGGGCAATGTTTTTTAGTAGCGGACTCTAGTGCCGCCCATAAACGTTTGTGGTAACTAACCCACATAGTTTTAATTCGGCAACTCTTGTATTTTTTTAATAAATTCGAAGTTCGATACACATAAGTAATTTTAACATTTTCTGCTACCCTATTTGTATTTACCTTGTGTTTACTGCTCTAAGCATGAATCGTTAACTTGTACCTTTTTAAGCTATCCAATAAACATTGGCATTATTAACCAGGCCTCATTAAATTTGTAGGTATATGATTTGCTAATTTTTCTTTGCCTAAATTTTTTTTCTTGGGTGGAGTTTTATCATCATCCTCACTTTTATCAATACTCTAGAAAAAAATTTAAAAAATTTAACTGTACAGTATATTGTGTACATATTGTTTCAAAGATGAGAAGATTGCATGTTGCTACTAAAACATACAAATTTCAAATTTAAATTGATCTAAATAGTAAATAGTACTACTATTTCAAACTTATTTTTATCACTTTTAATTCTAAGTTATATTTTTTATTGATTTTTATTTATTAAGAATAAGTTAAAACTTACCTTGTTTGCTTTCTGGATATATTTCTCTATGTACCTGAATAACATACACCTCCTTTTCAAGTTCATGCAATTACTATTTTTTTGTATGGGGTTTGTTATTTACTGTTTTATCATGTGGATGTTGACTCATAGCGTGCAGTTACTAGGTTGAGCGTAGATGCCTTATTTTCAGTAAATATTATTAATTTAATAGGTGCATTATAACACAGTAAGTCCAAATTTATAGAAAAATAGATTTTTAAAAAATTGTCAGTTACTGTGTTTTAGAGTAGGGCAGCCGAGCTAAGGGGACAGACACAGAATTTCGATGTGGATACATAAAGTTTAATAAATTTTCGTTCATCTCCTGTTGTTGAATCATAACATTTCTGAGCAGCATTAAGGACTAAAGTAACTCTTGGCAAATTTTTCCTCATTAGCCGCTATCCCAACTTCGTTATTTAAAGATCGTATGTCTTATGACGAACAAAAAAATAACACGAGGCGGCCAAAAAAATTTAGAAAACTTACATTAATATAAGGGAAAGTATAATTTTAATTTTTTTTTACTCCTTACTATATCAATTTCTGAAAATTGTCAATTCATTTATTTTTTGTCCGATATTTTGAATCTCCCTGTAGATATCAAATGTTTCTTGGCACTATTTTAATTAGCACAAAACTGCGCAACTTTTGTCTAATTTAACCAACTTTCTATCTGTTACCGTTTAAGAAATAGCAATCCTGTCCCTATGGAATAGTAAGGACCCCGCATAGAAAAGGTCCTATAACATCTACATGTGTAATAGAGCACTACTTTAAATTGTATAAAAGTAAAAGGTATTATTACTTCCATTACTGCTTTGATCCCTAAAATATTTCAGTCATTAGATTGTTTTGAAGAAATAACACTCGGAATTTTAAATACCTTATTTCATTTTAGATACGGTATCTGTGAAAATACCCATACCCTTAATGGCATTTTAATCAAAAAGTACCCTTTTTGTATTGATCTTGAAAAATGTGCAATGTTTATGAAATTTGGTAAACTATGCACAAAGTGCATATATATATATATATGTATGTATTTTGCATTCCGCCTTCTACATTTGGAAAAGGAAAGTGGCAACGTTACATTTTAGAATAAGTATGATAGTGTCAGTCTTCCTCCTATACAGAGTGAGCAATGTTTGACGTTCACAGCCACTCCACTTCAAATAAAAAATGAAGTATACTTCTATTTTATATCTATGATAGATACCAATTATTATTATTATTATTATAATTTTTATTATAAATTCTAAAAATTAGCCATCTTCAGTACTCATTGTCTACTACAAGGATATCCAAAAAGTTTAAAGGTCACCTTGATTCAGAACATTAATTGTTGAACTGTCCCACCTTACTAAAGAGTCAATGTTATTTTCTTCAAAATATTTAAAATTTAAATAATGCTTTGTAAATAACTCTATAATTTAAATAAAAATATTTTAAAGAAAATAACAATGACTATATAGCAAGGTGGGACACTCCAACAATTAATATTCGTAATCAAGATGACCTTTAAACTCTTTGAATATCCTTATGGTAGGCAATAAGCACTGAAGATGGCGTTATTCCGAAAGGGCTTTGCATTTTTTAAATAAAACAATTTTTCACAAAATACAAGGTCTTTTACTAATTCAAGCTGCGTGCACACAGCGGTTAACCTCTTTTGGTTCATTTAATTCTGGAATTGTTTTAGGTCGGAGAAGGTTTACCGCCAGTCCAAGCATACTTAAATGTTCCAGAAATTATAAAAATTTGTAAGGATAACGGCATCGACGCCGTACATCCAGGTTATGGGTTCCTATCAGAGAGATCAGACTTTGCTCAAGCTGTCATCGACGCCGGCATCAGATTTATCGGACCATCTCCGAAGGTCGTGTACCAAATGGGTGATAAAGTTGCTGCTAGAGAAGCTGCCATTGCAGCAGGTAAGACCACGACACTATTAAACCAATATCTTAAACCGTATTGTACTTAACTGGCCAAACTTAACCTTATCTCAATAACCTTTTCTTTATATCAATAATCTTCACCTCATCTCACAAACCTTAACCTTCATCTTAATAACCTTCAACCTGTTTCAATATACTTTGCTTCGCCTCAGTAAGCTTTACTTCACCTCAGTAAACTTCACTTTATTTCAATAAGCTCCACTTTATACCAGCAAGCTTCATTACTTTAAAATTCCTAACTTTAGCAAGCATCCTTAATGTCAAACATTTTGTCGAAGTATTCCTTGATAATAGATCCTCTTTTTCAGGTGTACCAATTGTGCCTGGTACCGATGGTCCAGTTACAACAAAAGAAGAAGCTAGGGAGTTTTGCATCAAGCATGGTTTGCCTGTGATATTCAAAGCAGCCTATGGAGGAGGCGGTAGAGGTATGAGAGTTGTGAGGAAGATGGAAGAAGTAGAGGAAAATTTCCAAAGAGCTTCATCGGAAGCTCTCAGTGCTTTTGGTAACGGGGCCATGTTTATAGAAAAATTCATCGAGAGACCTAGACATATTGAAGTCCAACTTTTAGGTAAAAAAAATTTCTGCATATCTAATTCTTGAAGAGATGTGACTATATCATTGATTGAAGTTGTATCCATGTATTTATTTTTTTATGCATTACTCAACTGGTAAAAAATCCGTTTATAGAGTAAATAACATAATTAACAGTATAGAATAAAATTTGAACAAAAGAAGCTGGAACTGATTAATTCATCACGATTTGATGGTTAATTTTATTTATGTTGATGCGATATTCTGATTTCTATTAAATACAATTTATCAGTTTTTTTTTAATAACTGAAATTTACAGATTGAGTTGTTACACATTTAAGAGGAAAATTTACATTTTAAACTGAAAAACCTGCAGAAAGAGATTGATACAAATTTTTAAAAGGTGACTCCGGATAGGTACGGGTTTAGCATTTACCTGTACTTACATAATTTTTCTTGTAGTAAAAATTAAAAATAATCCTCGAAATTGATGTACTAAGAAACTAGGGTTGCCACTTTTTTAAAAAATGAATAAAGGTAGGGTTGCTAGATTTACGAAAGGAAAAAGCGGGGCAAGATTGACGACAGGGGATTCAGTTAAAAAAAAAACAAGAATTTTTGACGATTTTCTAAAAAAAGGCCCTCATCTGCTGATATTTTTAATAAGCCCCTAGTCCCTTTGCCGAGCTTCAAAAAAAAGGTCCTCATCTTATATTTTTATAAACTAGGTCCTTTTAAAGGATATGTGCTGTAAAAAAGAACATTTTAAGCTTTAAAAAGTAACAAGGACAATTTTTTTGAAAAAAGAACAGGTGGCAACCTTATACGAAACCGTTGCATATAATATACTCGTATATGCCAATCTTAGTCTTACAGAAATAATTTAATTAAACAAATAGGATGTACAACAGTTCGCTTGTTGCCTTCAAACAAGCAATACCGGTTTCTGTGCGAGACAAGTAGCAGCGATAAGTTTACTGTTTAATACCTAAGTTTATAAAATAAAAAAAAAAACATGTCTAGTTCAAGTGATGGGGAAAAATTCTCCGGATTTATGGATGTAGATCAAGATATTTCCACGTCAACGAAAAGAAAATACAACGAGTTGCTAACGAGTTTACAGCAATTGAATGAAGAATCGCTAGACGAATTTATCGGAATCTCCAAAAAAGGCTAATAGATAAGAACGGAGAATCGAGCGACACCTCCAAAAAACCAGTTAAAGATAACGAAGGATATTCCGTAGTTTCTTATAAAAAAACAAAGCAAATCCAAAACCAAAATAATAATATTCCATCAAATAAAAATACAGGGAGATCCATAAATTTCTCACCACACATGAAAGAGTTCCAACAAAAACAATTTAATAATATGTTCTATATTAACACCAATAATACCATTATTAATAGAATCCAAATGGCTGATTTGTGGGAAGAAACAAGATAACAAGATATAATATTAAAGACAAAAAGGGCTATCTGCTAAAAAGTGATACTGCTAAAGCGATATTAGAAAATTCACTAAAGATCTTAAAAATTATGGAATATAGCGCAACAATACCCTACAACCAAGCTTCAAGAGATAACAAAATTCCAGCGACTCAAGTCTACTCTTGTGTTATTGCCTCTGTCGAAAACGAAATATCGGACGAAGAAATCTCACAAAAAATGGTCTCATCTGGAGGGGAATTCCTTTACTGTAAACGAATCATCTCAAAAAAGACAGACACTTCAACAAACTTCATAAGAATTATCACAAAAAATCTAAAATTTTACGAAAAACTTATCTCTGAAGAATTATAGGATTATATTACAAATCCCGCCATTATGCTGTCTGTAGGAGCTCTCCGCCGCCCACAGCTTCAATGCCTTGTAATAAGTGTTTGAAGTTTTCCCACTTAACAGAAAACTGCACAGAAACAACAAGATGCAACAAATATTCTGAAGCGAATTCCACGAATAAGTGTCCAACCACGCTACCCCCAAAATTCACTGGATGTAGCTCAGATCTTCAAGCTTGGTCATTTAAATATCCTAAAAGACCAACAAAACCCATAACAGGAATTCCCAACTTACCAGTAAAAACATTAAATAAAAAATTTAACAAATTATGGAAAAGCTGAATAAACTTAAAAACACCAACAGAGAGGAGTTAATAGAAAGACTACGCAAAAGATTCATGGCGGAATACAGAATAGCGTTTGTGGGAAACAACTGAATTTACATCTTGATGTTTGACATGGAACTAGACAACTTCGAATCTTCCACTGAAACTATACCAGGATGGCAAGTAGCAAGTAAATTAAAATATTATACACGAATATAAACAGTTACTTTCAAAAGAAATATTTAGTGAACTATACGATAGAAAGGAAGTTAATAGATTGTACCCTATTTGAAGAAACTAAAACCAATGCGGAAACCAACACCAACTATAGAAATTGGGATGTAGTAAGACACAACGGAAATATTCTAAACCAAAATATAAAATAAAAATAAATCCAAAGCTAAAAATGCGAAAACAAAACCCGCCCCGCATAAACCATCCCCAAAATGATGCTCTACACGTTAGTATCCCTTTAAATGATGACGAATTTCACATTATTTTGATATTCAGCCACCCACATGCTTCACCGATGATTCTATCTTCAGAATGGCAGGAAGATTCAAATATGTTGTGCTATTCGGTGACTTTAACCACCGCTCTCCAGGCAAATTATAACAGATTCAAACTTTTATGCATAACACAAACTTTATTAAAGCGGATACTTCCCCTACTTTTTGGATGCCCAACAATGAGGACTCCACCCCAGATTTGTTAATGTACACTAACAATCTTATCGACTACGGTGGTGTAGGTGTCTACGGCGCAGCATTCATTTGTCAACCGATTTTCTGGTAAAACGAGACACGGTTTCAGATCCTACGGAAGACCATGTGAATTTATTTGCATGGTTCTCTATAGGATTTGTTGAAAACCATATTAACAGAAATTTAATTTCTGTTGATATGACATCTAAATTATTAAAATAAAATCACCATGCGCTACTGTTTTCGATGATAGTGGGTGGGGTTTTCCGGGTTTTCCTCACCTGTAAGTCAAATGGCACCACCAATCATCTTTAAGTCGCCCCGGAGCGCCACGGCAAATAATAATAATAATAGCCGTCCCTTTCCCCGCACAAGCTCAGATTTTGGGGTTAAAATTCACTCGTAAGGGGGTGAATTAGGGAGAGTATTAGTATTATTATTATTATTATTATTATTATTATTATTATTATTATTATTATTATTATTATTATTATTATTATTATTATTATTATTATTATCTTAGCAACGCAATCAAGAATATAGAAGTAATCCCCGACATTGGGGCAGACCACCATTCTATAATGTTTACTATCGAGCAAGGAATGCCCTCTCCTTTTGCAGACCCACCTCCTAAATATCATTTCAATAAATTAAACATTGAAAAAATAAATAAAAAAGTAAACCAACTAATTTCAAACAACACTAATGAAGCCAATAACTTTCACACAAAGGTCTCCGAGATTATCACAAACAACACACCAAAAACTGCAAACAAATATTTTACTTATAAACTTTCTAGATACATCGTGAAACTCATCAAAACTAAACGTAAAATGCTCAGAGAATACAGGCAAAACCCTAGTCGGGAAGTCAAAATAAACATCAACAACTTTAACAAAGACTTTCAAAAATTAGTAAAACAATTTCAGCAACACACAATGCTACAGACCTGTCAAGAAATCAATCGAGAACAGGGAAGAAACTTCTATCATAAAATAAATAAACTGTCAAAATATAAAACAAGGAATAAAATTCCAAATAACACAGACAATGGTATAAACTATGCCACAGATGAAGAAAAAGCCGATACATTCAAGGAGACCTTCATTAAAATATGTAACGGAAAGAAAGACCCATCTTTTGAACAAGAAAACTGGAATAATGTAAACTCATGGTGCAAAAAATATTTTAGAAGCAACCCAATCAATAAGGGAGATGACACAGAATTCGAGGAGGAAAAATACTTTCAAATACTATCCAATCAGAAAAACTCAGCTCCAGGATCGGACATGATCCCATGGCAAATTGTTAAAAAAACTAGAATATAATATACATATCTATATTATAAAAATATTTGCATTCTGTTACAAAAACTCGTACTTTCCAGATCAATGAAAAAAAGGCACCATCATAGTTATCCCAAAACCAGGCACAGACCACAAAAGAATTGATAATTAGAGACCAATCACCTTTCTTCCAGTTTTGGGAAAACTATTCGAAAAACTAATTAAGGTCAAACTATCAGCAATAGTAAACGAACGAATTCCGGAATTCCAATTTTGGGTTTAGAGAACAAATCTCCGATCTGGTACCAACCACTCTGCTGGTTTCCAATGTGCAAACAACAAAATTGAACAATAAAAAATTTGCCATTCTCCTGTTGCACATTAAAAAAGCCTTCGACTGTGTCTGGCACAACGGCCTTCTATTTAAACTAAAACTTCTTAATGTGCCTGAGGGTCTTATAATTCTTATCAATAACTTCCTTCAAAACAGAACTCTAAGAGTTAAAATAAATAACCACACATCTCCAAGTTTCATAGTAAATCAAGGTGTACCGCAAGGGTCGCCACTATCTCCGCTCCTTTACAACATATATTGCTTTGATTTTCCTTCAGGTCAGTTACACCTCAATGCAGCAAATTACACACTCCAATACGCAGATGACACGGCCTTGATATCGCATGGAAATACGCCGAATCAAACCATCATAGCACTACTAAATCAATACAACGAAGTTGCTTAATGGCTCAATAAATGGACATTACAAGTTAACTCACAAAAATGTCAATTAATGATACCCTATCATGATCTAAGACCGAAATCACCTACACTCATCATATCTAACCAACCAATTTATCCCGTATCCTCAGTGAAATACCTAGGCCTTATTATTGATAATAAGCTGAACTTTAATGAATACACCCGCAGACAAAAAAACAAAATCAAAACCAGAGCCAAAGATGTCCGCTCTTTAACATACAAAAAGGAAGGTATCAACATTTACACGGCCACTAAAATTTACAAAACAATACAGTACTATATATTTAAACTGCCAAAAACCTGCATTAAAAACATTCAAGTGGCCGAAACTTCGACATTAAGAATCATTACCAAGATGCGACATCCTGAATATCTTTACGAAAAAACTAAGATTCAGTCTATCCTGGAATTAGAAAACTGTCAAAAAATTTCTCGAATAAACGAAAAAATCACATGCTAATAAACATTTTTTCGATGCAACGACAAATTGGTCAAGCAAAGTTTAAATACCCAGTGAGATCAATAACAGAAATATTAAACGAATTTGCCGATGAACAATAATTAGTGACACATATTGTGTCTTAATATTCGTATTCATCTTACACATATAATAGCTTGTAAATCCTCATACATACCATACAAATTGTACTGGCTGAAGGACCTAGATCGATGGCCATTTGGTAATAATATTCATAACCAATAAAGTGCTTTTATTATTATTATTAGGGTGTAAAAATATGTAAAATTTATTTATCCCTCGTAAAACATCAGGAAAATATAATATTATAAATTGTTTATTTTCACAAATATTAATTTCTTAAAAATCTAACAGAGGCACCACTTTCTAGACGACGATACGATTGCCCGACGCTCTCATTTATTAGAAGATTTGTGTTCGGCGAGTATCGGCTAACACCGGCCGATATAAGAGAAGCACCTCTTGGCGACGTTGTCAACTACATTAAATCTGTAGGCTGGCTGACGAGCTAGGAGGTGCACAATGGCCCCAATGAGGCCTAAGTGCCGTAACCCACCCACCCTTCACACGTTACAGATACAGATACTTTCTAGACGAAAAGTCTTGCAATTTAATGGTTTCGTAGTACCTCACTTTTAAAGTTTTTTTTTGACTTTTTCTAATACAAATAATTCGAAATTATAAAGAAAAGGATACATAGTATTTCAAAATAATGGAAGTGTCTGATATAAGAGATGAATTTAGTTGATACATATACAAATCCATCTTTCATCGTATGTTTCTTTGTTTTTATTGTAAATTTCTTTTCGATATTTAGAATGACTGTTCCATTTTTTCTCTAGAATATCTACGTATATTCTCTTCTACTACATTATCTGTAGCTTAATAATTATTTAATCGGTTTAGAACTTATTAATAGCACTGATAACCACATTAGTTTCACAATCAGATTATAACTACTATTTTTTTATAGTGCGATAATAAAACAAAAGATACGGAATTACATTAACAAATATACGTGATATAACAAGCGATTAAACATTACAATTTATTGTTTATTATTATTATTTTTACAACAGTCGTTAATGTAATGTAAATTCGTAATAAACATTAACATTTTTAAGCACCTTTTAACTTAACTTTTTGTACATAAAATCAAAATATTTTGTATTACCTACCTATGTTATTAAAAACTATATATTTACAACTGTATTGTATATTAATTTTATCACATCATGTAATATGCGCAGTAATGACTGTTTTAACATTATGGTTATGGCTATTAGTTGCCTTATAATAAATATTTACGATACACTTGTTGTAAATATGACATTATGGCACGAGAAGTAAAAATTATCAAGCTATCAATAAATTTAATCATTATTTGGTTAGACTAATTCATTAACTCGAATATATACTTGCCTACATGTATATGCAAAATTTTAATTTCTCACTTTGCCATCAAATTCTATCCTATTATACATTTCATAGTTTAACAGACCCCCCTTGACCCCCATCTGCAATCACATTTTTTTCAGAATCAATATAAGACTCATTTCCTTATAGAGCTTGATTTTTTCTAAAAATTTCTTGTTGATATCGTTTTATTTCTATTTTTTTTTTATTTCTGTCCCCTTAATCCCCCCATTTTGTTCACAGTTTTTTTTAAATCATAAGTTTTTTCCCCTTATAGAGCCTGATTTTTGCTCAAAATTTTAATGATTTTCTTTATAATTGAAGCCCCCTTCACTCCTTATTTTTATTCAGAATCAATAATTTTCATCATAAAGCTTGATATTATAAAATTTGATATCGTTTTTTCTTTCTGAGTTAGGATTTTTTCAATAGTTCAACCCCTCTTATGTTTATCTTAGATTAAAGAGACCACAGATTTAACACACACAACGGTGTTGAACATGCGCGAATGTTGCCAATTTCCAAAGAAAGGTTAACGGAGTGGGAGAACTAGGAGCAGACCCGAACTCTGTGTCAGGTGCGGACTTTGTTTATTATCATCATAATAAACTATTAGATTTACTAAAAAGGTGTTTAATGGAATGTTGTATTATGATTTTTAATATCAAATAGATGCAACATTTTAATTAAAGAAAGACAAAAGTTGTTTTATAGAATATTTCATTAGCATTTATTTACTACGGACTACAATAAAATGTTGAAATAAAATATTGTCAATCGACCAAGGAATTGTACTCATTGTCTACGAGTATTATAATACTGCAAATCAAACCTTGTAAATTGAACAATACATATTTTTCTACGGCTGTTTTGTATAGTAACCTCAGAAAAAGGTATTCGCTCCGTGCGTGAGAATAGCGCCCATCAATTTATGTACTAATGGACTATTTTTGCGTATACTGACAATACACTTTTTAAGAGAATTCGTAAATAAAAAGTATATATTGTTAGATTATATTTAAAATATTTGAATTTGGCGCTCTTATAATCATTCGGTCGCTCACGCATGTGCGACAAATAAGCGGTACGCGATCCAAAAGGAACGAAATCATCGCGGCAGTCACTGCCTGACATTGATCGATAATCGATCTAACAAAAAAATCTAATAATATGTTAGTTTTATTTAAAGTATATGGATTTGTAAAACAAGAGAAACATTAGTTTATTATTATATATTTTTGTCGATTAAGGCCAGTCTTTTCACCTCTGAGTAAAATTGAAAGTAACTACTTGCTGATTAAACTATAGTGGTATTGTTTGTTAATCTGTCAAGTAAACCTACATGTCACTTTACTTATAGGTCAAAATATCGACCCTTTTAAACTAAAAAAAGTAAGTATAATAATTAAAAAACAATAATAAAATATAGACAGGCAACATTATTTACGAGAAAATGTATGAGAAGTTGCCTAAGTCTAATAAGTTGTCTTTGAATAATTAACCTATTCTGCCAAAATATAAAAATACCATTAAAAAATAGCTTGAAGTAAAAATGTATTAACAAAAGGATTGTTATTTATATTTTTGAAGAAAACATAGAATGAATGATTAAAACTGGTTTCCTATCAATAAGTCACAAAATTGCATTTCAGTCACATACAATAATCAAAGGCATAAATCTAGTTCTTGCTAAACATTTAATATTAAAGGGATGTTAAAGAACATTATAAAATGATAATTTATTGTTTATTTAAAATTTTTCAAGTTTCTGATTTCTACTATTTCCAGTATTACTGTTATTATTACAAATATAAAGGTAATTTTTTCTTCTTATTTTACAGCTATCCATTTATTTCATTGATTTAATTTCCACTTTGCTACTGAAAATGTTTATAATTTACACTGTTTTTTTTGCTTGTATTTTTAAAATTTACATCAACTCCGGTTGCTTATTGTATTGTTTTTACCTAGTTTTTTGAAAACAAAAATTAAAATGTATACGTGTATTTGATACGTCAGAATTACAAAATATCGCCCTTAAGTGCTCGAATTAAACGCAGCTTGCGAATGTCGCTTTTGCTTCTTACTAAGCGAATATTTAAGCTTATTTTTGTAGGAATATTAATTAATATAGAAGATGTGTCACATAAATCTCTAGAAATGCATATTTCTGAAACCGGAAAACATTTTAAAATTTAAACCTAATAAAATTCATTTGGTCGCTGGGCGTGAGCTATTATCGAAATAAATTATCAATTATTGAAAATAATCGATTATTTTCGATCAATCGATTATTTTTAAATCATCTACTTCTTTTCGTATTTTCTTTAAAATCATTTATTCGATTATCTTTGAAAAATCGAAAATAATCAATCAGTTAAAAAACCGATTGACATATATAAATCGGTGTTTCCAAAAAATAATAAACAATTTATCGACTATTTTAAATAATCGATTATTTTCAAATAATCTATTTTTCTTCGTATTTCCGTTGAAATAGATTATTCGACAATTTATTAAAAATCGAAAATATTCGAGTAATCAAAAATATTCGATTAATCAAAAATATTCGAATAATCAAATATAATCGATTAAATAAGAAACCGATTAACCGATAAATCCATTTTTCAAAAAAAAAGTAATCGAATTATCGATTGTTTTAAATAACCGAATATCAACAGATTATTTTCATATCTGTTTTTTCGTATTTGCTTTAAAATTGAATATTCGATTATCTTCTGTAGCTCGAAAATAATTAATTTAGAAGGTGATTTTACAATAAATCGATTTTCCAAAAAAAAAAATAACCGAATTAACGATTATTTTTAAATAATATATTTTTTTCTTTGTATTTCCTTTAAAATTGATTATTCGATTATCTTTGAAAAATCGAAAATAATCGATTAATTAAAAAGTCAATTAAGCGATAAATCGATAATTTAAAAAAAAATAACCGAAATATCGATTATAAAAAATAAACCATTTTATTTGATCAATCGAATATTTTCATAATCTATTTTTTTCGTATTCTAAAATAAATTATTTGACCTTAGAAATCGAAAATAATCGAAAATAATCGAAAATAATCGAAAATAATCGAAAATAATCGAAAATAATCGAAAATAATCGAAAATAATCGAAAATATTCGAAAATAATCGAAAATAATCGAAAATAATCGAAAATAATCGAAAATAATCGAAAATAATCAAAATTAATCGAAATTATTTGAAAATAATCGAAAATAATCGAAAATAATCGAAAATAATCGAAAATAATCGAAAATAATCGAAAATAATCGAAAATAATCGAAAATAATCGAAAATAATCGAAAATAATCGAAAATAATCGAAAATAATCGAAAATAATCGAAAATAATCGAAAATAATCGAAAATAATCGAAAATAATCGAAAATAATCGAAAATAATCAAAAATAATCGAAAATAATCGAAAATAATCGAAAATAATCGAAAATAATCGAAAATAATCGAAAATAATCGAAAATAATCGAAAATAATCGAAAATAATAGAAAATAATGGAAAATAATCGAAAATAATCGAAAATAATCAAAAATAATCGAAAATAATCGAAAATAATCGAAAATAATCAAAAATAATCGAAAATAATCGAAAATAATCGAAAATAATCGAAAATAATCGAAAATAATCGAAAATAATCGAAAATAATCGAAAATAATCGAAAATAATCGAAAATAATCGAAAATAATCGAAAATAATCGAAAATAATCGAAAATAATCGAAAATAATCGAAAATAATCGAAAATAATCGAAGATAATCGAAAATAATCGAAAATAATCGAAAATAATCAAAAATAATCGAAAATAATTGAAAATAATCTTAAGTAATCGAACATAATCGAAAATAATCGAAAATAATCGAAAATAATCGAAAATAATCGAAAATAATCGATAATGATCAATAATAATTAAAAATAATCAAAAATAATCAAAAATAATCGAAATTATTTGAAAATAATCGAAAATAATCGAAAATAATCAAAAATAATCGAAAATAATCGAAAATAATCGAAAATAATCGAAAATAATCGAAAATAATCGAAAATAATCGAAAATAATCGAAAATAATCGAAAATAATCGAAAATAATCGAAAATAATCGAAAATAATCGAAAATAATCAAAAATAATCGAAAATAATCGAAAATAATCAAAAATAATCGAAATAATCGAAATAATCGAAAATAATTAAAAATAATTAAAAATAATTAAAAATAATCGAAAATAATAAATTATTAGAAAATAATGGATTAATTAAAAATGCATATTAAACGATAAATCGATTTTTCTAAAACAAAATGGATTATTTTTGATTATTTTTAATCAATCGATTGTTTTCAATAAATCTATTTTAGTTTTGTATTTCCTTTAAATTCGATTATTATATTATTGAAAATATTCGATTAATCGAAAATAATCGATTAATTATAACGGATAAATCGATTTTTATAAAAACTACAGAATAATCAAATTATCGATTATTTTTTTAACCCCTATCGGTCGCTTACTTTTATCCGAGCATTTATCTTCAGAATTTAGAGATTCGGATTTTTTGATCTCGTTCGATTGTATAATAAATAATAAATATTGCAAGAATTTTGAATTTTTAGTAAACAGCATTTTTTCGAGTTGTTTAGGAGTTTATAATGTAACATTTTAATAACAAAGTGACTCCCGTAAGTTTATTTCTTTTTTGGCTTAAACTAGATCACGTTGTGCATTTTACTTTGTTTTAAAACTTCAGATCCAAAAGTCACTTTCGATTTTAAAAATTAGATGAACTTTAAAATTTTAAGTAGGTCATTCTGTTTTTTATCTAATATTCTTAATTAATACTTTATAAAGATAAAATTTCGTTGCAACTATGCTTCTTTACTTCTTATTTAAGTATCTACCAAAAAGGGCTAAAATCACCTTTAGTAAATATTCTTATAAAACTACTTTTTAAATACAATGCCTATTTACTTCTTATT
This sequence comes from Psylliodes chrysocephalus, assembly GCA_927349885.1. Classification (NCBI taxonomy): domain Eukaryota; kingdom Metazoa; phylum Arthropoda; class Insecta; order Coleoptera; family Chrysomelidae; genus Psylliodes; species Psylliodes chrysocephalus. The sequence goes on from OV651817.1 coordinate 67,571,878, forward strand.
TAAATTAAATATTCAAAATGTTGCCCTTTTCTAAATTTATGTATATATAGATCTGTTTTCTGAAATATTTGATGCTTAATATTTATGGAAAGCCCTTAATGCGGATCTGAAGTATTTAGCGCAAACGATCATGGCGGATTTATGTCAAAACGTTGATAAATATTTACCGTTGAAAACGAATATATTTCCTATTTTTCATAACATTGGCACTTATATTATTTGTAGTATATACAATTTGTCACGATACATCGTGACATTTTCAACTAGAAAATGAATATCTAAAACATTTTAAAGTACTAATAATACCAACAAATAATTACAAAAACGACGATCCTTGATGATTCACTCACGCTAAGATGAGCGTAGAATAGAAATGTCGGAGCAATTCGGGTGGCGTCGTGGAAACAATGACTTTTAATTGGTGGGTTGATTAAAGTTGAAATAGACAACATGCGCAGGGTGCAATGTTACATCTCCGGTCTCTCTAATCTAAGGTTTTAATTTCTATAAGAGACCGTTGTGCCAGAAGCTGTCAAATGCCTTTTTTAGGGTCCGACACGATAATGGCAGATTTGTTATTGTTCAATTTTGGAATTTGAACATTAAAAACTAGCAGTGTAGTTGGTAACAGACTGGAGATTTGTTCTCTAAACCCAAATTAAAATTGCACAATTCGTTCGTGTGCTAATGCTGATAGTTTTTCTTTAATGAGTTTTCAAATAGTTTTCCCAAGACTGGAAGAAGGATTATTGGTCTGAAATTAGTTTTTTCAACTAAGTAACACAATATTTTATGATTTGTCATGTTTTTTCATTTTATTTCAATATCGTATGATTTCAACTACCTTTCAATCACCGCTGACCATCTCAGCACAACGTTTTCCGCCTTCCATGAACATAAAATAACTTTTTTCGAGAGAAGTTTTCATTAAAATATTAATTTCTCATACAATTTTTTGCCACAAAATTATATTAAATCCAATGAAATTTAAAAATGAAATAAGGTTATACCTGATATTTTTTTATAATCATATTTTTCTTTTGTCTTTCTTGATGACCAGTAACCTTAATCTTTAGATTGTGTTGAGTTAGGTTTATTATTATTTGTAATTGATTATTAATAGTGATAGTTACAATAGATTAAGGGCGAGTAAAAGAGCACCATCATAGGTGAACTACCCCTTAATGTTTCCTAATTTTATGTACCATTTCATTCTTTACATATACATAAGGTCTGTTCCAACAACAATCAGAAACCAGTCATTGACACCAGGATTCTGCGCAGTTGATTATTTCGACCGCCAAACTGTATACTGCGCAGAATCTTGGTGTCGGTGACTGGTTTCTGACCGTTGTTGGAACAGACCTATAGGTACATGGAAATAAAGAAATTTTATTACCTATTATTATAGTTGAATACCGAAATAATAGACAATCATTTAATGTATCAAAAATGCTGTCATATGTCATTGCGTCAAAGTTTGAAGACATTTTTGGAAGATACGGGACAAAGGTTTTTTCAGTGGTGGATATGGCACCTTTATTATCGTTTTTACATTTTCTGGGCATTAAATTACTATCTATTATTTCAGTAGTGGACTATAAGTATAATTACCCAAAAAAATAATTATTATTTCCCATATTATAGGTGACAAAGCTGGAAATGTAGTTCATCTATTCGAACGAGATTGCTCGGTTCAACGTCGTCATCAAAAGGTAGTAGAAATGGCCCCGGCGCCCCATTTAGACCCCAAAATCAGAGAACAAATGACGTCGTTGGCTGTCAAACTAGCGAGGCACGTGGGCTACGAGAACGCCGGGACAGTAGAATTTTTGTGCGACGAAAAAGGCAACTTCTACTTCATCGAAGTCAATGCTAGGTTGCAAGTGGAACATACCGTAACTGAAGAAATTACCGGCATCGATTTGGTGCAGTCCCAAATTAGGGTCGCAGAAGGAATGACATTGCCCGAATTGGGTATTTCTCAGGAAACAATCAAGCCCAGCGTAAGTAGAAACAAATGTAAACAGTGCAACGTCTGCGGTTTAAGGCGAGAGTTTAGTAGCATTTAATTTTACTTGATGCTGATGCCAATATTAAGGTGGCAGTTTAAAACGACCTCCTTAGCAATAAAAAGCCGTTACATATCTTATATTTGAACCCGTAATAACAGCGTTAAACAAAAAACGTTCTCAAAGCTATTTACCCTAATTTGGACCAAAGCTTCTGCTACTGACTCTCAGGTGATCGCATTTTGTGCACTCAACCTGTGACATTTAGGAGACATATGTTAACTCCAAAATAATGGATTTCTTGTTAACTCCACTAACATAAATATTTTTTTTAAGAATTTTCATTTGATCTATGTTAAGTCCAGCTCTGTTAGTAAATCTGTTATAGTTTAATAAAATATCGATAAGTTCACTTTATTAATTTTTGTTTGGTATAATCTTGTATAATAATTTGCATATTATGTGTTTGGAGTTATCATATGTCTCCCAAAAGCCACAGGGATATATTACAGTGATGCCGATCCATATTATAAATCCCAATATGTCTTATATTTTTAGAATATTTTATTAAAATGCATCTTTATTTTAAAAATAACGGAATTAAGGAAGGAAAGGGGGCTGAGGCTTAACATTGGAACTATGTATCAGGCTAATGGAAAGGACTGGTGTATTTTTTAATTACGACAAGCTTTAGGGTTCACATGATAATATTAATAGGACATTTTGAAGATGCTTCAATATCTCAATATAATTTTAAAAAGGGGTCACTACCGGACGTATTGATTATACGATACTCTTTGACATAAGTATACCAGGAATATAGTTATAAAAATATTATGATTTAACTCTGTACGAAATATACAGTAGTCCAATTTATTACCATTCTCTACCTTGCTAAGATCAACCGGTATGGACGAGCTGGTCGCTTAAAACATTTAGAAGCAGAAGAAATTGGGAACAGGCAGTGTAGTCGTGACGTGTGTTTATTATTTAATTTTTTTTTTAATTTTGAGTAGATTATTGTCTTTATAGAATTGTTTGGAAAAATAATTTTTGTTACTTCCAATTAAAGATATTAGAAAATTTATATTTGGAAATAATACTCAACTTCATACCAATCTGTACTTTTAAAATATTTAAATATTTATCATCACAAACAGTTTCCCTTTTCTTGTTAGTTTCCGAGAAAGTGGGTTATTTTGCATAGTACATAGTTATGGATATTTTAATTTTTTTCTTATATATTGAGTGAAACAGTGTTTTGATTATTTTGTTCAGGTTTAGGATGAATTAAGACTTTTTAAAATAGCGAATATATACTTTCAAAATCAATAGAGGTATACATAATATATTAATTTAAATATGTACCAAAAACGTTTTTCTATTTTTGCAATAATAAACATAATTATGACATAACTTGTTTCATATTGTTTAAATTATGTAAATAGTTACTTAAAGTAGGTGGATTGTTAATATAAATATTACTTTGTCAGTTAAATTAGAAGAACATTTTTAATTAATACTAAGATTAAATGTCGGATAGGTCCATTCCAAAATCTTATTGAATGCGGAAAAAAGAACTGAAATCAAGTATTTTGACTCAATGATGAATAATATACAAATAACATTTCATGTAAAAAAATATATCTCCGCCTATGGGCGGTAAATCAAAGATTTCGATTTGTTCATGTTTTTGAGCTAGTTGACTTCCGGATACCAACCCGTTTCCTACACTACTTTTTTTTGAGTACTTCAAGCAGAGGCAGACCTTCCTTCTGCATTTTATTTCTCAATTTTCTCCGTTATTAGATTGATTTGAGAATTGGGTTCAACGTGATTGTATTTGATTATTATTATAGTATTTGCTTGACTCCTTGTAAAAATCATATTAATTTTTTTTTATAATTGTTCAAACATTTATTTTTATTAATCTCAAAGTAACATTATTTATATTGTCGTCAGCAACTGCTCTGATTTATTTTAAATATGTCTACCAAATCTTAGCTCTTTATCTTGTATAGTTTTCAAATTTATTAGGAAATACAAATAAACGCAATTAAACTCTCGCCTTAATGATATAATTTTAAAAATAATAAAAATTAAAGGTTTACAAATAATAAAACCTAAAGTTTTAATGATAAAAAAGCAATATACATTTTTTCAATGAGTCAAGTAAATAGTCTATTAATAACCAATTACAATCACGTTGAAATACTTAAATCGACATAATTGTGAGCAAATTAAAAGAAAAACAAACTAAAATTTAATATTATAGAATTAAAACAGAGTTATTTGGTAGTATCGGTCATTTGGATTTTATGTAAAAGCACATGTTTCGGAAATCTAAATGTTTCCATCTTCTGGTGCAGTCACATTAACATTTTTTAAATAACATCGACGAACAATAAACATTTTAAAATATTTGTAGACGAAACGATAACTTTTTGTTTCATATTGTGTAGGTACCAAAGAATTTGTATAATTTCTATAATACACAAAAAAATTTACTTCGGTTAGGAAATTATCCTGTTTCTAAAATTTAATAGTCATTTGTGCAACAAGTAAGATAAAGGGTTTTCTCATATGTTGCACACTTTATTTTTTCCACGACAACTTATATATTTGCAACAAGAACAATTCATATTCGATAATATATCAATACATTTTTTCAATATATTTATTTTGTATCACAATATTAGAAATATTACAAATTATATCGTGGCATAAAATATCAAATAGAAATAATAAATGAAGACATCGGGACCGAGTAACGAACAGAAGAAACTAATAGCAATGTCATATTTTATGTGAACACACAAAATTAAACCATTTTTAATGGTATAACAATCAGAGGTAACTATGTTAAATTATCATATTTATTATCCAGTATTTAAAATATTTACGGTATTTAAGAGCGAAGTCATTAGAGGCCAATTAAGTAGTTTTTAAATGATTTATTTTTAGGAAATACCTATTCAGTTATTTTTATATTTCACGGAGTTGTGACGTCGTTTTGTTAAATTTACTTAAAAACTGAAATTATAATAATTATTAATTACTTGCTGGTTTTATTTAGTTTTTATTAATTTTAAGCGTGCTTGTCTTTTGTTACACACTCTATAAATGGCCGTAATTGTATATTTTTAACTAATTCGAAATACCCATGACCAATCAAACTTCTACTAGCAGGTACAGGGTTTTCATTATTTTTTGACCGCTACTTATTTTCATTTTTATTGAGGAACAGAAAAAAAAGTTTTGAGTAAAAGCTTTGTTGTTTAACCTGTACCGACTAAAAAAGTAATAACTGACAATATAATTTAATTTTTTTAATAGGACCCCCTATATATTTTTGTCATTTTAAGTAGACTTGCATTTCCTGATTACAAATATATAATATTTTAATTATTTAGTGACTTATTGCACTATGAAAGCGTAACACATAGATGGCTGTGAAAATGATTTATAAAGGGACCAAGGTGTGATCCTTGAGGAACACCTGAGGTAACTTGAAATGAGTTAGAATAGTGATGGTTTGCTCTAACCATTTAAGTTCTGTTCGTAAGATAGCTACTAATCCATTGCAGTACGACCCCATTTATGCCATATGTATCGAGCTTTTGAAGTAAGAGAGAATGGTTGACCCTGTCAAAAGCCTTAGAAAAGTCAGTGTACACAGAATCAATCTGGCAACACTTCTACAAAGCCTCCGACAGGAAGTCGACGTAGGTAACTAGATTTAATTCAGTCGATTTTCCAGCACAAAAACCATATTAGGCATTCCAAACTGAATGACTACCAGTGGGTTTTGACAGGTTATGATGTGGCAAAGTTATGGCAACTCTGTAGGCCGTGATTTGACAAGGTGAGTGAAATAGATAGTTACATAGATTGATCATCCCTATTTTTTAAAATAAACATAAGCTTATGCCTTGAAGTAAACATATAAGCAATTATTATTTTTTAAATATCTAAAGTCTGAAAATTGGTTTTAAAACACATTTTTGCTAAACTGATTCAAATTAATAAATATTTGCCAGGCAATATGGCTGCTCGCAAACGACCAGCTTTGAGCAATGTATATAACATATATGTATCATTGACCCTGTTAATGACAACATGACAACAGGGTTGCCATATCTAAACTGTCAGTACCCACTGGTAGCCATTTGGACAGGTCGTTGGAATGCCTAATTGATGATCCGTTATGATGCCGGAGCAGTCATAGGTAAGGTAGTCTGTTATAATGTTCTCAAGAACCTTAGTACTGAGAATAGATATAGGTCGGTAATTTTTGACGTCTGACTTGCTACCCGATTTGTATATTAGGGTGACATAAGATAGTTTCCAATAATCAGAAAACTCACCCGTGGCGATAGATTTATTGAAAATATAGAAGAGAGGGCGAAACAATACGAAGCTGCAATTTTTGAGTAGGATGGGGGGAATAATGTTAGGACCTGAACCTTTCTTTTATGTCAAGATTAGATAATTTCTCGTAAAGAGTCTTCAAGGTTCATATTATCAGGTATGGTGTTATTAGATCTTGTGGTACTTACAAAATTCAAAAAAGCTTTAACATTACTTTTAACAGAAGTTTCAACAGAATGTATGTAATTTGAATAGCATTCTCTAGGTATAATCCTACTTTGTGATCTTAACTGACTCAATTTTTCATAATTTTGGGGTGTCCTGTTCAGCTTGTAAATCTTATGTGCAACCTTTTTATCGTTGACCAAGCTTCTGAATTAAAAATAATATCAATGTGGGAATCTGTTTATAATAAATTTCTTTAAGGAAACAACTCAACTACCAAGTACAAAGCTTCATAAAGAGTAAGAATCATTTCTGAAAGTTGCTTTCCTTGAATAAGCCCATCTCAGTCCATTGCCTCCAAACATTGACGTATACCCTCAAAATTGGCGTGGGGAAAATCATAATAATACTCTTCCCTAGGAGCATCACTTGAGTTCGTCTTTAATTGAATTGAATTCAGAAAAAGCAAAATTTATTCGTCGCTTCTGGCCTATTGTGGGTTTTGTCTTAGTTTGTTACGAATTGAAGAAACTTGAGTTTCTGGTTTTTTTGGAATTTATATTGGTTTTCATATAGAATTGTCATGTTGTCTGAGAATTATGTTTTTCTACACTCACATGAATATTATTATCTACGCACATATTACAAAATGAAAAAATATGCTATTGCATTCAACTAAACGAATATATTTCATATTCATTTTAGGTAGTGAGAACAAGTCCGCATTTTGAAAAAATCTTAAATTTGAATAAAACGATATAAAACTAATTTAATTACGAGTATTAAAACTAAAATTCCAAATGTGGGGGTGGAGTTGAGGATACGGCATCTGTCTTCCACGTGAGAGGTGTTATGTTATTGGTTTTGTAGGTGAATAAAAGACATCCGGGCACTTGTTACTATAACTTTTAATTATAACATTAATTCATACAAGCCGCATTCTTGTTCATACTAAACGTCGAATGTCGTCTAACGGGTTGCCTGTCATGTTCTGTGTCCTTCTGAACTTGACCTATCGCACGGGGGTCGGATTCCATGTAAATAATTGGCAACAAGTTTGCTTGACATCGACAGTAGCGCGCTAAGCGCTTACGGTTGAAGTACACCTGTCAGTTTCAGTCGATTAAGTAGAACACTACTAATTAAAACGATTTAAAATTGTCGGGCTTGATAATTTAGATATTTGAAGCAATTTGAAGTATCATTTTCCTATTTGACAACTTTTACTTACAACTACTAAACAAACAATAAGTTTAGTGAATTTTTGTTGTAGGTAAATGTTGAAAAATGGAAAATGTCACTTGTTTTAACTGAAAAATAAAATTAGTTGAAAAATAAAACACATTTTTAACAAGTTTAATTTATTTAGAATTGAGCATTAGAATCTGCATCGCAAGAATTAGGTTGTGGTCTATCAGAAACATAGGAGGTTAAGAAGTCTTCATCAGAAAATACTTGCGAATTAAAGGGAAAAATTATAGATTTTCTAAAACCAGATGTTATGTTTTTTAAAGTAAACGCCTTCTCGTAAGTTTCTGTCGCTAGTCTTGGAATGTTATAAATGGAAACTGTAGAACCGGAATGGGAAAGCATTTAATTGTTTAAAGTCACTTTATAATAGGCTTTGAATGGGCCGAATATTGCAATATCCAATGGCTGTAGCTTGTGGCTACAATGCGGTAGAATGGTCAAAATTATCACGTGATTTTCTTTTGCGTGAACAACAATGTCCAGACTTATATGGCTTTGATGATTACCAAGCAATAAAATAACAGGACTTTCTTTGCTAGGTTCTGCATATTTTATAAAATACTCAAATGCTAAGAAAAAATTTTCCGCCGTTATAGATCCCGTTTTGTTTGCTAAGCCTTTGCTTTCAACTTGACAATCTTTTGTCATAAATGATTTAAAGTGAGCACGTGGGAAAAACAAAATCAGGGGGATGGTGTTACCCACTATCAACCAATTATCTATTTTCTTTTTTTGAACACAGGGTTTCGCCATCCAATGTCGTGTGACCACGGAAGATCCAGCCAAAAATTTCCAACCGGACACCGGCAGGATAGAGGTATTCCGTTCCGGAGAAGGTATGGGTATCCGTTTAGATGGAGCTTCAGCCTTCGCAGGAGCCATCATCTCCCCCTACTACGATTCTCTACTCGTCAAAGTCATAGCCCACTCGAAGGACCTCCAAAGCTCCTGTGCCAAAATGAACAGAGCTCTCAGGGAGTTCCGTGTTAGAGGAGTCAAAACGAACGTTCCTTTCTTGTTGAACGTGCTGGAGAACCAAAAGTTCCTGAACGGATCTGTTGATACTTATTTCATCGATGAGAACCCTCAATTGTTTAATTTCGCTCCGACGAGGAACAGGGCTCAGAAGTTATTGAATTATTTAGCACAGGTGCTTGTGAATGGACCGCAAACGCCGTTGGCTACTAAGTTAAAGCCAGCTGAAACTAAACCGCACGTGCCTCCGGTGTCTCAAGGTGAGCGATTTATTATCTATTATTACTAGTTTTGTTGTGTTTGTAAAATAATTTGGTATGTTTGTTTAACCAATCTTTCAGTCAAATATTTATGGAATAGCTAGGTAGGTTTAAAATTAGATCTGGTGGTGTCTCATATAAATGTTAGTTTATTTGTAAAATAGTTATTTATGCAACAAGTGAATGTGAATGTTGTCACAAGCACATGTGTCAAAAAAGGGACTTTACACAGGAGTTGCATACAATATTTTTTTCTACTACCGTACACATTATCCACTAATATTAGAAATATAAAAGTTACTTTTTTTCACTAGTGCGTAAAGTAGGAGTATTATCAAATTCGCTAGATAAATTTGAATCTATATCGATTATGACAGATATAAGCAAATAAGATACGAATTTAAGCAAACAAACATTACTAAGAAAAACTTTTTACCTTCTCAAAATTGATTCGATTTTAAAAAATAGAAAATTGGTTTTATAAATTAATCTTGAACTGTTGTGTTCTGTGATGATATACTAATAAAAGTTTAGACATTGACAGTTCTTCTAATCCACACAGCCACGGCCTACTTACTTTTATCAAAATCGACATCCACGGTTTGTTTACTTTTAATTAAATCGATTAGATTTAGAGAAAATTATAACAATAAAAATAAAAAACTGTTGATCATTTGTTGGACACTAAATAGATATAAGCAAAAATTATTTACTTTGTCTTAGGAGATAGCATAAAAATGGTAATATAAAACGTTTTATTTTGTTGCTATGTACAATTTTTGTCAAATTTTACTTTTGTCACTAGTGCGTGAAGAATGTTACTTTAAGCACTAGTAAAAAATAGTACAACTTTACACATGGTACTAGAAAAAAAATATTTTTTCTACGTTCACTATTCGAAAAATGTAATGGTACTAATTTCTCAAAATACTAAAAAGTGACAGATATATTCGAACTAACAAAGTTAGCACTATGCGGTTTAAAGTGTTGTTTTTTAAATTTAATAGAGCTCGGTAAACTTAAAAAAATATATCCTTGCGTTATTTTTAAATAATAGTGCATCTGGAATATTTCTTATTGACTTATCCTGATAATTTTAATTTATTTCATAAAACTTACATTTAACTTTTTTTGACAAAAATCTATCAGAAATCGACTTAAGTTACTTTTTGTACATAGTATAAAGAATTATTGTCGAGATTAGTTAAATAGAAAATTATGTGCAAATTTCTAAAAGTTCGTTACACACAATATATTATTATGTTTATGTACTGTTACTTTACTAAAATGGTGCGTTTTTGATAAACTTCCGTATCTCAGTTATTTGATAACATACAGCGCTTTATAGTAAAAAAGTAAAGCAAAAAATACATGCATTACCAATCTGGGACAAAGTGTAGAAGGTAAATTCGTTTGTAACGGTAACATATTGGATACAAATTCTTTACAAATCGGTCATACCGAGATATATCTTCCATAAGCCATATAAATTTATAATAGAACAAGAGCCAGAAGTGGCAAGTACAATTCATATCTACACCGACGGTTCTAAAACAAAACAAGGCTCAGGATGTGGAATATACTCCACATTCTTAAACCTAAACATAAAATGGGCTGTGAGCAATAGTGCCAGTGTAGTTCAAACAGAGCTAACGGGGATTCTCATAGCAGCAAAAAAAATAACCAGAAACAATATCACTGGAAGGAACATGCTCATCTATGCAGATAGCAGACCACGAATTTATTCAGGGTACTACTAGAATGTCACGAAGCTTTGGCCGAAGTATCTGTGGCGACATCATAGCACCACATAGTCTTATCTTTAGTTTTGACTTTTATGTCAATTAATTTTAAGGTTTCTTTATTTGAGGTTGGTCAAGTGTCAATGTCAGATGGTACCATTATATGGTGCGTTTGATTTGATCATCGGAGATCTCCGAGCGCTTCAAAAGTGTTTGAATTGACACACCGAGAGATCCCTAAAGTGTTTGTTTCGCTTTGGAGCGAGCTCGATGTTCTCAGAGCAGAAAGATGAGAAGAGGGAGAAATTTGTCTTTGTCTCTACCTATCTCTTTTTAATTAACTTACAAACAAATTTCAATCTCAAAATTAAAGACCAGACAAGAAGTCAACAAATTACTTAGCCGCTATTGTCTTATAGCTAAAATTATTCATCATAAAAAAACACAAAATGTGTGTTTGGAAAATACATTTTTTCTGTCCAGATCCAATCACCAGTAATCACAGTCATGGAGTGTGAGAGCGAAGCGGGCATTTGTGGTAAATTCTGCATTTCAGGGCCATTGCCCCTTATTATTAAAAGTTTTTCCATTTTCTTTACTTTTTGCTCACTATTTTAACATACAAACCAGAAACAAGAATCACAGAAAAGCGAGGTTATGTTTTTTACTCTGTTTTATTTGATTTGATTCAATGCTCTATTGTGACGTCATCACTTCTCGGTCTCCTCGACGCTCGCTCGGTCGAGTTTCAAATCAAACGCCCCTATAATAACATCACATATATTATGGTCGATAGCTGCGTACACTAGCACCCTACTTATCCGATGGATGGTAACCAAAGAAAAGGAAACAAAAAATTATTTGTAGGTAGCAATTTCCATTTAAATAATTTTCATCTGAATATTAAAAAAATAATTTATTAACTCTAAAAAATCCAAATATATATGATAACTTAATAATAAGCCGGAGAGGCTAGCCGCGAGCTTAGTGTGCATCCACGTACTCGCAACAGTTAAGCAGTGATCTCTCCGGTTACGTCGTGGATGGGTGACCGCTGGGAGGTTCCACCATGGGCCGTGTCACCATGGGATTCATCCAACTAGCGTTTAACCATCAACGACGTGGAATGAATGAGAATGAATGAGGGTGTGAATGGGAAAGTAGTAGGACCTTCAAATGGTGGTACAATAAGCCGCAGGCTGCAGTGCTGCCAGACTACAGACGGATTAGGGTGTAGCACGGGAGGTCTGAACAAAAAAAAAACTTAATAATAATGTCTTTTTAAAAAATGTCGCGTCTTTCTGTCATGTCTTGTCTTCTTAATTTCGAATCAGTAATCCCTAATTTTGTTTCCTTTTCCTTGGTTACCATCCATCGGATAAGTAGGGTGCCTTTTTAAATCGTCTAAATGGACGTATCTTCGTTTCCTCAGCGATGAATTTTTCATTCTTTTAGAAGTATCTCTAGCGATAAGAAAAACGGAAGTGGTATTTACTTGACAATGATCTTAGCCTTATATATGCAGCAGTTTGTAAATAAACATTTTGTAGGACTTAAGGTTTTTAGTTACCATGTAAGGTTTGATATGTGAAATGACATTGGAAATAATAATAAAAAGTTACGATTTAATTGTCAGAGTTGTTAAACATTTATTCGCTTCTAAAAGGCTCATAAGTTTACTATACATTTCCATCATATAGGGATTGGTATCAATTGATCTCCTATGTCTCCGGACCTTTTGTGAGGATATAATATGAAACAGTTAGTGTATAGTTTACCCATTAATTATTAAGGACAGATAATAGACAGAATATTCTAGAGAATTCCGAGATAATTTAATTTCGGCAGAGAACAGAGATTTGCATCACTAACAATAAAAAGCATTTTAAGTAATTATGATAATTTTACAGATAAAATCTTAAAAAGAAGTATGAACTATTATACTCATTAATATTGTTAACCTGCAATGACCTGCGGCTGTTATAGGAAACGTCTGCACCTTAGTGTCGACACCTTTATTCGTTTCCATGATTATTGCTAGAAAGGTGGCTAGGTGTGGGTGGCTTCTCCGTGAGCCATATCTACTGTTATTATTTCTTGGACTTCGTGACAAGCTTCGGGAGTTTGGTCCAGGTGAATTTCTAGCCTCATTCACTGATTCCCTCTTTGTAGAACGTGCCCTGCTTGAAGGTGTCCGATTCTTCTGCAATTGAAGCATCTTCTATTTTCATTTTGGCTGTTTTATTGCATATTTTGCAGAATGTTTAAGATTTGGGAGATATTAGGTTGGAGGAAGATGTTAGTAGTGGCCTCTTCAATTTCCTGGAATCTAATTTCTCTCAATTTTGCGCGAGAATATAGAAATGATTTTCGCTGCTTCATATTCCTGGGCTGCAATCAGTGTCTTACTCAATTTGTTGAGGTGTTGTAGACCAAGGGCCTGCTGCAGTTTCACATCGTGTAGTTCATCGATGAATGCCTGCATGCCGATTTGTTCTAGAAAATCTTTGGGCGCATTGGATAGGCCAGATGCAGCAATATTTTTATATCGGCCTCGAACTCCTGTAGACTCTTATTATGTTTCTGATCACGAACATTTAGCTGGCTTTGGAATACCTATTTTAAATGCCGCTGGCCATACCTTGTTTAAGAAGCTTAGACAAGAAATGAATAACTTTCTCGGCCCAGCCATTGGCTCTAGCTACAGCTTCAAATTAAAGTCAATACGTTTTCCATGTCTTCTGGCCATGGGTGGGTGGCTTCAAGGGTCTTGATACTATGGTTTTGTGTAACTCGCCTTGGTTCGGCTATAGATGAAGACGAGCTTGTGTATTCAGCTCCAATTGTTGCTTACCGACGCTTGGCTACGAATTCTTCTTTCTAATACAATAATTTTAGTTCTAATTTGCCTTTAGACTTTTTATAACTCTACTCTAGCCTTTTCCTGTTGCTCCAAATTCGTTTTTAAATTTTGTTGTTACTGTTATACATTAATTTTTAAATTCTGTTATCGTTGTTCTAGATTAGTTTTTAAATTCTGTTGCTGCTGTTCCAAATTAGTTTTTAAATGTTCTTATTGCTACGCTAAATGGTCTACTCTTATATTAAGCTGATCAACCTCTTGCTCGAAGGTTTCCTGGATTTATAATTTCAACCATTTCTTTTCTACGCCTTTCCTCCTTCTTCTCTTCTTCCTTTATATTTCTGTCCCTTTCCTCTTCTTCTTCCTTCCCGCGCCTTTCCTTTTACTCGTCTTCTTCCTTCCTGCGCCTTTACTTGTCCTCGTCTTGTTCCTTCCTATGCCTTTTCTTTTGCTCCTCTTCGTCCTTCTTTCCTGCGCCTTTCCTTTTTTTCCTCTTCTTCTTTCCCACGCCTTTACTTCTCCTCTTTCATCTTTAAAAATCATGCTTGGGAACCTAAAGTATTCATGCCTGTTTTGTACTCAAGGGATCTAGTATTTCTGTCATAAAACTGAAACTCTGACGTCAGGATCATCGACTTATATAGCTAGCTTGAACCTTCTAGAACCTTCTTGAACCGTCCAGACGTTTCAAGACTCGAAATGACATTTCTGGACATTTCTAGACTTTTCTATATTCTTCTTTTACTCGTACTTTTACTTATGACGACCGCAGCACGCTGAAGGGTGATGGGTGACATTACATTTCTTTTCTTTATTCGTACGTTTCGTATAACAGCCGCAGGCCACTGCAAGGTGCAAGGTAACAGTATTTATCTGGCAACGTTGCATTTTACGTGTAATGTTCTATAAATTTCGTCGCAGTTTTATTAATTGCACATATTTCAGTTATACCTACTCCTACTAGTTACTGCACGTTTCGTTTTACTTGACTTTAAATTAATAGGTGGTAGAATATCTATTTTGAAGGTGGGTTGTAGTTTTTTTTTCTTCACTATAATTGAACTATTGGACAAAATTAACACACCATTTTATTCAACCTATTTAATAATTATTGTAATGACTTAAAATTAAAAAAAAAGATATAGGTCAATAATTATATTATTTAAATAGTTAACTCAAACCTGAAAATGAAAATCAAAATAAAAAAATATGAAAAGAATAGCCAATTTGAACTTTTCCAATTCTCAAAGGAGGACCAAACCGTAAGTGAACAATAAAAACAGGATGAGCATTTACTGTAAAATCAGGTAATGTGGGATATTTAATTGGTTGTGGAAAGTCAGGTAAAAGACCGAAAATTCTAATAAAATTACCGGTACCTAAATCTTGCCATGATTATTTTTATATAATAATTCTTTTGTGTATGATGTGAACTATGTCGAAATATTCAAATATGTTTGTTATAATATTCATTTTTATGATGTGAGATGCATTCCAAACAACAGAAATGTAGGTAATGAATTTTGGAAAATCAGAGGAAAGTCAGGGAATACCTATGCAAAGCAGTATTTGATGGTTAATCTGGTAAGGTATTTTTTTTACAAAATTTGACTTATAGTGCGTTAATTTTGTCCAATAATTTATTAAAATTTAATTATTCTTCTTTTAAAGACAGGAGGTGATGGTCCTTGGTAAAATTTAGGTCACAAAATAAAATAATTCGCTTTTATTTTTGTCTAAATTATTTGATATGATCAAAACAATAAAAATTGGACTAATTTTTAAATAAAATAATCGATTTTTTACCAAATATAAAAAATAAAAGTGAATTATAGAATAAATATATTTTTTTGATTTAAAAAAGAGTTTGATTTGTTTTATGTTTCGGTATTATATTTTTATGTTGATTAATTTTATTTGTTGCATGTGTGTTTTTTTGTAGTTTTTTTTTTAGATAATTTGCACGCTTTTGTTTTTTCTTTTTTAACAGAATACCTGGCGACGAATCCAGAGGCAAATCCAAGTTAGTATATTCTATTTTTTATTATTTAATAATTTATAATAATTTATTTAGAAAAAAAAAATAATACTGCCTATTTTTACAATATCTATATGTATTAAATACGTAGGCCACATTGTAAATATGATAAAAATTAAAACCGAAAAATAATGATTAATTACTTAATTTTCTAAATCAATTTAAAAGTCAAAATAATAACGGCAAATTTCATGCCGATGACACTAATGACAAATAAACATGGTTGACCCTATGTTCCGCCCCTGATACTTTTCCAATATAATGTTTTATTTAGATAATGATTGTTAACTGAGTTTCTTCTTATTAGGAATAGGTTAATTTTGTTTAATATTGGCATGTATTGTATTAAAAACAATTTTTCTAGTATCTACCTACTTTAAACAACACAAATAACAGGATGTAGTAATTTTAAAACACGCAAAATTCAGTGATTTTTTGAATATTTACTGACCATTTTAAATCATGAAAATGCTGATTTCTAGATGAGTAATCGTTTTGAAAGTTACAATAAAGTTCGTGTCATTATAAATAACTTTCACTGAGACCCCCTACCTATGGAGCAGTATTACACTCGTGCCAATGAAAGAGCTTTTTTATACTTACTTTATAACATATTTCTTCACGATTCCAACCACTTGGTAAGTCTACAAATTCAAAAAATGGTCGTCTGTGCGTTATGTACAGGGTGAGGCACCGAAAACGAAACAGATCGCATATCTTGAAGACACATTTTTTTGGAGAAAATTCAAAAAAGGTCGATTTTTATTTCAAAGGGGACATCTTTCGATCATATCCTCAACTATCCTACATCCTTCCCCACCCCTCTGTCACTATTACCAATGAAATTGAAATAGGGAAAGTACTAAGTGTGACACATCATTGAAAAGGTAATTTTATAAGTAATTTGACTGTGTGACATGTGACAGTTCAAATAAGCGTATTGTCATGTGAAAGCCAAATTTAAAAATTTAATGTATTATTACTTTTGGAATAAAATTGAACTTACTACGCCTATGTTTTCGTAAAATAAATAAAGGTTTTTATTTCCATAACTACCAGGTCTATTTGCTAGTTTAGCGTTATTGATACTTCAAGCCACATACTTTGATTTTCTTTTACTTTACGGAGAATGGTCGCACTGCGCAGCTTTCTGAGTGCCTTTTAAAAGGAGATAGAAAACTCCGCGTTTTAATCATCCGCTTCTGCTTCGGAATGGTTGGTTTTCTTGTTTTAATCTGACAGGTTAAAACGACTAAACCGACAATTCCGGAAGCAGAAGCGGATGATTAAAACGCACCTGATATTTTGCTTGCTGCTGTCAGTGTCAGTGAATATTATTTTTGAAGTCACAGTTTATTGCTAAAGAATCAGTTAGCTCACTCGGACCAGTTGAAAGTTCCAAAATAACATCCACTCCAGGAATACAAATTCAGGATACGCAGAAGACTGCTGTTTTATTATAGGTGGTTGTCATATATTGTATTATCCGAGTTGCACAGTGTATAAACTGAAACATTGAGATCAAAAGTGCCGACGCAGAGTGAGCGATCTGATTCTTTAGCTGTAAACTGTGTCACAGGGTTCAAAATGGCCGCGCCCTATGTTGGGCGTGTCGGACTTCTCTCTTGCCTCGTATAGTAATCAAAGTATATGCTTCAAGCACAGAAGTCTATTAGCGAGTAAAACATAAAAATGGTGTATTCTATTCAGGGAGAGTAGAAATTGTTGACTGTTATTTAAAAAATAACGAATCTGCTAACACTGCCTGTACAATTTTCAATGAAGGAAACCCAAACAAACAGATTAAATGTAAGTACGTTTTGGAACTTATTTCAAACTTTCGACAAACAGGATCTGTACAAACTAAAAAACGGCCGATTCAAAATCCAGTAAGAAACGAAGCCGTAGAGGTAGCCGTTTTAGTACAAGTTGTTGCAGATCCAACTCTTAGTACAAGGAAGCTTGCAGAATTATCTGGAGTAAGTGACCGTACCGTCAGGAGAAATTTGAAAGCCAACAAATTCCATCCCTATAAAATTCATTTAGTTCAGGAACTTAACGAAGACGATTTTGATCGCCGCTTGCAATTTTGTGAAATCATGGGCGAGCATGCTATACAAGATCCACATTTTCTTTATAACATTTGTTTTTCAGATGAATGCAGTTTTTATGTTAACGGGACTGTCAATCTACATATTTGTCGATACTGGTCAGATTCCAATCCAAAAGTATTTCATGAAACGCATACTCAACACCCAGAAAAGGGCTGGAATATTTGGCGATCGTATTGTTGGTCCATTATTTTTACCAGGTACTTTAACTGGGGATATGTATGTATTTGAAATTACTCGAAAACACCGTTGATCCACTGTTAACAGACCTAATAGAAAACGATAACCGATACCTTGAAGATCACCTAATATTTCAACAGGACGGGGCACCTCCACATTTTGCTGCATCGGTTCGTCAGTACTTAAATGAAAACTTTCCTAGACATTGGATTGGACGAAGAGGATTTATTGAATGGCCCCCACGATCTCCATATCTGTCCCCCTTAGATTACTTTATATGGGGATATCTGAAAAGTAAAATATACGCCACTCAGCCAGGTTCCTTAGAAGAGTTACGTAAACGTATTATTACCGAAGGTCGTCAAATAACTCCAGAAATGCTCCAGAACGTCAGACATATAGATTTGAGAATAATTTATATTCGAGTATGGAAGTTAATGGACAACACTTTGAACATTTACTTTGAAGTAATTTAGTTTTTAATTATGGGAGTTGTCCTAAATTTTTCAATTTAATTTTTATGTTCACTTTTTTATTATTTTTAATTTTTATTATGAGTTTTACTTTCAAATGAAGTATCATTATTTAAAATATTTATTTATTCAAACTTTTTCCGCAAGATGGCGCCAAAATCAAAAGTTACTTAATAAACTGTCACACAGTCAAATTCCTTATAAAATTACCTTTTCAATGATGTGTCACACTTAGTACTTTCCCTATTTCAATTTCATTGGTAATAGTGACAGAGGGGTGGGGAGGGATGTAGGATAGTTGAGGATATGATCAAAAGATGTCCCCTTTGAAATAAAAATCGACCTCTTTTTGCATTTTCTCAAAAAAAAATGTTTCTTCAAGATATGCGATCTGTTTCGTTTTCGGTGCCTCACCCTGTATACATACGTGTATGTATTTACTCCCCAGCTAGCAGCCATATGTCATTATGACGTGATATTTTGGACACCTGATACGTCTTGTGACAAAAAATATGACGTGTTATTTAAGTGAAATATGACGTCAGTTTGTCACGGACAATAAGCTTCATTTGTGGAAGTTAATTTAACCTCATATATGATATAAAATTATGTGATGCTAACTCGTAAAAATGACGAGATAGTATGTTGTCAAAATGACGTGATATCTCGTTAAAACGACGTTATTTTTGGACCATTAACAAATTAACAATCTTTATTTATACAGAGAGTGTCTTGAAACATATCCTAAATATTGCTTATATTAAGTACAATTTACTCAGATTTTCAAATGCAACACCCTGTATAATATTTTAGCATAAAATTCCTTATAAGTTTACCCATCCAAAGATACCAACATGTAGACCATAACATATATATAGGATGTCCCATCAGTGCATAATTGATCGATAGTTGTTTTATTATTCGAAATACGAAAAAAATATTAATAAAAAAGCTGTATGTATGTATGTTTAATAAATATTCCTAAATATACAGGGTGTCCATTAACGACAGGCTGATCAAACTTATACATTTTTAAAGCAAAACACCCTACAAGTAGTTATACATATTTGATTGTTTTTACATTGTCAAACAATTTTAATAGACTTAATTTATTTGCTATGTTGTATATAGGGTGGGCCAAAATGCTTGGTAACGATTCTCAATTTTTTTAATGAAATATTCTGTATGGCATACCACCAATTAATTAATACATTAATCCATTTAAAAAAATAAGAAAATCGTAATCTCACATTTTGACACACCCTATATATAACAGTTATATGAAGTTATATAAAATTATTTGACGATGTGAAAACAATCAAATATGTATAACTACCTACAGGGTGTTTTGCTTTAAAAAAGTATAGATTTGGCCTAATTAACCCCAATGCTTTACAAAGACGAAAATTTAACGTCTAAATATTTATCGTCCTTTGGTATTTCGTTCAAAATCAAATCGTTTCTCGTTTCTTTTATGTTACGGGTTTGCCCGTGGTTACCTTAGTATTTAGCGTATCAAATTTTATTTGATGTCTTCTTGGGGAAGATGTAAAACTTTAATGTTAATAATAAGGCTGTAACGTTCTAACCAGCGCAGGTATTTAAACTAGAAAATATGCCTATATTATAAAACTATTTTGAACTGCAACCTACAAGATTCGCTTAATGAAGTCATTGACGGAACATCGGGATTACCAACCAACCAAACATACCATTTAATTATTGATGAGTCATAGCTTTTTCTTGCTTTTTGCTTTGTTGGTTCAAGGATATTGTTTGTAATACTTAATACTTTTTTTATTAACACAATACAAAATGTTTATTACGTTTTATTGTTTACTAATTCTTATTGGTGGTGGGTATTAAAAAAATCTAAATTTAATTTAACCTATTTAAAAATAATTAAATATTGTACTATGCGATTATTAAACAAAATTTTAAAATGTCAAATTTTTGATTTCATTATCTTTAGAAAATGAATAATACAAATATCGGTACCTGTAAATAATATTCACCCTGTAGACATGAATTTTGTAAATTTAATTGAGCCCTTTCTTAGATATATGGTAATTTTTAAAAGTAACGTTATTAAAATATAGTAATCATTAGAATTAACATTCTTTGTTAATCTGTGTACCTAAACATATACTTTAAACCTGCTGAATTTACTTACCATATTCTTAATAAATGGCTCAGATCCATTCCAAACTCGTATTGTATATATTATCAATGTTTATTTTAAAATCTAGGTGTTCAACCACCAAAAGGGCTACGCCAAGTATACAAAGAACAAGGTCCCGAAGCCTTTGCCAAGGCCGTACGTAACCACAAAGGCCTTCTACTCATGGACACCACGTACAGAGATGCTCACCAGTCCCTCTTAGCCACCAGAGTACGGTCTCATGATCTCCTCAAAATATCACCCTTCGTTACCCACAATTTCAGTCAATTGTACTCCTTGGAGAATTGGGGAGGTGCTACCTTTGACGTAGCGTTAAGGTTCCTGCACGAATGTCCTTGGGAGAGACTAGAAGAAATGAGAAAATTGATTCCTAATATCCCCTTCCAAATGTTGCTCCGTGGAGCTAATGCTGTTGGTTATACCAACTATCCCGATAATGTTGTCTTCAAGTTCTGCGAACTAGCGGTAAGTTTTTGACAAATAATTTATTATTATATGATTTTAATATTGATTTTAGGTCCAAACCGGTATGGATGTATTCAGAGTATTCGATTCATTAAATTATCTTCCTAACTTGATTGTTGGTATGGACGCCGCTGGTAAAGCTGGTGGTATAGTAGAAGCTGCGATCTCTTACTCTGGAGATGTTAGCGATCCTAACAAAAAGAAATATGACCTAAAATACTACCTCAAGATTGCCGATGAACTTGTTAAAGCTGGTACTCATGTATTAGCCATTAAGGATATGGCAGGATTGCTTAAACCGAAAGCAGCTAAGTAGGTTTAATTAATTTAATATATTTATTTATAAGATAAAGTTATCTATAACAGATCATTGAAGATTTTCAATTTATGATGTATTCAAATTGTAATATGTTTTAGGATCCTCATTTCAGCTTTAAGAGACAAATATCCTGACCTTCCAATCCACATTCACACTCACGATACTAGTGGTGCTGGTGTAGCCTCAATGTTGGCATGCGCTGAAGCCGGTGCTGATGTAGTAGATGTAGCCGTTGACTCGATGTCTGGTCTCACCAGTCAGCCTAGCATGGGAGCTATAGTAGCCAGTTTACAGGTAAGTAATTTTATTTTTACTTGACAATTTTCGGTAAGTTCTCCTATTTTTAAGGGTACTCAAAATGATACTGGTATAAAATTGGACACAGTTTCCGAATATTCGGCCTTTTGGGAACAAACTAGGACTTTGTATGCTCCGTTCGAATGTACGACAACAATGAAGAGTGGTAATGCTGACGTGTATGGAAACGAAATTCCTGGAGGACAATATACCAACTTGCAGTTCCAAGCCTATTCGTTAGGTAGGTGTAGTTAGATACATTTATTGATTTTTGCCCATATTTTAATTTTAATTCTTCCGAATTAACAATTACAAAGAATTTTTTATTGAATGAGACAAGAGCAACAAATCCATTATTAAAAAATCATCTTGCAACGAACTTGTAGAGTTGGTTTTATATTTATAGTTCAAATCCATTTATCATCAAAGTTTCGTTGAGGTACTAGTCAGTATCTGGAAGACCCGATATTGTTGTTATATTGTTGGGTGTCACGTGAAATATTCTTGATGTCTAATATATCAATCCTTTCAATTCTATTCGTCTAAAAAAGATTTGGTATTTACGGTTCTGGAGCTGTAGTAGCAGTTAAAATAGTTCCATTTCTCCAGGCTGCAGCTTTTTATGTGATGATTAGTCCCACAATTGCTCTAAACCTCCATCGCAGTGTTTAAGGTACATTCCCATATTTCTTCCGGAATGTTCTTATATACCATCAGGGCTTTGTTAGCCTTATTTACTACTTCCTTCTTATGTATATTTCAGAAAACAGAAATTTCTTTTCTTTTCTTTAAACAAATCTATGTAAGGTTCAAAAATTGATGTCAACTTCTCCTCCCGTATTTATCTAGCCCAGAAACAGTTGTTCTATTAAATAGTCTCATCAGTCATCAAATTAAAAAAATTAGTTCGAATTAACGGAAGGCATTCAGATTGAAGCAGTTATTGATATCTCAAAACTGTAATCCTATGTAATCATTACAACTCTTTGTTAGATATAATTAAGGCAATATTTTTCAATTCCAGGTCTCGGTGACTTCTTCGAAGATGTCAAGAAAGCCTACGGCCAAGCCAACCAACTTCTAGGTGACATCATTAAAGTAACTCCATCATCGAAGGTAGTTGGAGACTTAGCTCAATTCATGGTCCAGAACAAACTTAACACGCAAGACGTTTTAGACAAAGCCGAAGAACTTTCATTCCCAAAATCAGTCGTAGAGTACCTTCAAGGTCACATTGGACAACCGTACGGTGGTTTCCCGGAACCATTGAGGTCTAAGGTCCTCAGGGATATGCCTCGTATCGAAGGTAGACCTGGAGCAAGTTTGCCTCCTTTGGACTTTAACAAATTGGGTCAAGATTTGAAAGAAACATTCCCCAATGCTACTGATCGGGACGTCATGTCTGCAGCTCTCTATCCCCAAGTAACCAACGAATATTTAGCCTTTAACGAACAATATGGTCCAGTAGATAAACTGGATACTAGGATATTCCTTGTAGGACCTAAAGTGGGTGAAGAATTCGAAGTGACAATAGAAAAAGGTAAAACTTTAGGTATCAAAACTTTAGCCGTAGCTGAAGATTTAACCGAGAACGGAGAAAGGGAAGTTTTCTTTGAACTGAATGGTACACTGAGGTCGGTATTGATCAGAGACAAAGATGCTGGAAAAGAAATGCACTTCCATCCAAAGGCTGATAAAACGAACAAACAACAAATAGGAGCCCCCATGCCTGGAACTGTAATTGATATCAGAGTAAAAGTGGGCGAAAAGATAGAAAAGGGAACACCACTAGTAATTCTTTCTGCCATGAAGATGGAGACTGTCGTTCAAAGTCCTGTAGCTGGTACCGTCAAGACGATTGACGCCGCTATGAATATGAAGCTCGAAGCAGAAGACCTGATCATAACTGTAGAATAAACAAATCATTATTTTATTTTTAGATTTTAAATATTAAATCTTTTACTTCAGACATTACTTAAGCAGGCTGTGTTGTTACAAACACTTTTAAAGTTGTTACATATAAAAAAGTAGTTGTTAAGTTTTAAAATTCTGTTAATTGATTTGTATATATTGAAAATTTATCATTTTATAAATTTGTCATATATTATAGCAATCAATTATAGTAATTTGTTATTTGAATTTATTTTTACATTCAATATATTTTTATACAAAGAAATGGTTTTTGTATTTATTGGACTATTATATTGGAAACATATAGGTATTATAAGGATCATGCTAAATTTTTTTACATATCCAGACAGCATACGGTCCAATGGATGTTCAATGAATGTCCAATTTAGATCCATTTATTTGATATCGATACATAGTGGACGTTCTTTTTTGATATAAGTTTAGTACACGTTTAGTCCAGTAGACGTCTAGCTTAGATAATCATTTATTCGGATTACTATATAATATACATAACCTATACACTTTCTTTTCTTTCCAGAATACACTCGGCACAAAAAGTCGCGCATCATTATTAAAAGTGAGAAAAAGGTATTTTACTCTTTGATTTTTAATTTAAGTATTGGGCGACGTGAATAAAAAAGTTATATCATGTTAATATTTTCATGAAATAAAAACAGTGAAATTGCAACCAACTTTCGTGATTGGTTGCTATCGACATTAAGTAAAATTAACATGGTTATTGTGGTATTTAATTATGAAAATTAATAAAATGAACAATTCTGACCACCATAGAAATAATTTGGGACATTTTGAGAGGTTTTCTCAACTGGTTATAAATACTCTAACTTATGACATTCGAACTGGGTGTGCTTGGGCGCCAGTTTATTTTAAAGTTTCAGTTTACCTGTTGAAACAAGTAGTGTAACGAGCATTTTCCCAGATAGCACACGACGTCCATTGGACGTCCAAAATTTGTCCAAATAATGTCCTGGATGTCCATGAACTTCATATGGATATTCATTGGACATCCGTTTTCCGTTATCCAATGAATATACCCATTCAGAAGTCCAATGGATGTCCAAAAAATGTCCATGATGGACACTATAAAAATGACTAACTTATAATAAATTATTATAATTCTTCTTGTATAATTTATTTACTACTAGGTTTTAATTAAAATAAATCAAATAATTTTACTCTCGCCTCTGTTGACAAGATAGAAAAGTAAAAGGCCACTCAGGTAAACTCAAAGAAGAAAAGAAGAAAGAGGTTAAGAAGAAAACACAGCCATCCACATACTTTGATTACTATACTGGGCAAGAGAGAGGTCCGACATGCCCAACATAGGGCGCGGCCATTTTGAACCCTATGACACAGTTTATAGCTAAAGAATCAGATCGCTCAATCTGTGTCGGCACTTTTGATCTCAATGTTCCAGTTTATATACTGCGCAACTCGAATAATACAATATATGACAACCGTCAATAAAACAGCAGTCTTCTGCGTATCCTGAATTTGTATCCCTGGAGTGGATGTTATTTTGGAACTTTCAACTGATCCGAGTGAGCTAACTGATTCTTTGGCAATAAACTTTGACTCCAAAAATAATATTCACTGACACTGACAGCAGCAAGCAAAATATCAGGTGCGTTTTAATAATCCGCTTCTGCTTCCGGAATTGTCGGTTTAGTCGTTTTAACCTGTCAGATTAAAACAAGAAAACCGACAATTCCGAAGCAGAAGCGGATGATTAAAAATATTGCGCCAAGATGTAGGCAACACGTAATAAGGGTTCAAAATGGCGGAGTTTTCTATCTCCTTTTAAAAGGCACTCAGGAAGCTGCGCAGTGCCACCATTATCCGTATAGTAAAAGAAAATCAAAGTAGGTGCAGCCATTGAATACACAGCCTATATGTAGCACATAGATGTTTATTTGGTAAGAAAATAAGTATAATTATTAATTAAATCATTTAAAAATCTAAAAATTAAAAAGCAAATCGTTTGTTTTAAACTAATATAACCTATTAATTATGTTTTAAACTTTATGTTTTCGATTTACATTCAAAGAATTCCTTTCTTTTAGACCTTTTGTCAAATGATGTACCTACCTATTTAAGAAAATGGCTTTACTAAGAGCTAACTAATATGCTGCAAATTCGAGATGATGTCAACACAATTATTATTGTAACTAAGAGGTAAGAAAACTTTCAAAGCAGAAGAAAAGTTTCTATTTGTACTGCATGAGACGTTAGCAGAAGTAGAAGGCTATTTAGAAGATACAAATATGTTTAAAGAAGCTGTAAGTTTTACTTTTATTAAATAAAATAGAATCGTTTTGTAACGTTTAAGAAATAATGCATTGACAGTCGTTTCATAAGTTATTTCTCTTATATGTTCACAAATACATATTTTTATTGCAATTTTAGATTCAGCCGTTACCAAAACCAGAGACAAGGACATGACGAACTTATAAAAAGATGGTTTGTTTCCATAATTTCTAATACCCTTACGAAAGAATTCACATAATATGATGGCATGAAAGTAAAATGGTAATTTAAAGGAACAATGAGCAGTTTTTTGTTTATATGTAAGTATAGGGGTAAAGTACATTAGTCAATGCATATTTTCATATTAGCTAATAATATTTTATCTAAAAATTTTACATTTTTAACTATCACTTTTGCCTGATCAGGCGTTTATTAAACGATTGATTTAAGACTCAATATTCGTATAAAATGTAATGTCTTTTTTTAGCTGCTGCTGAGAGTGACAATGGTGCTGCTTAAAAAGTAAACGAAATAGCCTTAAGAAAATGGCTGAGAAGGTCAACAGAAAGGAGTGCGTATTAAACTAATACATGCTTGATATTATTTATGACAATAAAATAAGTCAATAGTTGCAATTAATTTATTTTATATTAATATGGGTGATGTCCATAAATTGTCCAAAAGCAATACAAAAAGAGTCCATATATGGACCTTTCATGGAGTCCAAACGGACGTCCAGGAGTGAGACATTTGTATAGTCCAGTGGATGTCCATTGGATGTCCTTTGGTAAAATGCTGGACGTCCTTTGGACAGCCGATATGTCCATGAATGGACTTCCAATGGACATCCAATGGATTGAATTGTGCTGTCTGGGTTATACTCGTTAGGATTTTATTTTTTCGTATACTTATATTTATTATTCAAACAGAAAATATAAATAAATTCAGGAAAGCTACGGAACTAAATTCCGGTTAATTAATAAAAAAAGGTACCCTACTCTACTCTATCTCTACTATCCTATTTCCTTTAAGTTTTTTCATTATTTTATTATTTGGGGGTTTTTTATACATAAACCACAGGGTTATATGGCGTGCGTATGAAATTTAAGTTAATATAATTCAAATTTTTGGCAACCGTAGGTTATTATTTTCTTTTTGCAATCATTGTTTAATGATTTTGAGTGACAAATTAAATCTCATACAATTATAAGTTGGGATATTTTTCAAGTGATCCATGTTGAATGGATTCACCGCCATTTAAATTTAATTGATTCCTTTTCAAATTTATTTTTGATACCACTTCATGGTGTTTAAGTAATCGGAGGTACGATTATTAAAGGGTAAGTTACCTTAAGTAGATAAGATTAGATTTAATTAGGACTGTGGGCCACGTGGCCTCCCCCACCTCGACCTTTTCAGATCTATTGTGAATATCCTTGAATCGTTATTTAGAGTAACTTGTCTAATTCGGTCTTTTGTAGTAGACTCCATAGACTGGGAAGTAGTTCTTCGGTATAGCTAGTTACCCTTGGTTTACCTTAAGTAAAGTGGATTTAGTTTTGCTAATGAATAATAGCTATTTCTAAGTAATTTTCTAAGTTTGGTATGAACCCTACTAATTGATCTACATTTTATAAAGACAACACGTACTCAAAATCGCTCTGTAAATTACCGTTTATTTTTGTGTAGTTATACAAGTTTTATATTAGCGAATTACTCTGCAAGAAAGTGAATTTTATTTACAATAAGTTAAAATTTTTAAAATTGATTTTGTGCTGTGCTTTTTTGTGAAATTCAGTTTTAATCGATTTCTGTTTTTCAACGTAAGATATAAATTCTTTATATTTGTCATGCTCAGCATTTGCGCGAATTGTTCCAAATCAGTGTCGGATCGCGACAGAAACAACCTACAGTGCGACGGATGTAAAAGACATTTACACGTTGGCTGTACCGAGCTATCGACTGACGATCGCGTCACTCGAAATAAAGTAGGTACGAGGAATTAAAATTGTGTGCAATAACTGTAGTTCAGATTTCGATAAATTTGAGTCGTTTAAACTAGACTTGAAATCAAACATTAAGTTATTAGATTCCAAGATTTCCGCTGTTCAGGATAAATTAAATAAGGTTGATGAAGTAACATCAGTAAATTTTTTTGATAAACTGGCAAATGAAGCAGTCGATCGTCTTAAAAGGGCCAATAATATTATTATTCGCGGCATTTCCGAGATTAACGGAAATTTTGAGGAAAAAAAGCGACACGACTCCACAGAAATTAATAATGTACTGAAGGCAGTGAATTCTTCCGATCAACCTATCACTTTTTTTTGCGTTGGAAAAGGTGAACAAAATAGTCGCTATCCCCGATGGCTCAAAGTAATTATGCCCTCCGAACACGTGGCCAAAAACGTTCTACGAAACAAAAAGAAAGTCTTAGAAATAGCAACATTGAAAAACATTACCATTATCGACGACAAAACCCCTACCCAATAACAGATTCTTCAAAACTTAAGAGATGAATTAGAAGCTAAAACAACGGAATGGCGAAAATAACCTAACAATTAAATATCATAACGGTATTCCAAAAATTGTGGAGACAAATCCCTTTCAATCTCGCTAGCCGACAACCTCCACAATTTAACGATTGGGCCCTTATGTATACTAACCTGGATTCTCTAACTGCTAAATTCAATAGTTTTTTGTGCTCAGTTCAACATTTTTCTCCCAGCATTATTCTTATTTCTGAAACTTGGCTCAAGTTGTCTATTCCCGATTCACTTATTAACATTCCTAGATTTACAATTTATGGAAGCGACCGCGCAAATAATGTTGGTGGAGGGGTCTGCATCTACTTAGCGTCATCCATCACTTCAACTTACTCTGTCACCGCCTTAGATATCAACATTCCCAATATAGATTTAATTTCGTTAAAACTATCATACATATCTTTCTCAACCACTCTGGTATGTTTATATCGTCCTCCAAAGAAAACTTCTCTAAAAAACGACCAACATCTTTTTGAGGTACTTTCAGACCTATCTATTTCCCATGACAATCTTGTGGTGGTTGGGGATTTCAACTATCCAGAAATTTCCTGGCCCCTTACTGCAGGTCTTGAAGCATCGCAAAACTCTGTTTCACACTTTATAAATTTTATTATAGACTCCAATCTTGAACAACTTATGAACGAACCTACCCGATTTCGGTTAAATCAAGAACCTTCAACTCTAGACCTTATATTAACAAATTATGACCAACTTCTAATTTCTCCATCACCTATTGGGAAATCTGACCATGGCGTTATTATATTTAATATGCAATTTAACATAGAAACCCCTAATCCCGATAGGGACGTAGCTTATAGTGTCACAAACTTTAATAACGTAAAGATAGTCCTCTCCGAAATTGATTGGAATCAATTTTTTAGAAGTACTGTATTAGTAGAAGATATGTGGACACTATTTCATACAAAGATATCTGAAATTATGAAGGATAACACAAAAAAACAAAAAATGTCCTCAGAACAACTTAAAACCCTGGATCAATGGACAACTTTTAACTTTAATAAAATATAAGAAAAATATGTGGAAAAAATTTAAAGCAACCAAAAGACATGATGATTTTGTTAACCATCGACGTTTCGCAAACGATTTAATCAATGTTATTGATAACGCAAGAAGAGAATACGAAGAATATATCGCTAGTAGTGATAACCATAAGAAGCTATTTAAACACATAAGAAGCTCTCTATCTTTCAAAGTATCAGTACCGCTTCTTAAAAAATGGATGGAAACTTATGTAATAATGATCAAGAAACAGCTGAAGCTCTGGCCAACCATTTTTCACAAGTGTTTTCCTTAGAACCGCAACCTCTTTATGTAATGTCGAGTCCTCACCTGCAATTGTTAATGAAAATCTCAAAAAAATTCAATCAAATTCCTCACGTGGAATTGACAATTTATCCGCAATGCTTTTAAAAGAATGCGCATCTTATTTGGCTTTACACCTATCCATTATTATGACATCTTCCTTTACATCTCACACACTTCCTTCAATGTGGAAAATTGCTTCGGTGACACCTATTTTTAAAAAGGGTGACAAACTCAGTCCATCCAACTATCGTCCAATAAGCCTCGTCCCAATTGCCTGTAAAATAATGGAATCCATCTTAACCAATTATATGTCTGATTTTCTCAAGAGTCATAACGTCTTGCCAAGAGAACACGGTTTTATTAAAGGCCGATCTACATTAACAAACCTAATGACCTGTTTAAACGATTGGACTACGTCTGAGGACAATAAAGACCGCGTTCCCAAAAAGAAATTGTTTTATAAGTTGGAAAAAGCTGGCATTTGCGGCTCTTCACTTCTCTGGATAAGTGATTTTTTGTCAAATTGCATCTTCAAGGTAAAAGTTAGGCAGATGTTCTCGTCAGAGTATCCAGTTCTAAGTGGTGTCCCTCAAGGCTCTGTCATAGGGCCATTACTATTCTTGGTATACGCCGCAGATCTAGACAAAGACTTAAATTCTAATATTTCGTGTTATGCTGATGACACTAAGCTATACTCTAATCCTGTGACAGATTCTACCCAGCTACAAAGAGACCTTGAAACTATTTCAAACTGGTGTGACACCTGGCTGCTTCCTTCAAATGTGGAAAAATGTGTCGTCCTGCATATAGGAAAAAATAATCCGTGCGTGAACTATTATCTAAACGGTAGTGCGTTAGCAAATGTGAACTCCTATAACGATCTGGGACTCATTGTCAACCCTTCATTAACGTGGTCAGAGCACATATCAGCGGTATGTAAACGTTCTAACTCAATGCTTTACCTATTAACAAAGTCCTTCACGCGTGTGAACTTTCAAACATTTTCTAAACTTTATACTACGTTAGACCGTTGATGGAATATGTTGGACCTGCGTGGTGTCCTGATCTGGTTTCTGATCAAAAAAGACTGGAAAATGTTCAACGCTATGCTACTCGAATACCTTTCGGCAGAATCAGACCATCGTATAAGAACGGCTTAATATGGCGAGTTTGTGTTCATTTTCCCACAGAAGATTAAGAGGTGATTTAATTGTGACTTACAGAATTCTTCATGGTACTTTTTCATCCAACCTCTATAGTATACTCCCACGGAATACAGATGAGCGCCTACGTTGACATGAGTATAAATTGAGCAAAGAAAATTTTAAAACACGTACCCGACAAAACTTTTTTTGTAACAAAGTTTTCTATACTTGGAATAATTTACCCTCGAGTTTTGTTCGCGCACAGTCAGTAAATGTATTCAAAAACCGACTCGATGACTTTTTTAATGAAAACTAAAAGTTTATTTTTAGTGGTTTGTTTGCATTCTGTTATTTGCTAATTACTTATTTAATAATTGTCTTTGTTATTAAACTTGTAATTTTGGGCTTAATATGATTCATTCCTCAGCCCTAATTTATTTGTAATAATAATAATAATAATAATAATAATAATAATAATAATAATAATAATAATAATAATAATAATAATAATAATAATAATAATAATAATAATAATAATAATAATAATAATAATAATAATAATAATAATAATAATAATAATAATAATAATAATAATAATAATAATAATAATAATAATAATAATAATAATAATAATAATAATAATAATAATAATAATAATAATAATAATAATAATAATAATAATAATAATAATAATAATAATAATAATAATAATAATAATAATAATAATAATAATAATAATAATAATAATAATAATAATAATAATAATAATAATAATAATAATAATAATAATAATAATAATAATAATAATAATAATAATAATAATAATAATAATAATAATAATAATAATAATAATAATAATAATAATAATAATAATAATAATAATAATAATAATAATAATAATAATAATAATAATAATAATAATAATAATAATAATAATAATAATAATAATAATAATAATAATAATAATAATAATAATAATAATAATAATAATAATAATAATAATAATAATAATAATAATAATAATAATAATAATAATAATAATAATAATAATAATAATAATAATAATAATAATAATAATAATAATAATAATAATAATAATAATAATAATAATAATAATAATAATAATAATAATAATAATAATAATAATAATAATAATAATAATAATAATAATAATAATAATAATAATAATAATAATAATAATAATAATAATAATAATAATAATAATAATAATAATAATAATAATAATAATAATAATAATAATAATAATAATAATAATAATAATAATAATAATAATAATAATAATAATAATAATAATAATAATAATAATAATAATAATAATAATAATAATAATAATAATAATAATAATAATAATAATAATAATAATAATAATAATAATAATAATAATAATAATAATAATAATAATAATAATAATAATAATAATAATAATAATAATAATAATAATAATAATAATAATAATAATAATAATAATAATAATAATAATAATAATAATAATAATAATAATAATAATAATAATAATAATAATAATAATAATAATAATAATAATAATAATAATAATAATAATAATAATAATAATAATAATAATAATAATAATAATAATAATAATAATAATAATAATAATAATAATAATAATAATAATAATAATAATAATAATAATAATAATAATAATAATAATAATAATAATAATAATAATAATAATAATAATAATAATAATAATAATAATAATAATAATAATAATAATAATAATAATAATAATAATAATAATAATAATAATAATAATAATAATAATAATAATAATAATAATAATAATAATAATAATAATAATAATAATAATAATAATAATAATAATAATAATAATAATAATAATAATAATAATAATAATAATAATAATAATAATAATAATAATAATAATAATAATAATAATAATAATAATAATAATAATAATAATAATAATAATAATAATAATAATAATAATAATAATAATAATAATAATAATAATAATAATAATAATAATAATAATAATAATAATAATAATAATAATAATAATAATAATAATAATAATAATAATAATAATAATAATAATAATAATAATAATAATAATAATAATAATAATAATAATAATAATAATAATAATAATAATAATAATAATAATAATAATAATAATAATAATAATAATAATAATAATAATAATAATAATAATAATAATAATAATAATAATAATAATAATAATAATAATAATAATAATAATAATAATAATAATAATAATAATAATAATAATAATAATAATAATAATAATAATAATAATAATAATAATAATAATAATAATAATAATAATAATAATAATAATAATAATAATAATAATAATAATAATAATAATAATAATAATAATAATAATAATAATAATAATAATAATAATAATAATAATAATAATAATAATAATAATAATAATAATAATAATAATAATAATAATAATAATAATAATAATAATAATAATAATAATAATAATAATAATAATAATAATAATAATAATAATAATAATAATAATAATAATAATAATAATAATAATAATAATAATAATAATAATAATAATAATAATAATAATAATAATAATAATAATAATAATAATAATAATAATAATAATAATAATAATAATAATAATAATAATAATAATAATAATAATAATAATAATAATAATAATAATAATAATAATAATAATAATAATAATAATAATAATAATAATAATAATAATAATAATAATAATAATAATAATAATAATAATAATAATAATAATAATAATAATAATAATAATAATAATAATAATAATAATAATAATAATAATAATAATAATAATAATAATAATAATAATAATAATAATAATAATAATAATAATAATAATAATAATAATAATAATAATAATAATAATAATAATAATAATAATAATAATAATAATAATAATAATAATAATAATAATAATAATAATAATAATAATAATAATAATAATAATAATAATAATAATAATAATAATAATAATAATAATAATAATAATAATAATAATAATAATAATAATAATAATAATAATAATAATAATAATAATAATAATAATAATAATAATAATAATAATAATAATAATAATAATAATAATAATAATAATAATAATAATAATAATAATAATAATAATAATAATAATAATAATAATAATAATAATAATAATAATAATAATAATAATAATAATAATAATAATAATAATAATAATAATAATAATAATAATAATAATAATAATAATAATAATAATAATAATAATAATAATAATAATAATAATAATAATAATAATAATAATAATAATAATAATAATAATAATAATAATAATAATAATAATAATAATAATAATAATAATAATAATAATAATAATAATAATAATAATAATAATAATAATAATAATAATAATAATAATAATAATAATAATAATAATAATAATAGATAGATAGATAGATAGATAGATAGAAGGTTTATTGACCACTTTACATACTTTTCGGGTACATTTGAAGTCAGGTTACAAAAATAATTAAAATTACATTTTACAATAGACATTAAAATTAAAATTTAGAGTTATAATAGTCATTAACATAAAAATATAACATTGAAGCACAAAATTAAACGTTTCAGTAATATTAGTTACCTACTAAATTACATTGACATGAACCTATATGCTATATGAGAAACATGACAACAATAAAACAATAATAAAAAAACACAACTTACAAATTAAAAAAGTATAAAAAAATATTATTAATAATATTAAATATGTTACTGTAATTCTTTAATAAAATGTTCAATACTATAAAAGCAGTAATTTAATAAAAATGTTTTTGTAAATTTTTTAAATTGATTTTCTGTCATTGAGTCAAAATTTACATGAATAAAAAATTTTCTAAAATAATTGTACAGAGAAATGTTAAGAGTGTTGTTCTTAGTCATTTTAATTCTACATCTATTAATTACAAAATCTTTACAATTTCTTGTGTCATAATTGTGTATATCTCTGTGACGACTTAAGCTATCTACATTTTTGTGTGTTTCAATCAATGTTTCCATTATATAGACACAAGGGAGAGGCAGTATTTCCAGTTTTTTAAAAAGAGATTGACAAGGAGTGTTTTTAGGAGCATTACTAATTAATCTTACTACCGCTTTCTGCAAAGAAAATACTTTGTGTACATTGACTGAGTTACCCCACAGTAACACACCATAAGAAATGTTACTGTGAAATAGCGCATAGTAAATAGACCGTAGTAAGTGATCAGGCATACAGTATTTCAGTTGTCGAATAATAAAAATTTGAGTCGCCAATTTGGAACAGAGATTGTTTACATGAGATGTCCAGTTTAAGTTTGTATCCAAATGTATGCCTAATAATTTTACAGGATCCGATATTGACGCCCATTTGTCCGAGCTGAACAACAAATGACTGGTTTTTGCATTATTTAGTTGCAATCGATTTGCTGAGAACCAGTCTCTGATTACGTCAGAACTATCCATCTCATTGGGATTTGACAGGATCGTGGTGTCGTCAGCGAATAGGATGCAAAACTCCTTAATAGCTCCTGGTAGATCATTTATATAAATAATAAACAAAATGGGTCCCAATATCGAACCCTGAGGCACTCCACTTGATATTGGCAGAATGTCTGACTGTTTATTATCGCAGACAACGTATTGAACTCTATTTTTTAAATACGAAGCAAAAAGTTTATGTTCCCTTCCTCGAATCCCGTAAAATTCTAATTTTTGTAACAAGATCTCTGTAGGCACGCAATCAAAGGCTTTCGTTAAATCGTACATTGTAGCCATTGTACTTAAGCCTTCGTCTAGGTTTTGAACTACCTCTTCTAAGAGATTGATTAGAGCACGAATGGTGGATTTGTTTTTCCGATAACCAAACTGACAATCTGTTAATAGTGACTTCGATTCAAGATAAGAAATCAGTTTTTCTTTAATGATAAGTTCAAAAACTTTATTAATAGTTGGCAAGATTGCAATTGGTCTGAAATTGCCAGGCGAGTCCTTGTTACCTTTTTTGTGTAATGGTAGAATTTTAGCGATTTTTAAAATATCTGGCCAACAGCCTTCATCCACGCACTTATTAAAAAATAAAGTAAGCGGAGGAACTAAAAAGTTGGCAGATTGTTTAATCATTCTGCTATTTATGTTATAGTAGTCCAAACAAGTCGAATTACTTAATTTTAAAATCGCTTGATATACATCAGCCTCTAAAATAGCACTCATAAAGAAAGAGAAAGACGGTTTTGTTAATTTATTTAAGTAAAACGTTGAATCATGTTTAGAATTTTCTATGGACTTTAAGATAGTATCAGATATGGTTATAAAGAATTGATTAAACGTCTCCGGACAAATTTCTGAGCAAACTGATTTTTGTTTTACTGATTTTCGTTCAGAATTTATAATTTTCCAACAAGATTTAACTTTATTATCTGAATTGGTAATGATATCTGCATATGCTGTTTTCTTTTCGTCTTTAATAGCCTTTTGATAACTTTTGTTTAGAATTTTATATTCGCACCAGTCAGATTCAGATTTTGTAAGTTTGAATGTACTTTTAGCATTACTAACTTCTTTTCTCATGTCACGTAACTTGCTGTTAAACCATTTTACTTCTTGATTCTTTGCTTTAACTCTTTTTTCTGGAAAACATAAATCGATGTTTTGCTTTAAAATGCTCAATATAGACGTTCCCAGTTCTGAGGCGTTTAGGTCATCAAAAATTGAAGTATCCCAGGAAATCAGTGACAGAGAGTTCACAAAATTAGTCATGCCTTTGTTATTAATAATCCGTTTGGAACTATTAACCTCTACGTTATTTCTGCCTCCTGGCATAGTAACAAAAATATACTGACCATTATGGTCAGATATATGTGGGTCTATAGTTCCTACTTTTATAATATCTTGATCAAGGTTTGTAACGATGTTATCTAAACATGATTCACTGTTTAAAACTGATCTAGTAGGTTCGTTAATCTTATAATACAATCCGAATGACAAAAAAATTTCACAAATAGTTTTGGCGTTGTTCCCATTCTCAGGAAAATCTAAGTTAAAGTCGCCCATCAATATAATATTGCTATATTTTCTATATAAGTATTCAAGGAGCTTGATTAATTGATCTTTAAAAATATTAAAATTGTCTCTACTAGAAGATCTATAGACAGCAATTAAAACAGTTGAACAGTTATTTACTTCAGCTCCACAGAACTCGGCATCATAAATAATTGAGAATTTACTCAAATCTATTGGTTTACATTTAATATTTGGTTTTGAAAATATTGCCACTCCCCCATGCTGCTTAGTGCATCGAGTGAAGTCAGACACTAATACATAGTCATTTATTTTTATTACATCTAAACAGGATTTATTGAGCCAATGCTCTGAAAAACAAATTACATCAAATAAATTATCGTAAAAAAATGTTGATAATTCGTGGCATTTATTTGCGAGACTCCGAACATTTAAGTGAAAAATAGAAAAATTATATGAACAATTAACACCATTACTTTTGGTTATTGAATTTCTCGGCGCGATTTCCGTGAAATCTTCTCGATGGAAAAAACTCATTGATGATTACACCACTTGGCCACAATTCTGGTTGTAAAATTTTTTCAATATCCGCAGCAGGAACTGATATTTTAAAAGATGCATAATCGAGAGGGTATCTTGCATTCAATTTTTCGACTCTTATAGCTGGTAGAATACTTTGCAGATATTTTGACAGTTCATCTTCCACGGTGTTGGGATCCCACTTAGTAGAGTGCAGATATTTCATTTCTTGTGTGATTGATGCCTTTAGGTTAAAACTTGAGTCAGCATTCATATTTCCAGTCAACAACTTTTTTGTTGGTTTTTTAGCTTTCAGATTGTAAAACTCGCTATGAGAGGTGGAGTCTTTGTTCATATGAATTAAATTATGGCATGTATTTGATGCGTGAGCATTGGCAATAGCGGACGATACTACCGTGCTGGTGAAAGCAGGTTTTGATGAATTTCCTTGAGGTTCGTGAATTGCCGTGTTACGATTATTTGGATGAAAAACGGTTGGCTGAGATTCCGCTTTATTTATTTTTGTGGACGTGTTCACAATAGATCCTTGTTTCAGCAAATCAACTTGGCTTTGTAATGACCTAATAGCAATTTCTTGATTGTATACAATCATATCTTTGTTTCTTATAATCTCTTCAAGAAATTTTACTTTCATTTCTAATTCAGAAATTGAATATGATGGCTTATGACTTACAGATGGTGGTATTTGTTCGCTGGAATTGTCTGAGCAACAATTACATGTGTTATCATCAATTATTACAGCATGTTTTACAGATTTTAAGCAACTAGGATGCGATACAACTCCACAAATAACACATGTTAGTCCTGTAGTAACGCTCTTCTTACATCTCTTGCATTTATTATCACCCATTTTGCACAAAATAATTAACAGAAATCACAAAATAAACAGCAAATATCCAACAAGAATTTGTTAAATTTCTAACCGTGGTGGAATATTTTCGTCAAGATAGACAAAAAGTGGTCGAAATAATGGTCAAAATAATGTATACAGATAAAAATAGTGTACCTGTGGTATCTTCAAATGCAGTTTTTCGGCTTAATACACAGTTATTTCACAAACCCACATTTGTACAAACTGTTTATGCACCACAGTTGCACTAGTTCACTTTAAAACAAATTAATACTTATTTAAATCAGCGTTTTAGGCTTATTAACGTTAGAGGTTTTAAAAGCACTTGTTATATGGCAGAATATTCCACCAGAATAATAATAATAATAATAATAATAATAATAATAATAATAATAATAATAATAATAATAATAATAATAATAATAATAATAATAATAATAATAATAATAATAATAATAATAATAATAATAATAATAATAATAATAATAATAATAATAATAATAATAATAATAATAATAATAATAATAATAATAATAATAATAATAATAATAATAATAATAATAATAATAATAATAATAATAATAATAATAATAATAATAATAATAATAATAATAATAATAATAATAATAATAATAATAATAATAATAATAATAATAATAATAATAATAATAATAATAATAATAATAATAATAATAATAATAATAATAATAATAATAATAATAATAATAATAATAATAATAATAATAATAATAATAATAATAATAATAATAATAATAATAATAATAATAATAATAATAATAATAATAATAATAATAATAATAATAATAATAATAATAATAATAATAATAATAATAATAATAATAATAATAATAATAATAATAATAATAATAATAATAATAATAATAATAATAATAATAATAATAATAATAATAATAATAATAATAATAATAATAATAATAATAATAATAATAATAATAATAATAATAATAATAATAATAATAATAATAATAATAATAATAATAATAATAATAATAATAATAATAATAATAATAATAATAATAATAATAATAATAATAATAATAATAATAATAATAATAATAATAATAATAATAATAATAATAATAATAATAATAATAATAATAATAATAATAATAATAATAATAATAATAATAATAATAATAATAATAATAATAATAATAATAATAATAATAATAATAATAATAATAATAATAATAATAATAATAATAATAATAATAATAATAATAATAATAATAATAATAATAATAATAATAATAATAATAATAATAATAATAATAATAATAATAATAATAATAATAATAATAATAATAATAATAATAATAATAATAATAATAATAATAATAATAATAATAATAATAATAATAATAATAATAATAATAGATAGATAGATAGATAGATAGATAGTTTATTGACAACGTTTACATACAATGGTACGTTTGAAGTCCTATTACATAATTAGATAATGTTTTTACAACAACAATAAATATAAAACATACAAAGGTTACAAATTTATAAAGAATACAAAGGTCACAAATTTATATAAAATACAAAGGTCACAAATTTATAAGAAATACATAGGTCACAAATTTATAAAAATCACTAATATTAAAAACACTTAACATTAAAAAAAAAAAAACACAAATAAACAAAATAAAATACCTTCTATTGGTTTAACATTAAAAAATATTCATCAATATTATAAAAACAGTAAGTCAGTAAGAAATGTTTTGCAAAGTTTTTAAAAGTTGTTTTTGACATTAAATCAATTCTTACAAGACTAAAATGTTTTCTTAATGAATTATACAGGGAGACATCTA